>CM038669.1:679975829-681309193 GCA_021605145.1 Aegilops bicornis | reverse complement strand
TGAAGGTCAAGCTTAGCGACAAAATTGCAAATCAGCATTCATATTGATATACCATTTTACGACCTACAAGATTATCTTTCTAAAGATCCTCATCCGGCTTTTCTTTCCAACCAAATCGAATCCGAGCATCAGGGGCTACCGCTTCTATGCGGTACCATTTTACATATATTGAAATTCTTACCTCAAAGCCTATTAGAAGGCTATCGGCAGGCTTGGGCCACCCCGCTCATGAAGCTGAACCTGATCATCATCACCGACCACAATAAAGGCGGGTGTTCTTTTCGATGGAGGCGCTCATGAGCGCCCAAGAAATTATCCTAAGACCTCCTGCTGGACGGAGGCCGACGCCACGGTCTTGTCCTTCTACGAAAGGATCCGCTGCCCCACTTCGTAATCACGATGGTTCTGCATGGAGTCACGGACGTAAGGTCGGGCTTTGAGCCATCGGGGTTGGCCTCACCGAGCTGAGTCCGTGTAAAGTCCAGAGGGTGCTCCTGTGACACCTTCGGGCCTACCTCCTCCTGGTGGGTCCTTCGATCCCACCTCGGCCGTCAATCACGCAAGACGGGGGTGAGGAGGCAGTCAAGGCAATCCATGATCTCGACAAGAGCCCAAGGACCCGCCGATTTAAACGAAGATCATCCCTTTGGGCGGACTGCAGGGTTGTATGCGGCATTAGAAAGACATTATGCAAATTTGAAGTAAAAGAAAACCTATGAAGTTATTCGCGAGTCTGTGACATTTCACGATCTCTTCGGCCAGGCTTGGCTCCTGTAGGCCGGGCCAATCCTCATCGTTGCCGCTTCACGTTGGTGGAGAAGTCCCGAGGAAGGGTTCTTCCTTCTGACCCTCCTGGGCCTCTGCTGGGGTGGCTCTTCCTTTCTCCTCTCCTTCCTCTCGGGCCGGGGAGAAGCTTTCTTCTTCTTCCTCCTGCCCTCGTGGAGAAGATTCTCCGCTTCGAATCCGACAAAGATTCTGGCGCTGGGGAGCCCTTTCGAGTTCCCTGTGGCCTCCTTTGGCCTTTTCTTCCTAAGCACTCACATGGGGTGCCGGAGCCAAGAGTGCAGCCCAAGGCCAATCGGGCATCCGGCTGGGTCTTCCGGCAGCTAGGAGCCGGACAGCTTAATCTGGTCCGGGTCTCGACATCTTCAGCTTCAGTCTCCCTGCTACGAAGAATAGGAGTTTTTAGATCCCACCAGAGAGTCAATATTCTATGAAAAAAAGAGTCCCGTAAAGGGTAAAATAACTTACCTCGCCATTGACGCAATTGCCGAAATGTATCCGCGATCTTTGTTAGCGGATACGGGCTTCGCGCCTTTGAACAAGCACCTTCCGCATCTTCGCACGTAGTATCAAGAGCCGGCTCATAGTCTGGCGGTTGTCAGGCCGGATCAACTCGCACAAATTGAAGGCCCGTCTGCTGTTGGCATGGCTGGAGAATCCGGCGGATGAGCATCACTCTAGACACGCTTGACAAGCCCGAGATTCTTTGTCCACCAGGTTTCGGACGCCATGTTTGGAGTCCCGGATATTCATCCGAATCCCCCACATCGCCTGCTATCTTTCCATGATGAGAGCCGTGTGGGGAATCCATAAGTGATTTGAATTCGGGGTCGCCACCCAATCAGTAGGTCACGCGGCTTCTGGGTTTTACGATGTAGAACCACCCCGATTCCCATCCCTTGATGGTTTCCACGAAAGTGCCCTCCAGCCCTTACGTAACGTGGGACATCCCGCCACCATGGCACCTCCAAGACTCCGCTTGGACAGCTGCCTTCAAGGCTACCTTCGGGGCTTGATTAATCGGCAAGGTCTTTCAGCCATGTCAAGTGGGGCCGGATGCGTGAGGAACGCCGCATACATGACGCATAAATGCCGAGATGTTGAGGATGAAATTCGGGGCCAGATCATGGAAATTCAGGCCGTAGTAGAACATGAGCCCCTGACAAAGGGGATGAAGTGGGAAGCCCAGTCCATGGAGGAAATGGCGGAAGAAATACTACCTCTCATGGGGGCCTGGGGTTAGGACGAGCTGCTCCTCGCTTCTGGGAGCCGATAGGCGCTGGCGTTTGCAGAAATATCCGCGCCGCTGTGAAGCAGGATGTGCCTCTGGTGACGGAGAGGAGGCCATCCACTTGCCTCCCCGCCTCCCCGATATAGTTGGAGTAAGGTTGCAGGTGGGAAGTGCGGACGGGCGCCGAGCTCGAAAGTTCGGCGGAGATGGATAAGCAAAGGAGGAAGAAGGCGCAGGGTAAAAGGGTTGGATCTTTATCCCCTTATATGGGCGGACAACAAACATGTGTCCCCACCGCCCGGTGTAAAACTCATTTATCTTCTAAGCGCCACAATCAATGGCGCAAGTTGGGTTACCAGTACGTCCGTATTGATGGGGAGTCCCATTGAATAAGGGGAACAATGATTCTTCGCTTCGACAAGACGCGGCTAAGGAAACCGCCCGCTAAACGCGCCTGTGTGGAAACAATAAAACAATTTGAGTAAAAGCTTGGTAGTGGTGCGATCGTCACGCCCACAAAAATACGCCGCCAGATTGATCTTGTGTAATATTATTCTTCTACAAAGGGTATGTGGGAACTTACTTTTTGCAAGAGCCGGACATCATCCTGGTGTTCAAGCAATCTTCTATAAATTATTCAGAGGAAGAACCCGCCTTTTGCAACGCGTCGAAGACAACATGCGCTACCGGACTCATCGTCATTGAAGCCTTCGTTCAGGCTACACGAGGAGTTCCGGACTAGGGGTGTCCGGATAGTCGAACTATCATCATAGGCTTCGGACTCCAAGACTATGAAGATACAAGATTGAAGACTTCGCCCCATGTCCTGATGGGGACTTTCCTTGGCGTGGAAGGCAAGCTTTGGCGATGTCGGATATGTAGATCTCCTACCATTGTAACCGACTGCGGTAACCTCTAACCTCATCCGGTGTCTTATATAAACCGGAGGGTTTTAGCTCCGCAGGATCTAACAACAATCATACCATAGGCTAGCTTCTAGGGTTTAGCCTCCTTGATCTCGTGGTAGATCTACTCTTTGTACTACCCACATCATCAATATTAATTGGGCAGGACGTAGGGGGTTTTACCTCCATCAAGAGAGGGCCCAACCTCGGATAGTCAAACATCCATGTCCCTTAGGTCTCCTCGTTACCATCCGACTATGAAGACGCACGCTCAGACTTCCCCACCGAGATCCGCCAAGCGGACAATTTGGCATATCCTTAGTCCTTTCGTGTAAGGCAAGTTTCTCTCTCTACGGATATTCTTGATCTGCTGTCCATTGTAAGGATCTCACTCCTCGATTACTCCTTGCACTCATCCTATCTCTACAAACACACCGCAAAAAGAGATTACATCGAATAGATCTCCACATGAGAGGGGGAGAACATTGTATTGAGATCCAAAAAGAGAGAAGAAGCCATCTAGCTAATAACTATGGACCCGTAGGTCTGTGGTAAACTACTCACAACTCATCGGAAGGGCAAGGATGTTGATGTAGAAGCCCTCCGTGGTTGATTCCCCCTCCGGCAGGGTGCCAGCAAGGGCTCCAAGATGAGATCTCGCGGATACAGAAGGTTACGGTGGTGGAAATTGTGTTTCGTGGTGCTCCTGGATGTTTTCGGGCACGAGGGTATATATAGGAAGAAGAAGTACGTCGGTGGTCACCGAGGCCCACGAGACAGTGGGCGCGCCCTATAGGGAGGGGGCCCTCCTATCTCGTGGAGGCCTCACCGCTTGACTTGCACTCCAAGTCCTCTGGATCACGTTTGTTCCAAAATCACGCTCCCGAAGGTTTCATTACGCTTGGACTCCGTTTGATATTCCTTTTTCTTCAAATAATCAAATAGACAAAAAATAGCAATATGGGCCGGGCCTCCTGCTAGTAGGTTAGTCCCAAAATGATATAAATGTGTAAAATAAAGCCCATAAACATCCAAAAGGGGTAATATAATAGCATTGAACAATCAAAAATTATAGATACGTTGGAGACGTATCAAGCATCCCCAAGCTTAATTCCTGCTCGTCCTCGAGTAGGTAAATGATAAAAACAGAATTTTTGATGTGGAATGCTACCTAGCATAATTCATAATGTAGTTTTCTTTATTGTGGCATGAATGTTCAGATCCAAATGAATACAAAATAAAAGTTCATATTGATAAAAGAAATAGTAATACATCAAGCATACTAATCAAAGTAATCATGTCTTCTCAAAATAGCATGGCAAAAGAAAGTTCATCCCTACAAAATCATATAGTTAGGCTATGCTTCATTTTCACACACATCCGATGTCCCCAACTTCTATACCCCGATGACAAGCCAAGCAATTGTTTCATACTTAAATAATCTCAAACTTTTTCAACCTTCACGCAATACATGAGCATGAGCCATGGATATAGCACTATGGGTGGAATAGAATATGATGATGGGGATTGTGTGGAGAAGACAAAGAAGGAGAAAGTCTCACATTGACGAGGATAATCAACGGGCTATGGAGATGCCCATCAATTGATGTCAACATGAGGAGTAGGGATTGCCATGCAACGGATGCACTAGAGCTATGAATGCTCAACAAAAGAAAACTAGTGGGTGTGCATCCAACTTGCTTGCTCACGAAGACCTAGGGCATTTGAGGAAGCCCATCGTAGGAATATACAAGCCAAGTTCTATAATGAAAAATTCCCACTAGTATGAAAAAGACAACTTATGAGACTCACTATATGAAAAACATGGTGCTACTTTGAAGCACAATATATTAGACTCACTACATGAAGAACAAGGTGCTACTTTGAAGCACAAGTGTGGAAAAAGAGATAGTAACATTGCCCTTTTTATTTTCTCCTCTTTTTTTGGGCCTTTCTTTTTTTTTCTTTTTGGCCTTTCTTTTTTTTTTGATTGGGCAATGCTCTAATAATGATGATCATCACACTTCTATTGATTACAACATAAGGATTACAACTCGAAACTTAGAACAAGATATGACTCTATATGAACGCTTCCCATGTGTAATCGGATGGTGCAATGAATCAAGAGTGACATGTATGAAAATAATGCATGGTGGCTTTGCCACAAATACGATGTCAACTTCATGATCATGCAATGGCAATATGACAAAAGTAAAGTATGTCATGATGATGATGAACGGAATGGTGGAAAGTTGCATGGCAATATATCTCGGAATGGCTATGGAAATGCCATAATAGGTAGGTATGGTGGCTGTTTTGAGGAAGATATAGGGAGGTTTATGTGTGATAGAGCGATCGTATCACGGGTTTGGATGCACCGCTAAGTTTGCACCAACTCTCAAGGTGAGAAAGGGCAATGCACTGCATCAAGAGGCTAGCAAAGGCGAAAGGTAAAAGTGTGTATAATCCATGGACTCAACATTAGTCAAAAGAACTCATATACTTATTGCAAAAATTTAGAAGTCATCAAAAATCAAGTACTACGCGCATGCTCCTAGGGGATAGATTGGTAGGAAAAGACCATCACTTGTCCCCATCGCCACTCATAAGGATGCATAAGCCGTACACTTCATGTTTCAAATTTGTTACACAACTTTAACCATACGTGCATGCTAAGGGACTTGCTAACTTCAACACAAGCATTCTTTAAATTCATAATCACCCAACTAGCATGAATTTTAATATTACTACCTCCATATCTCAAAACAATTATCAAGTATCAAATTGATCATAGCATCCAATTCACTTCCTATGATAGTTTTTATTATACCCAACTTGGATGCCTACCATTCTAGGACCAATTTTACGACCATAGCAAATACCATGTTGTTCTAAAAGACTCTCAAAATAATATAAGTGAAGCATGAGAGACTAGCAATTTCTTCAAAATTAAGACACCACCGTGCTCTAAAAGATATAAGTGAAGCACTAGAGCAAAAACTATCGAGCTCAAAAGATATAAGTGAAGCACATAGAGTATTCTAGCAAATTCTAATCAAATAGGCTTCTCCCCAAAAGGTGTGTACAGCAAAGATGATTGTGGTAAACTAAAATCAAAGACTAATATAATACCACGACGCCCAAGCAAAACACTTATCATGTGGTGAATAAAAATATAGCTCCAAGTAAAGTTACCAATGAACGAAGATTTAAAGAGGGATGCCTTCCCGGGCATCCCCAAGCTTAGGCTTTGGCTATTCTTGAATATCTTGGGGTGCCTTGGGCATCCCCAAGCTTAGGCTCTTGCCACCCTTTATTCCATAGTCCATAAAAGCTTTACCAAAACTTGAAAACTTCACAACACAAAACTCAACAAGAAATCTTATAAGCTCTGCTAGTGAAAGAAAACAAAACCACCACATAAGGTACTGTAATGAACTCATTCTTTATTTACTTTGGTGTTAAACCTACTGTATTCCAACTTCTCTATGGATTATAAACTATTTTATTGGCTATAGATTCATCAAAATAAGCAAACAACACACGAAAAACAGAATTTTTCAAAAACAGAACAGTCTGTAGTAATCTATAACTAACGCAAACTTCTGGAACTCAAAAAATTCAGCCAAAATAGGAAGACCTAGGTAATTTGTTTATTGATCAGCAGCAACTGGAATCACTATTTTATCACGTACTGGTGATTTTTAACAGTTGTTTTCGTGAGCCGAAAGTTTCTGGAAATTACAGCAAGATCAAATAACTATCATCCATGAAGATCCTATAGGTTCTACTTGGCACAAACACTAATTGAAAGATAAAACCACATCTAAATAGAAGGTAGATGGATTATTTATTCCTAAATAGAAACAAAAACAAAAAAACATAAAGAAAATTGGGTTGCCTCCCAACTAGCGCTTATCGCTTAACGCCCTAGCTAGGCATAAAAGCGAAGATAGATCTAACGAAAGTGCCATCTTTGGCACTAAACTCATAAGTAGCACGCATGATAGATTCATAAGGTAATTTAACTTTCTTTCTTGGTAAGTGCTCCATGCCTTTCTTTAATGGAAATTGGAATCTAATATTCCTTCCTTCATATCAATAATCGCACCAATCGCTCTAAGGAAAGGTCTACCAAGAATAATAGGGCAAGAAAGATTGCAATCTATATCAAGAACGATAAAATCTACGGGCACCAAATTTCTATTTGCAACAATAAGAACATCATTTATCCTTCCCATAGGCTTTTTAATGGTAGAATCCGCAAGGTGCAAATTTAGAAAACAACCATCAAGATCATGGAAACCTAGAATGTCACATAAAGTTTTCGGAATCGTGGAAACACTAGCACCCAAGTCACACAAACAAAGCACTCATAATCTTTAATTCTAATCTTTATAGTAGGTTCCCACTCATCATTAATTTTTCTAGGTATAGAAACTTCCAAATTAAGTTTTTCATCATAAGATTGCATCAAGGCATCAACAATTTGTTTGGTAAAGGCTTTGTTTTGACTATAAGCATGAGGAGAATTAACAACGGCTTGCAACAAGGAAATACAACCTTTTATAGATCAATTATCATAATTAAATTCCTTGAAATCCGAGATAGTAAGTTCAACATTATTAGAAGTTGAGGATTCTCCAATCTCACTTTTACCAAATTTAACATTAAGATCTAACGATTCAATTCTTGGGACGCCTTTTAGGCAAAGTTGATTCATCATCACCCCATAATCATCAAAGTTCATATTGCAAAACATAGATCTAATCGTAGACGCATCAATAACTTTAAGATCCTCATCATTATTTTCACGGAACTAGAAGAACACGCTTTTATAAAGCTTTCTTTCTTAGCACGCAATCTTGCGGTTCTTTCCTTGCACTCGTCAATGGAAATTCTCATTACTTTGAGAGACTCATTGATATCATGCTTAGGAGAAGAAGATCCAAGTTTAAGAGAATTAACATCAAG
The DNA here is from genome assembly GCA_021605145.1 of Aegilops bicornis. Lineage (NCBI taxonomy): Eukaryota > Viridiplantae > Streptophyta > Magnoliopsida > Poales > Poaceae > Aegilops > Aegilops bicornis. The sequence goes on along the minus strand of CM038669.1, from coordinate 681,301,300 downwards.
CGAAAGTCTATCAATGTTCCTAGCCAAATCATCAACGTTGAGCAATTTTTCTTCAAGCATAGCATTAAAATTCTTCTGAGAAATCATAAATTCTTTCATGCTATTCTCAAAATCAGAGGGCGTCTTATTAAAATTACCATAAGAATTATTGTAGGAATTTCCATAATTATTAGAGGGATTACTAGGGAACGGTCTAGCATTAAAATTTCCTCTATAAGCATTGTTTCCAAAACTATTCCTACCAACAAAATTCACATCCATAGATTCATTATTATTCTCAATCAAGGAAGACAAAGGCATATCATTGGGATCAAGAGGAGTATTTTTAGTAGCAAACATCTTCATAAGTTCATCCATCTTTCCACTCAAAACATTGATTTCTTCTATAGCATGCACTTTTTACTAGAAGATCTTTCGATTGTGCCATTGAGAATAATTAGCCATAATATTATCAAGAAGTTTTGTAGCATCTCCTAACGTGATTTCCATAAACATGCCTCCCGCGGCCGAATCTAAGAGATTTCTAGAAGCAAAATTCAAACCGGCATAAAAATTTTGTATGATCATCCATAAATTCAAACCATGAGTGGGGCAATTACGAAGCATCAATTTCATTCTTTCCCAAGATTGGGCAACATGCTCATGATCAAGTTGTTTAAAATTCACAATATCGTTCCTAAGAGTGATGATCTTAGCGGGAGGAAAATACTTAGAGATAAAAGCATCTTTGCACTTGTTCCAAGAATCAATACTATTCTTAGGCAAAGCGAAAACCAAACTTTAGCATGATCTCTAAGTGAAAACGGAAATAACTTCAATTTGACAATATTGTTATCCGTATCTTTCTTCTTTTGCATATCACACAAATCAACAAAGTTGTTTAGATGAGTAGCGGCATCTTCGCTTAGGAAGGCCGCTAATTGATCTTTCATAACAAGATTCAAGAAAGCAAGATTGATTTCACAAGACTCATCATTATTAAGAGGAGCAATCGGAGTACTAAGGAAATCATTATTATTGGTATTCGAGAAGTCACACAATTTGGTATTATCTTGCGCCATGGCAACAAGTAAACCAACACACAAGCAAACAGAAAAATGGCGAGCAAAAGAGAGGAGGAGATTGGGAAAGAGAGGACGAATAAAACGGCAAGGGTGAAGTGGGGGAGAGGAAAACGAGAGGCAAATGACAAATAATGTAAATGCGAGGGAGATAGGTTTGTGATGGGTACTTGGTATGTCTTGACTTGAGCGAAGATCTCCCCGCAAGAACGGGCGCCGTAAATCCTTCTTGCTACGTCTTGAGCTTACGTTGGTTTTCCTCGAAGAGGAGAGGGTGATGCAGCAAAGTGTAGCGTAAGTATTTCCCTCATTTTTGAGAACCAAGGTACCAATCCAGTAGGAGGATCCTCAAAAGTCCCACGCACCTACATAAACAAACTGAGAACTCGCAACCAATGCAATAAAGGGGTTGTCAATCCATTCACGGCCACTTGCGAAAGTGAGATCTGATAAAGATAGTATGATAAGATAAATATATTTTTGGTATTTTATAATATAGATGCAAAAAGTAAATATGCAAATAAAAGTAGATTGGGAGCAAATATGATAAGAGATAGACCCGGGGGCCATAGGTTTCACTAGTGGCTTCTCTCAAGATAGCATAAGTATTACTTGGGTGAACAAATTATTGTCGAAAGCAATTGATAGAAAAGCGCATAGTTATGAGATTATCTAGGCATGATCATGTATATAGGCATCACGTCCATAACAAGTAGACCGACTCGCCTCCATCTACTACTATTACTCCACACATCGACCGCTATCCAAAGATGCATCTAGAGTATTAAGTTCATAAGAACAGAGTAACACATTAAGCAAGATGACATGATGTAGAGGGATAAACTCATGCAATATGATATAAACCCCATCTTGTTATCCTCGATGGCAACAATACAATACGTGCCTCGCAACCCTTTCTGTCACTGGGTAAGAACACCGCAAGATTGAACCCAAAGCTAAGCACTTCTCCCATGGCAAGAAAGACCAATCTAGTAGGCCAAACTAAACTGATAATTCGAAGAGACTTGCAAAGATGACTTAATCATACATAAAAAGAATTCAGAGAAGATTCAAATATTATTCATAGATAAACTTGATCATAAACCCACAATTCATCTGGATATCGACAAACACACCGCAAAAAGAGTTTACATCGAATGGATCTCCACAAGAGAGGGGGAGAACATTTTATTGAGATCCAAAAGAGAGAAGAAGCCATCTAGCTAATAACTATGGACCCGTAGGTCTGTGGTAAACTACTCACAACTCATCGGAGGGGCAAGGATGTTGATGTAGAAGCCCTCCATGGTTGATTTCCCCTCCGGCAGGGTGCCGACAAGGGCTCCAAGACGAGATCTCGCGGACATGTAAGGTTACGGGCGGTGGAAATTGTGTTTCGTGGTGCTCCTGGATGTTTTCGGGTACATAGGTATATATAGGAAGAAGAAGTACGCCTATGGGTCACCGAGGGGCCCACGAGACAGGGGGGGCGCCCTATGGGGGGCGCCTCCTATCTCGTGGAGGCCTCGGCCGCTTGACTTGCACTCCAAGTCCTTCCGGATCACGCTTGTTCCAAAAATCACGCCTCCGAAGGTTTCATTCCGCTTAGACTCCGCTTGATATTCCTTTTCTTCAAATAATCAAATAGGCAAAAAACAGCAATATAAATATGGGCCTCCTGCTAGTAGGTTAGTCCCAAAAATGATATAAATGTGTAAAATAAAGCCCATAAACATCCAAAAGGGGTAATATAATAGCATGGAACAATCAAAATTATAGATACGTTGGAGACGACGTTGATGCTTTGAAGAACCAATTGTGGAAGATAGATAGGAGCACAACAGCTTATTGAGTATGAGCAAGACATGGTTGAGATGAAGGTGATGAATGAGGGTGCATATAACTGGTTGAAGGAGTTAGAACCAAACACTTGGGTGAGGGCTTTCCAAAGTGACATACCTAAGTGTGACATTCTGCTCAAGGGACTTGTGTGAGGTGTTCAACAAGTAAGTTCCAATGCTTTCACCATTACTCGTGTTGACCTAGGATGCAATGATTTCCTCTCACTCTTGTTAACCTAAGATGCAATGCTTGTGCAGATATATTTTAGAGGCAAGAGAATTGTCAATTCTGACAATGTTTGAGAGGATCAAGCAACATTGGACTGCAAGGCACTATAGTAAGCATTGTGAGGGTGAGAAGACGCAAGGAGTAATGTGCCCTAAGATTAAGAAGCTTGTTGAGAAGCTGAAAGAGTTGGACAACACATGTTATGTGCATGAATCAGGAGATGGAGTGTTTCAAGTGGGGGATAGAGGAAAATATTACATAGTAGACTGGCACACCAAGTCCTGCAGTTGTATGAGATGGCAAAAAAGTGGAATGATTTGCTTACATGTTATAGCATGCTGCAGGAATGAGAGAGTAGATCCACTAACCTTAGTGGATCAATGCTACTCAGTGCCCATGTTCAAGAAGGCTTATAGCGACATCATCTACCCTTGCAAGGACATCACTGAGCGGGAGAAGATGAATGGGCCTGAAATTAAGCCACCAGACTACAATAAGCATGTTGGAAGGCCTTGCAAAAGCAGAATGAAGGGACCAGAATGTTGGAAATATGCCCTAGAGGCAATAATAAATTAGTTATTATTATTATATTTCCTTGTTCATGATAATCGTTTATTATCCATGCTATAATTGTATTGATAGGAAACTCAGATACATGTGTGGATACATAGACAACACCATGTCCCTAGTAAGCCTCTAGTTGACTAGCTCGTTGATCAATAGATGGTTACGATTTCCTAACCATGGACATTGGATGTCATTGATAACGGGATCACATCATTAGGAGAATGATGTGATGGACAAGACCCAATCCTAAGCCTAGCACAAAGATCGTAGTTCGTATGCTAAAGCTTTTCTAATGTCAAGTATCTTTTCCTTATACCATGAGATTGTGCAACTCCGGATACCGTAGGAATGCTTTGGTGTATCAAACGTCACAACGTAATCGGGTGACTATAAAGGTGCACTGTGTATCTCCAAAAGTGTCTCGCTGGGTTGGCACGAATCGAGATCGATTTGTCACTCCGCAGACGGAGAGGTATCTCTGGGCCCACCTCGGTAGGACATCATCATAATGTGCACAGTGTGATTAAGGAGTTGATCACGGGATGATGTGTTACGGAACGAGTAAAGAGACTTGCCGTAACGAGATTGAACAAGGTATCGGGATACCGATGATCGAATCTCGCAAGTACAATACCGCTAGACAAAGGGAATTGTATACGGATTGACCGAGTCCTTGACATCGTGGTTCATCCGATGAGATCATCGTGGAACATGTGGGAGCCAACATGGGTATCCAGATCCCGCTGTTGGTTATTGACCGGAGAACGCCTTGGCCATGTCTCTGCTGTCTCCGAACCCGTAGTGTGTACACACTTTAGGTTCGATGACGCTAGGGTTTTATAGGAAGTTTGTTTGTGGTTTCCGAATGTTGTTCGGAGTCCCTGATGAGATCCTGGACGCCACGAGGAGTTCCGAATGGTCCGGAGGTAAAGAATTATATATAGGAAGTGCTGTTTCGCCATCGGGACAAGTTTTGGTGATATCGGTATTGTACCGACCACCGGAGGGGTCCCGGGCCCACCGGTGGGGCCACCTGCCCCGGGGCCACATGGGCCCTAGGTGGTGCGCCTAGGCCTGCATGGGCCAAGGGGAACCAGCCCCAAGAGGCCCATGCGCATGAAACACTTGGAGAGGAAGAGTCCATAGAGGGAAGGCACCTCGAGGTGCCTTGGGAGGATGGACTCCTCCCCTCTTGGCCGCACCCTCCCTTGGAGGAGGGGGCAAGGCTGCGCCTCCCCCTCCTTGGCACCTATATAAAGGGGAGGGAGGGGGCAGCAGCACCGAGCCCCGGGCGCCTCTCTCTCTCCAACACCTCCTTCTCCTCCGTAGTGCTTGGCGGCCTGCAGATTGCCACGCTCCTCCACCACCACCACGCCTGCCAGTGCTGCTGTTGGATGGAGTCTTCCTCAACCTCTCCTCTCTCCTCGCTGGATCAAGGCGTGGGAGGCGATCACCGGGCTGTCGTGTGTTGAACGCGGAGGTGCCGTCTGCTCGGCACTTGATCATCGGTGATTTGGATCACGACGAGTACGACTCCTTCAACCTCGTTCTCTTGAACGCTTCCGCTTAGCGATCTACAAGGGTATGTAGATGCACTCTCCTTCCCTCGCTGCTAGTTTCTCCATAGATAGATCTTGGTGACACGTAGGAAAATTTTGAATTTCTGCTACGTTCTCCAACAGTGGCATCATGAGCTAGGTCTATTGCGTAGATTCTTTGCACGAGTAGAACACAAAGTAGTTGTGGGCGTTGATTTTGTTCAATATGCTTGCCGTTACTAGTCTTATCTTGATTCGACGGTATTGTGGGATGAAGCGGCCCGACCAACCTTACACGCACGCTTACGTGAGACCGGTTCCACCGATCGACATGCACTAGTTGCATAAGGTGGTCAAGCGGGTGTCCGTCTCTCCCACTTTAGTCGGAACGGATTCGATGAAAAGGGTCCTTATGAAGGGTAAATAGCAATTAGCATATCACGTTGTGGTTTTATGTAGGTAAGAAACGTTCTTGCTAGAAACCCAAAGCAGCCACGTAAAACATGCAAACAACAATTAGAGGACGCCTAACTTGTTTTTGGTGGTATGCTATGTGATGTGATATGGCCAAGAAGAATGTGATGAATGATATGTGATGTATGAGATTGATCATGTTCTTGTAATAGGATTCACGACTTGCATGTCGATGAGTATGACAACCGCAGGAGCCATAGGAGTTGTCTTTATTTATTGTATGACCTGCGTGTCATTGAACAACGCCATGTAATTACTTTACTTTATTGCTAACCGGTAGCCATAGTAGTAGAAGTAATAAGTTGGCGAGACAACTTCATGGAGACACGATGATGGAGATCATGATGATGGAGATCATGGTGTCATGCCGGTGACAATGATGATCATGGAGCCCAAGATGGAGATCAAGAGGAGCTATATGATATTGGCCATATCATGTCACTACTATATAATTGCATGTGATGTTTATTATGTTTATGCATCTTGTTTACTTAGAACGACGGTAGTAAATAAGATGATCCCTTACACAAATTTCAAGAAGTGTTCTCCCCATGTGCACCGTTACTCACGGTTAAATGCGTTTCTAAGCACCACGTGATGATCGGGTGTGATGGATTCTTACGTTCACATACAACGGGTGTAAGACAGATTTACACAAAGAAAACACTTGGGGTTAACTTGACGAGCCTAGCATGTACAGACATGGCCTCGGAACACGAGACCGAAAGGTCGAGCATGAGTCGATAGTAGATACGATCAACATGAAGATGTTCACCGATGATGACTAGTCCGTCTCACGTGATGATCGGACACGGCCTAGTTGACTCGGATCATGTAATCACTTAGATGACCGTAGGGATGTCTATTCGAGTGGGAGTTCATGAGATGAACTTAATTATCCCGAACATAGTCAAAAGATCTTTGCAAATTATGTCGTAAGCTCGCGCTTTAGTTCCACTGCTTAGATATGTTCCTAGAGAAAATATAGTTGAAAGTTGACAAGATGGCGATTATGCGACGTAAGAAAGCTTATGTCCTTAATGCACCGCCACAGGTGTGCTCAACCCCAAACGTCGCCCTGTGGATGTTGCGAACATCGGACATACACGCTTTTTGATAACTACATGATAGTTCGCTTAAATGGTTTAAGTAGAGGCACCAAATACGTTTTCAAACGTCATGAACATATGAGATGTTTCGAGGGCTGAAATTGGGATTTCGTGCTCGTGCTCACGCCAAGAGGTATAAGACCTCCGACGATTTTCTTAGCCTCGCAAACTAAGGGAGAAAAGCTCAATCGTTGAGCTTGTGCTCGGATTGTCCGAGTACAACAATCACTTGAATCGAGGGAGTTGATCTTCCGGATGAGATAGTGATGTTTCTCCAAAGTCATTGCCACCAAGCTACTAGAGCTTCGTGATGAACTATAACATATCGTGGATAGATATGATGATCCTTGAAGTGTTCGCGATGTTTGACACCGCCGAAAGTAGAAATCAAGAAGGAGCATCAATTGTTGATGGTTGGTGAAACCACTAGTTTCAAGAAGGGCAAGGGCAAGAAGGGACACTTCATGAAACGGCAAATAAGTTGCCGCTCCAAAGGAAGAAACCCAAGGTCGAACCCAAACCCAAGACTAAGTGCTTCTCGTGATAAGGGGAACAACCACTGGAACAGTAATTACCCTAGATACTTGGTAGATAAGAAGGCTGGCAAGGTCGATAGAAGTATATTGGATATACATTATGTTAATGTGTACTTTACTAGTACTCCTAGTAGCACCGTGGTATTAGATACCGTTCGGTTGCTAAGTGTTAGTAACTCGAAATAAAAGCTACGGAATAAACGGAGACTAGCTAAAGGTGAGTCGACGATATGTGTTGGAAGTGTTTCCAAGGTTGATGTAATCAAGCATCGCACGCTCCCTCTACCATCGAGATTGATGTTAAACCTAAATAATTGTTATTTGGTGTTTACGTTGAGCATAGACATGATTGGATCATGTCTATCGCAATACGGTTATTCATTTAAGGAGAATAATGGTTACTCTATTTATTTGAATAATACCTTCGATGGTCTTGCACCTAAATAAATGGTTTATTGAATCTCGATCGTAGTGATACACATTTTCATGCCAAAACTATAAGATAGTAATGATAGTACCACTTACTTGTGGCATCGCCATGTAAGTCATATTGGTGTAAAACGCATGAGGAAGCTCCATGTTGATGGATCTTTGGACTCACTCGTTTTTGAAAAGTTTGAGACATGCGAACCATGTCTATTGGTGTATACGCATAAAGAAGCTCCATGTTGATGGATCTTTGGACTCACTCGTTTTTGAAAAGTTTGAGACATGCGAACCATGTCTATTGGTGTATACGCATGAAGAAACTCCATGCAGATGGATCGCTTGGACTCACCTGATTTTGAATCACTTGAGATATGCAGATCATACCACATGGGCAAAATGACCGAAAAGCCTCGGGCCAAAGAAGATGGAACAAGATAGCAACTTGTTGGAAGTAACACATTTTGATGTGTGCAGTCCAATAAGTCTTTGAGGCATGCAAAGGAATATCGTTATGTTCTTACTTCACGAGATGATTTGAGTAGATGTTGAGTATATTTACTTGATGAAACACAAGTCTGAATTATTGAAAGGTTCAAGTAATTTCAGAGTGAAGTTGAAGATCTTCGTGACAAGAGGATAGAATGTCTATGATATGATCATAGAGATGAATATCTGAGTTACGAAGTTTTGGCACACAATTAAGACATTGTGCAAATTGTTTCACAATTAATACCGCACGAACACCATAGTGTGATGGTGTGTCCGAACATCATAGTTGCACCCTATTGGATATGGTGCGCACCTTGATGTCTCTTATCGAATTACCACTATCGCTCATGGGTTAGGCATTAGAGACAACCGCACTCACTTTAATAGGGTACCACGTAATTCCGCTGAGATGACACCGTATGAACTATGGTTTAGAGAAACCTAAGTCGTCATTTCTTAAAAATTTGGGGCTGCGACGCTTATGTGGAAAAGTTTCAGGTTGATAAGCTCGAACCCAAAGCGGATAAAATACATCTTCATAGGACACCCAAAACAGTTGGGTAAACCTCCTAATTCAGATCCGAAAGCAATAGGGATTGTTTCTTGAATCGGGTCCTTTCTCGAGGAAAAGTTCTAATCGAAAAGTTGAGTGGGAGGATGGTGGAGACTTGATGAGGTTAGTGAACCGTCACTTCAACTAGTGTGTAGCAGGCACGTGAAGTTGTTCCCGTGGCACCTACACCAATTGAAGTAGAAGCTTATGACAAGAATCATGAAGTTTCGGATCAAGTCACTACCGAACCTCGTGGGATCTACAAGGACGCCAGCATCGCTTCAGAGTGGTACGGTGATCCTGTCTTGAAGGTCATGTTGCTAGACAACAATGAACCCTACGAGCTATGGAGAAGCGATGGTGGGCCCAAATTCGACAAATGGTTAGAAGCCATGAAATCCGAGATAGTATCCATATATCGTAACAAAGCATGGACTTTGGTGGACTTGCCCGATGATCGGCAGCCATTGAGATGAATGGATCTTTAAGAAGAAGACGGACGTGGACGGTAACATCACCGCCTATAAAGCTCGACTTGTGGCGAAGAGTTTTTCACAAGTTCAAGGAGTTGACTACGATGAGATTTTCTCATCCGTAGCGATGCTTAAGTCTGTCGGAATCATGTTAGCATAAGCTGCATTTATGAAATCTGGCGAGATGGATGTCAAAATGAGTTTCCTTACCGGTTTTCGTAAGGAAAGGTTGTATGTGATACAATCAGAAAGTTTTGTCGATCCTAAGGATGCTAAAAGGTATCTTTGGCTCCAATGATCCTTTCTAAGGACCGGAGTAAGCATCTCGGAGTTGGAATGTGCGCTTTGATGAGATGATCAAAGATTTTGGGTTTATACAAAGTTTATGAGAAACTTGTATTTCCAAAGAAGTGAGTGGGAGCACTATAGAATTTCTGATGAGTATGTGTCGTTGACATATTGATGATCAGAAATGATGTAGAATTTCTAGAAAGCATATAGGTGTTGGGGAACGTTGCAGAAAATTAAAATTTTTCCTACGGTTTCACCAAGATCCATCTATGAGTTCATCTAGCAACGAGTATTCAGATTGGTTAGCATCTACATACCACTTTGTAGATCGCAACTAAGCGCCGGAGTGAACGTGGATGAGGTAGTCGTATTTGCCGCGATCCAATTCACCGATGATCTAGTGCCGAATCTGACGGCACCTCCGCTGCTCAACACACGTGACGGTCAGCGTAACGCCTCCTTCTTCTTGATCCAGCAAGGTGAAGGAGAGGTTGAGGAAGATGGCTCCAAAGCAGAAGACGACGGCGTGGTGATGGTGGAACTTGCAAGATTCCCAACAGGGCTTCGCCGTGCACTACGGAGGAGGAGGAGGATGTGTTGGAGAGGGAGAGGAGGCGTCCCAGGCAAAGGTGCTGCTGCCCCTTCCCTCCCCCTTTATATAGGTGCCAAGGAGGGGAGGGCGCAGCCTTGCCCCTCCTCCAAGGGAGGGTGCGGCCAAGAGAGGGAGGTGTCCACCCTCCCCAAGGCACCCTGAGGTGCCTTCCCCTCATGGACTCTTCCTCCTTAAACCCTAGGCGCATGGGCCCCTTTGGGGCTGGTTCCCTTGGCCCATGTGGGCCTAGGCGCACCACCTAGGGCCCATGTGGCCCCCTGGGCTGGTGGCCCCACTTGGTGGACCCCGGGACCCCTCCGGTGGTCCCAGACAATACCGATATCACCGAAACTTGTCCCGATGGTCAAACAGCACTTCCTATATATAATTCTTTACCTCCCACCATTCCGAGCTCCTCGTGACGTCCCGGATCTCATCCGGACTCGAACAACATTCGGGTTACTGCACATACATATTCCTATAAACCTAGCGTTCTGAACCTTAAGTGTGTAGACCCTACGGTTCGGAGACAAGCGCATATGACCGAGACGGCTCTCGGGCAATAACCAACAGCGGATCCGGATACCCATGTTGGCTCCTACATGTTCCACGATGATCTCATCGGATGAACCACGATGTCAAGGATTCAATTAATCCCGTGATACGATTCCCTTTGTCAATCGGTATTTTACTTGCGAGATTCGATCGTCGGTATACCAATACCTCGCTCAATCTCGCTACGGCAAGTCACTTTTCTCGTTACCGTAATGCATGATCCCGTGATCAAACACTTCGATCACATTGAGCTCATTGTGATGATGCATTACCGAGAGGCCCGGTGATACCTCTCCGTTAAGCGGAGTGACAAATCCCGCCTCGATCCATGTCAACCCAATGTACACTTTCGTAGATACCGTAGCGCACCTTTATAGTCACCCATTACGTTGTGACGCTTGGCATACCCAAAGCACTCCTACGGTGTCCGGAGTTACACGATCTCATGGTCTAAGGAAAGGACACTTGACATTGGAAAACTCTAGCAAACGAACTGCGATCTTATGCTATGTTAAGATTGGGTCTTGTCCATCACATCATTCTCCTAATGATGTGATCCCGTTATCGATGACATCCAATGTCCATAGTCGTGAAACCATGACTATCTCGTCGATCAACGAGCTAGTCAACTAGAGGCTCACTAGGGACATGTTGTTGTCTCCGTTATTCACACATGTATTACGCATTTCCTTTAACACAATTATAGCACGAATAAAGACAATTATCATGAATAAGGAAATATAATAATAATGCTTTTATTATTGCCTCTAGGGCATATTTCCAACAGTCTCCCACTTGCACTAGAGTCAATAATCTAGTTACATTGTGATGAATCGAACACCCATAGAGTTCTCGTGCTGATCATGTTTTGCCTTAGGGAGAGAAAGTTTAGTCAACGGATCTGCGACATTCGGCATCCGTGTGCACTTTACAAATTTCTATGTCTCCATCTTGAACATTTTCACGAATGGAGTTGAAGCGACGCTTGATGTGCCTAGTCTTCTTGTGAAACTGGGCTCCTTTGCAAGTGCAATAGCTCCGGTGTTGTCACAGAAGAGCTTGATTGGCCCCGACGCATTGGGTATGACTCCGAGGTCGGTGATGAACTCCTTCACCCAAATTGCTTCATGTGCTGCCTCCGAGGCTGCCATGTACTCCGCTTCACATGTAGATCCCGCCACGACGCTTTGCTTGCAATCGCACTACCATCGCCCCACCATTCAAAATATACACGTATCCGGTTTGTGACTTAGAGTCATCCAGATCTGTGTCGGCTTAGCGTCGACGTAACCTTTTACGACGAGCTCTTCGTCACCTCCATAAACGAGAAACATTTCCTTAGTCCTTTTCGTGTACTTCAGGATATTCTTGATCATTGTCCGGTGTTCCTTGTCGGGATTACTTTGGTACCTTCCTACCAAACTTACGGCAAGGTTTACATCAGGTCCTGTACACAAGATGGCATACATAATAGAACCTATGGTCGAGGCATAGGGGATGACACTCATCTCTTCTATATCTTCTGTCAGTGGTGGGACATTGAGTCGAGCTCAATTTCACACCTTGTAACATGTAAGAACCCCTTCTTAGATTGATCCATATTGAACTTCTTCAATATCTTATCAAGGTATGTGCTTTGTGAAAGACCTATGAGGCGCCTCGATCTATCTCTATAGATATTGATGCCTAATATATAAGCAGCTTCTCCAAGGTCCTTCATTGAAAATCTTTTATTCAAATAGGCCTTAATGTTTTCCAAGAGTTCTATATCATTTCCCATCAAAAGTATGTCGTCTACATATAATATGAGAAATGCTACAGAGCTCCCACTCACTTTCTTGTAAACACAAAGCTTCTCCATAAGTGCATGTAAACTCAAACGCTTTGATCATCTCATCAAAGCGAATGTTCCAACTCCGAGATGCTTGCACCAGCCCATAAATCGGCGTTGGAGCTTGCACACCTTGTCAAGATTCTTAGGATCGACAAAACCTTCCGGCTGCATCATATACAATTCTTCCTTAAGGAAACCATTAAGGAATGCCGCTTTGACGTCCATTTGCCATATCTCATAATCATAGTATGCGGCAATTGCTAACATGATTCTCGACGGACTTCACTTCGCTACGGTGAGAAAGTCTCATCGTAGTCAACCCCTTGAACTTGTCGATAACCCTTAGCGACAAGCCGAGCTTTATAGATGGTCACATTACCATCCGCTGCCTGCCTTCTTCTTAAAGATCCATTTATTTTCTATGGCTCGCCGCTCAACGGGCAAGTCGGCCAAAGTCCATACTTCGTTTTCATACATGGATCCTATCTCGATTTCATGGCTTCCAGCCATTTGTCTAATCCGGCCCGCCATTGCTTCCTCATAGTTCGAAGGTTCACCGTTGTCTAACAACATGATTTCCAAGACAGGTTCCCTGCATTCACTGGTGCGGAACGTGTCCTTGTGGACCTTCGAATTTCAAGAGGAGCTTGATCGTAAGCATCTTGATCATCATCATTAATTTCCTCTCTAGTCGGTGCGGGCTCCCGAGAAACGCTTTTCTTGAGTTTCGCCATTTTCCTGCTCAAGAGATAACACTTCATCAAGTTCTACTTTCCTCCCACTTACTTCTTTCGAGAGAAACTCTTTCTCCGTAAAGAATCCATTCTTGGCAACAAAGATCTTGCCTTCGGATCTCGAGGTAGAAGGTATACCCAACAGCTTTCTTTCGGGTATCCTATGAAGACGCATTTTTCCGACTTGGGTTCGAGCTTCTCGTGTTGAAGTTTCTTGACATAAGCATCGCATCCCCAAACTTTTAGAAACGATACTAGGTTTCTTCCCAAACCATAATTCATACGGTGTCGTCTCAACGGATTTCGATTTGAGCCCTATTTAAAGTGAATGCGGCGCTCTAAAGCATAGCCCCAAAAGATAGCGGTAAATCGGTAAGAGACATCATAGATCGCACCATATCTAATAGAGTGCGACACGACGTTCGGACACACCATTACGCGAGGTGTTCCAAAGCGGCGTGAGTTGTGAAACTATTCCACATTTTCTTAAGTGTGTGCTAAATTCGTGACTCAAGTATTCTCCTCCACGATCCGATCAGAGAAACTTGATCTTTCTATCACGTTGATTTTCAACCTCACTCTGAAATTCCTTGAATTTTTCAAAGGTCTCAGACTTGTGTTTCATTAAGTAGACATACCCATATCTACTCAAGTCATCGGTGAGGGTGAGAACATAACGATAGCCACCATGAGCCTCAACACTCATTGGACCGCACACATCGGTATGTATGATTTCCAATAAGTTGGTTGCTCGCTCCATTGTTCCTGCGAATGGAGTCTTGGTCATTTTACCCATGAGGCATGGTTCGCACGTGTCAAATGATTCATAATCAAGAGACTCTAAAAGTCCATCTGCATGGAGCTTCTTCATGCGTTTGACACCTATGTGACCAAGGCGGCAGTGCCACAAATATGTGGGACTATTGTTATCAACTTTAACTCTTTTGGTATTCACACTATGAATATGTGTATCATCACGTCATTTAGATTCATTAAGAATAAACCATTAACCATCTGAGCATGACCATAAAACAAATCTCTCATATAAATAGAAAAACCATTATTCACGGATTTAAATGAGTAGCCATCTCGAATAAAAAGAGATCAAGATACAATGTTCATGCTCAAACTTGGCACTAAATAACAATTATTGAGGATTAAAACTAATCCTGTAGGTAAATGCAGAGGCAAGCAGTGCCGACGGCGATCACATCGACCTTGGAACCATTCCCGACACACGCATCGTCACCTCGCCCTTCGCCAGCCTCCGCTTATTCCGCAGCCCCGCTTTGAGTTACAAATATGAGCAATCGCACCGTATCAAATACCCAAGAGCTACTACGTAATCGTAAGGTACACATCAATTACATGTATATCACATATACCTTTGGTTTTGCTTACTTCTTGTCCGCTAAGTATTTGGGCGATTCCGCTCAAAGGACCACTTCCCTTGCAATAAAAGCACTCGGTTTGGGCTTGGGTCCATTCTTTGGCTTCTTCCCTAAACTTGCTTATCGGGCGCAACAACTTCCTTGCCGCCCTTCTTGAAGTTCTTTTTACCCTTGCCCTTCTTGAACTTAGTGGTTTTATTCACCATCAACACTTGATGCTCCTTCTTGATTTCTACCTCTGCTGATTTCAAAGATAGCATATACTTCAGGAATGGTCTTTACCATCCCTCGCATATTGTAGTTCATCACAAAGCTCTTGTAGCTAGGTGGAAGCGACTGGAGGATTCTCACAATGACCGCTTCATCCGGAGATTAACTTCCAGCTGAGTCAGCGGTTGTGCAACCCAGACATTTTGAGTATGTGTTCACCGACAGAGCCATTTTCCTCCATCTTACAACTAAAGAATTTGTCGGAGACTTCATATCTCTCGACCCGGCATGAGCTTGGAAAACCATTTTCAGCTCTTGAACATCTCATATGCTCCATGTCTCTCAAAACGCTTTTGGAGTCCCGGCTCTAAGTCAGTAAAGCATGCCGCACCGAACGAGGGAGTAATCATCGCAGCGTGATCGCCAAGCGTTCATAACGCCTTGTTCTGCAGGAGAATAGGTGCGCCACCCAAAGGTGCTCTTAGGACATAATCTTTCTTGGCAGCTATGAGGATAATCCTCGTGTTCGGACCCAGTCCGTATAGTTGCTACCATCGTCTTTCAGCTTGGTTTTCTCTAGGAACGGGTTGAAATTGAGGACTACGTTGGCCATTTGATCTACAAGACATATTGTAAATATTTAGACTAAGTTCATGATAATAAAGTTCATTTAATCAAATTTAATGAACTCCCACTTAGATAGACATCCCTCTACTAGTCATCTAAGTATTACATGATCCGAAATCAACTAGGCCGTGGTCCGATCATCACGTGAGACGGACTAGCCAATATCGGTGAACATCTTCATGTTGATCGTATCTTCTATACGACTCATGCTCGACCTTTCGGTCTTCTCGTGTTCCGAGGCCATGTCTGTACATGCTAGGCTCGCCAAGTCAACCTAAGTGTTTTATGCGTGTGTAAATCTGTCTTACACCCGTTGTATGCGAACGTAAGGACCTATCACACCCGATCATCACGTGGTGCTTCTAACGATTTAACCTTAGCAACGGTGCACGCTTAGGGTGAACACTTTCTTGAAATTATTATGAGGGATCATCTTATTTACTACCGTCGTTCTAAGTAAACAAGATGCATTAAACATAATAAACATCACATGCAATTATATAAATTAGTGACATGATATGGCCAATATCATATAGCTCCTTTGATCTTCATCTTCGGCTCCATGATCATCTTGTCACCGCATGACACCATGATCTCCATCATCATGATCTCCATCATCGTGTCTTCATGAAGTTGTCACGCCAACGACTACTTCTACTTCTATGACTAACGTGTTTAGCAATAAAGTAAAGTAGTTTACATGGCGTTCTTCAATGACACGCAGTCATACAAAAAATAAAGACAACTCCTATGGCTCTCGCCGTTGTCATACTCATCGACATGCAAGTCGTGATTCCTATTACAATAGCATGAACATCTCATACATCACATATAGATCATTCATCATTCATCACAACTTACGGCCATATCATATCATTAAAGCACTTGTCGCAAAAACAAGTTAGACGTCCTCTAATTGTTGTTGCAAGTTTTACGTGGCTGAATTAGGGTTCTAGCAAGAACGTTTTCTTACCTACGTTCAAACCACAACGTGATTTGTCAATCTCTATTTATCCTTCATAAGGACCCTGTTCATCGAATCCGATCCAACTAAAGTAGGAGAGATGACACCCGCCACCACCTTATGCAACTAGTGCATGTTAGTCGGTGGAACCGGTCTCACGTAAGCGTGCACGTAAGGTTGGTCCGGCCGCTTCATCCCACAATACCGCTGAATCAAGATTGACTAGTAACGGCAAGAAGAATTGACAACATCTACGCCCACAACAAATTGTGTTCTACTCGCGCCAAGAAGAACTACGCATAAACCTCGGCTCGATACCACTGTTGGGGAACGCGTTGCGAGAAAATTAAAATTTTTCCTACGGTTTCACCAAGATCCATCTATGAGTTCATCTAGCAACGAGTATTCAGATTGGTTAGCATCTACATACCACTTTGTAGATCGCAACGGAAGCGTCGGAGTGAACGTGGATGAGGTAGTCGTATTTGCCGCGATCCAATTCACCGATGATCTAGTGCCGAATCTGGACGGCACCTCCGCTGCTCAACACACGTGACGGTCAGCAGAACGCCTCCTTCTTCTTGATCCAGCAAGGTGAAGGAGAGGTTGAGGAAGATGGCTCCAGCAGCGACGACGCAGGCGTGGGATGGTGGAACTTGCAAGATTCCTCGGCAGGCTTCGCCGCACTACGGGAGGAGGAGGATGTGTTGGAGAGGGAGAGGAGGCGTCCAGGCAAAGGTGCTGCTGCCCCTTCCCTCCCCCTTTATATAGGTGCCAAGGAGGGGAGGGCGCAGCCTTGCCCCCTCCTCCAAGGGAGGGGTGCGGCCAAGAGAGGGGAGGTGTCCACCTCCCCAAGGCACCCCTGAGGTGCCTTCCCCTCATGGACTCTTCCTCCTTAAACCCTAGGCGCATGGGCCCTTGGGGCTGGTTCCCCTTGGCCCATGTGGGCCTAGGCGCACCACCTAGGGCCCATGTGGCCCCCTCGGGCTGGTGGCCCCACTTGGTGGACCTCGGGACCCCTCCGGTGGTCCCTTACAATACCGATATCACCGAAACTTGTCCCGATGGTCAAACAAGACTTCCTATATATAATTCTTTACCTCCGGACCATTCCGGAGCTCCTCGTGACGTCCGGGATCTCATCCGGACTCAACAACATTCGGGTTACTGCACATACATATTCCTATAAACCTAGCGTTCTGAACCTTAAGTGTGTGTAGACCCTACGGGTTGGGAGACAAGCGCATATGACCGAGACGGCTCTCGGGCAATAACCAACAATGGGATCTGGATACCCATGTTGGCTCCCACATGTTCCACGATGATCTCATCGGATGAACCACGATGTCAAGGATTCAATTAATCCCGTGATACGATTCCCTTTGTCAATCGGTATTTTACTTGCCGAGATTCGATCGTCGGTATACCAATACCTCGCTCAATCTCGCACGGCAAGTCACTTTTCTCGTTACCGTAATGCATGATCCCGTGATCAAACACTTCGATCACATTGAGCTCATTGTGATGATGCATTACCGAGAGGGCCCGGTGATACCTCTCCGTTAAGCGGAGTGACAAATCCCGCCTCGATCCATGTCAACCCAATGAGACACTTTCAGAGATACCAGAAGCGTACCTTTATAGTCACCCGATTACGTTGTGACGCTTTGGCATACCCAAAGCACTCCTACGGTATCCGGAGTTACACGATCTCATGGTCTAAGGAAAGGACACTTGACATTGGAAAACTCTAGCAAACGAACTGCGATCTTATGCTATGTTAAGATTGGGTCTTGTCCATCACATCATTCTCCTAATGATGTGATCCCGTTATCGATGACATCCAATGTCCATAGTCGAAACCATGACTATCTCGTCTATCAACGAGCTAGTCAACTAGAGGCTCACTAGGGACATGTTGTTGTCTGTTATTCACACATGTATTACGATTTCCGGTTAACACAATTATAGCACGAATAAAGACAATTATCATGAATAAGGAAATATAATAATAATGCTTTTATTATTGCCTCTAGGGCATATTTCCAACAATAGGGATGTTTGAAAAGTGTTTTTCAATGGAAAACCTGGATTAAGCTACTTGAACATTGAGCATCAAGATCTATAAGGATAGATAAAAATTGCTTAATGGTACTTTCAAATGAGCATATACCTTGACATGATCTTGAAAGTGTTCAAGATGGATCGACCAAAGAAGGAGTTCTTGCACGAGATGTAAGGTATGAAGTTAAGACTTAAAGCTCGACCACGGCAGAAGAGAGAGAAAGGACAAGGTCATCCCCTATGCTTTAGACGTAGGCTCTATAGTATGCTATGATGTGTACCGCACCTAAAGTGTGCCTTGCCATAAGTCAGTCAAGGGGTACAAGAGTGATCCAGGACTGGATCATTGGACAATGATCAAAATTGTCCTTGGAGTAAATAAGGACATGTTTCTCGATTATGGAGGTGATAAAGAGTTCGGCGTAAGCGTTACGTCGATACAAGCTTTAACACCTATCCGAAAGTGACTCGAGTAGCAAACCGGATACGATAGTGGAGCAACCATTTGGAATAGTTTCAAATGGAGCATTTATAATATGACCTAAAATTTGCAAAGCACACACGAATCTGAAAGGTTCGGACCGTTGACTAAAACCCGCTGACTAAAACCTCTCTACTTAAGCAAAACATGATCAAACCTCGTAACTCATTGAGTCTAAATCGCATGATGATGTGAACTAGTTTACGTACACTAGTAAACTCTTTGGGTGTTGGTCACATGGCGATGTGACCTATCGCTGTTAATCACATGGCGATGTGAACTAGATTATTGACTCTAGTGCAAGTGGGAGACTGTTGGAAATATGCCCTAGAGGCAATAATAAATTAGTTATTATTATTATATTTCCTTGTTCATGATAATCGCTTATTATCCATGCTATAATTGTATTGATAGGAAACTTCAGATACATGTGTGGATACATAGACAACACCATGTCCCTAGTAAGCCTCTAGTTGACTAGCTCGTTGATCAATAGATGGTTACGATTTCTGACCATGGACATTGGATGTCATTGATAACGGGATCACATCATTAGGAGAATGATGTGATGGACAAGACCCAATCCTAAGCCTAGCACAAAGATCGTAGTTCAGTATGCTAAAGCTTTTCTAATGTCAAGTATCTTTTCCTTATACCATGAGATTGTGCAACTCCGGATACCGTAGGAATGCTTTGGGTGTATCAAACGTCACAACGTGAATCGGGTGACTATAAAGGTGCACTACATGTATCTCCAAAAGTGTCTGCATTGGGTTGGCACGAATCGAGATCGGATTTGTCACTCCGTGTGACGGAGAGGTATCTCTGGGCCCACTTTCGGTAGGACATCATCATAATGTGCACAGTGTGATTAAGGAGTTGATCACGGGATGATGTGTTACGGAACGAGTAAAGAGACTTGCCGTAACGAGATTGAACAAGGTATCGGGATACCGATGATCGAATCTCGCAAGTACAATACCGCTAGACAAAGGGAATTGTATACGGATTGACCGAAGTCCTTGACATCGTGGTTCATCCGATGAGATCATCGTGGAACATGTGGGAGCCAACATGGGTATCCAGATCCCGCTGTTGGTTATTGACCGAGAACGCCTCGGCCATGTCTCGCTTGTCTCCGAACCCGTAGGGTCTACACACTTAAGGTCTGGCGACGCTTAGGTTATATAGGAAGCTTGTATGTGGTTACCGAATGTTGTTCGAGTCCCGGATGAGATCCTGGACGTCACGAGGAGTTCGGAATGGTCCGGAGGTAAAGAATTATATATAGGAAGTGCTGTTTGACCATCGGGACAAGTTTCGGTGATATCGGTATTGCAGGGACCACCGGAGGGGTCCTGGGCCCACCGGGTGGGGCCACCTGCCCCGGGGCCACATGGGCCCTAGGTGGTGCGCCTAGGCCTGCATGGGCCAAGGGGAACCAGCCCCAAGAGGCCCATGCGCATGAAACACTTGGAGAGGAAGAGTCCATAGAGGGAAGGCACCTCCGAGGTGCCTTGGGAGGATGGACTCCTCCCCTCTCGCCGCCGCCTCCCTTGGAGGAGGGGGCAAGGCTGCGCCCTCCCCCTCCTTGGCACCTATATAAAGGGGGAGGAGGGGGCAGCAGCACCCGAGCCCTGGCGCCTCTCTCTCCTCTCCAACACCTCCTTCTCCTCCGTAGTGCTTGGCGAAGCCTCGCAGATTGCCACGCCTCCACCACCACCACGCCTGCCAGTTGCTGTTGGATGGAGTCTTCCTCAACCTCTCCCTCTCTCCTCGCTGGATCAAGGCGTGAGACGCCACCGGCTGTACGTGTGTTGAACGCGGAGGTGCCGTCTGCTCGCACTTGATCATCGGTGATTTGGATCACGACGAGCACGACTCCTTCAACCTCGTTCTCTTGAACGCTTCCGCTTAGCGATCTACAAGGGTATGTAGATGCACTCTCCTTCCCTCGTTGCTAGTTTCTCCATAGATAGATCTTGGTGACACGTAGGAAAATTTTGAATTTCTGCTACGTTCTCCAACACAGAAGAGATAATTTGTAGTGATGGAGGCAGGAAGATGTCAAGGCATGGTGTCATCATGCACTGTAGTTACTGTGGTGAGCCTGACAACAACATCAAGGGATGCAAATATATGAATGTTGTTCTAGCACCTCCCAATGCACAAGCTCCTCCACCTCAAACTGATGACAATTTGGAAGCTTCAGAAGCTACTATGGAGCAAAAGCCACCTCCTAACAAGCCCAAGTATCTGTCTTGTCTTCTACACAACCTATAGAAGTTGTATCCTAGACTCTAACAAGCTACTTGTTTGATGAGCAGTAGGCCAACACAAGTGCAGACACCAGTATAGTAGTTGAAGATCTTTTGGTGGATCACATGCTTCAGCAGGTAATTTAGACATATTGTACTTGTTGCATTACTTGCTTTGATTCAGTCATGCTTTAGTGACATACTTACTTTCCATTTGTTGTCACTTGACCTGTGTATGTATAGAGGCCATTGCCTATAGTGCTTGAGCAAACACCAATCCCAAAATCAACTTTCTTAACAAATGCACAGGCAATGCTGAGCCAGCCCCAAGCAAGCACAAACACAATCAGGCAAGGAGACCTAGCTAAGAAGATGTTGGCCATGAAGCAACAAAGAGAGAAGGAACTTGAAGACAGGAAGCAAGCTATACTAGGGGCACAGATAGAAGCAGAGTTGAAGAAAGCAGAAGAGGCTGCTAGAAGAAGGCATGACAAAGCAGAAAAGAAGGCTAGAGAAGCTGAGAAGAAGAGAGAGGCAGCTGAACAGAAGAGGGAAGCAATGGCAATCTTGAGGCAGGTAATAGCAGAAACAAGACAAATATTAGTGGAGACACAGAGAGATATTTCTGCTGGCAGGAAGGAGAAACTAGTTGGTGAGAAGAAGGCTCAAAAGGAGGCTGTTGCTGCAAAGAAACTAGAAGAGAAGAAAGCCAGTGCTACACAGAAGGAAGCACACAGACAAGCACTTCTAGCAAAGAAGCAGGAAGAGAAACAAGCTCTTGCTGCAAAGAAAGAAGCACAGAGACAAGATGTTGCAGCAAAAGAGGAGCAGCTGAGGACAAGCACATAAAAGGGCATTTGCAAACATGGAAGAAGTTGGGCATGTGCCACAAAGATCAAGCATGTTTGACATCTTTAGATGAGCTATTATATCGTTTGTGTCATTTTAGCAATGCAAAATATCACTATGTCTCCCTTTCTTGTCATCTCAAGATCTTATGGTACTGTATTTTGAGTAGTGCTAGTGCTGATGCACTACAAAATCTATATTTTGGTATGAAAACTGTCTTGTCTGTCTTCTCATGCTTGTCATTTTATTGTTGATGTCAATACTACTTACACACTACATTCTTGTTGCCATTCTTTCCATTTCATAAAGATCATATGATACATTACCCATTCTTTCCATTTCAGAAACATTATATGGTACATACCAATGAATTCCATTTCAGATAGAACCTGTAATACACAACATTTTTATTTCCATTTTCAGATATATCTACGATAGATAGCCATTCTTCTCATTTAACAATTATCACGTCAGAAAGATAACACAACAGAAAGACAATGTTTCCATTAAAGATATATCATTTCATACATTTTTGCCCTTGACAACCATAACATTTGATACAACCAAACTGACTTCATAGTCGTGTACTAACATTAAACTACTGAAAGTACTTAAAATACTAATGCTACTGAAGCTGGTCTTCACTTCTTCACTACCAAAATGAGCACTTGTCTTCATCACTTCTTCTGTTGCAGAGAGCACCTGTTGTCACTTCTTCATCAACATAAGAACACAGAGGGCACACAACAACATCACACTACCCAAGAGAAGCTTCAGCAGCACCAAGATCTCTGCACCTAATCCAATCAATGCACTATCTTGCTGCCTGCTCATGTTCTGTAGAGAGCTGTGCCTTGACATAGTAGCTCTATCGGGCCTCCCAAATGACCAATCCTGCTCATGTTTTGCATCCGAGAGGACGCCACAAGGGGAACCAAACCAGCTAGATTTTGCATGCGGATCACGAGCCAAAGCGACCCAAGCAACCAAACATGCACATGATGAAGTCTGAAGCCTGCGTTCCTCTCAGCCTGGCTCAGAGGCCTCCCTCTGCATCTTAGAGGATGCCACACGGGAAACCAAACAACCTGGATTTCGCATGCCAGATGCGTTCCAGGTGCAATCCAAGCAACCAAACACGCACATGATGAAGTCCAAAACCTGTGTTCCTCTCAGCCTGGCTCAGAGGCCTCCTTTTGCATCCGAGAGGACGCCACACGGGGAACCAAACCAGCTGGATTTTGCATGTCGGATGCGAGCTAGATGCGACCCAAGCAACCAAACACGCACATGATGAAGTCTGAAACCTGCGTTCCTCTCAGCTTGGCTCAGAGCCTCCTTCTGCATCTGAGAGGATGCCACACGGGAAACAAACAACCTGGATTTCGCATGTCGGATGCTTGTCAGGTGCAATCCAAGCAACCAAACACACACATGATGAAGTCTGAAACCTGCATTCCTCTCAGCCTGGCTCAGAGGCCTCCATTTGCACTCTAGAGGACGCTACACGGGGAACCAAACCAGTAGGATTTTGCATGCCGGATGTGAGCCAGGTGCGACCCAAGCAACCAAACACGCACATGATGAAGTCTGAAACCTGCATTCCTCTCAGCCTCGCTCAGAGGCCTCCTTTTGCAGCCAAGAGGACGCCACACAGGGAACCAAACAAGCTGGATTTTGCATGCCGGATGCAAGCCAGAGGTGCGACCCAAGCAACCAAACATGCACATGATGAAATCCGAAACCTGCGTTCCTCTCAACCTGGCTCAGAGGCCTCCTTCTGCATCCGAGAGGGCGCCACACTGGGAACCAAACAAGCTGGATTTTGCATGCCGGATGCGAGCCAGGTGCGACCCAAGCAACCAAACACGCACATGATGATGTCCGAAACCTATGTTCCTCTTAGACTAGCTTAGAGGCCTCCTTCTGCATCCGAGAGGACGCCACACGGGGAATCAAACCAGCTGGATTTTGCATGCCGGATGCGAGCCAGGTGCGACCCAAGCAACCAAACATGCACATGATGAAGTCTGAAACCCACGTTCCTCTCAGCCTGGCTTAGAGTACTGCTTCTTCGTCTGAGAGGATGCCACACGGGAAACCAAACAACCTGGATTTCACATGCCGGATGCGTGCCAGGTGCGATCCAAGCAACCAAACACGCACATGATGAAGTCCGAAACCTACGTTCCTCTCAGCCTGGCTCAGAGGCCTCCTTTTGCATTCGAGAGGACGCCACACGGGGAACCAAACCAGCTAGATTTTGCATGCCGGATGCGAGCCATGTGCGATCCAAGCAACCAAACACGCACATGATGAAGTCTGAAACCTGCGTTCCTCTCAACCTGGCTCAGAGGCCGCATGCATACGAGAGGACGCCACACGGGGAACCAAACAATCTGGATTTTGCATGTCGGATGCGAGCCAGGTGCTACCCAAGCAACCAAACACGCACATGATGAAGTCTGAAACCTACGTTCCTCTCAGCCTAGCTCAGAGGCTTCCTTTTGCATCCAAGAGGACGCCACACCGGGAACCCAACCGGCTCGATTTTGCATGCCGGATGCGAGCCAGGTGCGACCAAGCAACCAAATACGCACATGATGAAGTCCGAAGCCTGCGTTCCTCTCAGCCTGGCTCAGAGGCCTCCTTTTGCACCCGAGAGGACGCCACACGGAGAACCAAACAAGCTGGATTTTGCATGCCGGATGCGAGCCAGGTGCGACCCAAGCAACCAAACACGCACATGATGACGTCTGAAACCTATGTTCCTCTTAGACTAGCTTAATGGCCTCCTTCTGCATCCGAGAGGACGCCACACGAGGAATCAAACCAATTTGGATTTTGCATGCAGGATCACGAGCAGTGTGTGACCGAAGCAACCAAACATGCACATGATGAAGTCTGAAACCTGCGTTCCCCTCAGCCTGGCTTAGAGTCCTGCTTCTGCGTCTGAGAGGATGCCACCCGGGAAACCAAACAACCTGAATTTCACATGCCGGATGCGTGCCAGGTGCGATCCAAGCAACCAAACACAAACATGATGAAGTCTGAAACCTACGTTCCTCTCAGCCTGGCTCAGAGGCCTCCTTTTGCATCCGAGAGGACGCCACACGGGGAACCAAACCAGCTGGATTTTGCATGTCAGATGCGAGCCAGGTGCGATCCAAGCAACCAAACACGCACATGATGAAGTTCGAAACCTGCGTTCCTCTCAGCCTGGCTCAGAGGCCTCCTTCTGCATCCGAGAGGGCGCCGCACGGGGAACCAAACAAGTTGAATTTTGCATGCCGGATGCGAGCCATGTGCGACCTAAGCAACCAAACACGCACATGATGAAGTCTGAAACCTACGTTCCTCTCAGCCTGGCTTAGAGGCCTCCTTTTGCATCCGAGAGGACGCCACACGGGGAACCAAACCAGATGGATTTTGCATGCCAGATGCGAGCCAGGTGCGATCCAAGCAACCAAACACGCACATGATGAAGTCTGAAACCTGCGTTCCTCTCAGCCTGGCTCAGAGGCCTCCTTTTGCATCCGAGAGGATGCCACACGGGGAACCAAATAAGCTGGATTTTGCATGCTGGATCACGAGCCAAAGCGACCAAGCAACCAAACACGCACATGATGAAATCCAAACTGCGTTCCTCTCGGCTGGCTCAGAGGCCTCCTTTGCATCCGAGAGGACGCCAGACGGGAACCAAACAAGTTGAATTTTGCATGCGGATCTGAGCCAAAGCGACCTAAGCAACCAAACACGCACATGATGAAGTCTGAAACCTGCGTTCCTCTCAGCCTGGCTCAGAGGCCTCCTTCTGCATCCGGGAGGACGCCTCACGGGGAACCAAACAAGTTGAATTTTGCATGCCGGATGCGAGCCAAGTGCGACCCAAGCAACCAAACACACACATGATGATGTCCAAACCCTACGTTCCTCTCAGCCTGGCTCAGAGGCCTCCTTTTGCATTCGAGAGGACGCCACACGGGGAACCAAACCGGCTGGGTTTTGCATGCCGGATGCGAGCCAGGTGCGATCCAAGCAACAAAACACGCACATGATGAAGTCCAAACCCTACGTTCCTCTCAGCCTGGCTCAGAGGCCTCCTTTTGCATCCGAGAGGACGCCACACGGGGAACCAAACCGGCTGGATTTTGCATGCCGGATGCGAGCCAGGTGCGATCCAAGCAACAAAACACGCACATGATGAAGTCCAAACCCTACGTTCCTCTCAGCCTGGCTCAGAGGCCTCCTTTTGCATCCGAGAGGACGCCACACGGGGAACCAAACCGGCTTGATTTTGTATGCCGAATGCGAGCCAGGTGCGATCCAAGCAACCAAACACGCACATGATGAAGTCCGAAACCTGCGTTCTTCTCAGCCTGGCTCAGAGGCCTCCTTCTGCATCCGAGAGGACGCCACACGGGGAACCGAACAAGTTGAATTTTGCATGCCGGATGCGAGCCAGGTGCGACCTAAGCAACCAAACACGCACATGATGATGTCCGAAACCTGCGTTACTCTCAGCCTAGGCCAGAGGCCTTCTTCTGAATCCGAGGGGACGCCACACGGGGAACCAAACCAGCTGTATTTTGCATATCAGATGCGAGCCAAGTGCGACCCAAGCAACCAAACACGTCCATGATGAAAGGCTTGGTTGGGTTGTCGTGCAACTATTGTCGTCATTCTTGCATATATGTGAGGCCCGCGACGAGTGGCGGCGCCAGGATCCCTTCACGCCAGAGGCCGTCCCATGCCACTTTTGTGCACTGTAGCTAGTGGGTCACCATAGCTACACTGCTGCCGCAATCAACGAAGTAGTCAGTGTTCACGCCCCAGGCAGCCTGGGGCCTGTCTCCTCTGCTGGCCGCGACCATCACGAGCTGTGTCGCGCCCTCTGAGGCTCTCACGCATGATGGCATGTCGAATAAAAAAAATGAAAGACTGAAAAGAAGAAGAAAATACTGAGGTGGACGAATACTACCGGTTGGAAGCAAGGAAATGTTTATGGAATTTGCTAGTTTTTTTTGTTGATATAATAATGCAAGAGAATGTTTTGTTGGTTCACGGCTGGTGCCGGGAGAATTCGAGGAGGAACTAGTGGCTGGCCCACTTGCTGGGGAAAGAGAGGACGTGGGATGGACGAGCACGCGCAGTGTGGGGGAAACGAAAATTTTGGGCGGAAGACTGGCCGCCCGACGCGCGCTCCCATTTTCTTCCTTCCCGCTTTTGGATTTTGACTTTTCTCACCGCACTTGGCTCGAGCCGTTCGTCGGCGCGTGATTCTCTCAACCGATCCGATCGATCGCGCTCCGGCCGTTCGGCTCACGAAACAGCCGCGTGATTTGATTCTCTCAACAGTCAGACGAGAAGCAAGCGATCATCGGGGCTGCCGCCGTGCCGTTTATTGTGTTAAAATGAGCCTGGTAAACAGTTTTTTTCTCGGAAAAAACGTGTACACAAATTGTGTGCACTAAAATTTCGACACGACAATTGGAAAAGATCGGGTCACGGGTGAACGGACGAGCTGCTTCGATTGTCGGCTCCAGTCGAGCTTGCATCGTGAATGGATTTTTTTTTTCGAGCTGCAATGACTACAGAGCATCGATTGGGTCACTCCAAACTTTATTATTGCTTTGCCGGCGTGCCCCACCTCGCGTGCTCTCGGTGTCGCACCCACTAGGCGGGCGGCGTCCCTTGGGCCACTCCAAAGGCCAGCCAGCGTTACCAATATTTTTAGTGAGAGTGAGGCCAACTCCACCGCACAACCCTAAATCTATGTAACCATTTTGTCCGGATTTTGTTCGTATGTGATAGAAATAGAGAGAACAAACACCGGACAGAGGCCGGACAAACTCGCTGCACCCAACGCTGCTACCCCATTTTCACCCCATTTCACCAGCTGTCCGTCCTCGTCATTTCTTCAAACACGTAGCAGACATAGCGAACTTGACGCCTTGCCGCTTCTAAACCGCCGCTTACCGCAACGCCGATGATGACATCGAGACCAAGGACGACGCCGATGCTATGGCGATGCCGGATCGAGGCGATCCCATGGCTTGCCCTTGCTCGACCAAAGGCATCAGCCGACAGTTTCAGGAGCGGGCGGCAACTACCAAGAATGTTGTCATGCCGCTGCGGCCGGGTCCACCGATGGTCGACACCTCCACTCGCCGACGAAGAGGAGCAAGGATCCCAAACAGATTCGCTTCTCCTTCGCAACTCCATCCAAAGGCCGGACACGTGGCGTAGTTCTCGAAGCGCCAGGCCAAGGTCACGACCATGACGCCGGTTGAAGTAGCAGGAGCACGGCGGCGTTCGCGAAGACGCTACGAGGTCCGGTCGGACCGTATGCTGGCGAAGCGGGAGAAGTTGGCGTGGCAATACTCGGCGCAGCAACGACGGCATGGCGGCAAGCGTCTCCCAGTACGCGCGTCGTCGACGGCGAAAGCACGTCCCGAAGTCGAGGTAAATGGCCCGCGACACGACTTGGGAAGCGGTCGGTGAGGTAGTTCCGGGCGAAGTTGAGCGGCGCTCGAAAGCGCGCGCACCGAAGTCGAGATGAGCCCCGTGACGGCGCTTACCAAACGGTAGATATCGAATCATGGCGACGGAAGGAAGGGCGAAGGCCGGAAGCTCGCCCGCCTCGGTATGGCGCCGCTGTCGGCGGCGAGGAACGACGGCGGCGAGGAAGTGGAAGAAGATCGACTTCGGGCAGGAGGCGTGCTTGAGCAGCAAGTAGATGGCGGCCATGGAGCCCCGGAGGTAGTGCGCGTCGAGCGTCATCGCGATGTGGACGAGCCCTCGACCAGGTACAGAAAAGGAGAAAGTGACAGGTGGGGGCGTGGGCGGACACAGACGGACCACGAGGATGCGAAGACGTCCGCTTTCTATCCGCTTTGGCGCCAAACCGAGAGCAATTTTGGTTTGAAAATAGGGCAAAAGCGGACACAGATCGGACGAAACGTCCGTATGCTCCCATGCGTTGGGTCGTTCGGTTTGTCCGTTTTGCGCCAAACGGACACAAACCCAAACGGACGATTAGGGGTCGATTTGGGGTTGCCTGACACGAGCTGGCCACTGTGGTTAATAATTATTTCATCTAGTGTAAAAAAACAGTACGTAGCAGCGAGCAAGGAGAGCCAGATCTACCCCGCGCCGTGCCAGGACGAATGAATGCGCCTGGCCCCACTCGTCAGCCGGCTACAGCCGGGTTCACATGTGAGCGTAGTCCGCCGCCCACGCGGTTTCACACGTAAGCAATGACGCAGTAGAGGAGAGAGTGAGGCTCACTCAAGCTCAGCAGCTCTTTTCTCTTCTCAGCTCAGCCACACAAAAGGCATGATGTATGTATTTAGCAAAATTATTACTAGTAGTAGTTGTATTTGGGAAAGTATTTTGTGTTATTATATATATACGAGTAGTATTTATGGTCAACGATGAAAATCCCGTGATTGATTCGGGACAAAAATTATTACTCCCCGATTTAATAATTACTAGTATTTGCGAAAAAAATTGATTTAATAGTAATTACTAGTTGCCAAAAAATGATTTAATTAGTTGCCGAAAGAAAAGATCTCGCAGTATTACGCTTACGAAAAAATCGTCTATAATTAGTTGAGAGATTTTTATTTATGGTTGGAAACCGTCCATCCAGCGCGAGATCGACTCATGTCCATGTGCCCCCGCCTATAAGTAGTCGCGTGTAGCCAGAGGAGAAGGGGTACCAGCTAGTAGCTCATATCCAGAGGAAAAGGACTCGGCACCTACCCAACCTCATGAAGCTGGAGCTCAACCTCATGGCCATGGCCATGGCCACAAGTTTGGCTCCTGCAAATCCCCTCTCAACATCTTGGCCTCCTCCGGCCAATCCCCTCTCGGCCTCATGGCCTTCCTCTGAAGCTCACAAGAGGCCGATTTGGATCATAGGCTCGATGGAAAAGGTGAGGATTTCTCTTAATTTTCTTCACATATATGCAATTCACCCAACTATACTCACAAATTTGTCCATGTATGGACACGGACAGGTTTGGTTCATCAAGAGCGGAGTGAACATCAATCAAGGTTTGGTTCTCTTACTTGGGCAAATTCATTCAATTTG
Organism: Aegilops bicornis; assembly: GCA_021605145.1. NCBI lineage: Eukaryota > Viridiplantae > Streptophyta > Magnoliopsida > Poales > Poaceae > Aegilops > Aegilops bicornis. Next base: position 681,271,053 of record CM038669.1, on the reverse strand, counting down.
TTTTTTGATACATACTACTGAAGTATGGAACCCATTCGTCATCTTATTTGCAGATAAAGTTGGAAGCGATGAAACAAAACGCAGCACGAGCCTCGTCATTCCGGCCAACCCACCGCGTGGTCGAGCCGGAATCAAATCGACCACGAACCAGAGCGACTGCGCAGCCCACCGCGCGGTCCAACCCCGAACGCAATCGACCCCGAGCCAGAGCGATCCACGGCGCGGTCGGACCCCGAACCAGAGCGACAGGCAACCCACGGCGCGGTCGAACCCCGAGCCTGAGCGACAGGCAACCCACGGCGCGGTCGAACCCCGAGCCTGAGCGACCGGCAACCCACGGCGCGGTCGAACCCCGAACCCGACCGAGCCATATATACCTCCCCGCCTCCCGCAACCCTAGCCACGCCACCCGCTCCCTCCGATCCAAACCCTAGCGCCGCCGCCGCCTCCCCTTCCTCCGCCGCCGCCGCATCATAACGGCGTCAATGGCGAAAAGGTCAGTGCCTACAACGCCCGATCCGTTCATCTAGCTTTCCGATTTGGGCGGTTCCTTCTCAGATCTGACCCGCGCTTCATTTCTCACAGCGGAGAAGCGGGCGACTCGCCGGCGCCCAAGGAGGCGTCGCTTCCAGCAGCGCACGCGGCCGGCCACAACGGCATCCAGGTCTACACCGGCGACGACTCCAGGTTCCAGTCGGCCGGCGACTACCTAGAGGTCCCTTCAGGCGCATACATGGACTTCCCCTACCCCGAGATCCACAACAGCAAGTACGCCGGCCTCGGCCCGATGATCGCCGCCGGTGTGTACTTCCCGACCCCACCAGTCAGCCTCGACCTCTCGGCCATCTCAGGTCGATTCTCCAACCTCCACTCAATGGCGCTTGCCGGAGACATCACCCTTGAAGCCTTCAGGCCACCCGTCACAAGGTAACTACTGTTCTCTAAGTTTGGGTCAGCATGTGCGTGGTTAATTTGTCTGATCAGTTCTAAGAAAATTTAATCAATATGGTCTTCTAGGCGTGATTATCAGTGGCTATAATCTGAAAGCCATTCCGTTAACCGGCATGTTCTTTGTAATTGGTATCAATACCTACTTGCCTTGCTGGCCATTCTGCTGTGCTTTGTTGCAACTGGCATCCAAATACCACCCCCTCATTAAAGTATATGACGTTTTTTGGTCTAGATTACATTTTGTAGACCTCTGATGTTAAAAAATATAAGAGCGTTTAGATCACTACTTTAATGGTCTGAACTCTCTTGTATTTCTTTGCATAGGGAGGCACTCAAAATTTGTTGCTTAGGTTCTGGTTAACAGTGGGTAACCATTGCTCTGTATCATCAGCTAATGTGATTATCCTGCAATAGTGTTGATGTTACTGTTAGTTACTGGTCATTATTGCTAATGTGTGTTTTTGTTTTGCTTGTAATTGGCATCTAGAGGCTGTTTGTAAGGGAAAATCACTGCCTGAATAGAGCCTCAGCTGTTGATCTTTTTCTGCCTGATTGTGTTAGTTACTGGTCATGTTTGATATGTATGGACCATGCATTTATACTTCAACACACATGGTAGAAATGAAATGGCATATGTGCCTTTTCAACAAACAAAACCGCAGATAGGTGAACTTGCTTCAGAATTGTCTATTCTTCAATAACATTTGCACTTGCAAATCGTGGAATTACTGTTCCTATTTCTACCTCCTAGCAGACGGATGCTTTTGTTTGTCTATAATTACCGTCTACCTATCCTGGTCTGTATTATGTTGTATCTGGCATCTATAAACTACCCCCTCATCAATATATAAGGCATTTTTTGGCCAGTTACACATCGTAGACCAAAAAATGTCTTATATCTTGATAAGGAGGAAGTGCTCCTCATGTTATTGTAGGCTTGAAATATGCTCTTTATCTGCCCTGATGTGATTATTGTGTAATACGCAGGACTACGCAGTTGCCTGTTGTGCTGCAATCGCCTCTTGACCGTCGTACTGTTGCCTTATTTCGTGAGTACATGAAGAGGTCCCTTGTATTGCAGCAGGAGAGTCTGAATGCGTTATTTGACAAACGTGAAGATCGTGCGGAAAAAAAGAAGCTCAAAGAAGAGCGGCTGAAGTTTGAGCAAGAAAAGAGACAAGCCTACCTTTCTCTGGAAGAAGAGAGGAAGCAATTTGAGGAATATAAGAAGCAGTTTCAGCCGAAAGCAGTCTCAATTGAAAAGATAAGGAGACGATCCAATCTAAGATTGTGAACAACTTGGAAACAACTGACAAGCATATTAGTGTAAGTATTTATTCTGTGTTTTGCATGTACTTGTCTATTTTTGTGACTGCATTGATTTGTTTCAGTGAGCTTTCTGGCATCTCTTTGCTTCTAATTTCATGCAACCCCTGTGCATTGACGCTGTAGGAGTAAAATTGTTATATATTTTCTCCTTTGGAACGTACAGTTTGTTGGGTTTGTCTAGGACACATCTAGATGTGACATAGTTGTGTCACATCTAACCTGATGTCCACTATGTTTGTTGTCTGTTTTCTTTTTGTCCCAGCTTTTTTTTTTGTTCCTTGTTGCTACGTTATTTGTGGGAGATTAGATGTGACATCCTTAGAAAACATCTAGATGTGAATTTGACAAACTGTGGTTTGATTCCCCAATTCTTCTTCTTTTCTGACTGATAGATTAATGTCTACGATACAGCAACTCTAACATAGTTATATAGATGCCAAGTAGGAGGCTTTTGTCATTGTGAGATAGCAATTTCTTGGTGTGAAGTTATGTTTGAGGCAAAGGCCTTACGGGGTTACCAACGCTGTAGGAGTAATGTCTACTACCCATAAGGCCTTCCCCTCAAACATAACACATGAGGCGTCCATATTCAGGACCAGCTGCCCCCCCAAAGGTTTCATCCATCTCTTGGTTCTTAGGCCTGCTGCCTTCTTTGTTTGCGCTCGCACATAATTAAGAGCAAGAGCTAGTAAAGCGTGTGCTGATCGTTCAGGATTTTGCACATCCTCTCCGTTCTCAATTATTTGCCTCTGCCATTCTTTGATTTATTAGCTTGTTAGATTGCTGTACTATTGCCATTGAGTTATTCTCATCGTTTGTTCTTGTTTTTCAGCTCTTTGAGAAAGTGGTTGGCATCCCAAAGAGGAGTGTGGCGTTAGGGAAGGACATCAAAGAGAACAAGAAAATAGTGAAGAAGTTGCTGCAGGATAACAAAGAACGAACTCAGAGGTTGAAACAATTCGGCAAGTACTTGGTGACTTGGTCCCTGGGGTTTATGAAAGAGCAAATCAAGGAGATGGTTGGTCTAGGAGGTTCTGGAGATGCTGGAGAAGGCTTGAACGATGGTGTGGAAGGAATCGCTGGTGCCGCTAATGGGGCTGGAAATGGTGCGCTCAAGGCGAATGGAACAGGGAATGGACTCAAGGTGGTGAATGGGACAGGGAACGCACCTAATGGTGCGCTCAAGGTGCCTTCTCTTGTCCCTAAGGTCCCGGCTGCTCTCGCTGGTGCTACGGTGTCTACAGGGGCCGCCGCCGCTGCTGATGTAGCTACCACTGGCTCCACTATCAGTGGTGGTTCTACTGCTACGGTCTCTGGAACCAAGGGGGAATGATTGAACCTAATTCTCATTCTGTATACTTTGTGTCTCTGCTGCTTAGACTGAAGTTGTGTTGTAAGTGGGTGAACTGAAGTTTGTGGCGCCCTGCCCCTTGCTCTTTTATTTCCGCCTCTTCGTTGCTGATCCCTGGGCGGTTGCTGGTGTTGGTCCTCTGCGGTTACTATCTGTGATTTTTTAGTTTGTTTAGGTGAACCTTGTTTCTTCAATGAAGATTCTCTAGCATTGTGACACAATGTTACTTTGTTTGGTTTTTTGTGAGTTTGTCCCTTAACCTGAATCCAAGGAATTGTTGCCCAAGTCTGCTGTCTGATCGTTGTTTTGTTTCAACGTTAAACTCACCAGACATAAAACCTGCCAGTTTCTTTGACACAAAATTTCTTATTTCTCAAGATAATTTTGGAAAATTTCCTTGCGTGGTGAGCGGACCAGAAACATGTTCGCCGCGTCGTTGTCGACTCGAATTCTTTGAAGGACACGCAGAATATTTAGATTTGGCTGCATGTGCTTACAAGGTTGTATAATTGTCGCGATACTGGATAGGGGAGGCATGTAATCTGCACGATACTGCCAGCCGTGTTTTTGAATTCGTTTTGTCAAGAGCATCTATAGAACGCTATCCTCTTGGATTTTCTATTGTTGTATCCTGCAAACCTCGGCCCATTTTCGCCATTTCTACGGGATTCGCCCTCGTTTGCCGCCGCCTCCAATCTGGCCTCCGACCTCGCGGTCCGGCCACACGACACCGGAAAGGCGGAAACACCCGCAGCCGCCGGGTGCCCCATATCATGCGCCGTCACCGCTACATCCGCCCGTGCCTCTCGGCCGCTCATGCTGTTGCCGCCCCAACACCTTTTGTCGCCGCCATCAAGAGGAAGTGGCAGCGAATCACCTCGTCCAAGGGGGCGTAGTCGGCGCGACACCGCCCTCTTTCGGCCCCGCTCTGATCCCTTCCGTCAAGGCCGTCGGCGAGAGGAAGAAGACCGCCTCCACCGGCCCTGCCGATGCGCGGGCGAAGCCCCTGAGGAAGAAGGCGACCGCGACAAGAGACCGGGCTCCTCCTCCATCTCCGCCTGACCAAGTTCTCCCCAATCATGGCCACTCCACCTGTCACACCTACCACGTGTTTGATGAAACGTCTGAGGTACAATTATTTTCTCTTGCTTCATTTGCTCCGGTGATCTTTGCTTCGACTTTGAAGCACTTGTTTGGGCTTTGCCCGTTGAATTTCGTGGCCAAAGCACGCACTCAACATATGCCGAAACGTTGGCTGAGAGTGCGGTTGATTTGAGTGCCCCCTTGTCGATTTCGACACGCCTCATGTGGAGGTCGTGTTGGGAAACATAGTACAAAACAAAAAAGTTCACACTTACGAACACCCAAGATCAATATGAATATGCATAATGGGTTGGGATCACGATCGTTACCGTCACCGAGTTACAGCGGAAGAAGAACGTGTCGGTGTAGATCGTACTTGGGAGTCCTCAGACTGGCCGATGAACGATCCTGTATCCGCCTACGAATAGTCCTCGAATCAAGACCGAAAGCACGACCTCTCTATTTGGTCGTAAGCGTACAACCTTCACGATCCGGCAGCGCTTCGCCGTCCAGAGCTAATCATCGGTACAGACTTAGAGGGAGGAGATTACAGCCACACTGGACTTCTAATTATGATGATTAGAGAAATTAGACCAATCTAATTAGTCAACTAGGACCAACTATAACTAGAGGTAGATGAACTAGAGGAGACTCCAAAACTTGTGTTCTAGGGGCTAGGCCTGCCTCTCTATTTATATGTTGAGCCCAGAGGTCCAAACTTGGGGGAGGGGGCCTCCCCAAAGTCGATTTGGAATACAAGGAAGAGTCCTCCTCAGATTCTAGCATGAAACGCCAAGGTTCCAGGTGTTTCCAGAAACACCACGGACCTTGGCGTCTAGCCCAGTATGAGAAGCCAAGGACCCTGGCGTCGGGCCCAGGACCAGACGCCAAGGACCCTGGTGTCTGCCCCTATCATTCGCAAAACTCCTTTTGCACTGACCTCAAGCCTCGTGGGCCTTACCCCTTGGCCCGACCAAAGTGTCCTAGCAATAGAACATTTCCGGAAACATCCGAAACTCTTTCGGTGAGCCCGAAATGCTTCCGGTTCCTCCCGGAATTATTCCAAATATTAATGAAACAATTCCACAAATATATTCTCATCACTCCCGTCCTACTAACACTCAGCATATCGTGATTAGTTTAAGCTCGTGACCCCGTAGGTTCAGTAACTCATAGACATAAATGAAACCCCTTCGTTCAATGCCGGATAGCGGAACGATGGACGGCCATATCGATCCCTATGAGCACACGAATGATATTGAGTGAACCTTTGGTTATCATGTGACGTTCCCTTTGCTTTGCTATACTTCACAAAATCGGGGATGCATCGGTATCCTCCTGAGTCATCACATGCTCACTATACCATTATCCCTGTTACCGGTTTGTTCTTCTTTCTCGTTGTCGTGTTCCAGCATGCTCGTGATGTAGTCACCTGTGTATGGCCAGACGATGATGGATGCCGTCACATTGAGAGGGGCCTAAGAATATCTCTCCATCATTGGAGGAGCAAGTCCAACTCTCGAGCTATCTAGTCACTTGTCAAACTTTCCAATGAGCCTGTAAGTTGTCTTTATGATCACCATGTCACAGGTGACATTTGAGCAACCCCAAAGTCCACTGTACGGTAAGAAGTGACAACGGTATTCTCATGGTCCAAGGAGAAAAACCACACGTTAACACTCCGTGTTATTACAATTGATTACAGACAATATAAACTCAATTCATAACAGACAAGTTTGGATCGACTAAATATGATCGTACTTCCAACCTCATAATCTAAATGTTGTTCTAGGAATATCGTTTACACTTAATGATATCCTAAGATCCGGAAAACATGATCATCAACAACACTTAAGCCGGTCTTAGAGGCAAGATCGGGAACCTATATTTTACCATTTATCATTTCACACGTGCATACAAGTTTTCCACTGAATCGCGTATTCCATGATCATAACAATTATATCATGAAATATAAACTCTTAATTATGAAAATGGAAATATAATAATACAATATTATTGCCTCTAGAACATATTTCCAACAGTCCCCCACTAGCACTAGAGTCAATAATCTAGTTAGCACATTTTCTTTTACACGAATGACAATCCAGTGTTTGTTCATGCTTTGCTTGTGGTAGAGCCTTCGTCCTATTAGATCTTGACAACTTCAGATCCGTGTGTATCATTTGCATATCTATCCATCTATCATGCTTTCACAACAATTCAACTTAGTATATATTGAATCACTGCCAGGACCTTTGAGTCCTTAGATTGAGCTATAGAACCACTATTGTGAACAATGTTCAATTTGCAGAATCATTTACAAACCATACCAAGTTCATAAATGAACCTTTGATTCACCACCTCTATTGTTGCTTTAGAATATACTCAGCCTTCTGTTATAGAATTCACCGCAGTAATTTTCTTGGACCAATTCCAACTTACTGTGCCACCATAATCATTTAATTAAAACCGAAAATCACTTGGAGCACTGCTGAAGATTTTATCGTTGCACTTCTTAAAACAAACCTAAATTGATGCAACTCCTTAAAAATAATATCTTCATCTTCTCCGTATGCGAGATACATGTCATTAGTATTCAACGACATTTTCACTATTGTCCTAGGATCAACGATTTGGTCATTCTAGTAACTTTAGTCACAACTTACTTGGAGTAACAGACATATCTGGTTATTACATACTATGGAATTAACACAAGTGTGATTGATACTATGTATTTCACTCATCAGTATTTCAAGATACCGATTCTTGCTAAGAACTCGTTCCATGTGAGTTTGACAAGAAACTCTTCTAGGCATTTTTCATACTAAATTGCTTTAGTACTTTGTCAATATGTATTTTGGCTAAGCCCTATTTAGACACTACTATATTCATGGATTATAATGCCTAATACAAGGACTATATTCCCTAAGTACTTTACTGAAAAACTAGTTTCAATAAAATTTAATACGTGTCAAGAAATTTATATAGTTTCCAACCAACAATGTGTCATACACACACAATGTTTAGAAATATTATCATGCTCCCACTTACTTTCTTGTAAATATAAGCATCTTTGCTTCTATCGATGAAATCATATTGTTTGATCAATTCATCAACACAAAGATTCCAACTCCACTATGCTGGCTTTAGATCATTATAGGATCTCTTGGAGTTTGCACACTTACTAGCATCCTCTGGATTGACAAAATTACCTTGGACAGTATCAAATATACAATCATGGTTCTATTTCTATCTCATGGGAATTATTTTCACATCCATCTCATAATTTAGTAATTGCTAGTTTAACCCGAACTGACTTGAAGTATTGCTATTATGAGACAATCTCGTGACAGTCAACTTATTGATCTTGTCATAAATTATTTGTAACAAGTGAAGCATTATAAAACCTTTTATCTTTGTCAGTTTATAGATCCATTACTATTCTTTGGCCTCTAGGTCTTTCGAAGGGTCCATCAATTTCTAAAATTGAATTATGTGTATGGATACTATTGGGAAACATAGTAGAAAAAAATCACACCTACGCACACCTAAGATCAATATGAAAATGCATAACGGGTTGTGATCACGATCGTTACCGTCACCGAGTTGAGTGGAAGAAGAACGTGTCGGTGTAGATCGTACTTGGACTCCCTCGAACCATGGATGATCGATCCCGCGAACCGCCCATGAATAGTCCCTCGAACCGTACATCGAAAGCATGACCTATCTACTTGGTGCATGCGTGCAATCTTCACGATCCGGCAGCGCTTCGTCGTCTAGAGCTAATCATCATCGGGGAATTAGAGGGACGAGATTAGAACCACACATGACTTCTAATTATGAGGATTAGAGGAACTAGACCATGCTCTAATTAGTCAACTAGGACCTACTAGAACTAGGGCTAGATGAACTAGATGAGTCTCCAAAACCTGTATATTCAAAGGGTGGAAATCCTCTAGTATATGGTGAAGGGGAAGAGGAGGCGTTACAAGGGAGGGAAAGTCCTCCCCTTTGGTTGGCTAAGGAGGAGGAGTTGTACTCCTCCCCCACTCCAATTCGCCCCCCACAAGGAAAGGGGGGCACCAACTCCACTTGGGCCTTAGTGGCCCAAGTTGTCTTCCACCACTAGGCCTTTTAAGGCCCGCTCATATTTAATTATTTATAAAAGCCTTCTAACAATTACTAGGGCCTTTTATATATAATTTAACATCACTGAAAATATTTAGACCTATACATTTATCATCGGTAATACCTAGTATTGCCTGATAAGCTCCGAAACCTTTCCACGACCTCAAACGCTTTCGGATCCTCTCAAACTATTTTGAATATTCATTAAAAAATTCCACAAATATATCTCGTCACTCCTGTCCTACTAACACCCAATATATCATGATTTACTTAAGCTTGGGACCCCATAGGTTCGGTAGCTCATAGACATGAACGAAACTCCTTCGTTCAATGACCGACAATGGAACCGTGGACGTCCAAATCGATCCCTATGAGCACACGAATGATACTCGAGTGAACCTTTGGTTATCATGTGATGTTCCCTTTTGCTTTGCGATACTTCAAAAATCCCAGGATGCATAAGTATCCTCCCAAGTCATCACATGCTCACTATACCGTTATCCTCGTTATCGGTTTTGTTCTTCTTTCTCGTTATTTATTGTGTTTCGACATCCTTGTGACGAAGACACCTATGTCCCACTGCATTTATGATGGATGCCGTCACACCAAGAGGGCCCTAAGATTATATCTACATCACCGGAGGGAAAATTGTTGGGAAACGTAGTAGAAAAAATTTCGCGCCTACACACATCTAAGATCAATATGTGTTCATACAATTCAACTGAAGAATGATGGCCAAGAAACAAATGATCAAGGAGAAGAAGATAACTGATGTCCTCTTGTCTGCTGAAACTACTGAAGCTCAAGGTTTTCTTTTCGAGGGCGGAGATGCTTATGCAGAAGTCGTCTATAGGGATGATGATGAGGAGGAGATAGATAGTATAGGGATGCCAGGAATTGGCATTGAAGAAGCAGTGGGAGGCGATGAACTACTCGAGCCACATAGAAGTGCGAGACTAAGACAACTTTATGAAGAAGAAGAATTCGATTCTGAAGAAGAGGAGTTTGATGATGATGATGAGGAAATACATTCAGAGGATGAGAATGACTATTGAGGAGACACAAATGCATGGGTGTCCTTTCTTAAGTACTTTGTTTTTATCTTACATCTTTATGTCATTAGGAGTCAAACTGTTTGTGTGTGTGTGTGTGTGTGTGTGTGTGTGTGTGTGTGTGTGTGTGTGTCCGTGCCCGTGTGGAATTTCCCTTTTTGACTTGTGAGAGAAGTCTTCCGAATAAGATTCTAGGAATTAAGAACTCCAATTTGATGTGTGAACTGTTAAACTTATAATTTATAATGCTATGCCAATTGGGGCTTGCGTGATGTTTGCATCTAATCTATTTTGAATATTTATATTTCTATGGCCGTGCTACTTCCCATTGAATAGAGAATATACTATATATTTAGTTCCTCACATTGCCTGATGTATGTTATTGTTATCATCATATTGTCTTTCTAACCTGCTATGGTACAAAGTCTACCCAAATAATCATCCTATGATACAAAGTCTACCCAAATAATTATCCTCCCAACCTGCTACCATACAAAACGCCTTGGCCCGCCTAATTTACGCCAAGAGTGCTAAAAGTGCAGAGGTCACCGCCTGCCTACCGCCTAGCGCTTTTTCCAACCTTGTCAGAGTCAGGTGGACACATATCCCGGTATAATTGCAAGAAATACCCCGCTAAAATTTAAAATGCAAACAAGCCCTAGGGGGTCACTTTTGCAACGAACATCCATCAATCGTCACCAACCACTGCCGTTGCTTAAGCGCCACCGGATTGGAAGGATATGAAGAACCTTCACACCATGGTCCAGAGGAGCACCATCGTGACAGAATCCGCTTTGTGAGCCTATGATTGTCCGCCGCGAGCGACAAAACAATCTCCAATGTGGTACGTTGACCGGGGAAGTTCCCCGCGCCTCCCGCTGGATGTCAACACCGCCGTCTTCATCTGACAAAATCAAAGAAAAAAACTAGGGCCGCCAACCATTAAGCGGTAACCCACCACCGAGCCGTCTGTTCTCCCACTTAACCAATTGCAGCAACCATCAAAGAAGACGGTAACTGCCAAAGAGAACTAGCCTCACCGATCCGAGCGGCCAATGAGGAACACATGCCACCGACTCTTAGACACCACCACAAACAGCGCCATCAAGATGGGGAAAGTCGTGACACCTTTATTCACCGGTGTGTCGCCATTACCGCCATCAAAGCCGCTACGCCATGAAAACCTGGTGCTAACCTATCTACAAGCCGCCGACGAAACACCGGGGCTCCCCAACCCTCCCGCCACTGAGTGGCAGACAGAGGGAGAGAAAGCCAAGGCCTCGCCGCCGGCGCTGGATGAAGGGAAACATATTTCCTCCCTTTGTGCCATGTCAGAAACGAGAGGAAGGGGAGAGAAGAACATTTTGCCTTAAACAATTGGTTGTTACTACCTCACCATATGCCCAAGCTAATGTTTAGCCCCACTATTGGTGCCACAGCTTGTTTGGAGCATGACATATTTGACATTCAAGTAGAAAACATCTCAAAAGTGTGTAACCGCTACAAGAAAGCAGAATCAGATTTAGACACAAGATACTTGTGATTAGCGCGTGACGGCGGCCTAGAGCAACTTCATTGTAATTTCTTTTGGGGGTGCTTATGGTGATGCAAAAATACTACTCCCTTCATCGAGAATTACAAATTACTTGTCGCTCAAATGGACTCTAGATACGTCCATTTGAGCGACAAATGAGTACTTACTGTACTAGTTTTCCATCCCAATGTTGTGCGAGCTGCAGTGCATCATGCTCCCCACAAGAATTTTCTTCTACAGCTTAACCTTTTTTACATGTCAGCCTTAAGCAGCAGCAGCAGCAGCTGTGAACTGCTTATTTCAAATTCTTAACAAACATAAAACAGGGAGACACCAAAATAGGCATACCATAAGATCTAGACAAGTTGTACCCATATAAGAACTCCTAATTTCAACTTCTACCATTCATAAACATGGCTCTCAATCACTTTGCTTCACTCCGCTTGCGTGCCTCTTCTCTTTTCTTCTTGATCCACTGCTTTTCATCTGGCTCCAATTCAATGATCCAACCAGTGGCCATGCTGCAAGCACATACGAGGTGAACATACCAGCCGCATATCCGCAGTAACGCCCAAATACAGTTAGCACTCGCAACTCACGCCTACAGGTTGGGTTCAGATGAGATAACTTGTTAACCCCACAAAAATCTTGTAAACAGAAGGTGATCATACATACCATGTGGTGTCCCGGGTCTAGGATCCACTTGCGTGGCGAGCTCGTCGCGCAGCCGGCTGATATTTTTGCCTGCCCTGCCAGGGATATCGTAGGTCCTTTCCACATGTGAAACCTTATCGTACAGTTCCTCTGTCATGTTATGGATCTCTGTCAGGAGTTTCTCCCGATCTTCACAGCCCTGCTTTGCAGATTGCAGTAGAGTGTAAGATGAGTTACTAACTAAATGATCATTCAACGGAAAAATAGTAGTACTAGCTGGTCCATGGATCAAAGCATTTAGAAACATTGTCCTCGGATTATGCATCTTGTCAGGTCGAAAACCATTGTTATTTTTTTTTTCATTTTTCTTGAGGAAACACAAGATCTGGATTCAATTTTGAGATGCCCTGGCTGTTTGGCGAAACATGGAGTTGGATTATCGAACGAGCTATTAGCACAGCATATCTTAGTCCAGGTTGCAGAAACAATTGCACAAAAAAGATATGAAATTGGTGAGCCGACGGGGGTAAAGTACCTTGGCCGCCGCCAGATTGGTGTCCGCGGCAGCAGCAGCGGAGGATGTGGTGGACCTAGCCCGGCCGACCTGGGAGAGCCTCGGGAGGAGCCGGCGCTGCGCCTTGTCCACAGCAACCGCCGGCGTCTGGCCACCGCCGACGAGCCTCCTCGCCGCGACTCGAAGCGCCGCCATCGGTAGCCGCCTGCGAAATAGCACGGATCAGGGGGCAGCCCGTCGCCGAATCACGCCTGGCTTCCGAATCGCGGGATCGGCGAGAGGAATTCGGGGCGCGCACCTGGTCTTCTTCTCTGATGTAGCCTAGGGTTTCCTCCGCCGCTCGCCAACTCCGATCCGTCCGATGGGGAACCAAAATGCCTTCCTTTTCTTCTTCTTCGGGTTTCTTCTCTTTCTTTTATCCATCGTCATCCAACGAACGAACGTGGCCCGCCGCCCCGCTAGCAGGCCAGGCCCAGCCCACGGGCAGAACGCCACTCCCTTTAAGTCCAGTTGGGTTTTTTTTTTCTGTCAACTCAAAACGAAAAAAGTATTTGGTTTTTTTCTCTCTCGCCTAAAAATGAAAAAGGTCGGTTTTATCTCCCTTTCTTTTTCCTAAATTTTCGTGATTAAAGTCTGTAAATACTTTTTAAAATTCGTGGACAATTTTTTATTCCATGATTTTTAATTATTTTGAACGTATTTTTAAAATCCATAAAAATAAAATCCCACGATATTTTTTTTAATTCATGAACTTGTTCAAATTTCTCAAAAACAGGTTAATGTATTTTCCCAAGTTATGATATGCTAGTTTTCAAATGAGATCTATGTAGGTATCGGTATGATGCAGGATTCAGATGGTCGATCTAGATTCATTATCGGTGCAGTCTTGATGTGTTGCAGTTTCTTGTTTGTCAATCAGAGATGGTTCGGCCCTGGCTCGCGGAGCCCGTATCATGTGCACGCCGTATGCATATGCCTTTTTGAACACTATGCACATGCCGTTTTTCGAACACTTTGCATATGCCTTCTGGTGTGCCTGATGTTGTTCTATCAGAGTTTGGCATGACAAAAAAAAACGGAAGTACTCAACATAAAAGTTCTTCATCTCATCAAAACAAACAAAATTACATTTTGAGTCATTCCCATTCAAAATCGTATGCAACTTTTAAAGCAAAAAGCAGTTCAGCCCGATGCTTTCTATGACCAAAATTTGGGTGCCCGACCCAAACATATAATGATATTTCTCTTGGGTGCGGCATGAGCAATTTGGCCCTCAAGATGGCCTCAAATCAAAAACTCGTCAACATGAAAGTTGTTTGCCTCATCGAAGCAACAAGATTTGCTTTTGCGATCATCTCCATCCAAGGTAATTTGCAAACCCGGTCAACATGGCAATACATATACATCCTGAAGGCATGTGTTTGTATAGTGGGCAGATATCGTCTTCAAGACAGCTTCAAACAGAAAAGTGTTCAACATCAAAGTTCTTCGCCTTGTCGAGGTGACCAACTTTGTTTTTTGAATAATCTCAATCTGAGCTCAAGCGCAATCTCCACAACAAATACAAAGTGGCAGATTTTTTACCTTGCAAAATTTCACACCCACTTGTCCGAAAGTTAAGGTAGGTTTAGATATTTGGACCCATATTGGAGTACTTTTCTTGTGCAGGAAGTCCAGACGCCTCATATGGAGGCGATGACCAATTGAATAAAAGCTCACAAATGCAAACACATCTACTCATTATGTCATATACGACTTGTTTCTTCCTCGGTCTCCGTGTTGGAGAGCAGCGAATTCCGAGGCTCTAAGGGCAGTTGAACCAACCTAGGGCAGTCCATAGGCATCGGGTCCCTCCCGGGTGTGTGGGGTTTGGGGTTTCAAAAAGTTCTCACCGACATGTCTTGCAAATCGTGCTCCTGGCAAGACTCCTTCACTGACGTTTTCTTGCCTATCACGCTCGACGTCGAGGATACACGGTGATGTGTTCATGTGTGAACAATTTTTTGGGCGACTCCGCTGGGACTAATGATCAAGAACCATCACCATCCATCATGTCCCTACGATGAGCTTCCAAGCTCCACAGTCAATGCCAATAACATCATCATACCTAGTCTTGAGGAATTATTGAAGGATCATCGCCAAGTTTATGAGGCATACAAGAAGGTGCATGAAGAAAATGAGTTCTATGACTCCCTCGCAAAATTCAAAAAGGTCCGTCAAGGCAGCATCACTCCGTTTGGATATATCTCTCCATGAAGAGCAGGTTACACCCTTTGTGAGTAGTGTCTTTTGGTCCCGAGCAAGCAGTTGAAATTATTAGTCCCATTACTCATAGTGATCTTAAGTATGAATCTTACATGAAAAAATATCGATGCTAAAAAATACACGTCAATCATCTAGTGCTAATGTTGGTGCACCTGCTAGCGTAGAAAACCCTAATCTGACTCTGTCTTTCATCTACACCTCCTTTGTTGTTGAATATTATATTAGCCAAACAAACCAAATTGTGGCTACACGTATTAGTCCTATCATGAGCGTGCCAAGTTCGATGGCAATGCCGAACCAAACAGTGCCTAGCAGTGCAGACATGATTTGCTTGTTGCCGAATTATGGTTTGACATACACACCACAAGTTACACCTGGAACTAGTAATCGTATTCCTCCCATGACATCAATGCAAGCGACGTTGTCCACTTTGTAAAATATTGTAGCTAATCTTAGGGGGGAGATGGCTAAGATGTTTTAGTAAAATTTGGAAGTTGTTATCAAGGAACCAATTTTATCAAAAGCCTTATACGGAGTATTTTGACACAATTCAGTCCCCCCCCCCCGCCTGGATATAAAATTCTAGATATTGCTGAGTTTAGTAAAGAGGGCACCAAAACCACATGGGAATATGTTGGTCAATACTTGGAACAATTGGGTGAAGTAGGTGATGTCTACTACACAATCTTCATCTTGTAGACGTTGTTGGGCCTGCAAGTGCACAGGTTTGTAGGACAGTAGCAAATTTCCCTCAAGTGGATGACCTAAGGTTTATCAATCCGTAGGAGGCGTAGGATGAAGATGGTCTCTCTCAAACAACCCTGCAACCAAATAACAAAGAGTCTCTTGTGTCCCCAACACACACAATACAATGGTAAATTGTATAGGTGCACTAGTTCAAGTAAGAGATGGTGATACAGGTGCAATATGGATGGTAGATATAGGTATTTGTAATCTGAAATAATAAAAACAGCAAGGTAACTAATGATAAAAGTGAGCGTAAACGGTATTGTAATGATAGGAAACAAGGCCTAGGGTTCATAATTTCACTAGTGCAAGTTCTCTCAACAATAATAACATAGATAGATCATATAACAATCCCTCAACATGCAACAAAAAGTCACTCCAAAGCCACTAATAGCGGAGAACAAATGTAGTGATTATGGTAGGGTACGAAACCACCTCAAAGTTATTCTTTCGGATCAATCTATTCAAGAGTTCGTACTAGAATAACACCTTAAGACACAAATCAACCAAAACCCTAATATTCATAATTGTTTCCACACAAAGCCTACTGTAGCATATCATCTCCAAAATTTATATTGAGCAATATAAGCCATAGAAACTAGAAAACAAGCAAACTATGCATTGAAAACAGAATCGCAAAAACAGAACAGTTTGTAGAAATCTGTACTCCAACCATACTTCTGCTACTCAAAAAATTCTGAAAACTTAGGACAGCGTAGGGAATTTGTATATATATCACCTGTAAAAAATTCAGATCAAAATCACATCCCAGTGAATTTCCAAAATTCCTGGACTGAGCACAAAAGTTTCTGTTTTTCACAGATTCAAGTCAACTATCATCCACACTATCCCAAAGGCTTTACTTCGCACTTTATTGAAACACAAGCAATTAAACATGATTAATACAATAGCATAATCATGTTAACACATAAAAACAGTAGGGGTAAATGTTGGGTTGCTTCCCAACAAGCGCTTTTCTTTAATGCCTTTTAGCTAGGCATGATTATTTCAATGATGCTCGCATAAAAGATAAGAATTGAAACATAAAGAGAGCATCATGAATCATAAGTTCCTCTCTCATAATAATTTTCAGTAGCATCATGAATAGATTCATCAATATAACCATCACATAAAGCATTCTTTTCATGATCCACAAGCATAGAAATTTTATTACTCTCCACATAAGAAAATTTCTTCTCATTCACAATGGTGGGAGTATCATATGAAACTCGAATACTATAAATTGTTTCCACTTTGAAAGAGCAATGTTCGGGAAAAGGGTAATCATAACTATGACAAGTTTTATAAATATAATCACCACTACTTTTTATAACATAAGTATCATCACAATAATCATCATAAGTAGCAACTTTGTTCTCGTCATAGATAGGAGGCATGCAATCATCATAGCAAATTTGATCATTCGAAGTAGGAGGGCTAAAAAGATCATCTTCATTAAGCATATCATCCCCAAGCTTGGGACAAACATTAATTGCAGCAAATAAATTCTCAAACATGTCATTCTCATCAAACATAGTATCCCCAAGCTTGTGGCTTGGCATATCATAAGCATAATCACCCTCATCATTAAAAGTATGAATAGCACCAACTGTATAACAATTGCTATCATCATAATTTCCCAAATTGGTGCCAAAAAGATTTCCAAGATTATAAGAAGTATCATTATCTTCCCAATCATAATCGTCACAACAAGCAATAGGCATAACAAAATCATCATCAATAGTACTCTCGGACATTGTGCCATAAGACATAGAAGCAATATCATCATCAAGTGCATCATCTTCCACAATTATTTTTGATTCATTTTCATGAGGCACGACAGTAATAGGAGCAACATTATTTGGCAGAGGTACCTTTTACCTCTATTCTTTCTTCTTTTCTTCTTCTTCACCACATCATGTGTGGGTTTAATTAATCTTTTCAAGCTTCTTATTGATGAGATTGGTTGAATAGGGAGCTCCTCCTCGTTACCTATTTCATCAAAAGAGACAATAGGAGGGAATGTGGAAATCTTTACCCTCTCATTAGTATTCCTTTTATATTCTATTGATTTTCCCATCTTTCTATAGTTGGCAATATAAGCATTCTCATTGCAATTTACCATGCAAAACATATAGATATTCTTTAGTTTAGTTTCAATGTCAATGCATGAGAATGAATACTTCAAACCAACTATTTTTATGTGTCAATTCTTCACTCCCCAAAAATATACGAAGTTCATTATAAAGTTCAAGGGTGTCAAGTTATTTCAATATTTGGACACAGCTCGATCATGAAAAAACATGCATTGGAAATTAAGGTGACCAACTTTATTGAAAATATCACAAGTAATAGGACAAAGAGAACATAATTTTGTAACAAATTCATCTATCTCTTTGAGCAAAGAATTGGTTCTATCATGTTTATGCTTCTTACAAAATATATCTTCCCTATAAGGCACGTCTTCACAAACTTTATGCACTCCACAAAAATTGACATGCTTATAAGAAACACTTTTGTCATCACTTGTGCAATCATTATTAGCATTTTGGATATTCAAAGAATTCATACTAACAACATTGCAATCATGCTCATGATTCAAATATTTTGTGCCAAACATTTATTGACTTCTTCTTCTTCTAACAATTGACCACAATTTTCCGATCCATCACTTTCAAGAAAGATATTATAAAGATGATCAATAATATGATGCAACCTCAATTACATATTTTGTGTAGTTTTCTTTTATAAACCAAACTGGTGATAAAACAAGAAACTAAAAGATTCAATTGCAAGATCTAAAGATATACCTTCAAGCACTCACCTCCCTGGCAATGGCGCCAGAAAAGAGCTTGATGTCTACTACGCAACTTTATTCTTGTAGACTCGTGTTGGGCCTCCAAGCGCAGAGTTTTGTAGGACAGATGCAATTTTCCTGAAGTGGATGACCTAAGGTTTATCAATCCGTGGGAGGCGTGGGATGAAGATGGTCTCTCTCAAACAACCACCTGCAACCAATTACAAGAAATCTCTTGTGTCCCCAACACACCCAATACAATGGCAAATTGTATAGGTGCACTAGTTCGGCAAAGAGATGGTGATAAAAGTGTAATATGGATGGTAGAAATATATTTTTATAATCTGAATAAATAAAAACAGCAAGGTAGCAATTGATAAACCAGAGCACAAACGGTGTTGCAATGCTTGAAAACAAGGCCTAGGGTCCGTACTTTCGCTAGTGCAATCTCTCAACAATGCTAATATAATTGGATCATATAACCATCCCTCAACGTGCAGTGAAGAATCACTCCAAAGTTCCTATCTAGCGGAGAACATAAGAAGAAATCGTTTGTAGGGTACAAAACCACCTCGAAGCTATTCTTTCCGATCGATCTATTCAAGAGTTCGTACTAAAATAACCCAATTAATTTCAGATTCATAATACTCAATCCAACACAAAGAACCTCAAAGAGTGCCCCAAGATTTCTACCGAGAAACAAAGACAAGAATGTGCATCAACCCCTATGCATAGATTACCCCAATGTCACCTCGGGGATCCGCGAGTTGAGTGCCAAAAATATATCATGTGAATCAATACGATACCAAATTGTCACCACAGTATTCATATGCAAGACATATATCAAGTGCTCTCAAATCCATAAAAAGTACTCAATCCGATAAGAACGAAATCTCAAAGGGAAAAACTCAATTCACCACAACAATATAGAGAGGGAAAAAAACCATATGATCCGACTATATTAACAAAGCCCGCGATACATCAAGATCGTGACATCTCTAGAACACGAGAGAGAGAGAGAGAGAGAGAGAGAGAGAGAGAGAGAGAGACGGAGAGAGATTAAACAGATAACTACTGGTACAAACCCTCGGCCCCGAGGGTGGACTACTCGGGGCTGAGGGTTTGTACCAGTAGCTATGGGTTTAACCACTCTCTCTCTCATGTTCTTGAGATGTCACGATCTTGATGTATCGCGGGCTTTGTTAATCTAGTCGGATCATATATGGTGTTTCCTCTCTATCTTGTGATGAATTGAGTTTTCCTTTGAGATTTCGCTTATCTGATTGAATACTTTATGGATTTGAGAACACTTGATGTATGTCTTGCTATGAATACCCATGGTGACAATGGGGTATCATATTGCTTCGTTGATATATGTCTTCGCACTCAACTCAGATTCTTGAGGTGGCATTAGGGTAATCTATGCATAGGGTTGATGCATGTTATTTTCCTTGTTTCTCCGGTAGAAATCTTGGGCCACTCTTTGAGGTTCTTTGTGTTGGATTGAGTATTATGAATCTTAAATTGTTTGATGCATATCGTATAATCAACTCACGGATACTCGCGGTGACATAGGAGTATCTAGGTGACATTAGAGTTGGTTGATGTGCATCATATGGTGTTAATTTAGTATGAACTCTTTATTAGATCGATCGGAAAGAATAGCTTGGTGTTCTCTTAGTATGAACTCTAGGATAGATTGATCAGAAAGAATAGCTTTCAGGTGGTTTCGTACCCTACAAGCAATTTCTCCTTATGTTCTCCGCTAGATAAGAACTTTGGAGTGATTCTTCATCGCACGTGAGGGATGGTTATATGATCCAATTGTATTAGCATTGTTGAGAGATTGCACTAGATAAAGTACGGACCCTGGGCCTTGTTTTCAAGCATTGCAATACCGTTTGTGCTCCATTTTATCAATTGCTACCTTGCTGTTTTTTATTATTCCTATTACAAAAATCAATATCTACTATCATTACTACACTTTTATTACCATCTCTTCACCGAATTAGTGCACATATACAATTTACCATTGTATTTGGTGTGTTGGGGACACAAGAGACTTTTTATTATTTGGTTGCAGGTTTTTTTTGAGAGAGATCATCTTCATCCTACGCCTCCCACGGATAGATAAGCCTTAGGTCATCCACTTGAGGGAAAATTGATACAGTCCTACAAAACTCTGCGCTTGGAGGCCCAACACGTGTCTACAAGAATAAAGTTGCGTAGTAGACATCAAGCTTTTTTCTCAAGGCCGCTGTCGGGAGGTGAGTGCATGAAGGTATATCTTTAGATCTTGCAATTGAATCTTTTTGTTTCTTGTTTTATCACTAGTTTGGTTTATAAAAATAAATCTACAAAAAAAATGGAATTCTGGTTGCATCATATTATTCATCTTTATAATGTCTTTCGTGAAAATGATGGAAAGGAAAATTGTGCTCAATTGTTAGAAGAAGAATGCTATAAAATGTTTGGCATAGAATCCATGAATGATGAGCATGATTGCAGTGTTGCTAGTATGAATTCTTTGAATATCCATGATGCATGTGATATGCAAAGTCATAAGCTTGGGGATGCTATGTTCGATGAATATGATATTTTTATTCGCCCAACTTTTGATGTGCAAATTTGTTATAATGGTAGCATGCCTCCTATTTATGATGATTACAATGATGGATGTGGGTTTGGAAGAGTGTCAACTCTAGGTAATGATCCCACTATTTTGGAGGGTTTTGAATCTTATTACAATATTGATGAAAGTGGATTTGGAGAGATCATGACTTTATTTAGTGATGATTCCACTATTTTCGAAGAGCTTTCAATTGACTATGATAAAAAAAGTTGCTATCTGTGATGATTATGGTGATGGCATGTATGCTATATTGAATAATGATAACCATGAAACGTGTCATCATGATTTTAATTTTCAATCACATGATAGTTATTTTGTTGAGTTTGCTCCCACTACTATGAATGAGAATAAATTTGCTTATGTGGAGAGTAAGAAAATTTCTATGCTTGTGGATAATGAAAAGAATGCTTTATGTGATATATATATTGTTGAATTCATTCGTGATGCTACTGAAAATTATTATGAGAGTGTAATATATGCTCATACATATAGCAATAATATCAAGTTTCCTCTCTATGTGTTGAAAAATCTTGAAGTTATGCTTGTTTTGCCTTCCTATGATAGTTGGTTCTTGTTTCCATAAATGGTTTGCTCACAAAATCCCTATGCATAGGAAGTGGGTTGGACTTAAATGTGCTAGTCATATGCTTCATGATGCTCTCTTCATGTTTCAATTCTTATCTTTTATGTGAGCATCATTGAAATCATCATGCCTAGCTAAAAGTCATTAAATAAAAGCGCTTGTAGGGAGACAACCCAACATTTACACATACCATTTTTGTGTGTTCACATGATTATGCTACTTTAGTAATCATGTTTTATTGCTTTTGTTTCAATAAAGTGCCAGGTAAAACCTTTGGGATAGTGTGGATGATAGTTGACTTGATTACGTCCAAAAGCGAAACTTTTGGCCTAGTCCAGGAATTTCTAAAATTCACTAGAACAGGATTTTGATCTTAAATTTTTACGGGTGATATATATACAAATTCCCTACGTTGTCCTAATTTTTCAGAATTTTTGGAGTAGCAGAAATATGGTTGGAGTATAGATTACTACAGCATTACATTTTTGACAGATTCTGTTTTCAATGCATAGTTTGCTTGTTTTCTAGTTTCTATGGCTTATATTGCTCAATATAAATTGAGGAAATGATATGCTACAGTGGGCATTGTGTGGAAACAATTATGAATCTTGTCTTTTACAGTACTAAAGTGAAATGGTTTGCTCTTGATCATACTAACCTATCTCACGAAGTTCTGTTAACTTTTGTGTGGTTGAAGTTTTCAAGTTTTGGGTGAGATGTCGATATGAGGAGAATAAGGAGTGACAATACCGTAAGCTTGGGGATTCCCAAGGCACCCCCAAGGTAATATTCAAGGAATATCCAAGCAACTAAGCTTGGGGATGCCCGTGATGGCATCCTCTTTAAATCTCAAACATTATCGGTAACCTCACTTGGAGCTACATTTTTATTAAATGCATGATATGTGTTTTGCTTGGAGCGTCATTTTATTTTGTTAATATTTGCTTTCTGTTATTTGGAATAATGTTTTGAATCTATCTTTTCAATAAAATGTCAAGGATAGCCTTTACCATGCTTATTTTGCAAGTCTGCATGTTGCTGTTTTAAAACAGAAAGTTTATTGATGTTGCAAAAATTCCCGAGAAAATTCAGAATGTGATAAAATGTTGAAAGTTTTTGCAAAATAAGATATGATAAATTTTCTATAGTGTGTTAAATTTTCAGAATTTTTGGAGTTAAAGAAGTGTTGATATTCATGCATTCTTTATAGACTGTATTGTTTTGACAGATTGTTGTTATGTTTGCATATGTTTTATTGTTTAATGATTCTATTTGAGGATAAGACTATTAAATATGCAGAGGAATTTAGTATGCAATGTTAAATAATAATTTTAGTGATTTTATACAGTAGAGAATGATAAGGTTTTGCGTTGATTTATACTAACTTATCTCACGAGTTCTTGTTGAGTTTTGTGTGGATCAAGTTTTTAAGATTTAGGGAAACCGTGATCTAAAAGGAATTAAGGAGACACAAAAGCTCAAGCTTGGGGATGCCCAAGGCATCCCAAGATAATATTTCAAGAGGTATCAAGCATCTAAGCTTGGGGATGCCCCGGTAGGCATCCCACCTTTCTTCTTCAACAATTATCAGTTAGTATCGGTTGATCCTAAGTTTGTGCTTCTTCACATGAGTTGTGCTATGCTTGGAATGTCATTTTATTTTGTTTTTCTCGCTGTTTTAATAAGATACTTAGATCTGAAAGTTTTTAAATAAAAGATGGTCCTCAAATAGCTACCCATTTACATAACTACTCGCTTGATCTTAACTTGTCACTAGTAGAAAACAGGGCTTTGGTCCGGCCAGAAAAAAGCATTAATCCCGGTGGCATTACGAACCGGGAATAATGTGAGCATTAGTCCTGCTCGATTCGGCGGCTAGGGCACCGTGCAGGTATTAGTCCCAGTTTAAATGAGACCTTTAGTCCTGGTTGGTGCCACGAACCGGGACTAAAGGGTGCGATGCCCATTAGTACAGGTTCGTGGCACCAACCGGTACTAAAGGTTAGACCTTTAGTCCCAGTTCGAGCCACCAACCGGTATTAATGGGGTCTGAGGCATTAGTACCGGTTCTTGGCACGAACCGGCACTAAAGGTCCCATTTTTAAACTCTACCCCCACATGGATCGCCTTTTTAGTTTTGTAAAAGCAAAAGAAAATGATAAAAACTTCAAAAATTAAAATCCTTCCAGATGTAGTTATGCTACTACATGTACTAGTTAGGAAAATTTTAAAACTTAAATTTGGACATGTTTTGCAAAAGTGTAGGGAAAATGTAAAAGCGGCTATAACTTTTGCATACAATGTCGAAAAAAAGCGTATAATATATCAAAATGTTCAGCACAAAAATCCGCATCCGATTTTGACAGCCTACGGCCTGTTTGCAAATTTTTAGAATCCTCAAATTCTAAAAGAAAAAAAGTTATGCTCAAATTTCATTTTTTTTTGAATTTTTGTGAAATCAGGTCAAACTTTGGTCAAACTACTTATTCAAGAAGTATTAGTGTTACTAAATAATTATTCAAGAATATTAGCGTTACTAAATAATTAGTTCAATTTTTTGAATTTTGGTCAAATCTGGTCAAATTGTGGTCAAACTAATTATCCAAGAAATATTAGTGTTACTAAATAATTATTTCAGTTTTTTTGAATTTTGGTCAAATCTGGTCAAACTGTGGTCAAACTATGGTCAAACTACTTATTCAAGAAATATTAGTGTTACTAAATAATAATTGTTTTTTTTAGAACAATAGTTTCAAACTCAAACAGTGAAATGTGTGACTTCATGCTCAAGCTAAATTCCTGAGGGTTAATAGGATTGACATCTTACTATTGTAAGGAAAGCAACAAGTGCAGACTTGGAAACGAGGGAGAATAGAACCCGGAAGTTAAGCGTGCTCAGGCTGGAGTAGTGAAAGGATGGGTGACCGTCCGGGAAGTTAGATGATTTGGAATGATGAGGGGTGATTAGAGAATAGAGGTTAAATTGAGCAGTGATGAATGGTGATTAGATATTAGAGGTTAAAATAATTCAAAAATTTGAAAATAAAAAAATTCAAAAAAAAAAAACTTCAAAAAAAATCATAAAATTTCCTTTAGTACCGGTTCGTGTTACCAACCGGGACTAAAGGTGGACCTCCAGGCAGCGGCCACGTGGAGGGTCTTTAGTCCCGGTTCGTGTAAGAACCGGGACTAAAGGAGGTTTTAGTAACGACCCTTTAGTCCGGTTCGAACCGGGACTAAAGGCTCCTTATGAACCGGGACTAAAGGCCCTTTTTCTACTAGTGTGTATCATTTTGGAGTAGTTTGTCATTTACTCTCATGCTTCACTTATATCTTATGAGTACATTGTTGAATGAATTGAATATCATGAAGTTGAAATTATATTCATGCCTAGTAGTAGCATCGCATTGGGTTTAGAAAGTGAAATCTTTTGAAGCTTGTCAATCTCAATATTGGTCATACCAGCAATTCATGAATGATTAGTATAAGGAAGAGAACTTTCACATACAAATATATTATCTTGGACATCTTCTATGATTGTGAATACCCATTAATTATTTTCAAACTTGAGCAAATTAGTTGAAGTTGGACAAGGAAGACAACGTAGTGAGTTATGTTTGGGTATATTTGCATAGAATTTATATTGTCATGGACCCTCCAACATGTGGTGTTTGCCTAGGATCTTTTGCTAGCCAAAAATTTGTACTAAGTCGAGATACTACTTGTGCATCCAAAAACCCTTGAACCTAGTTTCTTGCCATGAGTGTCCACTTACCTACCTATGGATCGAATAACATCCAGCAAGTAAGTTGTCATCGGTGCATAAAGCAAAAAAATTTGCTCCTAAATATGTTTGACCTTTTATTGTAAGGGAAAATTGAGCGTTGTACGAACTTGTGATGGCAAAGTAATAAAACGATGGATTGCATAATAAAGGTTGCTATCATAAGGGGCAATATAACTTGATGTTCCTTTGCATTAAGAGATTGGGCATCCAAATAAAAAGCGCATGGCAACCTCTGCTTCCCTCTCCGAAGGGCCTATCTTTTACTTTTCAGTATTTACTTTTATGCAAAGAGTCGATAGTATGAATTCTCACTTCAACCTCAATTATTCTCTAGTTGGCAATCATCATGTGGTGGGGAAAGATCTAGGCACATATGACCAGTCAAATATATTTGATCATGATTTATTATTGTTGACAATTATCACTATGATAAATGAGTTGGGAGGCGAAACATTAAGCCCCTATCTTTCTCTGTGTTAGATGGATGCCATTTGTTCTAAGAATATGCTTTGAGTAGTATCAATCATGGAAAACTATATGATGACTGAGTATGTGGAGCTCTTACTTAGACTCTATTGAATAAGTTGAATTGCAATTGTTTTGTGACTAAGAATATAGGTTGTTGAGTTTCAAGAGAATTCATTGTTTGAACCTTAACATGTGAATTGGTTGATACTTTAACATGATGAGTTTTATGAGAAAGAGTTGCTGTTATGATGCTAGGAAAAGTGATTGAAATTATCATTGGTCAAACTTATGCACTTTGCTAGCATTCACACTTCATAAATTATTTCTTTTAGCATTTACCTACTCGAGGACGAGTATGAATTAAGCTTGGGGATGCTGATATGTCTCCAACCTATCTATAATTTATGAAGTATTCATGCCATCTTTACAATAATTTCATATGGTTTTGGTATGATTTGCATGGAGCTAACCCGGACTGACGATGTTTTCAGCAGAACTACCGTGGTGTTGTTTTTTGTGCATAAATGAAAGTTCTCCAAATGAGTTGAAACTTTTTGATGATTTTTTTGGAAAAAAAGAGAACCCCGAAGCTTTGTGGAAGGACCAGAAGGTGAAGGAGTAGGGCACAAGACACCGGGGCGCGCCAGGGGCCCAGGCACGCCCCGGTGGGTTGTGCTCACCTCGAGGCCCATCTTCGCGTGAAACCAACACCAAAAAATCCTATAAATAGAGAAACCTTCAGAAATAACCCTAGATCAGAAGTTCGGCCGTCGCAAGCCTCTGTAGCCATGAAAAACCAATCTAGACCCCGTTCTGGCACCCTGACGGAGGGGGAAATCGTTATCGGTGGCCATCTTCATCATCCCGGCGGCCACCATGATGAGGAGGGAGTAGTCCACCCTCGGGGCTGAGGGTTTGTACCAGTAGCTATGTGTTTAATCTCTCTCTCTCTCTCTCTCTCTCTCTCTCTCTCTCTCGTGTTCTTGAGATGTCATGATCTTGATGTATCGCGGGCTTTGTTAATATGGTTGGATCATATGGTGTTTTCCCCTCTCTATCTTGTGATGAATTGAGTTTTCCCTTTGAGATTTCATTTTATCGGATTGAATACTTTTATGGATTTGAGAACACTTGATGTATGTCTTGCTATGAATACTCGTGGTGACAATGGGGTATCATATTGATTCACTTGATATATGTTTTGGCACTTAACTCGCGGATACCCGAGGTGACATTGGGGTAATCTATGCATAGGGGTTGATGCACGTTCTTGTCCTTGTTTCTCCGGTAGAAATCTTGGGGCACTCTTTGAGGTTCTTTGTGTTGGATTGAGTATTATGAATCTGAAATTGTTTGATGCATATCGTATAATCAACTCATGGATACTAGCGGTGACATTGGAGTATCTAGGTGACACTAGAGTTGGTTGATGTGTATCATATGGTGTTATTTTAGTATGAACTCTTGGTTATATCAATCAGAAAGAATAGCTTGCTGTTATTTTAGTACGAACTCTAGGATAGATTGATCAGAAAGAATAGCTTTGAGGTGGTTTCGTACCCTACAAACAATTTCTTCTTATGTTCTCCGCTAGATAAGAAGTTTGGAGTGATTTTGCATCACACATGAGGGATGGTTATATGATCCAATTATATTAGCATTGTTGAGAGATTGCACTAGCAAAAGTACAGACCCTAGGCCTTGTTTTCAAGCATTGCAATACCGTTTGTGCTCCGTTTTATCAATGCTACCTTGCTATATTTATTGTTATTATTACAAAAATCAATATCTACTATCATTACTACACTTTTATCACCATCTTTTCGCTGAACTAGTGCACCTATACAATTTACCATTGTATTTGGTGTGCTGAGGACACAAGAGACTTTTATTATCTAGTTGCAGGGTTGTTTCAGAAAGACCATCTTCATCCTACGCCTCCAACGGATTGATAAACCTTAGGTCATCCACTTGAGGGAAAATTGCTACTATCCTACAAAACTCTGGACTTGGAGGCCCAACACGAGTCTACAAGAATAAAGTTGCGTAGTAGACATCAACACCTCTCTGGTCAATAACCAATAGCGGAACCTGGATGCTCATATTGGCTCCTACATATTCTATGAAGATCTTTATCGGTCGAACCGTTATGACAACATACACAATTCCCTTTGTCCGTCGGTATGTTACTTGCCCGTGATTCGATCGTCGGTATCTCTATACCTAGTTCAATCTCGTTACTGGCAAGTCTCTTTACTCGTTCCGTAATACATCATCTCGTGACTAACTCATTAGTCATTTGCTTGCAAGGCTTATTATGATGTGCATTACCGAGAGGGCCCAGAGATACCTCTTCGATACTCGGAGTGACAAATCATAATCTCGATTCACGCCAACTCAACAAAACACCTTTGGAGAGACCTGTAGAGCATCTTTATAATCACCAAGTTACGTTGTGACGTTTGATAGCACACAAGGTATTCCTCCGGTATTCGAGAGTTGCATGATCTCATAGTCATAGGAATATGTACTTGACTTACATGAAAGTAGTAGCAATAAACTGTACGATCAAATGCTAAGCTAACGGATGGGTCTTGTCCATCACATCATTCTCCTAATGATGTGATCCCGTTATCAAATAACAACTCATGTCCATGGTTAGGAAACCTTAACCATCTTTGATCAACGAGCTAGTCTAGTAGAGGCTCACTAGGGAGACGGTGTTTGTTTATGTATTCACACATGTATCAAGGTTTACGATCTATACAATTCTAGCATGAATAATAAACCTTTATCATGAATAAGGAAATATAAAACAACAACTTTATTATTGCCTCTAGGGCATATTTCCTTCAGCGATCTACCAGATTTTATCTCCAATAACTCTGAAATTCTCCTATTCTTGAGTAATTCGAGTGGATCCATCAAATTCCTGTTGATTTGACCCTCACAAAGGTATCAAAGCGTTGGTCGAATTCTCGGCGACAGTGGAATGCGGCGAATCGGGCAGAGGAGAGCAGGAGGTTGGGATCTCTCATAAAATCCCTCCCGTCCCTCCCTGTTCGCGGTGGTGTTGTTTTCCGATGGAGGCGACGAGGCGGCTGTGAAATTTGGGCGCATATCTCTGAGGCCGAAACGGTTGCTGGGAGACACTCTCCTGGTGGTAAAATTCCGATTTCTGGAGAGATCCGTGCATCAACGCCTCGCAGCGGTCGAGTTCTTGGTCTGCGGGCGCAAGTGCTTTGGTAGACAGTTTCAACAAAAGCAATGGCGGAACACAAGAGCAAAAGTTCAGATCACAAGGATTGGACAGTGGAGAAAGAAGTAGAAGATCTGAGAGCTGAAATAGAAGGGCTACAAGATCTTAAATAGGAAGTAACTCAACTAAGGGTGGAGATGGTGACCATGCCCAGAGTAGAGGCAAAATTGTCTGATATGAACAATGAAATTCAAAAAATTCTACAATTGATTTTGCAAAACATGAACATCAACTCCCAGAAGACAGAAGTGGTCACCCCAGTTCCTAAGCCTCCAGAGGTACTCAGGCAGGCAGGCCCTAGTATACAAACACAAGTTCTGAGTTCGAGGCAGCACCACGGTGCTCCCAGAACCAATTACCAAAAATTTAGACCAAGAATTCAGGATCAAGGTAAGATACCTATATCCAAAGATAGCATGTCTTACAACTGGTCTATCAATCGCAAATCTGTTCTTGAAAGTACCAAGTTACACAATGACAAACAACAAGAAGTACCAGGGACATTTCAGTTTAGAATGACTTCACCAAATACAAGTGGAACAGTGCAAGCATTTGGTTTCTCAGGGAACAGTGAATAATTTGCTCCTATCGATGCTCCATTTTACTCTCCTCCACGTACTTACAACCCAGTCACTGGTCAGTACATTAACATGACCACAACTACACAGGGAGTTCCACCTGTCTATCAAGCAGTAGGGAATCTATAAGATGCTCAGAGAAATCAGTATGCAACTCAGTTGGGTGGTCCACCTTATTTTTCAGAGGCAGTATTAAAAGGAGCAAGATTGGAAATTCCACTATTTAGTGGAGAGGATTCCATTGGGTGGCTCATAGCTTATGAAATTTTTATGACATGTCTAGAACTCCTTATGAACAAGTGGGTTAATTTGGCCACATGACATTTACAAGGCGTAGCTGCTAATTGGTTGATAAACATATGTATTCCTTGGCAGATGGTGACTTGGCAACAGTTTTGCCAAATGATAGCTGACAGGTTTTTAGAAGCTAGTGTTCATGAAGCGGTGAAACTTTTGAAAAACATACAAAAAACTCATACAGTAGCTCAATACATTGACAACTTTGAACAGTGTGTGGCCTTAGTGGAAAGAGACCATCCCTGTCTTCAGGAAAATTTTCTGCTGAGCTATTTTATTGGTGGTTTGAGAAGTGACATTAAGCATGAGGTTTGTGGACAAAAACCTACTGGGATAATTGAAGCATATTGGTATGCTAAAGTATATGAGAAAGCTACAACTGCCAGAAAAATCCAGAGTCCACCAGTTTACAAACCTAGAAACTACCCTTCTTCCTACAGAAATCCTTCAAATTCGTTACAAGTGCAAGTTCCAACCTAGGAAAAATATAATGTTCCCTTTCCTAAAGATGCTAGAGCATGCTGGTACTGCAGAGAACCATGGACAAGGCAACACAAGTGTAAAATTGGCAAGACACTACACATTTCACAAGAATTCGATGAGGATGAGGACAATGACAATACAAAAGATAACACTGGACCTGAACAAGCTTATCATACAGCTCCAAACACTCCAGACAAAGAGAAAAACAATGATAACACGGTAGATAAACCTGCACAAGCAATGCACATATCAAAAAATGCAGCAGAGGGAACTCCAGGTCCAAATACTTTCTCCTTGATCATAGAAATTGCAGGAAGGAAGGCCACATCACTCTTTGACAGTGGTTCTTCAGACACTTTTATAAGCACATAATTTGCTATTAAAAGTAACTGCCACCAACAACCAATGCAACCCAGAAAATTCACTGCTGCTGGAGGAGGCAAACTCATGTCCTTATCCAAAGTACCACCTATAGATTTCAAAGTGCAAGGTCACACTTTCTATAGCAGCTTTAAAGTTCTAGATCTGCAGTCTTATGACATCATTTTAGGTGCTAATTGGATATACCAGTACAATCCTATATGTTTGGATCTAGTAGAAAGAATTTTGATTGTCACAAAGCAGGGGCAGCTAGTGACATTATTTGATCATACCATTCCTAAGAAAAAGTGTATTATTTCAGCAGCCAGGATGGAAAAACTGCTACAAAAAGGTGTGATGGGATATATTCTGCAGATCCATGAGATAGAAACGAAAAAAAAGATCATACTCCACCACCAGTGGCACTGCAACCATTACTACAGAAATTTGCTAATATATTTGCAGAGTCACAAACACTTCCTCCAAGAAGAGATTGTGATCGAAGATCATATTACAGAAGGAGCAAAACCACCAAACTTGAGACCTTACAGAGTACCTCACTATCAGAATGCTGCTATGGAATAGATCATTAAGTAGTTGATCAAAAAAGGGAAAATACAGGAAACTTTTAGTCCCTTCTCATCACCTGCTATTATGGTCAGAAAGAAAGATGGAGGATGGAGGTTATGTGTGGACTACAGAGAACTGAATGCAATTCTTGTGAAAAATAGATTTCCATTGCCCATCATTAAAGATCTTTTAGACCGAATTACATGGGGCTAAAGTGTTCTCTAAGCCGGATCTTAGATCTGGATACCATCGAATCAGGATGGCCATAGAAGATATCGCAAGAACTGCTTTCAGAACTCACATGGGTCATTATGAATACACAGTAGTTCCATTTGGGTTGTCCTGTGGTCCAGGTACTTTTCAGGGCCTTACGAACACAGTGTGTGATGAAATCAATGAACCAGAAAAAGAGAAGTTTATATTGGTGTTCTTTGATGATATGTTAGTCTTCAGCAAATCCATGGAACAACATTACAAACACATGGAGAAAACTTTTGCTTCGTTGAGGAAACATGAATTGTATGTCAAGTTGTCCAAGTGCACCTTTTCCACATATCATGTAGCTTATTTGGTTCATATCATATCAAACAAGGGAGTTTCTACTAATCCTAACAAGATTCAAGTAGTAAGAGACTGGACAGAACCTGAAAATGCCACAAAGTTAAGACGATTTCTAGGACTAACTGGTTATTATAGAAGATTTGTGAAGAATTATGGACAGATCTGTAGACCACTTCATGACATGCTTAGAAAAGATGCTTTTCAATGGGGACCTTGTTGGGGAACGTAGTAATTTCGAAAATTTTCCTACGCACACGCAAGATCATGGTGATGGCATAGCAACGAGAGGGGAGAGTATTGTCCACGTACCCTCGTAGACTGTAAGTGGAAGCGTTATGACAACGCGGTTGATGTAGTCGTACGTCTTCACGATCCGACCGATCCAAGTACCGAACATACGGCACCTCCGAGTTCTGCACACGTACAGCTCGATGACGATCCCCGGACTCCGATCCAGCAAAGTGTCGGGGATGAGTTCCATCAAGACGACGGCGTGGTGGCGATGATGATGCTCTACGGCGCAGGCTTCGCCTAAACTCCATGACGATATGACCGAGGTGGAATACGGTGGAGGGGCACCGCACGGCTAAGGAACGATCCGTAGATCAACTTGTGTGTCCATGGGGTGCCCCTGCCCCGTGATATAAAGGAGGAGGGAGGAGGAGGCCGGCCCTAGGAGGGCGCGCCATGGGGAGTCCTACTCCCACCGGGAGTAGGATTCCCCTTTCCTAGTCCAACTAGGAGTCCTTCCATGTATTAGGAGTAGGAGACAAGGAAGGGGAAGAGAAGGGAAGGAAGGAAGGGTGCGGCCCCTCCCCTAGTCCAATTCGGACTAGGCCATGGGGCGCAGCCTGCCCTAGGCAGCCCCTCTCTTTCCCTTGAGGGCCCAATAAGGCCCAATACTTCTCCCCGGCGAATTCCTGTAACTCTCCGGTACTCCGAAAAATACCCGAATCATTCGGAACCTTTCCGAACTCCGAATATAGTCGTCCAATATATCGATCTTTACGTCTCGACCATTTTGAGACTCCTTGTCATGTCCCCGATCTCATCCGGGACTCCGAACTTCTTCGGTACATCAAAACTCATAAACTCATAATATAAGCATCGCCGAAACCTTAAGCGTGCGGACCCTACGGGTTCGAGAACTATGTAGACATGACCTAGAACTATTCTCGGTCAATAATCAATAGCGGGACCTGGATGCCCATATTGGCTCCTACATATTCTACGAAGATCTTTATCGGTCAAACCGCATAACAACATACGTTGTTCCCTTTGTCATCGGTATGTTACTTGCCGAGATTCGATCGTCGGTATCCAATACCTAGTTCAATCTCGTTACCGGCAAGTCTCTTTACTCGTTCCGTAATGTCGTCATCTCACAACTAACTTATTAGTTGCAATGCTTGCAAGGCTTATGTGATGTGTATTACCGAGAAGGCCTAGAGATACCTCTCCGAGCAATCGGAGTGACAAAACCTAATCTCGAAATACGCCAACCCAACATGTACCTTTGGAGACACCTGTAGTACTCCTTTATAATCACCCGATTACGTTGTGACGTTTGGTAGCACCAAAGTGTTCCTCCGTAAACGGGAGTTGCATAATCTCATAGTTACAGGAACATGTATAGGTCATGAAGAAAGCAATAGCAATATACTAAACGATCAAGTGCTAGGCTAACGGAATGGGTCATGTCAATCACATCATTCTCCTAATGATGTGATCCCGTTAATCAAATGACAACTCATGTCTATGGCTAGGAAACTTAACCATCTTTGATTCAACGAGCTAGTCAAGTAGAGGCATACTAGTGACACTATGTTTGTCTATGTATTCACACATGTATTATGTTTCCGGTTAATACAATTCTAGCATGAATAATAAACATTTATCATGAAATAAGGAAATAAATAATAACTTTATTATTGCCTCTAGGGCATATTTCCTTCAGTCTCCCACTTGCACTAGAGTCAATAATCTAGTTCACATCATCATGTGATTCAACACTAATATTCACATCTGCATGTGATTAACACCCATAGTTCACATCGTCATGTGACCAACACCCAAAGGGTTTACTAGAGTCAATAATCTAGTTCACATCGCTATGTGATTAACACCCAAAGAGTACTAAGGCATGATCATGTTTTGCTCGTGAGAGAAGCTTAGTCTACGGGTCTGTCACATTCAGAGCCGTATGTATTTTGCAAATATTCTATGTTTACAATGCTCTGCACGGAGCTACTCTAGCTAATTGCTCCCACTTTCAATATGTATCCAGATTGAGACTTAGAGTCATCTGGATCAGTGTAAAAAGGTTGCATCGATGTAACTCTTTCTGACGGGCTCTTTTATCACCTCCATAATCGAGAAATATTTCCTTAGTCCTCACTAAGGATGTTCTTGACCAATGTCCAGTGATCTACTCCTAGATCACTATTGTACTTCCTTCCCAAATTCAGAGCAAGGTACACAATAGGTCTGGTACATAGCATAGCATACTTTATAGAACCTATGACTGAGTTATAGGGAATGACTTTCATTCTCTTTTCTATTTTCTGCCATGGTCGGGATTTGAGTCTTTACTCAATTTTACACCTTTGCAACACAGACAAGAACTTTTCTTTGACTGTTCCATTTTGAACTATTTCAAAATATTGACAAGGTATGTACTTATTGAAAAACTTATCAAGCGTCTTGATCTATCTCAATAGATCTTGATGCTCAATATGTAAGCAGCTTCACCGAGGTCCTTCTTTGAAAAACCCCTTTCAAATACTCCTTTATGCTTTGCAGAATAATTCTACATTATTTCCGATCAACAATATGTCATTCATATATACTTATCGTAAATGTCAGAGTGCTCCCACTCACTTTCTTGTAAATACAAAGCTTCTCCAAAAGTCTGTATAAAACCATATGCTTTGATCAAATCATCAAGCATATATTCCAACTCGAGATGCTTGCACGGTCCATAGATGGATCATTTGGAGCTTGCACATTTTGTTAGCTCCTTTAGGATTGACAAAACCTTCTGGTTGCATCATATACAACTCTTCTTTAATAAAGAATGTAGTTTTGACATCCATTTTCCAGATTTCATAAAATGTGGCAATTGCTAACATGATTCGGACAGACTTAAGCATCGCTACAGTTGAGAAAATCTCATTGTAGTCAACACCTTGAACTTGTCGAAAACCTTTTTGTGACAAGTCGAGCTTTGTAGATAGTAACACTACTATCGTTGTCCGTCTTCCTCCTGAAGATCCATTTATTTAACATGGCTTGCTGATCATCGAGCAAGTCAATCAAAGTCCATACTTTGTTCTCATACATGGATCCTATCTCAGATTTCATGGCCTCAAGCCATTTCATGAATCTGGGCTCACCATCGCTTCCTCATAGTTCATAGGTTCATTATGATCTAGTAACATGACTTCCAGAACATGATTACCGTACCACTCTGGTGCGGATCTTACTCTGGAAGACCTACGAGGTTTGGTAGCAACTTGATCTGAAGTTTCATGATCATCATCATTAACTTCCTCACTAATTGGTGTAGGAATCACTTTGGAACTGATTTATGTGATGAACTACTTTCCAATAAGGGAGAAGGTACAATTACCTCATCAAGTTCTACTTTCCTCCCACTCACTTCTTTCGAGAGAAGCTTCTTCTCTAGA
Organism: Aegilops bicornis; assembly: GCA_021605145.1. NCBI lineage: Eukaryota > Viridiplantae > Streptophyta > Magnoliopsida > Poales > Poaceae > Aegilops > Aegilops bicornis. Next base: position 681,235,381 of record CM038669.1, on the reverse strand, counting down.
AAGGATCCATCTTAGCAACGAAAAACTTGCCTTCGGATCTGTGATAGAAGGTGTACCCAATAGTTACCTTTGGGTATTCTATGAAGACGCACTTCTCCGATTTGGGTTCGAGCTTATCGGTGAAAACTTTTTCACATAAGCATCACAACTCAAACTTTTAAGAAAGCGACGACTTAGGTTTCTTTGTTAAACCATAGTTCATACGGTGTCGCCTCAACGGATTTAGATGGTGCCCTATTAAACGTGAATGCAAATTGTCTCTAATGCATAACCCCAAAAGCGATAGTGGTAAACCGATAAGAGACATCATAGATCGCACTATATCCAATAAAGTGCGGTTACGACTTCGAGACACACCATTATGCAGTGGTGTTCCATATGGCGTGAGTTCTTGAAACTATTTCACATTGTTTCAAATGAAGACCAAACTCGTAACTCAAATATTCATCTCCACGATCAGATCGCAGAAACTTTATTTTCTTGTTACGATGATTTTCCACTTCACTCTGAAATTCTTTGAACTTTTCAATTATTTCAGACTTATGTTTCATCAAGAAGATATACCCATATCTGCTCAAATCATCTTGTGAAGGTCAGAAAATAACGATACTTGCCACGAGCATCAACACTCATTGGATCGCATACATCGGTATGTATTATTTCCAATAAGTCAAGAGCTTGTTCCATTGTTCCGAGAACGGAGTTTTAGTCATCTTGCCCAAAAGGCACGGTTCGCAAGCATCAAATGATTCATAATCAAGTGATTCCAAAAGTCCATCAGCATGGAGTTTCTTCATGCGCTTTACACCTATATGACCTAAGCGGCGATTGCCACAAATAAGTTACACTGTCATTATTAACTTTGCATCTTTTGGTTTCAATATTATGAATATGTGTATCACTATGATCGAGATCCAATGAATCATTTTCATTGGGTGTGTAACCATATAAGGTTTTATTCATGTAAACAGAACAACAATTTATTCTCTTACTTAAATGAATAACCGTATTGCAATAAACATGATCAAATCATATTTATGCTCAACACCAAATAACACTTATTTAGGTTCCACACTAATCCCAAAAGTATAGGGAGTGTGCGATGATGATCATATCAATCTTGGAACTACTTCCAACTCTCATCGTCACTTCACCCTTAACTAGTCTCTGTTCATTCTGCAACTCCCGTTTCGAGTTACTCATCTTAGCAACTGAACTAGTACCAAATCTTTGAGGGTTGCTATGAACACTAGTAAGGTACACATCAATAACATGTATATCAAATATACCTTTGTTTACTTTGCCATCCTTTCTTATCCACCAAATACTTGGGGTAGTTACGCTTCCGATGACCAATCCCTTTGCGGTAGAAGCACTTAGTCTCAGGCTTAGGACCGGACTTGGGTTTCTTCACTTGAGCAGCAACTTGCTTGCCGTTCTTCTTGAAGTTCCCCTTCTTCCTTTCGCCCTTTTCTTGAAACTAGTGGTCTTGTCTACCATCAACACTTGCTGTTTTCTTGATTTCTACCTCCGTCGATTTTAGCATCACGAAGAGTTTGGGAATTACTTTTGTCATCCCTTGCATATTATAGTTCATCACGAAGTTCTACTAACTTGGTGATGGTGACTAGAGAATTCTGTCAATCACTATCTTATCTGGAAGATTAACTCCCACTTGATTCAAGCAATTGAAGTACCCAGACAATCTGAGCACATGCTCACTAGTTGAGCGATTCTCCTCCATCTTTTAGCTATAGAACTTGTTGGAGACTTCATATCTCTCAACTCGGGTATTTGCTTGAAATATTAACTTCAATTCCTGGAACATCTTATATGGTCCATGACGTTCAAAACATCTTTGAAGTCCCGATTCTAAGCCGTTAAGCATGGTGCACTAAACTATCAAGTAGTCATCATATTGAGCTAGCCAAACGTTCATAATATGCGCATCTGCTCCTGCAATAGGTGCATCACCTAGCGGTGCATTTAAGGACATAATTCTTACATGCAGCAATGAGGATAAACCTCGGATCACGGATCCAATCCGCATCATTGCTACTAACATTTTCAATACAATTTTCTCTAGGAACACATATAAAAACATAGGGAAGCAAAAACATAGGGAAGCAACAACGCGAGCTATTGATCTACAACATAATTTGCAAAATACTACCAGGACTAAGTTCATGATAAATTAAAGTTCAATTAATCATATTACTTAAGAACTCCCACTTAGATAGACATCCCTCTAATCTTCTAAGTGATTACATGATCCATATCAACTACACCATGTCCGATCGTCACGTGAGATGGAGTAGTTTCAATGTGAACATCAATATGTTGATCATATCTACTATATGATTCACGCTTTCGACCTTTCGGTCTCCGTGTTAGAGGCCATATCTGTTATATGCTAGGCTCGTCAAGTTTAACTGAGTATTCGATGCGCAACTGTTTTGCACCCGTTGTATTTGAACGTAGAGCCTATCACACCCGATCATCACGCGGTGTCTCAAAGCACGAAGAACTTTCATAGCGGTGCATACTCGTGGAGAACACTTCTTGATAATTTTAGTGAGAGATCATCTTATAATGCTACCGTCAATCAAAGCAAGATAAGATGCATAAAGGATAAACATCACATGCAATCAATATAAGTGATATGATATGGCCATCATCATCTTGTGCTTGTGATCCGAAGCACCGTCATGATCACCATTGTCACCGGCGCGACACCTTGATCTCCATCGTAGCATCGTTGTCGTCTCGCCAACTATTGCTTCTACGACTATCGCTACTGCTTAGTGATAAAGTAAAGCAATTACATGGCTTTTGCATTTCATACAATAAAGCGACAACCATATGGCTCCTGCCGATTGCCGATAACTTCGGTTACAAAACATGATCATCTCATACAATAAAATATAGCATCACGTCTTGACCATATCACATCACAACATGCCCTGCAAAAACAAGTTAGGCGTCCTCTACTTTGTTGTTGCAAGTTTTACGTGGCTGCTACGGGCTGAGCAAGAACCGTTCTTACCTACGCATCAAAACCACAACGATAGTTTGTCAAGTTGGTGCTGTTTTAACCTTCGCAAGGACGGGCGTAGCCACTTTCAGTTCAACTAAAGTGAGAAAGCAGACACCGCCGGTCACCTTTAAGCAACGAGTGCTCGGCGGTGAAACCAGTCTCGCGTAAGCGTCTGGCGTAATGTCGGTCCGGGCCGCTTCATCTCACAATACCGCTGAACCAAAGTATGACATCTTTGGTAGGTAGTATGACTTGTATCGCCCACAACTCACTTGTGTTCTACTCGTGCATATGACATCTACGCATAAAACCAGGCTCGGATGCCACTGTTGGGGAGCGTAGTAATTTCGAAAATTTTCCCTCGCACACGCAAGATCATGGTGATGGCATAGCAACGAGAGGAGAGTATTGTCCACGTACCCTCGTGGGCGTAAGTGGAAGCGTTATGACAACGCGGTTGATGTAGTCGTGCGTCTTCACGATCCGACCGATCCAAGTACCGAACATACGGCACCTCCGAGTTACGCACACGTACAGCTCGATGGCGATCCCGGACTCCGATCCAGCAAAGTGTCGGGATGAGTTCCGTCGACCTGACGGTGTGGTGACGATGATGATGCTCTACGGCGCGAGGGCTTCGCCTAAACTCATGACGATATGACCGAGGTGGAATATGGTGGAGGGGGCACCGCACGGCTAAGGAACGATCCGTAGATCAACTTGTGTGTCCATGGGGTGCCCCTGCCCCGTATATAAAGGAGGGAGGGAGGAGGAGGCCGGCCCTAGGAGGGCGCGCCATGGGGAGTCCTACTCCCAGGGAGTAGGATTCCCCTTTCCTAGTCCAACTAGGAGTCCTTCCATGTATTAGGAGTAGGAGACAAGGAAGGGAAGAGAGAAGGGAAGGAAGGAAGGGTGCGGCCTCCCCTAGTCCAATTCGGACTAGGCCATGGGAAGCGCAGCCTGCCCTAGGCAGCCCTCTCTCTTTCCTGAGGAATAATAAGGCCCAATACTTCTCCCGGCGAATTCACCTGTAACTCTCCGGTACTCAAAATACCCGAATCATTGGAACCTTTCCGAACTCCGAATATAGTCGTCCAATATATCGATCTTTACGTCTCGACCATTTAGAGACTCCTCGTCATGTCCCCGATCTCATCCGGGACTCCGAACTTCTTCGGTACATCAAAACTCATAAACTCATAATATAAGCATCGCCGAAACCTTAGCGTGCGAACCCTACGGGTTCGAGAACTATGTAGACATGACCTAGAACTATTCTCGGTCAATAACCAATAGCGGGACCTGGATGCCCATATTGGCTCCTACATATTCTACGAAGATCTTTATTGGTCAAACCGCATAACAACATACGTTGTTCCCTTTGTCATCGGTATGTTACTTGCAGAGATTCGATCGTCGGTATCCAATACCTAGTTCAATCTCGTTACCGGCAAGTCTCTTTACTCGTTCAAATGTCGTCATCTCACAACTAACTTATTAGTTGCAATGCTTGCAAGGCTTATGTGATGTGTATTACCGAGAAGGCCTAGAGATACCTCTCCGACAATCGGAGTGACAAAACCTAATCTCGAAATCGCCAACCCAACATGAACCTTTGGAGACACCTGTAGTACTCCTTTATAATCACCCGATTCGTTGTGACGTTTGGTAGCACCCAAAGTGTTCCTCCGTAAACGGAGTTGCATAATCTCATAGTTACAGGAACATGTATAGGTCATGAAGAAAGCAATAGCAATATACTAAGCGATCAAGTGCTAGGCTAACGGAATGGGTCATGTCAATCACATCATTCTCCTAATGATGTGATCCCGTTAATCAAATGACAACTCATGTCTATGGCTAGGAAACTTAACCATCTTTGATTCAACGAGCTAGTCAAGTAGAGGCATACTAGTGACACTATGTTTGTCTATGTATTCACACATGTATTATGTTTCCGGTTAATACAATTCTAGCATGAATAATAAACATTTATCATGAAATAAGGAAATAATAATAACTTTATTATTGCCTCTAGGGCATATTTCCTTCAGACCTGAACAAAGCAAAGCTTTTCAAACACTAAGACATACCATGACCAGTTTTCCTGTATTAGCACTCCTAGATTTCACTATGCCCTTCACAATTGAAGCTGATGCTGATGCTTGTGCTAAAGGTATTGGAGTTGTGCTCATGCAAAAAGACAGACCAATTGCTTTTCTTAGCAAAAGTTTGGGACCCAAATCTGCAGCCCAATCTATCTAAGAAAAGGAAGCAAATGCCATTCTGGAAGCACTTAAGAAGTGGAGACACTATGTGTGGGGAAATCCTTTAATCATAAAAATAGATCAACTGCCTTCGAAATATATGACTACCCAGAGATTAACTGGAGGGGTTAAACACAAAATTTCTTTGCTCAAACTGTTGGAATATGATTGTAAGTGCATCTAGTGCCCCTTAGTGATTTTGGTGTATTAAAGACTTATAGGTTAAGGGACTAATGTGTTTGTGAGTGTACACAGGTCTATAAGTCTATGAGGAGTTTGATATTTACAGAGAAAGTCGACCCCTAAAATGAAGTTCTTCGATGAAGACTTTGATATTCTGAAGACTTTACGAAGACTTTGAAAGTGAAGAAATTGGTGTGACCTTGAAGACTTGGTATTCACTTGAGGAACATGAAGCGTGAAGACTTTTGTTTTCGTAGTTTCATCTTCTCTTTCTTGAGTCATAGGAAACACCGTCTTTGTTAAAGGGGTCGAGGAAATACTAAGGAAAAATTTCCATGTGATGCTCAACTCAAAATCCTACACCTACCAATCCCTTGAGTGAAGCCTTTGGAAATCTCATACGATTCGGTCAATTTCTTGATGTGAGAGGCGAAGTTCTTACGGTGTTGAGAATTTGTTCTAACTCAGGAGTTAGGAATTCGCCGGTCTGGATTGCCTACACAAAGTGAGGAACATGATAGCCACGAGGAATTTGAGATTCAAATTTCCGACCGTTGCTTTCTTCTTGGCCTGTCCCAAAATATCTTATCCACCTAACGGTCATATCATTGAAGGGCATTTATGTCTTATCACGTCTCCCTAGGCTATAAATAGCCGCCCCTAAGACCACTAGCTGGTTGGCTGCTCGAGAGAAACTTGACACTTGTCATTTGAGAGCAACCCATCCTCACGAGGACTTTGAGCGAAAATCATCGGTGAGGAAAAACCCAAACACCAAACCCCTACAAACCCAAAGTGATTGAGCATCACTAAAGATATTGATCCTGAGTGGATCCGGCGCTTGTTACCTTTGAAGGCGTGCTTCTTCCAGACGGTTAGGCGTCATGGTCTAGAGCATCCAAGAGGAATTGTGGATCACCGAGTGACCAAGTCATGAAGGTTTGGAAGTCACGAAGACTTACCACGAGTGATTGGGCGAGGTCTGTGTGACCTTAGTTCAAGGAGAATACGGTGAGGACTTGGTGTCTGAGCTGCGTGCTTTCGGTATTTGGGTGTCCGGGGCCCATGTGTCCTCGAGTTTAAATACTCGGCCGCTCAACCCGGACGTACAAGCCCGAGACAACAGTTGGGAACTGGTCTACCAAATCATTGTCTTCACCAACCTACCTGGTTCTATTAACTCAACCCTTTCATTTCCTCATTCTTGTGTTGAGTGTTCATTCATATCTGTGTTTGAAGACTTTGATCAAGACTTTCTCAATTTCCTCAGTTCAATTTCTTGATCTATCATCTTCTTCTTGTGCTATCCTGTGTTTACGCTTTACATACTCTTCGTTTGTCTTCATTTCATCATGATGACCATGCCCGCATTCTCTTATGCTTACTTCTGAGTACTTATTCCGGCTGCAAGTAGTTCTTCACTAAGGAATTTCCTCACCGCAAATTCCTCGATGAAGAATTCATAAAAATCGCCTATTCACCCCCTCTAGTCGATATAACGCACTTTCAATTGGTATCGAGCAAGGTACTCCCTTGTTCTATGTGATTTTGGTTTAACCACACAGGTTTTAGTTATGTTGACCGCAGGTATGAAGAAAGTGACATGCCCTATCTTTGTGGTCACGATTATCCCAAGCGGAAGGCCATGATGAGGAAGCGCCTCATGGCAATGGACATCGGTATGTGGACCGTCACTGAAATTGGTCTTCTTGATGCATGCAAGGCAAGACGGCGAACGCAGATGATATTCGCAAGTTCACTCGACTTGACATCATGGCGAAGGATATCATCTGTTCCTGCCTATCTAGAGATGAATTCAAGCGCATTATGCATCTTTGCAATGCGAAGCTTATCTGGGACCGAATCTCCGTCGTCTATGAAGGTCATCGAACCCGTCATGATCCCTGGTTTGAGGACTTCAAGGAATCTCTCAAAACGATGACTTTCGAACCGTAATCATCATCTTACGCATCATGTCTCATGGCAAAGGGTGTCGAGGTAACGAATGTTCCTCATCTGAATTCGGTATTTGTGAATCGATGATGATGGATCTAATGATGATATTGAACCTAGCTATACCAAACTTGTTTGCATTGCCGCAAACAACAACATGCCTTGGAAAAGGTTCAAAACATGTTAGGTAAGAGTGATGATATGTTAGGTGAAGAAATGGATCGCACTAAAGCCACGGTGAAAATCTTGAGACTTCGGTCTAGGTTTGACAACCTTCAAGGTCATCATAACACTCTCTTATCGATCATGAGAAACTTTCTTATGAATTTCTTCAAAGAAAGCAAGATCTTGAGAAGCTAAGAGTGAGTTATGAAGATCTTCGTAAGGCGCGATTCATTACTTGCTCAACAAATCAGCGCTTCTAAGGAAGAATTTATTCCTGCATGCTTAAAGTGCATTGAACGTGAATCTGCTAATTCTTCACCTAAATGTTCAAATGCTTCAACTGTTACAAATTCTTCACCTGCCTCTGCTATCACTAATTCCTCATCTGAGGACATTGCTAGTATCACTTTCGATGCAGGGCTGAAGGAATTGTACATGACGAGCATGTACAAAAAGCCTCAAAGGGCATCAGACTCTTTGTGATGTGCTTAAAAGCAGATCCTCAACAGAACCCTAGGAAAGAGGGTATTGCCTTTGAGAGGAAACTCAATCTTGATGGAACATATTGGAAGCCCGAGCGGTATCCCAAAACCTCATGGGTCACTTTGCAAAGGGACCTCCAGTTGATCTATCTAACTTATACGGCTTTACATGCGAATCTCCTCATTCTTCTGATGAGTCATTTGACTCCAACTATAAACTGTTCAAAAATCAGAATGGTGAAGTATTTGCTAGATATGTTGGCACTAACTGCAGGAACGGTTCCCCTATGAAGAAAATCTGGGTTCCCAAGAAGTGCCTTGAAAGTCTTCAAGTGAATGTTCTCATGACACCACCTGTGAAGAATTGGAACCCCAGATCAAACTCTTCGTATGGACCAAATTCTTCATATGGATCCAAGTCCTCATACGGACCAAATTCCTCACATGGATCAAATTTCTCAAAAGGATCAAAGTCCTCATATGATTATCATCGTGCTAACAACTTTGTTCATGAGGTAGAGCTAAGGGCTATGAATATGTGCATTATTCTTCAAACCAATATGTTCATAAGTCTTGAAGAATTTCTACCTTATTCATATGCTTACCCTAACCCCTCTTATGTGAAGCGTAATGGATTGGCCTCTATGCCACCATTCTCATATGGTGCTCGCATGAGTGATGAACTCTTTGCTACCCCTTGAGATGTGGGTGGTGAAGAAAAGAACTAACCTCTTTTGCAGGGTCAGGTCTCCGGGCGTGCTTTAAACGTCTGAAGAATTTCTTTGAGGGCACGACAAAAATGCACTGAAAGGGCAGCTAATCATGATGAAATGAACTTTCATTTCACACGTCCTCATCTTGCTTATACATTATCTTGGTGATGAAATTCATCTGATGAACTTGATATCATATTCTTCACTGATGAAGTATATGAGATCGTAAGTTGCACTAATTCATCTGCAGGATGATCAACCCAAATCCACTGAGTGGGTTCTCGATAATGGATGTACAAATCACATGACTGGTGACAAGAATCTATTGATGGATGCTCCCTTATCACCGTCACATCTGAAGCATATCATCTTTGCTGACAAAGGCAAAAGTCAGGTATTGGGTCTTGGTAAGGTTGCGATCTCTAAGGACATACACATGGACAAAGTCATGCTTGTTGAGTCCTTAGGATACAACCTCATGTCGATCTCAATGCTTTGTGATCTTGATATGGTTGTTATCTTTGGCAAGTATCGTTGTGTTGTGATTATGGAAGTTGACAAATCCAAAGTCTTGAAGGCTTTAGGAGAGGAGAATTGTATATTGTTGACTTCTCTACAGGACCACAACCAGCCGTGTGTTTACTTGCAAAAGCTTCAGAAGGCTGGCTATGGCATCGTCAACTTGGTCACGCAGGCATGAGGAATTTGCACACGCTTGCAAAGAAGAAGCATGAGATTGGCACTGAGAATGTCAAATTCCTCAAGGATCACTTGTGTGGAGCCTGTGAAGCTGGGAAAATGACCAAGGCCAAGCATCTAGCAAAGACTATCATGACCTCTACTCGTCCCTTCGAATTGCTTCACATGGACCTCTTTGGTCCTAATCATTACTCAGCAGTCACTAATGATGCATCTCTATATGGCTTTGTTATTGTTGATGATTACTCTCGTTACACATGGGTACACATTGTTACTTACAAAAATGAAGTGCAGAAGTCTTCAAGCGATTTTCCTCGAGGGCTTCAACTAACTTTGGTGTGAAGATCGGACACATCGGGGAGTGACAATGGAACTGAGTTCAAGAATTCCGGTCTTGATGCCTATCTTGATGAACTTGGTATTACTCATGAGTTATCTGCTCCCTATACTCCTCGGCAAAATGGCGTCGTGGAGGCGCAAGAACGAGAACTTTTGTTGAGATGGCTCGCACTATGCTTGATGAATACAAAACGCCTAGTCGTTTTTGGATTGATGCAATTGATACTGCGTGCCACATCATCGACAAAGTATATCTTCACAAATTCTTCAAGAAGACTGCCTATGAACTCCTCAACGACAAGAAACCCAATGTGAGTTATTTCAAAGTCTTGATTGCTAAATGCTGGATTAGAGATCCTCATCACAATTCTAAATTTGCACGAAAGCACATGAAGGTTTTATGCTTGGTTACGGAAAGGACTCGCACACCTACAGAGTCTTCAACATCGCTCTTCACAAGATTGTTGACACTTTGTAGATGTGCGGTTCGATGAAACTAATGGCTCGCAAAGAGAGCACCTACCTTCTGTGTTAGATGAACCAGCACTGAGGAATCTATCAAGTTCAAGGCAACAGCGAGGATGTCATTCCCTCTTGAAGAATCTGCTGAAGAATTCATTCCGATGCATAAAGGGCGTCGAGTGATGCACTGAAGATAATCTTTGAAGACAATGGTCTGAGGAAAATGATCAAATTCCTCGGCGACAACCAGCTCATCCTCGCGTTGCAAAAGAAGTACAAGTTGACAAGATCATCGATGACATTGAAGCGCCAGGTCCTCTCACACGCTCAAAAGCTTCACATTTATCTAACTTTTGTGGGCACTATGCTTTTGTCTCTATCACAGAGCCCACTAAGGTAGATGAAGCATTTATGGAGCCTGAGTGGATTCAGGCCATGCAAGAAGAATTACATCAATTCGAGCTCAACAATGTCTGGGAACTGGTCAAACGTCCGAGATCCTCGCAAGCATAATATCATTGGCACAAAGTGGATCTACCGCAACAAGCAAGATGAAAATGGCCTAGTGGTGAGGAATAAGGCACGACTTGTAGCTCAAGGCTACACAGGTTGAAGGAATTGATTTCGATGAAACTTTTGCACCTGTTGCTAGACTTGAGTCTATTACATATTACTACGCCTATGCTAACCATCACAATATCACTTTATATCAAATGGATGTGAAAAGTGCATTCCTCAATGGTAAGCTTGAGGAAGAAGTATATGTTGCTCAACCCCGGGTTTTGAAGATCCAAAGAATCGACAAAGTCTTGAGACTCAACAAGGCCCTCTATGGTCTCAAACAAGCCCCGCAGGCGTGGTATGATACATTGAAGGAATTCTTCGTGAAGAATGGCTTCACACCAGTTCACTCGACCCTACTCTCTTTACTAAATCATATGATGGTGAACTGTTTGTGTGCCAAATATCGTTGATGATATTATCTTTGGCTGTCTTGACCAGCGTTATAGTGATGAATTTGCCTATATGATGAGTGAAGAATATCAAATGTCTATGACGGGAGAGTTGAAATTCTTCTTAGGTCTTCAAATTAAATCAACAACACAATGGCATATTCATATCTCGGAGAAATACCTCAAAGATGTCTGAAGAAATTGGCATGCAAGATTGCAAAAGGCGTCAAAATTCCAATGCCCACAAATGGCCATCTATGCATGATGAAAATGGTATTGACTTGATCACAAGGTATACCGCTCCATGATTGGTTCTCTATTGTACTTATGTGCATCTAGGCCAGATATAATGCTTAGTGTTTGCATGTGTGCCCGATTTCAAGCTACACGAAGGAATCACACCATAAAGGCTGTGAAGCATATTCTTGATATCTAGCTCATACACCAACACTAGGATTATGGTACCCCAAGGGCTCTACTTTTGATCTCATTGGATATTACGACTCGACTATCTTTGGTGATCGTGTGGACCGCAAGTCAACATCTGGTACTTGTCATTTCCTCGGACGATCTTTGATGCATTGGTCCTCGAAGAAAGCAGAATTGCGTATCAACATCTCTGCGGAAGCTGAATATATTGCTGCTGGCTCGTGTTGTGCTCAATTGCGTGGATGAAGCAAACTCTCAAGGACTACGGCATCAACGTGAAGAATGTGCCGCTCTCTTTGTGACAATGAGAGTGCCATCAAGATTGCTCACAACCCGATTCAGCACTCGAAGACAAAGCACATTCAAATTCGTCATCATTTTCTTCGTGATCATGTGTTGAAGGGCGACATCTCCATCGAGCATGTGAAGGCGAAGAACAGCTAGCCGATATCTTCACTAAGCCCTTGGATGAGAAGAGATTTAGCAAGTTGCGGTGTGAGCTAAATATCTTAGAATCTTGAATGTTCTTTGAAAAGGACACACATCCGACACTTATGCAAAATTGATGACTTAGATGTGCAACACATGAAGAAACGTTTTTCTTCAATCAATGAAGAATAACACTCTAAGTGTGAAGAAATTAATGAAGAATTTGATTCTCAGAACCCTACGCAATTGTACGCGGTGTCTGAAATCATCATTCTTATATGGTGGGTCACGCCACCACCAAAGCTGAAAATCTTCAATTTGAGTTTTTTTATTTTTGAAATTCTTCAGTTTTTCAAATTCTTCAACTTTGCAAAATCTTCACTGTCTCCGACGTTTTTCTTCATTGGCTATATATATATGGGTTTATGTCCTCTACATCATTCACTTATGGCTATTTCTTCAAGTTGCTTTTTCTGCTAAGTGAATGTGATCGGACCCTTCCCCCTCTATGCTATACTCAACCCAATCTATTCACAAGTTCTTCATGTGCGTTCTATTTGAAACTCGTTCAAAATCTTCACTGTGTCCTTGTCAGCTGAAGAAATTACGAACGGAACTTTAAAACTGATCTTATCCAAATTTTCGGTTTTGCCACTCAAACTGTTCCGCATCCCACGATGCATTATTTTACTCACCCATGATCGTACACGATCTCCACTACATAGTACGTGGGTGACACATGTTGTGAGAAGGAGAATGGTCAGGGGCATGTTCGTCCTAAATCTTCGGGCGAACAGTTTTCCTTGCCTCTATAAATACCCCTCTCCCCATCCTCACTTCTTTTACTCCGCTCGATCTCTCTCTCCCGCTCGAGCTCCTCAAACCCTAGCGCCGCCACTACTCCATCGTCGCCGGTGAGGAAGAGCTTCACTGCCTCGACCTCGTCGCCGATGTACTCGCGCCGACCGCGGAAATCCTCACTCCGCCGCCGCCGTAGCTGTCTTCCTCCGCCAAGTTAGGGCGTGGAAGATCTGAACTCACGAACTTCCCAACTGTTCTTCTTAGTTAATCGTGTTCTTCACTTCGAGTAATCAAAAGTTACTTTTATTACTCGCTTTGATTCTCAAACCTTCCTGAAAATCTTCAAAGGTGTTTATTCTTCAAATCTTCACACATATGAACACCTCAAACAAAATATGCTCTTGATTCGTTTCTCTAAGCAATGATTTTCTTCAAGATTCCTCAATTGTGTGGATCCTCGATCTATACAACTCTGGAACCTAAGACAAAGATAAACAGTGAAATTCTTCAAGGCTCATCTGGTCAAATTCCTCAAACTAGTTCTTTTTGAAAAACCTTACGAGAGCATATGACCTCTCCAAATTCCTCGCAACTATACTGCATTCACGGTACTCATGTCCCTATTTGAATCACTAGGTTCTCATCAACTTAACTCATTTGCAGCGTTCCTCGAAGAAAAATTGCATACTTCTTGGGAGAATTCGTTTGTTCAAATTCCTCACACGAAGAATATGGCGAGAAGGAAAGAAGCCACATAAAGGAGGAAAGAGGCACGAGGTCATGACTGCGTTTGAAATCCACGAGGAAATATATGCTTTGATTATTGCACACACGATGAAGCCGAGTTCGGCAAAGAAAACAAAAATCAGCGCAAAGGTGCGCATTCAAAGGATTGAGCGGAGATGGGCAAGGGAATGGAGGAATGCAGATATGTAACTCCAAAGTACATGAAGAAAATTACCCAATCCTCCATGCCCAAGAGCTCCATTGGCACCTGGTCAAGAAGGTGACCCCACCGACATCAAGCGTGGTGAGGACTTTCTGAAGAATGGGCCAAGCGCCAAGCCAAATTGGCAAGACAAGCCAGCGAGGCGGTGAGGAAATTCAATGAGGACTACTGCTCTGCTGCTGCTGCCAGGCCTCTGTCAAGCCAAGAAAATCTATGGCAAAGAAGCCCACACACAAGCCAAGTGTTTCCTGCTTGATTGCCCTCACGGCCAAGTTCCTCATTTGTGCCCTCACGGCCAATTCCTCATCTTTGCTCCCGTTCCTCCCAAGTCCTCATTTGCTCCTGCTCCTTCAAAGTCCTCGGCAACTCCTCCCAAGTCCTCGGCAGTTCAGACAAAGTCCTCGGTACACATGCATGCATCGGCCCACGTGCCAAGGGCTGCATGCTTCTCCATTGCCTCTGGTGTCTCGGCAAGTTCCTCGGTGCACCAAAGTCTTCATCTGGCCCGACTTCTGCTGAAGACTAAGGCCCCACTGTTGGACGAGGTCCTCGGCCAAGCCCCAAGAAGAAACAGTCGCCTTCAAGAGCCACACGAAGATGATGAGGCTGATGATGATGAACTTGCGAAATCATCGAGACCGCCAAGAAAGGGCCGCTAGAGCCAAAGGCACATCTGTGCCCTTCTTTGTTGGATCCGAGGAAAATCCTCGATTACATTGATCTCGGCACAAGGATCCAAACACCCCTATGCACGACTTTCATATGACTCTGGACAAAGTCATATCTTGACCCATTCATCAAAGAGAAATGGAAGTTTGAAAAGGCAAGAGAGATCAAGAAAGCTCAATACGAGAAAGGAGAAGTTTACGAAGAAAATGTTGTCGAGAATGACACGAGGAACTTCTCAAGGTCGAGAATGAAATCAAGCCCTCGGCAAAAACTTGATGCTTATTATGCTGATTGGCAAGAAGCCAAAGTCAGATTAAATCAACTTTGACGAAGAAATTCACCAATGTTGCTGCTGCTAGCGCAACAAGAAATTCCTCGGTGGAGCCTCGGCTCAATGATGAAGAACATGGCAACACCGGCCGATGAAGTTCGAGCTGCTAAAGAAAATGCTAGTTCGAGGCTGATGATCCCATTCCACCGGCGGAAGAAATTGCCGGGGCATCCACTAGTGGTGCCCTGAAGAAAGCGAACAAGATAGGGCAACTGCATCGATTGCGCTTTGAGAAAATCAACCAGATTCCTCGGCTCCTCCTGCGCCAACACCAACTCCAATTCTTCCATCGCCTCGATGTGAAGAAGACCAAAACTCTTGAGCGAGCTGCGATGAAGAAAGCGGAAAGCATCAGCTGCGTCAAATTCTTCGGCTGCGAAGAAAATGAAGCCAATGACCAGCTCTTATGAAAATCCTATTGATGCTGTTCCAATTTCCTCAATTCCATCAAAGGACCTTGTTCCTTTTGATGAAGATTATGTGATCCCAAGCGGATCTGATGAAGAAAATCATTCTGCTGCTTCGTCAAAGCAGATTGATGAAGAAATTGAAGTGGAAGCAATCCCTTCAACCCCAATCATTTCCTCACCTATGCCTCAGTTCACAGCTGAAGAGGCCGGTGTTGAGGAAATTGAAGAAGATGTGGATATTGGAAGCACAACGCCAGTGATGAACGATGACTTTTGGGAAAGTCAGCATCCAAATTCTCCACTCTTCACCCCAAGTCAACAGATTCCTCAGTCCCCTGCTCCAACTGTTCAAATGGGCTCTGAAGAAACTCATCCCACTTCATATGTCCATGAAGAAATTCCAGCCACTAGCTCTGATGAACCTGCTGCTGCTGATCCTCGGTACTGTTGAGGAACAAGAAATTCCTCGGCTGAAGAACTTTGAGATTGTGGTTCGAGAGGTTGTGATGCAACTCAGCGACACTCCTTTGCCAAAGCCAAAGAATCCCTTCTCAACAAAGCAAAAGTTCAAGGCTGAAGATTTCTTGATGAGCATGTATTCTTCAGCGATTACAATCCATATGATTACGCCGCATAAGGAAGAGGCGTTTCTAGAGGCGCGGTCAAGCCAATTTCTATTCCTCGGTGCTCTTCAACAAAGACAAAGTCTTGATCATATACATATTCCTCATGTGGACATGGAGTCTCTGCCCGGGCTTTGAGCAGTCCTCGGTGTTCTTCACGGCAGGACTTCTGAATTTCTGCACTGACATCCGTGATTGGAATGAAGAACTCATTCTTCAATTCTATGCAACGCTGCACATCACCGGAGACGCTGAAGACGTGAACTCATGGGTGTTAGACTGGATGTCTGAAAACACTCACCACAAGGCACCAGCAACTGAATTGCTTCGTGCCCTACCACTCAGTGTCTCGTGATCATATACATATTCCTCATGAAGAAAGGCTTCATCAGCACTTGCATATAGTGATTTGAAAGTTCTGTTCCGTTGTAGATACAACGAGCACCATCAAGTGGAGGACTGAGTGGTAGGGCACGAAGCAATTCAGTTGCTGGTGCCTTGTGGTGAGTGTTTTCGGACATCGGTCTAACACCCATGAGTTCACGTCTTGACGTCTCCGGTGATGTGCAGCGTTGCATAGAATTGAAGAATGAGTTCTTCATTCCAATCACAGATGTCGGTCAGAAATTGAAGTCCTGCGTCGTGAAGAACACCGAGGACTGGCTCAAAGCACTGGCGGAGACTCCATGTCCACATGAGGAATATGTATATGATCGAAGACTTTGTCTTTGTTGAAGAGCACCTTGAGGAATAGAAATTGGCTTGGTGGCGGTCTAGAAACGCCTCTTCCTTATGCGGCGAGAATCATATGGATTGTAATCAGTGAAGAATACATGCTCACTGAAGAAATTTTCAGCCTTGAACTTTTGCTTTGTTGAGAAGGGATTCTTTGGCTTTGGCAGTGGAGTGTCAGTGAGTTGCATCACAACCTCTGGAACCACAATCTCAGGTTCTTGGTGAGGAATTTCTTGTTCCTCAACAGTGCGATCACGAGGATCGGCGTGACGAGTTCATCGAGCTAGTGGCTGGAATTTCTTCATGGACATATGAAGTGGGATGAGTTTCTTGAGCCCATTTGAACAGTTGGAGCAGGGACCGAGGAATCTGCTGACTTGGGGTGAAGAGTGGAGAATTTGGATCTTGACTTTCCCAAAAGTCATCGTTCATCACCGGGCGTTGTGCTTCCAATATCCACATCTTCTTCAATTTCCTCAACACCGCCTCTTCAAATTGTGAACCGAGGCATAGGTGAGGAAATGATTGGGGTTGAAGAGATTGCTTCCACTTCAATTTCTTCATCAATCTGCTTTTAATGAAGCGGCGAGAATGATTTTCTTCATCGGATCCGGCTTGGGATCACATAATCTTCATCAAAAGGAACAAGGTCCTTTGATGGAATTGAGGAAATTGGAACAGCATCAATAGGATTTTCATAAGAGCTGGTCATTGGCTTCATTTTCTTCGCAGTAGAAGAATTTGGCCTTGTTGATGCTTTCCGCTTTCTTCACCGCAGCTAGATTCTGCAGCCTTGGTCTTCTTCACATCGGTGGATGGAAGAATTGGAGTTGGTGTTGGCGCAGGAGGAGCCGAGGAATCTGGTTGATTTTCCTCGGTATGGCGATCTGATTGCCCTATCTTGTTCAGTTTCTTCAGGGGCACCACTAGTGGATGCCCTGGCAATTTCTTCAGCGGCTGGAATGGGATCATCAGCCCTGGAACTAGCATTTTCTTTAGCAGCCTGAACTTCATCAGCGGTGCTGCCATGTTCTTCAGTCTGCTGAGCTGAGGCTCCAGCCTGAGGAATTTCTTGTTGCGTTGGGGCAGCAACATTGGTGAATTTCTTCGTCAGGTTGACGAATCTGACTTTGGCTTCTTGCCAATCAGCATAATAAGCATCGAAGTTTTTGCTGAGGGCTTGGATTTCATTCTGGACCTTGAGAAGTTCCTCAGGTGTCATTCTGACAACATTTTTCTTCAGAAACTTCTCCTTTCTGTATTGAGCTTTCTTGATCTCTCTTGCCTTTTCAAACTTCCATTTCTCTTCAGTGATGAAATGGGTCAGCATATGACTTTGTCCAGGAGTCATATGAAAGTCAGGCATAGGGGTGTTTGGATCCTTGTGCAGATCAATGTAATCGAGGATTTTCCTCGGATCCAACAGCGATGTACAGATGTGCCTTTGGCTCTATGACCCTTTCTTGGCGGTCTCGATGATTTCATAAGTTCATCATCATCAGCCTCATCATCTTGAGTGGCTCTTGGAAGGCGACTGCTTCTTCTTGGGGCTTGGCCGAGGACCTCGCCCAATCAGGGCCTTAGTCTTCAGCAGAGTCGGGCCAGATGAAGACTTTGGTGCAGCTGAGGAACTTGCTGAGACACCAGAGGCAATGGAGAAGCATGCAGTCCTTTGGCACGTGGCCAGATGCACAGGTACTGAGGACTTTGTCGGAACTGCTGAGGACTTGGGAGGAGTTGCTGAGGACTTTGAAGGAGCAGGAGCAGCTGAGGACTTGGGAGGAACGGGAGCAGCATGAGGAATTGGCCGTGAGGGCACGGTGAGAACAGCCGTGAGGGCAAGTTGGTGAAACACTTGGCTTGTGTGTGGGCTTCTTTGCCATAGATTTTCTTGGCTTGACAGAGGCCCTCAAGTGGCAGCAGCAGAGCGTAGTCCTCATTGAATTTCCCTCACCGCCTCGTTGGCTTGTCTTGCCAATTTGGCTTGGCGCTTGGCCCATTCTTCGAAAGTCCTCACCACGCTTGATCTTTGGTGGGGGACTTCTTGACCAGGTGCCAATGGAGCTCTTGGGCATGGAGGATTGGGTGCGAATTTTCTTCATGTACTTTGGAGTTACATATCTGTACTCCCTCCATTCCCTTGCCCATCTCCGTTCAATCCTTTGAATGCGCACCTTGCGCTGATTTTTGTTTTCTTTGCCGAACTCGGCTTCATCAGGTGTGCAATAATCAGCATATATTTCCTCGTGGATTTCAAGCAGTCATGACCTCGTGCCTCTTTCCTCCTTTATGTGGCTTCTTTCCTTCGCCATATTCTTCGGTGAGGAATTTGAACAAAGCGAATTCTCTGAAGAAGTATGCAATTTTCTTCGAGGAGCTGCAAATGAGTTAAGTTGATGAGAACCTAGTGATTGAAGGGACATGAGTACCTGTGAATGCAGTATAGTTGCGAGGAATTTGGAGAGGTCATATGCGTTCTCGTAAGGTTTTTCAAAAAGAACTAGTTTGAGGAATTTGACCGGATGAGCCTTGAAGAATTTCACTAAGCGATCTTTGTCTTAGGTTCGAGTTGTATAGATCGAGGATCCACACAATTGAGGAATCTTGAAGAAAATCATTGCTTAGAGAAAGCGAATCAAGAGCATATTTTGTTTGAGGTGTTCATATGTGTGAAGATTTGAAGAATAAACACCTTTGAAGATTTTCAGAAGGTTTGAGAATCAAAGCGAGTAATAAAAGTAACTTTTAATTACCCGAAGTGAAGAACACGACGAACTAAGAAGAACAGTTGGGAAGTTCGTCAGTTCAGATCTTCCACGCCCTAACTTGGCGGAGGAAGACAGCTACGGCGGCGGAGTGAGGATTTCCGCGGTCGGCGCGAGTACGTCAGCGACGAGGTTGAGGCAGTGAAGCTCTTCCTCACCGGCGACGATGGAGTAGCGGCGGCGCTAGGGTTTGAGGAGCTCGGCGGAGAGAGATCGGCGGAGTAAAAGAAGTGAGGATGGGGAGAGGGTATTTATAGAGGCGTTGAAAAACTGTTACTGAAGATTTAGGACGAACATGCCCCTGACCATTCTCCTTCTCACGACATGTCTCACCAACGTACTATGTAGTGGAGATCGTGTACGATCGTGGGTGAGTAAAATAATGCATCGTGGGATGCGGAACAGTTTGATTGGCGAAACCGAAAATTTGGATAAGATCAGTTTTAAAGTTCCGTTAAGTAATTTCTTCAAATTGACAAGGACACAAAGTGAAGATTTTGAACGAGTTTCAAATAGGGCCTTATGAAGAACTTGTGAATAGATTGGGTTGAGTATAGCATACAGGGGGAAGGGTCCGATCACATTCACTTAGCAGAAAAAGCAACTTGAAGAAATAGCCATAAGTGAATGCTGTAGAGGACATAAACCCATATATATATAGCCAATGAAGAAAAACATCGGAAACAGTGAAGATTTTGCAAAGTTGAAGAATTTGAAAACTGAAGAATTTCAAAAATAAAAAAACTCAAATTGAAGATTTTCAGCTTTGGTGGTGGCGTGACCCACCGTATAAGAATGATGATTTCAGACACCGCGTACAATTGTCGTAGGGTTCTGAGAATCAAATTCTTCATTAATTTCTTCACACTTAGAGTGTTATTCTTTATTGATTGAAGAAAAACGTTTCTTCATGTGTTGCACATCTAAGTCATCAATTTTGCATAAGTGTCAGGATGTGTGTCCTTTTCAAAGAACATTCAAGATTATAAGATATTTAGCTCACACCGCAACTTGCTAAATCTCTTCTCATCCAAGGGCTTAGTGAAGATATCGGCTAGCTGTTCTTGATCTTCACATGCTCGATGGAGATGTCACTTCAACACATGATCACGAAGAAAATGATGACGAATTTGAATGTGCTTTGTCTTCGAGTGCTGAACTGGGTTGTGAGCAATCTTGATGGCACTCTCATTGTCACACGATGAGAGGCACATTCTTCACGTTGATGCCGTAGTCCTTGAGAGTTTGCTTCATCCACAGCAATTGAGCACAACACGAGCCAAAGCAATATATTCAGCTTCCGCAGAGCGGATACGCAATTCTGTTTCTTCAAGGACCAACGGACCAAAAGATCGTCGAGGAAATGACAAGTACCGAGATGTTGACTTGCGGTCCACACGATCACCAAACATAGTCGAGTCGAATATCCAATGAGATCAAAAGTAGAGCCCTTGAGGTACCATAATCCTAGTGTTGGTGTGTGAGCTAGATATCAAGAATATGCTTCACACCTTATGGTGTGATTCCTTCGGTGTAGCTTGAAATCGGGCACACATGCAAACACTAAGCATTATATCTGGCCTAGATGCACATAAGTACAATAGAGAACCAATCATGGAGCAGTATACCTTGTGATCACAGTCACTACCATTTTCATCAGTGCATACATGGCCATTTGTGGGCATTGGAATTTTGACGCCTTTGCAATCTTGCATGCCGAATTTCTTCAGGACATCTTTGAGGTATTTCTCTGAGATATGAATATGCCATTGTGTTGTTGGCCAATTTGAAGACCTAAGAAGAATTTCAACTCTCCCATCATAGACATTTGATATTCTTCCCTCATCATATAGGCAAATTCATCACTATAACGTTGGTCAGTACAGCCAAAGATAATATCATCAACGTATATTTGGCACACAAACAGTTCACCATCATATGATTTAGTAAAGAGAGTAGGGTCGAGTGAACCGGGTGTGAAGCCATTTGTCGGTGTCAAAACCGGCGGATCTCGGGTAGGGGGTCCCGAATTGTGCGTCTAGGCGGATGGTAACAGGAGACAAGGGACACGATGTTTTACCCAGGTTCGGGCCCTCTTAATGGAGGTAAAACCCTCGTCTGCTTGATTGATATTGATATTGTGGATGTTTACAAGAGTGGATCTACCACGAGATCAAGGAGGCTAAACCCTAGAAGCTAGCCTATGGTATGATTGTAAGGGTTGTTGATGTTGTCCCTACGGACTAGAGCCATCCGGTTTATATAGACACCGGAGAGGGCTAGGGTTACATAGAGTCGGTTACAATGGTAGGAGATCTACATATCCGTATCGCCAAGCTTGCCTTCCACGCCAAGGAAAGTCCCATCCGGACACGGGCGAAGTCTTCAATCTTGTATCTTCATAGTCTTGGAGTCCGATTCGATGATGATAGTCCGCTAATGATAGTTCGGTGATGATGGTAGTCGGCTATCCGGACACCCCCTAATCCAGACTCCTCGGTAGCCCCTGAACCAGGCTTCAATGACGATAAGTCCGGTAGCGTATATTGCTTGGCATTGCAAGGCGGGTTCCTCCTCCGAATGATAGAAGATTGTGAACACCAGGATAGTGTCCGGCTCTGCAAAATAAATTCCACATTCCACCGTAGAGAGAATAATAATATATACACAAGTTAGAGAGAATAATAATATATACACAAGTTCAATCTGCTGACTTTTTTTGTGGCATGACGTCACACCACTACCAAGCCATTACTCGAATTGTTTTTTACTTTACTAACTCAGCGCATTTAGCGAAGCGGTTTCCTTGGCACATCTTGTCGAAGCAGAGATCGTGTTTCCCCTCAATCCGGGATTCTCATCAATACGGGCGTGGGTAACCCAACCGCGCCATTGATGGTGACGCTTGGGAGATAAGCGAGTTTTACCAGGCCGGTGAGGGACGCGTAAGACTTCGCCCGCCCGCCATACTGGGATAAGGATTCACCTTCTCACCTCGCCTTCTTCCTCCTTTGCTTATCCATCTCCCTTTTCGAGCTCCAGCGCCCAAGTTCGCGCATCTCGTCTCAACCTTCTCCGACCATGTCCGGAGCGGGAGGTAAATGGTTGGCCTCCACCGTTAAGGAGGAGCACATCGCCAAACTTCGTGGCGCCGGATACCTCTCCGGCGACGCCAGCACCCGGCTGCCTTGACGAGGCAGCTCATCCCCACCCGGGCCCCATGAGAGGGTCGTCTTTCTTCCCCACTTCCTCCATGGACTGGGCTTTCCACTACATCCCTTTGTCCGGCTCATGTTCTACTACGGCTGGATTTCCATGATCTGGCGCCGAACTTCATCCTCAACATCTCGGGCGTTTATCGTGGGTAATGCGAGGCCTTCCTCTGCATCCAGCCCCACTTTGGCTTGTGGCTCAAGAACTTCAATGTCAAGCGAAGGTAGTGAAGGGCACTCAAGCGGAGTCTTGAGGCGCCATGTTGGGCAAGATGCCCAATGTCCTTTAGTTGAAGGGGCCTTCGTGGAATCCGTCAAGGGGTGGCAATCGGGGTGGTTCTATATCACCGAGCCGCGTGACCCTACATGGGTGGCGGCCCCCGAGTTTAGATCTGGTACCCCCACGCAGCTCACCTCCTGGAAAGAGAAGTGCTTGTTGTGGGGTAGTTCGAAGGAGCTGACGGGACTCCAAGCCTGTATCCAGAAGCTGATGAAGAAGCTCAGGCTGGTTAACGTGGTCCAAGTCATGCTCGTCCACCGGATACTCCCATGCCAAGAGCGGGCATTCAATCTGTGGGAGTTCGATCCGGAACAGCACCAGGCGCTGAGCAGGCTCTTCGACACGACGTACGAAGGCGCCTGGAAGGTGCTGTTCAAGGGCGCCGAAGCCCCCGCATCCGCGACTGAAGATCGCGGATTTCGCTCGCGGCACCAGGCCGACGAGGTAAGTGATTCTACCCCTTTACGGGACACTCGTTTTTCATAGTTTGACTCTATGCGGGCTTTAATTTCCCATTTTCCTTTGACAGACTGGATGAGGAAGGCCGAGCAGATTACCGGTCCGGCTCCTATGCGAGAAAATCCAGAGGCCTTTCGTCTAGCGAGGTTGCTGGTTCCGCACCGCACGTGGTCTTAGAAGAAAACCAAGAAGGAGGCCACGGGTGCTCGAAGAGCTCCGTTTTCAGGTGTCCGACGACTCGGGCGGACTCCTCCCGAAAATGAGGAGGAGGAAGAGGACTCTCTCCCGGAGGAGGAGAGAGGAAGAGGAAGGCTTCCCCAGGGGAGGCCGAAGGGTCCAAGAGGGAAGGACTATTCCCGGACAGCTCCGCCAACATCAACGTTGGCGAGGAAGAATGGCCTTCAAGGGCCGGGCCTCCGGCGAGATCGTAAGTATCCGGATTCTGAATGATTTATAATTTCTTTTTCTGCGTCACATAGTGTCATTACGATGCCGCATGCTTTGTAGTCCAGCCGGTGATGATCTCCCGGTTCATCGGCGGAGTCGTTGGCTCCGTCGGATGTAGACTCCATCCCGACCGCCTCCACCCCGCGACACCGAGGACGCCGAGGTGGGATCCCAAGAAGGGGCCCATCGAGGGAGGCTCGAGGCGCCACAAAGGCGTCCTCCGGACTTTCGCCGGACTCCACATCGTAACCCGCAGTGGTTCCGGAGTTCGGCCGTGCCCTTCGAGCGAAGGGCAAGACCGTGGACGCCGTGGCGGCTTCCGCCCAACCGTGAGGCGCCGAGCAATTTGTTGGAGGCGCCGCAGGCGCTTCCATCGAGGAAGAACACCGCACTATTATGAGTGCGGTGATCCGAAAGTGCAACTTGCCAAGAGCGGGCTGACCGAAACTCGCGATAGCCTTCTATCGGGCTTTGAGGTAAGAAGTTAAAATATGCAATGTAATACCGCATAGACAGTAGCCTGATGCTCGGTTCGGTGTTTGGAAAGAAAAGCCGGATGAGGATCTGAAAAAAAGATATCTGTGAGGTTGCTAAAAATTATGTCAATATGGGTTGCAGGCCTGCTGACCTCTGCCGCCTTGTTGCAGAGGTCGGTGCTTTGAAGCAGGAGCTCAAGCGGTCCGAGCAAGAGCTCGGCCGCGCCATGAAGCAGCTCCAGGACAAAGAAGGTGAGTAACACCACTTTGAACTTGTACCTTATAGAAAAGGATTTAGGTTGCAAAAAATAAGAAGGATAACATGGGTACTGCAGGGGCCACGAGCGGGGTGGCGGCCTCAGGAGGCCGTGTCTGTGACGAGCATAATCTGACACGCCACGGCCAGGCAGAGCGAGAAAAGCAGGAGGCGCGGGTGGCGGTGGTTCAGCAAGAGCTCCGGGCTCTCATGGAAAAGCATGAGAGTTTGGAGGCGTGACTCAAAGACTCGAGAGTCCGAGCTTGCCTCGGCTCTCGAAAGTGTAAAACCGCCAAGGCCGAGGCCCATAAGTCCCTTCAGGAGATTGAGTTGATGAGGAAGATAGCGGCGGGTAAGGCATTTTTCATGCAAAGCAAGCATGTGAATGTAAATTACGTGTTACTTACCCGAATTCGGAGCTCTCCGGGGGCTTTGCAGATCTGCCTCAGCTGTCTCGATGTCAGCCCGCATTCTCTACCGAGCCGAGGAGGGAGCTCAACGGAGAAGGTCTTCTGGTCTCAGTATGCTGAGACCGGCCATCCGGTGCCCCCTAGCGACCAGCTGAAGCAGCTGGTCGAGCTTCACAAGGTGGCCGAGCAGGCCATGAAGGGCCTCATAGTCCAGCTGTGGCCTGGAGAGGCCATGTGTAACGCCCTCGATGCGGCTATATCTCCCACGTGTTGAAGCACGACTTAGAGGCATAACCGCATTGAAAGCAATGTCGCAAGTGAGGTAATCTTCACACAACCCATGTAATACATAAGGGAAAGAGATACATAGTTGGCTTCACGATGCCACTTCACACAATACATAAATAAACATCCATCATCCAGATTACACTCAAGGTCCGACTACGGAACCAAAATAAAAGAAGACTACCCCAAATGCTACACGGATCCCGATCATCCCAACTGGGCTCCACTCATCTGATCATCGGGAAAAAGACACATAGTAACGACCACGTTCCTCGTCGAACTCCCACTTGAGCTCGGTTCGTCACACCTGCAGCATCGTCGACACAACTGTTTTGGTAGAATCATGAGTCACGGGACTCAGCAATCTCACACCATGAGATCAAGACTATTTAAGCTTATAGGAAGGACAGAGTTGTGAGGTGGAGCTGCGACAAGCGACTAGCATATATGGTGGCTACATTCGCAAAAGAGAGAGAGAAGAGAAGCAAGGCACGGTCTTGAAGCTAGTAGCGATCAAGAAGTGATCCTGAAACTACTTACGTCAAACATAACTCCAACACCGTGTTCACTTCCCGGACTCCGCCGAGAAGAGACCATCACGGTTACACCTTGATTGATGTGTATTAATTAAGGTCAACTTCGGGTTTTCTACAGCGGGACATTAACAAATTCCCATCTGCCTCATAACGCGGGCACGGCTTTCAAAGATAATACCCTGCAGGGTGTCCCAACTTAGCCCATTATAAGCTCTCACGGTCAACGAAGGATATTCCTTCTACTGGGAAGACCCGATCGATCTCGGAATCCCGGACTACAAGACATTTCGACAAAGAATAAAACAAGACCAGCAAAGCCGCCCGATTGTGCCGACAAATCCTGATAGGAGCTGCACATATCTCGTTCTCGAGGCACATCCGGATAGGTCAGCCTACGAGTAAAACCAGCCCTCGAGTTGCCCGTGGTGGCCCCTTGATCTGCCGGTTCGGGCCAGCACTTGAAGGAGCACCGTCCGAGGGGGGGGTTAAAATAAAGATGACCCTCGGGCTGCGAAAACCGGGAAAAAGTCTTAGGTGGCAAATGGTAAAACCAAAGTTGGGCCTCACTGAGGAGTCTTATTCAAAGCGAACTGTCAAGGGGTCCCATAAATCACCCAACCGTGTAAGGAACGCGAAATCAAGGAACATAACACCGGTATGATTTGAAACTAGAGGCGGCAAGAGTGGAACAAAACACCGGGCATAAGGCCGAGTCTTCCACCCTTTACCAAGTATATAGATGCATTAAATAAACAATAGATATTGTGATATCCCCAACAAGTAAACATGTTCCAACAAGGAACAACATCTCCATGTTCCAACAAGGAACAAACTTCAGCTTCACCTGCAACTAGCAACGCTATAAGAGGGGCTGAGCAAAGCGGTAACATAGCCAAGCAACGGTTTGCTAGGAAAGGATGGTTAGGGGTTTGACATGGCAATATGGGAGGCATGATATAGCAAGTGATAGGCATCGTAGCGTAGGCATAGCAAAAGAGCGAGCATCTAGCAAGCAAAGATAGAAGTGATTTCGAGGGTATGGTCATCTTGCCTGCAAAGTTCTCGAGTTGTCGAAAGCTTGATCCTCGTAAGCGTTCTCAACAGGTTCCTCGTTCACGTGCTGCGTCTCCCGGCTCTACCCAAAGCAAGAACACAAACAAAGGAACCACAATAAATCACGGTGCAATGCACAAGCAACATGATGCAAAACATGGCATGATATGCGAGATGTGATATGCAATGCGTATGCGTGCTCCGGAAGGAAAATGATGAACCAGCATCAACTTGGCAAACCAAGTATGCCGCTGGAAAGGTGAGATGATTTCGGTTGAAAACGATATAAAGATCACCGGAATCGGATGCACGGTTTGCAAATGACAAGCAAAACAAGAATGGCACAAATCTGCCATTAACAGCATGATGCCACATAGCAAGCAACAAGAAATTAAGCTACTGCACCCAAACGTGTCAACAAATCATATGTCAGTGATCTACTCAAGATGCTTGACAAAAG
Source organism: Aegilops bicornis (assembly GCA_021605145.1). NCBI lineage: Eukaryota > Viridiplantae > Streptophyta > Magnoliopsida > Poales > Poaceae > Aegilops > Aegilops bicornis. The sequence goes on along the minus strand of CM038669.1, from coordinate 681,208,113 downwards.
ATGAACACTGAGCTACGGCTAATTCACACCATAACAGGTCCAAACAAGCATGGCAAAAGTGCAAAATATATCAGCTTCACAGACTTAGTGAAATTACTGAACATGGCAAAATCAGCATCAGGAAGCAATGTTCAGAGCAAGCAAACAGCATTCTACAGGAACTTATAATAGCAAAACAAGGCATGGTATGAATCAACTCAAAGCATAGAACAAAAGTCCCTTACTGACCATAAGCCAAAAAGGATCAGAAAATATAATAGCACCCATGTAAACATAGCAAGTTTCGTTAATAGATTCAGCAAACAGGGCATGACATTGACAGAATTAAGTAGGCACCTTCGCGAGCTCGATGCACTCACTACAGAGCATTTCATGATAAAATAAGCATACATCCATCAAGAAGACATGGCATAGAAGCTATAAATGGCAAGAACAACATCATAGCATACACGGATCAACTACAACAACCTTGGCAAAATTGAATAACATGTAAACAATCTGCCAGGAAACATTTTATAGCAAAAGTAGAGCTCGATTGACTCAATCTACGGCACTCCATAATTGCAAATAAGGGCATGGATGGATAGAGCATAACCATATGTTCAAAACATCCTTACTTAAGTATCTCAAAATATGCATGGAACTCTCTGTAGCATCAAGTTAACATGGAATAAAAATATCAGCAAAACAGGGACTGAAATCAGCAACATCATGAAGCCTAGTTTGCATGCTTGTGCTAGTCACCACAGAGATCACAAAACTACATGGCATATACCCCTGTAAAGATGGTATGGCATATTACAAAACACATTTAGGACTCAAGATCATAGGGTGCACACATCAATCATGGCAAAAATGACAAAAGTGCATGTTCTGTTAAGAAACAGAAACTAACATCACATAGCCCTCTTCTAACAGTATTTCGGGCATCAATATGAGCTCAAATGAAAATGATGCAATGAGATGAAATTCTCTACTCTTCGAGGCGAACATTTCGACATATTTCACGCACGAAACGGAGCAACGAGTGCAAAGTTATGATGCGTTGAAAATGCAACAAAATATCCCAGAATAATGACTTAGGCGATTTCGGGGGGAGGAGAAAGTCAACCGCGGGGTGGATCTGAGATCCGGGCGCGGATCGAGGCGGCGGCGCGGCTCGCTGGAGCTGGTGCGGGAGGAGAGGCCGGCGGGTGGCGGAGAGGAGGCGGGCCGGCGGGCGCGGGCGGCCGGGCGTGAGGCCGAGGCGGCGGACGGCCGCTGGGCGGCGGGCGGGCGCGGATCAAGGCGCCGACGCTGAGGCGGCGGCGGCGGGCGGCCGGCCGGGCGGCGGTGAGGGCGGCGGCGCGGAAGGCTGGGCGCAGCGTGGCGGGCGACGGGTTACGTGAGGGTTTCGCACGGGCTGCCAAGGGCTTCAGCGGCGGCGCGGGCGGGCGCCACATGGCAGCCCACGATTCGTCCAGGCGCGGCGGGCGGACGTGTCCGGCTCGCCCGGACGTGTCCGGCGGCGCGGAGGGGGAATTTCGCTAGGGTTAGGGGTGGAGTTGATCCGGGATTTCGGGGGAGGGGGTGTATTTATAGGTACAAGGAGCTAGGAAGCTCCAAATGAGGTGTAGTTTTCGCCCACACGATCGTGATCCGACGACGGAGAGCATGGAAGTGACTTATATGGGTTATTGGGCTGTTTTGTAGGGGTGTTGGGCTGCAACTTAAAAGAGGCCTTTGCGAGAGTCTTTGTTAACTGTTGGAGTACCAAAGCGAGCTCCAAATGGCCGAAACTTGACAGGTGGTCTACCGTGGTGTACCAAGGCCACTTGACAAACCTCAGTCCATTACGAGAAAGTTTAGTACCCACTCACGGAAAAAGCGTAAAAGGGACGCCGGGGACATAGGAGTGCGGATTGCAAAAGCAGACAACGGGGAAAATACTCGGATGCATGAGACGAACACGTATGCAAATGAGATGCACATGATGACATGATATGAAATGCATGACATGGACAAAATGCAAAAATGAAGAAAACCCAACCACGGAGGAATATCATATCACAATGCCGAAAATGGCAAGAGTTGGAGTTACAAATATGGAAAGTTACATCCGGGTGTTACAACACTCCACCACTACAAGAGGATCTCGTCCGAGATCTAGGACCGAAAAGAACTCCGGATATTCGAACGGAGGTGATCCTCGCGCTCCCGTGTGGCTTCTCGGTCGGAATGGTGTGACCACTTCACTTTCAGGAATTTGATTGACTTGTTGCGAGTCTTGCGCTCGGTTTCTTCAAGAATAGCAACGGGTGCTCATGATAAGAGAGATCTTCTTGGAGGTCAATTTCTTCGAAGCTGATAGTGCGCTCAGGAGTCTTGAAGCACTTGCGAAGCTGTGACACATGAAACACATCATGCACGTTCGTGAAGTTGGACGGAAGCTCAATTTGATAGGCGAGATCGCCTCTTTTCCAATGATCTTGAAAGCACGCACGTATCTAGGGGCAAGCTTCCCTTTGATACCGAAGCGACGAGTGCCTTTCATTGGACAGGCGCGGAGGTAGACATGGTCTCCGATTTCAAAAGCCACATCACGGTGCTTGTCATCATAATAGCTCTTTCCGCGCGATTGCGCGGCTTTGAGATTCTCACGAATGACTTTGCACATTTCTTGACTTCGTGATCAAGTCGTTGCCAAGAAGTTGGCATTCACATCTCGGACCAATTGAGAGAAATGCGGCACTTTACGCCATAGAGAATTTCGAATGGGGCCTTGCCGAACTCGCTTGGAAGCTGTTGTTGTAGGAGAACTCGGCATATGGAAGACAATCTTCCCACTTCATACCGAAAGAAATGACACAAGCCCTGAGCATATCTTCAAGGATTTGATTGACTCGCTCGACTTGGCCACTTGAGTTGGCCCGCAGTGCGAAGCCGCCGAATACAAAGATCTGTCCGGGGAGAAAAGTCTCACCCAGGACTGCGTCGTTATTGATTGAAGAGGCCATCAAGCCTATCGGTGATGACACAGAGGAACTCTCAATGAAAGCACCAATGTCGGTGTCAAAACCGGCGGATCTCGGGTAGGGGGTCCCGAACTGTGCGTCTAGGCGGATGGTAACAGGAGACAAGGGACACGATGTTTTACCCAGGTTCGGGCCCTCTTGATGGAGGTAAAACCCTACGTCCTGCTTGATTGATATTGATATTGTGGATGTTTACAAGAGTGGATCTACCACGAGATCAAGGAGGCTAATGTTGGGGAACGTAGCAGAAATTCAAAATTTTCCTACGTGTCACCAAGATCTATCTAAGGAGAGACTAGCAACGAGGGGAAGGAGAGTGCATCTACATACCCTTGTAGATCGCCAAGCGGAAGCGTTCATGAGAACGGGGTTGAAGGAGTCGTACTCGTCGTGATCCAAATCACCGGAGATCCTAGTGCCGAACGGACGGCACCTCTGCGTTCAACACACGTACAGCCCGGTGACGTCTCCCATGCCTTGATCCAGCAAGGAGAGAGGGAGAGGTTGAGGAAGACTCCATCCAGCAGCAACACAACGGCGTGGTGGTGGTGGAGGAGCGTGGCAATCCCGCAGGGCTTCGCCAAGCACCAAGGGAGAGGAGGAGGAGGAGAGGCAGGGCTGCACCAAGAGGGGAAGAAACTCATGTGTGTTGGGCAGCCCCAAACCTCAAGTATATATAGGGGAGGGGAGGGCTGCGCCCCCATCTAGGGTTTCCACCCCCAAGGGGTGCGGCCAGCCCTAGATGGGGCTTGGGGAGGCGGCCAAGAGGGGAGGGAGAGCCAGGCGCCCACTAGATGGGCCTTAGGGCCCATCTGCCCTAGGGTTGCCCCTTCCCCACTTCCTTGCGCCTTGGGCCCTATGGGGCGCACCAGCCACACAGGGCTGGTCCCCTCCCACAATTAGCCCATGCATCCCTCCAGGGTTGGTGGCCCCACTTGGTGGACCCCCGGGACCCTCCCGGTGGTCCCGGTACGTTACCGGAAAAACCCGAAACTTTTCCGGTGACCAAAACAGGACTTCCCATATATAAATATTTACCTCCGGACCATTCCGGAACTCCTCGTGACGTCCGGGATCTCATCCGGGACTCCGAACAACATTCGGTAACCACATACAAACTTCCTTTATAACCCTAAGCGTCATCGAACCTTAAGTGTGTAGACCCTACGGGTTCGGGAGACATGTAGACATGACCGAGGCGTTCTCGGTCAATAACCAACAGCGGGATCTGGATACCCATGTTGGCTCCCACATGTTCCACGATGATCTCATCGGATGAACCACGATGTCAAGGACTCAATCGATCCCGTATACAATTCCCTTTGTCTAGCGGTATTGTACTTGCCCGAGATTCGATCGTCGGTATCCCGATACCTTGTTCAATCTCGTTACCGGCAAGTCTCTTTACTCGTTCCGTAACACATCATCCCGTGATCAACCCCTTGGTCACATTGTGCACATTATGATGATGTCCTACCGAGTGGGCCCAGAGATACCTCTCCGTCACACGGAGTGACAAATCCCGATCTCGATTCGTGCCAACCCCAATGACACTTTCGGAGATACCTGTAGTGCACCTTTATAGTCACCCAGATTCGTTGTGACGTTTGGTGCACCCAAAGCATTCCTACGGTATCCGGAGTTGCACAATCTCATGGTCTAAGGAAATGATACTTGACATTAGAAAAGCTTTAGCATACGAACTACGATCTTTGTGCTAGGCTTAGGATTGGGTCTTGTCCATCACATCATTCTCCTAATGATGTGATCCTGTTATCAACGACATCCAATGTCCATGGTCAGGAAACTGTAACCATCTATTGATCAACGAGCTAGTCAACTAGAGGCTTACTAGGGACACGGTGTTGTCTATGTACCCACACATGTATCTGAGTTTCCTATCAATACAATTATAGCATGGATAATAAACGATTATCATGAACAGTGAAATATAATAATAACTAATTTATTATTGCCTCTAGGGCATATTTCCAACAGTCTCCCACTTGCACTAGAGTCAATAATCTAGTTCACGTCGTCATGTGATTAACGCTGATAGGTCACATCGCCATGTGACCAACATCCAAAGAGTTTACTAGTGTGCGTAAACTAGTTCACATCATCATGTGATTAAGACTCAATGAGTTCTGAGGTTTGATCGTGTTTTGCTTGTGAGAGAGGTTTTAGTCAACGGGTCTGAACCTTTCAGATCCGTGTGTACTTTGCAATTCTCTATGTCATATTGTAAATGCTGCTTCTACGCTCCACTTGAAGCTTATTCCTAATGGTTGCTCCACTATACGTATCCGGTTTGCTACTCAGAGTCACTCGGATAGGTGTTAAAGCTTGCATCGACGTAACCCCTTACGCCGAACTCTTTATTACCTCCATAATCGAGAAACATGTCCTTATTTACTCCAAGGACAATTATTGACCGTTGTCCAATGATCCATTCCTGGATCATTCTTGTACCCTCGACCGACTCATGGCAAGGCACACTTCGATGCGGTACACGACATAGCATACTATAGAGCCTATATGCGAAGCATAGGGGCGACCTTCGTCCTTTCTCTCTTTTACTGCCGTGGTCGAGCTTTAAGTCTTAACTTCATACCTTACATCTCGTGCAAGAACTCCTTCTTTGTGAGATCCATCTTGAACACCTTCAAGATTATGTCAAGGTATGTGCTCATTTGAAAGTACCATTAAGCGTTTTGATCTATCCTCATATATCTTGATGCTCAATGTTCAAGTAGCTTAATCCAGGTTTTCTATTGAAAAACATCTTTCAAATAACCCTATATGCTTTCCAGAAATTCTACATCATTTCTGATCATCAGTATGTCAACAACATATACTCATCAGAAATTCTATAGTGCTCCCACTCACTTCTTTGGAAATACAAGTTTCTCATAAACTTTGTATAAACCCAAAATCTTTGATCATCTCATCAAAGCGCACATTCCAACTCCGAGATGCTTACTCCAGTCCTTAGAAGGATCACTGGAGCCAGCATACCTTTAGCATCCTTAGGATCGACAAAAACTTGCTGATTGTATCACATACAACCTTTCCTTACGTAGACTGGTAAGGAAACCCGTTTTGACATCCATCTGTCAGATTTCATAAATGCAGCTAATGCTAACATGATTCCGACGGACTTAAGCATCGCTACGGATGAGAAAATCTCATCGTAGACAACTCCTTGAACTTGTGAAAAACTCTTCTCCACAAGTCGAGCTTCATAGACGGTGACATTACCATCCACGTCCGTCTTCTTCTTAAAGATCCATTTATCTCAATGGCTTGCCGATCATCGGGCAAGTCCACCAAAGTCCATGCTTTGTTCTGATACATGGATCCTATCTCGGATTTCATGGCTTCTAACCATTTGTCGGAATTTGGGCCCACCATCGCTTCTCCATAGCTCGTGGGTTCATTGTTGTCTAGCAACATGACCTTCAAGACAGGATCACCGTACCACTCTGAAGCGATACGGATCCTTGTCACCCTCTGAGGTAATGCAGTAGTGACTTGATCCAAAACTTCATGATCACTATCATAAGCTTCGACTTCAATTGGTGTAGGTGCCACAGAACAACTTCACGTGCCTGCTACACACTTGTTGAAGTGACGGTTCAATAACCTCATCAAGTCTCCACCATCCTCCCACTCAACTTTCCGAGACAAACTTTTCCTCGAGAAAGGACCCGATTCAAGAAACAATCCCTATTGCTTTCGGATCTGAATTAGGAGGTATACCCAACTGTTTTGGGTGTCCTATGAAGATGCATTTTATCCGCTTTGGGTTCGAGCTTATCAACCTGAAACTTTTTCACATAAGCGTCGCAGCCCCAAACTTTCAAGAAAGCGACAACTTAGGTTTCTCCAATCGGTGTCGTCTCAACGGAATTACGTGGTGCCCCATTAAAGTGAGTGTGGTTGTCTCTAATGCCTAACCCATGAACGATAGTGGTAATTCGATAAGAGATATCATGGTACGCACCATATCCAATAGAGTGCAACTATGATGTTCGGACACACCATCACACTATGGTGTTCCAGCGGTATTAATTGTGAAACAATTTGCACAATGTCTTAATTGTGTGCCAAAACTCAGAACTCAGATATTCATCTCTATGATCATATCATAGACATTCTATCCTCTTGTCACGAAGATCTTAAACTTCACTCTGAAATTACTTGAACCATTCAATAATTCAGACTTGTGTTTCATCAAGTAAATATACTCAACATCTACTCGAATCATCTGTGAAGTAAGAACATAACGATATTCATCAGATGCCTCGGACTCATTGGACTGCACACATCAAAATGTGTTACTTCCAACAAGTTGCTATCTAGTTCCATCTTCTTTGAAACCGAGGCTTTTCAGTCATCTTGCCCATGTGGTATGATTTGCATATCTCAAGTGATAAAAAATCAAGTGAGTCCAAACGATCCATCTGCATGGAGTTTCTTCATGCATATACACCAATAGACATGGTTTGCATGTCTCAAACTTTTCAAAAGCAGTGAGTCCAAAGATCCATCAACATGGAGCTTCTTCATGCGTTTTATACCGATTATGACTTACATGGCGATTGCCACAAGTGCGTGGTACTATCATTACTATCTTATATCTTTTGGCATGAAAATGTGTATCACTACGATCGAGATTCAATAAACCATTCCTTTTAGGTGCTAGACCATTGAAGGTATTATTCAAATTAACAGAGTAACCATTATTCTCCTTAAATGAATAACCGTATTGACATGGCTGCATATAATCCAATCATGTCTATGCTCAACGCAAACACCAAATAATAATTTTAGGTTTAACTCCAATCTCGATGGTAGAGGGAGCGCGTGCGATGCTTGATCACATCAACCTTGGAAACACTTCCAACTCGTATCGTCGACTCACCTTTAGCTAGTCTCCGTTTATTCCGTAGCTTTTGTTTCGAAGTTACTAACACTTAGCAACCGAACCGGTATCTAATAATTTCGTGCTACTAGGAGTACTAGTAAAGTACACATTAACATAATGTATATCCAATATACTTCTATCGACCTTACCAGCCTTCTCATCTACCAAGTATCTAGGGTAATCCTGCTTCAGTGTCCGTTCCTCTCATTACAGAAGCACTTAGTCTCGGGTTTGGGTTCAACCTTGGGTTTCTTCACTAGAGCAGCAACTGTTTTGCCGTTTCATGAAGTATCCCTTGTTGCCCTTACCCTTCTTGAAACTAGTGGTTTTACCAACCATCAACAATTGATGCTCCTTCTTGATTCCTACTTTCGCGGTGTCAAACATCGCGAATATCTCAAGGATGATCATATTTATCCCTGATTTGTTATAGTTCATCACGAAGCTCTAGCAGCTTGGTGGCAATGACTTTGGAGAAACATCACTATCTCTGGAAGATCAACTCCCACTCGATTCAAGTGATTGTTGCACTCAGACAATCTGAGCACAAGCTCAACGATTGAGCTTTTCTCCCTTAGTTTGCAGGCTAAGACAATCGTCGGAGGTCTTATACCTCTTGACGTGGGCACGAGCCTGAAATCCCAATTTCAGCCCTCGAAACATCTCATATGTTCCACGACATTTCAAAAACGTCTTTCGTGCCTCAACTCTAAACCGTTTAACTGAACTATCACGTAGTTATCAAAACGTGTATGTCCGATGTTCGCAACATCCACAAACGACGTTTGGGGTTCAGCACACTGAGCGGTGCATTAAGGACATAAGATTTCTACTGTCCGCATAATCGCTACTGTCAACTTTCAACTATATTTTCTCTAGGAACATATCTAAACAGTGGAACTAAAGCGCGAGCTTACGACATAATTTGCAAAAGGTCTTTTGACTATGTTCAGGATAATTAAGTTCATCTTATGAACTCCCACTCGAATAGACATCCCTCGGTCATCTAAGTGATTACATGATCCGAGTCAACTAGGGCCGTGTCCGATCATCACGTGAGACGGACTAGTCATCATCGGTGAACATCTTCATGTTGATCGTATCTACTATACGACTCATGCTCGACCTTTCGGTCTCTGTGTTCCGAGGCCATGTCTGTACATGCTAGGCTCGTCAAGTTAACCCTAAGTGTATTGCGTGTGTTCCGAGGCCATGTCTGTACATGCTAGGCTCGTCAACACCCGTTGTATGTGAACGTGAGAAACCATCACACCCGATCATCATGTGGTGCTTAGAAGCGACGAACTTTAGCAACAGTGCACAGTTAGGGGAGAACACTTCTCGAAATTGTTGTAAGGGATCATCTTATTTACTACCGTTGTTCTAAGTAAACAAGATGCATAAACATAATAAACATCACATGCAATTATATAGTAGTGAAATGATATGGCCAATATCATATAGCTCCATTGATCTCCATCTTGAGGCTCCATGATCATCATCGTCACCGGCATGACACCATGATCTCCATCATCGTGTCTTCATGAAGTTGTCTCGCCAACTATTACTTCTACTACTAAGACTACCGGTTAGCAATAAAGTGAAGTAATTACATGGCGTTGTTTAATGACACGCAGGTCATACAATAAATAAAGACAACTCCTATGGCTCCTGCCGGTTGTCATACTCATCGACATGCAAGTCGTGAATCCTATTACAAGAACATGATCAATCTCATACATCACATATAATTCATCACATTCTTCTTGGCCATATCACATCACATAGCATACCCCTGCAAAAACAAGTTAGACGTCCTCTAATTGTTGTTTGCATGTTTTACGTGGTTGCTATGGGTTTCTAGCAAGAACGTTTCTTACCTATGCAAAACCACAACGTGATATGCCAATTGCTATTTACCCTTCATAAGGACCCTTTTCATCGAATCCGTTCCGACTAAAGTGGGAGAGGCGGCACTCGCTAGCCACCTTATGCACCAAGTGCATGTCAGTCGGTGGAACACATCTCACGTAAATGCGTGTAAGGTCGGTCCGGCCGCTTCATCCCACAATACCGTCGAAACAAGATTGGACTAGTAACGGTAAGCATATTGAACAACATCAACGCCCACAACTACTTTGTGTTCTACTCGTGCAAAGAATCTACGCAATAGACCTAGCTCATGATGCCATTGTTGGGGAACGAGCGTAAATTCAAAATTTTCCCTACGTGTCACCAAGATCTATCTAAGGAGAGACTAGCAACGAGGGAAGGAGAGTGCATCTACATACCCTTGTAGATCGCCATGGCGGAAGCGTTCATGAGAACGGGGTTGAAGGAGTCGTACTCGTCGTGATCCAAATCACCGAGATCCTAGTACCGAGCAGACGGCACCTCCGCGTTCAACACACGTGCAAGCCCGGTGGCGTCTCCCATGCCTTGATCCAGCAAGGAGAGAGGGAGAGGTTGAGGAAGACTCCATCCAGCAGCAACACAACGCAGGCGTGGTGGTGGTGGAGGCGTGGCAATCCCAGTAGGCTTCGCCCAAGCACCAAGGGAGAGGAGGAGGAGGAGGCGGGGCTGCACCAAGAGGGAAGAAACTCATGTGTGTTGGGCAGCCCCAACCCTCAAGTATATATAGGGAGGGAGGGCTGCGCCCCATCTAGGGTTTCCACCCCAAGGTGCGGCCAGCCCTAGATGGGGCTTGGGGAGGCGGCCAAGAGGGAGGGAGAGGAGGCGCCCACTAGATGGGCCTTAGGGCCCATCTGCCCTAGGGTTGCCCCTTCCCCACTTCCTTGCGCCTTGGGCCCTATGGGCGCACCAGCCCACCGGGCTGGTCCCTCCCACACTTAGCCCATGCAGCCCTCCAGGTTGGTGGCCCCACTTGGTGGACCCGGGACCCTCCCGGTGGTCCTGACGTTACCTGGGAAAAACCCGAAACTTTTCCGGTGACCAAACAGGACTTCCCATATATAAATCTTTACCTCCGGACCATTCCGGAACTCCTCGTGACGTCTGGATCTCATCACGGACTCCGAACAACATTCGTAACCACATACAAACTTCCTTTATAACCCTAGCGTCGCCATCGAACCTTAAGTGTGTAGACCCTACGGGTTCGGGAGACATGTAGACATGACCGAGACGTTCTCGGTCAATAACCAACAGCGGGATCTGGATACCCATGTTGGCTCCCACATGTTCCACGATGATCTCATCGGATGAACCACGATGTCAAGGACTCAATCGATCCCGTATACAATTCCCTTTGTCTAGCGATATTGTACTTGCCCGAGATTCGATCGTCGGTATCCCGATACCTTGTTCAATCTCGTTACCGGCAAGTCTCTTTACTCGTTCCGTAACACATCATCCCGTGATCAACCCCTTGGTCACATTGTGCACATTATGATGATGTCCTACCGAGTGGGCCCTGAGATACCTCTCCGTCACACGGAGTGACAAATCCCAGTCTCGATTCGTGCCAACCCAACAGACACTTTCGGAGATACCTGTAGTGCACCTTTATAGCCACCCAGTTACGTTGTGACGTTTGGTGCACCCAAAGAATTCCTACGGTATCCGGGAGTTGCACAATCTCATGGTCTAAGGAAATGATAGTTGACATTAGAAAAGCTTTAGCATACGAACTACGATCTTTGTGCTAGGCTTAGGATTGGGTCTTGTCCATCACATCATTCTCCTAATGATGTGATCCCGTTATCAACGACATCCAATGTCCATGGTCTTGAAACTATAACCATCTATTGATCAACGAGCTAGTCAACTAGAGGCTTACTAGGGACATGGTGTTGTCTATGTACCCACACATGTATTTGAGTTTCCTATCAATACAATTATAGCATGGATAATAAACTATTATCATGAACAGGGAAATATAATAATAACTAATTTATTATTGCCTCTAGGGCATATTTCCAACAGCTAAACCCTAGAAGCTAGCCTATGGTATGATTGTAAGGGTTGTTGATGTTGTCCTACGGACTAGAGCCATCCGGTTTATATAGACACCGAGAGGGCTAGGGTTACATAGAGTCGGTTACAATGGTAGGAGATCTACATATCCGTATCGCCAAGCTTGCCTTCCACGCCAAGGAAAGTCCCATCCGGACACGGGCGAAGTCTTCAATCTTGTATCTTCATAGTCTTGGAGTCCGGTCGATGATGATAGTCCTACCGATGATAGTTCGGTGATGATGGTAGTCCGCTATCCAGACACCCCCTAATCCAGGACTCCCTCACCATTCTTCACGAAGAATTCCTTCAATGTATCATACCACGCCCGTGGGGCTTGTTTGAGACCATAGAGGGCCTTGTTGAGTCTGAAGACTTTGTCAGGATTCTTTGGATCTTCAAAACACAGGGGTTGAGCAACATATACTTCTTCCTCAAGCTTACCATTGAGGAATGCACTTTTCACATCCATTTGATATAAAGTGATATTGTGATGGTTAGCATAGGCGAGTAATATGCGAATAGACTCAAGTCTAGCAACAGGTGCAAAAGTTTCATCGAAATCAATTACTTCAACTGTGTGTAGCCTTGAGCTACAAGTCGTGCCTTATTCCTCACCACTAGGCCATTTTCATCTTGCTTGTTGCGGTAGATCCACTTTGTGCCAATGATATTATGCTTGCGAGGATCTGGACGTTTGACCAGTTCCCAGACATTGTTGAGCTCGAACTGATGTAATTCTTCTTGCATGGCCTGAATCCACTCAGGCTCCAGAAATGCTTCATCTACCTTAGTGGGCTCTGTGATAGAGACAAAAGCATAGTGCCCACAAAAGTTAGATAAATGTGAAGCTTTTGAGCATGTGAGAGGACCTGGCGCTTCAATGTCATCGATGATCTTGTCAACTTGTACTTCTTTTGCAACGCGAGGATGAGCTGGTTGTCGTCGAGGAATTTGATCATTTTCCTCAGCACCATTGTCTTCAGCATTATCTTCAGGTGCATCACTCGGCGTCCTTCACAGATCGGAATGAATTCTTCAAAGCAGATTCTTCAAGAGGGAATGACATCCTCGATTGCCTTGAACTTGATAGATTCCTCGGTGCCGTTCATCTAACACGAAGGTAGGTGCTCTCTTTGCGAGCCATTAGTTTCATCGAACCTCACATCTACAATGTCAACAATCTTGTGAAGAGCGATGTTGAAGACTCAGAGGTGTGCGAGTCCTTTCCGTAACCAAGCATAAAACCTTCATGTGCTTTCGGTGCAAATTTAGAATTGTCATGAGGATCTCTAATCCAGCATTTAGCAATCAAGACTTTGAAATAACTCACATTGGGTTTCTTGTCGTTGAGGAGTTCATAGGCAGTCTTCTTGAAGAATTTGTGAAGATATACTCTGTTGATGATGTGGCACGCAGATCAATTGCATCAATCCAAAAATGGCTAGGCGTTTTGTATTCATCAAGCATAGTGCGAGCCATCTCAACAAGGATTCTGTTCTTGCGCTCCACGACGCCATTTCTTTGAGGAGTATAGGGAGCGAGATAACTCATGAGTAATACCAAGTTCATCAAGATAGGCATCAAGACCGAATTCTTGAACTCAGTTCCATTGTCACTCTGATGTGTCTGATCTTCACACCAAAGTTAGTTGAAGCCCTCAAGGAAAATCGTTTGAAGACTTCACGCACTTCATTTTTGTAAGTAACAATGTGTAGCCATGTGTAACGAGAGTAATCATCAACAATAACAAAGCCATATAGAGATGCATCATTAGTGATCATTGAGTAATGATTAGGACCAAAGAGGTCCATGTGAAGCAATTCAAGGGACGAGTAGTGGTCATGATAGTCTTCACTGGATGCTTGGCCTTGGTCATTTTTCCAGCTTCACAGGCTCCACACAAGTGATCCTTGAGGAATTTGACATTCTCTATGCCAATGACATGCTTCTTCATCGCAAGCGTGTGCAAATTCCTCATGCCTGCATGACCAAGTCGTCGATGCCATAGCCAGCCTTCCAAGCTTTTGCAAGTAAACACACGGCTGGTTGTGGTCCGTAGAGAAGTCAACAATATACAAGTCTCCTCTCCTAAAGCCTTCAAGACTTTGGAATTGTCGACTTCCATAATCACAACACAACGATACTTGCCAAAGATAACAACCATATCAAGATCACAAAGCATTGAGATCGACATGAGGTTGTATCCTAAGGACTCAACAAGCATGACTTTGTCCATGTGTATGTCCTTAGAGATCGCAACCTTACCAAGACCCAATACCTGACTTTTGCCTTTGTCAAGAAAGATGATATGCTTCAGATGTGACGGTGATAAGGGAGCATCCATCAATAGATTCTTGTCACCAGTCATGTGATTTGTACATCCACTATCGAGAACCCACCCAGTGGCCTTGGGTTGATCATCCTGCAGATGAATTAGTGCAACTTACGATCTCATATACTTCATCAGTGAAGAATATGATATCAAGTTCATCAGATGAATTTCATCGGTCGATTATAACATATAAGCATTATGAGTACGTATTAAATTAAAGTTCATTTAATCATTTTTAGCCGGCGTCCTTTCAGGAATTTTTGTCCGCCCCCCCCCCCCCCCCGCAAATTCTTCAGACGTTTAAAGCACGTTTGGAGACCTGAACCTGCAGAAGAGGTTAGTTCTTTTTCTTCACCACCCACATCTGAAGGGGTGGCAAATAGTTCATCACTCTGCGAGCACCATATGAGAACGGTGGCATAGAGGCCAATCCATTACGTTTCACATAAGAGGGGTTAGGGTAAGCATATGAATAAGCAGAGAAATTCTTCGAGGACTTATGAACATATTGGTTTGAAGAATAATGCACATATTCATAGCCCTTAGCTCTACCCTGCGAAACAGAGTTGTTAGCACGATGATAATCATATGAGGACTTTGATCCTTTTGAGAAATTTGATCCATGTGAGGAATTTGGTCCGTATGAGGACTTGGATCCATATGAAGAATTTGGTCCATACGAAGAGTTTGATCTGGGGTTCCAATTCTTCACAGGTGGTGTCATGAGAACATTCACTTGAAGACTTTCAAGGCACTTCTTGGGAACCCAGATTTTCTTCATAGGGGAACCGTTCCTGCAGCTTAGTGCCAACATATCTAGCAAATACTTCATCATTCTAATTTTTGAACAGTTTATAGTTGAGTCAAATGACTCATCAGAAGAATGAGGAGATTCGCATGTAAAGCCAGATAAGTTAGATGGATCAACTGGAGGTCCCTTTGCAGCGACCCATGAGGTTTTGGGATACTGCTCAGGCTTCCAATATGTTCCATCAGCATTGAGTTTCCTCTCAAAGGAAATACCCTTTTTCCTAGGGTTCCTGTTGACGATCTGCTTTTTAAGCACATCACAAAGAGTCTGATGCCCTTTGAGGCTTTTGTACATGCCTGTCATGTACAATTCCTTCAGCCCTGCATCGTCAGTAATACTAGCAATGTCCTCAGATGAGGAATTAGTGATAGCAGAGGCAGGTGAAGAATTTGTAACAGTTGAAGCATTTGAACATTCAGGTGAAGAATTAGCAGATTCACGTTCAATGCACTTTAAGCATGGAGGAATAAATTCTTCCTTAGAAGCGCTGATTTGTTGAGCAAGTAATGAATCGCGCTCCTTCTGAAGATCTTTATAACTCACTCTTAGCTTCTCAAGATCTTTCTTTCTTTGAAGAAATTCATAAGAAAGTTTCTCATGATCAGATAAGAGAGTGTTATGATGACCTTGAAGGCTGTCAAACCTACACTGAAGTCTCTGAAGATTTTCAGTCAGGGCTTTAGTGCGGTCCATTTCTTCACCTAACATATCATCACTCTTCACCTAACAATGATTATACCATTGAGTATAAGAAAGGATATAAGAAAACACAGTGGCTGATGCATTGTCCAGAAGAGATAATGTGCAGCCCATGCAGTGCAACAGTATAACTATGGTAGTTCCAGCTTAGACTGAGGATGTAATGAAAAGCTATCAGAGTGACCAGGATACTAACAAATTTTTGAAGAAAGTAGCTGCAGATACTGAGAAAAATCCAAAGTTTTCCACTCATAATGGTCTGCTAAAGTACAAAAACAGGATTTATGTGGGAGCTAGCACCGACTTCAGACAACAACTGTTACAGACTTTTCACTCTTCTGCACTAGGGGGTCATTATGGAATTAAAGCAACTTACTATAAAATCAAGAAAGTTTTTTTACTAGCCAAACGTGAAGAAAGATATTGAAACATTTGTCAACCAGTGCCCTATATGTCAGCTCAACAAGGTAGAACATATCCATCCTGCTGGATTACTATAACCACTCCCTGTTCCTGACATGGCATGGTCCCATATTACAATAGATTTCATCACGGCTTTGCCAAATTCTCAGGGCAAAGAGGTAATCTTGGTGGTAGTGGACAGGCTGACAAAATACGCTCACTTTTTACCACTGGCTCATCCTTAAACAATCCAAACAGTGTTTGAAACATTAATGGACAATGTGATTAAACTTCATGGGCTTCCTGTTTGTAATGTGTTTGACAGAGACACAATCTTTACCAATGCTTTATACCAGGAATTGTTCAAGGCATTTGGAGTCAAGATCAGGTTCAACACTGCATATCATCCCCAAACAGATGGCCAGACAGAACAAGTGAACCAGTGTCTAGAAGCTTATTTGAGGGGCGTGGTGTTTCAAGAACCAAAGAAGTGGTTGAAGCGGCTTCCACTGGCAGAGTTATGGTACAACACCAGCTACCACTCTTCTCTGAAATGCGCTCCCTTTCAAGCTTTATATGGTTAGAAACCTCCAGAAATTGGGGAATTTGTTGTAGAACAACCTTTATCTCCAGAAGCAACCCTGACAATTTCTGAAAGAGAACACATGATACAAAGATTGAAAGCAAATTTAGAGGTAGGTTCAAACATTTTGCTGATAGAAAAAGGACAGAGAGACAATTGGAAATAGGAGATATGGTATTTATGAAAATTCAGCCGTACAGGAAAAATGCTTTTGGATTAAGAGGATCTCTCAAGCTAAGATCTAAGTTCTATGGGCCTTACAGGATTCTGGAGAAGATTGGAGAAGTCTCTTACAAATTACATCTTCGAGAGGGCAACAATATACATCCAGTGTTTCATATCAGTCAACTGAAGAAGCACATAGGCCATCGAGCTGTTCCATTACCACACGTCCCACTAGTGACTCCAGAAGGATATGTCAAGACCATTCCACTGGCAGTTTTAGACCGAAGAGTCATACAAAGTAACAAAACACCAGTGGGTCAATGTGTAGTACAGTGGGAAAGCTTGGCACCCGATGATGCAACTTGGGAAGATGCATCCTTCCTAAACAAGACATTCCTTGATCATAAACTTTTTCGCCTCGAGGACAAGGCGGTCATTCATGGCGGCGACATTGTCGAGGACCTGAACCAAGAGCTTCATCAAGATGGTGCAGACATCCCGAAGTTCAGTTATCCAACAGTGCAAATGAGAAGAAAATGCCCAAGACATGTTCAACGGCTCAGATGGACTCCTCACCGTTTCACCTGGGTTTAAAACCCCAGTTACTGTTTTGTAACCGTTAAGGTTAAACACTGCTTATCGTTTTACCGCGGTGAGCTGGACTGTAGCTTAAAGCAGCCGCGGAGGCGTGAGTCGGGCAAGTTTTAATATCGAATATTCCATTAGCTAGATAGAACCCTAGATATCGTACTGCAAGACGGGGTCTCCGTCCTTGCGATCTACCAGATTTTATCTTCAATAACTCTGAAATGCCCCTGTTCTTGAGCAATTCGAGTGGATCCATCAAATTGTCCAGCCGTTTTGTGGCCATCCGTGTCACAACCACCTTAGTGCCCCCTATCTGGAAGCAACCTGAACAGCCAGTGACGATTACAGCGTCATCACGGGCGGCGTTCAAATGCAGCCTGGATGGCCGTCAGACCAGTCACTTGTGCATACTCAGAATTACGGAAAAATAATAATCGCTTCTTACTATCTATTTTGATGTTAGCGTCTCACCCACAATTGGTACTACAACTTGTTTGGTGCCTGACATATTTGACCTTCAGGTTGAGTGGTCAAGAAGAGAACTTGTCTCATAGAGTGAATTGTGAAATCGCTACACTAAAGCAGAATCAGATTAAGACACAAGATGCTGCTGTTTACATGTCAGCCTTTAAGCAGCAACATCAGCAGGAGCTGTGAACTCCTTATTTTAATATCTTCAACAAACATAGAAACGGGAGACACTAAAATAGATATATCATAACATCTAGACAACTTGGTACCAGCCAGCTAGATCGGTCATACAGAGCGATCGATGATCGTCCATGTAAGAACACAGTAACAACCATTTATTGGACCTGTGCCGTTGATAAACATGGCCCTCAATCATTTTGTTTCACTTTGCTTGCGCGCCTCCCCTCTTTTCTTCTGGATCCATTGCTTTTCATCTGGATCCAATTCAACGATCTTACCAGCGGCCATGCCCATGAGCACATAATAGCTGAAGGTCAAAGTCGCAAATCCCATGCAACGATCAAGTGGATCTAGCACTCGCATCGTGCGCCTACAGGTTGGGTTCAGATGAGATAACTTGTTAACCCCACAAAAATCTTGTAAATAGAAGATGATTATACATACCATGTGCTGTCCCCGGGTCTAGGATCAACTTGCACGGCGAGCTCCTCACGCAGCCGATTGATATGTTTGCCTGCCCTGCCAGGGATATCGTAGGTCCTTTCCGCGTGCGAAACCTTATCGTACAGCTCCTCTCTCATGTTATGGATCTCTCTCAGGAGTTTCTCCCGATCTTCACAGCGCTGCTTTGCAGACTGCAGTAGAGCATAAGATTTCCTACATAAATGATCACGTAACGGAAAACTGGTACTAGTACTAGCTGGTCCATGGATCAAAGCGTTTTAGATACAGGGTTTTGCTATTCGGTCCTCAGATTATGCATCTTGCCAGGTCGAAAACAATTGCTATATTTTTCTTTTTCTTGAGGAAACGCAAGAACTGGATTCAATTTTGGAGTTGCATATGCTAGTCCAGGTTGCAGAAACAATCGCACAAAAAAGATATGAAATTGGTCAGCCGGCGGGGGTAAAGTACCTTGGCCGCCGCAGCAGCGGAGGATGTGGTGGACCTAACCCGGTGGACCTGGGACAGCCTCGGGAAGAGCCGGCGTTGCGCCTTCTCCACAGCCACCGCCGGCGTCTGGCCACCGCCGACGAGCCTCCTCGCCGCGACTCGAAGCGCCGCCATCGGTAGTTGCCTGCGAAATAGCACGGAATTTGGGGCGCCAACCTGTTCTTCTTCTCTGATCTGATATAGACGGCTAGGGTTCCTCCGTCGCTCGCCAACTCCGATCCGTCAGATAGGGAACCAAAAATGTCTTTCTTTCTTTCTTCTTCTGGTTTCTTCTCTGGTCATCCAACGAACGAATGTGGCCCGCCGCACCGCTAGGCGCTAGCAAGGAATAGCACGGAATTTGGGGCGCGCACCTGTTCTTCGCTCGCCAACTCCGATCCGTCCGATGGGGAGCCAAAATGCCGTTCTTCTTTCTTCTCTTTCTTTTATCCATCGTCATCCAACGAACGAATGTGGCCCGCCGCCCGCTAGCAAGGCCCAGCCCACAGGCAGAACGCCACTCCCCTTAATCCAAGTTGTTTTTTCTCTCCTTTCCTCTTTTTTTTCTTAATTTCGTGATTAAAGTCTGTAAACATTTTATAAAATTCGTGAATTTTTTTATTCCATGTTTTAAAATTATTTTGAACGTATTTTTAAAATAAAAAAATCCCACAATATTTTTTAATTCATGAACTTTTTCAAATTTCTTGAAAACAGGTAAACATATTTTCCAAAGTTATGATATGCCAGTTTTCAAATGAGATATATGTAGCTGTCGGTACGATGCAGGATCCAGATGGTCGACCTAGATTCATTATCGGTGCATCCTTGACGTGTTGTGGTTTCTTGTTTGTCGACCAGAGATGGTGCGACCTTGGCCTGCGGAGCGAGCCCGCATTACGTGCACGCCGTATGCATATGCCCTTTTGAACACTATGCACATGCCTTTTACAAAAAAACACTTTTACTTATACTTCCAAATATTATAAATAAATACTCCCTCCGTCCCAAAATAAGTGTCTCAACTTTGTACTAACTTTAGTACAAAGTTGTCCTAATATTGAGCCTGTTATTTTGGGACGGAGGGAGTATATTACAAAAAAAAACCTTTTATGTAATTTTCTGGAAAACATTTGATAACGAAGCATTTGAAAAATGTTAAATGCATATACAGAAAATGTTTCACATGTATACAGAAAAAATATATTTTAAAAATGAGCTTCTTTTGAAAAAATGTATACAGAAAAATGTATTTCCAAGCATTTCAAAAATAATATTCTACTTAGAAAATATTGAGCATATCTTCAAAAAATGTCAATTAAGCATTTGAAAAATGTTAAACATGTATAAAAATACTGTTGATCATGTATTAAAAAAATTATGAAGTTGTATTTGAAAACTGTTAACCAAGTATTTGAAAAAATGTTAAGTGCGTATAGAAAAAATATTGACCATGTACTAAAAATGTTAATCTTATATTTGAAAATTTTCAATCAAGAATTTGGAAAAAACAACATTTTTACAAAAACAATGTTGATCATGCATTCAAAAAAATGTTAATCTGATATTTGAAAAATGTTAAACAAGCATTTAAAAAATGTAGAACGTGCATATAAATTTTGTAATCTTGTATTTGATAATTATTAAACATGTATTAGAAGAATACATTAGATATATACAAAAAATGTGTTCAGAATACAATGAAAACCAAGAGAAAATAAAAAAAACCAATGAAAAGTGATAAAAGAAAAAAACAAAACCAAAGAAAATGAATAAAACAAAAGAAATAGAAAAGGTTGTGAAAAACAAAAAGGAAACACAGAAAACCAAGAAAAAAAGTAAGAAAATCGAGAAAGAAACGAAGAAAAACCGATAAAAACAATGAAAGACCGGCTCTTTTTCTTCAACTAGGTCGTGACATACTAACTTAACGCGAACCGGACGAATACGCGGTAGCTAGCCGCAGTGCGCTGCAACTGAACGATCCTGGGTTTGATTCCCACACGCCACCCTTTTCTCTACTTTATTTGTTTTTGGTATAAGCTAATGGGTCGGCCCATTACTTTAGATGCTTCAGGCGAGTCATACATCGGGCTCGCTATAAGCGAGATATAGCCTTTGCGGGCCTGGTCTAGGTCTCCTCTCATGTGGAGCCGGCTGGATGTTTCTGGGCTGCTCACGTCAGATGATGGGCCGGTTAGGTGTCTATATGGAAGTAAAGAACTTCTGGGTGTGCCATGGCTCAGCCGGCTTACCGTTGGCTACGCCTCATGATTTGAATCATCCGGCCGATCTACGCCTCATGATTCATCACATTAAGAGCCAACCACGTGTCGGATAGTTCCACACACCATAAGTCTTAGATTTTTGCAACATCATCTATGTTTCTGAAACACGGGAAATGTTGCAGTGGGAAATGCCGCTGGCCAACAATCGTCCACGACATGCATGCACAGGTACGTAAAGTCTCCACAAGCATGGATCGGGAGTTCTACAGTGACCGATGCTGCGCGTTTATGTCAGATGCATGTAAGATGCCCAAGTGCTTTGCATGTGACTGTAGCGCGGCCTCCATTAGCATTTTTCACACATTAACAACCTTTTATTGGACCTGTGCCGTTCATAAACATGGCTCTCAATCATTTTGTTTCACTTTGCTTGTGTGCCTCCCCCTCTTTTCTTCTTGATCCATTGCTTTTCATCTGGATCCAATTCAACGATCTTACCAACTGCCATGCCCATGAGCACATACGAGCTGAAGGACAAAGCCGCAAATCCGATGCAGCGCTCAAGTACATTCAGCAATTGCGTGTGGCGCCTGCAGGTTGGGTTCAGATGAGATAACTTGTTAACTCCACAGAAATCTTGTAAAGAGAAGATGATCATACATACCATGTGGTGTCCCAGGGTCTAGGATCCACTTGCATGGCGAGCTCCTCGCGCAGCCGACTGAAATTTTTGCCTGCCCTGCCAGGGATATTGTAGGTCCTTTGCGCGTGCAAAACCTTATCGTACAGCTCCTCTCTCATGTTATGGATCTCTGTCAGAAGTTTCTCCCGATCTTCACCGCCCTGCTTTGCAGATTGCAATAGAGTGTAAGATGAGTTCCTACATAAATGATCATGCAATGGAAAAATAGTAGTGCTAGCTGGTCCATGGATCAAAGCATTTAGAAACAGGGTTTTGCTATTCGGTCCTCAAATTATGCATCTTGCCGTGTCGAAAACAATTGCTGTGTTTTTCTT
Organism: Aegilops bicornis; assembly: GCA_021605145.1. NCBI lineage: Eukaryota > Viridiplantae > Streptophyta > Magnoliopsida > Poales > Poaceae > Aegilops > Aegilops bicornis. Next base: position 681,185,782 of record CM038669.1, on the reverse strand, counting down.
TTCTTGAGGAAACGCAAGAACTGGATTCAATTTTGGAGTTGCATATGCTAGTCCAGGTTGCGTAAACAAACGCACAAAAACATATGGTGAGCCGACGGGGTAAAGTACCTTGGTCCGCCGCCAGATTGGTGTCCGCGGCAAAGAAGCGGAGGATGTGGTGGACCTAGCCCGGCCGACCTGGGAGAGCCTCGGGAGGAGCCGGCGCTGCGCCTTGTCCACAAGAACCGCCGGCGTCAGCCACCGCCGACGAGCCTCCTCGCCCGCGACTCGAAGCGCCGCCATCGGTAGCCGCTGCGAAATAGCACGGATCGAGGGCAGCCTGTCGCCGAATCACGCCTGGCTTCGAATCGCGGGATCGGCGAGAGGAATTCGGGGCGCGCACCTGGTCTTCTTCTCTGATGTAGCCTAGGGTTTCCTCCGCCGCTCGCCAACTCCGATCCGTCCGATGGGGAACCAAAATGCCTTCCTTTTCTTCTTCTTCGGGTTTCTTCTCTTTCTTTTATCCATCGTCATCCAACGAACGAACGTGGCCCGCCGCCCCGCTAGCAGGCCAGGCCCAGCCCACGGGCAGAACACCACTCCCTTTAAGTCCAGTTGGTTTTTTTTCTGTCAACTCAAAACGAAAAAAGTATTTGGTTTTTTTCTCTCTCAACTCAAAAGGAAAAAGGTTGGTATTCTCTCCCTGTCCTTTTTCTTAATTTTCGTGATTACAGTATGTAGAGATTTTATAAAATTGTGATTTTTTATTCCATGACTTTTTTAAATTATGTTGGAAGTATTTTTAAAATCCATAAATAAATTTAAAATCCCACAACATTTTTTTGAATTCATGAACTTTTTCAAATTTCTCAAAAACAGGTAAACGTGTTTTCCCAAGTTATGATATGCCAGTTTTCAAATGAGATCTGTGTAGGTGTCGGTATGATGCAAGATCCAGATGGTCGATCTAGATTCATTGTCGGTGGTGCAGTCTTTGACGTGATGAGGTTTCTTGTTTTGTCGGTCAGAGATGATGCAGCCCTAGCTCATGGAGCCCGTACCATGTGCATGCCTTATGCATATATTTTTTTTAACATTATGCATATGCCTTCCGGTGTGTGTGATGTTTTGCTATCATAGTTTGACATGGCAAAAAAAGGAACTACACTCAGCATAAAAGCTCTTCATCTCATCGAAATGAACAAATTCAAAATTTGGGCGCCCAATCCCAGACATATAATGATACTTGTCTTGGGTGAGCCATGAGCAATTTGGCCCTCAAGAGGGCCTCAAATCAAAAGCTCGCTAACATGAAAATTGTTTACCTCACCGAAACAACGAGATTTGCTTTCACGATCATCTCGATCCGACTTTGGGATGATCTGAGGTAAATTGCAAACTCGGTCAACAAAGAAATACATATAAATCCTGGAGGCATATGTTTGTATAGCAAGGCATATATCGATTTCAAGACAGCTTCAAACAGGAAAGTGTTCAACATGAAAGTTCTTCGCCTCGTCGACGCGACCGACTTTGTTTTTGAATAATCTCAATATGAGCTCAAGCGTAATCTCCACAACCAATACAAAGTGGCAGATTTTTTACCTACGCAAAATTTCACACCCACTTGTTCGAATTAAGGTAGGTTTAGAATCTGGACCCATATTGGAGTACTTTTCTTGAGCGGAAAGTCCAGCCGCCTCATATAGAGGCGATGGCCAATTGAATAACAGCTCACAATCGCAAACGCATCTACTCATTTTGTCATCTACGTTTTGTCTCTCCCTCATTCTTCGTGTTGGAGAGCGGCGAATTCCGAGGCTCTAGAGGCAGTTGGACCAACCTAGGGCAGTCCATAGACGTCGGGGTCCCTCCCGGATGTGTGGGGTTTGGGGTTTCAAAAAGTTCTCACCGGCATGTCTTGTGAATTGCGCTCCCAGCAAGACTCCTCTGGTGCCGTTGTCTTGACTATCATGCTCGACATCGGGGATACAATGTTATGTGTTCATGTGTGAACAATATTTTTGGGCGACGCCCTGGGACTAATGGTCAAGAGTCATCATCATCCATCATGTCCTATGACGAGCTTCCAAGCTCCACAGAAGTCAATGCCAATAACATCATCATACTTAGTCTTGAGGAATTATTGGAGGATCATCGCCAAGCTTATGAGGCATACAAGAAGGCGCATGAAGAGAAGGAATTGCAGGAGCCTCTCACAAAATTCAAAAAGGTCCATCAAGGCAACATCAATCCAATTGGAGATATCTCTCCACAAAGAGCAGGTTACACCCTTTTGTGAGTAGTGCCTTTTGTCCCGGGCAAGTAGTTGAAATTATTAGTCCCATTACTCAGAATTGTGATCTTAAGTATGAATCTTACATGAAAAATATCGATGCTAAAAAATACACCTCAATCATATAGTGGTAATGTTTGTGCGCCTGCTAGCATAGAAAACCCTAATATGACTTCATCTACATCTCCCGTGTTATTGAATTTTATCCTAGCCAAACAAACCAAAATGTGGCTACACCTATTAGTTCTATCATGAGTGTGCCAAGTTCGATGTCAATGCTAAACCAAACACTACCTAACAGTGCAGGCATGATTTGCTTGTTGTCGGATTATGGTTTGACATACACACCACATGTTACACCTGCAACTAGTAATCATATTCCTCCTATGACATCAATGCAAGCGACATCATCCACTTTGGACAATGTTGTAGCTAATCTTAGGAAGGGGATGGGTAAGATGTTTCGGTAAAATTATGGAAGTGAGTTACCGAGGAACCGATTTCATCAAAAGCCTTATTCGGAAGTTCAGTGAAGAGAGCAAAAAACACATGGGAACATGTTAGTCAATACTTGAGACAATTGGGTGAAGCAGGTTCATGAAATGAATTCATAATACATTTATTTCTTTCATCCTTTTTCGCCTTCCTAAATAAGACATTCCCTGGTCATAAACTTTTTCGCCTCGAGGACAAGGCGGTCGTCATGGTGGCGACATTGTCAGGACCTGAACCAAGAGCTTACTGAAGATGGTGCAGACATCCCAAAAGTTCAGTTATCCAATGGTGCAAATGAGAAGAAAACGCCCAAGACATGTTCAACGGCTCAGAGGGACTCCTCACCGCTTCACCTGGGTTTTAAACCCTAGTTACTGTTTTGTAACCGTTAAACACTGTTTATCATCTTACCACGGTGAGCTGAACTGTAGCTTAAAGCAGCTGCGGAGGCGTGAGTTGGGCAAGTTGTAATATCGAATATTCCATTAGCTAGATAGAACCCTAGATATCGTACTGCAAGACGGGGTCTCCGTCCTTGCGATCTACATTTTATCTTCAATAACTATGAAATTTCCCTGTTCTTGAGTAATTCGAGTGGATCCATCAAATTCTCCAGCCGTTTTGTGGCCATCCATGTCACAGCCACCTTAGTGCCCCCGATCTACCAGATTTTATCTTCAATAACTATGAAATTCCCATGTTCTTGAGTAATTCGAGTGGATCCGTCAAATCCTCCAGCCGTTTTGTGGCCATCCGTGTTGTTGAGTATGTATTGTGTATTGCATATGTATTAAATTTATAGTCCACCTCCTAGTCTTGTATAGTTGAGGTAGAGGCCTTTCCTTGTATTATATATACGTGCACCAGCACCCCATCAATACAACGTCTATTGTATTGCAAACTTTTCCGTCTATATGGTATCGGTTTTCTAGGTTTCTCGCTTTCGTCGCCGCCGCCGCCTCCACGCGTCTCCTCCGTGCCGCCGCCGCTGCCCGCGCGTCTCCCGCGCCAGCCGCCGCTTCTCCCTCGCTCGATCGCTCGCCGCCAGCTCGCCTCGCCAAACTCCCGCGCGTCCGAGACCCGCTAGCCGCCAGCTCCCGCGCGTCTCGAGCCCGCCGCTAGCCACCAACTCTCACGTGCGCGCTCGCTTTACCCGATCCCCGCTTGCATCGCTGCTACACAGCACATCCGCATCGCATCGCAAGCCGCTGGTCGCTACTAGTGCAAAGCTAGCTTACGTGAAGGATCGATCCAGCTGCTTGCTGGTCGTACGTGACTACGTCTGCGTTCTGGCCGGAGTATCAATTGATCTAGCAATCAGGTTGTGCACTTGAGCATCTCTTCGTATAAGGAGACGCCCCGTGATACGTCTTCAACGTATCTATAATTTTTGATTGTTTCATGCTATTATATTACTTTTTTGGATGTTTATGGGCTTTATTTTACACATTTATATCATTTTTTGGACTAACCTACTAACCGGAGGCCCAACCCATATTGTTGTTTTTTTGTCTATTTCAGTATTTCGAAGAAAAGGAATATCAAACGGAGTCCAAACGGAATGAAACCTTCGGGAGCATAATTTTTAGAACAAACGTGATCCAGAGGACTTGGAGTGCAAGTCTTCTTCCTCCTATATATACCTACGCACCCCGAAAACATCCGGGGGCACCACGAAACACAATTTCCACCGCCGTAACCTTCTGTATCCGCGAGATCCCATCTTGGAGCCCTTGCAAGACTCACGGGAGGGAATCAAGCACGGAGGGCCTCTACATCAGCATCCTTGCCCTCCGATGAGTTGTGAGTAGTTTACCACAGACCTACGGGTCCATAATTATTAGCTAGATGGCTTCTTCTCTTTTTGGATCTCAATATAATGTTCTCCCCTCTCTTGTGGAGATCTATTCGATGTAAACTCTTTTATGCGGTGTGTTTGTCGAGATCCGATGAATTGTGGGTTTATGATCAAGTTTATCTATGAATAATATTTGAATCTTTTCTGAATTCTTTTATGTATGATTAAGTTATCTTTGCAAGTCTCTTCGAATTATCAGTTTGATTTGGCCTACTAGATTGGTCTTTCTTGCCATGGGAGAAGTGCTTAGCTTTGGGTTCAATCTTGTGGTGTCCTTACCCAGTGACAGAAAGGGTTGCAAGGCACGTATTGTATTGTTGCCATCGAGGATAACAAGATGGGTTTATATCATATTGCATGAGTTTATCCCTCTACATCATGTCATCTTTCTTAATGCGTTACTCTATTCTTATGAACTTAATACTCTAGATGCATGCTGGATAGCGGTCGATGTGTGGAGTAATAGTAGTAGATGCAGGCATGAGTCGGTCTACTTGTTATGGACGTGATGCCTATATACATGATCATGCCTAGATAATATCATAACTATGCGCTTTTCTATCAATTGCTCGACAGTAATTTGTTCACCCACCGTAATACTTATACTATCTTGAGAGAAGCCACTAGTGAAACCTATGGCCCCCGGGTCTATCTCTTATCATATTTGCTCCCAATCTACTTTTATTTGCATCTTTACTTTTGCATCTATATTATAAAATACCAAAAATATATTTATCTTATCATACTATCTTTATTAGATCTCACTTTCGCAAGTGGCCGTGAAGGGATTGACAACCCCTTTATTGCGTTGGTTGCGAGTTCTCAGTTTGTTTGTGTAGGTGTGTGGGACTTTTGAGAAGCCTCCTACTGGATTGATACCTTGGTTCTCAAAAACTGAGGGAAATACTTATGCTACACTTGCTGCATCACCCTCTCCTCTTCGAGGAAAACCAACGCAAGCTCAAGATGTAGCAAAAAGGATTTCTGGCGCCGTTGCCGGGGAGGTCTTCGCTCAAGTCAAGACATACCAAGTACCCATCACAAACCCATCTCCCTCGCATTTACATTATTTGCCATTTGCCTCTCGTTTTCCTCTCCCCCACTTCACCCTTGCCGTTTTATTCGCCCTCTCTTTTCCTGTCTCCTCATCTCTTTTCCGTTTGCCTTCCCGTTGCCATGGCCGAATAAAAAAGAACTACGGGTTTTCTCCCTAGCTCTAGTGCCTTGGATAACCCTCTATCCTCTCCAAGCTCATAAACAATGATGCTACGGAAAGACCCACCGGGGTCACCAATGAGAGCTTGTATAATTGTGATGAGGATGACTCTGGAATTTTTTGCTATTTACTTGATGAGTCTTTAAAAGATGCTTGGGATAGGTTATTAAGGATTCGGGCTAGCTATGTGCCACAATATCAAATTCAAGATTACTTAAAAAGTTTCTATGTTAGCTTGCCCACTTATTTTAAACAAGTTTTAGATTCCATATTTGAAGAAGGTTTTCTTGAAGGGGATGCCATAGATACCTATGAAAAAATGAAAACCATATTCGGGCACCCTATGAATGATAAGGTTGAATCAACTACTCTTTTGTGCTTTTATCAAAATGAAATTATTAAAGAGATGAAGTCTAGTTTAGAGGCAAATTTCCGTAACGTGCTTAATCTTACTTCTTCCATTAATGGCCATGTGCTTAACTTAAATAGAAGAATGAATGCCATAGAAAGGAGATCCTCCTCTCCGAAAGTGCCAAAGATGGCACTCGTTAGATCTATCCTTGCTTTTATGCCTAGCTAGGGGCGTTAAACGACATCGCTAGTTGGGAGGCAACCCAATTTTCTTTGTGTTTTTGTTTGTGCTTCTGTTTAGGAATAAATAATCCATATACCTTCTGTTTAGATGTGGTTTTATGTTTTAATTAGTGTTTGTGCCAAGTAGAACCTATAGGATCTTCATGGATGATAGTTATTTGATCTTGCTATAATTTCCAGAAACTTTCAGCTCACGAAAACAATTGTTAAAAATCACCAGAACGTGATAAAATAGTGATTCAAATTCCTGCTGATCAATAAACAAATTTCCTAGGTCTTCCTATTTTGGCTGAATGTTTTGAGTTCCAGAAGTTTGCGTTAGTTACAGATTACTACAGACTGTTCTGTTTTTGACAGATTCTGTTTTTCATGTGTTGTTTGCTTATTTTGATGAATCTATGGCCAATAAAATAGTTTATAATACATAGAGAAGTTGGAATACAGTAGGTTTAACACCAAATTAAATAAATAATGAGTTCATTACAGTACCTTATGTGGTGATTTTGTTTTCTTTCACTAACGGAGCTTATAAGATTTCTTGTTGAGTTTTGTGTTGTGAAGTTTTCAAGTTTTGGGTAAAGCTTTTATGGACTATGGAATAAAGGGTGGCAAGAGCCTAAGCTTGGGGATGCCCATGGAACCCCAAGATATTCAAGAATAGCCAAAATCCTAAGCTTGGGGATGCCTCGGGAAGGGATGCCCCGGGAAGGCATCCCCTCTTTCGCCTTCGCTCATTGGTAACTTTACTTGGAGCTATATTTTTATTAACCACATGATTAGTGTTTTGCTTGGAGCGTCGTGTATTATATTAGTCTTTGATTTTTAGTTTATCACAATCATCCTTGCTGTACACACCTTTTGGGAGAAGCCAATTTGATTAGAATTTGCTAGAATACTCTATGTGCTTCACTTATATCTTTTGAGCTTGATAGTTTTTGCTCTAGTGCTTCACTTATATTTTTTAGAGCACGGTGGTGTCTTAATTTTGAAGAAATTGCTAGTATCTCATGCTTCACTTATATTATTTTGAGAGTCTTTTAGAACAGCATGGTATTTGCTATGGTCATGAAATTGGTCCTAGAATGGTAGGCATCCAAGTTGGGTATAATAAAAACTATCATAGGAAGTGAATTGGATGCTATGATCAACTTGATACTTGATAATTGTTTTGAGATATGGAGGTAGTGATATTAAAGTCATGCTAGTTGGGTTATTATGAATTTAAAGAATGCTTGTGTTGAAGTTAGCAAGTCCCGTAGCATGCACGTATGGTTAAAGTTGTGTAACAAATTTGAAACAGGAAGTGTACCTGGCTTGTGCATCCTTATGAGTGGCGGTTAGGGACGAGCGATGGTCTTTTCCTACCAATCTACCCCCCTAGGAGCATGCGCGTAGTACTTGATTTTTGATGACTTCTAAATTTTTGCAATAAGTATATGAGTTCTTTTGACTAATGTTGAGTCCATGGATTATACGCACTTTTACCTTTCCACCTTTGCTAGCCTCTTCGATACCGTGCATTCCCCTTTCTCACCTTGAGAGTTGGTGCAAACTTCGCCGGTACATCCAAACCCCGTGATACGATACGCTCTATCACACATAAACCCCCCTATATCTTCCTCAAAACAACCACCATACCTACCTATTATGGCATTTCCATAGCCATTCCGAGATATATTGCCATGCAACTTTCCACCTTTCCGTTCATCATCATCATGACATACTTTACTTTTGTCATATTGCCATTGCATGATCATATAGTTGACATCGTATTTGTGGCAAAGCCACCATGCATTATTTTTCATACATGTCACTCTTGATTCATTGCACCATCCTGCACATCACCGGAGGCATTCATATAGTGTCATATTTTGTTCTAAGTATCGAGTTGTAATTGTTGAGTTGTAAGAAAATAAAAGTGTGATGATCATCATTTTTAGAGCATTGTCCCAAGTGAGGAAAGGATGATGGAGACCATGATTCCCCACAAGTCAGGATGAGACTCCATTTAAAAAATAAAAAAAAGTAAAAAGAGGCCATAAAAAAGAGAAAAGGCCCAAATAAAAAAATGAGAGAAAAAGAGAGAAGCGACAATGTGACTATCCTCTTACCACACTTGTGCTTCAAAAGTAGCACCTTGTTCTTCATGTAGTGAGTCTCATATATTGTGCTTCAAAGTAGCACCATCTTTTTCATATAGTGAGTCTCATAAGTTGTCTTTTTCATACTAGTGGGAATTTTTCATTATAGAACTTGGCTTGTATATTCCTACGATGGGCTTCCTCAAATGCCCTAGGTCTTCGTGAGCAAGCAAGTTGGATGCACACCCACTAGTTTCCTTTTGTTGAGCATTCATTTATAGCTCTAGTGCATCCGTTGCATGGCAATCCCTACTCCTCATGTTGACATCAATTGATGGGCATCTCCATAGCCCGTTGATTATCCTCGTCAATGTGAGACTTTCTCCTTTTGTCTTCTCCACACAATCCCCATCATCATATTCTATTCCACCCATAGTGCTATATCCATGGCTCACGCTCATGTATTGCGTGAAGGTTGAAAAGTTTGAGATTATTTAAGTATGAAACAATTGCTTGGCTTGTCATCGGGGGTATACAAGTTGGGAACATCTTTGTGTGACAAAAATGAAGCATAGCCTAACTATATGATTTTGTAGGGATTAAGTTTCTTTTGCCATGCTATTTTGAGAAGACATGATTACTTTGACTAGTATGCTTGAAGTATTACTATTTCTTTTATCAATGAACTTTTATTTTGTATTCATTTGGATCTGAACATTCATGCCACAATAAAGAAAATTACATTATGAATTATGCTAGGTAGCATTCCACATCAAAAATTCTCTTTTATCATTTACCTACTCGAGGACGAGCATGAATTAAGCTTGGGGATGCTTGATACATCTCCAACGTATCTATAAATTTTGATTGTTCCATGCTATTATATTACCCCTTTTGGATGTTTATGGGCTTTATTTTACACATTTATATCATTTTGGGATTAACCTACTAACCGCGGCCCAGCCCATATTGCTGTTTTTTTGCCTATTTCAGTATTTCAAAGAAAAGGAATATCAAAGGAGTCCAAACGGAATGAAACCTTCGGGAGCGTGATTTTTGGAACAAACGTGATCTAGAGGACTTGGAGTGCAAGTCAAGGAGCAGCCGAGGCCTCCACGAGATAGGAGGGCGCCCCTATAGGGCGCACCTGTCTCGTGGGCCCCTCATGCCACCGACGCATTTCTTCCTCCTATATATACCTACGCACCCGAAAACATCCGGGGCACCACGAAACACAATTTCCACCGCCGTAACCTTCTCAGATCCGCGAGATCCCATCTTGGAGCCCTTGCCGCACTCACGGAGGGAATCAACCACAGAGGGACTCTACATCAACATCCTTGCCCCTCCGATGAGTTGTGAGTAGTTTACCACAGACCTCACGGGTCCATAGTTATTAGCTAGATGGCTTCTTCTCTCTTTTGGATCTCAATACAATGTTCTCCCCCTCTCTTGTGGAGATCTATTCGATGTAAACTCTTTTTGCGGTGTGTTTGTCGAGATCCGATGAGTTGTGGGTTTATGATCAAGTTTATCTATGAATAATATTTGAATCTTTTCTGAATTCTTTTATGTATGATTAAGTTATCTTTGCAAGTCTCTTCGAATTATCAGTTTGGTTTGGCCTACTAGATTGGTCTTTCTTGCCATGGGAGAAGTGCTTAGCTTTGGGTTCAATCTTATGTGTCCTTACCCAAAGGACAAAAAGGGTTGCAAGGCACGTATTGTATTGTTGCCATCGAGGATAACAAGATGGGGTTTATATCATATTGCATGAGTTTATCCCTCTACATCATGTCATCTTGCTTAATGCGTTACTCTGTTCTTATGAACTTAATACTCTAGATGCATGCTGGACAGCGGTCGATGTGTGGAGTAATAGTAGTAGATGCAGGCATGAGTCGGTCTACTTGTTATGGACGTGATGCCTATATACATGATCATGCCTAGATAATATCATAACTATGCGCTTTTCTATCAATTGCTCGACAGTAATTTGTTCACCCACCGTAATACTTATGCTATCTTGAGAGAAGCCACTAGTGAAACCTATGGCCCCCGGGTCTATCTCTTATCATATTTGCTCCCAATCTACTTTTATTTGCATCTTTACTTTTTGCATCTATATTATAAAATACCAAAAATATATTTATCTTATCATACTATCTTTATTAGATCTCACTTTCGCAAGTGGCCGTGAAGGGATTGACAACCCCTTTATTGCGTTGGTTGCGAGTTCTTAGTTTGTTTGTGTAGGTGCGTGGGACTTTTGAGAAGCCTCCTACTTGATTGATACCTTGGTTCTCAAAAACTGAGGGAAATACTCATGCTACACTTGCTGCATCACCCTCTCCTCTTCGAGGAAAACCAACGCAAGCTCAAGACGTAGCAAAAAGGATTTCCGCGCCGTTGTCGGGGAGGTCTTCGCTCAAGTCAAGACATACCAAGTACCCATCACAAACCCATCTCCCTCGCATTTACATTATTTGCCATTTGCCTCGCTTTCCTCTCCCCCACTTCGCCCTTGCCGTTTTATTCGCCCTCTCTTTTCCTGTCTCCTCCTCTCTTTTCCGTTTGCCTTCCCGTTGCCATGGCCGAATAAAAAAGAACTACGGGTTTTCTCCCTAGCTCTAGTGCCTTGGATAACCCCTCTATCCTCTCCAAGCTCATAAACAATGATGCTACGGAAAGACCCACGGGGTCACCAATGAGAGCTTGTATAATTGTGATGAGGATGACTCTGGAATTTTTTGCTATTTACTTGATGAGTCTTTAAAAGATGCTTGGGATAGGTTATTAAGGATTCGGGCTAGCTATGTGCCACAATATCAAATTCAAGATTACTTAAAAAGTTTCTATGTTAGCTTGCCCACTTATTTTAAACAAGTTTTAGATTCCATATTTGAAGAAGGTTTTCTTGAAGGGGATGCCATAGATACCTATGAAAAAATGAAAACCATATTCGGGCACCCTATGAATGATAAGGTTGAATCAACTACTCTTTTGTGCTTTTATCAAAATGAAATTATTAAAGAGATGAAGTCTAGTTTAGAGGCAAATTTCCGTGAACGTGCTTAATCTTACTTCTTCCATTAATGGCCATGTGCTTAACTTAAATAGAAGAATGAATGCCATAGAAAGGAGATCCTCCTCTCCGAGTGCCAAAGATGGCACTCGTTAGATCTATCCTTGCTTTTATGCCTAGCTAGGGGCGTTAAACGACATCGCTAGTTGGGAGGCAACCCAATTTTCTTTGTGTTTTTTGTTTGTGCTTCTGTTTAAGAATAAATAATCCATATACCTTCTGTTTAGATGTGGTTTTATGTTTTAATTAGTGTTTGTGCCAAGTAGAACCTATAGGATCTTCATGGATGATAGTTATTTGATCTTGCTGTAATTTCCAGAAACTTTCAGCTCACGAAAACAATTGTTAAAAATCACCAGAACGTGATAAAATAGTGATTCAAATTCCTGCTGATCAATAAACAAATTTACTAGGTCTTCCTATTTTGGCTGAATGTTTTGAGTTCCAGAAGTTTGCGTTAGTTACAGATTACTACAGACTGTTCTGTTTTTGAGAGATTCTGTTTTTCATGTGTTGTTTGCTTATTTTGATGAATCTATGGCCAATAAAATAGTTTATAATACATAGAGAAGTTGGAATACAGTAGGTTTAACACCAAATTAAATAAATAATGAGTTCATTACAGTACCTTATGTGGTGATTTTGTTTTCTTTCACTAACGGAGCTTATAAGATTTCTTGTTGAGTTTTGTGTTGTGAAGTTTTCAAGTTTTGGGTAAAGCTTTTATGGACTATGGAATAAAGGGTGGCAAGAGCCTAAGCTTGGGGATGCCCATGGAACCCCAAGATATTCAAGAATAGCCAAAATCCTAAGCTTGGGGATGCCTCGGGAAGGGATGCCCCGGGAAGGCATCCCCTCTTTCGTCTTCGCTCATTGGTAACTTTACTTGGAGCTATATTTTTATTAACCACATGATTAGTGTTTTGCTTGGAGCGTCGTGTATTATATTAGTCTTTGATTTTTAGTTTATCACAATCATCCTTGCTGTACACACCTTTTGGGAGAAGCCAATTTTATTAGAATTTGCTAGAATACTCTATGTGCTTCACTTATATCTTTTGAGCTTGATAGTTTTTGCTCTAGTGCTTCACTTATATTTTTTAGAGCACGGTGGTGTCTTAATTTTGAAGAAATTGCTAGTCTCTCATGCTTCACTTATATTATTTTGAGAGTCTTTTAGAACAGCATGGTATTTGCTATGGTCATGAAATTGGTCCTAGAATGGTAGGCATCCAAGTTGGGTATAATAAAAACTATCATAGGAAGTGAATTGGATGCTATGATCAACTTGATACTTGATAATTGTTTTGAGATATGGAGGTAGTGATATTAAAGTCATGCTAGTTGGGTGATTATGAATTTAAAGAATGCTTGTGTTGAAGTTAGCAAGTCCCGTAGCATGCACGTATGGTTAAAGTTGTGTAACAAATTTGAAACAGGAAGTGTACCTGGCTTGTGCATCCTTATGAGTGGCGGTTAGGGACGAGCGATGGTCTTTTCCTACCAATCTATCCCCCTAGGAGCATGCGCGTAGTACTTGATTTTTGATGACTTCTAAATTTTTGCAATAAGTATATGAGTTCTTTTGACTAATGTTGAGTCCATGGATTATACGCACTTTTACCTTTCCACCTTTGCTAGCCACTTCGCACTGCATTCCCTTTCTCACCTTGAGAGTTGGTGCAAACTTCACGGTACATCCAAACCCCGTGATACGACACGCTCTATCACACATAAACCCCTATATCTTCCTCAAAACAGCCACCATACCTACCTATTATGGCATTTCCATAGCCATTCCGAGATATATTGCCATGCAACTTTCCACCGTTCCGGTCATCATGACATACTTTACTTTTGTCATATTGCCATTGCATGATCATGTAGTTGACATCGTATTTGTGGCAAAGCCACCATGCATTATTTTTCATACATGTCACTCTTGATTCATTGCACCATCCCTTACATCACGGAGGCATTCATATAGTGTCATATTTTGTTCTAAGTATCGAGTTGTAATTGTTGAGTTGTAAGAAAATAAAAGTGTGATGATCATCATTTTTAGAGCATTGTCCCAAGTGAGGAAAGGATGATGGAGACCATGATTCCCCACAAGTCAGGATGAGACTCCGGACGAAAAATAAAAAAAGTAAAAAAGAGGCCATAAAAAAAGAGAAAAGACCCAAATAAAAAAATGAGAGAAAAAGAGAGAAGGGACAATGTTACTATCCTCTTACCACACTTGTGCTTCAAAAGTAGCACCTTGTTCTTCATGTAGTGAGTCTCATATATTGTGCTTCAAAGTAGCACCATCTTTTTCATATAGTGAGTCTCATAAGTTGTCTTTTCATACTAGTGGGAATTTTTCATTATAGAACTTGGCTTGTATATTCCTACGATGGGCTTCCTCAAATGCCCTAGGTCTTCGTGAGCAAGCAAGTTGGATGCACACCCACTAGTTTCCTTTTGTTGAGCATTCATTTATAGCTCTAGTGCATCCGTTGCATGGCAATCCCTACTCCTCATGTTGACATCAATTGATGGGCATCTCCATAGCCCGTTGATTATCCTCGTCAATGTGAGACTTTCTCCTTTGTCTTCTCCACACAATCCCCATCATCATATTCTATTCCACCCATAGTGCTATATCCATGGCTCACGCTCATGTATTGCGTGAAGGTTGAAAAAGTTTGAGATTATTTAAGTATGAAACAATTTCTTGGCTTGTCATCGGGGGTATACAAGTTGGGAACATCTTTGTGTGACAAAAATGAAGCATAGCCTAACTATATGATTTTGTAGGGATGAAGTTTCTATTGCCATGCTATTTTGAGAAGACATGATTACTTTGACTAGTATGCTTGAAGTATTACTATTTCTTTTATCAATACGAACTTTTATTTTGTATTCATTTGGATCTGAACATTCATGCCACAATAAAGAAAATTACATTATGAATTATGCTAGGTAGCATTCCACATCAAAAATTCTCTTTTATCATTTACCTACTCGAGGACGAGCATGAATTAAGCTTGGGGATGCTTGATACATCTCCAACGTATCTATAAATTTTGATTGTTCCATGCTATTATATTACCCCTTTTGGATGTTTATGGGCTTTATTTTACACATTTATATCATTTTGGGATTAACCTACTAACCGGCGGCCCAGCCCATATTGCTGTTTTTTTTGCCTATTTCAGTATTTCAAAGAAAAGGAATATCAAAGGGAGTCCAAACGGAATGAAACCTTCGGGAGCGTGATTTTTGGAACAAACGTGATCTAGAGGACTTGGAGTGCAAGTCAAGGAGCAGCCGAGGCCTCCACGAGATAGGAGGGCGCCCCCCCCCCTATAGGGCGCACCCCTGTCTCGTGGGCCCCTCGGGCGGCCACCGACGTACTTCTTCCTCCTATATATACCTACGCACCCCGAAAACATCCGGGGGCACCATGAAACACAATTTCCACCGCCGTAACCTTCTGTATCCGCGAGATCCCATCTTGGAGCCCTTGCCGGCACTCTGCCGGAGGGGGAATCAACCACAGAGGGACTCTACATCAACATCCTTGCCCCTCCGATGAGTTGTGAGTAGTTTACCACAGACCTACGGGTCCATAGTTATTAGCTAGATGGCTTCTTCTCTCTTTTTGGATCTCAATACAATGTTCTCCCCCTCTTGTGGAGATCTATTCGATGTAAACTCTTTTTGCGGTGTGTTTGTCGAGATCCGATGAATTGTGGGTTTATGATCAAGTTTATCTATGAATAATATTTGAATCTTTTCTGAATTCTTTTATGTATGATTAAGTTATCTTTGCAAGTCTCTTCGAATTATTAGTTTGGCTTGGCCTACTAGATTGGTCTTTCTTGCCATGGGAGAAGTGCTTAGCTTTGGGTTCAATCTTGGGGTGTCCTTACCCAGTGACAAAAAGGGTTGCAAGGCACGTATTGTATTGTTGCCATCGAGGATAACAAGATGGGGTTTATATCATATTGCATGAGTTTATCCCTCTACATCATGTCATCTTGCTTAATGCGTTACTCTGTTCTTATGAACTTAATACTCTAGATGCATGCTGGACAGCGGTCGATGTGTGGAGTAATAGTAGTAGATGCAGGCAGGAGTCGGTCTACTTGTTATGGACGTGATGCCTATATACATGATCATGCCTAGATAATATCATAACTATGCGCTTTTCTATCAATTGCTCGACAAGAATTTGTTCACCCACCGTAATACTTATGCTATCTTGAGAGAAGCCACTAGTGAAACCTATGGCCCCGGTCTATCTCCTATCATATTTGCTCCCAATCTACTTTTATTTGCATCTTTACTTTTTGCATCTATATTATAAAATACCAAAATATATTTATCTTATCATACTATCTTTATTAGATCTCACTTTCATGAAGTGGCCGTGAAGGGATTGACAACCCCTTTATTGCGTTGGTTGCGAGTTCTCAGTTTGTTTGTGTAGGTGCGTGGGACTTTTGAGAAGCCTCCTACTGGATTGATACCTTGGTTCTCAAAAACTGAGGGAAATACTTACGCTACGAGACGTAGCACCCGGCTTCTCTCAAGCTCAAGAGGAAAACCAACGCAAGCTCAAGACGTAGCACCCGGCTCTGCTTTTCTCCCCACCGCCAAGAATACCATGATACGTCTGCAACGTATCTATAATTTATGAAGCATTCATGCTATTTTATTATCTGTTTTGAATGATTACGGGCTTTTTTATACACTTTTATATTACCTTTGGGACTAACCTATTAACCGGAGGCGCAGCCCATATTGCTGTTTTTTTGCCTGTTTTAGTATTTCGAAGAAAATGAATATCAAACAGAGTCCAAACGGAATGAAACCTTCGGGAGCATGATTTTTGGAACGAACATGATCCGGGAGACTTGGAGTACAAGCCAGGGAAGCTTCGAGGAGGCAAGGAGATAGGAGGGCGCGCCCACCCCCTGGGCGCGCCCCCCTGTCTCGTGGGCCCCTCGTGGCTCCCCTGACCGACTTCTTTCGCCTATATATTCCCATATACCCTAAAACCATCGAATACAAAGATAGATCGGGAGTTCCGCCGCCGCAAGCCTCTATAGCCACCAAAAACCTCTCGGGAGCCCGTTCCGGCACCCTGCTGGAGGGGGAATCATCACCGGTGGCCATCTTCATCATCCCGGCGCTCTCCATGACGAGGAGGGAGTAGTTCACCCTCGGGGTTGAGGGTATGTACCAGTAGCTATGTGTTTGATCTCTCCCTCTCGTGTTCTCTCTATGGCATGATCTTGATGTATCGCGAGCTTTGCTATTATAGTTGGATCTTATGATGTTTCTCCCCCTCTACTCTCTTGTAATGGATTGAGTTTTCCCTTTGAAGTTATCTTATCGGATTGAGTCTTTAAGGATTTGAGAACACTTGATGTATGTCTTGCCGTGATTATCTGTGGTGACAATGGGATACCACATGATCCACTTGATGTATGTTTTGGTGATCAACTTGCGGGTTCCGCCCATGAACCTATGCATAGGGGTTGGCACACGTTTTCGTCTTGACTCTCCGGTAGAAACTTTGGGGCACTCTTTGAAGTACTTTGTGTTGGTTGAATAGATGAATCTGAGATTGTGTGATGCATATTGTATAATCATGCCCACGGATACTTGAGGTGATAATGGAGTATCTAGGTGACATTAGGGTTTTGATTGATTTGTGTTTTAAGGTGTTATTCTAGTACGAACTCTTGAATAGATTGATCCGAAAGAATAGCTTTGAGGTGGTTTCGTACCCTACCATAATCTCTTCGTTTGTTCCCCGCTATTAGTGGCTTTGGAGTGACTCTTTGTTGCATGTTGATGGATTGTTATATGATCTATCTATGTTATTATTGTTGAGAGAACTTGCACTAGTGAAAGTATGAACCCTATGCCTTGTTTCCTAGCATTGCAATACCGTTTACACTCACTTTTATCATTAGTTACCTTGCTGTTTTTATATTTTCAGATTACAAATACTCATATCTACCATCCATATTGCACTTGTATCACCATCTCTTCGCCCGAACTAGTGCACCTATACAATTTACCATTGTATTGGGTGTGTTGGGGACACAAGAGACTCTTTGTTATTTGGTTGCAGGGTTGTTTGAGAGAGACCATCTCCATCCTACGCCTCCCATGGATTGATAAACCTTAGGTCATCCACTTGAGGGAAATTTGATACTGTCCTACAAACCTCTGCACTTGGAGGCCCAACAACGTCTACAAGAAGAAGGTTGTGTAGTAGACATCACGCCACCCTGCGCGCGCTGCTGCCGCCGCCGCTCCCCACCGCCGTCGCCGCCGCCGCGCAGCACCTCCTTGCGTGTGCTGCCGCTGCTCCCCATCGTCGCCGCCACCGTGCGCTCCCACGTGATGCCGCCGTCGCCCCCTTCCTCTTCCCGCCGCTTCTAACGCCTTCCATGGACTCTCCGGGCTACTTCACCATCTGTGGTGGAACTGCTCCATCGGCCGCGCCGATCCAGTCGCGTCCTCCCGCACCCACCGGGTGTTACCCGTTGTCGCCACAACGCCTCCGCCGCAGCACCCGCAAGGGGGAGGGGGCCGACGCAACCGGCATGGCGGCGGTCGCTGCCGCCTGCAGCAGCAGCAGGCCCAGGACGCCGGGGGGGGGGGGCGCTGCACTATCAGCAGGCTCTCCCCGCTGGCCACCAGGCGTTCATCGGCGCGCCCTTCCAGCCGACTGGCGCCGGCTACGGCGCCCTCCTTGCGCCGCCGCCTCTCGGTGGTTATGGCCCGCCCGTCCCGGCGCCGCCCTACGGGGGCCTTCCGCCGCCGCCGGTACCTGTGCCACGGGACCCCACCCTCCTCGCCGCCCAGCACTCCACACCGTCGCCGAGTAGCTCTGTCAGTGGAGGCGACTGGTACATGGACTGAGGTGCTACTGCGCACATGGCAGCTCATCCCGGTAACCTAACCTCCTCCACTCCGGTTCACACACCCACTCATATCACCGTCGGCAACGGCTGCTCCTTACCTATTACTCATATCGGTAGCACTAGCTTCCCCTCCACTTCCACACCCATCACTATGTCTAACATTCTTGTCTCACCTGATTTAGTCATGAACCTAGTTTCCGTTCGTCGTCTTACTCCTGAGAACCCACTTACTGTTGAATTTGACGGTGTTGGTTTTTCCGTGAAAGACGCCCGCACCCGGATGGTTCTTCATCCACACCGTCGTCCTTGCCGCCGGCGATGACCTTTGGCATGCTCGCTTGGGTCACCCCAACCACACTGTCTTACATCAAATTCTTAGGAGTTTTTATTTCTCATGTGATAAGCTCGACGAGCACTCTTGTGAGGCTTGTCGCATAGGCAAGCACGTTCGTCTTCCCTTTAGTGCGTCTTCTTTAGTTTTCACTTTTCTGTTTCAATTACTTCATAGTGATGTTTGGACATCTCCCGTTGCGAGTAACACGGCTATCTATACTACTTGATGATTTTAGATGATTATTCTCATTATGTGTGGACTTTTACCCTTCGTCGTAAATCCGATGCTTTAGCCACACTCACCGCCTTTTATTCCTATGTCACCACGCAGTTTGGTCGCCCCATACTCGCACTCCAAACTGATAAAGGAAAAGAGTTTGGCAACGTCGCTTTTCGCACACTTCTCGTCTCTCACGGCACCACCTTCCGTCTGACTTGCCCCTACACTTCCCAACAGAACGGTCGCGCCGAGCGCATTCTCCGCACTCTTAATGACTGCGTTCGCACGTTACTCTTTCACTCTAACGTGCCCCGCTCGGTTTTGGCCCGATGCCCTCGCTATCGCCACTCTCTTAGTTAACATTCGTCCGTGTCGCCCTCGGTGGAACTACGCCCCTCACCACCTTCTTTTCGGCACACCACCATCCTATGACGGTCTCCGCATCTTCGGGTGTCTTTGTTATCCTAGCACCGCATCCACCACGCCACACAAGCTCGCACCACGATCCGTCCCATGCGTCTTCCTTGGCTGCCCTCCTAACACCAAAGGTTACCGGTGCTATGATCTTGTCACTCATCGTGTGTACACCTCGAGGCATATGTACTTTGTCGAGACGGTGTTCCCTTTTTTTCAGGTTCTTCCGGCTTAGGCCCCTTCGGCGCCGGCCCCCGCGACCCCTTCGTGGAGCTATGCGCGGCGGCAGCCCCCGGCGCCCCCCCGGCATGGCACCCTCTGCCACCGCCACCTGGCTTTGTGACTCCCTCCCCCGAGGTCGAGCCCGAGCGGCCCCCCGGGTCCCGTCTCCCTCATACGAGGTTGAGCCCGGCACCCTGCCCGCCCACCCTGCGACGGGCTCGCCGACACCCTCGCCCGTCGCCACTTCCGCCGCCGGCTCGGCCGACGCTATTTGTCGCCAGCGGCCCCCGCCGCCGCCCGCCGCCCGCCGCGCCCCCCCCCCAGTTGCACCGAGTACCCCCGCCGCCGCGGCACCCGCCGGCCCTGCTACCCCGCCACTTGGCGTGATTACCCGTGCCCGAGCAGGAGTGCTTCAGCCCTACACGCGCTACTCCGCCGACGAGTATGTGTGCGCCGCCTCGACGTCGATGTCATCACCCGTCCCCACCTCCGCTCGCGCTGCCCTTCGGGATCCCCACTGGCTAGCTGCGATGCAGGAGGAGTTCGACGCCTTACAGCGCAACCGCACGTGGCAGCTTGTTCCGCGACCCCCTCGTGCCAACATCATCTCTGGCAAGTGGGTGTTTCGCCACAAGACTCGCCCGGACGGTTCTCTCGAGCGCTACAAGGCTCGGTGGGTGGTTCGTGGTTTTCGGCAGCGCGCGGGCGTGGACTTCACTGACACCTTCGCCCCGGTTGTGAAACCGGGCACGATTCGCGTCGTGGTTCAGCTGGCGGTCTCGCGCGCCTAGCCTGTGCACCAGTTGGATGTCTCCAACGCCTTCTTGAACGACCATCTCACCGAGCAGGTGTTCTGTGAGAAGCCCACTGGTTTCGTCGACACCGAGCACCCCGACTTCGTGTGCTTGCTCTCCCGTTCTCTTTACGGGTTGAAGAAGGCGCCTCGGGCTTGGTACCAGCGTATCGCAACCTTCCTGCAGTCTCTCAGATTTCGGTCCACTCGCTCCGATGCTTCACTCTTCGTGTATCATCAGGGAGTTGACACTGCCTATCTGCTACTCTACGTCGACGACATCATCCACACGGCGTCCGCCCCGACCTCCTTCAGCGCCTGACTTCTCGTCTTCGTGATGAGTTCGCGCTCAAGGACTTGGGGCCCCTACACTACTTCCTCGGCATCGAGGTGGTCCGATGGATTGACGGCTTCTTTCTACATCAGCAGAAGTACGCCCACGAGCTCCTGGAGCATGCCGGTATGCTTAACTGCAAGCCGACGCCCACTCACGTCGACACGAAGGTGAAGGTCTCTATTCTCGAGGGGTCTCTTGTGTCCGATGGAGCGTTTTATCGCTCTACTGTCCGTGCTTTACAATACCTGACGCTGACTCGCCCCGACCTGCAGTACGCTGTCCAGCAGGTGTGCCTCCATATGCACGCCCCGCGTGACTCTCACTAGACTCTAGTGAAGCGTATTCTCCCTTACATACGCGGCACCATGTCCTTGGGACTCACCCTGACGGCCTCCGCTGCCACAGACCTCGTGGCCTACTCATTTGCCGACTGGGCTGGCTACCCCGACACGCGACGCTCTACGTCAGGCTACTTGATGTCTACTACACAACCTTCTTCTTGTAGACGTTTGGGCCTGCAAGTGCACAGGTTTGTAGGACAGTAGCAAATTTCCTCAAGTGGATGACCTAAGGTTTATCAATCCGTGGGAGGCGTAGGATGAAGATGGTCTCTCTCAAGCAATCCTGCAACCAAATAACAAAGAGTCTCTTGTGTCCCCAACACACCCAATTGAAAGTGCAACTATCCCTAGGTGGTTTTGGTAATTCATAACAACATATAGCTCATTGAGCTAATGCTATTCCAAGATGAACATTTCAGAAAGCTCAATGAATGGCATGGCATGGATGATGAAAGTGGATCCTCAAAATGCTAATGACAAAGGATTGGCTCAAGCTCAAAAGCTCAAGACTCTTCATTTTATATTTTAATGATTCAAGATCACATTGAGTCTATAGGAAAAGCCAATACTATCAAGGAGGGATGAGGTGTTGCTTAATGAGCCTCTTGCTTCATGTGCTTAGTGATATGCTCCAAAACCCTCAGCTACTTTCTCGCATCCACATATGACCTAAACCTAAAACCAAAATCGGTCTCACCGATTCTTCCTTTCCGGCGCCACCGATTTCATATGTCATAGCCACTGCCACAAACCCTAGGCAAATCGGTTCTACCGATAGGGATCTCGGTCTCACCGAGATGGGATTGTAATCTCTGCTTCCTTTTCAGAACTTTTCGGTCTCACCGAAAGAGCGGATCGGTCCCACCGAGATTGCAATGTAAACTCTCTGTTTCCCTTTTGTAACATTTCGGTCTCACCGAAAAGAGCAAATCGGTCCCATCGAGTTTACCTAACCAACTCTCTGGTTAGCTAATTACCAAAATCGGTCTCACTGAGTTTGTGTAATCGGTCTTACCGAGATTACGTTATGCCCTAACCCTAATCATATCGGTCCTACCGAGATGCATGTCAGTCCCACCGAAAACCCTAATGGTCACTAGGTTTACTAAAATCGGTCGACCGAAGTTTTATGATTCGGTCCCACCGAGATTGGTAAATTGTGTGTAACGGTTAGATTTTGTGTGGAGGCTATATATACCCCTCCACCTCCTCTTCATTCGTGGAGAGAGCCATCGTAACAAACCTACACTTCCAACTTACCATTTCGAGAGAGAACCACCTACTCATGTGTTGAGGCCAAGATATTCCATTCCTACCATATGAATCTTGATCTCTAGCCTTCCCCAAGTTGCTTTCCACTCAAACCTTCTTTCTACCAGATCCAAATCCTATGAGAGAGAGTTGAGTGTTGGGGAGACTATCATTTGAAGCACAAGAGCAAGGAGTTCATCATCAACACACCATTTGTTACTTCTTGGAGAGTGGTGTCTCCTAGATTGGCTAGGTGTCACTTGGGAGCCTCCGACAAGATTGTGGAGTTGAACCAAGGAGTTTGTAAGGGCAAGGAGATCGCCTACTTCGTGAAAATCTACCGCTAGTGAGGCAAGTCCTTCGTGGGCGACGGCCATGGTGGGATAGACAAGGTTGCTACTTCATGGACCCTTCGTGGGTGGAGCCCTCCGTGGACTCACAAGAATCGTTACCCTTCGTGGGTTGAAGTCTCCATCAACGTGGAGGTACGATAGCACCACCTATCGGAACCACACCAAAAACATTCGTGTCTCCAATTGCGTTTGAATCCTCCAAACCCTTCCCTTTACTTTCTTGCAAGTTGCATGCTTTAATTTCCGCTGCCAATATACTCTTTGCATGCTTGCTTGAATTGTGTGATGATTGCTTGACTTGTCCTAAGATAGCTAAAATCTGCCAAACTCTAAAACTGGGAAAGGCTAAGTTTTTAATTGGTCAAGTAGTCTAATCACCCCCCTCTAGACATACTTCAAGGTCCTACAAGTGGTATCAGAGCTTGGTTTCCATTTGCTTTGATTTCCATAGCTTTTGGTGGTCTAGACTTGGTTTCACAACCTAGGAGAGTATGACGTCTAGCGAGGGAATTTATCACCGTAGAGGTCCTTACTTTGATGGTACTAATTTTGCTAGTTGGAAGCATAAGATGAAAATGCATATTCTCGGACATAACCCCGCCGTTTGGGCAATTATTTGTATTGGCTTGCAAGGTGAATTCTTTGATGGGAGAGAGTCGAACCGTGAAGCTAATGCGAAAGAATTGAAGATGTTGCAATACAATGCTCAAGCTTGTGATATCATCTTCAACGAATTGTGCCTCAAGAATTCAGCAAAATCAGTTTGTCTTGTGAATGCAAAGGAAATTTGGGATACTTTGATTGATATGCATGAAGGTACCGAATCATTAAGGAATCCAAGTTGGATGTGCTCCAAAGTCAGCTTGACAAGTTCAAAATGAAGGATGGTGAAGGTGTCGCTGAAATGTACTCTAGGCTTGCACTTATCACAAATGAAATTGCCGGCTTAGGGAGTGAAGAGATGACCGACAGATTCATCATCAAGAAGATGCTAAGAGCATTGGAAGGAAAGTATGATACCTTGTGCACATTGATTCAAATGATGCCAAACTACAAAGATCTCAAACCAACAGAAGTCATTGGAAGAATTGTTGCTCATGAGATGTCACTCAAGGATAAGGAGGAACTTCACAACAAGTCAAGTGGTGCTTACAAAGCCTCAAGTGAAGCCCCTCATCATCAAGTGAGAAACAAACCTTCAATGAAGAATTGAGCTTAATGGTGAAGAACTTCAACAAATTCTACAAGAGTAGAAGCAAAGAAAGAAGCTCCAAGTCAAGGTCTTACAATGACAAAAGATCGTGTGTACACCTCGAGGCTAAAATTGTGGGAGACCCGGACACTATCCAATGAGTGTACGACACCCTACAAGAGAAGAGAAGACTCTTCAAAAAGAATAAGTAGAAGAGAAGAATCACCACCAAGAGAGAGAAGGAGTAGAGATGATCGTTATGAACGAAGATCCTCACGGAGAAGCAAGGATTCGGAAAGGAAGGACAAGTCATCAAAGAGCTACACAAAACGAAGACATCAAGCTCATGTTGGTGAATGGGTATCCGCTCCGACTCCGACCATCACTCCGAGAGAAGCTATCACTCCGACTCGAATATACTCAAGATGAAGGTGTTGCCGGTCTAGCACTTGTGTCAACCAACTCCTACGACATATTTGAATCACCAAATGAAGGAATTGGTAGATGCTTCATGGCCAAGGGTCCTAAGGTAACACACCGAGTATATTGATTTTGATGTTGATGAAGATGACTTGCTAGGTGATGATGATTTACTTGTTGACAACTCTAGTGATGAATACTATGATGAAACGTCAATTAATCATGCTAATCAAGTTGAAATGAATGACAATGATAAGGAGAAAATTGAGCGTCTAACTAAAGAACTAAGCACTCTTAAGTTAGCTCATGAAACTATCTTTCAAGATCATCGAGAACTTTAAAGGGCTCATGAGAAGTTACGCTTTGAAAAGCTCAATCTTGAACAAGAGCATGAGTTCTTAAAAGCTATCAATGATGATCTCCGTAAGAAAAGTTCTTCTTACATTGCCAAGCCGCTTACTCTTATCTACTTACATGCCTCAAGTCAAGTCTAGTAACAAGAACAAGAAAGATTCTTCCTCTAGTAGTAACAACAATAATGTCATATCCAATATTGTTGCTTCTAGTAGTTCTCTTGATTCCACTAATGATTCTCTTAGCCAAGTTACACTTGAGCAAGAAAATAGCTTATTGAAGAGAATTATAGAGAAAGGTGTATACAAGAGCCTTGCCGGGAGTAAGCAATTCGAGGAAATTGTACGCAAGCAAGGAAGGCACCGGAAGAATCAAGGTGTTGGTTTTGAACGAAAGTTCAATGCCAATGGAGTTGAGTGGGAAGAAGATCAATACCCCAAGACGAAGTTTGTTCCTCAACAAGAGAAGTATGATCCTACTTCCTTCAAGGGAACACAAGCACAAGATGATCTTCCACCACAAGACCACAAGAACAAAGGCAAGGACAAGCTTCAAGAAGAGATTGATGCATTTGAAGAAGCACCTAAGGTCTCGGTCAAGAGGATTCCCAAGACTACGTCAAGTTCCACCTCATCAAGTAGAACTACAACTCCAAGGATTCCCATCAAGATGATGTGGATCCAGAAGAAGAAGAACTAGAGAGTTCTTGAGGGTGACTCCGCCAACATATTTCACTCATATCACTATGGCAAGGACAAGTGCAATCATCTTCCATATCTTGCACTAGTTCAAGGAGTCACAAACCCTCATGTTGGTAAGGCAAGGGACAAGGTAACCTAACCTAATTATTTCATGGACATCATTTTGTGTGTGCATCACTCTATGTCTATGGATATACTTGTTTGTTCCTTGTGGGACTAACCCATGTAGGTATTGAAAGTGCAACTCACTCCAAAGGATTGCTCCAAAAAGATCTACATCAACATTGAGCATCCACATCTTCAACACCTACTTGAAGTCATCATCGACAAAACCCAAGGTTAGTTCATCCCTCTAAGGGGGGATCTCACATATAGGGGGAGCTTAACTCTAAGAATTGAGTCAAAGCAACTCTAATGATGTGAACACATAAATGCTTTATGTAAAAGTGGTAACCCCACTTGAGCTTAAACGATGAGTATGACCTATGATCAAATGTCTATCATTTGACTCCTAAGTCAATATACTCATATATAGATGACCTAGTCATCGCCAATTGTTTCATAGATGCTAGAATTGGTTGTGCATGCTTTGTCACATATTTCATTTGCCATCTTATTGTGTGAGCATGTTGGTTGCATACTTTACTCATTCGAGGACATCCACTTGTTGTTTTGATTGAATGGCTTCTTTTTCTTTGGCCAAGTGGATGGACAAGAATGCCTAAGAACCTTCTTTAGCTATCTATGCTTTTCTCGTCTCAAACTCTGTTCATGCTACATCACAAAATTTGATCAAGTCAGATTCGAACCACTCTGTGAGGAGCACTCGGAGTCCCCGATTCGTCATAGACTTAAACTTCCAAAACTTCTTTGTGATTCTCGGTCTTACCGATTCCTCCATTTCGGTCTTACCGAGATCACTTAGTCGATCTAGGTTTTCAATCTCGGTGCAACCGATTTGAACTATTCGGTCACACCGAGTTGCAATAACTGTACACAGTTTTGCATCTCGGTGCCACCGAGTTGTTTCACTCGGTCACACCGACAGGGTCGGGCTATATATAGTCACGGGCAAAAATTTGGAAATTTCTCCGAAAACCTCTTCGCCTGCACAATAGCTCACTCTGCCTCCGTGGTCTCCGGATCGTCTCCTCGTCGCCAGCCGCCCCTTGTCGCTGGTATCCACTGCCTTCAACGGAAATCAAGCCCGCCGTTGCCGCCGTAGCGAGTCTCCGCCGAACTAGGGTATGGACTCGATCACTGTGCTTTCCTCGTCCGATTCTCAGCACATTGTGTTCTTATTGATTCTTGCCACGATTGAAACACTCCTATCCAATCAATGCAATCCGTAGAATAGTTTTGATTCGAAAATTTAGGGTTAGGTTTCCGTCAAAACCATCTCGGACCAACCGAGTTGGAAAACTCGGTCCCACCGATTTGGCTTATGCCATTGCACTAGTGAGACTCGGTCTGACCGAGAATTACTAATCGGTGAGACCGATTTTAGGACTTTGTGAAACCCTAGCAGTCTCGGTGCCACCGAACTGTGACTCGGTCCAAGCGAGTTCATCGCTTTAGGTTCCAAAACTGCTTCGGTATCACCGAGTTTGAAAATCGGTTGATCCGAAATGCTTTCTGTGGAAAACTAAAACTGAATTTTTGAGTCATTCTTTTGCAAAAATCTCTGCATTTTGTGATGCTCATCCACTCTACCTCATCTATAACTCTTCACAGCAGTTAGCAGTCAGCATGTCACACCAGAGTGACAGTCTGAACAGGTCAGAGGAACAGGTGAACATGAGTGAGGGCACTAGGCCCTCCAGCTCTTCAGATGAAGGCAGCAGGAGCACCCCAAGCAATCTGCCTAAAGCTGCCACCAGGCAAAGGAAGAAGAAAACCTCAGATTCGTAAGATGAGGATTATAGGCGAAGAGGAAGAATCAACCTCCAAGAAGGTTGTGCTCAAAAGGAGTATGGCTCAGACATAGCTCAAAGCCCGGACTCAATAAGAAGGTCCCCTGCCAAGAGGACACCAATGCCAAAAGTCGAGCATCAACTCAAATTCCTGATAAGCCTGATCCCAAAGAGCCACCGTCAACAAGGGAAGAAAAGGAAAGAGAGGGTCAAGAAGACCACAATCGAGTTATTGGAAAGCCTTCCATGATGGAAGAGGAAGAAGAGATAGCTGCACCAAAGACCAAAGGCACCCAAGCTTATGGGTGATGCTATAAGATCGTGGGCTGCCACATCTAAGCCCAAGGAAGCACCCAAAGCTGCCCCCAAGGCCAAGTCTGCACCAAAGAGGAATACCAAGAGTATTCCAGCTACTGAGAAGAACAAGGCCCCAGTGCCTGAGGTTGCAGAAGAAGATGATGAAGAAGGATAAGTTCTGAGGAAGCTCAAGCCCAAGATACCAGACCGCAATGATGCCCATCCTGTGGCTGAGGATATGAAGAGCAGAAGAGACAATGGGTTGAGACTATGGAGGATGACAGATCCATATGCCTCAAGGAGAAGAACTGCTGTGGACTACAGATTCCACACCAAGGAACAACTGGACTTTTATGAGACTGTTCTGCTGGATAAGAAGCCCATAGTGTGTGACATGAGGTGGGTCGACTAGACCTACATGAAGGAAAATGTAGAGCACTATCCTGGAGTACAAGACAGTTTTGTTGTTGTTGGAGTTGCATACTTTGTTGGGCAAAAGCTCACCAACTGGAACGATGAACTTATCATGCAGTTCTACTCCACATCACACTTTTATCCAGATGGCAGGATAGTGTGGATGTCTGAAGGTACAAGGTACCAGTCAACTGTTGAGGAGTGGGCAAAGCTGATAAATGCCCCAAAGGAGAATGAAAATGATCTTGATGTTTATGCCAAGAAGAAGATGGGACACAATACCATGACACACATGTACAAGGAGATCCCAGACGAAGCCCTAGAGACTTTCTCTTTTGGATCACCCACTTTCTTCTCATCAAGGCTGCCTACTATCAATTCCATCTTAAGGCATACCCTCATCGCCAAAGTCCGTGACCACAACATGATCAAAGGGCATGCAATCAGCATGTTGCATTTGTTTGATGTGCCACAGAAATTCAAAGTCATGAGCCTTATGGTTGAAACCATTAAGAGGACTGCAATGATCGTAAAATAAGTTGTGGATATGCCCCTCAGATCCAGGAGTTGATAAACTCAAAGATGGGCACATGCAAATATCTATTGGATAAGGAACATTTTCCAATTTATCCAGACTTTGAGGACAATGAGGTTGTCATGAATGAGAATGATCCATCGCCGCTCAAGCGTAAGAGAAGAAGGAGAAGGCAAGGAAGGAGAAAGCTGCCAGGATGCCAACTCAGGAGGAGGCATCTGAGTATTTCTTGAAGAACAAGCAGGAGCATCTCGGATACTTAATAGCATCAACCCTGAGGATTGAGAAGGGATTGGCCACCCTCGCTCAAAATCAGGAGAGCTTGGAGAGAATCATAGAACAAAAGTTCTATAACTTAGATGTGAAAGTAATCGAGATTCACCGCGGTGGAGGAACTACAAGATGACATGCAGGAGAGGAAGGGCAAAACAACAACTGATGCATTTTCCAGAGTGCCTAGAGCCCAGAGGTCATCTGCTGTGCCAGTTCCTGACACAAGAGCAACTTCATCTGCACCAGCTACAGCCTCAGTGCCACCAGCTCCAAAGACCTACATCAGCTCCTGCTCCATCTACTTCAATCAAGCTGGCCCCTCGGCGTTATCCGGACTCCACCACCACCGAAGATCAAGCCCGAGAGTCGATCTAGCAAGATGCATTTTCTTTGAACTTTTTGGTAACTTGTTGCCAAAGGGGGAGAAAATGTATAGATCATAGGCTTCGAGAGAGAGAGAGAGTGTTGCTTTTGTTCTCTCTTGATTTGGTGGTTTTTCAAACTTGTTTCCTTTTGGTTGCTTGATATACTATTCTGTGTTTGTAAGACATTGATGATCATGTATTTGATCATAAGCTACACTTATGCATGTTTGATGATATTATCTTATCTATCCTATGTAATCATTCACTTTGCTTGGTGATGAGTGCATGTATTCATTTCGTATCATTTTGAGTGCTCCACCAAGATGTATGTGACATGGAAGAGTAACCCATGAGCCTAATTCCTTGTGCATTTGCAGTCCAAAGTAAATCATAATCTATGCACAAATTTAGGGGGAGCTCTTGCTTATCACATACTTCTCAAAGCGGCGATGTTTTTCAATCTTATTATCATTTGTCGAAGCTTTGATCTATATGTTGTCATCAGTTACCAAAAAGGGGGAGATTGAAAGTGCAACTATCCCTAGGTGGTTTTGGTAATTCATAACAACATATAGCTCATTGAGCTAATGCTATTCCAAGATGAACATTTCAGGAAAGCTCAATGAATGGCATGGCATGGATGATGAAAGTGGATCCTCAAAATGCTAATGACAAAGGATTGGCTCAAGCTCAAAAGCTCAAGACTCTTCATTTTATATTTTAGTGATTCAAGATCACATTGAGTCTATAGGAAAAGCCAATACTATCAAGGAGGGATGAGGTGTTGCTTAATGAGCCTCTTGCTTCATGTGCTTAGTGATATGCTCCAAAACCCTCAAATACTTTCTGACACCCACATATGACCTAAACCTAAAACCAAAATCGGTCTCACCGATTCTTCCTATCCGCGCCACCGCTTTCATATGTCATAGCCACTGCCACAAACCCTAGGCAAATCGGTTCTACTGATAGGGATCTCGGTCTCACCGAGATGGGATTGTAATCTCTGTTTCCTTTTCAGAACTTTTCGGTCTCACCGAAAGAGCGGATCGGTCCCACCGAGATTGCAATGTAAACTCTCTGTTTCCCTTTTGTAACACTTCGGTCTCACCGAAAAGAGCAAATCGGTCCCACCGAGTTTACCTGACCAACTCTCTGGTTAGCTAATTACCAAAATCGGTCTCACCAAGTTTGTGTAATCGGTCTCACCGAGATTACGTTATGCCCTAACCCTAATCATATCGGTCCTACCGAGATGCATGTCAGTCCCACCGAAAACCCTAACGGTCACTAGGTTTACTAAAATCGGTCTGACCGAGTTTTATGATTCGGTCCCACCGAGATTGGTAAATTGTGTGTCACGGTTAGATTTTGTGTGGAGGCTATATATACCCCTCCACCTCCTCTTCATTCGTGGAGAGAGCCATCAGAACAAACCTACACTTCCAACTTACCATTTCTAGAGAGAACCACCTACTCATGTGTTGAGGCCAAGATATTCCATTCCTACCATATGAATCTTGATCTCTAGCCTTCCCCAAGTTGCTTTCCACTCAAACCTTCTTTCTACCAGATCCAAATCCTATGAGAGAGAGTTGAGTGTTGGGGAGACTATCATTTGAAGCACAAGAGCAAGGAGTTCATCATCAACACACAATTTGTTACCTCTTGGAGAGTGGTGTCTCCTAGATTGGCTAGGTGTCACTTGGGAGCCTCCGACAAGATTGTGGAGTTGAACCAAGGAGTTTGTAAGGGCAAGGAGATCGCCTACTTCGTGAAGATCTACCGCTAGTGAGGCAAGTCCTTCGTGGGTGACGGCCATGGTGGGATAGACAAGGTTGCTACTTCTTGGACCCTTCGTGGGTGGAGCCTCCGTGGACTCACAAGAACTGCTACCCTTCGTGGGTTGAAGTCTCCATCAACGTGGAGGTACGATAGCACCACCTATCGTAACCACGCCAAAAACATCCGTGTCTCCAATTGCGTTTGAATCCTCCAAACCCTTCCCTTTACTTTCTTGCAAGTTGCATGCTTTAATTTCCGCTACTATCGACTCTTTGCATGCTTGCTTGAATTGTGTGATGATTGCTTGACTTGTCCTAAGATAGCTAAAATCGCCAAACTCAAACTGAAAAGGCTAAGTTTTTAATCGTCAAGTAGTCTAATCACCCCCCCCTCTCTAGACATACTTCAAGGTCCTACACAATGGTAAATTGTATTGGTGCACTAGTTCGGCGAAGAGATGGTGATATAAGTGCAATATGGATAGTAGATAAAGGATTTTGTAATCTGAAAATATAAAAACAGCAAGGTAACTAATGATAAAAGTGAGCGTAAACGGTATTGCAATGATAGGAAACAAGGCCTAGGGTTCATACTTTCACTAGTGCAAGTTCTCTCAACAATAATAACATAGATAGATCATATAACAATCCCTCAACATGCAACAAATAGTCACTCCAAAGCCACTAATAGCGGAGAACAAACGAAGAGATTATGGTAGGGTACGAAACCACCTCAAAGTTATTCTTTCGGATCAATCTATTCAAGAGTTCGTACTAGAATAACACCTTAAGACACAAATCAACCAAAACCCTAATGTCACCTAGATACTCCATTGTCACCTCAAGTATCCGTGGGCATGATTATATGATATGCATCACACAATCTCAAATTCATCCAACCAACACAAAGTACTTCAAAGAGTGCCCCAAAGTTTCTACCGGAGAGTAAAGAAAACGTGTGCCAACCCCTATGCATAGGTTCATGGGCGGAACCCGCAAGTTGGTCACCAAAACATACATCAAGTGGCACATGATATCCCATTGTCACCACAGATAATCACGGAAGACATACATCAAGTGTTCTCAAATCATCAAAGACTCAATCCGATAAGATAACTTCAAGAGGAAAACTCAATTCATAACAAGAGAGTAGAGGGGGAGAAACATCATAAGATCCAACTATAATAGCAAAGCTCGTGATACATCAAGATCGTTCCATAGAGAGAACACGAGAGAGAGATCAAACACATAGCTACTGGTACGTACCCTCAGCCCCGAGGGTGAACTACTCCCTCCTCGTCATGGATAGCGCCGAGATGATGAAGATGGCCACCGGTGATGGGTTCCTCCCAAGTAGGTGCCAAATAGACTTCCGAGAGGTTTTTGGTGGTTACAAAGGCTTGCGGCGGCGAAACTCCCGGTCTATCTTCTTCTTCGATGTTTTTAGGGTACGTAGTCTTATATAGGCGAAAGAAGTCGGTCGGGGGAGCCTCGAGGGGCCCACGAGAGGGTAGGGCATGCCCAGGGGGGTGGGCGCGCCCCCCTGTCTCGTGGCTTCCTCGATGCTCCCTTTACTTCAACGCCAAGTCTCTTGGATCACAATCTTCCCAAAAATCACGCTGCCGAAGGTTTCATTCTGTTTGGATTCCGTTTGATATTCCTTTTCTTCGAAATACTGAAACAGGCAATAAAACAACAATATGGCTGGGCCTCCGGTTAGTAGGTTAGTCCCAAAAGTAATATAAAAGTGTATAATAAAGCCCGTAATCATTTAAAACAGATAATAAAATAGCATGAATGCTTCATAAATTATAGATACGTTGGAGACGATTACCATCAAGGCTCTACCTTGGGCCCTTGTTGATCTCTTGGTCATTGAAGCGGCAGCCCACGGTCTCCCGCTCCAGCGCCGAGGCAGAGTATCGCGCCGTGGCTAATGCCGTGGCCGAGTGCTCTTAGATACATCAACTGCTCTAGGAGTTGCTTTGTGATGTTCACAAGGCCACTCTTGTCTACTGCGATAATGTCAGCGCGGTCTACCTCTCCGCCAACCCGGTGCACCATCGACGGACGAAGCATATTGAGCTCGATATTCACTTCATGCGCGAGCAGGTTGCCCTTGACCGTGTTCGGGTTCTCCACGTGCCGACGACGCAACAGTTTGCTGATGTGATGACTAAGGGATTGCCTACTCCCGTCTTCGAGGAGTTTCGGTCCAGTCTCTGTGTCTCCGGCGATGCTTCGACTGCAGGGAGGTGTTGAGTATGTATTGTGTATTGCACGTGTATTGGATTTGTGGCCCATCTCATAGTCTTGTATAGTTGAGATAGAGGCCTTTCCTTGTATTATATATACATGCACCAGCACCCCATCAATACAACGTCTATTGTATTGCAAACTTTCCCGTCTACACGTGTCACAACCACCTTAGTGCCCCCTATCTGGAAGCAACCTGAACAGCCAGTGACGATTACAGCGTCATCACGGGCGGCGTTCAAATGCAGCCTGGATGGCCAGACTACCACTTGTGCATACTCGTAATTACGGAAAAATAATAATCGCTTCTTACTATCTATTTTGATGTTAGCGCCTCACCCACAATTGGTACTACAACTTGTTTGGTGCCCCATATATTTGACCTTCGTGTTGAGTGGTCAAGTAGAGAACTTGTCTCACAGTGTGAATTCGCTACACTAAAGAAGAATCTGATTAAGACACAAGATGCTGGTGTTTAGCACGTGAGGCTGGCCAAGAGCAACTTTATTAATTTCTTTATGGTGGTACAAAAATTACTACTCCCTCCGATCCATAGTATAAGTGTCGCAGTTTTAAACTAAGGTTGCTTAGTTCAAAACTATGATACTTATTTTGGATCGGAGGGAGTACCTGCTCTCCATCCCAATGTTGTGTGAGCTGCACTTCATCACGCTCCCAGGAGATGCTTTTACTACAGCTCAACTTTTTTTACATGTCAGCCTTTAAGCAGCAACATCAGCAGCAGCTGTGAACTCATTATTTCTATATCTTCTGTTGGAATTTTTGTCTATTTGGGCCTACCCCAATAGCAGTTTCAAAAATTCCTAATAAATCCTAGAGGCCCACGCAGCCCATTCGTGCAAGGCAAGAGGTAGAACTAAAGTTTAGTCCCACATTGCTAGTTTAGAGGGAGTTGAACCTTTTTATAAGGGAGGTTCTTTCCCCACTTGTATGAGTATGAGAACAAGAGGGACATCCACGCGCGCTCCTCCTCCGCCGCCCGCCTCGCCACGATGCGGGTTGCGGGAATGAGCCGAGCCGATGTCTAATTTTTGCCACGCACTACGGGTATACGAAAGGTCACTTGGGAGCTGAAAAGTTTTTGCGGTAGTGGATAATGAATACGACCGGCGCACCTCTTCGCGTGCTGTCTGTTCACTTCGTCTCCCTCCGTTGGTTCACCTCCCGTCTCAGCCTGTTCGCGTCCCTCTCCTGTGCCTATATAAGAGAGGTCGCCTCTCCGTGAGAGACACATAAGAAGGTCCTCTTCCTCTCGCCACACAGTTCCTGAGCACTGCGTTGCTGCTACAATCTTCCCCATCACGGCTTGCGGCGTGCACCGGAGGTCGGGACAGTAGGCCTCCGAAACCGCACCTTTTGAGTCCTGTACGGGAGAAGGGTGATAAGGTTTTTGGGGAGCGCGCTGCGCGACTACTGAATTCTTCGTCACGGACGCCCCGGACTCCGACGACTACTTCCCCGACGACGACTACTTCCCCGAGGTCGACAACCTCCTCGACGACATGGAGGACACCGACCCAAGTCCAGTGCCTCTGCTCCTGCTGCTGTCACGTACGTGTTTCTCCCCATTCTATTAGAGGTTCCCCTATAGTTCCTTGTTCTAGTATTTGTCCTAGATATGTTAGACTCTATTTCATATATGCAACCTGCTATACTGTCTGCTCTAGATATGTTTAGTTACGGTTCATATATGAACATGTTGTTTACCTTCTCTTTGTCAAATCGCATGGCTTATTTTATCACTGCTATACTAGCCATGCTTTATCTAGTATTTTTGTTAATAAAATCATTCGGTAAATTGCTCATATTTCCAACAATCCAAAAACCTTATTATAGGCAATTTACCCCAAGTGGTTTTGCTGCTTCCTTGAGACCTCCTATGTTTGAGGGTATCCACTATAAGAGGTGGCGCGTGAGAGCAATCTTATGGTTTCAAACCATGAGTTGCTATGACGCCACTCTTGGCAAACCTGAAGGAGAGCAAGATGCCCAATAGGCACAAGCTTTTCAGAAAATGGATACCTTGTTTAAGGCTGCCCTCTTGACTGTTCTTGATGAGAACATAGTTGATGCTTATGCGTCAATTGATAATGGAAAAGATATGTGGGATGCACTCGAGGCCAAGTTTGGGGTCTCGGATGCTGGCACTGAGTTGTACATCATGGAGCAGTTCTATGACTACAGGATGACTGAAGAGCGCTCCATGGTTGAGCAAGCTCATGAGATACAGTAATTTGCTAGAGAACTTGAGCACTTCAATTGTATCCTACCGGACAAGTTTATTGCCAAAGGAATCATCACTAAGCTTCCTCCCACGTGGAGGAACTTTGCTACCTCACTGAAGCATAAGAGGCAGGAGTTTTCCGTTCCGGATCTCATTGGTACTCTTGATGTGGAAGAAAAGGCGAGAGCAAAGGACAATCGTGCTCGAGGTATTGAGGGAGGTTCTAGTGCCAATCTGCATGTAAGAAGAACTTCCAGCCCCACAAGTTCAAGAACAAGGGCAAGTTTGATGGTAAAGCAAAGTTTGATGGGAAGAACAAGGTCAGTGCAGACACCTAACTTCAAGAAGAAGAACGCCAAGAAGAAAGGTGTTTGTCATGTGTGTGGAGATCCTGATCATTGGGCTCCTAGTTGCCCCAATCGCTATGACAAGCGTCATCCTGTGAAAGGCGGCAAGACCGCTAATGTTGTCATTGGATACACTGTCATGAAGGATGCTGGGTATGGTATATGTAGCGACCCGACCTCAGATGGTCAAGTCTCTGTGTTCCAGTGTCATCCCTGGATCAGTAATGCTGACACACACAGTACTCGAAGGATTTATAACAGAGTAGCAATCACACACTTATTACATCGAATGTCTCAAAAGAGAACTTATTACAATAATATGGCTTAAGGCCATCTAATGCGATAACAATGGAAGGCTTGGAAGATAAAGTGAGTCCATCAACTCCAACGGCATAGCTGAGCTGCACGGCAACGACCTAAAGAACCTTACTCCTCGTCTGAAAAGTCTGCAACATATTACGTTGCAGCCTGAGAACGGGTCAGGACATGGAATATGCTGGCAATATAACACAATAGAGCAGGAACGGAATAATGCTATCACTACATGCATATTTGGCTGGTGGAAAGCTCTATGGTTATAGTTTTGCGAAAAGCCAATTTTTCCCTACAAGAAAGGAATAGATTTTATTTAACTATCATGGTGGTTGAAATATTGAGAAGGTATAACCCCAACTCAATCCCAATTAAAGTAGTTAACATCCCAACAATATTAATTAAGAGTGATGAGATACATGTGATAACTCAAGTACTAGATACTCAAAATTGTACATAATCGGGGACACGGCTAACCATGATTAGATTGTACACTCTGCAGAGGTTTGCGCACTTTTCCCCACAAGACTCGATCGCCTCCGCTGATTTCTCGCACTACATGGCGCTTGAGAAACGGATGATCGAGACATGCCTTCGTAAACATTAACTCTCTACTCCGG
The DNA here is from genome assembly GCA_021605145.1 of Aegilops bicornis. Classification (NCBI taxonomy): domain Eukaryota; kingdom Viridiplantae; phylum Streptophyta; class Magnoliopsida; order Poales; family Poaceae; genus Aegilops; species Aegilops bicornis. The sequence continues at coordinate 681,148,951 of CM038669.1, read as the reverse complement.
GTAGACCATACCAAAGCTACAAAACCCACTACCTGCTGATCTACCTCTTCAAGAGCTTCACGTAACTTACTCAACTATGCTAGAGCCCATAGTACCTTGTGGCTGCTCATGGAAGTTTCTAGCATGAATAATCTCAGTTCCCTTTGAGCCTGGGTGGCGGTCCATAGGAAGATCACACGGGTACCCCGGGATTTCCAAAAAATAAAACAGACAACACTGGGTTCCCCAGGTGCCTCAATCCACCCAGATGTGTATTAAAGTTGCCACCTTAAATAAACCATTAATTAACAATCTCACATCTGTCATGGACTCACTCAAACCCAAACCACGTCTACGAGCATAGCATAGCAATATAAGCAACGACAGAAGTAACTCCCAAGGGTTTGATAGTAACAGGCAATAGGTTCTACCTCAACTACTACTTCCCAACCCATAAGTTAATGACATCCTAACCATGCAATGTTGAGGATTGAGCTAATGCATAAAAACCGGTATGAAAAGAGTATGATCAAAGTGTTACATGCCTTCTTGACGATCCGTGAATCCTAGAGACTCAGAGTAACACGCTTAGACTCCGGGAATTCTATCGCAAGCAAACAATAACATACATAAGCAACAAGCAAAGATGCACAAGCAAAACTTCAACTAAAAGAGGTTGACCAGAAATTTCAACTTAAGAACTCCGGTTCGCAAAAAGAATCAAACCAAACGGAGCAACGAAACTCAAACGGTGAAAGAAACAAGTTCCGTTTACTAATCTGAACTAGGGTCAAATTTTACAGTATCAAAATCTTCTTTAAGTTGTTTAAGCGGAAAGAGGGTCTCGAGACGAAGATCTAGGCGCTTGAATCGCCTGATTCCGACTAACGAGCGAAAAGATAAACAGAAACTAAGATTGATCGTAAATCGCGATCAGCAAAATCGCGGAGTAAATCCAAGAAAAAGAAAAACTGACGAACAGACTAACGAACAAACATTCGTTATCTGGATCTAAACGAAGAACGCGTTCGTTAAAACGAACGAACGAGCGAACACTCGCTAAATAAATAAATCGGAGAAAAACCGATCTATTTAAAAAAACGAAAACTAGGGTTTTCTAAAAAAACGAATGTTTTTTTCTCAGAAAACCGGGGCGGCGGGGCGGCTACCTCGGCTCGGCTCGGTGAGCTCCGGCGGAGTTCGTAGCGACGGCGGGACGGCGTGGGATGGCGGGTGGCGGCAGCGGCGACGACGGGAGGCGGCGACGGCGGCTCTGGCGGCGGCGGAGGCGGCCATGGGCTCGGGCGGTGGCTCCGGCTCAGCTCAAGCGGCGGTGGCGGGTGGCGGTGGTGGTGGTGTGGCGGCGGGGTGGCGGGGTATTTAAGAGAGGGGGGCGGCGACTTGGAGAAGGGGGCAAGGCGCGGTGGAGGCGGAGTCTCTGCCTGTAGTCCCGGTCCGAAGTCGGCATGGCGGCTGGGCCACTGCTTTGGCTGGGCCCTAGGCCCGGTCAAGCTGGGAAACCTTTTTTTTAAGTAGTTCCGTTGACGGAAAATAAATCCTATAAAATAAAATAAAAATCGAAAAATGCTAAAACAAATTTTCACCGTCTAAATGAAATATTTAGAACGAGATGAACATTTTCTTGGCCCTAAAATGCAATTTTTGAAAACGTGCAATTTTTCTAACATAAATAAAATCCAACAAATGATTTTAACATTTTTCCTCCAATATTTCAATTGTTTTGGAGAAGTCATTTTTTCTCCCCTCATTTATTTTATTATGAAATATTTTTTTCGGAGAGAAAAATAATTAAAATCAAAAATACTCGTTTTCGCTATTTGATAAAAATCAAATATGAAAACCGGAAAATCCCCAACTCTCTCCGAGGGTCCTTGAGTTGCTTAGGACTTCGAGGATTGCGGAACGAAGATGCAATAAAATATGATATGCATGGATGACCTATGTATAACATTCCAAATTGAAAATTTGGGATGTTACAAACCTACCCCCTTAAGATGAATCTCGTCCTCGAGATTCGGGTTGGCTAGAAAATAGGTGCGGGTGGTCCTTGCGAAGATCATCCTCTCGTTCCCAGGTGGCTTCCTCCTCGGTATGGTGGCTCCGCTGAACTTTGCAAAACTTGATAACCTTGCCGCGAGTGACTCGGCTGGCAAAGTCAAGAATCTTCACTGGCTTCTCTTCGTAAGTCAAATTACTGTCCAACTGAATCGCCTCCAGGGGTACTGTATCTCTTAATGGTATATCGGCCATCTCAGCATGACACTTCTTCAGCTGTGAGACGTGGAACACATCGTGAACTCCCGACAATCCTTCTGGTAACTCCAGCTTGTAGGCAACTTCTCCCATCCGTTCCAAAACACGATACGGTCCTACAAATCTCGGAGCTAATTTTCCCTTAACTCCAAAACGTTTCACTCCTCGCAAGGGTGATACTCGCATATATGCTCTGTCTCCAATTTCATAGGTTACCTCCTTGCGTTTTGTGTCTGCATAACTCTTCTGCCTAGACTGAGAAATCTTCAGTCTATCACGGATCAGTTTAACCTTCTCCTCAGACTCCTTGATCAAGTCTGGTCCAAACAGTTGTCGGTCTCCTACCTCATCCCACATCAGTGGTGTTCTGCATCTGCGTCCATACAGAGCTTCGAACGGTGCCATCTTCAAACTGGCCTGGTAGCTATTGTTGTATGAGAACTCTGCGTAAGGCAAATTGTCATCCCAACTAGATCCATAATCTAGCGCATGTGCTCTCAACATGTCCTCCGTAATCTGGTTGACTCTCTCTGTCATCCATCTCATGCGGGTGAAATGTTGTAATCAACTCCAATCTCGCACCTGTGGTCCGTGTAACCGATGCCAAAACTTTGAAGTAAACTGTGTTCCTCTATCGATACGATGGTCCTCGGAACTCCATGCAAACATACGATCCTTGACATATATATCTTGGCCAACTTTGCACTTGTATAAGTTGTTTTCACTGGGATGAAGTGAGCCACTTTGGTCAAGCGATCCACTACTACCCATATTGAATCATATCCTGCTTTGGTCCTAGGTAATCCGGTGATAAAGTCCATGCCAAGTTTATCCCACTTCCATTCGGGTATCAGCATAGGCTGTAATAGTCCCGGCCGCTTCGATGCTCTGCCTTCACTCTCTGACATACATCACATACAACTACATACTCGGCAATATCCTTCTTCATACCGGTCCACCAGAAACGTTCTTTTAAATCCAAATACATCTTGGTGTTTCCGGGGTGTATCGAGTAGGGTGAGTCATGAGCCTCCTGAAGTATTAACTTCCTGATCTCTGGGTTATTAGGCACATAAACTCGGTCCTCAAACCATAAGGTATCGTGCTCATCCTCGCCGAAAACCTTTGGCCTTTCCTTTGCTCATCTTCTCCTTTATCTCAGCAATCTCTTTGTCCTCCTTCTGAGCTTCTTGAATCTTATCCAACAATGTTGACTGAACTTCCATTGTTGCAATGAAACCTCTTGGAACAATCTCCAACCGAAGTTCCATGATATCCTCAGCTAACTCCTTCGCAATCCTTTACTTTCAAGGATATTGGCATAACTCTTAAAGCGTCACCTTTCTGACATTGGCCTTTCCGGGATGATAGTGTAGCTTCATATCGTAATCCTTTATAAGCTCCAACCATCTCCTCTGTCTAAGGTTCAACTCCTTCTGTGTGAAAATGTACTTCAAACTCTTATGATCCGTGTACACATCACAACGGTTCCCAATAAGATAATGTCTCCAAGTCTTCAATGCATGCACTACGGCTGCTAGCTCCAAATCATGCGTGGCATAGTTCAACTCATGGGGCTTTAGTTGTCATGAGGCATACGAAACAACTCTTCCATCCTGCATAAGCACACATCCAAGTCCCAAGCGTGAGGCGTCACAATACACTTGAAACTCCTTATGTATATCGGACAAGGTTAACACTGGGGCTGTAGTCAAACGTTTCTTCAACTCCTGGAAACTTGCCTCGCAATCTTCTGTCCATTTAAATTTGGTATCCTTCTTCAATAATTCAGTCATTGGCTTAGCAATCTTGGAAAGAATTTCAATGAATCTTCGATAATATCCTGCGAGTCCAAGGAAACTGCGGATCTCGCCAACTGAAGTGGGTGCCAACCATTCAAAGGACGGATCGAACCTTCATCGATCTACTGCTATACCTTCTCCTGATATAACATGCCCAAGAAATCCAACTTCCTTCAACCAAAACTCGCACTTGTTGAATTTGGCGTATAACTGATGTTCCCTGAGTTTCTCGAGAACTAAACGCAAGTGCTCCTTGTGCTCCTCTTCGTTCTTCGAGTATACCATGATGTCATCAATAAACACCACAAAAAACTTGTCCAAATACTCCATGAACACCTTGTTCATCATGCTCATGAAATAAGCAGGGGCGTTAGTCAGTCCAAACGACATGACCGTATACTCGTATAATCCCTACCGCGCGGTGAACGCTGTCTTTGGTATATCCTTCTCTCGGATCTTCAACTGATGGTATCCCGATCGTAGATCAATCTTCGAAAACACCTTAGCTCCTTGCAGCTAATCAAACAGATCATTGATCATCGGCAGTGGGTACTTGTTCTTAATCGTTACTTCATTCAAGGCTCGGTAATCAACAACCATCCTTAGGGATTTATCCTTCTTCTCAACCAAAAGCACTGGAGCTCCCCAAGGTGATGAACTCCTTCAATGTAACCTTTCTCCAACAACTCCTTGATCTGCTTTCTTGATTTCCTCCAGATCATTTGCGGGCATCCGATAGGGTCTCTTGGATATTGGCCCTGTACCTGGCAATAGCTCTATCAAAAACTCGATGTCTCGATCCGGTGGCATGCGTGGTAACTCCTCTGGGAAAACATCCGGAAAATCCTTTACTACTGGCACTTCCTCTTGAACAACTCCCGTGAGGGCATTCACTTGGCTCCTCCTAGGCACATGCCTAGATACATACTTAATCCTTGTTTCTCCGGTGGTAAGATAAATTGATTTGCTAGCACAAATAATGCTCCCTCCATACTTTGACATCCAGTCCATACCTAATATCACATCCAATCCTTGCGACTCCAAGATAATTAGGTCAGACGGAAAAACATGTGTGCCAATGGTTAGGGGTATCTGGTTGCACCATTGGCTAGCCATGTACTCTACTCCAGGCGAGCTCACTAAAAGAGGGGTCCTAAGGGTTTGGGTTGGTAGCTTAAAATTATCCACAAATCCCCTTGATATGTATGAATGTGATGCACCAGTATCGAAAAGAACAAGAGTGGTAAATGACTTAACCAAGAACTTACCTATTACCGCTATTCTGCCGCTCTTCAACCTCCTCCACGTTAACGTGGTTCACTTGTCCTTTGTTGAATGGATTGGGCTTCTTCCCAAAGGTTCTATTTTTGTTTCCATTCCTTCTTTCAGGGCAATCATTGGCATAGTGCCCTGTCTTCCCGCACTTAAAGCAAGTAACTTGACTTAGGTCTCTTTTGGCGGGTGTAGCTGGGTTGGAGCGGTTCTGATTGTTATTAACTCCGTTCCCATTTCCATTCTTAGCACCATTGTGGTTATGCGTGTTGGGGAACGTAGTAATTTCAAAAAATTTCCTACGCACACGCAAGGATCATGGTGATGCATAGCAACGAGAGGGGAGAGTGTTGTCTACGCACTCGTGAGACCGAGCGGAAACAATCACAACGTAGAGGAAGTAGTCGACGTTCTCCTCGCGATCCAACCGATCCAAGCACCGCATACTCCGGCACCTCCGAGTTCTTGGCACACGTACAGCTCGGTGGCGCTCCTCGGGCTCCGATCCAGCAAAGCTCCGGGAGAGAGAGTTCACAAGACGACGGCGTGCAGGACGATCTTGATGTTCTACCAACGCAGGCTTCGCCTAAGCACCGCCACGATTTGACCGAGGTGGAATATGGTGGAGGGGGCACCGCACACGGCTAAGGAACGATCTCAAGGATCAACTTGTGTGTCCATGGGGTGCCCCTGCCTCAGATATAAAGGAGGGAGGGAGGAGGAGGCCGGCCCTAGGATCGGCGCCATGGGGAGTCCTACTCCCACCGGAGTAGGATTCCCCTTCCTAGTCCAACTAGGAGTCCTTCCATGTATTAGGAGTAGGAGACAAGGAAGGGGAAGAGAGAAGGAAGGAAGGAGGGGTGCGGCCTCCCCTAGTCCAATTCGGACTAGGCCATGGGCGCGCGGCCTGCCCTAGGCAGCCCTCTCTCTTTCCCGCAGGCCCAATAAGGCCCAATACTTCTCCCGGCGAATTCCCGTAACTTTCCGGCACTTCAAAAATACCCGAATCATTCGAACCTTTCCGAACTCCGAATATAGTCGTCCAATATATCGATCTTTACGCCTCGACCATTTCGAGACTCCTCGTCATGTCCCCGATCTCATCCGGGACTCCGAACTCCTTCGGTACATCAAAACTCATAAACTCATAATATAACCGCCATCGAAACCTTAAGCGTGCAAGGACCCTACGGTTCGAGAACAATGTAGACATGACCGAGACACATCTCCGGTTAATAACCAATAGCGGGACCTGGATGCCCATATTGGTTCCTACATTTTCTACGAAGATCTTTATCGGTCAGACCGCATAACAACATACGTTGTTCCCTTTGTCATCGGTATGTTACTTGCCCGAGATTCGATCGTCGGTATCCAATACCTAGTTCAATCTCAAGCATCGACAAGTCTCTTTACTCGTCCGTAATGCATCATTCCGTAACTAACTCATTAGCTACATTGCTTGCAAGGCTTATAGTGATGTGCATTACCGAGATGGCCTGAGATACCTCTCCGAGCAATCGGAGTGACAAATCCTAATCTCGAAATACGCCAACCCAACATCTGCCTTTGGAGACACTTGTAATACTCCTTTATAATCACCCAATTACGTTGTGACGCTTGGTAGTACCCAAAGTGTTCCTCCGCAAACGGAGTTGCATAATCTCATAGTTATAGGAACATGTATAAGTCATGGATAAAAGCAATAGCAACATACTAAACGATCGGGTGCTAAGCTAATGGAATGGGTCATGTCAATCAGATCATTCTCCTAATGATGTGATCCCGTTAATCAAATGACAACTCATGTCTATGGTTAGGAAACATAACCATCTTTGATTAACGAGCTAGTCAAGTAGAGGCATACTAGTGACACTGCTTGTCTATGTATTCACACATGTATTATGTTTCCGGTTAATACAATTCTAGCATGAATAATAAACATTTATCATGATATAAGGAAATAAATAATAACTTTATTATTGCCTCTAGGGCATATTTCCTTCAGTCTCCCACTTGCACTAGAGTAAATAATCTAGATCATATCACCATGTGATTAACATCGATAGTTCACATCATCATGTGATTAACACCCATAGTTCACATCGCCATGTGACCAACACCCAAAGGGTTTACTAGATTCAGTAATCTAGTTCACATCGCTATGTGATTAACACCCAAAGAGTACTAAGGTGTGATCATGTTTTGCTTGTGAGAGAATCTTAGTCAACGGGTCTTTCATATTCAGATCCGTTATGTATTTTGCAATTTTCTATGTCTACAATGCTCTGCACGGAGCTACTCCAGCTAATTGCTCCCACTTTCAATATGTATCTAGATCGAGACTTAGAGTCATCCAGATCGGTGTCAAAACTTGCATCGACGTAACCCTTTACGACGAACCTTTTGTCACTTCCATAATCGAGAAACATATCCTTATTCCACTAAGGATAATTTTGACCGCTGTCCAATGATCTACTCCTAGATCACTATTGTACTCCCTTGCCAAACTCAGTGTAGGGTATACAATAGATCTGGTACACAGCATGGCATACTTCATAGAACCTATGGCCAAAGCATAGGGAATGACTTTCATTCTCTTTCTATCTTCTGCCGTGGTCGGGTTTTGAGTCTTACTCAATTTCACACCTTGTAACACAGGCAAGAACTTTTTCTTTATTTGCTCCATTTTGAACTACTTCAAAATCTTGTCAAGGTATGTACTCATTGAAAAAATTTATCAAGCGTCTTGATCTATCTCTATAGATCTTGATGCTCAATATGTAAGCAGCTTCACCGAGGTCTTTCTTTTAAAAACTCCTTTTAAACACTCCTTTATGCTTTGCGTATAATTCTACATTATTTCCGATCTACAATATGTCATTCACATATACTTATCGTAAATATTGTAGTGCTCCCACTCACTTTCTAGTAAATACAGGCTTCACTCGCAAGTCTCAGATAAACTATATGCTTTGATCAACTTATCAAAGCGTATATTCCAACTCCGAGATGCTTGCACCAGTCCATAGATGGATCATTTGGAGCTTGCACACTTTGTTAGCTCCCTTTGGATCGATAAAACCTTCCGGTTGCATCATATACAACTCTTCCTCCGTAAACCCATTCAGAATGCAGTTTTTACATCCATTTGCCAAATTTCATAAATTGTGGCAATTGCTAACATGATTCGGACAGACTTAAGCATCGCTACGCTTGAGAAAATCTCATTGTAGTTAACACCTTGAACTTGTCAAAACCTTTTGCGACAAGTCGAGCTTTGTAGATAGTAACACTACTATCAACGTCCGTCTTCCTCTTGAAGATCCATTTATTTTCTATTGCTTGCCGACCCTCGGGCAAGTCAACCAAAGTCCACACTTTGTTTTCATACATGGATCCCATCTCAGATTTCATGGCTTCTAGCCATTTAGCGGAATCTGGGCTCACCATCGCTTCTTCATAGTTCGTGAGGTTCGTCATGATCTAGTAGCATGACTTTCGTAACAGGATTGCCGTACCACTCTGTGCGGATCTCACTCTGGTTTACCTACGAGATTCGGTAGTGACTTGATCTAAAGTTACATGATCATCATCATTAGCTTCCTCACTAATTGGTGTAGGAATCATCGAACTGATTTCCGTGATGAAATACTTTCCAATTCGGGAGAAGGTACAAATTACCTTATCAAGCTCCACTTTCCTCCCACTCACTTCTTTCGAGAGAAACTCCTTCTCTAGAAAGGATCCATTTATAAGCAACGAATGTTTTTGCCTTCGGATCTGTGATAGAAGGTATACCCAACAATTTCCTTTGGGTATTCTATGAAGACGCACTTCTCCGATTTGGGTTTGAGCTTATCAGGATGAAACTTTTTCACATAAGCATCACAACTTCCAAACTTTAAGAAAACGACAGCTTAGGGTTTACCGTTAAACCATAGTTCATACGGTGTCGCCTCAACGGATTTAGATGGTGCCCTATTAAACGTGAATGCAGCTGTCTCTAATGCATAACCCCAAAACGATAGTGGTAAACTGATAAGAGACATCATAGATCGCACCATATCCAATAAAGTGCGGTTACGACTTTCGGACACACCATTATGTTGTGGTGTTCCATATGGCGTGAGTTGCTAAACTATTTCACATTGTTTCAAATGAAGACCAAACTCAGAACTCAAATATTTATCTCCACGATCAGATCGCAGAAACTTTATTTTCTTGTTACGATGATTTTCCACTTCACTCTGAAATTCTTTGAACTTTTCAATTATTTCAGACTTATGTTTCATCAAGTAGATATACCCATATCTGCTCAAATCATTTTGTGAAGGTCAGAAAATAACGATACTTGCCACGAGCATCAACACTCATTGAATCGCATACATCGGTATGTATTATTTCCAATAAGTCAAGAGCTTGTTCCATTGTTCCGAGAACGGAGTTTTAGTCATCTTGCCCAAAAGGCACGGTTCGCAAGCATCAAATGATTCATAATCAAGTGATTCCAAAAGTCCATCGACATGGAGTTTTCTTCAAGCGCTTTACACCAATATGACCTAAACGGCAAGCCACAAATAAGTTGCACTATCATTATTAACTTTGCATCTTTTGGTTTCAATATTATGAATATGTGTATCACTATGATCGAGATCCAATGAACCATTTTCATTGGGTGTGTAACCATATAAGGTTTTATTCATGTAAACAGAACAACAATTTATTCTCTTACTTAAATGAATAACCGTATTGCAATAAACATGATCAAATCATATTTATGCTCAACACCAAATAACACTTATTTAGGTTCCACACTAATCCCGAAAGTATAGGGAGTGTGCGATGATGATCATATCAATCTTGGAACTACTTCCAACACTCATCGTCACTTCCCCTTCAACTAGTTTCTGTTCATTCTCAGAACTCCCGTTTCAAGTTACTACTCTTAGCAACTATACCAAAGATCAAATACCGAGGGGTTGCTATGAACACTAGTAAAATACACATCAATAATCTGTATATCAAATATACCTTTGTTCACTTTGCCATCCTTCTTATCCACCAAATATTCAGGGTAGTTCCGCTTCCAAAGGACCAGTTCCATTGCAGCAAAAGTACTTAGTCTCGTGCTTAGGTCCAGACTTGGGCTTCTTCACACGAGCAACAACTTGCTTGCCGTTCCTTTTGAAGTTCCCTTCTTCCCTTTGCCCTTTTCCTTGAGATTAGTGGTCTTGTCAATCATCAACACTTGATGCTCTTTCTTGATTTCTACCTTCGTTGATTTCAACATCACGAAGAGCTTGGGAATCGTTTTCGTCATCCCCTGCATACTATAGTTCATCACGAAGTTCTAGTAACTTAGTGATGGTGACTAGAGAATTCATCAATCACTATCTTATCTCGAAGATTAACTCCCACTTGATTCAAGCCATTGAAGTATTCGGACAATCTGAGCACATGCTCACTAGTTGAGCGATTCTCCTCCATCTTTTAGCTATAGAACTTGTTGGAGACTTCATATCTCTCAACTCGGGTATTTGCTTGAAATATTAACTTCAATTCCTGGAACATCTCATATGGTCCATGACGCGTTCAAAACGTCTTTGAAGTCCCGATTCTAAGCCGTTAAGTATGGTGCACTAAACTATCAAGTAGTCATCATATTGAGCTAGCCAAACGCTCATAACGCCCCGCATCTGCTCCTGCAATAGGTCTGTCACCTAGCGGTGCATTAAGGACATAATTCTTACATGCAGCATTGAGGATAAACCTCGGATCACGGATCCAATCCGCATCATTGCTACTAACATTTTTCAACACAATTTTCTCTAGGAACATATGAAAATAAACATATGAAAGCAACAACGCGAGCTATTGATCTACAACATAATTTGCAAAATACTGCCAGACTAAGTTCATGATAAATTTAAGTTCAATTAATCATATTACTTAAGAACTCCCACTTAGGCAGACATCTCTCTAGTCATCTAAGTGATCACGTGATCCAAATCAACTAAACCATAACCGATCATCACGTGAGATGGAGTAGTTTTCAATGGTGAACATCACTATGTTGATCATATCTACTATATGATTCACGCTCAACCTTTCGGTCTCAGTGTTCCGAGGCCATATCTGCATATGCTAGGCTCGTCAAGTTTAACCTGAGTATTCCGCGTGTGCAAAACTGGCTTGCACCCGTTGTAGATGGACGTAGAGCTTATCACACCCGATCATCACGTGGTGTCTGGGCACGACAAACTTTGGCAACGGTGCATACTCAGGGAGAACACGTCTTGATAATTTTTAGTGAGAGATCATCTTAAAATGCTACCGTCAATCAAAGCAGAATAAGATGTATAACAGATAAACATCATATGCAATCAAAATATGTGACATGATATGGCCATCATCATCTTGTGCCTTTGATCTCCATCTCCAAAGCATCGTCATGATTTCCATCGTCACCGGCATGACACCATGATCTCCATCATCTTGATCTTTATCAATGTGTCGTCACATGGTCGTCTCGCCAACTATTGCTCTTGCAACTATTGCTATCGCATAGCGATAAAGTAAAGCAATTATTTGGCGCTTGCATCTTATGCAACAAAGAGACAACCATAGGGCTTACGCCATTGTCGATAACTTTAACAAAACATGATCATCTTATACAACAACTTATATCTCATCACGTCTTGACCATATCACATCACAACATGCCCTGCAAAAACAAGTTAGACGTCCTCTACTTTGTTGTTGCAAATTTTACGTGGCTGCTACGGGCTTTAAGCAAGAACCAATCTCACCTACGCATCAAGACCACAACGATACTTCGTCAAATAGACTCCGTTTTAACCTTCGCAAGGACCGGGCGTAGTCACACTCGGTTCAACTAAAGTTGGAGAAACTGACACCCGCCAGCCACCTGTGTGCAAAGCACGTCGGTAGAACCAGTCTCGCGTAAGCGTCTGGCGTAATGTCGGTCCGGGCCGCTTCATCCAACAATACCGCTGAACCAAAGTATGACATGCTGGTAGGCAGTATGACTTGTATCGCCCACAACTCACTTGTGTTCTACTCGTGCAAAACATCAAACCATAAAAACCTGGCTCGGATGCCATTGTTGGGGAACGTAGTAATTTCAAAAAATTTCCTACGCACACGCAAGGATCATGGTGATGCATAGCAACGAGAGGGGAGAGTGTTGTCTACGTACCCTCGTAGACCGAAGCGGAAGCAATCACAACGTAGAGGAAGTAGTCGTCGTTCTCCTCGCGATCCAACCGATCCAAGCACCGTTACTCCGGCACCTTCGAAGTTCTTGGCACACGTACAGCTCGGTGGCGCTCCTCGGCTCCGATCCAGCAAAGCTCCGGGAGAGAGAGTTCCGTCGACGACGGCGTGGTGACGATCTTGATGTTCTACCAACGCAGGGCTTCGCCTAAGCACTGCTACGATTTGACCGAGGTGGAATATGGTGGAGGGGCACCGCACACGGCTGAAGGAACGATCTCAAGGATCAACTTGTGTGTCCATGGGGTGCCCCCTGCCCCGTATATAAAGGAGGGAGGGAGGAGGAGGCCGGCCCTAGGAGGGGCGCCATGGGGAGTCCTACTCCCACCGGGAGTAGGATTCCCCTTCCTAGTCCAACTAGGAGTCCTTCCATGTATTAGGAGTAGGAGACAAGGAAGGGGAAGAGAGAAGGGAAGGAAGGAGGGTGCGGCCCTCCCCTAGTCCAATTCGGACTAGGCCATGGGGCGCGGCCTGCCCTAGGCAGCCCTCTCTCTTTCCCGCAGGGCCCAATAAGGCCCAATACATCTCCCGGCGAATTCCCGTAACTCTCCGGTACTCCGAAAATACCCGAATCATTCGAACCTTTCCGAACTCCGAATATAGTCGTCCAATATATCGATCTTTACGTCTCGACCATTTCGAGACTCCTCGTCATGTCCCCGATCTCATCCGGGACTCCGAACTCCTTTGGTACATCAAAACTCATAAACTCATAATATAACTGTCATCGAAACCTTAAGCGTGCGGACCCTACGGTTCGAGAACAATGTAGACATGACCGAGACACATCTCCAGTCAATAACCAATAGCGGGACCTGGATGCCCATATTGGTTCCTACATTTTCTACGAAGATCTTTATCGGTCAGACCGCATAACAACATACGTTGTTCCCTTTGTCATCGGTATGTTACTTGCCCGAGATTCGATCGTCGGTATCCAATACCTAGTTCAATCTCGTTACTGGCAAGTCTCTTTACTCGTTCCGTAATGCATCATTCCGTAACTAACTCATTAGCTACATTGCTTGCAAGGCTTATAGTGATGTGCATTACCGAGATGGCCCAGAGATACCTCTCCGACAATCGGAGTGACAAATCCTAATCTCGAAATACGCCAACCCAACATCTGCCTTTGGAGACACTTGTAATACTCCTTTATAATCACCCAGTTACGTTGTGACGTTAGTACCCAAAGTGTTCCTCCGGCAAACGGGAGTTGCATAATCTCATAGTTATAGGAACATGTATAAGTCATGGATAAAAGCAATAGCAACATACTAAACGATCGGATGCTAAGCTAATGGAATGGGTCATGTCAATCAGATCATTCTCCTAATGATGTGATCCCGTTAATCAAATGACAACTCATGTCTATGGTTAGGAAACATAATCATCTTTGATTAACGAGCTAGTCAAGTAGAGGCATACTAGTGACACTCTGTTTGTCTATGTATTCACACATGTATTATGTTTCCGGTTAATACAATTCTAGCATGAATAATAAACATTTATCATGATATAAGGAAATAAATAATAACTTTATTATTGCCTCTAGGGCATATTTCCTTCAATGCGATCCTCCTCTAGTGTGGTTGTGACCTCCATGGTTATGAACAAGTCCTCCCGAGTTCGGGGTTAAGCGGGGCTTCTGTTGAGCTCCTGAATTATACTTCCCTCGTCCATACTTCGTCTTACGGCTCTCAATCTGCTGCTGCTTCCCTTCAATCATAAGGGCCTTGTCTACCAACTCCTGGTAGTTGTTGAAAGTTGACACCATCTACTGCATGCTCATCTCATCATTCAGCCCTTCCATAAACTTCTCCTGCTTCACGGCATCTGTGGCCACATCATTAGGGGCATAGCGTGATAACTTGCTAAAATCATCCACGTACTGAGCTACATTACGGTTCCCCTGGCGTAAGTTGCGAAACTCGCGCTTCTTCATCTGCATGGCTCCAGTTGAGACATGGGCCGTGCGAAAAGCTTGCTGAAACTGGTCCCAAGTGACATTGGCTATAGGAAAAGTAGCCGTGTAATTCTCCCACCATGCGTCTTTGGTTCATCCAATTGATGTGCGGCAAAGCACACCTTCTCGACATCTGTGCATCCTGCGGTGGTTAACTCCTTCCAATACGGGCGTAACCAATCATCAAGAACTATTGGCTCGGTGCTACTAAAACACCGCGGTCAGTAACCTCGTAAAGCGGGCTAAATTGTCCACTGGCGGCGGGTTATTGTTGTTGTTGTTGTTGCCCTGGTTCTGAACTAGCAATTGCATCAAAGCATTCTGCTGGTGGATCAACTGGGTGAGCTCCGGTGGGAAAGCAAAACCAGTGTCACATCTCGGAGGCATCTGATGGGTTTAGATGGAAGAGATTAGAATAGAAAAAAGGTCTAATGAGAAAACACTACCCATATGCACATGAGGCAAACACAAACATTTCACTCAATCAATCAAGCAAGGGCATACAAACGGTCTAGGACTATCGCAAAGTGCTCAACTAATACTAGATACATGGGGGAAATACTACTAGTATATGGTGGCCATCTAGAAATTTTGATCGGTGGAAGACTCCATGATGTCTGCTCCAGCTTCGTCTTTGTAGTCATCATCACTTGGATCGGAATCGGTGTCGTCGATGATGATGTAGTTGTCCGGGCAAGTGGGGTCGTAGTCTTCTTCTTCCGTGCTGGTCCTCCCATGAATACTCGATCTTCTTAACCAGGTCATCGTTCTTCTCCAAGAGTGTCT
Organism: Aegilops bicornis; assembly: GCA_021605145.1. Taxonomy (NCBI): domain Eukaryota; kingdom Viridiplantae; phylum Streptophyta; class Magnoliopsida; order Poales; family Poaceae; genus Aegilops; species Aegilops bicornis. The sequence continues at coordinate 681,133,573 of CM038669.1, read as the reverse complement.
TAATTTCCTCCTCATATCCGTCATGTAAACTTGAGTTCTTCCTCCAGCTCGATGATCCTGGTCTTAGCCTTCTTCAACTCCATCATGTCTGCGCACATCTGGTTCTCCTGATGTCGAATGTGCTGGTTTAGCTCCTGGATGAAAGCTGCAATGGATCTATCCTTCTCGGTGCTGATTACTTCCCATTGTTCATCTCTGCGCCCACATATTTGATAGATGGTGTCCTTAAGCTCCCTGTTGTAGACTTCTCCAATGTGTCCCATGGTAATGTGGGCTGCCATACCATCTTGTAGCGACCCGACCTCAGATGGCCAAGTCTCTGTGTTCCAGTGTCATCCCTGGATCAGTAATGCTGACACACACAGTACTTGAAGGATTTATAATAGAGTAGCAATCACACACTTATTACATCGAATGTCTCAAAAGAGAACTTATTACAATAATATGGCTTAAGGCCATCTAATGTGATAACAGCGGAAGGCTTGGAAGATAAAGTGAGTCCATCAACTCCAACGGCATAGCTGAGCTGCACGGCAACGACCTAAAGAACCTTACTCCTCGTCTGAAAAGTCTGCAACATAATACGTTGCAGCCTGAGAACGGGTCAGCACATGGAATATGCTGGCAATATAACACAATAGAGCAGGAACGGAATAATGCTATCACTACATGCATATTTGGCTGGTGGAAAGCTCTATGGTTATAGTTTTGCGAAAAGCCAATTTTTTCCTACAACAAAGGAATAGATTTTATTTAACTATCATGGTGGTTGAAACATTGAGAAGGTATAACCCCAACTCAATCCCAATTGAAGTAGTTAACATCCCAACAATATTAATTAAGACTGATGAGATACATGTGATAACTCAAGTACTAGATACTCAAAATTGTCCATAACCGGGGACACGGCTAACCATGATTAGATTGTACACTCTGCAGAGGTTTATGACTTTTCCCCACAAGACTCGATCGCCTCCGTTGATTTCTCGCACTACATGGCATTTGAGAAACGGATGACCGAGACACAGTCTTTCAGAAACATTAACTCTCTACTCCGGGTAGACCATACCAAACCTACAAAACCCACTACCTGCTGATCTACCTCTTCAAGAGCTTCACGTAACTTACTCAACTATGCTAGAACCCATAGTAGCTTGTGGCTGCACACGGAAGTTTCTAGCATGAATAATATCGATTCCTTTGAGCACTGGTGGCGGTCCATAGGAAGATCACATGGGTACCACGGATTTCCAAAAATAAAACAGACAACATCGGGTTCCCCAGTGCCTCAATCCACCCAGATGTGTATTAAAGTTGCCACCTTAAATAAACCATTAATTAACAATCTCACATCTGTCATGGATTCACTCAAACCCAAACCACGTCTACGAGCATAGCATATCAATATAAGCAACGCGTAGAAGTAACCCCCAAGGGTTTGATAGTAATAGGGCAATAGGTTCTACCTCAACTACTACTTCCCAACCCACAAGTTAATGACATCCTAACCATGCAATGTTGAGGATTGAGCTAATGCATAAAAAAACTGGGTATGAAAAGAGTATGATCAAAGTGTTACTTGCCTTGCTGACGATCCGTGAATCCTAGAGACTCGTAGTAACACGCTTCGCACTCCGGGAATTCTATCGCAAGCAAACAATAACATACATAAGCAACAAGCAAAGATGCACAAGCAAAACTTCAACTAAAAGAGGTTGACCAGAAAGTTCAACTTAAGAATTCCGGTTCGCAAAAAGAATCAAACCAAACGGAGCAACGAAACTCAAACGGCGAAAGAAACAAGATCCGTTTACTAATCTGAACTAGGGTCAAATTTTACAGTATCAAAATCTTGTTTAAGTTGTTTAAGCGGAAAGAGGGTCTCGAGACGAAGATCTAGGCGCTTGAATCGTCTGATTCCGACTAACGAGCGAAAAGATAAACAGAAACTAAGATTGGATCAGAAATCGTGATCAGAAAAATCGCGGAATAAATCGAAGAAAAAGAAAAAACTAACGAACAGACTAACGAACGAACGTTCGTTATCTGGATCTAAACGAAGAACGCGTTCGTTAAAACGAACGAACGAGCGAACACTCGCTAAATAAATAAACCGGAGAAAAAACCAATCTATTTAAAAAAACGAAAACTAGGGTTTTCTAAAAAAACGAACGTTTTTTCTTAGAAAACCAGGGCGGCGGGGCGGCTACCTCGGCTCGGCTCCGGCTGGGCTCCGGCGGGTTCCGGCTGGGCTCCGGCGGGGCGGCGTGGGGTGGCGATGGCGGCGGCGGCGGCGGCGCGGCGGCGGCTCCTGGCGGCGGCGGGCTCGGGGCGGCGGTGGCGGGTGGTTGTGGCGGGCAGTGCCTAGTTCATCGAATCAGGAACCAGTTAAAATTACTGAACCTGCCATTTTGATGGAACACTTTGAAAGTCCTGTGGAGGAGAACAATGAAGTTCCTACTAGGAGCAGGAGACAGAGGACTGCAAAGTCTTTTGGTGATGATTTTCTTGTGTATCTCATAGATGACACTCCCGATTCTATTTCGAGGCCTATGCATATGAAGATGCCGACTCTTTGGAAGGAAGCAGTTAGAAGCGAGATGGATTCCATCTTGGCGAATGAAACTTGGGAGATAACTGATCGTCCTTATGGGTGCAAACCTATAGGATGCAAATGGGTATTCAAGAAGAAGCTTAGGCCTGATGGTACTATTGAAAAGTACAAGGCTCGGCTCGTGGCTAAGGGTTATACCCAAAAGGAAGGTGAAGACTTCTTCGATACTTACTCACCTTTGGCTCGACTGATCACTATTCGAGTTCTACTTTCACTAGCTGCCTCACATGGCCTTCTCGTTCATCAAATGGATGTTAAGACTGCTTTCCTAAATGGAGAGTTGGACGAGGAAATTTATATGGAACAACCAGATGGGTTTGTAATAGATGGCCAGGAAGGGAAAGTATGCAAGTTGCTGAAATCTTTGTATGGACTCAAGCAAGCACCCAAACAGTAGCATGAGAAGTTCGAAAGAACTTTAACAGCTGCAGGCTTTGTTGTGAACGGTTTACAAATGTGTGTACTATCGCCATGCGGTGGGGCGAGGGAGTTATGCTTTGCTTGTATGTTGATGACATACTGATTTTTGGAACAAATCTGAATGTTATTAAGGAGGTCAAGGATTTCCTATCTCATTGTTTTGAGATGAAGGACTTAGGAGTGGCTGATGTCATTCTCGAACATCAAGTTGTTGAGAGACGATGATGGTGGGATTACATTGCTTCAATCTCAATATGTGGAAAGATCTTGAGTCGGCTGGCTACTGTGATCATGCGAGCCCTCTCCAACACCATATGATGCTAGTATGTTACTTGAAGAATCAAGAATTGCTAGAGACCAATTGAAATATTCTCAGATTATTGGCTCGCTTATGTACTTAGCCTGCTACAAGACTGACATCTCTTTTGCTGTTAGCAAACCGAGCCGGTTTGTCTCAAAACCAGGAGATGTGCATTGGAAAGCTCTAGAGAGAGTTTTTGCGTTATTTGAAAGGCACCGCAAATTATGGAATTCACTACACCTGGCACCCAAAGGTGCTTGAAGGGTATAGTGACTCAAACCGGATCTCGATGTCGATGAGATAAAGGCCACGAGCGGTTATGTATTCACTCACGGAGGTGGCGCTGTTTCTTGGAAGTCTTGCAAGCAGACCATCTTAACGAGGTCAACAATGGAAGCAGAACTCACAACACTAGATACAGCTACGGTCGAAGCAGATTGGCTTCGCCGGCTCTTGAATGACTTGCCGGTTGTTGAGAAACCTATACCGAGTACCCTTATGAACTGCGATAATCAAACTGTGATCACGAAAGTGAACAATTCAAAGGATAACATGAAGTCATCAAGACATGTTCAGAGAAGGTTAAAGTCTGTCAGAAAAATGAGAAACTCCGGAGTTATTGCATTGGATTATATCCAAACGTCTAAAAATCTGGCAGATCCTTTTACTAAGGGTCTATCACGTAATGTGATAGATAATGCATCGAGGGAATGGGTATGAGACCCTCAATATGAGTTGTTCACAGTGGTAACCTATTCTTTGTGATTGGAGATCCCGTGAATTAGATGTGGAAGACAAGTTGTTGGTCAACTGAGAGGAGAGTACGCCATCGTTAAAAATACCACTCCATGAAGATGCAATACTCTTCTAATCTGCATGGCAGGTTGATGTATATCTTAATGTGTTCTAAGTGGCTCTTTGAAGCAGAGATGTTGTCCTGCAGAACATCTTTTGAAGAACGCACCTATATGAGTCTGATTGTTGAACGTCGCAATCTATGAGAGTAGGGTTCTCTCTAGTAAACTCATGAAAGGTCTCGGAGTATGACGATAAGCTCCACCCGCTGGGAAGACCCACGGTAGCCACGCATCGGTCAAGGCTTTATGTGAAGCTAGATTCACAGAAAACCTGCAGTGCAAGGCCCAGTCCACTGTGCAAGTTGCTTACTAGTGTAGCATAGAGTTCTAGGTGAAAGTTCAACTTAACAGTCTCCACTGCAGTAACGGTATATAAAACAGTGTTTTGGAACCAAAGACAAATTTTGTGTGCCTCTGGGATCTGGTGGGGAATTGCTGGATTTTTTGTCTATTTGGGCCTACCCCAATAGCAGTTTCAGAAATTTCTAATAAATCCTAGAGGCCCACGCAGCCCATTCGTGCAAGGCAAGAGGTGGAACTAAAGGTTAGTCCCACATTGCTAGTTTAGAGGGAGTTGAACCTCTTTAAAAGGGAGGTTCTTTCTCCACTTGTATGAGCATGAGAATAAGAGGGACATCCACACGTGCTCCTCCTCCGCCGCCCGCCTCGCCACGCCACGCCGCGCCGCGCTGCGCCGAGGGTTGCGGGAATGAGCCGAGCTGATGTCTAATTTTTGCCACGCATTACGGGTATACGAAAGGTCACTTGAGAGCTGAAAAGTTTTTGCGGTAGTGGATAATGAATACGACCGGCGCACCTCTTCAAGCGTCTGTCTGCTCACTTCTGCCTCCCTCCGTTGGTTCACCTCTCGCCGCAGCCTGCTCAAGGCCCCTCTCCTGTGCCTATATAAGAGAGGTCGCTCCTCTCCAGAGAGACACATCAGAAGGTCCTCTTCCTCTCGCCACAAAGTTCCTGAGCACTGCGCTGCTGCTACAATCTTCCCCATCTCGGCTTGCGGCGTGCACCGCAGGTCAGGACAGTAGGCCTCCGAAACCGCACCTTTTGAGTCCTGTACGGGAGAAGGGTGATAAGGTTTTTGGGGAGCGCTCTCTTGCGACCATGACTTCTTCGTCACGGACGCACCGGACTCCGATGACTACTTCCCCGAGGTCGACAACCTCCTCGACGACATGGAGGACACCGATCCCAAGTCCAGTGCCTCTGCTCCTGCTGCTGTCATGTATGTGTTTCCCCCCTTTCTATTAGAGGTTCCGCTACAGTTCTTTGTTCTAGTATTTGCCCTAGATATGTTAGACTCTATTTCATATATGCAACCTGCTATACTGTCTGCTCTAGATATGTTTAGTTACAGTTCATATATGAACATGCTGTTTATCTTCTCTTTGTCAAATCGCATGGCTTATTTTATCACTGCTATACTAGCCATGTTTTATCTAGTATTTCTGTTAATAAAATCATTCGGTAAATTGCTCATATTTCCAACATCTTCAACAAACATAGAACATGGAGACACTAAATAGATATAGCATAACATCTAGACAACTTGGTACTAACCAGTTAGTTCGGTCATACAAAGCGATTGATGATTGTTCATGCAAGAACACATTAGCAACCTTTTATTGGACCTTTACCATTCAAAAAACATGGCTCTCAATCATTTTGTTTCACTTGGCTTGCGTGCCTCCCCTCTTTCTTCTTGATCCATTGCTTTTCATCTGGCTCCAATTCAACGATCGAACCAATGGCCATGCTCGTGAGCACATATGTGGTGAATATAAAAGACGCAAATCCACCGTAATACGTTAATGTATGCATCAATCGTAACATGCGCCTGCAGATTGGGTTCAGAGGAGATATAACTTGTTAACCCCACAAAAATCTTGTAAACAGAAGATGATCATACATACCACTGAGTCATCGCCGGGTCTAGGCCCCACTTGCGTGGCAAGCTCCTCACGCAGCCGACTGATATTTTTGCCTTCCCTACCAGGGATATTGTAGAACCTTTGCGCATGCGAAACCTTGTCGTACAGCTCCTCTGTCATGTTATGGATCTCTGTCAGGAGTTTCTCCCGATCTTCACAGCCCTGCTTTGCAGATTGCAGTAGAGCATAAGATGAGTTCCTACAAAAATGATCATGCAACGGGAAAACAGTAGTACTAGCTGGTCCATGGATCAAAGCATTTAGAAACAGGGTTTTGCTACTCGGTCCTCGGATTATGCATCTTGTCAGGTCGAAAACAATTGTTATTTTTATCCTTTTTCTTGAGGAAACACAAGATCTGGATTCAATTTTGAGATGCCCTGGCTGTTTGGCGAAACATGGAGTTGGATTATCGAACGAGCTATTAGCACAGCATAAGCTAGTCCAGGCTGCAGAAACAATCGCACAAAAAATATATGAAATTGGTGAGCCGACGGGGGAAAAGTACCTTGGCCGCCGCCACATTGGTGTCTGCGGCAGCAGCAGCGGAGGATGTGGTAGACCTAGCCCGGTCGACCTGGGAGAGCCTCGGGAAGAGCCAGCGTTGCGCCTTCTCCACAGCCACCGCCGGCGTCTGGCCACCGCCGACGAGCCTCCTCGTCGCTACTCGAAGCGCCGCCATCGGTAGTTGCCTGCGAAATAGGCATGCTCTTCTTCTCTTATCTCTACTTCTAATGGATGACTTGATGAATAGTCTGCGCGGTTTAATTTCGTTAGTTTTTTTTCATCATCCTCCCACCTCCTGTATATCAAAAAAAAACCCAATAAAAACCACTTAAGAGCAATGCCTCCCGTCCCTCACACGCCACGCACTCGCATGCCTGAACGAAAAAAACCAGCGGAAAAAACCTACGAAAAAAGACCTACAACAAAAAATCACCCGACTCGTTTTCCACGAGCGAGTGCCCTCCAGAGTGCCCTCGAGCGAGGCCTCCAAATCGCTTCGCCGCCGCCCTCGCACTCCCATCAGGCGACTCGCAATCCAGTCCTTCGTCACAGTCCTCGCGCTCGCATCAAGGATCGAGGCCTCCAATGGCCGCCGCCGATCCCTTCGACGGCGCCGAACCTCTCGAGGAGCCGCCGCCGATCCCCTTGATGAGCCGTTCGCCGATCAGTTCTGACTTACTGACCGGTCGGTTTCTTCCCTCGCGATGTTGCTTTGGCAGGTGGCCAGGGTCTCCGCGGTCGGCATCGGCGTCGGCGTCGTCTACGGCTCCATCAGGCTCGACATCCTCAAGGTAACGCTCCAAATCTCCCAACCCGCCGCTGCCTTCCCCTATGGTACCGCTCGATCAATGCGAATTTTGTTCCATCATTGTGTTGGCCGCTGCTCCCGTGGTTATAGGCTTAACAGCGCGTTTGGTTGGGGGGAGTAGGATGTGGGGAATGGGAGTTCACAGGGTGTGAGGTTCAACGTCCCATGGTTGGTTCAGGTACATGGGAATTCATCAGGGATGGGGAAGGGGAATTTGACAGTGTTATTTTTACGATAACAGAAGGAGAGAGTACATGGGAATTCATCAGAGATTTGGTTCAGGTACATGTCCGCAACAGAAGGCAATCGAAAATCACTGTTAATACATGGGAAAATTCATTGGTTATCGCTAATACTCCTGGTAACCGATGAGGACCTATTCCCCTTCTTTTCTTTGTTCGACCATCCTCATTCTTCCGCGGCTGCATTCGCCTGCTCTCCAGACCGTCGCCGGGTCTATGAAGATTTGAGGTCATTCTCATGGCCGCCACGCGTGGGTCTCGGACACCCCGATCTGGCTCTCCACACCTCACGCCAACGCGGTGCCTCCCGGTGACGACTTCCTCCTCCTCATGCCCTTGCCGTCCTCCTCCGCAAGACTTCATCGTCTCCTGTGCGAGCCCGACGCGTGGGAGGACGACGTCGACCATGGAGCACCGCGGACGTGCTACCACCATGGTGGGGACGCGGCGGAGTATGTCGCGGCGGTGGCGACGACCATGGAGCACCGCGGACGTGCTACCACCATGGTGGGGACCAGGCGGAGTATGTCGCGGCGGCGGCAACGAGCACCGCGAACGCGCTACCACCATGGTGGGGACGAGGTGTTGCAGCCCTCCCCTCGAGATCAGCTCCAGCCTGATGACGACGACCTGATCCCTACAGGTGACGACGACGTGCTCCGGCCAAGATAAGCCCCGTCCATATTCGTCACGGCGGGCTGCACCCCTCTCTCTTCCTTCACCACCACGAGTTGAGGAGGAGCACCATCAACTCTCTTGATTGGGTGTCTACTCTAATAGAAAAGAAGATGAAGTATGTGACCATTGTAGCTACTGTTGAATTCATGTATATACACTGAATATTCATCCAATTTTGTCTACTATTTTCCCAAATGACAAATGTGTTGATATGAAGGAGAGAGGGTGAGAAGAAAAGAGGCGCCGTGGAGCTGGTAGCGGGAGAGAATTGTCTAGCCGGCAATCAGGGATTTCTAGCAAGGGCCATAGAGTGATTTCTAGCAATCAGGGAGGCTAGAGAGACTTGGTTGTTGTTCTGTTTGCTGCGTGAGAGGATGGTCACTCGATGTAAGAGTGCAGGGAATGTTGCTTGCTACTACTATTGCGTGTGTTATTGTGTTGTTTTGTAATATGTAATATTTCTGAACTGTTAGAGATATTGCCGCAGTGAGATTTGTTACCATTATGGATATATGGTCTTTTCCAGTGCATTACAAAACTAACTAATAGTTTCTGATCAGATACCCTGGTAACCCTCATGATTGGGTGGTGAGTATGTAAGTAGTTTCTCTTACTGTATTTTCCATTCTTATTTAGGCTTGCTCAGAGGATAGTGCAAGGAGATGTCCCACAAGCACTGACAAATTGTCGAGTAAGTATACTTGTCAATGCAAGGATGCTATATTGTCAAGGGTTATATCAGGAGGATCTTATGAGTGATTTTTTACTTTTGTTTTGAGCAGCTAATTACCAATTGACATGGGTGCTTTGATTGCCGGTGCAAAATATCGAGGAGAATTTGAGGATAGACTTAAAGAAGACGCAGATTCTGATGGACAGGTCATTCTCTTCATTGAGGAGATTCACACTGTTGTTGGAGCAGCTAACAAGATACATGAATCGTTATTGCTTTGACTCATGAAATCATGAGATATTTTTTCCTTATTTCTTACACTAACTTCCTACATGTTTTATTTGATAATGACATTTACCTCTTTTTTCTTTAAAGATGGCATGCATAGGCTAAAAATTGAGGATTAGACTGATCTATTTACTCAATAAGTTTTACCAAACATGGGATGGTTGTGCTGGGGCTACTGTCATCTTTTGGATCTCATAGGTCACTGAATTTATGTTCAACATAAAAAAAGGCTGCTTGGCTGCACCAATTCCATGTAGCTAATAAACTATGGGACACCATTTTTTCAGAATCTCCAGCATTTGATTCATTTTGGGTGTTGTATGTGAAATAGTAAGATTTATGGATACTGGGATGCATCAACGCAATTTTACAGCCTTAGTCTATAATCTGGTTGATGATTGTTGCATAGATAAACTCCTGATTCTTCCATACAACAAAACAGTTCGTCAGTTGTTTTACTCGTGTATTCTCACATAATATTTTTTGCCGAGTTACAAAAATAATGCATAACATATGTTGATCACAATACTGTGCCAGCTTGTCAGAGATGGCAAAGCTGTTCTATGTAGGGTACGCCTCCGAGCTAGCCGATGCGTACTGTATCCAGTGTTCTGTTGCATCCGGTGTGACCTCAAAGAATACCTTCTTCTACCTGGGCGTTGAGAGCCTCAGGGATGACGAGGTGCAGCGCCTGGGGTGGAAGCAGTTCAATTACACGATGATGAAGTGAGTGAAGGGGTTAAGACGGTTGCGTTGTCTGTGCGCTTGCTTGCTGGTGAGTGTCGCCTCTGTGACTACGTGTTCTTTGCTGTCTATGCCCTCTGTAGTTTAAGGTGTTTGTTCTTTTAGCAGCCATTAAAATACTGCAATGTAAATGAATGTCTTCTCTATGTCTACAACATGCACTAGAAGTATAGAACTAATGGCAGTGTTTTGTCTATACAATATATTAGTATATTATACTTGTTTTTGATTCTAAGTGTATTATAAATTAGTATAGACTATCTATCATCCTTTCATTCAGTTTTTGCAAAGAAGTTCAGTTGCCTTATGTATGGCTTTACAAACAGTTATTTTGTGCAGTTGACACAATGTTATGATGTAGCATGTTGGCGTATAGCTTTATCCACCATTTATAGGGAATACGTATTCTTCTTAGGTTCCCTTGCTGCAAATGTTAAAAAACTTAAATACAGTGAATGATTGTGTTTTTAGATGGAAAACGCCGTTTCCAGTAATAGTTGGACAACCTGAAAAGAATTGCTTGAGTAACATGTTTCCAAGCAGCATACTGCATAATCTTTCAAATTAATTATAGGCAAGGTTATACAAGAAACACTGACCTAGGAGTTAGTGTAGTACTTTGTTCATCATTCCATAATTTCTTTGCACCAAGACGTGGATCCTAATGGCTTACTAACATCCTAATTTTCCATCATGGTGGTTTGAGTTTGTTGCCTGCGCTTATTACTAGGAAATGAAGCTCTCAGCCTGGTTCTAACAAACTTAACTGAACTTCTGTACACGAGATAAATAAATGCACTGTATTAAGATGTTAAGAGTCCTTATACTGATATTTTATTTAGTTGTTTTTATTCAAGGATACATTAATTAAGTTTCAAAGTTAATTGTCATTTTAGTAAATTGGTGTGTGGTAGCATTCTTTAGGTAGTTGTTAATTTACAACACTCTGCATGTATTGACCGCTGCGTCTGCTCTGCTTCCTTCTATTTTCTTTCTTTCTGACTCTAGAATGAATTCGTCCTTGGCGTGGCCCGTTGAAATTTTCTCCAGTCTAATTCCTTGCAAGAATCAGCATAGGCAACGTAACAATTCAATTCCTTGGGTGTTTTTCTTGCGATTCCCCTTCAGGGCCATATGATTCTTGGCAGGGAAGAAGCTATTTGGGCTGAATCAGACGAGGTGCTGGAGCAGATTGGGAAGGGCTCCTTTGGCTCTGCGCTCCTGGTGAGGCACAAGGTTGAGAGGAAGAGGTTGGTGCAATTCCATTGCAATTCCACCCTTGCTTGCTTCCACATTCCCTAGACCATCTCTCAATCTCAAGTATGCCTTGTTGCAGGTATGTCTTGAAGAAGATCCGGCTCGCCTATCAGACCGTCGGTGCCCGATCCAGCACCAAGAGGTCTCTTTCATTCCCTATTTTGTGCCATGTCACATGTCAACATTCAACTTAGATGCATGGTTTGTTTGATCTTTGGATGAAATTCGGCATTTTGTTCATGCAGATGGAGCTCATCGCAAAAGTAAGGAGCCCTTACATCGTGGAATACAAAGATTCTCGGGTGGAGGAAGCAGAACATGGTCGTCCCCTCTTCTCTTATGATCTTATCTTGCAACGTTTCAATGTTCCTACTGAAAATTTCAAAAAGAAAAAAATGTTCTGACGGAAGGATTCATGTGACCGCCGACGTCTGAAATTCGTGTTTTTTGTTGTTGTCATCTAGGGTGCTATGTGTGCATCATGATTGGTTACTGCGGGGGAGGGGACATGTATGTGTGTAACTTGTGAAGTGAGCTCTGAACTGAATTTGGAACCTGTAACGATATTGTGGTTCTCTATTTTTCCCTGTGCATTTGCAGGCTAGAGGCCTTTAAGAAGGCTAACGGCAGCCATTTCTCCGAGGAGGTGCTCAACTACTTTGTAATATGTCTTGTTCAGTAGCCGCAAATTCCGCTTACTAAATTTTGCCATTTTGCAATGCCAATTTTTCTGGATGCAGAAACTCTGTGTGTGGCTTGTGCAGCTCCTGATGGCGCTTGATTACTTGCATGCCAATCATATCCTTCATCGAGATGTCAAGGTTGTTACATTTGTAACCTTTATCTGGTACTCACATTTCATTTCAGTTAAGCCTAGCCGGTTGCTCACCGTGCATAGTACTTTTTTTCAGTGTTCAAATATATTTCTTCCAAAGGACCAAAATATACGGACCGGTAAGTACGCTCTAATAAAATCAGTTACTAGGAAAAATACTTGAAGGAACTAACGACAATATCTTCTGTTTCCGAATATATATCTTGTCTGAAACAGGCGATTTTGGGCTGGCTAAAGTGTTTACTTATGATGATTTAGCTTCGTCGGTAAGTTGTTCTTGCTCAATCCACAGGCACGTGTTTCTTTCTAATATATAAGTTGCTTATATAATTTGATATATTGTGTTTGTTCTGAAGGTTGTAGGAACTCCCAATTACATGTGCCCTGAACTTCTTCCTGACATTCCATATGGCTCCAAGTCCGACGTATGGTCGTTAGGCAAGTCTTCCTATCTAATATTCAGTCACATGTCTTGCTCTGAATGTCGCATTGTTCTCTTGTCTAAACATCTGCAATTTTCGGGATGCTGCATCTATGAGATGACTGCACTGAAGCATGCATTCAAAGCATTTGTAAGTCGATATGCTCTTTAAGCATTTGGTATTACGTTTCGCCAAAAGTTGCATTTAAGATGATGTTTTTCCCTAACAGGATATGCAGACACTCATAAACAAGATTAACAAGTCTGTTGTCGCCCCTCTATCGACTATATATTCTGGCGCATTGTAAGCACTTGTAACAGATTAACTTGTAGGAAGTTCTTGTGAGCTATTCATGCCATCTGAAAATTATTTTTATAATATGTTTATTTTCTGTCATGCAGTAGGGGATTCATCAAAAGCATGCTGCGCAGAAATCCAGATCACAGACCGTGAACGAGTCATTATTTTATTTTAATGACTATAATCTTGTTTATGCACTCATTTGTGCATCTCATTGCCTCATACTGATTATGTTTTCCAGGCTGTAGATCTGCTAAACCATCTGCATCTTCAGCCCTATGTGTTGGAAATCCAATCGAAATCAAGTCCGGCTCGCAATATGTTCCCAGCTATACTTCCTAACAGACATGAAAAAAAACAAGACTGTGTGTTCTGATGATGAAGACAATTGCAAACCCCGATATATTAAAGTCATCCATTTAAAGTACAGAGGATTGTGGAACCTGACAATGCCACTGCTAACCATGGCCCTCCTCGGTCTACCAGAACAGCAAAAGATTGTTCAGAACTGCTTCATCAAGAGATGGGTCAGTTACCAGTCCAGGTCACCAAGGAAGTTGTCCAAGAAGCGATGCAGGATAAACATTCAAAAGAAACAAGATCACCGGGACCTACTCCACGAAGGGCGTCCTCGACTCCTAGGAGACGGCTAGAACCTGCAAAAACATTTCATGCTAGAACAGCTCACAAAGATGAGGTACGCATTTATCTGGCCATACAAAAGGTTAAACTCTTGTACACAGTAAAAATAACTGAACACGCTGAGAGCTGTGTATCAACTTGCAGGTTCGTGTTATGTGTAGTACATGTATGACGTATTGTGTGTACTTTGATCAAATATTATGCATTAACCTTTTGTTGTTTTGACACTAGCAGCCTCCGCCGTCAAGGTCTTCAGTGGACTAGACAATACAAGCTACACAGCGAGCATCACTTTCCCCACATGTTCAAAGCAGCTGAGAAGAGGCGAATTGCGAAATTCTCACCAGATTGAAGTCTCCTCGATGTTTCAGCTTAACGCACCTTGAATCGGCAGAATTGCTGAATTTCCACCGCATCGTCTCAAGATCCATTGCATCCCATCATGAAGCTCTTGCCACCATCTATCACTGAAAAATCAATCACCAAGGACAAATGCACTTTCCAAGTGCTCCGAGGGGACAGCGAAAGCCACACCAACACTCGTGGATTTGAACCTGCTCAAGATCGACAATAATCAACTCGGAAGTTTGTCCGATTGGAGGCAGAAGAGGTTTGACACGACGTCCTACCGCAGCGAGCTGAGGCTCTAGAGGACTTGCTTGAGTTTCAGTGCCCGTTGCTCCAACAAGAGAGAGAGATTTCAGGAGCTGCCCCCCATCCTTGTGGATCAAGAATTCAATTTTCGACATGAAATTGTCCTCTGAGTACAACTCCAAAACCATGTTGACATTTTGAGAAAGGAACAAATCTTGGATGTACTTCAGTAATATAAGTTATCTTAAGATTTTGCTGATATCTGAATAAAGTTGTAATTCGGTTGTTCTTGTTTTTGTATTTCTACATTGATAAGATTGTTTCAGTGTAGGTCCTTCTGCCTTGAAAGATCACATGGATATGCAGCCGACACTTCTTCTCCAAAATAATGAGGGAAAAAAGAGCTTTTAACAGGTAAGACTATAAGCCGTATGTTATATTTTGCTATTTTTGCTTGCTTGAGTATATAGCATGTTTGGTGATGAGTAAGCTTGTGGTGAGCTGTATTCTGAATTATCCGATATACATGCAGGCTCCCAAGTTTATTCAAAGTGTTGTTCTATAAGATGATAGGCGCCCAAGAAGATTAATGTCATTGACTTGTCACGATCACAAGGGCTTCAATCAATTGAAGTGGTGTTTTATCCGCTATCTGATTCTCTTTCAAGCCAAAAGTAAACTGTGAGAGCCAAGTGAAACATAGAAAAAAATATATTTATAGAACAACATAATTTCCTCATTTTACGCAGATATCTTACTCACTGAAAAATCATAAACTCAACACTTCAACAACGTACAACTCTGTATGTAGATTCACTCATTTTGGACATATTTTAGAGTGTAGATTCACTCATGTTGCTCCGTATGTAGTCACTTGTTGAAATCTCTAGAAAGACACAAATATTTAGGAACGGAGGGAGTATGTCTTAGAGCATCCACATGCATGACATCAAGAACCTAAGGTGTGAGAGGAATAGGGAGACAACAAGTCTGATTTCATGTTAACAAAAACTGACACAACATTCGATGTGATGTGGGTCTAAAGATACAGATTAGACATAACTAATATCGAGCCACTAGAATATGTATGTTCCCATTGCAACACACGGGCAGTTAGCTAAATTTAAGGGGACCAACTGCGGCTTGATCACCTTTTTTCTTCTCTATCTTATTCGTTCACTGATCAGGCTTGTATGTGGACGTTTGAGGAGGATTGGAGGGGACTGGATGTAAATGCTATAACGTTATTGTGTTTGATACTATGTGTGTTAGCTGATTGTCAAAAAAATATGTATGTTAGCTAAGAGGGTATTGTTCTTGGTTATTTCTTAGCTCCGTGAATTGTATTTTTTTAAAGCCCGTGGCAACGCACGACCACTCTACTAGAAAGTACTAATGATGTATCTACCTCTTCCAAGATAGGTAGGAGTAGCATGTTCTAGAAGATGTGTTTTGCTACCGTAGTTTCTAAATGGGGTTTCAAGTGCCTAAATTTATTTGTAATAGTTTGCCAGCCAATTGCACATTGCAATTAAGTTTCTTGTTGTAACATATGTTTAAAGGGAACACAATCATCCATGTGTAAATTTTAATTAATGGATAATAGCAATGCTCATGCTTTCGCGAGACAATCGATCTTAAGCATAAATTAAAAAGAGCATTCAAGTGTTTTTATCATTTGTAATGCAGCGCACAATAAAGGGGTCAATGTTTGGGTACCACCTTTATTTTGTTCATCAGGATATGATAATCTTTATCTGTATAAGGTAGAATTAATTTCTTTTATTGAAATACATTGCATGCGAAGTGGATTAAAATTATTTTTTCCTTTGTTATTGGCTATCTTTTATATCTAAATAAAATTCGACAGGCAACTAATGCAAAATTTAAAAAGCCCGTGGCAACGCACGGGCAGTCTACTAGTATAGGTTAGGGTTCCTCCGCCGCTCGCCAACTCCGATCCGTCCGATAGGGAACCAAAATGCCTTTCTTTCCTTCATCTTCTTCTTCTGGTTTCTTCTCTGGCCTTCTTTTATCTATCGTCATCCAACGAACGAATGTGGCTCGCCGCCCGCTTAGCAAGGCCCAACCCACAGGCACAACGCCACTCCCCTTAAGCCAAGTTGGTTTTTCTCCTTTTCTTTTTTCTTAATTTTGTGATTAAAGTCTGTAAACATTTTATAAAATTTGTGTAATATTTTTATTCCATGTTTTTAGTTATTTTGAACGTATTTTTAAAATAAAAAATCCCACAATATTTTTAGTTCATGAACTTTTTCAAATTTCTCAAAAACAGGTAAACGATTTTCCCAAGTTATGATATGCCAGTTTTCAAATGAGATCTATGTAGGTATCGGTACGATGCAAGATCAAGATGGTCGATCTAGATTCATTATTGGTGCATCCTTGACGTGTTGCGGTTTCTTGTTTGTCGATTAGAGATGGTGAGTGCTTGGCTCGCGGAGTGAGCCGCATTATGTGCACGCCCATATGCATATGCCTTTTTGAACACCATGCACATGCCTTTTACAAAATACACTTTTACTTATACTTCCAAATATTATAAATAAATATATTACAAAAAACCCTTTACGTAATTTTTTTGGAAAAAGTTGTTAACCAAGCATTTGAAAAATGTTAGATGCATATGCAGAAAATGTTTCACTTGTATACGGAAAAAATATATTAAAAAAATGACAATCCTAGCATCTGGAAAAAATATTCGACTCAGAAATATTGACCATATCTTCAAAAATGTAATTAAGCATTTCAAAAATATTAAACATGTATAGAAAAACTGTTGACCATGGATACAAAAACTTATAAAGTTGTATTTCTAAATGTTAATCAAGCATTTCAAAAAATGTTAAGTGTGTACAGAAAAATATGACCTTGATTAAAAATGTTAAGCTTGAATTTGAAAAACAACATTTTTACAAAAAGAAAAAGTTGATATGCATTCAAAAAATATTAATCTGATATTTAAAAATGTTAATCAAGCATTTAAAAATGTTAAATGTGTATTTAATCTTGTATTTGAAAATTATTAAACATGTATTAGAAGAATACTTTAGATATATACCAAAAATGTGTTTAGAAAAACAATGAAAACCCAAGAGAAAATAAAAGAAAACCAATGAAAAATGACAAAAGGAAAAACAAAACCAAAGAAAATGAATAAAAACAAAAGAAATAGAAAAGGTTGTGAAAACAGAAAAGAAACAAATAAAACCAAGAAAAAATAGTAAGAATCAAGAAAGAAATGAAGAAAACCCGATAAAAAATGAAAGACCGGCTCTTTATTCTTCGACTAGGTCGTGACATACTAACGATTGCGCGGTAGCTAGCGGCAGTGCGCTGCAACTGAACGATCTTGGGTTTGATACCCACGCGCCACCCATTTCTCTACTTTATTTGTTTTCGGTATAAGCTAATGGGTCGGCTCATTCCTTTAGATGCTTCAGGTGAGTCGTACATCAGGCTTGCGGGCCTGGTCTAGGTCTCCTCTCATGCGGAGCCGGCTGGATGTTTTCTGGGCTGCTCACATCAAATGATGGGCCGGTTAGGTGTTTATGGAGTGTGCCATGGCGACCGTTGGCTACGCCACTGCTCATATCACTCTTATGGGAAATGATTAGAATCATCCGGCCGATCTACGCCTCATGATTCGTCACATCGAGAGCCAACCACGTGTCGGATAGTTCCACACACCGCAAGTCTTAGAATTTTGCAACATCATCTATGTTTCAAACATGAGAAATGTTGCAGGGGAAATGCCGCTGGCCAACAATCGTCCACAACATGCACGCACAGGTACGTAAAGTCTCCACACGCATGGATCAGGAGTTCTACAGCGACTGATGTTGTGCGTTCATGTCAGATGCGTGTAAGATGCCCAGGTGCTTTGCATGTGTGTGCCTGACTGTAGCGCCGCCTCCATTAGCATTTTTCACACACTAACAACCTTTTATTGGACCTGTGCCGTTCATAAACATGGCTCTCAATCATTTTGTTTTGCTTTGCTTGCGGGCCTCCCCTCTTTTCTTCTTGATCCATTGCTTTTCATCTGGATCCAATTCAACGATCTTACCAGCGGCCATGCCCATGAGCACATACAAGCTGAAGGTCAAAGTCGCAAATCCCATGCAACGATCAAGTGGATCTTGCACTCGCATCTCGCGCCTACAGGTTGGGTTCAGATGAGATAACTTGTTGTTAACCCCACAAAAAATCTTGTAAATAGAAGATGATTATACATACCATGTGCTGTCCCCGGGTCTAGGATCCACTTGCACGGCGAGCTCCTCACGCAGCCGACTGATATGTTTGCCTGCCCTGCCAGGGATACTGTAGGTCTTTTCCAAGGCATGTAAACCTTGTCATACAGCTCCTCTCTCATGTTATGGATCTCTCTCAGGAGTTTCTCCCGATCTTCACAGCCCTGCTTTGCAGATTGCAGTAGAGCATAAGATGAGTTCCTACATAAATGATCATGCAATGGAAAAATAGTAGTACTGGCTGGTCCATGGATCAAAGAATTTAGAAACAGGGTTTTGCTATTCGGACCTCTGATTGATTGTGCATCTTGCCAGGTCGAAAATAGTTGTTATTTTTTTTTCCTTTTTCTTGAGGAAACACAAGATCTGGATTCAATTTTGAGATGCCCTTGCTGTTTGGCGAAACATGGAGTTGGATTATCGAACGAGCTATTAGCACAGCATATGCTAGTCCAGGTTGCAGAAGCAATCGCACAAAAAAGATATGAAATTGGTGAGCCGACGGGGGTAAAGTACCTTGGTCGCCGCCACATTGGTGTCTGTGGCAGCAGCAGCGGAGGATGTGGTAGACCTAGCCCGGTCGACCTGGGAGAGCCTCGGGAAGAGCCGGCGTTGCGCCTTCTCCACAGCCACCGCCGGCGTCTGGCCACCGCCGACGAGCCTCCTCGTCGCTACTCGAAGCGCCGCCATCGGTGGTTGCCTGCGAAATAGGACGGAATTTGGGGCGCGCACCTGCTCTTCTTCTCTGATATAGGTTAGGGTTCCTCCGTCGCTCGCCAACTCCGATCCGTCCGATAGGGAACCAAAATGCCTTTCTTTCCTTTTCTTCTGGTTTCTTCTCTGGCCTTCTTTTATCCATCGTCATCCAACGAACGAATGTGGCCCGTCGCCCCGCTAGCAAGGCCCAACCCACAGGCAGAACGTCACTCCCCTTAAGCCAAGTTGGTTTTTCTCTCCTTTTCTTTTTTTCTTAATTTGGTGATTAAAGTCTGTAAACATTTTATAAAATTCGTGAATTTTTTTATTCCATGGTTTTTAATTATTTTGAACGTATTTTTAAAATAAAAAATCCCACAATATTGTTTAGTTCATGAACTTTTTCAAATTTCTCAAAAATAGGTAAACGTATTTTCCCATGTTATCATAAGCCAGTTTTCAAATGAGATCTATGTAGGTATCGGTATGATGCAGGATCCAGATGGTCGATCTAGATTCATTATTTGGATTATGGCATGTGTAACATCAGTGAAATTTGCGGTGCGCTTCAACGGACAATTGTTGGAGACGTTTTCACCTACTCGGGGGCTCAAGCAGGGAGATCCTTTATCCGATTTGTTGCCGAGGCACTTTCTTTACTGCTTAAAGATGCTTCTACCAGGGGAGTTCTTCAGGAGTTCCATTTGAATAGACAAGCCTTAGGTATTTCTCACTTGCTGTTTGCGGATGACAATATGTTATTTTTCAAAGGCTCCATTGATCAAGCAGTTGTCATTAAAATATTTTGACGAAGTATGAGAAAGGGACTGGGCAGTTATTAAGTCCTGATAAGTGTTCCATGATGTTTGGGAAAAAGTGTAGTTTGGAGAACCAAGTGGCTATAATGGTAATCTTAAAAATTACGGTCGATGGGTTCGAAGATAAATATCTTGGACTTCCAGTTCCTGAGGGAAGAATGAAAGCTGGTAAGTTTCAATCTACTAAAGAAAAGGTTTTGAAAAGGCTCTCTGACTGGATAGAGAAATACGCTTCTTGTGGGGTGAAAGAGGACTTAATAAAATCAGTTATTCAAGCTCTTCATGTGTATGCTATGGGTATTTTTAAGTTCCCGGCTTCCCTTTGTGAGGAGTTAACCCGGATTATCAGGAATTTTTGGTTGGGAGATGAGGAAGATCGAAGAAAAACACACTGGTTAGCATGGGACAAATTAACAAGGTCTAAAGGTAAGGGAGGTATGGGATTCCGGGATCTCAGATTATTTAACCAAGCCCTCTTAGCCAAGCAAGCTTGGAGGTTATTGGTTTATCCGGATTCGTTGTGTGCTAAGCTGATGAAGGCAAAGTATTATCCTCAGGGACATATTCTTGATACAGTGTTTCCTCGCTCTGCATCACTCACTTGGCAAGGTATTATGCATGGTCTGGAATTACTTAAGAAAGGCGTCATTTGGCGGGTGGGTGATGGATCTAGTATTAATATTTGAGGGATAATTGGTTATCCAGAGCACTGGACTTAAAATTTCAGCTAAAAGGCATAATACTAGATTGAGATGGGTCTCTGATTTGTTCTTGAGCGACAGAAAGGTATGGGATGAAAATTTGATTAAGTACCTTTTCTATTCCCATGACGCAGAGGAGATTCTTAAGATTCGTATTCATGCTTATGGGGATGGGGATTTTATTGCGTGGCACTATGAGAAGAACGGCATATTTTCTGTTAAAAGTGCGTACAATTTAGCAATTAAATTGAAGGATAGTCAAGATAAATTGGGTCAATCTAGTGGAGATCCATGTGGAGAAAGAAGGCTCTGGAATTTAATTTGGAAGGCTAATATCCCTCAGAAGATAAGGATTTTTGCCTGGAGGGCAGCAATCAATAGCTTGGCAGTCCAGACCAATAGAGTTAAGCACCATCAGATTACTTCAGGTATGTGCTCTATTTATGGAGTAGAAGATGAAAGCAATTTTCATGCCCTCGTTACTTGTTCTAAGGCTCGTGCTCTGCGACTCGCCTTGAGAGAATCGTGGAATATTCCTGATGAAGAGTGGTTCAAATTCTCGGGGCCAGATTGGCTATTGATTCTGTTGGATCATTTGAGCCTGCAACAGCGAGAGCAAGTTTTTTTCTTTTCTGGCGAGCATGGCACCTGAGAAATGATTTAATTTTTTTTTCGAAACGGAGGCAAAAGATTTGCCTCATCGATTAATTAAGCAGAAGAGAATTGCCCAGTTAATTCTCAGAAAACCAGGCGAAAACCGACATGCACCAACCACACGTGCACTACTCACAGAGTGACCATCATACCCAACACCTAACGTCCACCAACCCGAAACCTTTGCTACATCACGAAGACACCCCAATGAGAGTAACTCGGCCGAAGACCACGGGCACCACCAAATCCACGAAGACAAGCCAGACCATAAGGACAACCCAAGAGACTGGTAACCATCCATCAAGCAGCTGCGGACGCCTTTCCTGTGGCGTCACTCTTCTTTCCTTTTCTCCTGAGAGCCTCCTCCACAATTGCCTTGCCAGATCCAGGGCTCACCCTCTCCAAACGTTTGAGCAAGCTGTGGAGCTCTATCTCGAAGAGAATCTCATTGAACTTGTCACGCACAGAAACCTGCCCAACGGTCACATGCGAGTGGGTGACTGCAACATCGGAACCTCCACGCTCCACCAAGGCGAGCGGCTGGTTGGGCTCCGAAGGATCAGGCGCCAACGCACCAACCGCCTCAACATCATCAGTCACAGGTACCACTGACACGACGGACTCAGGCGTCTCCAGTTGCTCACATGATAGAGCCTCAGAGTTAGGTGCCAACACACCTATCTCATCAACCTCGCCACTCAAAGACGCCACATGAACAATGGGCATAGATGAGGCATTGACGGAACCAACCAAGTCTCCACAACCCAGAATGGCGGGCGGCTGACAGGACTCTGACGGTGGTAGTGAAGGTGTCATGGCCACCACCAAGGACTCCAAAGCGCTCAACTCCATCGGTAACACCATAGATGATTTCCCACAAAGCTCCTGCAACTCAGGCATAATCTGCAGCACTGGAGCTACGACCTCGGTGATAACCGCACCCCCACGAACAAGCGGCGTCACATGCAGAGCACGAGGAGAAAAATCTCCAAAGCAACATTCAGCATCCTCATCAATGGAACCAACCTGGAGCTCAGGCAGCAAATGCACAACCGACGCAACCTCAAACTTGGCTAGAGCATTGCGAAGCTTCACATGGAGCAGCTCAACCTCCTCTGAAGGAGCTCCGGCGCAGCAGGCAAGCTGCGACTCCAAAGCAGAGACCAAAGAGGTGCAGACATTGGAATCCTTGCAACACCCAGATTGGGACCTTGGCGGCACCGACACACACAGCGACGAGTGGCCCACAACCTCAGCCCAACTTCTGGCCAACGAAGGACAAGGCTGGACGGATGGGGAGCGGCTCCGCTGACGAGGAGCACAAGTGACCGGAGAGCCACCGCGAGCGACCGGAGAGCGATCGCAAGCAAGCGGAGAGCAAGCACGACAGAACCTCTCCCGATGACCAGGGCGACGACAGCGAATGCATCTGAATGGCTCACGACATGCACCGACTTGGTGGCCGCTCTCGAGGCAACGAAATCACCTTCCTTGATCCAAACACTTGAAGGCGAGGCTAGCTCGAGACCTTCCCTTGACAGCTTCGGGGAGCGTCGGCCGAACGCCGCCCGACCCACATGCACCCAGCCCGCCTGGCCATGCAGAAGCGGTGGCAGCAGAGAGGCCGTTGCAGCCGACATCAAGATGGACCAAGCAGGAGAGCCCAAATTCTCTGGTGCCTCTGCCATAGCATTGGGAGTTCCTCGCACTCTGCCGCCTCATCTGTCACAAGCGCCGGCACGACCGGCGTCGAAGGCAGCAGCGGCGTCTGAGGAGCCGGCCCCCATCCATCTGGGCAGGGGCACGCAGCTGCCCGTAGGAGGGGCGCAGCAGAGCTTCTGTTACCAGATCCGTCTGAACAGGGCCTGAGAAAGGGGGCGGCAGCAGCAAGCCGGCGGAGGCGCCAGCAGAGGGAACCACGGCCAGGGCAGCAAGGGCGGCGGCCGGTGGTGCTGGAGTGGCCGTCGTCGGTGCCACAGCAGCAGACAGGGTTGACGGCGCGGCGCTGGTAGGAGCAGCGTCAACAGAGGCGGGGACGAAAGACACCCAAGCCCTCCATCCAGCAGGCCAGGGACACGATCTGGAGCAGCATGCGCGATGTCAAGGGCGGACAACGCGGCGACGCCGGCCGGCTGGGGGCTCAGCAGGGAGCGCAAGCCGGATTGCGCCGTCGGAGATGCTACCACATCCGGCCTCGGCGGAGTCCAAGCAGACATACGGCCACCACCGGGCCCTGCGGGCGGTAAGCTGCCAGCGGCGGCCGACGGAGCCGGAGCCGGAGACGACGACGGACGCGAGGGCCATGGGCAGCTCAGCGAGAGCCTGGAGGGGAGAAGGAGTGCAGCTGAGAGAGGGCGCGGAGAGCATCCCAGATCTGGTCTCGCCGGCTGGAATGGTGGCCGGAGGAAGGAGATCAATGGGTGCCGCCGCCGGCGGGCGCGGGGTCGCAGGAGCCATCACGCGGAGCTGCTTGGTTGTTGTTGCTGCTTTCAATGCAAGGTTCTGGGGAATGAGTAATGAATTTCTTCTGTTGATCTTTGGAAAAGGGCAGGAATCCATTGCTGCTTCTGCAATTTTTGTGCTAAACTATTGGTCTTTTTACGCCCCGTCATGAGACTGCCGAGGTTGTTCCTAGTAACAAAGGTAAAGAAAAATGGGAGGTGCTACACCAGTTTTGCAACATCATAACAACAGGTGGGATGGAAACCTCCACCGTAAGATTATATCAAGATCAATGTCGATGCCAGCTATGTGGAGACTATTAATGCGGCCAGTGTGGGGGTGGTTGTGAGGAACACATCTGGCGGTTATTATATCTTCGTGGGACTTTTTGGGTCAGTGCTACAACGTGAATGAAGCTGAGCTGCCTGCTTGCTCGGCAGACCTTTATATAGGTATTACTCTTCACCAGTCCATTATTTTGGACACTGATTGTGCTTTTGTCCGTTCTTTCCTTGCAAATGAGAATCTTGACAGGTCCTCGCCGTTGATCTGAATAAAGACGCCTTAGCATATCGAAGATGCTTAAGAATTTTAAAATTGCGAAAATTAATCGGAACGCGAATAAGGTGGCTCATGAAATTGCGAAGTTTAGTTTTATAAGTAAATCTGATGGGATTCTTCTTAATAGCGTCCCGCCTTGTGTGGCAAATTTTGTAATGAACGACTGTAATAACATTATTAATTAATTAATGTATGGGTTTTTTTCAAAAAATAAATCTAGATTCATTATTGGTGCATCCTTGACGTGTTGCAGTTTCTTGTTTGTCGATCAGAGATGGTGCGACCTTGGCTCGCGGAGCGAGCCCGCATTATGTGCACGCCGTATGCATATGCCTTTTTGAACACTATGCACATGCCTTTTACAAAAAAATACTTTTACTTATACTTCCAAATATTATAAATAAATATATTACAAAAAACCTTTTACGTAATTTTTTGGAAAACATTTGTTAACGAAGCATTTGAAATTTTTTAAACGCATATACAGGAAATGTTTCACATGTATACAGAAAAATATATTTAAAAAATGAGCTTGTATTTGAAAAATGTATACAGAAAAATGTATTAACAAGCATTTCAAAAAATTATACTCAGAAAATATTGAGCATATCTTCAAAAAATGTCAATTAAGCATCTGAAAAATGTTAAACATGTATAGAAAAACTGTTGACCATGTATTCAAAAAATTATAAAGTTGTATTTGAAAACTGTTAACCAAGCATTTGAAAAAATGTTAAGTGTGTATGGAAAAAATATTGACCATGTATTAAAAATGTTAAGCTTGTATTTGAAAATTTTCAATCAAGAATTTTAAAAAACAACGTTTTTACAGAAAAAGCTGATCATGCATTCAAAAATATTAATCTGTTATTTGAAAAATGTTAATCAAGCATTAAAAAATGTTGAACGTGCATATAGATTTTTAATCTTGTATTTGAAAATTATTAAACGTGTGTTAAAAGAATACATTAGATATATACTGAAAATGTTTTCAGAATACAATGAAAACCCAAGAGAAAATAAAAGAAAACCAATGAAAAATGACAAAATAAAAAACAAAATCAAAGAAAATGAATAAAAACAAAAGAAATAGAAATGGTTGTGAAAAACAAAAAGAAACACAGAAAACCAAGAAAAAATAGTAAGAATTTAGAAAGAAACGAAGAAGAACTGATAAAACAATGAAAGACCGGCTCTTTTTCTTCAACTAGGTCGTGACATACTAACTTAACGCGAACCGGACGAAGACGTGGTAGCTTGCCGCAGTGCGCTGCAACTGAACGATCCTGGGTTTGATTCCCACACGCCACCCTTTTCTCTACTTTATTTGTTTTTGGTATAAGCTAATGGGTCGGCCCATTACTTTAGATGTTTCAGGCGAGTCATACATCAGGCTCGCTATAAGCGAGATATAGACTTTGCGGGCCTGGTCTAGGTCTCCTCTCATGCGGAGCCGGCTGGATGTTTTCTGGGCTTCTCACATCAGATGATGGGCCGGTTAGGTGTTTATGGAAGTCAAAAACTTCTGGGTGTGCCATGGCCCGGCCGGCCTACCTTTGGCTACGCCATCGCTCATATCACCCTTATGGGACATGATTAGAATCATCCGCCGATCTACGCCTCATGATTCGTCACATCGAGAGCCAACCACGGATAGTTCCACACACCGCAAGTCTTAGATTTTTGCAACATCATCTATGTTTCAAACGTGGGAAATGTTGCGATGGGAAATGCCGCTGGCCAACAATCGTCCACAACATGCATGCACAGGTACGTAAAGTCTCCACAAGCATGGATCGGGAGTTCTACAGTGACCGATGTTGTGCGTTTATGTCAGATGCGTGTAAGATGCCCAAGTGCTTTGCATGTGACTGTAGCGCCGCCTCCATTAGCATTTTTCACACAATAACAACCTTTTATTGGACCTGTGCCGTTCATAAACATGGCTCTCAATCATTTTGTTTTGCTTTCCTTGTGTGCCTCCCCTCTTTTCTTCTTGATCCATAGCTTTTCATCTGGATCCAATTCAACAATCTTACCAACGGCCATGCCTATGAGCACATACGAGCTGAAGGACAAAGCCGCAAATCCGATGCAACGCTCAAGTACATTTAGCAATCGCGTGTGGCGCCTGCAGGTTGGGTTCAGATGAGATAACTTGTTAACTCCACAGAAATCTTGTAAAGAGAAGATGATCATACATACCATGTGGTGTCCCCGGTCTAGGATCCACTTGCATGGCAAGCTCCTCAAGAGCCGACTGAAATTTTGCCTGCCCTGCCAGGGATATTGTAGGTCCTTTGCGTGCAAAACCTTATCGTACAGCTCCTCTCTCATGTTATGGATCTCTGTCAGAGTTTCTCCCGATCTTCACCGCCCTGCTTTGCAGATTGCAATAGAGTGTAAGATGAGTTCCTACATAAATGATCATGCAATGGAAAAATAGTAGTGCTAGCTGGTCCATGGATCAAAGCATTTAGAAACAGGGTTTTGCTATTCGGTCCTCAAATTATGCATCTTGCCAGGTCGAAAACAATTGCTGTGTTTTTCTTTTTCTTGAGGAAACGCAAGAACTGGATTCAATTTTGGAGTTGCATATGCTAGTCCAGGTTGCAGAAACAAACGCACAAAAAACATATGGTGAGCCGACGGGGGTAAAGTACCTTGGCCGCCGCCAGATTGGTGTCCGCGGCAGCAGCAGCGGAGGATGTGGTGGACCTAGCCCGGCCGACCTGGGAGAGCCTCGAGGAGCCGGGCGCTGCGCCTTGTCCACAGAACCGCCGGCGTCAGCCACCGCCGACGAGCCTCCTCGCCGCGACTCAAGCGCCGCCATCGGTAGCCGCTGCGAAATAGCACGGATCAGGGGCAGCCCGTCGCCGAATCACGCCTGGCTTCCGAATCGCGGGATCGGCGAGAGGAATTCGGGCGCGACCTGGTCTTCTTCTCTGATGTAGCCTAGGGTTTCCTCCGCCGCCGCCAACTCCGATCCGTCCGATGGGGAACCAAAATGCCTTCCTTTTCTTCTTCTTCGGTTTCTTCTCTTTCTTTTATCCATCGTCATCCAACGAACGAACGTGGCCCGCCGCCCCGCTAGCAGGCTGTGCCCAGCCCACGGGCAGTAACACCACTCCCTTTAAGTCCAGTTGGTTTTTTTTCTGTCAACTCAAAACGAAAAAAGTATTTGGTTTTTTTCTCTCTCGCCTAAAAATGAAAAGGACACGACTAACCTCCATACGGCAGGATTTTAGCGGCAGGCACGCACTATCGCGATCCACTTCTCCCGCCCCGCCGCGGTCGGACTTCTCTGCTCGATCCCATCACTTTTCCCGCTTCTTTTTTATTTTCTGGCGTGGTAAATAAATGCAGTAAAAAAGTGAAAGAGGTAGGAGTTAAACTCACCACCTCTTGGTTCAAGATAGCTTAGCTTGTCATATCCACCTGATCTAGCTTCAAGTTGTGATTACTAAGAAGGTCGATAAAACTTTGTACTGCTACAGACGCGACCAAAAAAATAAGCCATTTTTTCTTTATTTCTTTTTATCATTTTTCTTTTCTGCATTGTAATTCGTGCATCACAGACATGATAACTCACGCACAAATGGTGATTTTTTGACCCTAGGTAAAAAAGTTGTTGTAATACACTCTGATAACTTAAATGTAAAAGAGCTTGCTAATTATACGGCACGAACTTGATAACTCACTCACAAACATTATGGTAACTTTCACTTCAAGAAAAAAATGTTGTTGTAACACATCCCAATAATTTATCTTTAAAAAGAGTATGATAATTTATACGTCACGAATCTGATAACTCACGCACAAACATGATGGTAACTTTTTGACCACATGAAAAGGAGTTGTTGTAACACATCTGAATAAATTCTCTATAAAAACATGGTAGTATATATGCCACGAACCTGGTAACTCATCCATAGACGATGTTGTGCTTATATTACCATGCTATCAGGTCTGTATTACGCTTTTGAACAACCATTTTTCTCAGATTAAAGTTATGAGCGTGTTTGTACCTAAATTATCAGGTCATTGTCCTAATATTACCAATCTATTTATACAGAAGTTATCATGATGTGTCTTCAAACATTTTTTCCCAGATAAAAATTCTCATGGTGTTTGTACCTAAATTATCATATCAGCAGTGCATAAAATATCATGCTATTTAGACAGGTATTAGCAAGGGTGCGTTTCAAGCACCCCTCATGTCGAAAATGTTACCACCATGTTTCTATCTAAAATTATCAAAGTCGCGGTGCATAAATTATCATGTCATTTACACAAAAGTTATCGGAGTTTTCAAAGGATAAATTTCCCTAGTCAAAATTATCAACTCTATTGTGCGTATATTACCGCGCTATTTGCACAGAAGTTAACAGGGGTATGGTTTTCAACAAATTTTATATCGGGATAAAAGAAAGAGTTATCACGGTGTTTTTACATGAGTTATCTGCTCGCTTGTGTGTATACTACCAACCTATTTACATAGAAGTTATCAGGGTTGTTTTTCAATAAAATTTCTCCGGGTCAAAAGGTTACCATAGTATTTGTACGTGACCTATCACCTTTGTTGCGTCTATATTATCATGCTTTTTACACACAAGTTAATGGGCTACATTAATTTATATTTTTTTTTGGTTAAAAAAGGTACCATGATGCATGTACGCGATTTATTGGCTTTGGTGTGCGTATTTTCATAGAAGTTACCGAAGTATGATTTCAACAACTTTTATTCTAGGGCCAAAAACATGGAAGGTATATTACCATGGTGCATGTACGTGAGTTACCATGCTATTTAAGAAGCTTATGGAGAAAATTAAAAAAAAAAACTTTGCTGCTACCGTTTATGAAAGGACATGTACTGTGATAGTACGATTTATTTCACAACAAGCACAACCTAATGCGATGGTTGTTACAACGAGCGTTGACGCCAGGGGTCTTGAGTTCGATCCCAGTAGTAGCCATCACTTTTGTTTTTGCGGGAGTGCTAGCAGGAATCGGAGAAAAAAAACGGAAACTGCCTAGAAAAACGGATCCAACGCAGCGGAGAAGTTAGCGGAACGGGAAACTGCCTGCGCAGCGGAGAAGTTAGCGGAACGTGCGAAACAATCCTGAAATTGTGGATTAGATCAAACTCCATGCGAGCGTACAATGTGAATCGAACGACGTGGAGGTCGTTCGGACCTGTTGCAATTTTCCTGCCGGCAGGAAAATAGTTTTCTCGAAATGAAAAAGGTTGGTTTTATCTCCCTTTCTTTTTCCTAAATTTTCGTGATTAAAGTCTGTAAATATTTTCTAAAATTCGTGGACAATTTTTTATTCCATGATTTTTAATTATTTTGAACGTACTTTTAAAATCCATAAAAATAAAATCCCACGGTATTTTTTTTAATTCATGAACTTGTTCAAATTTCTCAAAAACAGGTTAATGTATTTTCCCAAGTTATGATATGCCAGTTTTCAAATGAGATCTATGTAGGTATCGGTATGATGCAGGATCCAGATGGTCGATCTAGATTCATTATCGGTGCAGTCTTGATGTGTTGCAGTTTCTTGTTTGTCGATCAGAGATGGTTCGGCCCTGGCTCGCGGAGCCCGTATCATGTGCACGCCGTATGCATATGCCTTTTTGAACACTATGCACATGCCGTTTTTCGAACACTTTGCATATGCCTTCTGGTGTGCCTGATGTTGTTCTATCAGAGTTTGGCATGACAAAAAAAAAACGGAAGTACTCAACATAAAAGTTCTTCATCTCATCAAAACAAACAAAATTACATTTTGAGTCATTCCCATTCAAAATCGTATGCAACTTTTAAAGCAAAAGCAGTTCAGCCCGATGCTTTCTATGACCAAAATTTGGGTGCCCGACCCAAACATATAATGATATTTCTCTTGGGTGCGGCATGAGCAATTTGGCCCTCAAGATGGTCTCAAATCAAAAACTCGTCAACATGAAAGTTGTTTGCCTCATCGAAGCAACAAGATTTGCTTTTGCGATCATCTCCATCCAAGGTAATTTGCAAACCCGGTCAACATGGCAATACATATACATCCTGAAGGCATGTGTTTGTATAGTGGGCAGATATCGTCTTCAAGACAGCTTCAAACAGAAAAGTGTTCAACATCAAAGTTCTTCGCCTTGTCGAGGTGACCAACTTTGTTTTTTGAATAATCTCAATCTGAGCTCAAGCGCCAATCTCCACAACAAATACAAAGTGGCAGATCTTTTACCTTGCAAAATTTCACACCCACTTGTCCGAGTTAAGGTAGGTTTAGATATTTGGACCCATATTGGAGTACTTTTCTTGTGCAGGAAGTCCAGACGCCTCATATGGAGGCGATGACCAATTGAATAAAAGCTCACAAATGCAAACACATCTACTCATTATGTCATATACGACTTGTTTCTTCCTCGGTCTCCGTGTTGGAGAGCAGCGAATTCCGAGGCTCTAAGGGCAGTTGAACCAACCTAGGGCAGTCCATAGGCATCGGGTCCCTCCCGGTGTGTGGGGTTTGGGGTTTCAAAAGTTCTCACCGACATGTCTTGCAAATCGTGCTCCTGGCAAGACTCCTTCACTGACGTTTTCTTGCCTATCACGCTCGACGTCGAGGATACACGGTGATGTGTTCATGTGTGAACAATTTTTTGGGCGACTCCGCTGGGACTAATGATCAAGAATCATCACCATCCATCATGTCCTACGATGAGCTTCCAAGCTCCACAGAAGTCAATGCCAATAACATCATCATACCTAGTCTTGAGGAATTATTGAAGGATCATCGCCAAGTTTATGAGGCATACAAGAAGGTGCATGAAGAAAATGAGTTCTATGACTCCCTCGCAAAATTCAAAAAGGTCCGTCAAGGCAGCATCACTCCGTTTGGAGATATCTCTCCACGAAGAGCAGGTTGCACCCTTTGTGAGTAGTGTCTTTTGGTCCCGAGCAAGCAGTTGAAATTATTAGTCCCATTACTCATAGTGATCTTAAGTATGAATCTTACATGAAAAAATATCGATGCTAAAAAATACACGTCAATCATCTAGTGCTAATGTTGGTGCACCTGCTAGCGTAGAAAACCCTAATCTGACTCTGTCTTTCATCTACACCTCCTTTGTTGTTGAATATTATATTTGCCAAACAAACCAAATTGTGGCTACACGTATTAGTCCTATCATGAGCGTGCCAAGTTCGATGGCAATGCCGAACCAAACAGTGCCTAGCAGTGCAGACATGATTTGCTTGTTGCCGAATTATGGTTTGACATACACACCACAAGTTACACCTGGAACTAGTAATCGTATTCCTCCCATGACATCAATGCAAGCGACGTTGTCCACTTTGTAAAATATTGTAGCTAATCTTAGGGGGGAGATGGCTAAGATGTTTTAGTAAAATTTGGAAGTTGTTATCAAGGAACCAATTTTATCAAAAGCCTTATACGGAGTATTTTGACACAATTCAGTCCCCCCCCCCCGCCTGGATATAAAATTCTAGATATTGCTGAGTTTAGTAAAGAGGGCACCAAAACCACATGGGAATATGTTGGTCAATACTTGGAACAATTGGGTGAAGTAGGTGATGTCTACTAACAACCTTCATCTTGTAGACGTTGTTGGGCCTGCAAGTGCACAGGTTTGTAGGACAGTAGCAAATTTCCCTCAAGTGGATGACCTAAGGTTTATCAATCCGTAGGAGGCGAGGGATGAAGATGGTCTCTCTCAAACAACCCTGCAACCAAATAACAAAGAGTCTCTTGTGTCCCCAACACACACAATACAATGGTAAATTGTATAGGTGCACTAGTTCGCCAAGAGATGGTGATACAGGTGCAATATGGATGGTAGATATAGGTATTTGTAATCTGAAATAATAAAAACAGCAAGGTAACTAATGATAAAAGTGAGCGTAAACGGTATTGCAATGATAGGAAACAAGGCCTAGGGTTCATAATTTCACTAGTGCAAGTTCTCTCAACAATAATAACATAGATAGATCATATAACAATCCCTCAACATGCAACAAAAAGTCACTCCAAAGCCACTAATAGCGGAGAACAAACGTAGTGATTATGGTAGGGTACGAAACCACCTCAAAGTTATTCTTTCGGATCAATCTATTCAAGAGTTCGTACTAGAATAACACCTTAAGACACAAATCAACCAAAACCCTAATATTCATAATTGTTTCCACACAAAGCCTACTGTAGCATATCATCTCCAAAATTTATATTGAGCAATATAAGCCATAGAAACTAGAAAACAAGCAAACTATGCATTGAAAACAGAATCTGGCAAAAACAGAACAGTTTGTAGAAATCTGTACTCCAACCATACTTCTGCTACTCAAAAAATTCTGAAAACTTAGGACAGCGTAGGGAATTTGTATATATATCACCTGTAAAAAATTCAGATCAAAATCACATCCCAGTGAATTTTCAAAATTCCTGGACTGAGCACAAAAGTTTCTGTTTTTCACAGATTCAAGTCAACTATCATCCACACTATCCCAAAGGCTTTACTTCGCACTTTATTGAAACACAAGCAATTAAACATGATTAATACAATAGCATAATCATGTTAACACATAAAAACAGTAGGGGTAAATGTTGGGTTGCTTCCCAACAAGCGCTTTTCTTTAATGCCTTTTAGCTAGGCATGATTATTTCAATGATGCTCGCATAAAAGATAAGAATTGAAACATAAAGAGAGCATCATGAATCATAAGTTCCTCTCTCATAATAATTTTCAGTAGCATCATGAATAGATTCATCAATAGAACCATCACATAAAGCATTCTTTTCATGATCCACAAGCATAGAAATTTTATTACTCTCCACATAAGAAAATTTCTTCTCATTCACAATGGTGGGAGTATCATATGAAACTCGAATACTATAAATTGTTTCCACTTTAAAAGAGCAATGTTCGGGAAAAGGGTAATCATAACTATGACAAGTTTTATAAATATAATCATCACTACTTTTTATAACATAAGTATCATCACAATAATCATCATAAGTAGCAACTTTGTTCTCGTCATAGATAGGAGGCATGCAATCATCATAGCAAATTTGATCATTCGAAGTAGGAGGGCTAAAAGATCATCTTCATTAAGCATATCATCCCCAAGCTTGGGACAAACATTAATTGCAGCAAATAAATTCTCAAACATGTCATTCTCATCAAACATAGTATCCCCAAGCTTGTGGCTTGGCATATCATAAGCATAATCACCCTCATCAT
This sequence comes from Aegilops bicornis, assembly GCA_021605145.1. Classification (NCBI taxonomy): domain Eukaryota; kingdom Viridiplantae; phylum Streptophyta; class Magnoliopsida; order Poales; family Poaceae; genus Aegilops; species Aegilops bicornis. The sequence continues at coordinate 681,100,037 of CM038669.1, read as the reverse complement.
TAAAAGTATGAATAGCACCAACTGTATAACAATTGCTATCATCATAATTTCCCAAATTGGTGCCAAAAAGATTTCCAAGATTATAAGAAGTATCATTATCTTCCCAATCATAATCGTCACAACAAGCAATAGGCATAACAAAATCATCATCAATAGTACTCTCGGACATTGTGCCATAAGACATAGAAGCAATATCATCATCAAGTGCATCATCTTCCACAATTATTTTTGATTCATTTTCATGAGGCACGACAGTAATAGGAGCACCATTATGTGGCAGAGGTACCTTTATACCTCTATTCTTTCTTCTTTTCTTCTTCTTCACAACATCATGTGTGGGTTTAATTAATCTTTTCAAGCTTCTTATTGATGAGATTGGTTGAATAGGAGCTCCTCCTCGTTACCTATTTCATCAAAAGAGACAATAGGAGGGAATGTGGAAATCTTTACCCTCTCATTAGTATTCCTTTTATATTCTATTGATTTTCCCATCTTTCTATAGTTGGCAATATAAGCATTCTCATTGCAATTTACCATGCAAAACATATAGATATTCTTTAGTTTAGTTTCAATGTCGTCTGTGAGAATGAATACTTCAAACCAACTATTTTTATGTGTCAATTCTTCACTCCCCAAAAATATACAAAGTTCATTATAAAGTTCAAGGGTGTCAAGTTATTGCAATATTTGGACACGGCTCGATCATGAAAAAACATGCATTGGAAATTAAGGTGACCAACTTTATTGAAAATATCACAAGTAATAGGACAAAGAGAACATAATTTTGTAACAAATTCATCTATCTCTTTGAGCAAAGAATTGGTTCTATCATTTTTATGCTTCTTACAAAATATATCTTCCCTATAAGGCACGTCTTCACAAACTTTATGCACTCCACAAAAATTGACATGCTTATAAGAAACACTTTTGTCATCACTTGTGCAATCATTATTAGCATTTTGGATATTCAAAGAATTCATACTAACAACATTGCAATCATGCTCATGATTCAAATATTTTGTGCCAAACATTTATTGACTTCTTCTTCTTCTAACAATTGACCACAATTTTCCGATCCATCACTTTCAAGAAAGATATTATAAAGATGATCAATAATATGATGCAACCTCAATTACATATTTTGTGTAGTTTTCTTTTATAAACCAAACTGGTGATAAAACAAGAAACTAAAAGATTCAATTGCAAGATCTAAAGATATACCTTCAAGCACTCACCTCCCTGGCAATGGCGCCGAGAAAAGAGCTTGATGTCTACTACGCAACTTTATTCTTGTAGACTCGTGTTGGGCCTCCAAGCGCAGAGTTTTGTAGGACAGTAGCAATTTTCCCTCAAGTGGATGACCTAAGGTTTATCAATCCGTGGGAGGCGTAGGATGAAGATGGTCTCTCTCAAACAACCCTGCAACCAAATACAAGAAATCTCTTGTGTCCCCAACACACCCAATACAATGGCAAATTGTATAGGTGCACTAGTTCGGCAAAGAGATGGTGATAAAAGTGTAATATGGATGGTAGAAATATATTTTATAATCTGAATAAATAAAAACAGCAAGGTAGCAATTGATAAACCAGAGCACAAACGGTGTTGCAATGCTTGAAAACAAGGCCTAGGGTCCGTACTTTCGCTAGTGCAATCTCTCAACAATGCTAATATAATTGGATCATATAACCATCCCTCAACGTGCAGTGAAGAATCACTCCAAAGTTCCTATCTAGCGGAGAACATAAGAAGAAATCGTTTGTAGGGTACAAAACCACCTCGAAGCTATTCTTTCCGATCGATCTATTCAAGAGTTCGTACTAAAATAACCCAAATAATTTCAGATTCATAATACTCAATCCAACACAAAGAACCTCAAAGAGTGCCCCAAGATTTCTACCGAGAAACAAAGACAAGAATGTGCATCAACCCCTATGCATAGATTACCCCAATGTCACCTCGGGGATCCGCGAGTTGAGTGCCAAAAAATATATCATGTGAATCAATACGATACCAAATTGTCACCACGAGTATTCATATGCAAGACATATATCAAGTGCTCTCAAATCCATAAAAAGTACTCAATCCGATAAGAACGAAATCTCAAAGGGAAAAACTCAATTCACCACAACAATATAGAGAGGGAAAAAAACCATATGATCCGACTATATTAACAAAGCCCGCGATACATCAAGATCGTGACATCTCTAGAACACGAGAGAGAGAGAGAGAGAGAGAGAGAGAGAGAGAGACGGAGAGAGATTAAACAGATAACTACTGGTACAAACCCTCAGCCCCGAGGGTGGACTACTCCCTCCTCATCGTGGTGGCCGTCGGGATGATGAAGATGGCCACCAGTGATGATTCCCCCCTCCGACAGGGTGCCGGAACGGGCTCCTGATTGGTTTTTCGTGGCTACAAAGGCTTGCGGCGGTGGAACTTCTGATCTAGGGTTACCCCCAAGGGTTTTGGAATATTTGGCAATTTATAGGGCAAAGAGGGGGTGCGGGAGGCCACCGAGGTGAGCACAACTTACCTTCGTGCGCCTGGGCCCCCAGGCGCGCCCTGATGGGTTGTGCCCCCCTCGGGGCACCCCTACGTGCTTCTCTGGCCCACTGGATGTCTTCTGGTCCATAAAAAATCCACAAAAAGTTTCAAAGTGTTTGGACTCCGTTTGATATTGATTTCCTGCGATGTAAAAACAAGCAAAAAAAAACAGCAATCGCACCGAAACTAGGTCAATAGGTTAGTCCCAGAAAATGATCCAACGTCGCTATAAAATGATTGTAAAACATCCCAGAATGATAATATAACAGAATGAATACTTCATAAATTATAGATACGTTGGAGACGTATCAGGCCCAGGCGCGCCCCCGTGGGTTGTGCTCACCTCGAGGCTAATCTTCGTGTGAAACCAACGCCAAAAAATCCTATAAATAGAGAAACCATCAGAAATAACCCTTAATCAGAAGTTCCGCCGCCGCAAGCCTCTGTAGCCATGAAAAACCAAACTAGACCCCGTTACGGCACCCTGCCTGAGGGGGAAATCATCACCGGTGGCCATCTTCATCATGCCGGCGGCCACCATGATGAGGAGGGAGTAGTCCACCCTCGGGGCTGAGGGTTTGTACCAGTAGCTATGGGTTTAACCACTCTCTCTCTCATGTTCTTGAGTTGTCACGATCTTGATGTATCGCGGGCTTTGTTAATATAGTCGGATCATATATGGTGTTTCCCCCTCTATCTTGTGATGAATTGAGTTTTCCCTTTGAGATTTCGAATTATCGGATTGAATACTTTTATGGATTTGAGAACACTTGATGTATGTCTTGCTATGAATACCCATGGTGACAATGGGGTATCATATTGCTTCGGTGATATATGTCTTCGCACTCAACTCATGATTCTTGAGGTGGCATTAGGGTAATCTATGCATAGGGGTTGATGCATGTTCTTTTCCTTGTTTCTCCGGTAGAAATCTCGGGGCACTCTTTGAAGTTCTTTGTGTTGGATTGACTATTATGAATCTCAAATTGTTTGATGCATATCGTATAATCAACCCACCGAAACTCATGGTGACATTGGAGTATCTAGGTGACATTAGAGTTGGTTGATGTGCATCATATGGTGTTAATTTAGTATGAACTCTTTATTAGATCGATCGGAAAGAATAGCTTGGTGTTCTCTTAGTATGAACTCTAGGATAGATTGATCAGAAAGAATAGCTTCAGGTGGTTTCGTACCCTACAAGCAATTTCTCCTTATGTTCTCCGCTAGATAAGAACTTTGGAGTGATTCTTCATCGCACGTGAGGGATGGTTATATGATCCAATTGTATTAGCATTGTTGAGAGATTGCACTAGATAAAGTACGGACCCTGGGCCTTGTTTTCAAGCATTGCAATACCGTTTGTGCTCCATTTTATCAATTGCTACCTTGCTGTTTTTTCTTGTTCCTATTACAAAAATCAATATCTACTATCATTACTACACTTTTATTACCATCTCTTCACCGAATTAGTGCACATATACAATTTACCATTGTATTTGGTGTGTTGGGGACACAAGAGACTTTTTATTATTTGGTTGCAGGGTTGTTTGAGAGAGACCATCTTCATCCTACGCCTCCCACGGATTGATAAACCTTAGGTCATCCACTTGAGGTAAAATTGATACTGTCCTACAAAACCCTGTGCTTGGAGGCCCAACACGAGTCTACAAGAATAAAGTTGCGTAGTAGACATCAAGCTCTTTTTCAAGGCCGCTGTCGGGAGGTGAGTGCATGAAGGTATATCTTTAGATCTTGCAATTGAATCTTTTTGTTTCTTGTTTTATCACTAGTTTGGTTTATAAAAATAAATCTACAAAAAAAATGGAATTCTGGTTGCATCATATTATTCATCTTTATAATGTCTTTCGTGAAAATGATGGAAAGGAAAATTGTGTTCAATTGTTAGAAGAAGAATGCTATAAAATGTTTGGCATAGAATCCATGAATGATGAGCATGATTGCAGTGTTGCTAGTATGAATTCTTTGAATATCCATGATGCATGTGATATGCAAAGTCATAAGCTTGGGGATGCTATGTTCGATGAATATGATATTTTTATTCTACCAACTTTTGATGTGCAAATTTGTTATAATGGTAGCATGCCTCCTATTTATGATGATTACAATGATGGATGTGGGTTTGGAAGAGTGTCAACTCTAGGTAATGATCCCACTATTTTGGAGGGTTTTGAATCTTATTACAATATTGATGAAAGTGGATTTGGAGAGATCATGACTTTATTTAGTGACGATTCCACTATTTTCGAAGAGCTTTCAATTGACTATGATAAAAAAAGTTGCTATCTGTGATGATTATGGTGATGGCATGTATGCTATATTGAATAATGATAACCATGAAACGTGTCATCATGATTTTAATTTTCAATCACATGATAGTTATTTTGTTGAGTTTGCTCCCACTACTATGAATGAGAATAAATTTGCTTATGTGGAGAGTAAGAAAATTTCTATGCTTGTGGATAATGAAAAGAATGCTTTATGTGATATATATATTGTTGAATTTTCGTGATGCTACTGAAAATTATTATGAGAGGGTAATATATGCTCATACATATAGCAATAATATCAAGTTTCCTCTCTATGTGTTGAAAAATCTTGAAGTTATGCTTGTTTTGCCTTCCTATGATAGTTGGTTCTTGTTTCCATAAATGGTTTGCTCACAAAATCCCTATGCATAGGAAGTGGGTTGGACTTAAATGTGCTAGTCATATGCTTCATGATGCTCTCTTCATGTTTCAATTCTTATCTTTTATGTGAGCATCATTGAAATCATCATGCCTAGCTAAAAGGCATTAAAGAAAAGCGCTTGTTGGGAGACAACCCAACATTTACCCCTACCATTTTTTGTGTGTTCACATGATTATGCTACTTTAGTAATCATGTTTTATTGCTTTTGTTTCAATAAAGTGCCAGGTAAAACCTTTGGGATAGTGTGGATGATAGTTGACTTGATTCTGTCCAAAAACAGAAACTTTTGCGCCTAGTCCAGGAATTTCTAAAATTCACTAGAACAGGATTTTGATCTTAAATTTTTACGGGTGATATATATACAAATTCCCTACGTTGTCCTAATTTTTCAGAATTTTTGGAGTAGCAGAAATATGGTTGGAGTATAGATTACTACAGACTGTTCTGTTTTTGACAGATTCTGTTTTCAATGCATAGTTTGCTTGTTTTCTAGTTTCTATGGCTTATATTGCTCAATATAAATTGAGGAAATGATATGCTACAGTGGGCATTGTGTGGAAACAATTATGAATCTTGTCTTTTACAGTACTAAAGTGAAATGGTTTGCTCTTGATCATACTAACCTATCTCACGAAGTTACATTAACTTTTGTGTGGTTGAAGTTTTCAAGTTTTGGGTGAGATGTCGATATGAGGAGAATAAGGAGTGACAATACCGTAAGCTTGGGGATTCCCAAGGCACCCCCAAGGTAATATTCAAGGAATATCCAAGCAACTAAGCTTGGGGATGCCCCGGAAGGCATCCCCTCTTTCGTCTCAAACATTATCGGTAACCTCACTTGGAGCTACATTTTTATTCGTCGCATGATATGTGTTTTGCTTGGAGCGTCATTTTATTTTGTTAATATTTGCTTTCTGTTATTTGGAATAATGTTTTGAATCTATCTTTTCAATAAAATGTCAAGGATAGCCTTTACCATGCTTATTTTGCAAGTCTGCATGTTGCTGTTTTAAAACAGAAAGTTTATCGATGTTGCAAAAATTCCCGAGAAAATTCAAAATGTGATAAAATGTTGAAAGTTTTTGCAAAATAAGATATGATAAATTTTCTATAGTGTGTTAAATTTTCAGAATTTTTGGAGTTAAAGAAGTGTTGATATTCATGCATTCTTTATAGACTGTATTGTTTTGACAGATTGTTGTTATGTTTGCATATGTTTTATCGTTTAATGATTCTATTTGAGGATAAGACTATTAAATATGCAGAGGAATTTAGTATGCAATGTTAAATAATAATTTTAGTGATTTTATACAGTAGAGAATGATAAGGTTCTGCGTTGATTTATACTAACTTATCTCACGAGTTCTTGTTGAGTTTTGTGTGGATCAAGTTTTTAAGATTTAGGGAAACCGTGATCTAAAAGGAATTAAGGAGACACAAAAGCTCAAGCTTGGGGATGCCCAAGGCATCCCAAGATAATATTTCAAGAGGTATCAAGCATCTAAGCTTGGGGATGCCCCGGTAGGCATCCCACCTTTCTTCTTCAACAATTATCAGTTAGTATCGGTTGGTCCTAAGTTTGTGCTTCTTCACATGAGTTGTGCTATGCTTGGAATGTCATTTTATTTTGTTTTTCTCGCTGTTTTAATAAGATACTTAGATCTGAAAGTTTTTAAATAAAAGATGGTCCTCAAATAGCTACCCATTTACATAACTACTCGCTTGATCTTCACTTGTCACTAGTAGAAAACAGGGCTTTGGTCCGGCCAGAAAAAAGCATTAATCCTGGTTGCATTACGAACCGGGAATAATGTGAGCGTTAGTCCCGGTTCGAGCGGCTAGGGCACCGTGCAGATATTAGTCCCAGTTTAAATGAGACCTTTAGTCCTGGTTGGTGCCACGAACCGGGACTAAAGGGTGCGATGCCCATTAGTACAGGTTCGTGGCACCAACCGGTACTAAAGGTTAGACCTTTAGTCCCAGTTCGAGCCACCAACCGGTATTAATGGGGTCTGAGGCATTAGTACCGGTTCTTGGCACGAACCGGCACTAAAGGTCCCATTTTTAAACTCTACCCCCCCCTGTGGATCGCCTTTTTAGTTTTGTAAAAAGCAAAAGAAAATGATAAAAACTTCAAAAATTAAAATCCTTCCAGATGTAGTTATGCTACTACATGTACTAGTTAGGAAAATTTTAAAACTTAAATTTGGACATGTTTTGCAAAAAGTGTAGGGAAAATGTAAAACGGCTATAACTTTTGCATACAATGTCAGAAAAAAACGTATAATATATCAAAATGTTCAGCACAAAAATCCGCATCCGATTTTGACGGCCTACGGCCTGTTTGCAAATTTTTAGAATCCTCAAATTCTAAAAGAAAAAAAGTTATGCTCAAATTTCATTTTTTTTGAATTTTTGTGAAATCAGGTCAAACTTTGGTCAAACTACTTATTCAAGAAGTATTAGTGTTACTAAATAATTATTCAAGAATATTAGTGTTACTAAATAATTATTTCAATTTTTTGAATTTTGGTCAAATCTGGTCAAATTGTGGTCAAATTGTGGTCAAACTGTGGTCAAACTAATTATCCAAGAAATATTAGTGTTACTAAATAATTATTTTAGTTTTTTTGAATTTGGTCAAATCTGGTCAAACTGTGGTCAAACTATGGTCAAACTACTTATTCAAGAAATATTAGTGTTACTAAATAATAATTGTTTTTTTAGAACAATAGTTTCAAACTCAAACAGTGAAATGTGTGACTTCATGCTCAAGCTAAATTCATGAGTGTTAATAGGATTGACATCTTAATATTGTAAGGAAAACAACAAGTGCGACTTGGAAGCGAGGGAGAATAGAACCCGGAAGTTAAGCGTGCTCAGGCTGGAGTAGTGAAAGGATGGGTGACCGTCCGGGAAGTTAGATGATTTGGAATGATGAGGGGTGATTAGAGAATAGAGGTTAAATTGAGCAGTGATGAGGGGTGATTAGATATTAGAGGTTAAAATAATTCAAAAATTTGAAAATAAAAAAATTCAAAAAAAAACTTCAAAAAAAATCATAAAATTTCCTTTAGTACCGGTTCGTGTTACCAACCGGGACTAAAGGTGGACCTCCAGGCAGCGGCCACGTGGAGGGTCTTTAGTCCCGGTTCGTGTAAGAACCGGGACTAAAGGGGGAGGCTTTAGTAACGACCCTTTAGTCCCGGTTCCAGAACCGGGACTAAAGGCCCTTATGAACCGGGACTAAAGGCCCTTTTTCTACTAGTGTGTATCATTTTGGAGTAGTTTGTCATTTACTCTCATGCTTCACTTATATCTTATGAGTACATTGTTGAATGAATTGAATATCATGAAGTTGAAATTATATTCATGCCTAGTAGTAGCTTCACATTGGGTTTAGAAAGTGAAATCTTTTGAAGCTTGTCAATCTCAATATTGGTCATACCAGCAATTCATGAATGATTAGTATAAGGAAGAGAACTTTCACATACAAATATATTATCTTGGACATCTTCTATGATTGTGAATACCCATTAATTATTTTCAAACTTGAGCAAATTAGTTGAAGTTGGACAAGGAAGACAACGTAGTGAGTTATGTTTGGGTATATTTGGATAGAATTTATATTGTCATGGACCCTCCAACATGTGGTGTTTGCCTAGGATCTTTTGCTAGCCAAAAATTTGTACTAAGTCGAGATACTACTTGTGCATCCAAAAACCCTTGAACCTAGTTTCTTGCCATGAGTGTCCACTTACCTACCTATGGATCGAATAACATCTAGCAAGTAAGTTGTCATCGGTGCATAAAGCAAAAAAATTTGCTCCTAAATATGTTTGACCTTTTATTGTAAGGGAAAATTGAGCGTTGTACGAACTTGTGATGGCAAACTAATAAAACGATGGATTGCATAATAAAGGTTGCTATCATAAGGGCAATATAACTTGATGTTCCTTTGCATTAAGAGATTGGGCATCCAAATAAAAAGCGCATGGCAACCTCTGCTTCCCTCTCCGAAGGGCCTATCTTTTACTTTTCAGTATTTACTTTTATGCAAAGAGTCGATAGTATGAATTCTCACTTCAACCTCAATTATTCTCTAATTGGCAATCATCATGTGGTGGGGAAAGATCTAGGCACATATGACCAGTCAAATATATTTGATCATGATTTATTATTGTTGACAATTATCACTATGATAAATGAGTTGAGAGGCGAAACATTAAGCCCCTATCTTTCTCTGTGTTAGATGGATGCCATTTGTTCTAAGAATATGCTTTGAGTAGTATCAATCATGGAAAACTATATGATGATTGAGTATGTGGAGCTCTTACTTAGACTCTATTGAATAAGTTGAATTGCAATTGTTTTGTGACTAAGAATATAGGTTGTTGAGTTTCAAGAGAATTCATTGTTTGAACCTTAACATGTGAATTGGTTGATACTTTAACATGATGAGTTTTATGAGAAAGTGTTGTTGTTATGATGCTAGGAAAAGTGATTGAAATTATCATTGGTCAAACTTATGCACTTTGCTAGCATTCACACTTCATAAATTATTTCTTTTAGCATTTACCTACTCGAGGACGAGTAGGAATTAAGCTTGGGGATGCTGATATGTCTCCAACCTATCTATAATTTATGAAGTATTCATGCCATCTTTACAATAATTTCATATGGTTTTGGTATGATTTGCATGGAGCTAACCCGGACTGACGATGTTTCCAGCAGAACTACCGTGGTGTTGTTTTTTGTGCATAAATGAAAGTTCTCCAAATGAGCTGAAACTTTTTGATGATTTTTTGAAAAAAAGAGAACCTCAAGCTTTGTGGAAGGACCGGAAGGTGAAGGAGTAGGGCACAAGACACCGGGCGCGCCAGGCCTGTGCACGCCTGTGGGTTGTGCTCACCTCGAGGCCCATCTTCGCGTGAAACCAACACCAAAAAATCCTATAAATAGAGAAACCTTCAGAAATAACCCTAGATCAGAAGTTCGGCCGTCGCAAGCCTCTGTAGCCATGAAAAACCAATCTAGACCCCGTTTTGGCACCCTGACGGAGGGGGAAATCGTTATCGGTGGCCATCTTCATCATCCCGGCGGCCACCATGATGAGGAGGGAGTAGTCCACCCTCAGGGCTGAGGGTTTGTACCAGTAGCTATGTGTTTAATCTCTCTCTCTCTCTCTCTCGTGTTCTTGAGATGTCATGATCTTGATGTATCGCGGGCTTTGTTAATATGGTCGGATCATATGGTGTTTTCCCCTCTCTATCTTGTGATGAATTGAGTTTTCCCTTTGAGATTTCATTTTATCGGATTGAATACTTTTATGGATTTGAGAACACTTGACGTATGTCTTGCTATGAATACTCGTGGTGACAATGGGGTATCATATTGATTCACTTGATATATGTTTTGGCACTTAACTCGCGGATACCCGAGGTGACATTGGGGTAATCTATGCATAGGGGTTGATGCATGTTCTTGTCCTTGTTTCTCCGATAGAAATCTTGGGGCACTCTTTGAGGTTCTTTGTGTTGGATTGAGTATTATGAATATGAAATTGTTTGATGCATATCGTATAATCAACTCATGGATACTAGCGGTGACATTGGAGTATCTAGGTGACACCAGAGTTGGTTGATGTGTATCATATGGTGTTATTTTAGTATGAACTCTTGGTTATATCAATCAGAAAGAATAGCTTGCTGTTATTTTAGTACGAACTCTAGGATAGATTGATCAGAAAGAATAGCTTTGAGGTGGTTTCGTACCCTACAAACAATTTCTTCTTATGTTCTCCGCTAGATAAGAAGTTTGGAGTGATTTTGCATCACACATGAGGGATGGTTATATGATCCAATTATATTAGCATTGTTGAGAGATTGCACTAGCAAAAGTACAGACCCTAGGCCTTGTTGTCAAGCATTGCAATACCGTTTGTGCTCCGTTTTATCAATTGCTACCTTGCTGTTTTTTTATTGTTCCTATTACAAAAATCAATATCTACTATCATTAGTACACTTTTATCACCATCTCTTCGCTGAACTAGTGCACCTATACAATTTACCATTGTATTTGGTGTGTTGGGGACACAAGAGACTTTTTATTATTTGGTTGCAGGGTTGTTTGAGAGAGACCATCTTCATCCCTCGCCTCCAACGGATTGATAAACCTTAGGTCATCCACTTGAGGGAAAATTGCTACTATCCTACAAAACTCTGGACTTGGAGGCCCAACACGAGTCTACAAGAATAAAGTTGCGTAGTAGACATCAACACCTCTCCGGTCAATAACCAATAGCGGAACCTGGATGCTCATATTGGCTCCTACATATTCTATGAAGATCTTTATCGGTCGAACCGTTATGACAACATACACAATTCCCTTTGTCCGTCGGTATGTTACTTGCCCGTGATTCTATCGTCGGTATCTCTATACCTAGTTCAATCTCGTTACTGGCAAGTCTCTTTACTCGTTCCGTAATACATCATCCCGTGACTAACTCATTAGTCATTTGCTTGCAAGGCTTATTATGATGTGCATTACCGAGAGGGCCCGGAGATACCTCTTCGATACTCGAGTGACAAATCATAATCTCGATTCACGCCAACTCAACAAAACACCTTTGGAGAGACCTGTAGAGCATCTTTATAATCACCAAGTTACATTGTGACGTTTGATAGCACACAAGGTATTCCTCCGGTATTCGAGAGTTGCATGATCTCATAGTCATAGGAATATGTACTTGACTTACATGAAAGTAGTAGCAATAAACATGCGATCAAATGCTAAGCTAACGGATGGGTCTTGTCCATGACATCATTCTCCTAATGATGTGATCCCGTTATCAAATAACAACTCATGTCCATGGTTAGGAAACCTTAACCATCTTTGATCAACGAGCTAGTCTAGTAGAGGCTCACTAGGGACACGGTGTTTGTTTATGTATTCACACATGTATCAAGGTTTACGATCTATACAATTCTAGCATGAATAATAAACCTTTATCATGAATAAGGAAATATAAAATAACAACTTTATTATTGCCTCTAGGGCATATTTCCTTCAGCGATCTACCAGATTTTATCTCCAATAACTCTGAAATGCTCCTGTTCTTGAGTAATTCGAGTGGATCCATCAAATTCCTGTTGATTTGACCCTCACAAAGGTATCAAAGCGTTGGTCGAATTCTCGGCGACAGTGGAATGCGGCGAATCGGGCAGAGGAGAGCAGGAGGTTGGGATCTCTCATAAAATCCCTCCCGTCCCTCCCTGTTCGCGGTGGTGGTGTTTTCCGGTGGAGGCGACGAGGCGGCTGTGAAATTCGGGCGCATATCTCTGAGGCCGAAACGGTTGCTGGGAGACACTCTCCTGGTGGTAAAATTCCGATTTCTGGAGAGATCCGTGCATCAACGCCTCGCAGCGGTCGAGTTCTTGGTCTGCGGGCGCAAGTGCTGGTAGACAGTTTCAACAAAAGCAATGGCAGACACAAGAGCAAAAGTTCAGACCACAGTGGACAGAGTGGAGAAAGAAGTAGAAGATCTGAGAGCTGAAATAGAAGGGCTACAAGATCTTAAATAGGAAGTAACTCAACTAAGGGTGGAGATGGTGACCATGCCCAGAGTAGAGGCAAAATTGTCTGATATGAACAATGAAATTCAAAAAATTCTACAATTGATTTTGCAGAATATGAACATCAACTCCCAGAAGACAGAAGTGGTCACCCCAGTTCCTAAGCCTCCAGAGGTACTCAGGCAGGCAGGCCCTAGTATACAAACACAAGTTACAGTTCCAGGCAGCACCACAGTGCTCCCAGAACCAATTACCAAAAATTTAGACCAAGAATTCAGGGATCAAGGTAAGATACCTATATCCAGTATAGCATGTCTTACAACTGGTCTATCAATCGCAAATCTGTTTACTGAAAGTACCAAGTTACACAATGACAAACAACAAGAAGTACCAGGGACATTTCAGTTTAGAATGACTTCACCAAATACAAGTGGAACAGTGCAAGCATTTGGTTTCTCAGGGAACAGTGGATACTTTGCTCCTATCGATGCTCCATTTTACTCTCCTCCACGCATTTCATACAACCCGCCACCGGGTCAAGACATTAACATGACCACAACTACACAGGGAGTTCCACCTGTCTATCAAGCAGTAGGGAATCTATAAGATGCTCAGAGAAATCAGTATGCAACTCAGTTGGGTGGTCCACCTTATTTTTCAGAGGCAGTATTAAAAGGAGCAAGATTGGAAATTCCACTATTTAGTGGAGAGGATTCCATTGGGTGGCTCATAGCTTATGAAATTTTTTATGACATGTCTAGAACTCCTTATGAACAGTGGGTTAATTTGGCCACATGACATTTACAAGGCAGAGCTGCTAATTGGTTGATAAACATATGTATTCCTTGGCAGATGGTGACTTGGCAACAGTTTTGCCAAATGATAGCTGACAGGTTTTTAGAAGCTAGTGTTCATGAAGCGGTGAAACTTTTGAAAAACATACAAAAAACTCATACAGTAGCTCAATACATTGACAACTTTGAACAGTGTGTGGCCTTAGTGGAAAGAGACCATCCCTGTCTTCAGGAAAATTTTCTGCTGAGCTATTTTATTGGTGGTTTGAGAAGTGACATTAAGCATGAGGTTTATGGACAAAAACCTACTGGGATAATTGAAGCATATTGGTATGCTAAAGTATATGAGAAAGCTACAACTGCCAGAAAAATCCAGAGTCCACCAGTTTACAAACCTAGAAACTACCCTTCTTCCTACGTAAATCCTTCAAATTCGTTACAAGTGCAAGTTCCAACCTAGGAAAAATATAATGTTCCCTTTCCTAAAGATGCTAGAGCATCTTTGATGCTGCAGAGAACCATGGACAAGGCAACACAAGTGTAAAATTGGCAAGACACTACACATTTCACAAGAATTCGATGAGGATGAGGACAATGACAATACAAAAGATAACACTGGACCTGAACAAGCTTATCATACAACTCCAAACACTCCATAAAGAGAAAAACAATGATAACACGGTAGATAAACCTGCACAAGCAATGCACATATCAAAAATGCAGCAGAGGGTACTCCGGTCCAAATACTTTCTCCTTGATCATAGAAATTGCAGGAAGGAAGGCCACATCACTCTTTGACAGTGGTTCTTCAGACACTTTTATAAGCACATAATTTGCTATTAAAAGTAACTGCCACCAACAACCAATGCAACCCAGAAAATTCAACTGCTTCTTTGGAGGAGGCAAACTCATGTCCTTATCCAAAGTACCACCTATAGATTTCAAAGTGCAAGGTCACACTTTCTATAGCAGCTTTAAAGTTCTAGATCTGCAGTCTTATGACATCATTTTAGGTGCTAATTGGATATACCAGTACAATCCTATATGTTTGGATCTAGTAGAAAGAATTTTGATTGTCACAAAGCAGGGGCAGCTAGTGACATTATTTGATCATACCATTCCTAAGAAAAAGTGTATTATTTCAGCAGCCAAGATGGAAAAACTGCTACAAAAAGGTGTGATGGGATATATTCTGCAGATCCATGAGATAGAAACGAAAAAAAAGATCATACTCCACCACCAGTGGCACTGCAACCATTACTACAGAAATTTGCTAATATATTTGCAGAGTCACAAACACTTCCTCCAAGAAGAGATTGTGATCAGAAGATCATATTACAGGAAGGAGCAAAACCACCAAACTTGAGACCTTACAGAGTACCTCACTATCAGAAAGCTGCTATGGAATAGATCATTAAGTAGTTGATCAAAAAAGGGAAAATACAGGAAACTTTTAGTCCCTTCTCATCACCTGCTATTATGGTCAGAAAGAAAGATGGAGGATGGAGGTTATGTGTGGACTACAGAGAACTGAATGCAATTACTGTGAAAAATAGATTTCCATTGCCCATCATTAAAGATCTTTTAGACGAATTACATGGGGCTAAAGTGTTCTCTAAGCCGGATCTTAGATCTGGATACCATCAGATCAGGATGGCCATAGAAGATATCGCAAGAACTGCTTTCGAGAACTCACATGGGTCATTATGAATACAGTAGTTCCATTTGGGTTGTCCTGTGGTCCAGGTACTTTTCAGGGCCTTACGAACACAGTGTGTGATGAAATCAATGAACCAGAAAAAGAGAAGTTTATATTGGTGTTCTTTGATGATATGTTAGTCTTCAGCAAATCCATGGAACAACATTACAAACACATGGAGAGAACTTTTGCTCCGTTGAGGAAACATGAATTGTATGTGAAGTTGTCCAAGTGCACCTTTTCCACATATCATGTAGCTTATTTGGTTCATATCATATCAAACAAGGGAGTTTCTACTAATCCTAACAAGATTCAAGTAGTAAGAGACTGGATGTAACCTGAAAATGCCACAAAGTTAAGACGATTTCTAGGACTAACTGGTTATTATAGAAGATTTGTGAAGAATTATGGACAGATCTGTAGACCACTTCATGACATGCTTAGAAAAGATGCTTTTCAATGGGGACCTGAACAAAGCAAAGCTTTTCAAACACTAAGACATACCATGACCAGTTTTCCTGTATTAGCACTCCCAGATTTCACTATGCCCTTCACAATTGAAGCTGGTGCTGATGCTTGTGCTAAAGGTATTGGAGTTGTGCTCATGCAAAAAGACAGACCAATTGCTTTTCTTAGCAAAAGTTTGGGACCCAAATTTGCAGCCCAATCTATCTAAGAAAAGGAAGCAAATGCCATTCTGGAAGCACTTAAGAAGTGGAGACACTATGTGTGGGGCAATCCTTTAATCATAAAAATAGATCAACTGCCTTCGAAATATATGACTACCCAGAGATTAACTGGAGGGGTTAAACACAAGCTGCTGCTCAAACTGTTGGAATATGATTGTAAGTGCATCTAGTGCCCCTTAGTGATTTTGGTGTATTGAAGACTTATAGGTTAAGGGACTAATGTGTTTGTGAGTGTACAGGTCTATAAGTCTATGAGGAGTTTGATATTTACAGAGAAAGTCGACCCCTAAAAATGAAGTTCTTCGACTGAAGACTTTGATATTCTGAAGACTTTCTGAAGACTTTGAAAGTGAAGAAATTGGTGTGACCTTGAAGACTTGGTATTCACTTGAGGAACATGAAGCGTGAAGACTTTTGTTTTCGTAGTTTCATCTTCTCTTTCTTGAGTCATAGGAAACACCGTCTCTTTATTAAAGGGGTCGAGGAAATACTAAGGAAAAATTTCCATGTGATGCTCAACTCAAAATCCTACACCTACCAATCCCTTCGAGTGAAGCCTTTGGAAATCTCATACGTTCAGTCAATTTCTTCAAAGGATGTAGACGAAGTTCTTCTGGTCGCTGAGGAATTTGTTCTAACTCAGGAGTTAGGAATTCACCAGTGCGGATTGCCTACACAGTGAGGAACATGATAGCCCTGAGGAATTTGAGATTCAAATTTCCGACCGTTGCTTTGCTGCGCGCCAGCTGTCCCAAAATATCTTATCCACCTAACGGTCATATCATTGAAGGGCATTTATGTCTTATCACGTCTCCCTAGGCTATAAATAGCCGCCACCTACAACCACTAGCTGGTTGGCTGCTCCGAGAGAAACTTGACACTTGTCATTTGAGAGCAACCCATCCTCTGAGGACTTTGAGCGAAAATCATCGAGTGAGGAAAAACCCAAACACCAAACCCCTACAAACCCAAAGTGATTGAGCATCACTAAGATATTGATCCTGAGTGGATCCGACGCTTGTTACCTTTGAAGATCAGGCTTCTTCCAGACGGTTAGGCGTCATGGTCTAGAGCATCCAAGAGGAATTGTGGATCACCGAGTGACCAAGTCTGTGAAGGTTTGGAAGTCACCAAGACTTACCACGAGTGATTGGACGAGGTCTGTGTGACCTTAGTTCAAGGAGAATACGGTGAGGACTTGGTGTCCTGAGCTGCGTGCTTTCGGCCGGGTGTCCGGGACTGTGTGTCCTCGAGTTTAAATACTCAGCCGCTCCAACCAGACGTACAACTGAGACAATAGTTGGAACTGGTCTACCAAATCATTGTCTTCACCAACCTACCTGGTTCTATTTCCTCAACCCTTTCATTTCCTCATTACTGTGTTGAGTGTTCATTCATATCTGTGTTTGAAGACTTTGACTGAAGACTTCCTCAATTTCCTCAGTTCAATTTCTTCAGTCTATCTGTCTTCTTCTTGTGCTATCCTGTGTTTACGCTTTCTGTACTCTTCGTTTGTCTTCATTTCATCATGATGACCATGCCCGCATTCTCTTATGCTTACTTCTGAGTACTTATTCCGCTGCAAGTAGTTCTTCACTAAGGAATTTCCTCACCGCAAATTCCTCGATGAAGAATTCATAAAAATCGCCTATTCACCCCCTCTAGTCGATATAACGACTTTCAATTGGTATCGAGCAAGGTACTCCCTTGTTCTATGTGATTTTGGTTTAACCACCTGGAGTTTTAGTTATGTCGACCGCAGGTATGAAGAAAGTGACATGCCCTATCTTTGACGGTCACCATTATCCCAAGTGGAAGGCCATGATGAGGAAGCGCCTCATGACAATGGACAGCGAGTATGTGGACCGTCACCGAAATTGGTCTTCTTGATCGATGCATGCAAGGCAATGACGCAGATGATATTCGCAAGTACACTCGACTTGACATCATGGCGAAGGATATCATCTGTTCCTTCCTATCTAGAGATGAATTCAAGCGCATTATGCATCTTTGCAATGCGAAGCTTATCTGGGACCGAATCTTCGTCGTCTATGAAGGTCATCGAACCCGTCATGATCCCTGGTTTGAGGACTTCAAGGAATCTCTCAAAACGATGACTTTCGAACCGTAATCATCATCTTCTCGCATCCTGTCTCATGGCAAAGGGTGTCGAGGTAACCGAATGTTCCTCATCTGAATTCAGTGACTGTGAATCTGATGATGATGGATCTAATGATGATATTGAACCTAGCTATACCAAACTTGTTTGCATTGCCACCAAACAACAACATGCCTTGGAAAAGGTTCAAAACATGTTAGGTAAGAGTGATGATATGTTAGGTGAAGAAATGGATCGCACTAAAGCCTCGGGCTGAAAATCTTGAGAGACTTGATCTAGGTTTGACAGCCTTCAAGGTCATCATAACACTCTCTTATCTCGATCATGAGAAACTTTCTTATGAATTTCTTCAAAGAAAGCAAGATCTTGAGAAGCTAAGAGTGAGTTATGAAGATCTTCAGAAGGAGCGCGATTCATTACTTGCTCAACAAATCAGCGCTTCTAAGGAAGAATTTATTCCTGCATGCTTAAAGTGCATTGAACGTGAATCTGCTAATTCTTCACCTAAATGTTCAAATGCTTCAACTGTTACAAATTCTTCACCTGCCTCTGCTATCACTAATTCCTCATCTGAGGACATTGCTAGTATCCTTGACGATGCACGGGGCTGAAGGAATTGTACATGACAGCATGTACAAAAGCCTCAAAGGGCATCGACTCTTTGTGATGTGCTTAAAAGCAGATCCTCAACAGAACCCTAGGAAAGAGGGTATTGCCTTTGAGAGGAAACTCAATGCTGATGGAACATATTGGAAGCCTAAGCGGTATCCCAAAACCTCATGGGTCCTTTGCAAAGGGACCTCCGATTGATCTATCTAACTTATCTGGCTTTACATGCGAATCTCCTCATTCTTCTGATGAGTCATTTGACTCCAACTATAAACTGTTCAAAAATCAGAATGGTGAAGTATTTGCTAGATATGTTGGCACTAACTGCAGGAACGTTTCCTCTATGAAGAAAATCTGGGTTCCCAAGAAGTGCCTTGAAAGTCTTCAAGTGAATGTTCTCATGACACCACCTGTGAAGAATTGGAACCCCAGATCAAACTCTTCGTATGGACCAAATTCTTCATATGGATCCAAGTCCTCATACGGACCAAATTCCTCACATGGATCAAATTTCTCAAAAGGATCAAAGTCCTCATATGATTATCATCGTGCTAACAACTTTGTTCGCAGGGTAGAGCTAAGGGCTATGAATATGTGCATTATTCTTCAAACCAATATGTTCATAAGTCTTCGAAGAATTTCTCTGCTTATTCATATGCTTACCCTAACCCCTCTTATGTGAAACGTAATGGATTGGCCTCTATGCCACCATTCTCATATGGTGCTCGCAGAGTGATGAACTCTTTGCCACCCCTTCAGATGTGGGTGGTGAAGAAAAAGAACTAACTGTTGGAAATATGCCCTAGAGGCAATAATAAAAGCATTATTATTATATTTCCTTGTTCATGATAATTGTCTTTTATTCATGCTATAATTGTATTATCCGGAAATCGTAATACACGTGTGAATACATAGACCACAATATGTCCCTAGTGAGCCTCTAGTTGACTAGCTCATTGATCAGCGAGATAGTCATGGTTTCTGACTATGGACATTGGATGTCATTGATAACGGGATCACATCATTAGGAGAATGATGTGATGGACAAGACCCAATCCTAAGCATAGCACAAGATCGTGTAGTTCGTTTTGCTAGAGCTTTTCCAATGTCAAGTATCTCTTCCTTAGACCATGAGATCGTGTAACTCCCGGATACCGTAGGAATGCTTTGGGTGTACCAAAGCGTCCTGGCGAATCGGGTGACTATAAAGGTGCACTACAGGTATCTCTGAAAGTGTCTGTTGGGTTGACACGGATCGAGACTCGATTTGTCACTCCGTATGACGGAGAGGTATCACCGGGCCCACTCGGTAGTGCATCATCACAATGAGCTCAAAGTTACCAAGTGTTTGGTCACGGGATCATGCATTACGGTGCGAGTAAAGTGACTTGCAGTAGAGATTGAGCGAGGTATTGGGATACCGACGATCGAATCTCGGGCAAGTAAAATACCGATTGACAAAGGGAATTGTATACGGGTTGTTTGAATCCTCGACATCGCGTGGTTCATCCGATGAAATCATCGAGGAGCATGTGGGAGCCAACATGGGTATCCAGATCCCGCTGTTGGTTATTGCCCGAGAGCCGTCTCGGTCATGTCTCGCATGTCTCCCGAACCCGTAGGGTCTACACATAAGTTTCGGTGACGCTAGGGTTGTATGAATATGAGTATGCAGCAAACCGAATGTTGTTGAGTCCCGGATGAGATCCCGGACGTCATGAGGAGTTTCGGAATGGTCCGGAGGTAAAGATTTATATATAGGAAGTCTTATTTTGGTCACCGGAAAAGTTTGGGCATTATCGGTATTATGCAGGGAGTGCGGAAGGGGTCCGAGGGTCCACTGGGGTCCACCTGCCTGGGGCCACATGGGCTGTAGGTGCGCCTTGGCCCATATGGGCCAAGGGAACCAGCCCCAAGAGGCCCATGCGCCTAGGGATAAGAAAAAGGGAGAGTTCAAAGGGAAGGCACCTCCGAGGTGCCTTCGGAGGATGGACTCCTCCCCCTCTTGGCCGCACCCTTCCTTGGAGGAAGGGGCAAGGCTGCGCCCTCCCCTCTTTTTCACCTATATAAGCGGAGGGGAGGGAGGGCTGGCCGCACCCACAACCCCAGGAGCCTCCCTCCTCCCCGACACACCTCCTCCTCCTCCCGTAGTTGCTTAGCGAAGCCCTGCTGGAGTTCTGCTGCATCCACCACCACGCCGTCGTGCTGGATCATCATCAACCTCTCCTTCCCCCTTGCTGGATCAAGAAGGAGGAGACGTCATCCGCTCCGTACGTGTGTTGAACGCGGAGGTGCTGTCCGTTCGGCACTAGGCCATCGGTGATCTGAATCACGGCGAGTACGACTCCATCAACCCCGTTCCATTGAACGCTTCCGCACGCGATCTACAAGTGGTATGTAGATGAAATCACTCTCCCATGACTCATTGCTAGATGAACTTCGTAGATGGATCTTGGTGAAACCGTAGGGAAAAATTTTAATTTTCTGCAACGCTCCCCAACAGTGGCATCATGAGCTAGGTCTATCGTAGTTCTTTTTGCACGAGTAGAACACAATTTTGTTGTGGGCGTGGATCTTGTCAACTTACTTGCCGTTACTAGTCGTATCTTGCTTCCGCGGTATTGTGGGATGAAGCGGCCCGGACCAACCTTACACGTACGCTTACGTGAGACCGGTTCCACCGACTAACATGCACTAGTTGCATAAGGTGGCTGGCGGGTGTCTGTCTCTCCCACTTTAGTTGGAGCGGATTCGATTTACAGGGTCCTTATGAAGGTTAAATAGAAGTTGACAAGATCACGTTGTGGTTATTCGTAGGTAAGAAAACGTTCTTGCTAGAACCCAATTGCAGCCACGTAAAAGATGCAACAACAATTAGAGGACGTCTAACTTGTTTTTGCAGCAATTGTTATGTGATGTGATATGGCCAAGTTGTGATGAATGATGATATATTGTGATGTATGAGATCATGTTCTTGTAATAGGAATCACGACTTGCATGTCGATGAGTATGACAACCGGCAGCCATAGGAGTTGTCTTTATTTTTGTATGACCTGCGTGTCATTGAAGAACGCCATGTAACTTACTTTACTTTATCGCTAAACGCGTTAGTCGTAGTAGTAGAAGTAGTCATTGGCGTGACAACTTCATGAAGACACGATGATGGAGATCATGATGATGGAGATCATGGTGTCGTGCGGTGACAGGATGATCATGGAGCCTCAAGATGAAGATCAAAGGAGCTATATGATATTGGCCATATCATGTCACTACTTTATAATTGCATGTGATGTTTATTATGTTTATGCATCTTGTTTACTTAGAACGACGGTAGTAAATAAGATGATCCCTTAGAACAATTTCAAGAAGTGTTCTCCCCTAACTCGTGCACCGTTGCTACAGTTCGTAAACTTCTAAGCACCACGTGATGATCGGGTGTGATGGATTCTTACGTTCACATACAACGGGTGTAAGACAGATTTATTTATCGCAGTGAAACACTTAGGGTTAACTTGAGCGAGCCTAGCATGTACAGACATGGCCTCGAACACGGAGACCGAAAGGTCGAACACGAGTCGTATGGAAGATACGATCAACATGAGAATGTTCACCGACGATGACTAGTCCGTCTCACGTGATGATCGGACACGGCCTAGTCGACTCGGATCGTGTAACACTTAGATGACTAGAGGGATGTCTAATCTGAGTGGGAGTTCATTTTAATTTGATTAGATGAACTTTATTATCATGAACTTAGTCTAAAACTTTTGCATAATATGTCTTGTAGATCAAATGGCCAACGCTCATGTCACCATGAACTTCAATGCGTTCCTAGAGAAAACCAAGTCGAAAGATGATGGCAGCAACTATACGGACTGGGTCCTAACCCGAGGATCATCCTCATAGCTGCCAAGAAACAATATGTCCTAGAAGCACCGCTAGGTGAAGCACCCATCGAGAGAACCAAGGCGTTATGAACGCTTGGCGGTCTCGTCTTGATGATTACTCCCTCGTTCAAAGGCGGCATGCTTTACAGCCCTAGAACCAGGGCTCCAAAAGCGCTTTGAGCAACACGGAGCATATGAGATGTTCGAGGAGCTGAAACTGGTTTTTCAAGCTCATGCCCGGTCGAGAGATATGAAGTCTCCGACAAATTCTATAGTTGTAAGATGGAGGAAAACAGTTCTATCGGTGAGCACATACTCAAAATGTCCGGTTGCATCACCGCCTGTCCCAAATGGCCATAAACCTCCCGGACGAGGCGGTCATTGACAGAATCCTTGATCGCTCCCACCAAGCTACAAGAGCTTTGTGATGAACTACAATATGCGGGGATGGAGAAGACCATTCGAAGTATTCTCAATGCTGAAATCAGCAGAGGTTGAAATCAGGAAAGAACATCAAGTGTTGATGGTCAATAAAACCACTAAGTTCAAGAAGGGCAAGGGCAAGAAGAACTTCAAGAAGGACGGCAAGGAGGTTACGCACCCGCAAGCAAGTTGCCGAGAAGAAGAAGTCAAAGAATGGACCCAAGCCTGAGACAGAGTGCTTTTATTGCAAGGGGAAGGGTCACTGGAAGCGGAACTGCCCCAAATACTTAGCGGATAAGAAGGCCGGCAACACTAAAGGTATATTTGATATACATGTGATTGATGTGTACCTTACCAGTACTCGTAGTAACTCCTGGGTATTTGATACCGGTGCCGTTGCTCATATTTGTAACTCACAACAGGAGCTGCGGAATAAGCGGAGATCGGGCGAAGGGCGAGGTCACGATGCGGCGTCGGGAATGGTTCCAGAGTCGATGTGATCGCCGTCGGCACGCTACCTCTACATTTACCTACGGGATTAGTTATAAACCTTAATAATTGCTATTTGGTGCCAAGTTTGAGCATGAACATTGTATTTGGATCTCGTTTAATACGAGATGGCTACCCATTTAAATCCGAGAATAATGGTTGTTCTATTTATATGAGAGAAATGTTTTATGGTCATGCTCCGATAGTCAATGGTTTATTCTTAATGAATCTCGAACGCAATGTTACACATGTTCATAGTGTGAATACCAAAAGATGTAAAGTTGATAACGATAGTCCCACATACTTGTGGTAATCGCCGCCTTGGTCACATTGGTGTCAAGCGCATGAAGAAGCTCCATGTTGATGGACTTGAGTCTCTGGATTATGAATCATTTGACACATGCGAACCATGCCTCATGGGCAAGATGACCAAGACTCCATTCTCCTGAACAATGGAGCGAGCAACCAACTTATTGGAAATCATACATACCGATGTGTGCGGTCCAATGAGTGTTGAGGCTCATGGAGGATATCATTATGTTCTCACTCTCACGAGATGACTTGAGTAGATATGGGTATGTCTACTTGATGAAACACAAGTCTGAGACCTTTGAAAAGATCAAGGAATTTCAGAATGAGGTAGAGAATCAACGTGACCGAAGCTAAAATTCTTCTGATCGATCGTGGAGGAGAATATTTAAGTCACGAATTTGGCACACACTTAAGAAAATGTGGAATCGTTTCACAACTCACGCCGCCTGGAACACCATAGCGTAACGGTGTGTCCGAGCGTCGTAATCGCACTCTATTGGATATGGTGCGATCTATGATGTCTCTTACCGATTTACCGCTATCTTTTTGGGGATACGCTCTAGAGACAGCTACATTCACTTTAAATAGGGCACCGTCTAAGTCCGTTGAGACGACACCGTATGAATTATGGTTTGGAAAGAAACCTAAGCTGTCGTTTCTAAAAGTTTGGGGATGCGATGCTTATGTCAAGAAACTTCAACCTGAAAAGCTCGAACCCAAGTCGGAAAAATGCGTCTTCATAGGATACCCTAAGGAAACCCTTGGGTATACCTTCTACCTTAGATCCAAAGGCAAGATCTTTGTTGCCAAGAACGGAACCTTTCTGGAAAAAGAGTTTCTCTCGAAAGGAGTAAGTGGGAGGAAAGTAGAACTCGATGAAGTACTACCTCTTGAACGGGATAGTAGTGCAACTCAGGAAAATGTTCTGTGATGCCCACACCAACCTAAGAGGAAATTAATGATGATGATCAAGGTACTTGGATCAAGTTGCTACCGAACTTCAGGTCCACTAGGACACGTTCCGCACTGCAGTGGTACGGCAACCCTGTCCCGGAAATCATGTTGTTAGACAATGGTGAACCTTGAACTATGAAGAAGCGATGGCGGCCCGGATTCCAACAAATGGCTCAAGCCATGAAATCCGAGATAGGATCCATGTATGAAAACAAAGTATGGACTTTGACAGACTTGCCCGATGATCGGCGAGCGATAGAAAACAAATGGATCTTTAAGAAGAAGACAGACGTGGATGGTAATGTTACCATCTATAAAGCTCGACTTGTCGCTAAGGGTTATCGACAAGTTCAAGGGATTGACTACGATGAGACTTGCTCTCCCGTGGCGAAGCTTAAGTCCGTCCGAATCATGTTAGCAATTGCCGCATACTATGATTATGAGATATGGCAGATGGACGTCAAAACAGCGTTCCTTAACGGTTATCTTAAGGAAGAGCTGTATATGATGCAGCCGGAAGGTTTTGTCGATCCTAAGAATGCTAACAAAGTTTGCAAGCTCCAACGATCCATTTATGGGCTGGTGCAAGCATCTCGGAGTTGGAACATTCGCTTTGATGAGATGATCAAAGCGTTTGGGTTTATGCAGAATTATGGAGAAGCCTGCGTTTACAAGAAAGTGAGTGGGAGCTCTGTAGCATTTCTCATATTATATGTAGATGACATACTTTTGATGGGAAATGATATAGAACTCTTGGACAACATTAAGGCCTACTTGAACAAAAGTTTTTCAATGAAGGACCTTGGTGAAGCTGCTTATATATTAGGCATCAAGATCTATAGAGATAGATCAAGGCGCCTCATAGGTCTTTCACAAAGCACATACCTTGATAAGATTTTGAAGAAGTTCAAAATGGATCAGTCCAAGAAGGGGTTCTTGCCTGTATTGCAAGGTGTGAGATTGAGCTCAGCTCAATGCCCGACCACGGCAAAAGATAAAGAAGAGATGAGCGTCATCCCTATGCCTCAGCCATAGGATCTATTATGTATGCCATGCTGTGTACCGGACCTGATGTAAACCTTGCCGTAAGTTTGGTAGGAAGGTACCAAAGTAATCCCGGCAAGGAACACCGGACAGCGGTCAAGAATATCCTGAAGTACACAGAAAAGGACAAAGGACATGTTTCTCGTTTATGGAGGTGACGAAGAGCTCGTCAGAAGGGTTACGTCGACGCTTAGCTTCGACACGTATCCGATGACTCAAAGTCACAAACCGGATACGTGTTTATGTTGAATGGTGGAGCGATGAAGCTGCCGCAGCTGCAAGAAGCGTCGTGGCGGGATCTACATGTGAAGCGGAGTACATGGCAGCCTCGGAGGCAGCGCATGAAGCAATTTGGGTGAAGGAGTTCATCACCGACCTAGGAGTCATACCCAATGCGTCGGGGCCGATCAAACTCTTCCGTGACAACACGAGCTATTGCCCTTGCCAAGGAGCCCGGGTTTCACAAGAAGACCAGCACATCAAGCGTCGCTTCAACTCCATCCGTGAAAATGTTCAAGATGGAGACATAGAAATTTGTAAAGTGCACACGGATCTGAATGTCGCAGATCCGTTGACTAAACCTCTCTCATGAGCAAAACATGATCAACACCGAACTCTATGGGTGTTCGATTTATCACAATGTAACTAGATTATTGACTCTAGTGCAAGTGGGAGACTGTTGGAAATATGCCCTAGAGGAAATAATAAAAGCATTATTATTATATTTCCTTGTTCATGATAATTGTCTTTTATTCATGCTATAATTGTATTATCCGGAAATCGTAATACACGTGTGAATACATAGACCACAATATGTCCCTAGTGAGCCTCTAGTTGACTAGCTCGTTGATCAACAGAGATAGTCATGGTTTCTGACTATGGACATTGGATGTCATTGATAACGGGATCACATCATTAGGAGAATGATGTGATGGACAAGACCCAATCCTAAGCATAGCACAAGATCGTGTAGTTCGTTTTGCTAGAGCTTTTCCAATGTCAAGTATCTCTTCCTTAGACCATGAGATCGTGTAACTCCCGGATACCGTAGGAGTGCTTTGGGTGTACCAAACATCACAACGTGAATCTGGGTGACTATAAAGGTGCACTACAGGTATCTCACGAAAGTGTCTGCATTGGGTTGACACGGATCGAGATCGGATTTGTCCTCCGTATGACTCAGAGGTATCACAGGGCCCACTCGCTAGTGCATCAACACAATGACATCAAAGTTACCAAGTGTTTGTTCACGCGATCATGCAATACGTTACGAGAAAAGAGACTTGCCGGTAACGAGATTGAACTAGGTATTGGGATACCGACGATCGAATCTCGGGCAAGTAAAATACCGATTGACAAAGGGAATTGTATACGGGTTGTTTGAATCCTCGACATCGTGGTTCATCCGATGAAATCATCGAGGAGCATGTAGAGCCAACATGGGTATCCAGATCCGCTGTTGGTTATTGCCCGAGAGCCGTCTCGGTCATGTCTCAAGATGTCTCCCGAACCCGTAGGGTCTACACACTTAAGTTTCGGTGGCGCTAGGGTTGTATGAATATGAGTATGCAGCAAACCGAATGTTGTTCGAGTCCCGGATGAGATCCCGGACGTCACGAGGAGTTCCGGAATGGTCCGGAGGTAAAGATTTATATATAGGAAGTCTTATTTTGGTCACCGGAAAAGTTTGGGCATTATCGGTATTGTACCGGAGTGCCAAGGGGTCCGGGGTCCACCGAGGGGTCCACCTGCCTGGGGCCACATGGGCTGTAGGGGTGCGCCTTGGCCCATATGGGCCAAGGAACCAGCCCCAAGAGGCCCATGCGCCTAGGGATAAGAAAAGGGAGAGTTCAAAGGGGAAGGCACCTCCGAGGGTGCCTTCGGAGGATGGACTCCTCCCCTCTTGGCCGCACCCCTTCCTTGGAGGAAGGGGCAAGGCTGCGCCCTCCCCTCTTTGCACCTATATAAAGGGAGGGGAGGGAGGGTGGCCGCACCCATAAGCCCTGGAGCCTCCCTCCTCCACCAAACACCTCCTCCTCCTCCCGTAGTTGCTTAGCCGAAGCCCTGCTGGAGTTCTGCTGCATCCACCACCACGCCCGTCGTGCTGGATCATCATCAACCTCTCCTTCCCCTTGCTGGATCAAGAAGGAGGAGACGTCATCCGCCCGCACGTGTGTTGAACGCGGAGGTGCTGTCCGTTCGACACTAGGCCATCGGTGATCCGAATCACGGCGATGCGACTCCATCAACCCCGTTCCATTGAACGCTTCCGCCTGTGATCTACAAGTGGTATGTAGATGAAATCACTCTCCCATGACTCGTTGCTAGATGAACTCATAGATGGATCTTGGTGAAACCGTAGGAAAAATTTTAATTTTCTGCAACGTTCCCCAACACTAACCTCTTCTACAGGGTCAGGTCTCCAGACGTGCTTTAAACGTCTGAAGAATTTGCTGGGGGCCTGACAAAAATACCTGAAAGGACGCAGGCGAATCATGATGAAATTAACTTTCATTTCACACGTCCTCATACTGCTTATCTGTTATACTGACTGATGAAATTCATCTGATGAACTTGATATCATATTCTTCACTGATGAAGTATATGAGATCGTAAGTTGCACTAATTCATCTGCAGGATGATCAACCCAAATCCAATCGAGTGGGTTCTCGATAATGGATGTACAAATCACATGACCGGTGACAAGAATCTATTGATGGATGCTCCTTATCACCGTCACATCTGAAGCATATCATCTTTCTTTGACAAAGGCAAAAGTCGATTATTGGGTCTTGGTAAGGTTGCGATCTCTAAGGACATACACATGGACAAAGTCATGCTTGTTGAGTCCTTAGGATACAACCTCATGTCGATCTCAATGCTTTGTGATCTTGATATGGTTGTTATCTTTGGCAAGTATCGTTGTGTTGTGATTATGGAAGTGACAATTCCAAAGTCTTGAAGGCTTTAGGAGAGGAGACTTGTATATTGTTGACTTCTCTCTGAGGACCACAACCAGCCGTGTGTTTACTTGCAAAAGCTTGAGGAGGCTGGCTATGGCATCGTCGACTTGGTCACGCAGGCATGAGGAATTTACTGCAGCTTGCAAAGAAGAAGCATGTCATTGGCACTGAGAATGTCAAATTCCTCAAGGATCACTTGTGTGGAGCCTGTGAAGCTGGGAAAATGACCAAGGCCAAGCATCCAGCAAAGACTATCATGACCTCTACTCGTCCCTTCGAATTGCTTCACATGGACCTCTTTGGTCCTAATCATTACTCAGCTGTCACTAATGATGCATCTCTATATGGCTTTGTTATTGTTGATGATTACTCTCGTTACACATGGGTACACATTGTTACTTACAAAAATGAAGTGCAGGAAGTCTTCAAACGATTTTCCTCGAGGGCTTCAACTAACTTTGGTGTGAAGATCGGACACATCGGGAGTGACAATGGAACTGAGTTCAAGAATTCCGGTCTTGATGCCTATCTTGATGAACTTGGTATTACTCATGAGTTATCTGCTCCCTATACTCCTCTCAAAGAAAATGGCGTCGTGGAGCGCAAGAACAGAACTTTTGTTGAGATGGCTCGCACTATGCTTGATGAATACAAAAGCGCCTAGTAGTTTTGGATTGATGCAATTGATACTGCGTGCCACATCATCAATGAGTATATCTTCACAAATTCTTCAAGAAGACTGCCTATGAACTCCTCACTTACAAGAAACCCAATGTGAGTTATTTCAAAGTCTTGATGCTAAATGCTGGATTAGAGATCCTCATCACAATTCTAAATTTGCACCAAAAGCACATGAAGGTTTTATGCTTGGTTACGGAAAGGACTCGCACACCTACAGAGTCTTCAACATCGCTCTTCACAAGATTGTTGACACTGTAGATGTGCGGTTTGATGAAACTAATGGCTCGCAAAGAGAGCACCTACCTTCTATGTTAGATGAACCAGCACCTGAGGAATCTATCAAGTTCAAGGCAACTGAGGATGTCATTCCCTCTTGAAGAATCTGCGAAGAATTCATTCCAAGATCGCGAAGGACGTCGGTGATGCACACGAAGATAATCTTTGAAGACAATGGTCTTTGAGGAAAATGATCAAATTCCTCGGCGACAACCAGCTCATCCTCGCGTTGCAAAAGAAGTACAAGTTGACAAGATCATCGATGACATTGAAGCGCGGGTCCTCTCACACGCTCAAAAGCTTCACATTTATCTAACTTTTGTGGGCACTATGCTTTTGTCTCTATCACAGAGCCCACTAAGGTAGATGAAGCATTTATGGAGCCTGAGTGGATTCAGGCCATGCAAGAAGAATTACATCAGTTCGAGCTCAACAATGTCCGGGAACCGGGTCAAACGTCCAGATCCTCGCAAGCATAATATCATTGGCACAAAGTGGATCTACCGCAACAAGCAAGATGAAAATGGCCTAGTGGTGAGGAATAAGGCACGACTTATAGCTCAAGGCTACACACAGGTTGAAGGAATTGATTTCGATGAAACTTTTGCACCTGTTGCTAGACTTGAGTCTATTAGATATTACTACGCCTATGCTAACCATCACAATATCACTTTATATCAAATGGATGTGAAAAGTGCATTCCTCAATGGTAAGCTTGAGGAAGAAGTATATGTTGCTCAACCCCAGGTTTTGAAGATCCAAAGAATCCGACAAAGTCTTGAGACTCAACAAGGCCCTCTATGGTCTCAAACAAGCCCCACGCGCGGTATGATACATTGAAGGAATTCTTCGTGAAGAATGGCTTCACACCAGTTCACTCGACCCTACTCTCTTTACTAAATCATATGATGGTGAACTGTTTGTGTGCCAAATATATCGTTGATGATATTATCTTTGGCTGTCTTGACCAACGTTATAGTGATGAATTTGCCTATATGATGAGTGAAGAATATCAAATGTCTATGATTGGGAGAGTTGAAATTCTTCTTAGGTCTTCAAATTAAATCAACAACACAATGGCATATTCATATCTCAGAGAAATACCTCAAAGATGTCCTGAAGAAATTCGGCATGCAAGATTGCAAAGGCGTCAAAATTCCAATGCCCGCAAATGGCCATCTATGCACCGATGAAAATGGTATTGACTTGATCACAAGGTATACCGCTCCATGATTGGTTCTCTATTGTACTTATGTGCATCTAGGCCAGATATAATGCTTAGTGTTTGCATGTGTGCCCGATTTCAAGCTACACCAAGGAATCACACCATAAGGCTGTGAAGCATATTCTTCGATATCTAGCTCATACACCAACACTAGGATTATGGTACCCCAAGGGCTCTACTTTTGATCTCATTGGATATTCGACTCGACTATGCGGTGATCGTGTGGACCGCAAGTCAACATCTGGTACTTGTCATTTCCTCGAGCGATCTTTTGGTCCATTGGTCCTCGAAGAAAGCGAATTGCGTATCCTTGTCTCTGCGGAAGCTGAATATATTGCTCTTGGCTCGTGTTGTGCTCAATTGCTGTGGATGAAGCAAACTCTCAAGGACTACGGCATCAACGTGAAGAATGTGCCGCTCTCTTTGTGACAATGAGAGTGCCATCAAGATTGCTCACAACCCAGTTCAGCACTTTCGAAGACAAAGCACATTCAAATTCGTCATCATTTTCTTCGTGATCATGTGTTGAAGGCGACATCTCCATCGAGCATGTGAAGGCGAAGAACAGACTAGCCGATATCTTCACTAAGCCCTTGGATGAGAAGAGATTTAGCAAGTTGCGGTGTGAGCTAAATATCTTAGAATCTTGAATGTTCTTTGAAAAGGACACACATCCACGACACTTATGCAAAATTGATGACTTAGATGTGCAACACATGAAGAAAGCGTTTTTCTTCAATCAATGAAGAATAACACTCTAAGTGTGAAGAAATTAATGAAGAATTTGATTCTCAGAACCCTACGACAATTGTACGCGGTGTATGAAATCATCATTCTTATACGGTGGGTCACGCCACCACCAAAGCTGAAGATCTTCAATTTGAGTTTTTTTATTTTTGAAATTCTTCAGTTTTCAAATTCTTCAACTTTGCAAAATCTTCACTGTTTCCGACGTTTTTCTTCATTGGCTATATATATATGGGTTTATGTCCTCTACAGCATTCACTTATGGATATTTCTTCAAGTTGCTTTTTCTGCTAAGTGAATGTGATAGGACCCTTCCCCCTCTATGCTATACTCAACCCAATCTATTCACAAGTTCTTCATGTGCGTTCTATTTGAAACTCGTTCAAAATCTTCACTATGTCCTTGTCAGCTGAAGAAATTACGAACGGAACTTTAAAACTGATCTTATCCAAATTTTCGGTTTCGCCGCTCAAACTGTTCCGCATCCCACGATGCATTATTTTACTCACCCACGATCGTACACGATCTCCACTACATAGTACGTGGGTGACACATGTCGTGAGAAGGAGAATGGTCAGGGGCATGTTAGTCCCTAAATCTTGAGCGAACAGTTTTCACTGCCTCTATAAATACCCTCTCCCCATCCTCACTTATTTTACTCCGCTCGATCTCTCTCTCCGCTCGAGCTCCTCAAACCCTAAGCGCCGCCGCTACTCCATCATCGCCCGGTGAGGAAGAGCTTCACTTTGCCTCGACCTCGTCGCCCGGACGTACTCAGCGCCCGACCGGAAATCCTCACTCCGCCCGCCGTAGCTGTCTTCCTCCGCCAAGTTAGGGCGTGGAAGATCTGAACTCACGAACTTCCCAACTGTTCTTCTTAGTTCGTCGTGTTCTTCACTTCGGGTAATTAAAAGTTACTTTTATTACTCGCTTTGATTCTCAAACCTTCCTGAAAATCTTCAAAGGTGTTAATTATTCAAATCTTCACACATATGAACACCTCAAACAAAATATGCTCTTGATTCGTTTCTCTAAGCAATGATTTTCTTCAAGATTCCTCAATTGTGTGGATCCTCGATCTATACAACTCTGGAACCTAAGACAAAAGATCGCTTAGTGAAATTCTTCAAGGCTCATCTGGTCACATTCCTCAAACTAGCTCATATTGAAAAACCTTCTGAGAACGCATATGACCTCTCCAAATTCCTCGCAACTATACTCTGTTCACAGGTACTCATGTCCGCTGCTGAATCACTAGGTTCTCATCAACTTAACTCATTTGTAGCGTTCCTCGAAGAAAAATTGCATACTTCTTCAGGGAATTCGTTTGTTCAAATTCCTCACCTGAAGAATATGGCAGAAGGAAAGAAGCCACAGAAAGGAGGAAAGAGGCCTGAGGTCATGACTGCGTTTGAAATCCACGAGAAATATATCGATTATTGCACACAGATGAAGCGAGTTCGGCAAAGAAAACAAAAATCAGCGCAAAGGTCGCATTCAAAAGGATTGAGCGAGGGATGGGCAAGGGAATGGAGGAGTACAGATATGTAACTCCAAAGTACATGAAGAAATTACTTTTAATCCTCCATGCCCAAGAGCTCCATTGGCACACAGTCGAGAAGTGACCCTGACATCAAGCGTGGTGAGGACTTTCTGAAGAATGGGCCAAGCGCCAAGCCAAATTGGCAAGACAAGCCAGCGAGGCGGTGAGAAAATTCAATGAGGACTACTGCTACTGCTGCTGCCATTGAGTCCTCTGTCAAGCCAAGAAAATCTATGGCAAAGAAGCCCACACACAAGCCAAGTGCTTCACCAACAGTGCCCTCACGGCCAAGTTCCTCAGCTGTGCCCTCACGGCCAATTCCTCATGCTGCTCCCGTTCCTCCCAAGTCCTCAGCTGCTCCTGCTCCTTCAAAGTCCTCAGCAGCTCCTCCCAAGTCCTCAGCAGTTCCGACAAAGTCCTCAGCACCTGTGCATCTGGCCACGTGCCAAAGGACTGCAGGCTTCTCCATTGCCTCTGGTGTCTCGGCAAGTTCCTCAATTTGCACCAAAGTCTTCATCTGGCCGACTCTGCTTTGAAGGCTGAGGCCCTGTTGGGCGAGGTCCTCGGCCAAGCCAAAGAAGAAACAATTCGCCTTCCAAGAGCCACGAAGATGATGAGGCTGATGATGATGAACTTGCGGAAATCATCGAGACCGCCAAGAAAGGGCCGCTAGAGCCAAAGGCACATCTGTGCCCTTTGCTGTTGGATCAGGAAAATCCTCGATTACATTGATCTACGGCACAAGGATCGAAACACCCTATGCACGACTTTCATCGACTCTGGACAAAGTCAT
Organism: Aegilops bicornis; assembly: GCA_021605145.1. NCBI lineage: Eukaryota > Viridiplantae > Streptophyta > Magnoliopsida > Poales > Poaceae > Aegilops > Aegilops bicornis. Next base: position 681,065,957 of record CM038669.1, on the reverse strand, counting down.
ATCTTGACCCATTTCATCCTTTGAAGAGAAATGGAAGTTTGAAAAGGCAAGAGAGATCAAGAAAGCTCAATCTGAAAGGAGAAGTTTACGAAGAAAAATGTTGTCGAATGACACGAGGAACTTCTCAAGGTCGAATGAAATCAAGCCCTCAGCAAAACTTGATGCTTATTATGCTGATTGGCAAGGAGCCAAAGTCGAGATTCGTCAACAGCGAAGAAATTCACCAATGTTGCTGCTAGCGCAACAAGAAATTCCTCAGTGGAGCCTCATTTCGTGAGGTGAAGAACATGCCAACACCGTGATGAAGTTCGAGCTCTTGAAGAAAATGCTAGTTCGGGGCTGATGATCCCATTCCAGCCGCTGAAGAAATTGCGGGCATCCACTAGTGGTGCGCTGAAGAAAGCCCGAACAAGGCAGGGCATTTGCGCCAGTTGCGCTGAGGAAAATCAACCAGATTCCTCGGCTCCTCCTGCCAACACCAACTCCAATTCTTCCATCGCCTCACGATGTGAAGAAGACCAAAAGGCTACGAGCGAGCTGCAATGAAGAAAGCGGAAAGCATCGGTGCGTCAAATTCTTGACTGCGAAGAAAATGAAGCCAATGACCAGCTCTTATGAAAATCCTATTGATGTTGTTCCAATTTCCTCAATTCCATCAAAGGACCTTGTTCCTTTTGATGAAGATTATGTGATCCCAAGCGGATCTGATGAAGAAAATCATTCTGCTGCTTCGTCAAAGCAGATTGATGAAGAAATTGAAGTGGAAGCAATCTCTTCAACCCCAATCATTTCCTCACCTATGCCTCAGTTCACAGCTGAAGAGGCCGGTGTTGAGGAAATTGAAGAAGATGTGGATATTGGAAGCACAACGCCAGTGATGAAAATGAGGCATAGGTGAGGAAATGATTGGGGTTGTGCTTCCAATATCCACATCTTCTTCAATTTCCTCAACACCGGCCTCTTCAGCTGTGAACTGAGGCATAGGTGAGGAAATGATTGGGGTTGAAGATATTGCTTCCACTTCAATTTCTTCATCAATGCTGCTTTGCAGCAGAATGATCATCGGTCGCAGGAACATAACATCGACAGCTGATAATGTGAAACTGAGGCTGAAAGGCAGAGGACTTGGGAGAGCAGGGCAGCATGAGAATGGCGTGAGAACGTGAGGAACTTGGCCGTGAGGCCTGTGATGAAACACTTGGCTTGTGTGTGAAACTTCTTTGCCATAGATTTTCTTGGCTTGACGGAGGACTCGGTGGCAGCGTGATGGCGGAGTCCTCATTGAATTTCCTCCTTTGCCTCGTTGGCTTGTCTTGCCAATTTGGCTTGGCGCTTGGCCCATTCTTGAGGAAAGTCCTCACGGCGCTTGATCTTTGGTGGGAATTACTATGACCGGTGCCAATGGAGCTCTTGGGCATGGAGGATTGGGTGCGAATTTTCTTCATGTACTTTGGAGTTACATATCTGTACTCCCTCCATTCCCTTGCCCATCTCGTTCAATCCTTTGAATCGCACCTTGCACTAATTTTGTTTTCTTTGCGAACTTCGGCTTCATCGAGGTGTGCAATAATCAGCATATATTTCCTCGGGGATTTCAAACATAGTCATGACCTCGGCCTCTTTCCTCCTTTTAAGCTTCTTTCCTTACGCCATATTCTTGGTGTGAGATTTGAACAAGCGAATTCTCTGAAGAGTATGAAATTTGAGAATGCGCAGTGTGGGAGAGTTAAGCCGGTGAGAAAATGACTGAAATTTGTGAGATCAAAAGTAGATAATCCTAGTGTTGGTGTGTGAGCTAGATATGAAAAATATATCTGGCCTAGATGCACATAAGTACAATAGAGAACCAATCATGGAAGCGGTATACCTTGTGATCGAAGTCAATACCATTTTCATCGATTGCATAGATGGCCATTTGTGGGCATTGGAATTTTAGCGCCTTTGCAATCTTGCATGCCGAATTTCTTGAGGACATCTTTGAGGTATTTCTCCTGAGATATGAATATGCCATTGTGATGTTGACGAATTTGAAGACCTAAGAAGAATTTCAACTCTCCCATCATAGACATTTGATATTCTTCCCTCATCATATAGGCAAATTCATCACTATAACGTTCCAAAGATAATATCATCAACGTATATTTGGCACACAAACAGTTCACCATCATATGATTTAGTAAAGAGAGTAGGGTCGAGTGAACCGGGTGTGAAGCCATTTGTCGGTGTCAAAACCGGCGGATCTCGGGTAGGGGGTCCCGAACTGTGCGTCTAGGCGGATGGTAACGAGGAGACAAGGGACACGATGTTTTACCGAGTTGGGCCCTCTTGATGGAGGTAAAACCCTACGTCCTGCTTGATTGATATTGATATTGTGGATGTTTACAAGAGTGGATCTACCACGAGATCAAGGATGCTAAACCCTAGAAGCTAGCCTATGGTATGATTGTAAGGGTTGTTGATGTTGTCCTACGGACTAGAGCCATCCGGTTTATATAGACACAGGAGAGGGCTAGGGTTACATAGAGTCGGTTACAATGGTAGGAGATCTACATATCCGTATAGCCAAGCTTGCCTTCCACGCCAAGGAAAGTCCCATCCGGACACGGGCGAAGTCTTCAATCTTGTATCTTCATAGTCTTGGAGTCGGTCGATGATGATAGTCCGGTGATGATAGTTCGGCTGATGATGGTAGTCCGGCTATCCGGACACCCCTAATCCAGGACTCCCTTAGTAGCCCACTGAACCGAGGCTTCAATGACGATAAGTCCGGTAGCGTATATTGCTTGGCATTGCAAAGGCGGGTTCCTCCTCCGAATGATAGAAGATTGTGAACACCGGGATAGTGTCCGGCTACTGCCAAAATAAATTCCACATTCCACCGTAGAGAATAATAATATATACACAAGTTCTATCTGCGGCGTTTTTTGTGGCATGACGTCACACCACTACCAAGCCATTACTCGAATTGTTTTTACTTTACCACCTCGGTAGCATTTAGCGAAGCGGTTTCCTTAACACGTCTTGTCGAGCGGAGATCGTGTTTCCCCTTAATCCGGGATTCTCATCAATACGAGCGTGGGTAACCCAACGCGCCATTGATGGTGGCAACAGGAGATAAGCGAGTTTTACCGGGCCGGTGGGGGCGCATAAGACTTAGCCCGCCCATATAAGGGATAAGATTCACCTTCTCACCTCGCCTTCTTCCTCCTTTGCTTATCCATCTCCGGCACTTTTCGAGCTCCAGCGCCCAAGTTCGCGCATCTTGTCTCAACCTTCTCCGACCATGTCGGGAGGCGGGAGGTAAATGGTTGGCCTCCACCGTTAAGGAGGAGCACATACATGGCTTCTTGGCGGCGGATACCTTTCGGCGACATCGCCGGCCGGCTGCCGATGAGGGCAGCTCATCCCACCAGGCCCCATGAGAGGGTCGTCTTTCTTCCCCACTTCCTCCATGGACTGGGCTTTCCACTACATCCCTTTGTCCGGGGCTCATGTTCTACTCGGCCTGCATTTCCATGATGCAGCGCGAACTTCATCCTCAACATCTCAGCGTTTATAAATGGTGTGCGAGGCCTTCCTCTGCATCCAGCCCCACTTGACATGGCTCAAGAACTTCAATGTCAAGCGAAGGTAGTGAAGGGCACTCAAAGCGGAGTCTTGGAGGCGCCATGTTGGGCAATATGCCCAATGTCCTTTGGTTCGAAGGGGCCTTCGTGGAATCCGTCAAGGGGTGGCAATCGGGGTGGTTCTATATCACCGAGCCGCGTGACCCAACATGGGTGGCGGCCCCCGAGTTTAGATCTGGTACCCCCACGCAGCTAACCTCCTGGAAAGAGAAGGGCTTGTTGTGGGGTAGTTCGAAGGAGCTGACGGGACTCCAAGCCTGTATCCAGAAGCTGATGAAGAAGCTCAGGCTAGTTAACGTGGTCCAAGTCATGCTCGTCCACCGGATACTCCCATGCCAAGGCGGGCATTCAATCTGTGGGAGTTCGATCCGGAACAGCACCGAGCGGCTGAGCGAGCTCTTGACCTGACGTCTGAAGGCGCTGGAAGGTCTTTGTTCAAGAAGCGCAAGCCCCGCATCCCATGACGAAGATCATGGATTTAGCTCATGGCCTTGAGCCCGGCGAGGTAAGTGATTCTACCCCTTTATGGGACACTTGTTTTCATAGTTTGACTCTATGCGGGTTTTAATTTCCCTTTTCCTTTGGCGGAATTTGGATGAGGAAGGCCGAGCGGATTACCTGTCGGCTCCTATGCGAGAAAATCCGATGGGCCTTTCGTCTAAGCGAGGCTGCTGGTTCCGGCACCGCGCGTGGTGCGGAGAAGAAAAACGAAAGGAGGCCACGGGTGCTCGAAAGAGCTCCGTTTTCAGTGTCCGACGACTCCGGCGGACTCCTCCCGAAAATGAGGAGGAGGAAGAGGACTCTCTCCCGGAGGAGGAGAGAGGAAGAGGAAGGCTTCCCCAGCAGGGGAAGGCGAAGGGTCCAAGAGGGAAGGACTATTCCCCGGACAGCTCCGCCAACATCAACGTTGGCAGGAAGAATGGCCTTCAAGGGCCGGGCCTCCGGCGAGATCGTAAGTATCCGGATTCTGAATGATTTATAATTTCTTTTCTGCGTCACATAGTGTCATTACGATGCCGCATCTTGCTGTAGTCCAGCGGTGATGATCTCCCGGTTCATCGGCGGTCGTTAGCTCCGTCGGATGTAGACTCCATCCCGACCGCCTCCACCCCGCGACACCGAGGGCCGAGGTGGGATCCCAGAAGGGGCCCATCGGGGAGGCTCGGAGGCGCCACAAAGGCGTCCTCCGGGACTTTGCGCGGACTCCACATCGAACCCGCGGTGGTTCCGGAGTCCGGCCGGCGTACTCGAGCGAAGGGCAAGACCGTGGCCCGGCGGCTTCCGTCCAACCGGCGCCCGAGCAATTTGTTAGAGGCGGCAGGCGCTTCCATCGAGGAAGAACACCGCACTATTATGAGTGCGGTGATCCGAAAGGTCTGCTTCGCCAAGAGCGGGCTGGCCGAAAGCCTGCGATAGCCTTCTATCGAGGCTTTGAGGTAAGAAGTTAAAATATGCAATGTAATACCGCATAGACAGTAGCCCCTGATGCTCGGTTCGGTGTTCGGAAAGAAAAGCGGATGAGGATCTGAAAAAAGATATCTGTGAGTTGCTAAAACATTATGTCAATATGGGTTGCGGGCTCTTGACTCTGACCTCTGCCGCCTTATTTGCGGAGGTCGGTGCGATTGAAGAAGGAGCTCGGCGGTCGAGCAAGAGCTTCGGCCGCCTGGAAGCAGCTCCGGGAGAAAGAAGGTGAGTAACACCACTTTGAACTTGTACCTTCTGAGAAAAGGATTTAAGTTGCAAAAAAATAACAAGGATAACATGGATACTGCAGGGGCCCACGAGCAGGTGGCGGCCACTGAAGGAGGCCGATGTCTGCTGACGAGCATAATCTGACCCGGAGGCGGGCAGGCGAGAAGCAGGAGGCGCGGGTGGTGGTGGTTCAGCAAGAGCTCCGAGGCTCTCATGGAAAAGCATGAGAGTTTGGAGAGCGTGACTCAAAGACTTCGAGAGTCCGAGCTTGCCTCGGCTCTCGAAAGTGTAAAACCGCCAAGGCCGAGGCCCATAAGTCCCTTCAGGAGATTGAGTTGATGAGGAAGATAGCGGCGGGTAAGGCATTTTCCATGCAAAGCAAGCATGTGAATGTAAATTACGTGTTACTTACCCGAATCGGAGCTCTCGAGGCGTTTGCAGATCTGCCTCATGGCGTGTCTAATGCCGCCGCATTCTACCGAGCCGAGGAGGGAGCTCAGCGGAGAAAGGTCTTACGGTCTCGGTATCTTTGAGACCCGGCCATCCAGTGCCCCCTAGCGACCAGCTGAAGCAGCTGGTCGAGCTTCACAAGGTGGCCGAGCAGGCCATGAAGGGCCTCATAGTCCAGCTGTGGCCTGGAGAGGCCATGTGTAACGCCCTCGATGCGGCTATATCTCCCACGTGTCGAAGCACGACTTAGAGGCATAACCGCATTGAAAGCAATGTCGCAAGTGAGGTAATCTTCACACAACCCATGTAATACATAAGGGAAAGAGATACATAGTTGGCTTACGATCGCCACTTCACACAATACATAAATAAACATCCATCATCCAGATTACACTCAAGGTCCGACTACGGAACCAAAATAAAAGAAGACTACCCCAAATGCTACACGGATCCCCGATCATCCCAAGCTGGGCTCCACTCGATCATCGGGAAAAGACACATAGTAACGACCACGTTCCTCGTCGAACTCCCACTTGAGCTCGGTTCGTCACACTGCTTGGCATCGTCGACCTGCAACTGTTTTGGTAGAATCTGTGAGTCCGCAGGGACTCGGCAATCTCACAACCGCGAGATCAAGACTATTTAAGCTTATAGGAAGGACAGAGTTGTGAGGTGGAGCTGCGACAGCGACTAGCATATATGGTGGCTACATTACGCAAAAGAGGCGAGAAGAGAAGCAAGGCACGCGATCGTGAAGCTAGTAGCGATCAAGAAGTGATCCTGAAACTACTTCGTCAAACATAACTCCAACACCGTGTTCACTTCCCGGACTCCGCCGAGAAGAGACCATCACGGTTACACCGCCGGTTGATGTGTATTAATTAAGGTCAACCGGGTTTTCTACAACCGAACATTAACAAATTCCCATCTGCCTCATAACCGCGGACGCGGCTTTGAAAGATAATACCCTGCAGGGTGTCCCAACAACCCATTATAAGCTCTCACGGTCAGCGAAGGATATTCCTTCTACGGGAAGACCCGATCGATCTCGGAATCCCGGACTACAAGACAGTTCCACATCAATAAAACCACCCCCGCAACGCCGCCCGATTGTGCCGACCAATCCCGATAGGAGCTGAACATATCTCGTTCTCAGGGCACACCCGGATAGGTCAGCCTACGAGTAAAACCAGCCCTCGAGTTGCCCGTGGTGGCCCCTGATCTGCCGGTTCGGGCCAGCACTTTCGAAGGAGCACTGGTCCGGGGGTTAAAATAAAAGATGACCCTCGGGCTCGCGAAAACCGGGGAAAAAAGGCTTAGGTGGCAAATGGTAAAACCAAAGTTGGGCCTTCTTTGGAGGAGTCTTATTCAAAGCGAACTGTCAAGGGGTCCCATAAATCACCCAACCGTGTAAGGAACGCGAAATTAAGGAACATAACACCGGTATGACGGAAACTAGGGCGGCAAGAGTGGAACAAAACACCAGGCATAAGGCCGAGTCTTCCACCCTTTACCAAGTATATAGATGCATTAAATAAACAATAGATATTGTGATATCCCCAACAAGTAAACATGTTCCAACAAGGAACAACATCTCCATGTTCCAACAAGGAACAAACTTGACTTCACTGCAACTAGCAGCTATAAGAGGGCTGAGCAAAGCGGTAACATAGCCAAGCAACGGTTTGCTAGGAAAGGATGGTTAGGGGTTTGACATGGAAATATGGGAGGCATGATATAGCAAGTGATAGGCATCGTGGCGTAGGCATAGCAAAAGAGCGAGCATCTAGCAAGCAAAGATAGAAGTGATTTCGAGGGTATGGTCATCTTGCACGCAAAGTTCTCAGAGTTGTCGAAAGCTTGATCCTCGTAAAGCGTTCTCAACAGGTTCCTCGTTCACGTACTCGTCTCCGGCTCTACCCAAAGCAAGAACACAAACAAAGGAACCACAATAAATCACGATTGCAATGCACAAGCAACATGATGCAAAACATGGCAATGATATGCGAGATGTGATATGCAATGCGTATCGTGCTCGGAAGGAAAATGATGAACCAGGCATCAACTTGGCAAACCAAGTATGCCGCTGGAAAAGATGAGATGATTTCGGTTGAAAAGCGATATAAAGATCACCGGAATCGGATGCACGGTTTGCAAATGACAAGCAAAACAAGAATGGCACAAATCTGCCATTAACAGCATGATGCCACATAGCAAGCAACAAGAAATTAAGCTACTGCACCCAAACGTGTCAACAAAGCATATGGCAGTATTCTACTCAAGATGCTTGACAAAATATGAACACTGAGATACGGCTAATTCACACCATAACAGGTCCAAACAAGCATGGCAAAAGTGCAAAATATATCAGCTTCACAGACTTAGTGAAATTACTGAACATGGCAAAATCAGCATCAGGAAGCAATGTTCAGAGCAAGCAAACAGCATGCTACAGGAACTTATAATAGCAAAACAAGGCATGGCATGAATCTACTCAAAGCATAGAACAAAAGTCCCTTACTGACCATAAGACAAAAAGGATCAGAAAATATAATAGCATCCATGTAAACATAGCAAGTTTCGTTAACAGATTCAGCAAACAGGGCATGACATTGACAGAATTAAGTAGGCATCTTCGCGAGCTCGATGCACTCCCTACAGAGCATTTCATGATAAACTAAGCATACATCCATCAAGAAGACATGGCATAGAAGATATAAATGGCAAGAACAACATCATAGCATACACGGATCAACTACAAAAACCTTGGCAAAATTGAATAACATGTAAACAATCTGCCAGGAAACATTTTATAGCAAAAGTGGAGCTCGATTTACTCAAGCTATGGCACTCCATAATTGCAAAAAAGGGCATGGATGGACAGAGCATAACCATATGTTAAAAACATCCTTACTGAAGTATCTCAAAATATGCATGGAACTCTCTGTAGCATCAAGTTAACATGCAATAAAAATATCAGCAAAACAGGGACTGAAATCAGCAACATCATGAAGCCTAGTTTGCATGCTTGTGCTAGTCACCACAGAGATCAAAAAAGTACATGGCATACACCCCTGTAAAGATGGTATGTCATATTACAAAACACATGTAGGACTCAAGATCATAGGGTGCACACATCAATCATGGCAAAAATGACAAAAGTGCATGTTCTGTTAAGAAACAGAAACTAACATCACATAGCCCTCTTCTAACAGTATTTAGGGCATCAATATGAGCTCAAATGAAAATGACGCAATGAGATGAAATGATCTACTCTTCGGGGCGAACATTTCGACATATCACACGCACGAAACGGAGCAACGAGTGCAAAGTTATGATGCGTTGAAGATGCAACAAAATATCACAAAATAATGACATGCGATTTCGGGGGGAGGAGAAAGTCAACCGCAGGGTGGATCTGAGATCCGGGCGCGGATCGAGGCGGCGGTGCGGCTCGCCGGAGCTGGTGCGAGAGGAGAGGCCGGCGGGGTGGCGGAGAGGAGGCGGGGCCAGCCAGGCGAAGCGGGCCATGCCAGCGGCCGGGCAGCCAGCGTGACAGGCGCCGAGGGCAACCGGCGGGCGGTGGTCAGCGCGACAGCGCCGGCCATGGCGGCGGCGGCGGCAAGCCGGGGCGGCGGCGAGGGTGGCGGCGCGCGCGCGAAGCCTGGCGGCTATGGGCCGCAGCCCGCAGCCTTGTGGCAATGTGTGTGTGGCGCCACGTGGCAGCCCGCAATTCGTCCGGGCGCGGCGGGCAGACGTGTCCGGCTCGCCCGGACGTGTCCGGCGGCGCGGAGGGGGAATTTCGCTAGGGTTAGGGGTGGAGTTGATCCGGGATTTCGGGGGAGGGGGTGTTTTTATAGGTAGAAGGAGCTAGGAAGCTCCAAATGAAGTGTAGTTTTCGCCCACACGATCGTGATCCGACGACGGAGAGCATGGAAGTGACTTAGATGGGTTATTGGGCTGTTTTGGAGGGGTGTTGGGCTGCAACTTAAAAGAGGCCTTTGCGAGAGTCACGGTTAACCGTTGGAGTACCAAACGAGCTCCAAATGGCCCGAAACTTGACAGGTGGTCTACGGTGGTGTACCAAGGCCACTTGACAAACCTCGATACATTCGAGAAAGTTTAGTACCCGCTCACGGAAAAAGCGTAAAAGGGGCGGCCGGGGGACATAGGAGTGCGGATTGCAAAAGCAGACAACGGGGAAAATGCTCGGATGCATGAGGCGAACACGTATGCAAATGAGATGCACATGATGACATGATATGAAATGCATGACATGGACAAAATGCAAAAATGAAGAAAAACCCAACCACGGAGGAATATCATATCACAATGCGAAAATGGCAAGAGTTGGAGTTACAAATATGGAAAGTTACATCCGGGGTGTTACAACACTCCACCACTACAAGAGGATCTCGTCCCGAGATCTAGGACTGAAAAAGCTCCGGATATTCGGAACGGAGGTGATCCTCGCGCTCCCAGGTGGCTTCTCGGTCGGAATGGTGTGACCACTTCACTTTCAGGAATTTGATTGACTTGTTGCGAGTCTTGTGCTCGGTTTCTTCAAGAATAGCAACGGGGTGCTCATGATAAGAGAGATCTTCTTGGAGGTCAATTTCTTCGAAGCTGATAGTGCGCTCAGGAGTCTTGAAGCACTTGCGAAGCTGTGACACATGAAACACATCATGCACGTTCGCGAAGTTGGACGGAAGCTCAAGTTGATAGGCGAGATCGCCTCTTTTCCAATGATCTTGAAAGGACCCACGTATCTAGGGGCAAGCTTCCCTTTGATACCGAGCGGCGAGTGCATTTCATTGGATTGTAGCGGAGGTAGACATGGTCTACGATTTCAAAAGCCACATCACGGTGCTTGTCATCATAATAGCTCTTCTGGCGCGATTGCGGCTTTGAGATTCTCACGAATGACTTTGCACATTTCTTGACACGTGATCAAGTCGTTGCCAAGAAGTTGGCGTTCACCTGTCTCGGACCAATTGAGAGGAGTACGCACTTTACGCCATAGAGAATTTGAATGGGGCCTTGCCGAACTTCGCTTGGAAGCTGTTGTTGTAGGAGAACTTCGGCATATGGAAGACAATCTTCCCACTTCATACCGAAAGAAATGACACAAGCCACGAGCATATCATCAAGGATTTGATTGACTCGCTCGACTTGGCCACTTGAGTTGGCCCTTGATGCTGGCCGCCCGAATCTGAAGATCTGTCCGGGAGAAAAGTCTCACCCAGACTGCGTCGTTATTGATTGAAGAGGCCATCAAGCCTATCGGTGATGACACAGAGGAACTCTCAATGAAAGCACCAATGTCGATTGTCAAAACCGGCGGATCTCGGGTAGGGGTCCCGAGCGTATGCGTCTAGGCGGATGGTAACAGGAGACAAGGGACACGATGTTTTACCCAGGTTCGGGCCCTCTTGATGGAGGTAAAACCCTACGTCCTGCTTGATTGATATTGATATTGTGGATGTTTACAAGACTGGATCTACCACGAGATCAAGGAGGCTGATGTTGGGGAACGTAGCAGAAATTCAAAATTTTCCTACGTGTCACCAAGATCTATCTAAGGAGAGACTAGCAACGAGGGGAAGGAGAGTGCATCTACATACCCTTGTAGATGCATGTGCGGCGTTCATGAGAACGGGGTTGAAGGAGTCGTGCACTGGTCGTGATCCAAATCACCGGAGATCCTAGTGCGAGCAGACGGCACCTCCGCGTTCAACACACGTACAGCCCGGTGGCGTCTCCCATGCCTTGATCCAGCAAGGAGAGAGGGAGAGGTTGAGGAAGACTCCATCCAGCAGCAACACAGCAGGCGTGGTGGTGGTGGAGGAGCGTGGCAATCCCGCAGGGCTTCGCCAAGCACCAAGGGAGAGGAGGAGGAGGAGAGGAAGGGCTGCACCAAGAGGGGAAGAAACTCATGTGTGTTGGGCAGCCCCAAACCTCAAGTATATATAGGGAGGGAGGGCTGCGCCCCATCTAGGGTTTCCACCCCCAAGGAGTGCGGCCAGCCCGAGAGGGGGCTTGGGGAGGCGGCCAAGAGGGGAGGGAGAGGGAGGCGCCCACTAGATGGGCCTTAGGGCCCATCTGCCCTAGGGTTTGCCCCCTTCCCCACTTCCTTGCGCCTTGGGCCCTATGGGGGGGCGCACCAGCCCACCTGGGGCTGGTCCCCTCCCACACTTAGCCCATGCAGCCCTTCAGGGTTGGTGGCCGCACTTGGTGGACCCCCGGGACCCTCCCGGTGGTCCACGTGCGATCTGGAAAAACCCAAAACTTTTCAGGTGACCAAAACATGACTTTCCATATATAAAACTTTACCTCCTGACCAGTCCGTAACTCCTAGTGACGTCCAGGATCTCATCAGGACTCTGAACAAAATTCGGTAACCACATACAAACTTCCTTTATAACCCTAAGCGTCATCGAACCTTAAGTGTGTAGACCCTACGGGTTCGGGAGACATGTAGACATGGCCAGAGGCGTTCTCCGGTCAATAACCAACAGCGGGATCTGGATCGCATGTTGGCTCCCACATGTTCCACGATGATGTCATCGGATGAACCCACGATGTCAAGGACTCAATCGATCCCGTATACAATTCCCTTTGTCTAAGCGGTATTGTACTTGCGAGATTCGATCGTCGGTATCCTATACCTTGTTCAATCTCGTTACCGGCAAGTCTCTTTACTCGTTCCGTAACACATCATCCCGTGATCAACCCCTTGGTCACATTGTGCACATTATGATGATGACCTACCGAGTGGGCCCAGAGATACCTCTCCGTCACACGGAGTGACAAATCCCAGTCTCGATTCGTGCCAACCCAACAGACACTTTCGGAGATACCTGTAGTGCACCTTTATAGTCACCCAGTTACGTTGTGACGTTTGGTACACCCAAAGCATTCATACGGTATCCGGGAGTTGCACAATCTCATGGTCTAAGGAAATGATACTTGACATTAGAAAAGCTTTAGCATACGAACTACGATCTTTGTGCTAGGCTTAGGATTGGGTCTTGTCCATCACATCATTCTCCTAATGATGTGATCCCGTTATCAACGACATCCAATGTCCATGGTCTGGAAACTATAACCATCTATTGATCAACGAGCTAGTCAACTAGAGGCTTACTAGGGACATGGTGTTGTCTATGTACCCACACATGTATTTGAGTTTCCTATCAATACAATTATAGCATGGATAATAAACTATTATCATGAACAGGGAAATATAATAATAACTAATTTATTATTGCCTCTAGGGCATATTTCCAACAGTCTCCCACTTGCACTAGAGTCAATAATCTAGTTCACATCGTCATGTGATTAGCAGCTGATAGGTCACATCGCCATGTGACCAACATCCAAAGAGTTTACTAGTGTCTACGTAAACTAGTTCACATCATCATGTGATTAAGACTCAATGAGTTACGAGGTTTGATCATGTTTTGCTTGTGAGAGAGGTTTTAGTCAGCGGGTGCGAACCTTTCGAGATCCGTGTGTACTCGCAATTCTCTATGTCATATTGTAAATGCTGCTTCCACGCTCCACTTGAAGCTTATTCTAATGGTTGCTCCACTATCGTATCCGGTTTGCTACTCGAGTCACTCGGATAGGTGTTAAAGCTTGCATCGGCGTAACCCCTTTCGCCGAACTCTTTATTACCTCCATAATCGAGAAACATGTCCTTATTTACTCCAAGGACAATTATTGACCGTTGTCCAATGATCCATTCCTGGATCATTCTTGTACCTTATAGTGACTCATGGCAAGGCACACTTCGGTGCGGTACACGGCATAGCATACTATAGAGCCTATGTCTGAAGCATAGGGGCGACCTTCGTCCTTTCTCTCTTTTCTGCCGTGGTCGAGCTTTAAGTCTTAACTTCATACCTTACATCTCGAGGCAAGAACTCCTTCTTTGGTGATCCATCTTGAACACCTTCAAGATTATGTCAAGGTATGTGCTCATTTGAAAGTACCATTAAGCGTTTTTGATCTATCCTCATAGATCTTGATGCTCAATGTTCAAGTAGCTTAATCCAGGTTTTCTATTGAAAAACATCTTTCAAATAACCCTATATGCTTTCCAGAAATTCTACATCATTTCTGATCATCAATATGTCAACAACATATACTCATCAGAAATTCTATAGTGCTCCCACTCACTTCTTTGGAAATACAAGTTTCTCATAAACTTTGTATAAACCCAAAATCTTTGATCATCTCATCAAAGCGCACATTCCAACTCCGAGATGCTTACTCCGGTCCTTAGAAGGATCATTTGGAGCCGACATACCTTTAGCATCCTTAGGATCGACAAAACTTGCCGATTGTATCACATACAACCTTTCCTTCGTGGTGGTAAGGAAACCCGTTTTGACATCCATCTGCCGATTTCATAAATGCAGCTAATGCTAACATGATTCCGACGGACTTAAGCATCGCTACGGATGAGAAAATCTCGCCGTAGACAACTCCTTGAACTTGTGAAAACTCTTCTCCACAAGTCGAGCTTCTTCATAGGCGGTGACATTACCATCCACGTCCGTCTTCTTCTTAAAGATCCATTTATCTCAATGGCTTGCCGATCATCGGGCAAGTCCACCAAAGTCCATGCTTTGTTACGATACATGGATCCTACCTCGGATTTCATGGCTTCTAACCATTTGTCGAATTTGGGCCCACCATCGCTTCTCCATAGCTCGTGGGTTCATTGTTGTCTAGCAACATGACCTTCAAGACAGGATCACCGTACCACTCTGAAGCGATGCGCATCCTTGTCACCCTACGAGTACAGTAGTGACTTGATCCAAAACTTCATGATCACTATCATAAGCTTCGACTTCAATTGGTGTAGGTGCCACAGGAACAACTTCCTGTGCCCTGCTACACACTTGTTGAAGTGACGGTTCAATAACCTCATCAAGTCTCCACCATCCTCCCACTCAACTTTCGAGACAAACTTTTCCTCGAGAAAGGACCCGATTCAAGAAACAATCCCTATTGCTTTCGGATCTGAATTAGGAGGTATACCCAACTGTTTTGGGTGTCCTATGAAGATGCATTTTATCCGCTTTGGGTTCGAGCTTATCAACATGAAACTTTTTCACATAAGAGTCGCAGCCCCAAACTTTCAAGAAAGCGACAACTTAGGTTTCTCCAAAGCGGTGTCGTCTCAGCGGAATTACGTGGTGCCCCATTAAAGTGAGTGCGGTTGTCTCTAATGCCTAACCCATGAGCGATAGTGGTAATTCGATAAGAGATATCATGGTACGCACCATATCCAATAGAGTGCAACTATGATGTTCGGACACACCATCACACTATGGTGTTCCGGTGGTATTAATTGTGAAACAATTTGCACAATGTCTTAATTGTGTGCCAAAACTCGTAACTTTCAGATATTCATCTCTATGATCATATCATAGACATTCTATCCTCTTGTCACGAAGATCTTAAACTTCACTCTGAAATTACTTGAACCATTCAATAATTCAGACTTGTGTTTCATCAAGTAAATATACTCAACATCTACTCGAATCATCTGTGAAGTAAGAACATAACGATATTCACTGCATGCCTCGGCACTCATTGGACTGCACACATCAAAATGTGTTACTTCCAACAAGTTGCTATCCAGTTCCATTTTACTGAAACCGAGGCTTTTCAGTCATCTTGCCCATGTGGTATGATTTGCATATCTCAAGTGATTCAAAATCAAGTGAGTCCAAACGATCCATCTGCATGGAGTTTCTTCATGCGTATACACCAATAGACATGGTTTGCATGTCTCAATCTTTTCAAAATCGAGTGAGTCCAAAGATCCATCAACATGGAGCTTCTTCATGTGTTTTATTCCAATATGACTTACATGGCGGTGCCACAAGTGCGATGGTACTATCATTACTATCTTATATCTTATGGCATGAAAATGTGTATCACTACGATCGAGATTCAATAAACCATTCCTTTTAGGTGCTAGACCATTGAAGGTATTATTCAAATTAACAGAGTAACCATTATTCTCCTTAAATGAATAACCGTATTACGACGGACATAATCCAATCATGTCTATGCTCAACGCAAACACCAAATAATAATTTTAGGTTTAACTCCAATCTCGATGGTAGAGGGAGGCGTGCGATGCTTGATCACATCAACCTTGGAAACACTTCCAACTCGTGTCGTCGGCTCACCTTTAGCTAGTCTCCGTTTATTCCGTAGCTTTTGTTTGAGTTACTAACACTTAGCAACCGAACGGTATCTAATACCCTGGTGCTACTAGGAGTACTAGTAAAGTACACATTAACATAATGTATATCCAATATACTTCTATCGACCTTACCAGCCTTCTCATCTACCAAGTATCTAGGGTAATCCTGCTTCAGTGTCCGTTCCTCTTATTACAGAAGCACTTAGTCTCGGGTTTGGGTTCAACCTTGGGTTTCTTCACTAGAGCAGCAACTGTTTTGCCGTTTCATGAAGTATCCCTTGTTGCCCTTGCCCTTCTTGAAACTAGTGGTTTTACCAACCATCAACAATTGATGCTCCTTCTTTATTCCTACTTTCGCGGTGTCAAACATCGCGAATATCTCAAGGATGATCATATTTATCCCTGATTTGTTATAGTTCATCACGAAGCTCTAGCAGCTTGGTGGCAATGACTTTGGAGAAACATCACTATCTCTGGAAGATCAACTCCCACTCGATTCAAGTGATTGTTGCACTTTTCGAGACAATCTGAGCACAAGCTCAACGATTGAGATTTTCTCCCTTAGTTTGCAGGCTAAGACAATCGTCGGAGGTCTTATACCTCTTGACGTGGGCACGAGCCTGAAATCCCAATTTCAGCCCTCGAAACATCTCATATGTTCCGCGACATTTCAAAAACGTCTTTCGTGCCTCAACTCTAAACCGTTTAAGCTGAACTATCACGTAGTTATCAAAAGCGTGTATGTCCGATGTTCGCAACATCCACAAGCGACGTTTGGGGTTCAGCACAAGCGGTGCATTAAGGACATAAGCTTTCTCATCCGCATAATCGCTACTTTCAACTTTCAACTATATTTTCTCTAGGAACATATCTAAGCAGTGGAACTAAAGCGCGAGCTTCGACATAATTTGCAAAAGGTCTTTTGACTATGTTCGGGATAATTAAGTTCATCTTATGAACTCCCACTCAGATAGACATCCCTACGGTCATCTAAGTGATTACATGATCCGAGTCAACTAGGTCGTGTCCGATCATCACGTGAGACGGACTAGTCATCATCGGTGAACATCTTCATGTTGATCGTATCTACTATCGACTCATGCTCGACCTTTCGGTCTCTGTGTTCCGAGGCCATGTCTGCATACATGCTAGGCTCGTCAAGTTAACCCTAAGTGTATTGCGTGTGTTCCGAGGCCATGTCTGTACATGCTAGGCTCGTCAACACCGTTGTATGTGAGCGTGAGAATCCATCACACCCGATCATCACGTGGTGCTTAGAAGCGACGAACTTTAGCAGCGGTGCCGCAGTTAGGGAGAACACTTCTCGAAATTGTTGTAAGGATCATCTTATTTACTACCGTTGTTCTAAGTAAACAAGATGCATAAACATAATAAACATCACATGCAATTATATAGTAGTGACATGATATGGCCAATATCATATAGCTCCATTGATCTCCATCTTCGGGGCTCCATGATCATCATCGTCACCGGCATGACACCATGATCTCCATCATCGTGTCTTCATGAAGTTGTCTCGCCAACTATTACTTCTACTACTAAGGCTACCGGTTAGCAATAAAGTGAAGTAATTACATGGCATTGTTTAATGACACGCAGGTCATACAATAAATAAAGACAACTCCTATGGCTCCTGCCGGTTGTCATACTCATCGACATGCAAGTCGTGAATCCTATTACAAGAACATGATCAATCTCATACATCACATATAATTCATCACATTCTTCTTGGCCATATCACATCACATAGCATACCCTGCAAAAACAAGTTAGGCGTCCTCTAATTGTTGTTTGCATGTTTTACGATGGCTGCTATGGGTTTCTAGCAAGAACCTTTCTTACCTACATAAAACCACAGCGTGATATGCCAATTGCTATTTACCCTTCATAAGGACCCTTTTCATCGAATCCGTTCCGACTAAAGTGGGAGAGGCGGCACTCGCTAGCCACCTTATGCACCAAGTGCATGTCGATCAGTGGAACACATCTCACGTGGAAATGCGTGTAAGGTCGGTCCGGGCCGCTTCATCCCACAATACCGTCGAAACAAGATTGGACTAGTAACGGTAAGCATATTGAACAACATCAACGCCCACAACTACTTTGTGTTCTACTCGTGCAAAGAATCTACGCAATAGACCTAGCTCATGATGCCTTTGTTGGGGAGCGTGGCGAGAAATTCAAAATTTTCCTCGTGTCACCAAGATCTATCTAAGGAGAGACTAGCAACG
This sequence comes from Aegilops bicornis, assembly GCA_021605145.1. Classification (NCBI taxonomy): domain Eukaryota; kingdom Viridiplantae; phylum Streptophyta; class Magnoliopsida; order Poales; family Poaceae; genus Aegilops; species Aegilops bicornis. The sequence continues at coordinate 681,047,703 of CM038669.1, read as the reverse complement.
AGGGAAGGAGAGTGCATCTACATACCCTTGTAGATTGCCCAAGCGGAAGCGTTCATGAGAAGCAGGGGTTGAAGGAGTCGTACTCGCCGTGATCCAAATCACCGGAGATCCTAGTGCCGAGCAGACGGCACCTCCGCGTTCAACACACGTACAGCCGGTGGCGTCTCCCATGCCTTGATCCAGCAAGGAGAGAGGAGAGGTTGAGGAAGACTCCATCCAGCAGCAACACAACAGCGTGGTGGTGGTGGAGGGCGTGGCAATCCCGCGAGGCTTAGCCAAGCACCAAGGGAGAGGAGGAGGAGGAGAGGGGGCTGCACCAAGAGGGAAGAAACTCATGTGTGTTGGGCAGCCCCAAACCTCACTATATATAGGGGAGAGGGAGGGCTGCGCCCCCATCTAGGGTTTCCACCCCCAAGGGGTGCGGCCAGCCCTAGATGGGGCTTGGGGAGGCGGCCAAGAGGGGAGGGAGACCCACCCGCCCACTAGATGGGCCTTAGGGCCCATCTGCCCTAGGGTTTGCCCCCTTCCCCACTTCCCTGCGCCTTGGGCCCTATGGGGGGGCGCACCAGCCCACCTGGGGCTGGTCCCCTCCCACACTTAGCCCATGCAGCCCTCCAGGGTTGGTGGCCCCACTTGGTGGACCCAGGACCCTCCGGTGGTCCCGTGCGTTCTGGGAAAACCCGAAACTTTTCCGGTGATCAAAACAGGACTTCCCATATATAAATCTTTACCTCCGGACCATTCCGGAACTCCTAGTGACGTCCGGGATCTCATCCGGGACTCCGAACAACATTCGGTAACCACATACAAACTTCCTTTATAACCCTAGCATCGCCAGACCTTAAGTGTGTAGACCCTACGGGTTCGGGAGACATGTAGACATGGCCGAGGCGTTCTCGGTCAATAACCAACAGCGGGATCTGGATACGCATGTTGGCTCCCACATGTTCCACGATGATCTCATCGGATGAACCCACGATGTCAAGGACTCAATCGATCCCGTATACAATTCCCTTTGTCTAGCGGTATTGTACTTGCGAGATTCGATCGTCGGTATCCCGATACCTTGTTCAATCTAGATTGCAAGCAAGTCTCTTTACTCGTTCCGTAACACATCATCCGTGATCAACCCCTTGGTCACATTGTGCACATTATGATGATGTCCTACCGAGTGGGCCCAGAGATACCTCTCCGTCACACGGGTGACAAATCGATCTTGATTCATGCCAACCCAACAGACACTTTCGGAGATACCTGTAGTGCACCTTTATAGTCACCCAGTTACGTTGTGACGTTTGGTGCACCCAAAGCATTCCTACGGTATCCGGGAGTTACACAATCTCATGGTCTAAGGAAATGATACTTGACATTAGAAAAGCTTTAGCATACGAACTACAATCTTTGTGCTAGGCTTAGGATTGGGTCTTGTCCATCACATCATTCTCCTCATGATGTGATCCCGTTATCAACGACATCCAATGTCCATGGTCAGGAAACTATAACCATATATTGATCAACGAGCTAGTCAACTAGAGGCTTACTAGGGACATGGTGTTGTCTATGTACCCACACATGTATTTGAGTTTTCTATCAATACAATTATAGCATGGATAATAAACTATTATCATGAACAGGGAAATATAATAATAACTAATTTATTATTGCCTCTAGGGCATATTTCCAACAGCTAAACCCTAGAAGCTAGCCTATGGTATGATTGTAAGGGTTGTTGATGTTGTCCTACGGACTAGAGCCATCCGGTTTATATAGACACCGGAGAGGGCTAGGGTTACATAGAGTCGGTTACAATGGTAGGAGATCTACATATCCGTATCGCCAAGCTTGCCTTCCACGCCAAGGAAAGTCCCATCCGGACAGGCGAAGTCTTCAATCTTGTATCTTCATAGTCTTGGAGTCCGGTCGATGATGATAGTCCGGCTGATGATAGTTCGGCTGATGATGGTAGTCCGGCTATCCGGACACCCCCTAATCCAGGACTCCCTCACCATTCTTCACGAAGAATTCCTTCAATGTATCATACCACGCCCGTGGGGCTTGTTTGAGACCATAGAGGGCCTTGTTGAGTCTGAAGACTTTGTCAGGATTCTTTGGATCTTCAAAACACAGGGGTTGAGCAACATATACTTCTTCCTCAAGCTTACCATTGAGGAATGCACTTTTCACATCCATTTGATATAAAGTGATATTGTGATGGTTAGCATAGGCGAGTAATATGCGAATAGACTCAAGTCTAGCAACAGGTGCAAAAGTTTCATCGAAATCAATTCCTTCAACCTGTGTGTAGCCTTGAGCTACAAGTCGTGCCTTATTCCTCACCACTAGGCCATTTTCATCTTGCTTGTTGCGGTAGATCCACTTTGTGCCAATGATATTATGCTTGCGAGGATCTGGACGTTTGACCGGTTCGGACATTGTTGAGCTCGAACTGATGTAATTCTTCTTGCATGGCCTGAATCCACTCAGGCTCCATAAATGCTTCATCTACCTTAGTGGGCTCTGTGATAGAGACAAAAGCATAGTGCCCACAAAAGTTAGATAAATGTGAAGCTTTTGAGCATGTGAGAGGACCTGGCGCTTCAATGTCATCGATGATCTTGTCAACTTGTACTTCTTTTTGCAACGCGAGGATGAGCTGGTTGTCGTCGAGGAATTTGATCATTTTCCTCGGCACCATTGTCTTGACATTATCTTGAGTGCATCATTTCGGCGTCCTTCGCGTCTTTGGAATGAATTCTTCAGCAGATTCTTGATGGGAATGACATCCTCGGTTGCCTTGAACTTGATAGATTCCTCGGTGCTTTGGTTCATCTAACACAGAAGGTAGGTGCTCTCTTTGCGAGCCATTAGTTTCATCGAACCGCACATCTACAATGTCAACAATCTTGTGAAGAGCGATGTTGAAGACTACTGTAGGTGTGCGAGTCCTTTCCGTAACCAAGCATAAGACCTTCATGTGCTTTGGTGCAAATTTAGAATTGTGATGAGGATCTCTAATCCAGCATTTAGCACCGAAGACTTTGAAATAACTCACATTGGGTTTCTTGTCAGTGAGGAGTTCATAGGCAGTCTTCTTGAAGAATTTGTGAAGATATACTCTGTTGATGATGTGGCACGCAGTATCAATTGCATCAATCCAAAAAGCGACTAGGCGTTTTGTATTCATCAAGCATAGTGCGAGCCATCTCAACAAGAGTTATGTTCTTGCGCTCCACGGCGCCATTTTCTTTGAGGAGTATAGGGAGCAGATAACTCATGAGTAATACCAAGTTCATCAAGATAGGCATCAAGACCGGAATTCTTGAACTCAGTTCCATTGTCACTCTGATGTGTCCGATCTTCACACCAAAGTTAGTTGAAGCCCTCAAGGAAAATCGTTTGAAGACTTCCTGCACTTCATTTTTGTAAGTAACAATGTGTACCCATGTGTAATGAGAGTAATCATCAACAATAACAAAGCCATATAGAGATGCATCATTAGTGACTGCTGAGTAATGATTAGGACCAAAGAGGTCCATGTGAAGCAATTCGAAGGGACGAGTAGTGGTCATGATAGTCTTCACTGGATGCTTGGCCTTGGTCATTTTCCCAGCTACACAGGCTACACACAAGAGATCCATGAGTAATTTGACATTCTCAATGCCAATGACATGCTTCTTCTTTGCAAGCGTGTGCAAATTCCTCATGCCTGCGTGACCAAGTCGCCGATGCCATAGCCAGCTTGAAGCTTTTGCAAGTAAACACCACGGCTGGTTGTGGTCACGTAGAGAAGTCAACAATATACAAGTCTCCTCTCCTAAAGCCTTGAAGACTTTGGAATTGTCAGCTTCCATAATCACAACACAACGATACTTGCCAAAGATAACAACCATATCAAGATCACAAAGCATTGAGATCGACATGAGGTTGTATCCTAAGGACTCAACAAGCATGACTTTGTCCATGTGTATGTCCTTAGAGATCGCAACCTTACCAAGACCCAATACGACTTTTGCCTTTGTCGGCCAAAGATGATATGCTTGAGATGTGACGGTGATAAGGGAGCATCCATCAATAGATTCTTGTCACCGGTCATGTGATTTGTACATCCACTATCGAGAACCCACTCGGTGGCTTTGGGTTGATCATCCTGCGGATGAATTAGTGCAACTTACGATCTCATATACCTCATCGGTGAAGAATATGATATCAAGTTCATCGAGATGAATTTCATCGGTCGATTATAACGAGATAAGCGATATGAGGGCGTATGAAATGAAAGTTCATTTCATCATGATTAATCTGCGTCCTTTCGAGCATTTTGTCGGGCCCCAGCAAATTCTTGAGACGTTTAAAAGCACGTGCGGAGACCTGACCTCTAGAAGAGGTTAGTTCTTTTTCTTCACCACCCACATCTGAAGGGGTGGCAAATATTTCATCACTCTGCGAGCACCATATGAGAATGGTGGCATAGAGGCCAATCCATTACGTTTCACATAAGAGGGGTTAGGGTAAGCATATGAATAAGCAGAGAAATTCTTCGAGGACTTATGAACATATTGGTTTGAAGAATAATGCACATATTCATAGCCCTTAGCTCTACCTGCGAAATGAGTTGTTATACGATGATAATCATATGAGGACTTTGATCCTTTTGAGAAATTTGATCCATGTGAGGAATTTGGTCCGTATGAGGACTTGGATCCATATGAAGAATTTGGTCCATCTGAAGAGTTTGATCTGGGGTTCCAATTCTTCACAGGTGGTGTCATGAGAACATTCACTTGAAGACTTTCAAGGCACTTCTTGGAAACCCAGATTTTCTTCATAGGGGAACCGTTCCTGCAGTTAGTGCCAACATATCTAGCAAATACTTCATCATTCTGATTTTTGAACAGTTTATAGTTGGAGTCAAATGACTCATCAGAAGAATGAGGAGATTCGCATGTAAAGCCAGATAAGTTAGATGGATCAACTGGAGGTCCCTTTGCAGCGACCCATGAGGTTTTGGGATACTGCTCAGGCTTCCAATATGTTCCATCGACATTGAGTTTCCTCTCAAAGGCAATACCCTTTTTCCTAGGGTTCCTGTTGACGATCTGCTTTTTAAGCACATCACAAAGAGTCTGATGCCCTTTGAGGCTTTTGTACATGCCTGTCATGTACAATTCCTTCAACCCTGCATCGTCAGTGATACTAGCAATGTCCTCAGATGAGGAATTAGTGATAGCGAGGCAGGTGAAGAATTTGTAACAGTTGAAGCATTTGAACATTCGGTGAAGAATTAAGCGATTCACGTTCAATGCACTTTAAGCATGGAGGAATAAATTCTTCCTTAGAAGCGCTGATTTGTTGAGCAAGTAATGAATCGCGCTCCTTCTGAAGATCTTCATAACTCACTCTTAGCTTCTCAAGATCTTTCTTTCTTTGAAGAAATTCATAAGAAAGTTTCTCATGATCAGATAAGAGAGCGTTATGATGACCTTGAAGGCTGTCAAACCTAGACTGAAGTCTCTGAAGATTTTCAGTCAGGGCTTTAGTGCGATCCATTTCTTCACCTAACATATCATCACTCTTCACCAAACAATGATTATACCATTGAGTATAAGAAAGGATAAGAAAACACAATGGCTGATGCATTGTCCAGAAGAGATAATGTGCAGCCCATGCAGTGCAACAGTATAACTATGGTAGTTCCGACTTAGGCGAGGATGTAATGAAAAGCTATCGAGTGACCAGGATACTAACAAATTTTTGAAGAAAGTAGCTGCAGATACTGAGAAAAATCCAAAGTTTTCCACTCATAATGGTCTGCTAAAGTACAAAAACAGGATTTATGTGGGAGCTAGCACTGACTTCAGACAACAACTGTTACAGACTTTTCACTCTTCTGCACTAGGGGGTCATTATGGAATTAAAGCAACTTACTATAAAATCAAGAAAGTTTTTTTACTAGCCAAACGTGAAGAAAGATATTGAAACATTTGTCAACCAGTGCCCTATATGTCAGCTCAACAAGGTAGAACATATCCATCCTGCTGGATTACTATAACCACTCCCTGTTCCTGACATGGCATGGTCCCATATTACAATAGATTTCATCACGGCTTTGCCAAATTCTCAGGGCAAAGAGGTAATCTTGGTGGTAGTGGACAGGCTGACAAAATACGCTCACTTTTTACCACTGCTCATCCTTAAACAATCCAAACAGTGTTTGAAACATTAATGGACAATGTGATTAAACTTCATGGGCTTCCTGTTTGTAATGTGTTTGACAGAGACACAATCTTTACCAATGCTTTATACCAGGAATTGTTCAAGGCATTTGGAGTCAAGATCAGGTTCAACACTGCATATCATCCCCAAGCAGATGGCCAGACAGAACAAGTGAACCAGTGTCTAGAAGCTTATTTGAGGGGCGTGGTGTTTCAAGAACCAAAGAAGTGGTTGAAGCGGCTTCCACTGGCAGAGTTATGGTACAACACCAGCTACCACTCTTCTCTGAAATGCGCTCCCTTTCAAGCTTTATATGGTTACAAACCTCCGAAATTGGGGAATTTGTTTTAGAACATCCTTTATCTCCAGTAGCAACCCTTAAAATTTCTGAAAGATAACACATGATACAAAGTTTGTAAGCAAATTTAGTGCACGCTCAAAGTAGGTTCAAACATTTTGCTGATAGAAAAAAGACAGAGAGACAATTGGAAATAGGAGATATGGTATTTATGAAAATTCAGCCGTATAGGAAAAATGCTTTTGGATTAAGAGGATCTCTCAAGCTAAGATCTAAGTTTATGGGCCTTACAGGATTCTGGAGAAGATTGGAGAAGTCTCTTACAAATTACATCTTCGAGAGGGCAACAATATACATCCAGTGTTTCATATCAGTCAACTGAAGAAGCACATAGGCCATCCAGCTGTTCCATTACCACACGTCCCACTAGTGACTCCAGAAGGATATGTCAAGACCATTCCACTGGCAGTTTTAGACCGAAGAGTCATACAAAGTAACAAAACACCAGTGGGTCAATGTGTAGTACAAATGGGAAAGCTTGGCACCCGATGATGCAACTTGGGAAGATGCATCCTTCCTAAACAAGACATTCCTTGATCATAAACTTTTTCGCCTCGAGGACAAGGCGGTCGTCATGGTGGCGACATTGTCGGACCTGAACCAAGAGCTTCTTGAAGATGGTGCAGACATCCCGAAGTTCAGTTATCCAACAGTGCAAATGAGAAGAAAATGCCCAAGACATGTTCAACGGCTCAGATGGACTCCTCACCGTTTCACCTGGGTTTAAAACCCTAGTTACTGTTTTGTAACCGTTAAGGTTAAACACTGCTTATCGTTTTACCGCGGTGAGCTGGACTGTAACCAAAGCAGCCGCGAGGCGTGAGTCGGGCAAGTTTTAATATCGAATATTCCATTAGCTAGATAGAACCCTAGATATCGTACTGCAAGACGGGGTCTCCGTCCTTGCGATCTACCAGATTTTATCTTCAATAACTCTGAAATGCCCCTGTTCTTGAGCAATTCGAGTGGATCCATCAAATTGTCCAGCCGTTTTGTGGCCATCCGTGTCACAGCCACCTCAGTGCCCCTATCTGGAAGCAACCTGGACAGCCGGCGACAGCCGGCGACGGTCCCAGCGTCGTCGCGGGCGGCGTTCAAATGCAGCCTGGATGGCCGTCAGACCAGTCACTTGTGCATACTCAGAATTACGGAAAAATAATAATCGCTTGTTACTATCTATTTTGATGTTAGCGGCTCACCCACTCTTGGTACCACAACTTGTTTGGTGCCTGACATATTTGACCTTCAGGTTGAGTGGTCAAGTAGAGAACTTGTCTCATAGAGTGAATTGTGAAATCGCTACACTAAAGCAGAATCAGATTAAGACACAAGATGCTGCTGTTTTAGCACGTGAGGCTGGCCTAGAGCAACTTTATTAATTTCTTTATGGTGGCGCAAAACTACTACTCCCTCTGATCCATGGTATAAGTGTATGCAGTTTTGAAATAAGGTTGCTTAGTTCAAAACTGCGACACTTATTTTGGATCGTAGGGAGTACCGGTTCTCCATCCCAATGTTGAATGTTGTGTGAGCTGCACTTCATCATGCTCCCCAGAAGAAGCTTCTACTACAGCTTAACTTTTTTTACATGTCAGCCTTTAAGCAGCAACATCAGCAGGAGCTGTGAATTTCTTATTTTAATATCTTCAACAAACATAGAAACGGGAGACACTAAAATAGATATATCATAACATCTAGACAACTTGGTACCAGCCAGCTAGATCGGTCATACAAAGCAATCGATGATCGTCCATGTAAGAACACAGTAACAACCATTTATTGGACCTGTGCCGTTGATAAACATGGCCCTCAATCATTTTGTTTCACTTTGCTTGCAGCGCCTCCCTCTTTTCTTCTGGATCCATTGCTTTTCATCTGGATCCAATTCAACGATCTTACCAACGGCCATGCCCATGAGCACATACCAGCTCAAGGTCAAAGTCGCAAATCCCATGCAACGATCAAGTGGATCTAGCACTCGCATCTTGCGCCTACAGGTTGGGTTCAGATGAGATAACTTGTTAACCCCACAAAAATCTTGTAAATAGAAGATGATTATACATACCATGTGCTGTCCCCGGGTCTAGGATCAACTTGCACGGCGAGCTCCTCACGCAGTCGATTGATATGTTTGCCTTCCCTGCCAGGGATATCGTAGGTCCTTTCCGCATGCGAAACCTTATCGTACAGCTCCTCTCTCATGTTATGGATCTCTCTCAGGAGTTTCTCCGGTCTTCACCGCCCTGCTTTGCAGACTGCAGTAGAGCATAAGATGAGTTCCTACATAAATGATCATGCAATGGAAAAATAGTAGTACTGGCTGGTCCATGGATCAAAGAATTTAGAAACAGGGTTTTGCTATTCGGTCCTCTGATTGATTGTGCATCTTGCCAGGTCGAAAACAATTGTTATTTTTTTCATTTTCTTGAGGAAACACAAGATCTGGATTCAATTTTGAGATGCCCTGGCTGTTTGGCGAAACATGGAGTTGGATTATCGGACGAGCTATGAGCACAGCATAAGCTAGTCCAGGTTGCGAAGCAATCGCACAAAAAGATATGAAATTGGTGAGCCGGCGGGGTAAAGTACCTTGGTCGCCGCCAGATTGGTGTCCGCGGCGGCAGCAAGCGGAGGATGTGGTGGACCTAGCCCGGCCGACACAGGAGAGCCTCGGGAGGAGCCGGCTGCGCCTTGTCCACAGCAACCGCCGGCGTCAGCCACCGCCGACGAGCCTCCTCGCCCGCGACTCGAGCGCCGCCATCGGTAGCCGCTGCGAAATAGCACGGATCGAGGGCAGCCCGTCGCGAATCACGCTGGCTTCGAATCGCGGGATCGGCGAGAGGAATTCGGGGCGCGCACCTGGTCTTCTTCTCTGATGTAGCCTAGGGTTTCCTCCGCCGCTCGCCAACTCCGATCCGTCCGATGGGGAACCAAAATGCCTTCCTTTTTTTCCAAAGCAACATTCAGCATCCAAAGCAAAAATCTCCAAAGCAACATTCAGCATCCTCATCAATGAAACCAACACGGAGCTCGGGCAGCAAATGCACAACCGGCGCAACCTCAAACTTGGCTAGAGCATCGCGAAGCTCGATCTTGAGCAGCTCAACCTCCCGAAGGAGCTCCGTGCGCAGCAGGGCAAGCTGCGACTCCAAAGCAGAGACCAAAGAGGTGCAGACATTGGAATCCTTGCAACACCCAGATTGGGACCTTGGCGGCACCGACACACACAGCGACGAGTGGCCCACAACCTCAGCCCAACTTCTGGCCAACGAAGGACAAGGCTGGACGGACGGGGAGCGGCTCCGCTGACGAGGAGCACAAGTGACCGGAGAGCCACCACGAGCGACCGGAGAGCGATCGCAAGCAAGCGGAGAGCGAGCACGACAGAACCTCTCCCGTTGACCAGGGCGACGACAGCGAATGCATCTGAATGGCTCACGACATGCACCGACTTGGTGGCCGCGCTCGAGGCAACGAAAGCACCTTCCTCGAGCCCAACACTTGAAGGCGAGGCTAGCTCGAGACCTTCCCTTGACGGCTCGGGGGGAGCGCGTCGGCCGGAACGTCGCCCCGACCCACATGCACCCAGCCCGCCCGGCTCTGGCGGTGGCGGTGGCAGCAGAGAGGCCGTTGCGGCCGACACTAAAGATGGACCAAGCGGAGGAGAGCCCAAATTCTCTGGTGCCTCGCCATAGCATTGGGAGTTCCCTGCACTCCTGCCGCCTCATCTGTCTGGCGCCCGGCACGCGACCGGCGTCGAAGCGGCAAGCGGCGTCTGAGGAGCCGGCCCCCATCCATCTGGGCAGGGGCACGCAGCTGCCCGTAGGAGGGGCACAGCAGAGCTTCTGTTACCAGATCCGTCTGAACAGGGCCTGAGAAAGGGGGCGGCAGCAGCAAGCCGGCGGAGGCGCCAGCAGAGGGAACCACGGCCCGGCAGCAAAGAAGCGGCGGCGGTGCTTGGAGTGGCCGTCGGTGCCACATGAAGCGAGGTTGTGGCTGACGGCGCGGGCCGGCGAGCAGCGTCAGAGGTGGGGGACGGAAGACACCCAAGCCCTCCATCCAGCGAGGCGAGGCACGATGCGAGCAGCATGCGCGATGTCAAGGGCGGACAACGCGGCGACGCCGGCCGGCTGGGGGCTCAGCAGGGAGCGCAAGCCAGATTGCGCCGTCGGAGATGCTACCACATCCGGCCTCGGCGGGAGTCCAGCGCGGGACATACGGCCACCAGCTGCCGGGGCGGCCCTGCGGGCGGCAAGTGCAGCCGCGGCCAGCGTGGCGGCCAGCCGGGCGGAGGCACGGCAGCAGCGGACGCAAGGGCCATGGGCAGCTCGGCGAGAGCACTGGAGGGAGAAGGAGTGCAGGTGAGAGAGGCGCGGAGAGCATCCCAGATCTGGTCTCGCCGGTGGAATGGTGGCGGAGGAAGGAGATCAATGGGTGCCGCCCGGCGGCCTTGGTCGCCGAGGAGCCATCACGCCGGAGCTGCTTGGTTGTTGTTGCCGCTTTCAATGCAAGGTTACGGGGAATGAGTAATGAATTTCTTCATTGATCTTTGGAAAAGGGCAGGAATCCATTGCTGCTTCTGCAATTTTGTGCTAAACTATTGGTCTTTTTTTACGTCCTGTCATGAGACTATCGAGGTTGTTCCTAGTAACAAAGGTAAAGAAAAAATGGGAGGTGCTACACCAGTTTTCGCAACATCATAACAACAAGTGGGATGGAAACCTCCACCAGAAGATTATATCAAGATCAATGTCGATGCCAGCCATGTGGAGACTATTAATGCGGCCGATGTGGGGTGGTTGTGAGGAACACATCTGGCGAAGTTATTATATCTTCGTGGGACTTTTTGGGTCAGTGCTACAACGTGAATGAAGCTGAGCTGCACTTGCTGGCAGACCTTTATATAGGTATTACTCTTCACCACCCATTATTTTGGACACTGATTGTGCTTTTGTCCGTTCTTTCCTTGCAAATGAGAATCTTGACAGGTCCTCGCTCGTTGATCTGAATAAAGACGCCTTAGCATATCGAAGATGCTTAAGAATTTTAAAATTGCGAAAATTAATCGGAACGCCAATAAGGTGGCTCATGAAATTGCGAAGTTTAGTTTTATAAGTAAATCTGATGGGATTCTTCTTAATAGCGTCCGCCTTGTGTGGCAAATTTTGTAATGAACGACTGTAATAACATTATTAATTAATTAATGTATGGGTTTTTTTCAAAAAAAATAAATCTAGATTCATTATTGGTGCATCCTTGACGTGTTGCAGTTTCTTGTTTGTCGATCAGAGATGGTGCGACCTTGGCTCGCGGAGCGAGCCCGCATTATGTGCACGCCGTATGCATATGCCTTTTTGAACACTATGCACATGCCTTTTACAAAAAAATACTTTTACTTATACTTCCAAATATTATAAATAAATATATTACAAAAAACCTTTTACGTAATTTTTTGGAAAACATTTGTTAACGAAGCATTTGAAATTTTTTAAACGCATATACAGGAAATGTTTCACATGTATACAGAAAAAATATATTTAAAAAATGAGCTTGTATTTGAAAAAATGTATACAGAAAAAATGTATTAACAAGCATTTCAAAAAATTATACTCAGAAAATATTGAGCATATCTTCAAAAAATGTCAATTAAGCATCTGAAAAATGTTAAACATGTATAGAAAAACTGTTGACCATGTATTCAAAAAATTATAAAGTTGTATTTGAAAACTGTTAACCAAGCATTTGAAAAAATGTTAAGTGTGTATGGAAAAAATATTGACCATGTATTAAAAATGTTAAGCTTGTATTTGAAAATTTTCAATCAAGAATTTTAAAAAACAACGTTTTTACAGAAAAAAAGCTGATCATGCATTCAAAAATATTAATCTGTTATTTGAAAAATGTTAATCAAGCATTAAAAAATGTTGAACGTGCATATAGATTTTTAATCTTGTATTTGAAAATTATTAAACGTGTGTTAAAAGAATACATTAGATATATACTGAAAATGTTTTCAGAATACAATGAAAACCAAGAGAAAATAAAAGAAAACCAATGAAAAATGACAAAATAAAAAAACAAAATCAAAGAAAATGAATAAAAACAAAAGAAATAGAAATGGTTGTGAAAAACAAAAAAGAAACACAGAAAACCAAGAAAAAATAGTAAGAATTTAGAAAGAAACGAAGAAAAACTGATAAAAACAATGAAAGACCGGCTCTTTTTCTTCAACTAGGTCGTGACATACTAACTTAACGCGAACCGGACGAAGACGTGGTAGCTTGCCGCAGTGCGCTGCAACTGAACGATCCTGGGTTTGATTCCCACACGCCACCCTTTTCTCTACTTTATTTGTTTTTGGTATAAGCTAATGGGTCGGCCCATTACTTTAGATGTTTCAGGCGAGTCATACATCAGGCTCGCTATAAGCGAGATATAGACTTTGCGGGCCTGGTCTAGGTCTCCTCTCATGCGGAGCCGGCTGGATGTTTTCTGGGCTGCTCACATCAGATGATGGGCCGGTTAGGTGTTTATGGAAGTCAAAAACTTCTGGGTGTGCCATGGCCCAGCCGGCCTACCTTTGGCTACGCCATCGCTCATATCACCCTTATGGGAAATGATTAGAATCATCCGGCCGATCTACGCCTCATGATTCGTCACATCGAGAGCCAACCACGGATAGTTCCACACACCGCAAGTCTTAGATTTTTGCAACATCATCTATGTTTCTGAAACGTGGGAAATGTTGCGATTGGGAAATGTCACGGCCAACAATCGTCCACAACATGCATGCACAGGTACGTAAAGTCTCCACAAGCATGGATCGGGAGTTCTACAGTGACCGATGTTGTGCGTTTATGTCAGATGCGTGTAAGATGCCCAAGTGCTTTGCATGTGACTGTAGCGCGGCCTCCATTAGCATTTTTCACACAATAACAACCTTTTATTGGACCTGTGCCGTTCATAAACATGGCTCTCAATCATTTTGTTTTGCTTTCCTTGTGTGCCTCCCCTCTTTTCTTCTTGATCCATAGCTTTTCATCTGGATCCAATTCAACAATCTTACCAACGGCCATGCCTATGAGCACATACGAGCTGAAGGACAAAGCCGCAAATCCGATGCAACGCTCAAGTACATTTAGCAATCGCGTGTGGCGCCTGCAGGTTGGGTTCAGATGAGATAACTTGTTAACTCCACAGAAATCTTGTAAAGAGAAGATGATCATACATACCATGTGGTGTCCCGGGTCTAGGATCCACTTGCATGGCAAGCTCCTCGCGCAGCCGACTGAAATTTTGCCTGCCCTGCCAGGGATATTGTAGGTCCTTTTCTTGGCGTGCAAAACCTTATCGTACAGCTCCTCTCTCATGTTATGGATCTCTGTCAGGAGTTTCTCCCGATCTTCACCGCCCTGCTTTGCAGATTGCAATAGAGTGTAAGATGAGTTCCTACATAAATGATCATGCAATGGAAAAATAGTAGTGCTAGCTGGTCCATGGATCAAAGCATTTAGAAACAGGGTTTTGCTATTCGGTCCTCAAATTATGCATCTTGCCGTGTCGAAAACAATTGCTGTGTTTTTCTTTTTCTTGAGGAAACGCAAGAACTGGATTCAATTTTGGAGTTGCATATGCTAGTCCAGGTTGCGTAAACAAACGCACAAAAACATATGGTGAGCCGACGGGGTAAAGTACCTTGGCCGCCGCCCAGATTGGTGTCCGCGGCAGCAAGCGGAGGATGTGGTGGACCTAGCCCGGCCGACTGGGAGAGCCTCGGGAGCCGGGCGCTGCGCCTTGTCCACAAGCAACCGCCCGGCGTCAGCCACCGCCGACGAGCCTCCTCGCCATGACTCGAGCGCCGCCATCGGTAGCCGCTGCGAAATAGCACGGATCGAGGGGCAGCCCGTCGCCGAATCACGCCTGGCTTCCGAATCGCGGGATCGGCGAGAGGAATTCGAGCGCACCTGGTCTTCTTCTCTGATGTAGCCTAGGGTTTCCTCCGCGCTCGCCAACTCCGATCCGTCCGATGGGGAACCAAAATGCCTTCCTTTTTTCCAAAGCAACATTCAGCATCCAAAGCAAAAATCTCCAAAGCAACATTCAGCATCCTCATCAATGAAACCAACACCAGCTCAGGCAGCAAATGCACAACCGACGCAACCTCAAACTTGGCTAGAGCATCGCGAAGCTTCAGTCTTGAGCAGCTCAACCTCCGAAGGAGCTCCGTCTTGTGAGGCAAGCTGCGACTCCAAAGTAGAGACCAAAGAGGTGCGGACATTGGAATCCTTGCAACACCCAGATTGGGACCTTGGCGGCACCGACACACACATGACAGTGGCCCACAACCTCAGCCCAACTTCTCGCCAACGAAGGACAAGGCTGGATTTGACGGGAGGCGGCTCACGGCGAGGAGCACAAGTGACCGGAGAGCCACCACGAAAGCGACCGGAGAGCGATCGCAAGCAAGCGGAGAGCGAGCACGGCAGAACCTCTCCGTTGACCAGGCGGCGACAATGAATGCATCTGAATGGCTCACGACATGCACCGACTTGGTGGCCGCTCGAGGCAACGAAAGCACCTTCCTCGAGCCCAACACTTGAAGGCGAGGCTAGCTCGAGACCTTCCCTTGACGGCTCGGGGAGCGTCGGCAAAACGTCGCCCCGACCCACATGCACCCAGCCCGCCCGGCTACTGGCCAGTGGCGGTGGCAGCAGAGAGGCCGCAGCCGACACTAAAGATGGACCAAGCGGAGGAGAGCCCAAATTCTCTGGTGCCTCTGCCATAGCATTGGGAGTTCTGCACTCCTGCCGCCTCATCTGTCCTGGCGCCCGGCACGACCGGCGTCGAAGGCAATGGCGTCGAGGAGCCGGCCCCATCCATCTGGCGAGGCACGCAGCCCGTGGGAGAACAGCAGAGCTTCTGTTACCAGATCCGTCTGAACAGGGCCTGAGAAAGGGGGCGGCAGCAGCAAGCCGGCGGAGGCGCCAGCAGAGGGAACCACGGCCAGGGCAGCAAGGGCGGCGGCCGGTGGTGCTGGAGTGGCCGTCGTCGGTGCCACAGCAGCAGACAGGGTTGACGGCGCGGCGCTGGCAGGAGCAGCGTCAACAGAGGTGGGGACGGAAGACACCCAAGCCCTCCATCCAGCAGGCCAGGGGCACGATCTGGAGCAGCATGCGCGATGTCAAGGGCGGACAACGCGGCGACGCCGGCCGGTAGGGGCTCGGCGAGCGCAAGCGGTGCGCCGTCGGAGATGCTACCACATCCGGCCTCGGCGGAGTCCAGCAAGGACATACGGCCACCACCGCCGGGCGGCCCTGCGGCGGCAAGTGCAGCCAGCGTGGCGGCCGACGGAGCCGGAGACGACGACGCGGACGCAAGGGCCATGGGCAGCTCAGCGAGAGCCTGGAGGGGAGAAGGAGTGCAGCTGAGAGAGGGCGCGGAGAGCATCCCAGATCTGGTCTCGCCGGCTGGAATGGTGGCCGGAGGAAGGAGATCAATGGGTGCCGCCGCCCGGTGGCCTTGAGGTCGCGAGGAGCCATCACGCCGGAGCTGCTTGGTTGTTGTTGCTGCTTTCAATGCAAGGTTCTGGGGAATGAGTAATGAATTTCTTCTGTTGATCTTTGGAAAAGGGCAGGAATCCATTGCTGCTTCTGCAATTTTTGTGCTAAACTATTGGTCTTTTTTTACGTCCTGTCATGAGACTATCGAGGTTGTTCCTAGTAACAAAGGTAAAGAAAAAATGGGAGGTGCTACACCAGTTTTCGCAACATCATAACAACAAGTGGGATGGAAACCTCCACCAGAAGATTATATCAAGATCAATGTCGATGCCAGCCATGTGGAGACTATTAATGCGGCCAGTGTGGGGGTGGTTGTGAGGAACACATCTGGCGAAGTTATTATATCTTCGTGGGACTTTTTGGGTCAGTGCTACAACGTGAATGAAGCTGAGCTGCCTGCTTGCCTGGCAGACCTTTATATAGGTATTACTCTTCACCAGTCCATTATTTTGGACACTGATTGTGCTTTTGTCCGTTCTTTCCTTGCAAATGAGAATCTTGACAGGTCCTCGCTCGTTGATCTGAATAAAGACGCCTTAGCATATCGAAGATGCTTAAGAATTTTAAAATTGCGAAAATTAATCGGAACGCCAATAAGGTGGCTCATGAAATTGCGAAGTTTAGTTTTATAAGTAAATCTGATGGGATTCTTCTTAATAGCGTCCCGCCTTGTGTGGCAAATTTTGTAATGAACGACTGTAATAACATTATTAATTAATTAATGTATGGGTTTTTCAAAAAATAAATCTAGATTCATTATTGGTGCATCCTTGACGTGTTGCAGTTTCTTGTTTGTCGATCAGAGATGGTGCGACCTTGGCTCATGGAGCGAAGCCCGCATTATGTGCACGCCGTATGCATATGCCTTTTTGAACACTATGCACATGCCTTTTACAAAAAAATACTTTTACTTATACTTCCAAATATTATAAATAAATATATTACAAAAAACCTTTTACGTAATTTTTTGGAAAACATTTGTTAACGAAGCATTTGAAATTTTTTAAACGCATATACAGGAAATGTTTCACATGTATACAGAAAAAATATATTTAAAAAATGAGCTTGTATTTGAAAAAATGTATACAGAAAAATGTATTAACAAGCATTTCAAAAATTATACTCAGAAAATATTGAGCATATCTTCAAAAATGTCAATTAAGCATCTGAAAAATGTTAAACATGTATAGAAAAACTGTTGACCATGTATTCAAAAAATTATAAAGTTGTATTTGAAAACTGTTAACCAAGCATTTGAAAAATGTTAAGTGTGTATGGAAAAAATATTGACCATGTATTAAAAATGTTAAGCTTGTATTTGAAAATTTTCAATCAAGAATTTTAAAACAACGTTTTACAGAAAAAAGCTGATCATGCATTCAAAAAATATTAATCTGTTATTTGAAAATGTTAATCAAGCATTAAAAAATGTTGAACGTGCATATAGATTTTTAATCTTGTATTTGAAAATTATTAAACGTGTGTTAAAAGAATACATTAGATATATACTGAAAATGTTTTCAGAATACAATGAAAACCCAAGAGAAAATAAAAGAAAACCAATGAAAAATGACAAAATAAAAAAACAAAATCAAAGAAAATGAATAAAAACAAAAGAAATAGAAATGGTTGTGAAAAACAAAAAAGAAACACAGAAAACCAAGAAAAAATAGTAAGAATTTAGAAAGAAACGAAGAAAAACTGATAAAAACAATGAAAGACCGGCTCTTTTCTTCAACTAGGTCGTGACATACTAACTTAACGCGAACCGGACGAAGACGTGGTAGCTTGCCGCAGTGCGCTGCAACTGAACGATCCTGGGTTTGATTCCACACGCCACCCTTTTCTCTACTTTATTTGTTTTTGGTATAAGCTAATGGGTCGGCCCATTACTTTAGATGTTTCAGGCGAGTCATACATCAGGCTCGCTATAAGCGAGATATAGACTTTGCGGGCCTGGTCTAGGTCTCCTCTCATGCGGAGCCGGCTGGATGTTTTCTGGGCTGCTCACATCAGATGATGGGCCGGTTAGGTGTTTATGGAAGTCAAAAACTTCTGGGTGTGCCATGGCCCGGCCGGCCTACCTTTGGCTACGCCATCGCTCATATCACCCTTATGGGAAATGATTAGAATCATCCGGCCGATCTCGCCTCATGATTCGTCACATCGAGAGCCAACCACGGATAGTTCCACACACCGCAAGTCTTAGATTTTTGCAACATCATCTATGTTTACGAAGCGTGGGAAATGTTGCGATGGGAAATGCCGCTGGCCAACAATAAATCCACAACATGCATGCACAGTGCGTAAAGTCTCCGAAGCATGGATCGGGAGTTCTACAGTGACCGATGTTGTGCGTTTATGTCGAATCGTGTAAGATGCCCAAGTGCTTTGCATGTGACTGTAGCGCGGCCTCCATTAGCATTTTTCACACAATAACAACCTTTTATTGGACCTGTGCCGTTCATAAACATGGCTCTCAATCATTTTGTTTTGCTTTCCTTGTGTGCCTCCCCTCTTTTCTTCTTGATCCATAGCTTTTCATCTGGATCCAATTCAACAATCTTACCAACGGCCATGCCTATGAGCACATACGAGCTGAAGGACAAAGCCGCAAATCCGATGCAACGCTCAAGTACATTTAGCAATCGCGTGTGGCGCTGCAGGTTGGGTTCAGATGAGATAACTTGTTAACTCCACAGAAATCTTGTAAAGAGAAGATGATCATACATACCATGTGGTGTCCCGGGTCTAGGATCCACTTGCATGGCAAGCTCCTCGCGCAACCGACTGAAATTTTGCCTGCCCTGCCAGGGATATTGTAGGTCCTTTGGCGTGCAAAACCTTATCGTGACAGCTCCTCTCTCATGTTATGGATCTCTGTCGGGAGTTTCTCCCGATCTTCACCGCCCTGCTTTGCAGATTGCAATAGAGTGTAAGATGAGTTCCTACATAGATGATCATGCAATGGAAAAATAGTAGTGCTAGCTGGTCCATGGATCAAAGCATTTAGAAACAGGGTTTTGCTATTCGGTCCTCAAATTATGCATCTTGCCAGGTCGAAAACAATTGCTGTGTTTTCTTTTCTTGAGGAAAGCATAAGAACTGGATTCAATTTTGGAGTTGCATATGCTAGTCCAGGTTGCGTAAACAAACGCACAAAAACATATGGTGAGCAGCCAGGGGTAAAGTACCTTGGCCGCCCAGATTGGTGTCCGCGGCAGCAGCGGAGGATGTGGTGGACCTAGCCCGGCCGACTGGGAGAGCCTCGGGAGGAGCCGTGCTGCGCCTTTGTCCACGGAACCGGCGTCAGCCACCGCCCGAGCCTCCTCGCCCGACTCGAGCGCCGCCATCAGTGGCCACTTCTGCGAAATAGCACGGATCGAGGGCAGCCCGTCGCCGAATCACGCTGGCTTCCGAATCGCGGGATCGGCGAGGAATTCAGGCGCACCTGGTCTTCTTCTCTGATGTAGCCTAGGGTTTCCTCCGCCGCTCGCCAACTCCGATCCGTCCGATGGGGAACCAAAATGCCTTCCTTTTTTTCCAAAGCAACATTCAGCATCCAAAGCAAAAATCTCCAAAGCAACATTCAGCATCCTCATCAATGAAACCAACCTGGAGCTCAGGCAGCAAATGCACAACCGACGCAACCTCAAACTTGGCTAGAGCATCGCGAAGCTCAGTGCGGAGCAGCTCAACCTCCCGAAGGAGCTCCGTCTTGTGAGGGCAAGCTGCGACTCCAAAGCGAGACCAAAGAGGTGCGGACATTGGAATCCTTGCAACACCCAGATTGGGACCTTGGCGGCACCGACACACACAGCTGACGAGTGGCCCCACAACCTCAGCCCAACCGGCCAACGAAGGACAAGGCTGGGCCAGACGGGAGGCGGCTCGTGACGAGGAGCACAAGTGACCGGAGAGCCACCACGAGCGACGGAGAGCGATCGCAAGCAAGCGGAGAGCGAGCACGGCAGAACCTCTCCCGTTGACCAGGCGGCGGCGAATGCATCCGAATGGCTCCACGACATGCACCGACTTGGTGGCGCTCGAGGCAACGAAAGCACCTTCCTCGAGCCCAACACTTGAAGGCGAGGCTAGCTCGAGACCTTCCCTTGACGGCTCGGGGAGCGCGTCGGCGAAACGTCGCCCCGACCCATGCACCAGCCCGCCCTTCTGGCCAGTGGCGGTGGCAGCGAAGAGGCCGTTGCAGGCCGACACTAAAGATGGACCAAGCAGAGGAGAGCCCAAATTCTCTGGTGCCTCTGCCATAGCATTGGGAGTTCCCTGCACTCCTGCCGCCTCATCTGTCACAAGCGCCGGCACGACCGGCGTCGAAGGCAGCAGCGGCGTCTGAGGAGCCGGCCCCCATCCATCTGGGCAGGGGCACGCAGCTGCCCGTAGGAGGGGCACAGCAGAGCTTCTGTTACCAGATCCGTCTGAACAGGGCCTGAGAAAGGGGGCGGCAGCAAGCCGGCGGAGGCGCCAGCAGAGGGAACCACGGCCAGGGCAGCAAGGGCGGCGGTGGTGCTGGAGTGGCCGTCGTCGGTGCCACAGCAGCAGACAGGGTTGACGGCGCGGCGCTGGCAGGAGCAGCGTCAACAGAGGTGGGGACGGAAGACACCCAAGCCCTCCATCCAGCGAGGCGAGGCACGATCTGGAGCAACATGCGCGATGTCAAAGCGGACAACGCGGCGGCCCGGCGGTGAGGCTCGGCGAGGAGCGCAAGCGGTGCGCCGTCGGAGATGCTACCACATCCGGCCTCGGCGGAGTCCAAGCCAGGACATCTGACCACCGGTGCCGGCTGACCCTATGGCGGCAAGTGCAGCATGACGGCCAGCGTGGCGGCCAGGACGGAGAGCAGCAGCAGACGCAAGGGCCATGGGCAGCTCGGCGAGAGCACTGGAGGGAGAAGGAGTCACGGTGAGAGAGGGCGCGGAGAGCATCCCAGATCTGGTCTCGCCGGTGGAATGGTGGCGGAGGAAGGAGATCAATGGGTGCCGCGCCGCCCGGCCTTGGTCGCAGGAGCCATCACGCGAGCTGCTTGGTTGCTGTTGCTGCTTTCAATGCAAGGTTCTGGGGAATGAGTAATGAATTTCTTCTGTTGATCTTTGGAAAAGGGTAGGAATCCATTGCTGCTTCTGCAATTTTTGTGCTAAACTATTGGTCTTTTTTACGTCCTGTCATGAGACTGTCGAGGTTGTTCCTAGTAACAAAGGTAAAGAAAAAATGGGAGGTGCTACACCAGTTTTTGCAACATCATAACAACAGGTGGGATGGAAACCTCCACCAGAAGATTATATCAAGATCAATGTCGATGCCAGCTATGTGGAGACTATTAATGCGGCCAGTGTGGGGGTGGTTGTGAGGAACACATCTGGCGGTTATTATATCTTCGTGGGACTTTTTGGGTCGGTGCTACAACGTGAATGAAGCTGAGCTGCACCTTGCTGGCAGACCTTTATATAGGTATTACTCTTCACCAGTCCATTATTTTGGACACTGATTGTGCTTTTGTCCGTTCTTTCCTTGCAAATGAGAATCTTGACAGGTCCTCGCCGTTGATCTGAATAAAGACGCCTTAGCATATCGAAGATGCTTAAGAATTTTAAAATTGCGAAAATTAATCGGAACGCCAATAAGGTGGCTCATGAAATTGCGAAGTTTAGTTTTATAAGTAAATCTGATGGGATTCTTCTTAATAGCGTCCCGCCTTGTGTGGCAAATTTTGTAATGAACGACTGTAATAACATTATTAATTAATTAATGTATGGGTTTTTTTCAAAAAAAATAAATCTAGATTCATTATTGGTGCATCCTTGACGTGTTGCAGTTTCTTGTTTGTCGATCAGAGATGGTGCGACCTTGGCTCGCGGAGCGAAACCCGCATTATGTGCACGCCCGTATGCATATGCCTTTTTGAACACTATGCACATGCCTTTTACAAAAAATACTTTTACTTATACTTCCAAATATTATAAATAAATATATTACAAAAACCTTTTACGTAATTTTTTGGAAAACATTTGTTAACGAAGCATTTGAAATTTTTTAAACGCATATACAGGAAATGTTTCACATGTATACAGAAAAAATATATTTAAAAAATGAGCTTGTATTTGAAAAAATGTATACAGAAAAAATGTATTAACAAGCATTTCAAAAAATTATACTCAGAAAATATTGAGCATATCTTCAAAAAATGTCAATTAAGCATCTGAAAAATGTTAAACATGTATAGAAAAACTGTTGACCATGTATTCAAAAAATTATAAAGTTGTATTTGAAAACTGTTAACCAAGCATTTGAAAAAATGTTAAGTGTGTATGGAAAAAATATTGACCATGTATTAAAAATGTTAAGCTTGTATTTGAAAATTTTCAATCAAGAATTTTAAAAAACAACGTTTTTACAGAAAAAAAGCTGATCATGCATTCAAAAAATATTAATCTGTTATTTGAAAAATGTTAATCAAGCATTAAAAAAATGTTGAACGTGCATATAGATTTTTAATCTTGTATTTGAAAATTATTAAACGTGTGTTAAAAGAATACATTAGATATATACTGAAAATGTTTTCAGAATACAATGAAAACCCAAGAGAAAATAAAAGAAAACCAATGAAAAATGACAAAATAAAAAAACAAAATCAAAGAAAATGAATAAAACAAAAGAAATAGAAATGGTTGTGAAAAACAAAAGAAACACAGAAAACCAAGAAAAATAGTAAGAATTTAGAAAGAAACGAAGAAAAACTGATAAAAACAATGAAAGACCGGCTCTTTTTCTTCAACTAGGTCGTGACATACTAACTTAACGCGAACCGGACGAAGACGTGGTAGCTTGCCGCAGTGCGCTGCAACTGAACGATCCTGGGTTTGATTCCACACGCCACCCTTTTCTCTACTTTATTTGTTTTTGGTATAAGCTAATGGGTCGGCCCATTACTTTAGATGTTTCAGGCGAGTCATACATCAGGCTCGCTATAAGCGAGATATAGACTTTGCGGGCCTGGTCTAGGTCTCCTCTCATGCGGAGCCGGCTGGATGTTTTCTGGGCTGCTCACATCAGATGATGGGCCGGTTAGGTGTTTATGGAAGTCAAAAACTTCTGGGTGTGCCATGGCCCGGCCGGCCTACCTTTGGCTACGCCATCGCTCATATCACCCTTATGGGAAATGATTAGAATCATCCGGCCGATCTACGCCTCATGATTCGTCACATCGAGAGCCAACCACGGATAGTTCCACACACCGCAAGTCTTAGATTTTTGCAACATCATCTATGTTTACGAAGCGTGGGAAATGTTGCGATTGGGAAATGCCGCTGGCCAACAATCGTCCACAACATGCATGCACAGTGCGTAAAGTCTCCGGAAGCATGGATCGGGAGTTCTACAGTGACCGATGTTGTGCGTTTATGTCGAATCGTGTAAGATGCCCAAGTGCTTTGCATGTGACTGTAGCGGCCTCCATTAGCATTTTTCACACAATAACAACCTTTTATTGGACCTGTGCCGTTCATAAACATGGCTCTCAATCATTTTGTTTTGCTTTCCTTGTGTGCCTCCCCTCTTTTCTTCTTGATCCATAGCTTTTCATCTGGATCCAATTCAACAATCTTACCAACGGCCATGCCTATGAGCACATACGAGCTGAAGGACAAAGCCGCAAATCCGATGCAACGCTCAAGTACATTTAGCAATCGCGTGTGGCGCCTGCAGGTTGGGTTCAGATGAGATAACTTGTTAACTCCACAGAAATCTTGTAAAGAGAAGATGATCATACATACCATGTGGTGTCCCGGGTCTAGGATCCACTTGCATGGCAAGCTCCTCGCGACCGACTGAAATTTTGCCTGCCCTGCCAGGGATATTGTAGGTCCTTCTTGCGCGTGCAAAACCTTATCGTACAGCTCCTCTCTCATGTTATGGATCTCTGTCGGAGTTTCTCCCGATCTTCACCGCCCTGCTTTGCAGATTGCAATAGAGTGTAAGATGAGTTCCTACATAAATGATCATGCAATGGAAAAATAGTAGTGCTAGCTGGTCCATGGATCAAAGCATTTAGAAACAGGGTTTTGCTATTCGGTCCTCAAATTATGCATCTTGCCAGGTCGAAAACAATTGCTGTGTTTTCTTTTTCTTGAGGAAGCGCAAGAACTGGATTCAATTTTGGAGTTGCATATGCTAGTCCAGGTTGCAGAAACAAACGCACAAAAACATATGGTGAGCCGACGGGGTAAAGTACCTTGGCCGCCGCCAGATTGGTGTCCGCGGCAGCAAGCGGAGGATGTGGTGGACCTAGCCCGGCCGACTGGGAGAGCCTCGGGAGGAGCCGCCACAAGCGCCTTGTCCACAAGAACCGCCCGGCGTCAGCCACCGCCGACGAGCCTCCTCGCCAGCGACTCGAGCGCGCCGCCATCGGTAGCCGCTGCGAAATAGCACGGATCGAGGGCAGCCCGTCGCCGAATCACGCCTGGCTTCCGAATCGCGGGATCGGCGAGAGGAATTCGGGCGCACACCTGGTCTTCTTCTCGATGTAGCCTAGGGTTTCCTCCGCCGCCGCCAACTCCGATCCGTCCGATGGGGAACCAAAATGCCTTCCTTTTTTCCAAAGCAACATTCAGCATCCAAAGCAAAAATCTCCAAAGCAACATTCAGCATCCTCATCAATGAAACCAACCTGGAGCTCAGGCAGCAAATGCACAACCGACGCAACCTCAAACTTGGCTAGAGCATCGCGAAGCTCAGTGCGGAGCAGCTCAACCTCCCGAAGGAGCTCCGTGCGCAGCAGGGCAAGCTGCGACTCCAAAGCAGAGACCAAAGAGGTGCAGACATTGGAATCCTTGCAACACCCAGATTGGGACCTTGGCGGCACCGACACACACAATGACGAGTGGCCCACAACCTCAGCCCAACTTCGCCAACGAAGGACAAGGCTGGACGGACGGGGCGGCTCACTGACGAGGAGCACAAGTGACCGGAGAGCCACCACGAGCGACGGAGAGCGATCGCAAGCAAGCGGAGAGCGAGCACGCAGAACCTCTCCCGTTGACCAGGCGGCGGCGAATGCATCCGAATGGCTCCACGACATGCACCGACTTGGTGGCCGCGCTCGAGGCAACGAAAGCACCTTCCTTGAGCCCAACACTTGAAGGCGAGGCTAGCTCGAGACCTTCCCTTGACGGCTCGGGGGGAGCGCGTCGGCCGAAACGTCGCCCCCGACCCACATGCACCCAGCCCGCCCCGGCTACAGCAGCGGCGGTGGCAGCAGAGAGGCCGTTGCAGGCCGACACTAAAGATGGACCAAGCAGAGGAGAGCCCAAATTCTCTGGTGCCTCTGCCATAGCATTGGGAGTTCCCTGCACTCCTGCCGCCTCATCTGTCACAAGCGCCGGCACGACCGGCGTCGAAGGCAATGCGGCGTCGAGGAGCCGGCCCCATCCATCCTGGCGAGGGCACGCTGCCCGTGGGAGGGCAATGAGCTTCATTACGATCCGTCTGAGCAGGGGCCTGAGAAAGGCGGCAGCAGCAAGCGGCGGGCGCCAGCAGAGGAACCACGGCGAGGCGGCAAAGCGGCGGCGGTGGTCTTTGGAGTGGCCGTCGTCGGTGCCACATGAGCAGGGTTGTGTGGCCTTGGCGTGGCGAGCAGCGTCAACAGAGGTGGGGACGGAAGACACCCCAAGCCCTCCATCCAGCGGGCGAGGCACGATCTGGAAGCGACATCGCGATGTCAAGCGGACAACGCGGCGGCGCCCGGCCGGTGAGGGGCTCAGCGAGGCGCAAGCCGATGCGCCGTCGGAGATGCTACCACATCCGGCCTCGGCGGGAGTCAGCCAGCGGGACATACGGCCACCGGTGCCGGGGCGGCCTGCGGGCGGCAAGTGCAGCCGCGGCCAAGTGGCGGCAGCGGAGACGAGCGACGCAGACGCAAGGGGCCATGGGCAGCTCGGCGAGAACTGGAGGGAGAAGGAGTGCAGGTGAGAGAGGCGCGGAGAGCATCCCAGATCTGGTCTCATGGCTGGAATGGTGGCGGAGGAAGGAGATCAATGGGTGCCGCCCGCCCGGGCGCTGGGTCGCAGGAGCCATCACGCCAGCTGCTTGGTTGTTGTTGCTTTCAATGCAAGGTTACGGGGAATGAGTAATGAATTTCTTCTGTTGATCTTTGGAAAAGGGCAGGAATCCATTGCTGCTTCTGCAATTTTGTGCTAAACTATTGGTCTTTTTTTACGTCCCGTCATGAGACTATCGAGGTTGTTCCTAGTAACAAAGGTAAAGAAAAAATGGGAGGTGCTACACCAGTTTTCGCAACATCATAACAACAAGTGGGATGGAAACCTCCACCAGAAGATTATATCAAGATCAATGTCGATGCCAGCCATGTGGAGACTATTAATGCGGCCAGTGTGGGGGTGGTTGTGAGGAACACATCTGGCGAAGTTATTATATCTTCGTGGGACTTTTGGGTCAGTGCTACAACGTGAATGAAGCTGAGCTGCCTGCTTGCCTGGCAGACCTTTATATAGGTATTACTCTTCACCAGTCCATTATTTTGGACACTGATTGTGCTTTTGTCCGTTCTTTCCTTGCAAATGAGAATCTTGACAGGTCCTCGCTCGTTGATCTGAATAAAGACGCCTTAGCATATCGAAGATGCTTAAGAATTTTAAAATTGCGAAAATTAATCGGTACGCCTATAAGGTGTCTCATTAAATGGCGAAGTTTAGTTTTATAATTAAATCTGATGGGATTCTTCTTAATAGCGTCCCGCATTGTGTGGCATATTTTGTAATGTACGACTGTAATAACATTATTAATTATTTAATGTATGGGTTTTTCAAAAAATAAATCTAGATTCATTATTGGTGCATCCTTGACGTGTTGCAGTTTCTTGTTTGTCGATCAGAGATGGTGCGACCTTGGCTCATGAGCGAAACCGCATTATGTGCACGCCGTATGCATATGCCTTTTGAACACTATGCACATGCCTTTTACAAAAATACTTTTACTTATACTTCCAAATATTATAAATAAATATATTACAAAAAACCTTTTACGTAATTTTTTGGAAAACATTTGTTAACGAAGCATTTGAAATTTTTTAAACGCATATACAGGAAATGTTTCACATGTATACAGAAAAAATATATTTAAAAAATGAGCTTGTATTTGAAAAATGTATACAGAAAAATGTATTAACAAGCATTTCAAAAATTATACTCAGAAAATATTGAGCATATCTTCAAAAATGTCAATTAAGCATCTGAAAATGTTAAACATGTATAGAAAAACTGTTGACCATGTATTCAAAAAATTATAAAGTTGTATTTGAAAACTGTTAACCAAGCATTTGAAAAAATGTTAAGTGTGTATGGAAAAAATATTGACCATGTATTAAAAATGTTAAGCTTGTATTTGAAAATTTTCAATCAAGAATTTTAAAAAACAACGTTTTTACAGAAAAAAAGCTGATCATGCATTCAAAAAATATTAATCTGTTATTTGAAAAATGTTAATCAAGCATTAAAAAAATGTTGAACGTGCATATAGATTTTTTAATCTTGTATTTGAAAATTATTAAACGTGTGTTAAAAGAATACATTAGATATATACTGAAAATGTTTTCAGAATACAATGAAAACCCAAGAGAAAATAAAAGAAAACCAATGAAAAATGACAAAATAAAAAAACAAAATCAAAGAAAATGAATAAAAACAAAAGAAATAGAAATGGTTGTGAAAAACAAAAAAGAAACACAGAAAACCAAGAAAAAATAGTAAGAATTTAGAAAGAAACGAAGAAAAACTGATAAAAACAATGAAAGACCGGCTCTTTTTCTTCAACTAGGTCGTGACATACTAACTTAACGCGAACCGGACGAAGACGTGGTAGCTTGCCGCAGTGCGCTGCAACTGAACGATCCTGGGTTTGATTCCCACACGCCACCCTTTTCTCTACTTTATTTGTTTTTGGTATAAGCTAATGGGTCGGCCCATTACTTTAGATGTTTCAGGCGAGTCATACATCAGGCTCGCTATAAGCGAGATATAGACTTTGCGGGCCTGGTCTAGGTCTCCTCTCATGCGGAGCCGGCTGGATGTTTTCTGGGCTGCTCACATCAGATGATGGGCCGGTTAGGTGTTTATGGAAGTCAAAAACTTCTGGGTGTGCCATGGCCCGGCCGGCCTACCTTTGGCTACGCCATCGCTCATATCACCCTTATGGGAAATGATTAGAATCATCCGCCGATCTCGCCTCATGATTCGTCACATCGAGAGCCAACCACGGATAGTTCCACACACCGCAAGTCTTAGATTTTTGCAACATCATCTATGTTTTACGAAGCGTGGGAAATGTTGCGATGGGAAATGCCGCTGGCCAACAATCGTCCACAACATGCATGCACAGTGCAGTAAAGTCTCCACAAGCATGGATCGGGAGTTCTACTGATGACCGATGTTGTGCGTTTATGTCGAATCGTGTAAGATGCCCAAGTGCTTTGCATGTGACTGTAGCGCGCCTCCATTAGCATTTTTCACACAATAACAACCTTTTATTGGACCTGTGCCGTTCATAAACATGGCTCTCAATCATTTTGTTTTGCTTTCCTTGTGTGCCTCCCCTCTTTTCTTCTTGATCCATAGCTTTTCATCTGGATCCAATTCAACAATCTTACCAACGGCCATGCCTATGAGCACATACGAGCTGAAGGACAAAGCCGCAAATCCGATGCAACGCTCAAGTACATTTAGCAATCGCGTGTGGCGCCTGCAGGTTGGGTTCAGATGAGATAACTTGTTAACTCCACAGAAATCTTGTAAAGAGAAGATGATCATACATACCATGTGGTGTCCCCGGGTCTAGGATCCACTTGCATGGCAAGCTCCTCGCAGCCGACTGAAATTTTTGCCTGCCCTGCCAGGATATTGTAGGTCCTTTCTTGGCGTGCAAAACCTTATCGTACAGCTCCTCTCTCATGTTATGGATCTCTGTCGGGAGTTTCTCCCGATCTTCACCGCCCTGCTTTGCAGATTGCAATAGAGTGTAAGATGAGTTCCTACATAAATGATCATGCAATGGAAAAATAGTAGTGCTAGCTGGTCCATGGATCAAAGCATTTAGAAACAGGGTTTTGCTATTCGGTCCTCAAATTATGCATCTTGCCAGGTCGAAAACAATTGCTGTGTTTTCTTTTTCTTGAGGAAACGCAAGAACTGGATTCAATTTTGGAGTTGCATATGCTAGTCCAGGTTGCGTAAACAAACGCACAAAAACATATGGTGAGCCGACGGGGTAAAGTACCTTGGCCGCCAGATTGGTGTCATGGCGCAGCGGCAGCGGAGGATGTGGTGGACCTAGCCCGGCCGACCTGGGAGAGCCTCGGGAGGAGCCGCGCTGCGCCTTGTCCACGCAACCGCCCGGCGTCAGCCACCGCCGACGAGCCTCCTCGCCGCGACTCGAAGCGCCGCCATCGGTAGCCGCTGCGAAATAGCACGGATCGAGGGCAGCCCGTCGCCGAATCACGCTGGCTTCCGAATCAGCGGGATCGGCGAGAGGAATTCGGCGCACCTGGTCTTCTTCTCTGATGTAGCCTAGGGTTTCCTCCGCCGCCGCCAACTCCGATCCGTCCGATGGGGAACCAAAATGCCTTCCTTTTCTTCTTCTTGGGTTTCTTCTCTTTCTTTTATCCATCGTCATCCAACGAGCGAGCGTGGCCCGCCGCCCCGCTAGCAGGCCAGGCCCAGCCCACGGGCAGAACACCACTCCCTTTAAGTCCAGTTGGTTTTTTTTCTGTCAACTCAAAACGAAAAAAGTATTTGGTTTTTTTCTCTCTCGCCTAAAAATGAAAAGGACACGACTAACCTCCATACGGCAGGATTTTAGCGGCAGGCACGCACTATCGCGATCCACTTCTCCCGTCCTGCCGCGGTCGGACTTCTCTGCTCGATCCCATCACTTTTCCCGCTTCTTTTTTATTTTCTGGCGTGGTAAATAAATGCAGTAAAAAAGTGAAAGAGGTAGGAGTTAAACTCACCACCTCTTGGTTCAAGATAGCTTAGCTTGTCATATCCACCTGATCTAGCTTCAAGTTGTGATTACTAAGAAGGTCGATAAAACTTTGTACTGCTACAGACGCGACCAAAAAAATAAGCCATTTTTTCTTTATTTCTTTTATCATTTTTCTTTTCTGCATTGTAATTCGTGCATCACAGACATGATAACTCACGCACAAATGGTGATTTTTTGACCCTAGGTAAAAAAGTTGTTGTAATACACTCTGATAACTTAAATGTAAAAGAGCTTGCTAATTATACGGCACGAACTTGATAACTCACTCACAAACATTATGGTAACTTTCGCCCCGAAGAAAAAAATGTTGTTGTAACACATCCCAATAATTTATCTTTAAAAAAGAGTATGATAATTTATACGTCACGAATCTGATAACTCACGCACAAACATGATGGTAACTTTTTTGACCACATGAAAAAGGAGTTGTTGTAACACATCTGAATAAATTCTCTATAAAAACATGGTAGTATATATGCCACGAACCTGGTAACTCATCCATAGACGATGTTGTGCTTATATTACCATGCTATCAGGTCTGTATTACGTTTTGAACAACCATTTTTCTCAGATTAAAGTTATGAGCGTGTTTGTACCTAAATTATCAGGTCATTGTCCTAATATTACCAATCTATTTATACAGAAGTTATCGCGGATGTGTCTTCAAACATTTTTTCCCAGATAAAAATTCTCATGGTGTTTGTACCTAAATTATCATATCAGCAGTGCATAAAATATCATGCTATTTAGACAGATATTAGCAAGGGTGCGTTTCAAGCACCCCTCATGTGGAAAATGTTACCACCATGTTTCTATCTAAAATTATCAAAGTCGCGGTGCACAAATTATCATGTCATTTACACAAAAGTTATCGGAGTTTTCAAAGGATAAATTTCCCTAGTCAAAATTATCAACTCTATTGTGCGTATATTACCGCGCTATTTGCACAGAAGTTAACAGGGGTATGGTTTTCAACAAATTTTATATCGGGATAAAAGAAAGAGTTATCACGGTGTTTTTACATGAGTTATCTGCTCGCTTGTGTGTATACTACCAACCTATTTACATAGAAGTTATCAGGCTTGTTTTTCAATAAAATTTCTCCGGGTCAAAAGGTTACCATAGTATTTGTACGTGACATATCACCTTTGTTGCGTCTATATTATCATGCTTTTTACACACAAGTTAATGGGCTACATTAATTTATATATTTTTTTGGTTAAAAAAGGTACCATGGTGCATGTACGCGATTTATTGGCTTTGGTGTGCGTATTTTCATAGAAGTTACCGAAGTATGATTTCAACAACTTTTATTCTAGGGCCAAAAACATGGAAGGTATATTACCATGGTGCATGTACGTGAGTTACCATGCTATTTAAGAAGCTTATGGAGAAAATTAAAAAAAAAACTTTGCTGCTACCGTTTATGAAAGGACATGTACTGTGATAGTACGATTTATTTCACAACAAGCACAACCTAATGCGATGGTTGTTACAACGAGCGTTGACGCCAGGGGTCAGGAAACTGCCTAGAAAAACGGATCCAACGCAGCGGAGAAGTTAGCGGAACGGGAAACTGCCTGCGCAGCGGAGAAGTTAGCGGAACGTGCGAAACAATCCTGAAATTGTGGATTAGATCAAACTCCATGCGAGCGTACAATGTGAATCGAGCAGCGTGGAGGTCGTTCGGACCTGTTGCAATTTTCCTGCCGGCAGGAAAATAGTTTTCTCGAAATGAAAAGGTTGGTTTTATCTCCCTTTCTTTTCCTAAATTTTCGTGATTAAAGTCTGTAAATATTTTCTAAAATTCGTGGACAATTTTTTATTCCATGATTTTTAATTATTTTGAACGTACTTTTAAAATCCATAAAAATAAAATCCCACGATATTTTTTTTTAATTCATGAACTTGTTCAAATTTCTCAAAAACAGGTTAATGTATTTTCCCAAGTTATGATATGCCAGTTTTCAAATGAGATCTATGTAGGTATTGGTATGATGCAGGATCCAGATGGTCGATCTAGATTCATTATCGGTGCAGTCTTGATGTGTTGCAGTTTCTTGTTTGTCAATCAGAGATGGTTCGGCCCTGGCTCGCGGAGCCCGTATCATGTGCACGCCGTATGCATATGCCTTTTTGAACACTATGCACATGCCGTTTTTCGAACACTTTGCATATGCCTTCTGGTGTGTCTCATGTTGTTCTATCAGAGTTTGGCATGACAAAAAAAAACGGAAGTACTCAACATAAAAGTTCTTCATCTCATCGAAACAAACAAAATTACATTTTGAGTCATTCCCATTCAAAATCGTATGCAACTTTTAAAGCAAAAGCAGTTCAGCCCGATGCTTTCTATGACCAAAATTTGGGTGCCCGACCCAAACATATAATGATATTTGTCTTGGGTGCGGCATGAGCAATTTGGCCCTCAAGATGGCCTCAAATCAAAAACTCGTCAACATGAAAGTTGTTTGCCTTATCGGAGCAACAAGATTTGCTTTTGCGATCATCTCCATCCAAGGTAATTTGCAAACCCGATCAACATGGCAATACATATACATCCTAAAGGCATGTGTTTGTATAGTGGGCAGATATCGTCTTCAAGACAGCTTCAAACAGAAAAGTGTTCAACATCAAAGTTCTTCGCCTTGTCGAGGTGACCAACTTTGTTTTTTGAATAATCTCAATCTGAGCTCAAGCGTAATCTCCACAACAAATACAAAGTGGCAGATTTTTTACCTTGCAAAATTTCACACCCACGGGCAGAACCCAGTTAGTTTTTCTCTCCCTTTCTTTTAATTTCGTGATTAAAGTCTGTGAACATTTTATAAAATTCGTGACCATTTTTATGCCATGATTTTTAATTATTTTGAACGTATTTTTAAAATCCGTAGAACAACTAAATTCCCACAATATTTTTTAATTCATGAACTTTTTCAAATTTCACAAAAACAGGTAAACGTATTTTCCCAAGTTATGATATGCCAGTTTTCAAATAAGATCTATGTATGTATCGGCATGATGCATGATCCAGATGGTCGATCTAGATTCATTGTTGGTACAGTCTTGACGTGATGCGGTTTCTTGTTTGTTGGTCAGAGATGGTGCAGCCCTAGCACGCGGAGCCTGTACCATGTGCATGTCGTATGCATATGTTTTTTTTACCCAGATGGTAAGTGTCATACATGTGACACGAACCAATATGGACCAATCGTCCCCATTACCATCTATTTTGCCACATCAAATAAATGACATCAGCAGAATTTTTTTTGTTTTTTCGGACTTCAAAATGATTTATCTCTAAGTAAAAATCTAATTAAAAAATATATTCTCATCATTAAATTTGTCTCGACGAGATCTTCAAAAGATCCCATATTGATATGTTTCGATGACCTCTTTTTTGGGCCAAAAGTTGCCATGATATTACACTGAAGTTGCCACAGTGTTTACACTAAAGTTGCCATGATATATTTCACCTATTTTTTTCTTCTAGATTTAAAGCTACCATTGTATTCCAACTACTTTTCACGGCAAATTTTATTAATTGACCATGGCAATTTTTAGTAATTAATCACGGTAAATTTTATTCATGGATCATTGCAATTTTCAGTAATTTATCTTAGCAAATTTAGTTTATAGATCATGGCAATTTTAGTTTATAGATCATCGCAATTCTAGTTCTTTGATCATGGAAATTATTACCATGTCAATTTTTAGTGCATATATCATGTCAATTTTAAGTAATTCACCATGACAATTTTAGTTTATGGTTCATAGCAAATTTGAGTCATTGACCATGTATTTTTCAAGTAATTGACAATGAATCTCTTTTTAATTATGAACCATTTCAAAATTATTTGTCAGATAATGGCAAATTTTAGTAATTCACCATGGCAAGTTTAGTTTCTTAGTTCCCCTTTTTATAACATGTCAAAATTTACTTTAAACGTAGAAGAAAAAGTAGTTGAAACATATCATGCAATTTCAGTGTAACAATCATGATCCAATCCTTTAATGCACCTTCATATTGTTCCTGGGTGTTTGTAGGCCGATTTTGTTTTTGTTTCCTACTATGTTTCCCAAAAATCCCATGGATGCAGCTTAAGGCTTTGGGTCTCTGGTATTCCCCTTAACAAAGGTCCGTGAAGGAGGGAGCTATTTTATGTCACTGCAATACCTCCTTATCCTAGCTACCCAATTATAGTAACATCCTTCACATCCGTTAAAGCAAATTTTGTGAGGTCCATATCCCACAACATCAGAAAGAGAAGTAAACACAAACTTACTTCGAAAATCAAATTTCATTGGCATTCAATTCATAAAAAATATTATAGTTCATCCATAGACCGGAGAACTAGTGCAATTACTCAAACATGTACAAGACGGACATAGAGAGAATAGAGACAAGTTAGAACCCAACATTGTTCTTCTCTCTTCCTTGTCTTGGTCGTTCCTCTATGGTGGAGAAGGTCTTTATATGGATATGGAGGTGTGGCAGCTCAAGATTGAAGTGTGATGACACGTGGTTGAAGAGAGGCGGCATCTTGGGTTGGTGTTGTATATATGGTTGACCTCCACGGGTATTCTCCGTTGGTCCTCCACCTACCCTTTGATTCAAGGGCTCTAGAGGAGACCAAACCTCTGATACGTCTCTAACGTATCTATAATTTTTTATTGTTCCATGCGGTTATATTATCATTCTTGGATGTTTTACAATCATTTTATAGTCATTTCATATCATTTTTTGGTACTAACCTATTGACATAGTGCACAGTGCCAGTTGCTGTTTTCTGCATGTTTTTTACATCACAGTAAACCAATACCAAACGGAGTCCAAACACAACGAAACTTTTTGAGGATTTTTTGGGGCCAGAAGACATCCAGTGGGCCAGGAAAGCACCTGGGGGGTGCTCCGAGGGGAGCACAACCCACAAGGGCATGCCTGGGGGCCCAGACGCACCCAGGTGGGTTGTGCCCACCTCGGGTGCCCCCTGAACTGCCTCTTTGCTCTATAAATACCCCAATTGACAAGTTAAAAGATGAGCGAGTCCGGCTATCTAGCGGCACGGGCCACGTCTCCTTTTATTCCTCTATGAATAGTGCCTCGCGATGATAAGTGCCGAGCGTTCTCCTCTCCTTTTCCCCTCGCTGGCTTCCTCCTCCCTCACCCGCAGAACCCTAGCCGCCTCTTCTCCTCTCCCCAGCCGCCACCGGCCACCTCCCAGCCCTCCTCCTCCACCTCGTCGCCCTCGCTACCTTGAGCTCGCAGCGAGCGCTCTGCTCTGGCGGCGACGGTGGCCTCTTGTGGCGGAGCAGGAGGGGGCCTCTTGTGGCGGAGCAGGATGGGGAAGACAGTGGCGGCGGCGCCCTCTGGTGGCGAAGGAGGAGGAGGAGGGAGATGGTGGCGGCGGCGCTTGTTCAGGGACTCGCTCAAGGTGCTCAAGCACGACATTTAGCACGCCAACAACTTGTGAGTGCCCTCCCCTCCCCCCTCCCTCCCACCGAAATGACCCCTTCCTCAATTTCTTCAGTCTAGGGTGTGATGTTTTCGACTGAATCCGTCTGTCTCCTACAGCGCCGCCGCGTGCCTCTTCCTCTTCCTCCTGCAGCGGACCGACTGCAGCCTCGCCGGCGCCCTCGGCCTCCTCAGGATCCCCATCTACAAGGTACTTCTCTTCTGTCTCCGGCGCTGTGGTTTCATTGCAGAACTTGTGCCATATATATTGTGTTGACAGTGCTCGTTGTGGCTGTGTTCTTACCGAATCTTGCCTCTGCTTCCATTATCTCTCAAGGTTTATGAAACAATGTGGTGCTATTGTTATTATTGATCAATGATGCTCCGTTTCTTTTTTGAAGTAGGAACTGATGAATCAAGCAAGGAGGAAGGACGCCGTGTTTAATATTCGACCGTTTCTTTACTCTAAAACCCAGGTTAGGATTGTCCCGTGTTAAGTATATGTAGTAATACCTTCTGCTAAATTAATCACGCACGACGACACAACGATGTTTGACCTTTGACTATTTCTTGCCTCTGAAACCCCAAGGGTTGTTTTAGATGCTATGTTGAACACACTATAGCTCCCAAAAGCTGTGTACTACACCCAGCCTACATGAGACAATGGTATAGAGACTGATTGAGTATTATCCATCTCTGCAACACTTGCCAAAGAGCAATGTCAAGAGTTTTGTTTGTCAGTCCGACTCATCTTGCTACTTTTGCAGGTTTATTTGCATATGAAATCACCAGAATTTTTGCCATGGCTCTGATTCGTGACACGGTGCTTAAAAGCACTCATCCCATCCTGATTATTCATATACAGTTTTTTGTTTTTGTTTTTACTGATTCACTTCTATCGACATTTTTTTGTATGTCCCTTTTTATGGCCAGCTTGGCCATTTGTTCTGGAAGGAGTCATTCAACTCAGAAAGAAAAAAAGAATTTGAGATAGTGGTTGTTCTTTGTGTTTTTTTATTGGTTCATTTTTTGCAATGTATAGTTGAGAGATCATTCACTTCACCTCTGGAGCCCTGTTTTTTTCATGCAAGAGTAGGAGCAGCAACTCTCCTTTTTTGGTTATTTTTCCCTCACTTCAGGATGTTTGTTGTTCATTCTTCTTACCTGCATTTCTTTCTCACTCCAAGTAGTCAATGGGACTATTGATAGGATGCAAGAGCTTCTTCAAAAAATCCATGCTGATTTCCGGAATCACAATTTTGTTCAAGGTAAAACTAGCCAAGCCGGAGACTGCTACAACCCTAATATTTTTGTAATGTATAGTTGAGAGAATTCTACCCTGCTGTTGTTACTATGGTTGCTATTGTCAATTATAATTTTTTCTATCATTGATTTGCAGGATATGTCAGCAACAGAAGCTGCAAAGAACAGGGCTGCATACACAAGGGAAAGGAGGCAAATTTTTATGGTACTACAGGGGCTAGGGGGTCGACTGTAAGCATATGGATGTGTTTTTCCTCATTTTGCTATATGTGTTCTTATTCAAAATTCTCAGATTATCCCCGGGGTTGAAATTACTGAAAACTCTTTATTTTGCTTTAGTTGGATCCTACAGTTTAAATAATGTACGAAACTAGGTTGTATTTGCTAGACTATTGGATTCTTTAGCACCGCATACACTAAAATGTGTTCTGGTATTGCAAATGTTGTTTTGAAGGAGAAACTTCTAGCCCTGTGTTCATCCAGAATTTTAGTAGAGCACCAACTCCAGACATAGTTTCAAGAGCAGTATTTGAGGGGTAGAATTTGGTATTTCCATCTACTACGTCACCATACTTTCTTCGTTGCACACAATATCTATTAATGGTTGGATTTCATGTTTTTCTTTTGTTTTTTTTCAGCTAGAACAAGCTATAAGCCTATACCTATCTCAGATATTGCAAGGAAGGCTTTCCTTCACAAAGTATGTGGCTCTTTTCGGTAGCTTTCAGCTTGTACTATGTCCTTACATGTATTGAACTTGGAAAAAAATGCATTCATCTGCATTTATGTTATTGTTTTTTTTGCGGGTGAGCATTTATGTTATTGCTGTGTTTTTATTTGCCTCTTTTGTGATAGTTTAAGGTGAAAACAGAGTATTTATAATCGTGACATGGACTACAGACTTTCCCTATGTTTTTTGGTGTGACGGTTGGTGTCATGACCACTGATATATGTGTCTGGATTTAGTTGATATATGCCTACTGTGTTTCAGGCGTGGTGTTCTTTCTTGAATAAATTGGCAGATGCTTGCTTCTGTTAATTAAAGCTTTTTCTGCCGGTAGACAATGGACATTGTCATATTTTGACGATGATAATTACGTGGCAGGTTTTTAAACATACCTTTGCAACGGTGTCTCGGTCCTGACCGCCTTCCTTGTAATAGCTTTTCGCAGTTCCTGCTATGAATTGGCAAGGTAAATATTTGTGCTAAAAGAATGCGGGAAAGACCGGAATACAAGATAGCGGCTCACCCAGCTTGGGGGGTTGTACATGGAGAATCCATCCCGTGGTTTGATACGGATGAACTCCTCTTCTTCTCCTTTGTACAAATCGGACAGTATCATCGCCAGAGCGGCGGCGGAGTCCGGACCTTTACGGCCGCAGCGGGTGGCATCGTCTTCTCCATTGAAGTGCCACATGGGTTTCCCCCGATATTGTAGTGGCTGCACTCCCCGCATTATACATATGGACATAACTTCAATTATTGTCAGTCCTGATTCGACCAGTGTCTTTATCCTGTCCATCAGGAAAAGGATCTCTCTGTTATCTTCCTCCTGGGGGCTCCGGGGGCGCCAGCTGTGGCGTTTCTTCAATGGGGCATTTACAAACTCGGGAAAGCCCTTCCGAATAGAGTCTGGAAGAGGGACGTCCTCCATGTAGAACCACTCCGAAGGCTAGTCTTCGGATGTCTTCTTCAGGGTACCGGATAGGTATCCGGTCCCGGCGATGCGCCATATTTCGGCTCCGCCCACTTGATATACCGACGCCTCCTGAGTGCGGGGTACGAGGCAGAATAGCCTCTTCCACAGCTCGAAATGAGCTTCGCAACCCAGAAATATCTCGCGGAAGGCAACGTAGCCTGCGATGTGCAGTATGGAGGCTGGGGTAAAGTTGTGCAGCTGGAGGCTGTAGAACTCCAGGAGCCCGCGGAGGAAAGGATGGATTGGAAATCCGAGTCCCCTCAGCAACTAGGGGAGAAAACATACCCGCTCCCCCTTGGATGGGTTTGGAGAACTCTCCGCTTGCTCCCCGCCATTGTAAGTGGCTAGTCCAGCTCGGACGGGGACCATGAACGCAGGCGGAAGAAACCCCTTGGTCTGCAACTCTACTAGTCGGCTGTGGGGGACAGGACATTTCTCCCAATCGCCTGGCCTAGTGCTACGGGAGCGAGAGGAGGAGCCGCGACGGCCGGCCATGATGGTAGGGATTTTTCCGGGCGCGCTCTGATGGATACTCACTGGGAGGAGATGGTGTGATTTGGATCTGAGGATCCCCGTCTCTTTAAATAGATGATTTACTCACATGGTCAGGGTGGCAAATGTAAAACTGCCCCGACTTCTCACATTCGCTCGACACGTGGAAACAACCATTATTAAAGCACAGAAGCCGAGGAGTGCAACATTAATGGGAAGCCGGACACTGCTCGTTACAACAGGTACCCTGGAGATTTTGAAGAAGAACCCGCCTTGCAATGCCGAAGACAATCTGCGCGCCGGACTCATCGTCATTGAAGTCTGGTTCAGGGGCTACTGAGGGAGTCCTGGATTAAGGGGTCCTCGGACAACTGGACTATACTTTGGCCGGACTGTTGGACTACGAAGATACAAGATTGTAGACTTTGTCCCGTGTCCGGATGGGACTCTCCTTTGCGTGGAAGGCAAGCTTGGCAAGGATATGTAGATCTCCTTCTCTGTAACCGACTCTGTGTAACCCTAGCCCCCTCCGGTGTCTACATAAACCGGATGGTTTAGTCCGTAGGACAAGAACAATCTTAATCATAGGCTAGCTTCTAGGGTTTAGCCTCTACGATCTCGTGGTAGATCAACTCTTCTAGGGTTTTACCTCCATCGAGAGGGCCTGAACCTGGGTAAAACATCGTGTCCCCCGCCTCCTGTTACCATTAGCCTTAGACGCACAGTTCGGGGCCCCCTACCCGAGATCTGCCGATTTTGACACCACACCCACCGCTCACTGTTCATCCAACCCCCCCCCCCCCCGCAACGCTCACTGTTCATCCAGAGGCAGCATCGATCGTCTTAGCAGCAGTAGCGAAGGAATCGCTCGATCGGGTTCAGTTAACAGCCATCGATCGACCGCTCGGGTTCAGTAACGCGTAGCCTGCAGTGCAATCGCTCGGGTTCAGTTAGAGCCCAACGCCTCGCTCGGGTTCAGTTAGAGCCAACGCCTCGCACACACGCGCGTACGTGTACGAGAGAAATGCGCATCGCTCTGCCCCCCGACCTCCCACCATAACCGGGAACTACCCGAAATTTTCCTCGCCCTCGCTTCTACCACGGGTTTTTCCGTCATGGACGGCCCAAAGAATGTCATGCATCTGCATCTCCGGCCCGCCCAGGATGAAAAGCTCATTTTATGTCATGATTTTTTGTCATAGAAGTAGGAGCCCACCACATCTATGATGATACCGGGTTTTGTCACAATTATCGTCATAGAAGTGTCATAAGTATGATAGAAAAAAATTTCGTTCGACCCAAAATGTCACGGATGTGCCTTTTTTTGTAGTGCATGTGGGCAATGCCATACTTCGTGGGAACATTCAGTGCCGGAATTACCAGCACGCAACGGAGCGAGAGTGCGAATCTTCCCCTGAAAAAGTTCATCAGCAGATCATCCCCAATGCACTTGTTTGTTAAGCAGTACAACAAATTGCTTGAATCCAGGAGCCAGGCAGAAGAGAGGCAAACTATGTCAGCAAGCAGGTATAAAAGACATGCATGTATTTTTTTGTATAGCATGGATAATATTCCAGCTACTATCTGACATTATTTTATTTTATCTCACGCATTATATACTTATTCCACTGAATAACAGACACGCAGACTACTTGTAATTGGCGCTACTATCGAGATAGATGCAGCGGCTGTGTACACGAAGGCCTTGTACGAAAAATTTTCACACGAACTTTTTAGATCAGGCTCTTTTGATGCACGCCGTTCCAAGCCTGGACATGTCTACAAGGTCAAGTTGTCGCCACAACTAGCCTTAACTGATTATGACAAAATAAATATTCACTATCAAAGTGGAAGGCAGTGGGGATTGTCACATGTGATTGTGGATTTTTTGATCATGTCGGATTGTTGTGCTGCCATTCATTAAGGGTACGCACATATTTTTATTATGGTCCTATGTCATGCATCTCAATCTCATTTTTATAGTACTACATTAATGATTGCACATCTGGCTCACAAATTTATTTTTTCAGGTATTAGTTCAGAACAATATTGGCAAGATTCCACCAAGGAATATAGTAAAACAATGGACTTTATGGGCAAGGGAATCAAGGCCATTTCACCTGGAAAACGAGGGTGAAATGGGGGAGCTGTCTTCTCAAATTACATATAGAAGAAATGTTCTATATGTGGCTGCTATGGACCATATCAAGGAGGCAGAGTCCGGGTCTGAGTCATTCCAAACGGCGTTCGCAGCTATATGCGAGGCAAAAGAAAAAATTGCAAGTAAGAAGGCTTAAGATATGCTTATTGATACTATCGCCGAACAAGCAAATCCTGTCCGGCATACCATAACTGATGTTGGGACAGAAACCCAACAACTTCCTCCCCAATGTGTGTTGTCTAAAGGACGACCTAGATCCCTTCGTCCAAAGAGTCGTATGGATTACATTGTGGCTAAGAAAGCTAAAAAACACTACAAGGACGACCCATGCCATGCTCATGAAGATACTGCCAGCCCAATGCCACCCCCTCCATCCAGGAAAAGGATTGTGAAGTGTAGCCTATGCAAGATTCGGGGGCACACAAAGGGTAATTGCACTTCTAGGGGAGTCTGAGTGCAAATGTTCTCATGTGGTCATGCAAGTTTATGTTCAGTGTCACTTCATTTTACATGTAGCATCTGGTTTTGTTCATGATTTGCTAGTGTGCTTGGTGTACTATGTTTTGTACTGTGTTTTATTTTTACATGAATCTGTATGTTCATGGATTTTTGTTCTCTTTTTTTGTGGCTCCATGCATGATGAAATTTCTTTTCTAAATTATATTGACCATCCCTAAATTTTTAGTTTTATCTTGACCACGCCTTTAGGAAGATAGGACAAGTTTTCACCCCGGACAACACTCGATGCTACCGAATGCCACACCCACGCCACCATGCCGCCCACATTCCATAGTCATCTCGTTGCACCGAATACACAGATTTTGCCCATGAGCATCGCCCTACCACCCCAGGGTCATCCTGGCAACAAAGACCTTGACACCATCTCATTCGAGACCCGCCGCTATTCCAACCAAATAGGAGAGTGGA
This sequence comes from Aegilops bicornis, assembly GCA_021605145.1. Lineage (NCBI taxonomy): Eukaryota > Viridiplantae > Streptophyta > Magnoliopsida > Poales > Poaceae > Aegilops > Aegilops bicornis. The sequence continues at coordinate 681,005,507 of CM038669.1, read as the reverse complement.
AAGACCCCATCTTTTCCACCCCTGGGCAGCGGCCAGCACAAATACCCAATAGGGCAGCCCAGAAGCTGGCCTCTGTTGACCCGTCCTATTGCACCTAGTGCGAGACTAGTTCGGTCCTACTACCCGGGCATGAGACGAGCGATGTACCACGACTGGGAGAAATCCAGCTCTTCGACGAAGGCAGCACCCGGACGACGATGGAAGGGATAGAAGGCCAAAACAAGCTGCTAACCGATGGGCCGACACCGAAGATGTCCAGCCGCCGCCGCCGCAAAAAGACCTATACAATTGCCATGAGCCACCACAACGTCGTACCGCCTACAGTATCATTTACCGAAAACGGCCAGATCCAGCAACACTGAATTGGCTAGATCCAGTGCCGCTACTTCTAAAAGAGGCCACCTTGCGAAGCCTAACGCGTCGACGCCCCACCCTGCCCATTGCCAGCGTGCCGCCAACGCTCGCCGCCGAGCCATGGAGAAAGGGTAGAAGAAGCCTCGCCACCGACGCCAGCTAGCCTTAGTCCGACAGCATACCCTCACAATGAGGGAAGTGTTTCGAAGGCCGAAACAAGCCGCTCATTGATTGGCCGACGCCGGATATGTCCAGCCGTCGACGTGAAATGACTTAGACCAAGGCCATGAGCCACCACCACGTTGTGGTAGAGGCCACAACCATCTTCATCGCCCTAGAATACCGGCGCACTGCCTATAGTCTCGAATACAGAAAACTGTCAGACCCAGCGCCGTTCCTGCTTTAAGAGGCCACCTCGTGAAGCCTAACGCGTTGGCACCACCGTGCGCTGCCGACCACCCACGTGAGCCACAACCGACAGAGGGGAGAAGAAGCCTCGCGCGCTTCCGACGCCAGCTAGCTCTAATCCGGCTGTGGCGAGGAGAGTGGGCAAAGGGAAGATGGCTTGCGGCGCTAGAGTTTGCTCTCCGGGGCTGTGCACGGGAGACATAGGTCGTCTCTACAAAGGATGTGAAGGAATTTTTGTATCTTAGCGGCTGGTGTCGGCGTTCTGGGAACGAGGGTCCCCAGACTTGCCTGCCTGCGGCCTGCAGCGTGGCTCAAGTAGTGGTCCAGTACGGCCCGTCTTCATCAACCCAAGTTCAAGACCCTTGTGAGGGGCCAAGCCTCACGGGACGGGCGGCGCAAGGCTTCCTCAGGGGCGGCCTCATCAAGCAGGCTCGCGAGGAGGCGGAGAGATCAAGGCAAGGAGTACCTCGCGAGGTGCTCGTGAAGCAAGCCATGACGATCAAGACCAGGCGGGCACCAGCCTTTGTGGTGTCCTCGTTTCCTCTTTGGTGCAAAGGGGGCAAGCGCAGGCATGGAGTACCGAGGCATCAAGCAAAGGTTTCCATATCGGTTCAACGAGACCAAGACCAGCAGGACGGCAGGACGGAGATCGCCGTGGAGCCCAGGGCGGCGTCATCGCTAGTGCCTTTGGCAGTTGAAGACCAACTTTAGTCAGGATAGCTTGTACTAGCTGTCCCCCTTCAAAATGGCCGTTGTTTGCTCCCTTCCCGCTCAATATTTGGGAAGAGGACCAGGGCATCTATAAATAGAGATAGCCACCACAGTAGGGAGGGATCAAATCCATTCCAAGTAGAGCACCGCAACAGCTCAAGAACACCCCCCGCGAGGCTGTTCTTCCTCTGTATTGTTCGTCATCAGCCCCAAAGGCAATCCACCACACCACACACTAGATTAGGGTATTACACCATAACGGTGGCCCGAACCAGTATAAACCTCGTGTCCATTGTGTTGTTCATCAGGTAGCTTAGATTCGCGGCGAGGTTTTGGGGCTTGGATCGGTAGCGAGAAGATCTTCGTGTGCACCCCAGAGTTCAAACCTTAAAGGTTTTGCCGGAAACGATATCCGACATTTGGCGCGCCAGGTAGGGGTGCGCCGGAATCTTCTTTCCGCGGTTCTGCGTTCAACTGCTTCGTCGCACTCATGTCCGGCGACCCGACGTCCAACGCCGACCGCTGGGCGGCATGGCCTGCCCATGCTGCGCCGCCTGCCCAAGGTGACTTCAACCCCGCGCCTCAGGCAGCCCGCGCTCCGCAGAACGCTGCGGGCCGCGGGCGACGCGGTCAAGCGCCGCCTACCCTCACTGCGCAGCAGGTGCGATCAGCAGCAAGGGCCTCAAACCACGCCGCGGCCACAGCGCCGCACACCCGACGGGAACAAGCGAACATGAAGGCCGCGCCCATGGTGGCTCGGGAACTGCTACGGTGCAGGCTGCAAGAGAGCGGCCATGACGTGCTACTGGATTGCGTCGCCGAGCTCCTGGATGCCGCAGCTTCAGGGGCACCTCCTTTCTACGTCCAGCTTCCACCCCAAGCCCCGGGAGGATCATACGGCGGGCCCATCCGCGCCCGTGCGCCCTCAGGCGTACCCCAAGGCTTCATCAACACCAGCTCGACCATCAGCGCCGGGCGTCAAGCTACACCAGCACCGCCCCTGGTGAGCGAGGGCATGCGCATCGCCGCCTACGGCCCGGGCGGGCCACCGCCCTATCACCCCCAAGATAGTGCTTCAAGCCAAGCCGCGTGGAGCGTGGGGCACTACGGCGAAGTCTTCGGGGCGGCGACTTCGGAGGCTTATGTGCCCCACATGGTGGATCGGGAATACGCATCGGAAGAAGAAGACCACGACTCGTTCCTCGGGCCAGGCAGGGAGGAAGAGATGCCAGAACCCGAGCCTTTTCAGGAGCCTCCAGGAAGCCTCGACAACCGCGCTGGCGGCAGCAGCTATCGGGTACCGCTAATTCCTTAGGGGCAGGCTTATGCTAACCATGGGTCGCAGGAAGTCCAGGTCACTATAGCAGAAGGCTGCCCCAGCTCGGCAGCCCCCCTCCCGCCAGGAAGAGCGCACTGGGGGCTGCAGGAGAGGGGCCGGGAGCCAGGCCCCTCCCCACGGCGCGCGGAGCAAGGTGTTTCTCGGAGGTAGGCCCTCTGCTGGGGAGGTACCGCAAGGCCTGCCCCAGGCAAAGGACCCGTGGTCGTCGGGGGAACCGCTGGCGTCCCCTTTATCCCATTGGCGTCGTGGTTTCCGGTCGCCGTCAATGGTGGTCGAGGGTGGCTCAAGGCGGGGCCCTCGTCTGGCGATATGAAGCAGGGCCGGTACCTGTGAAGAAGGCCCAGTGCCTGTGAAGCTCACCGCCCGTGACACTCTCACGTAATAATGAGTTGGGGTTGTACGCGCCTCGGAGTCTCCGGAGAGGCGCGCTCGGGCCTCGGGGCTCCCTCCCACGCCCAGTGGCAGCACTTATCTCCGCGCTGGTGAGAAGACGTCGAAGACTAGACTAGGTGCCGGACGCGGCCTTTTGCTTTTTACCTCCTTTTCTGTGGTCGATCTTCCTTGCTTCAGATTTAAGTTGAAGTTGAATTTGCGTTTGCGTACGTGCGGGGAGGGGTGTCTTTTCTTGTTCGTGTGATTTCTCGTGTTCCGGTTTCTGCCCAAGTTGGAATTCGCACTAGCTGCCTCCCCCTCGCGAGCCACTCGCGGGCGGGGCTGGGTTCAGCACACTCGCGCATGCCGTCTTGCGGCCAGCGCTTGCCCTCCCGAGGCTCTCACCAAATGGTCAGCAGGTCACCCAAAGGACCCATGGGGAATCGCAGTCCCGCAAGCCTACCCACGGTACGCCTGTGCTAAAGGTAAACCACAACAGTTAACCCATCGCGGGGCCCGTAGCATCATGCAGGCGCGCATTCAGCATCGTTCCTAAAGGCTTGTGGACAACGATCTTTCTTACATGAGGGGCTTCCCCTCCGAAAATGCTCTTACAACCTTCAGGGCCACGCCCGAGCTTTTAGTGTGCAGGATAAACAACAAGGGGGTACAGGATCAGTCAGACATATCACTCACCACATCCTCTTGGTCGCCTCCGGAGGCATCACTGGCGCCGCTGTCACTGTCACTGGCGTGGCCGTCGCTGCCGCCAGCGCCATCTTCGCCGTCGTTAACCACGTCACCCTCATCCGCAGCGACTATCACCCCGTCGTCATCAGAAGCGAAGGCCCTGACAAGTGCATCGACGTTGTCCTCCACCCACCGCGCCAGGTTGCCTTGAACAGCCACGGGCACCAGAGCGATGACAGAGTCGAAGTCAAAGTGGGGATCTCTGTCCTGAAGATGGCTAAAGACACGGGAGAATGCGCGCCTGAGCAGGTTGCGGCTCCTCTCTTCGACAAGCTGGCGAGCCCTCTCAGAGCGGTTCTCCAGATGCGTCACCACGTTATTGAAGAACCGGAGATGGCCGGCATAGTTGGTCACATGGGGTTCCGGAGCAGTTGCGTCGCAGATATTGCCTAGGGCCGCGTCGGCCCTGTCCCTGAGCGTTTGGAGCATGGGGCCATGCATGTGTTCCAGCGTCTGCCGCTGGTGAATATCTTCTCTATTCTGCCGCGCAATGGACTCGGCGTCATTGACCCTCCGTTGGAGAAGAAGCAGCTCCGCACGGGAGGAGCCCAACTCAGCCTGCACCGAGACCAGGGCGGCTGCGGTGGCCTCTGCATGCTGCGTCACTTCAGTCAGCTTGGTCCTGAGAGCGGCAGTCCTGCCCGCAGCCTCGGCTTCAATCAGCTCCAGCCTCTCGCCATACTCGCCCACCAGACCCGCGCGAACTTCCGCCACGCGGCGGTGGACCCCTTCTTGGACTCGAGCCTCCCGCGCGCCAACATCATCCTCCGCCTGGGTAACCTGGCGCTCTCTTGTCTCCAACCGTTCAAGGTCAAGGTTGCGCTCAGCAGACTCCAGCATGAGCGCTTCCTCACGCCTCTGGAGCTCCTCCTCCTCGACAGGCGTCCCCTTCAGTGACGCAAGGGCAGCCTGGCGCAACTCCACTTGCTGCTCCAGGGAAGTGCTCCAGGCTTGGAGCTCCCACGCGCGCTTCTCAGCGATCTCGCGTCGTTGGTCCGCTTTCCGAGCCTCCTTAATAGCTCGGGGGCAGGCCTTTCGCAAGGCCTCGAGGGATGCTTTCGGCCATCGCATTGTCAAGCTCGCACTAATGACGCGCAAAGTTGACTGCCACCTTCAGCTTGTGTCGCTCCTCGACTAGCCGCATGCCTTCAGCTTCCAGGCACGTGTCCATGTCCGCGAGCTCTCTACCGAGCTGGCCCATCGCATCCATCGCTTTTTGGAGGAACTCTCGGCGAACGGCGATGCACTCCCACGCTCGCTTGAGCACGTCGTCAATATCATCCTCCACTGCCGGTGCTGCCGGAGGGCCTTAAAGCGACTCGCCCCCTCTCGGCGGGGGGCTGGGGGCTGGTGCCCCCACAACCACTGGGCAGGTTCCGCAAGGGACCCTGGCTGGCGCGGATCCATCCCTAGAAGAAGAGCCAAGGATCGACTTCAACCATTCACCGCCCACGATCAGAGAAGGAGCCCGGGGCGGGCTGGTCACGCCCCGGGCGAGGTCGCGGAGGAAAGGCGGCAAGGGCACAGGCTCAAGGCACCCTGTGGGTCGGCTCGGTTCTCCGGCCGAACTCGCGTCAGGGGCAACACTCAAGCTCAGGACGCTCAGGGCCAGCGATGGAGGCGAGGCCTGAGGATGTGGCTTCTTAGCTGACTCCGTAGACTTGACAGGAGGGATCCTGAAGGGCCACAGTCAGCAAAGGGAGCAGCGAATGAGGAATTACAAGGAGGGACTTACTCATCTGTGGTAAAGTACTTCCTATGCTTCAGCGGCCGGCAGGAGCGCTCGCTGCCGCTCGAGGACTCCTTCCTCTTGCGGAGGGCGTCGAAATCTATGTGGAACCGACCCAAGCTCTCAACATGAGGGCCGGCGCGTGGCGTGGACGAATAAGCACCAAGGCAGCCTACCTCAGGAGCGCCAGGCTGGGAGGAGCGATCAGGCGCCACTTCTTGATAGCCTACCGAGGTCTCGGGGGCTTCAGCCTCGGGGGCCGCAGGTTGCGCCCCCTCATCAACGACCGCCTCAGGGCGGGCTTCGCAAGCTCCGGAGGACGACGCCTCGGGAGCTCCGCGTGACATTGGCATCTCGACACCAGACCCCCCAGCCTCCAGCGATGCTTGCCTCCCTGCATCCCCTCCTGAGGCAAGATCGGTGTTGGCGACGGGGAAGGGAGCCACGGCGACGGGATTCTCGTGAGGCCCCACGAGGCCAGCTGGGCGGAGCCCCCATTCATCGAAGTGAGGCATCTGCCTCGCAAACTCGGCTCCGCCCGAGCAGAGATACAGAAGGCTGCCCCCATGCCGGATATCTCCCGACGAGGGGTCGCCTATCAAGACCTCTAGAACCTTCTTCAGTGTTTCAGGCACCATCTCCGTATCCTGGAGCCTCATGCGATCCAGGTGCCCAGTCAGGGCCCACATCGGTCGGGAGTGGCGTTGGAGAGGAGCAAGGCAACTCTAGAGGAACTACTTAACCACCTGGGGCGCCGTCATGCCGAGCGCTCTCAACCTCCCGAATCGGCGCCGGACAAAGGAGAGTCGGGGGCTCACGAGCCTCTCGTGGCCCCAGCCTGGATTGGGGATAGCAGGCAATGTCAGATGCGAGAGCAGGGGGCTGGGCACCCCGACATCTACGTATAGCCACCGCGTCCGGAACCCGCTCATGGAAGGTGGAAGGCCAAAATCAATCCTCGAGGCGGCCGTCTGTGGCACGGCCTGGAAGCTCATGCACCCCAAGCACTGCAATGGGTCGGTCAGGCGCAAGGAGAAGAAGTGGCGCAAGAGGGCAGTGGAAGGGTCAATGCCCACCATGCCTTCGCAAACAAAGGCGAAGACAGGAAGAAGGGTAATGGATTGAGGGTCAAGATGCATCATGTGGATCTGATAGTGGGAAAGCACCGCATTGAAAAAGGCAGAGAAAGGAGGAACCAGGCCAGCCCACAGGGCGTCGGTGAAGAGTCAAACCTCCGTGACGATCCTATCGACAGAGGCATGGGATGCAGGCCAAGCCTTCGTCCTTCCGCACTCGTTGAAGCTGGAGGCGAGGGCGGAGCGGACCTTGTCCACGGCTTCCGGGTTGAGTATCAGCGACCGGCCGACGACAAACATGATTGTCGAAGGCGAGCTGGACGAGAGCGCGGGCTTCTTCCCCTTCTCTTTTCTAGTTGGCGCCATAGTGATGGAGGGGGCATAGCTCAAGTCAGATTGGGAGCGGGAGCAGAGGTTCGAGGAAGAAAGGGGAACAGGAAGCACGCGGGCAGCAAGGAGGGAATAACTGTGTAAAGCTTCGTGTCCGCCTAGCCATGCGGATATTGGGGAGCATGGGGAAGTGGAGATGCCCATGTCCAATCAACCGCCACGCGGTGACCAAGGCCGCAGGCTGTTGGGGCCTGCGGTGCTCCGCACTTCCCCTTTGGCTTCGCTGCTAAGCCAAGTCTGAGCGCGCCTTGGGCCCGGGGGCTACTGTTGGTGTTCTGGGAACGGGGGTCCCCAGACTTGCCTGCCTGCGGCCTGCGGCGTGGCTCAAGCAGTGGCCCAGTACGACCCGTCTTCATCAACCCAAGTTCAAGACCCTCGCGAGGGGCCAAGCCTCAAGGGGCGGACGACACAAGGCTTCCTCAAGGGCGGCCTCATCAGGTAGGCTCGCGAGGAGGCGGAGAGATCAAGGCAAGGAGTACCTCGCGAGGTGCTCGTGATGCAAGCCATGACGATCAAGACCAGGCGGGCGCCAGCCTGTGCAGTGTCATCGTTTCCTCTTTGGTGCAAAGGGGGCAAGCGCAGGCGTGGAGTACCGAGGCATCAAGCAAAGGTTTCCATATCTGTGCAATGAGACCAAGACCAGCAGGACGGCAGGACGGAGATCACCGTGGAGCCCAGGGCGGCGCCATCGCCAGTGCCTTTGGCAGTCGAAGACAAACTTTAGTCAGGATAGCTTGTACTAGTTGCCCCCCTTCAAAATGGCCATTGTTGGCTCCCTTCTCGCTCAATATTTGGGAAGAGGACCAGGGCCTCTATAAATAGAGATAGCCACCATAGTAGGGAGGGATCAAATCCATTCCAAGTAGAGCACCGCACCAGTTCAAGAACACCCCTCACGAGGCCGTTCTTCCTCTGTACTGTTCATCATCTGCCCCAGAGGCAATCCACCACACCACACACTGGATTAGAGTATTACACCACAACGATGGCCCGAACCAGTATAAACCCCGTGTCCGTTGTGTTGTTCATCGGGTAGCTTAGATTCACGGCGAGGTTTTGGGGCGTGGATTGGTAGGGAGAAGATCTTCGTGTGCACCCCAGAGTTTGAACCTTAAGGGTTTTGCCGGAACCCGATATCCGACAGCTGGTGTTGGTACGTAATATGAAATGTAGAGTAAATTAGTTTTCAGATATTTGTTCAGATATCAATATCTTGTTCCTTCGCCTAGATGTATGTTACCTGCGCGGGGAGCGGTTCCTAGATGTATGTTCGTTTGCCACACCTATGTTCGTGTGGCTATGCACCCTACATTAACTAATCAATCCCTTGTATGTTGTAGCTTTGGTAGGATGTTATATATATATATATATATATATATATATATATATATATATATATATATATATATATATATATAGTAATGCTATTCATCATCCAGGGTGCAGAATAAGTTATTCTTCATCCGAGATAATCTTACAATTGTTTCATAATTAAATTACGTTTGGAATTCAAATAGTTACATTCCTATTGATTCACTACGTAAAATTTTGCATAAGAATAAAAATATAGGTCATAAGACAAGAAAATTTACAGTTTATGTGTATTTTACACTATGTTTTTACATTCGTAATTTTACATAACATAAAATATTTTTACGACGATTATATATTTTCTTATAGTCTCTTTTTACATCGGAAATAAGACAAAACTTACGTAACGTAAAATTACGATGCATTGATGGTAAAATAAAGGGGTGAAGAATAACTATTCCTCACCCGGGATGACGAATAATCAATCCCTATATATATATATAAATATATATATATATATATATATATATATATATATATATATATATATAGGGCTGGACTATTCTGTTACCGGTAACAGAATATTATTCTGTTACCCTCGGTCCCTATAAGGGCGCGACGCGCAGGCCACAGGAGAAACTCCCCGACCCGTCCCCAACCTAGCCCGCCTCCTACTGGAGGCAGCTGTCATGGCGAAGGAAGCGACGGCGGCAGCCGGAGCGAGGGAGCCCAAGGCGCCCGTGGATCGGTCGCCTCCGACCCACGCTGCCGCTGGCCGTCCGTCATGCCTCCTCCCGCCGACGGGCTCGCTGCCCCTCCCGCGCCTTCCCTCCGACAGGCGCCGGCCCCTCCTCACAGACCTCCCGTCCACGGGTGCCGGATCCTCCTCAAGGCCTCCCATGCGACGAGCTCTGCTGCCCGTCCCGACCTCCGGCTGCTGCCGCTGTCCTCGCCTCCGGCGGCTATCGCGCAATCCCAGCCTCCCTCCGCTGACTGCGCCATCCCGCCCGCGCCGCCACCCCGAGCCCCTCCGCCGTGCGCCGCCACTCCGAGCCCCGTCGCCCTGCGCCTGTCACCCCCCGCCTTGCGCAGCATCCTACCGGCCGGACCAGCCGCCGGCCGAATCCAGCCGCGCTCCCGAGCTTCGTCTTCTTCCTCGCCGAGACACGCGACAGCCACCCCAGTTCGGGCGTAGTAAGTACCTCAGTACGAGTTAAAAACGGTGGTCCGTTCGGAATAAAAAAAATGACAGAAATTCAAATTGTAAAAATTCAAGCAAAAAAAGAAACCCCATGAAAATCCTGCTTAGTAAGTACCTCAGTACAAGTCGTAAAATGAGAGAAGTTCAGAACATCGTTGTCAAAAAAATGTTGAGTTAAAAAAAACACATTTTCTTTTTGAATAAAATATCATTCAGTTCGATGATACAAACCATACAAGTACAGGGGCGATGATACAATAAACCGTTGAAAGCTTACGAGAAAAATATTACCCAAAAATCATAGGAAAGTCTAGTTAGTGAAAACACGCTTAGTACAAACCCATGCAAGCATCAGTACAACTATCATTTTTCAGAACCATTCAAAATTACTCTACAAAAAATAGCTCAGTACAAACATACACATATATCAGTACGACTACTCTTTTTTTCAAACGAGAAAACATTAGGATCTGTCATGCCGTATTCAAAATTACTCTTAAACGGTTGCAAAGTAGAGAAAATGTTCAACATGACTAAGTTCCGAATTTTTGATAGCTATCCAACGGTATTCTATTTTCCATATTTCGACAAACTTTTTAAAAAAATCGCGTTCAAAATCAAATTTGACCGCATTCGAATTCGTTTTTAAACCGTAAGAAATTAGAAAAACATTTCTATACTAAAGAGTTGCGCATTTTCTATAGCTTTCCAACGCCGTATCATTTGCGTCAATCTGACAAACCGTTTGCAAAAAATCGCGAAAATACATTTCGCCCAGAATTTCACCGTTTTTCAAATTACTTTTAAATCATATAGAATTAGAAAAAACAGTATATATATGGAAGATGCGGATTTTCATCAGCTTTCGAACGCCATCTTATTTGCTCAATTCTGACAAACCGTTTGAAAATTGAGTCCAAAATACGATTCACGTTTTCTGTTTTGAAAAAAATGGTTTTTTGAAAACTGCTCTTAAACAATAATGATTTTACAAAAACGTTCAATATACTTGAAATATGGTTGTCAAGAGCTTTCCAACGATATATTACATGCCCCATTCCGACAAAAAAATTACAAAAAAGTTTTTAAACTAAAGAAGACGATCTTTTAAACACAACTGAAAGCATCAGTTCAACCGCTTCAAAAACATCAGTACAACCACCTGAAAACGTCAGTTCAAAAAGGGTAACAGAATAATATTCTGTTACGCGTAAAAGAATATCCCAAATGTATATATATATATATATATATATATATATATATATATATATATATATATATATATATATATGTGTGTGTGTGTGTGTGTGTGTGTGTGTGTGTGTGTGTGTGTGGTATGCGAAGAGCATACTACCCTGGTTCAAAGTTCATATCTGAAAAAGTGGTATTTGATAAGTTTACAACCTCAACATTCCAGTTAAAAACAAGTTAACCAAAGCGTCTGAGGTAGCAAAATGTTTGCTGAAGAAGTTTTAACATATGCATTGACTTGAGAAACACTTAACTTCCAAAAAATGTTACCCCAGCAGAGCCGCCACCATATACACTTTAATTTTTAGAACATTGACAGATAAGACAGACATGAACACGTTCTATTTGATTTTCCAAATCAACATCATTTCATGCGGATAACAAAGTGTAAGAAGTAGAACATAGGCATTAAGTGATGTAGAACACTTAACATAGTCATTAGCTGTCTCATAGACCAGTAGATACAAACAAAAGTGCATTTTACGACTCACAACAGATAGTCCCATACTGAATTACAGGCGCTAACACTGACAAACCACAGCACACGCAGTGTGTGAAGGCTTTTAGGTACACATGGCTACATACACATACAACAACTATCAATCGCAAACATTCTCTTCTAGTGAAAAAAGATGAATAGTCTTCATGAGAATGTTGCTTCGACGCCGTTGAGGGAGTCCTGGATTAAGGGGTCCTCGGACAGCCGGACTATATACTTTGGCCGGACTGTTGGACTATGAAGATACAAGATTGAAGACTTCGCCCCGTGTCCGGATGGGACTCTCCTTTGCAAGGAAGGCAAGCTTGCATATTTGGATATGTAGATTTCCTTCTTTGTAACCGACTCTGTGTAACCCTAGCCCCCTCTGGTGTCTATATAAACCGGAGGGTTTAGTCCGTAGGACAAACAACAATCACAATTATAGGCTAGCTTCTAGGGTTTAGCCTCTATGATCTTGTGGTAGATTAACTCTTGTAATACTCATATCATCAAGATCAATCAAGTAGGAAGTAGGGTATTACCTCCATCGAGAGGGCCTGAACCTGGGTAAAACATCGTGTCCCCTGCCTCCTGTTACCATTAGCCTTAGACGCACAGTTCGGGACCCCCTACCCGAGATCCGCCGGTTTTGACACCGACATTGGTGCTTTCATTGAGAGTTCCACTATGCCGTCCCGATAAGGCTTGATGGCTCGCCTCGTTGTCAAGGATAACATCACCTCCGGAGGATCCCTGGCTGTAGGCCAAACCTTCCGGCTGGGCGGTTTCGTCATGGCCGCCCATTCGGCCGCCGCGCCGACGATGACATCTCAGGTCATCGAAAACAACCTCCGTGTCAGCCCGGAATTCACCGAGCAGATGGATCCGATGGAGCTCTCCTCCTTAAACGAGCTCTTGGATCGCATCACCGCCCTGGGAGTCGTTATGGACTATGATCGGATCGGGCTTAAACCCGACCTAAGGGAGATTAACTCTCCGCCGGTCACCCATCAGATAGCAGTGGTGGAGGAACAAAACGGCAATTCTTCCTCTATTTTGAGGATGAACTATGTCCGGATTCCCGAGCTCTTTGAGCCAGATACCGGTCTACAGGAGGACATGGCCCAGGCTCCGAACTTAGAATCGGGCAGCGTGCCACAAATATAGGGCAATATCCTGGAGCTCGAGCTGCCAAGCTCAGGAGCTGCTTCGCCCCTGGGTTCCAGATTGGGTCAGGACGTGGACTTAATTCGACCCACCCACCCAGACGCATGTGATCTTTCCCACATCAGACAAGAGCCCCAAGAGACAGTACACCACTTCCGGGCCAGATTCCTCCTTGTAATGATCAAGGTTAAGGACTGTCACGAGGAAGACGCAATCTCATTCTTTTGCAAAAATTGCACGGACAAGGGAATTCTCAATGCCATAAGTCGCCGTGACATAGCACACTTTGCCGACCTGGCGGCCATAGTACAGAAGTACTGCGCGATGGAAAGCGCCTGGAAGACCCAAACAAAATTATGGGATCCTCCGGCCCTAACTAAACCCCTCGTCCGAACTAAAAGGGTGCACTCTCGCAAGTCACCCAACCCAATTATAAAGAAGCCAAAGCCCTCTACAGGGCGTGGAACCGTACTGGAGGGATGGCTCAACAGGCCATGCAAAATACGCAGCACACCGGACACCATACCAACACACAACCTTAGAGCATGTTGGGTACTTCGGCAAGTGGCCAAGAGCGGCGAGGACCTTCTCATCGATAGTACCGCAGAGCACCATCCTGCAAAAAATAAGAATATAGTATTGACCGTCTTCGAGACTTTCACCTCAAACAACAAGCGCAAGCGAGCGCTCCGCAGCCTCGCCGAAGTCTGCCACGTCACAGCAATAAACCCGTGGAACGATACGGCCATAACCTTCAGCGCAAGCGACGAACCTCAATTCCGAACAGTCCCGCTTTGGTCCTTAGTCCAATCGTCGATGGATTTCGGATTACTAAAGTGCTCATGGACGGCGGCAGGGGATTAAACCTCATCTATGAGGAAACTCTTAACAAAATGGAAATTGATAAGAGCCGCATTGAGCAAAGCAGCACGACCTTTAGAGGAATCATCCCTAGCCGGGAGGCGCGATGCGCAGGGAAAATCATACTAGATGTGGTATTCGGCACCCCGGAGAATTATAGGTCTGAAGAAATCACATTCCAAGTGGCACCGTTAAGCAGTGGATAACACGCCCTCTTGGGACAAGACGCATTCACAAGCTTCCAAGCTATACCCCATTACGGGTACATGAAGCTCAAGATGTCGGGGCCCAATGGAATGATCACTCTAGCCAGTGATCCGGACATAGCACTCTGGGCCGAAAATAAAACTGCGGCACTAGCCCTGGAGGCATATCAAAAGCCCTCGTGGCTGAAGAATTAACCGCGCTGCGCTCCGTAATAGACAGGGATGACGTGATACTCGACAAACGACCCAAGTCTGCCTCTTTTAAACCAGCAGACGAAATAGTCAAATTTCAGGTCCACCCAACAGACCCCACAAAAACAGTATCAATTGGGGCACAGCTGAACCCACAATAGACGCCGCACTACGAGAGTTCTTGCGCGAGAATTGGGATATTTTCGCCTGGCATCCTTCAGACATGCCAGGTATCCCACGCAGGCAGGCTGACAACAAGCGGCAACCTGACAGAGAGCACTGCACGCGACTCGACTCGGCCACGCCCTGACGATCGACAAGACGGCGCACAGTCTCCCTAGGCATGCGGGGCCCGCACCTAGGGGAACCCGGCGAACCACAAGCCCTCAGCGGGACCGAGCCCGGGTCCCCGGACAGCGACAATACGGACCCACCGACTTGTAACATTACCACTGTACCACCGGGGGGTTGGTCTATAAAACCCCCCAGGAGCCCACGATCATACGGGCAAGCAACATGTAACGAGAGAAAAGCAAGTAAGCATAGAACTAGCCACCAAACAACAACACCGGAGAGAAGGAGCAGCCCAAGCCTTGGCCAGCTTCCTTCCTCCTCCATACAGCTCCGGGAGCAACATTGTACTATCAACCATCCAACTACACTCGGCAGGACTAGGGGTGTTATCTCTCCGGAGAGCCCCGAACCTGGTTATGTCCGGCGTCCCGCGCCCGCTCATGCCAACCTCGCCTCTGGAGTCCACCGGCGACCTCGAGCCTCCTCCTCTCTTTAGCCATCCCTTGGCATCTGCCGTGCGCCCACCACAACAGTTGGCGCCCACCGTGGGGTAGCTCGAGGAGTTGGCCGGGAGCATGCCTCAGACGGGGCCCTTCTCCTACACCAACGAGTCCGTCGCGCTGGCGGACGACGTCGTCGGCATGCTCGCCGCCTCCTTCGCCGCGCTGCGCATCTCCGATGCGTTCGCGGCCGACGAGTACCCCATCGAGGTGCTCAGCTACTCTGGCTCCCCCCTCTCCCTCGGCGGCGGCGTTTCTGCCGGGGTAATGGACGTCCATGTGGAGGTCTTTGTCACCAGCGATGGTGCCTCCTCCTCGTCGAGCAAGACGAGGAAGGCTGCCGAAGCCAGGGCCGCAGCGGAACGGACCGAGCCGTTCGATTCGTTGCGCGCCGCTATGCAGAGCCTCCGCATCCCCATCGGCACCGACGTTGACGCCACCAACGTCGCTGAGTTCCGAACCCAGCTCGAGGAAAGGCGCCAGCAGAATGCTTTGAACTGTTCGAGAGCTTCGCCGCCACTCAGCGTCGCCTGGACGGCGCTCAGCTGGAGCGCAATGCCGCCTACGGATTCACGCCCGCCGCGGCCGAGCCAAGCCGGGTTGCCGATGTGTGTGCCCATGGAGGAGCGATCTGCCGGGCTCTCGGCACCGTCCCGACCGTCTACGAGATCCCAGCGAAAAACATGCGCGCTGCCCAGGCAGCCGCGGCCGGCCTGGACCAGCTCACGGGTGAGGAGCTGAAAGAGCGGATCGGGCGGATGCGCGAAGTCCTCCACGCCGCCAACACCCAGCAGGACCGCCTCAACCAGCTCGCCAAGCCGGCGGGATCCGGCTCCGCCCGCCTTGGCGGCCCCGGCGAACTTCTACACACCGCTTCCTCGCCACCCGGCGAGGCGCACTCCGACCCAGCCCGGACTCGGCGTGATCCGGCCGCCACAGCCACCGGCGGATTGGGCGACGAGCCCGTCCAAGAGATCCAGCACGGACCCGGCCAGCATGGCCGGCGTCCGGCTCCAGCCGACCCGGCCCCCCGTGGCTTGGCCGCAAGTCGACTCGGCCCGCGCGCCATCGACGATGCCGACGCCCGCCACCGCCTCGATCAACTCGCTCGCTCCTTGGAGGTGGAAGAGAGCGGCGCTATCAGGCTGGTGTGCTTCGGCCCACACATTCGGGAGGAGCCCTTCCCCAAAGGGTTCATGCTCCCCCGCGACACCCCCAAGTATAACCGGACCGTGAATCCAGAAGACTGGCTCACCGACTACACCACGGCCATTGGCATCACCGGTGCCAATCGTCATCTCGCCATGCGCTATGCACCGCTCATGCTCCAAGGGTCGGCCGGCACGTGGTTGAACAGCCTGCCAATGGCCAGCATCAACACGTGGGTCGATTTCGAGGAAGCCTTCGTCCGCAACTTCACGGGGACCTACAAGCGACCCGACCGCCCTAGCCATCTCGCCATGTGCGTTCAAGGGCCTACGGAGGCCGGTCACGAGTACCTTGCATGCTGGACCGAGCTCCGGAACAGCTGCGAGGGCGTCCATGAAGTCTAGGCGATCCAGTACTTCATCAGCGGGTGCCGAGACGGCACCCTCCTCAAGCACAAGCTCTTACGCTCCAAGCCGGCCACCATGGCCGCGCTCATGGTGACGGCGGACAAGTACGCCAAAGCCGACTCCGCCATGAAGATCCAGGTGGCTCTGGATGAAGCCGGCAAGGCAAAGCTGGTTCCCCCTCCGAAGCCGGCCGGCGAAAGCAGCCGGCACCAGCATCACCAGAACAACAAGCACAAGGCCGACCAGTCGGCGCAGTGTCACGACAACCGGCTCGTCGCGACCATCGAGCCCGCGGCGGAGCCGGTGGCGAAGCGCCGGCAAACCGGCAAGACGGCATCGCAACCCGCCATGACCTTCGAGCAGATGCTCGACGCCCCATGCAAGCACCACAGTGGCGCAAGACCCTCCACGCACAAGCTTCGGCAGTGCGCCATCACCAAGCGCATCATGAGGGGCGACGTCCCTCCTCCTCCGGATCCGGCTCCAGGCACGGGACAGCCGCCTCCTCCTCCACCGCCACCTCCAGCTGGCGGCGCGATGCACGACGACGCCTACCCGGACTAGAACGTGGCCTACGTCGTCTTCACTAGCCTCGGCGACGACAAGCGCAGCGAGCGCCTCCTTCGGCAGGAGGTGAACACCGTCGTCCCGGCCAAGCCGGAGTTCATGCATTGGTCAGATCACCCGATCACCTGGACCCGGGAGGATCACCAGGCAGTCATGCCGAGTCCGGGTGGTTACGCCCTTGTCCTCAACCCCACCATCGTCGTGCGGCGCACATGCAAGTTCTGCCGAGTCCTCATCGACGGCAGCAGCAGCATCAACATCCTCTACCGCGACACGATGACCAATCTCGGCCTCAAGGCCGAGGACCTGGAGCCGACCCGGACTATCTTCCACGGCATCGTGCCCGGCCTCTCCTACTCCCCCATTGGCCGGGTCCGGCTCGATGTCCTGTTTGGTGACAGCAGCCACTTCCGACGCGAACCGATCTGGTTCGAGATGGTGGACCTGTCCGGTAGCGGCGTATCGCAGCGTTCTTTGGGCCGGCCCGCGCTCGCCAAGTTCATGGCGGTTCCCCACTACACGTATCTCAAGATGATGATGCCGGGTCCCAAGGGCATCATCAGCATCACCGGCGATTACCGCAAGTCTCTGGAGTGCGCCCGAGACGGCTCCAAGTTGGCTGAGTCGCTGGTCATTGCCGACGAGCGGCGCCAGCTCGACCGGATCGTCGCCCTGGCAGGCGAGGCCTCCGCTGCGTCGATCCCGACCCCGGACCCGGCCGACGAGGCCGCCTTCAAGCCCTCCAAGGAGACCAAGAAAGTGAAGCTCAACCCGGAAGACCCCAGCTGCAGCAAGTACGTTGTCGTAGGCGCCCGCCTCGACAGCAAATAGGAAGGCGAGCTCGTCGACTTCCTCCGTGAGAATTGGGATATCTTCGCATGGACCCCCCAAGGACATGCCGGGTATCCCGAGGAAGTATGCCGAGCACAAACATCATGTCCGCAAGGACGCCAAGCCTGTCCGTCAACCCCTACGACGATTTTCCGAAGAGAAGAGAAGAACCATTGGTGAAGAGGTCGCCAAGCTTTTGGCGGCCGGCTTGATAATGGAAGTATTTCACCCCGAGTGGCTGGCCAATCCAGTCCTCGTCCTGAAGAAGAAGAAGACCTGGCGCATGTGTATCGATTACACCAGCCTCAACAAGGCCTGTCCCAAGGATCCGTTCGCTCTCCCGCGGATCGACCAAGTCATCGAATCGACCGCCGGGTGTGAGCTCCTGTCCTTCCTGGACGCTTACTCCGGCTACCACCAGATCAAAATTTGGACCCAGCCGCCATACAAGACGTCCTTCATCACGCCCTTTGGGGCGTATTGCTACATCACCATGTCGTTCGGCTTGAAGAACGCCGACGCCACCTTCCAACGCTGCATGTAGAAATGCCTGCTGCCGCAACTCAGCCGCAATATCTACGTGTACGTGGACGACATCATGGTGAAGACCAAGCAACACCTCATGCTCCTCGACGATTTGAAGGACACATTCGCCAACCTCCGCGAATACAAGGTCAAGCTTAACCCGGAAAAGTGCGTCTTCGGCGTTCCGGCCGGAAAGCTACTCGGCTTCCTCGTATCGGAACGCGGCATTGAGGCGAACCCGGAGAAGATCAAGGCCATCGAGCGCATGCACAAGCCGGCTCGGCTGCACGATGTCCAGATGTTCACCGGATGCTTGGCCTCGGTCAGCCGGTTCCTAAGTCGGCTGGGCGAGAGGGCGCTACCCCTGTACCAACTGATGAAGAAGACAAGCCCGTTCGAATGGAACGGCAAGGCAGACGAGGCCTTCCAAGACCTCAAGGGCATGCTCTCCACCGCACCAGTCCTGGAACACGCCGGACACACCTATTTGACAGAGCCAAAATTATATCCAAGCCGTCCAGCACCCAGTCTACTACCTGAGCGAGGTGCTCTCCATCTCCAAGCAGAACTACCCGCACTACCAGAAGATGTGTTATGGAGTGTACTTTACTGCCAAGAAGCTGAAGTAGTATTTCCAAGAGCATGCGTCACCGTGGTCTGCACGGCGCCTATCGGAGAAATCATCGGGTGCCGGGATGCCTCTGGCCGGGTCGCCAAGTGGGAGATCCAGCTAGCCGGCCACATCATCCTCTACGAGCCCTGCACCACGATCAAGTCTCAAGCCCTGGCTGACTTCCTCGTTGACTGGACCGAGACCCAGTACTTGCGGCCGCCCCCTGACTCGACGCATTGGCGCATGCATTTCGACGGGTCCAAGATGCGACTCGGCTTGGGGGCCGACATCGTACTGTCGTCCCGGAAGGGCGACCGGCTCCGCTACGCGCTCCAGATCCACTTCGCCGCCTCCAACAACGTTGCCGAGTACGAAGCCCTTGTGCACGGCCTCCGGCTTGCCAAGGAACTCGGCATCCGACGCATCCTGTGCTACGGCGACTCGGACCTGGTGGTGCAGCACTGCTCCGGCGAATGGGATGCCCGCGACTCCAACATGGCGAGCTACCGCTTCCTCGTCCAGAAGCTGTCTGGATCCTTCGAGGGCTGCGAGTTCCACACGTCTCGTGCACGGAGAACAAAGCAGCCGACACGCTCGCCAAGATCGCCTCGTCACAACAAGCCATACCGTCCGGCGTCTCCCTCGAGCACCTGCGCAAGCCGTCCGTCAAGCCATCGCCGGACTCCGAGTCCATCCACGTTCCAGACGACCTGGCCGTACCTCAAGCCGGCCCGAGGGCTGCTGAACCCGGCCTAGGGGCTGCTCAGCTCGACCCAGCCACCATCGTCCCGGACCCCCGTCGCCATCCCCGACCCGGGGGCTGCTCAACCCGGCTCGGGGGCTGCCGACTCGGAACCCACCCTGGTGGCCGTCTTCGCCGTGGTTAAGGCTCCATATTGGGCCCTCCCAATATCAGAATTTTTGGAGAACGGGGTTCTCCCCATGGACGAGACCGAACTCGGCAAGTGCAGCGCCGAGCGTCCACCTACAGCATCATCAACAACAAGCTCATCAAGCGCAGCTCCACCGGCGTGTTCCAGCGCTGCGTCGAGCAGGAACAGGGCATCGACATCCTCCTCGACATACATCAGGGCGAGTGCGGGCACCACGCCGCATCGCGGTCCCTGGTGGCCAAGGCGTTCCGCCACAGTTTCTACTGGCCCACGGCCCTCCAAGATGCCGAGTCGCTCGTCCTCAAGTGTGAGGGATGCTAGCGCTTCAGCAAACGCAGCCACCAGCCGGCGTCAGCACTCCGCACCATATCGATCGCCTGGCCCTTTGCGGTCTGGGGATTCGACATGGTGGGACCCTTCAAAACTGCTCGAGGTGGCATGACGCACTTGCCGGTGGCAGTGGACAAATTCACCAAGTGGATCGAGGCAAGACCAATCAAGAAACTGGACGGGCCAACAGCCGTCTGGTTCATCAAGGACATAGCGGTGCGCTACGGCATGCCGAACAGCATCATCACCGAGAATGACACCAACTTCACCAAGGGCGCGCTCGAGCAATACTGCTCTATCTCCGGCATCCGCCTCGACCTGGCCTCCGTTGCGCATCCGCAGTCCAACGGGTAGGTCGAGCGGGCCAACGGACTCATCCTGTCCGGCGTCAAGACGTGACTCGTCGAGCCACTCATCCGCTCACCCGGCAGCTGGCTAGACGAGTTGCCGGCCGTTCTCTGGAGTCTCTGCACCACGCCGAATCGGTCGACCGGGTTCACCTCGTTCTTCCTCGTCTACGGAGCCGAAGCCGTCATCCCGACCGACGTCGAGTTTGACTCGCCGCGTGTCGCGATGTACACCGAAGCCGAAGCCAGAGAAGCCCGTGAAGACGGCGTCGACCAGCTCGAAGAAGCACGCCTCCTGGCGCTCAGTCGTTCGGCCATCTACCAGCAAGGCCTGAGGCACTACCACAGCAAGAAGATCAAGCCCCTCGCGTTCCGCGAGGGCGACCTCGTCCTCCGACTCGTCCAAGAGCAAGCAGGCCAGCACAAGCTGTCCCCTCCATGGGAGGGCCCATTCATCGTGAGCAGGGCCTTGCGCGACCGCAACGCCTACTACCTCATCGATGCACGCAAGTCAAGGAAGCGCAAGAAGGACACCGCCGGTGAAGAAACGACCCGGCCGTGGAACGCAGAACTCCTCCGCCCGTTTTACAGTTAGCCGCACAAGTGTATGTATCGTAGCCTTTTGTAAACGCATGAAACTATGGGGTTCCCGAACGAGACTCGGGGGCTGCCTTTTGTCGACCAATTTATTGTGTCCTTATTTTCCTGCATCATTATGCCACTGAACCCGGCCACCGGTCCGACTCGCTTCGACCGGGGCTCGAGAATGGCTTCGGTCGCCACCCCGCCGCCTTACTTGGTAATTCCTGATAAAGTTAGGATGCCGCGGTCCCCCACTTCACCCTAAAGCCAGAGATCCAACTTTGGCTGTTGGCTGGCAAGTACAACGGGCCAAAGCTCCTTTGCGCTTCATACACTAAGTCAAAGGCTATCGGGTCGATCAACCCGGCCCGCCACTCATCAAATAGACAGCCGCACGACCGGCTGATCGCCAACCGGCTTCGTCAGATTGCCACCAGCCGGCCCAGTGGGTGTTTCGCTCGCGCTCAACGCTTTGAAGGGCCCAAGTACTGCGCGCTCCTCTCGAAGAATCGAACTCCTTGTCACGGACCGGAGCCTCGGCCGTCACACTCGCGGGGGGGGGGGGGGGGGGTTTGAGAGAGGAAAAGCGCATGAAATCGGTCCAAAAAAACGGAAGGCGAGAGCGAAAACACTCACGACATTTGCACACAAATACTTAAGAAAAGGCCAACGGCCCGAGTTCATTACACCCTAAAACCCCCAGTGGGTGGGTGGACCTGCTACTTAACAAAGTTTTACATAAAGTGTCTCAGGCATCTCCAGCACCGCATCGCGATGTCGACGGCTCTCCCCTGGCGGCCTCCGGGTCCAGCGAGGCACCGGTGTCCTCCTCGGCACCCGCGTCGCGGTAGACACCCGTCTCCTCCGAGCTCCCCTCCGAATCATGGAGAAGCAAGCCGTAGTCATCGCCGTCCACGGCCCTGCCGTCTTCCGTCCGCTCCGGATGGAACTCGTCGTGGAAGGCGAACTCGGTGATGTAGCTGGCCCGGGAGGCAATCCGGCCGGCTTGCTCCTACAAGAGCTGCTCCGAGCCAGCCCGCTGGCCCATCAACGGGTCCAGCTACAGGTCTGGATGCCAAGACAACGTGAACCGGAGCGCCATCTCAGCACTGGCACGAGCGGTGGAGACGCGCCACTCCTGGAGCCGGTCCGGCCCCATCTCCAACCAGCGCGCGAGGCGCGAGAAGATGCTCGGCTGGACGGAGTCTAGCCAAAGGGCCGTCGTCATCGCGGTACCGGCCCGGGACAGCCGCTCCATCTGCGTTCCCAGGACCCGCAAGCAGGCCTCAGCGGCGGCGTGATCTCCGGGAAGTTCCAGGCCACCCCCGGATCCGTCCCGGACCCAACGACTTCGGTCGGGTCGCGCTGATAGCGGACGACTTCCTTCGCCAGTCGCTGCATCTCCGGGAAGGCCCCTGCCACAAAAGAAGAAGCACGTTAGAAGAAGAACAACAAGGAAGGAAGGCCAGATCCCGACCCGGCAGATTACAAGAAAAAGCACTTACTGGAGAAGGACTCTTCCAGGTGCTGCGCCTCAAGCAACATACCACGCCGCTCCCGTTCGATGGCGCGGTCGCGCTCCTTGAACGCCTTCCCCAGATCGGCCGCCTTGGCAAGGGCCGCTTTCAGCTCGGCGTCCTTGTCGTCGGCCGCCTCGCGGCGACGGGCCTTGTCCTGACGGGCCCCCTCAGCCGTGGTGACCTGCCCCCGCAGGCGATCCACCTCGGCCTGGAGCCGGCCCTTGTCGTTGGCCAGATGGCCGCGCTGCTGGTCCGCCTCTACCAGGGCCTGCCGCGCCTCTGCCACCTTGGCAGCTTCCGCCTTAAGGAGCTCCACCTCGGCCTCGAGGCGGCTCTTGTGACCCGCCAGCTGCTCATGCAGCCGGTTGGCCTCGTCGAGAGACCGCCGAGCCGCGGCCGCCTCCGCCCTCGCCTGCGCCGCCTCGACGCCAAGACGGCCGGTGTCGGCAACGAGCCGGTCATAGTGACGACCGGCCTGGAGCAGACGTGTCCGCCAGGACAGCACCTGGGCTGCGAAGAAGACAAGACTTAAGATTTGGCCCAACTGTTACACAGTTGGCCCGAATCTCGGGGGCTACAACCAGTGGGTGCGCTAGCGCGTCCCCACTAGAAAAGAGCACAAGAATACCTGCGGCGACGCGGAGCTCATCCTCCTTGGTAGCAAGCTCCTCCATGAGCTCCCGCTGCTTGCCCAGGAGACGGTTGTAGGCGGCGACCCAGAAGGCGTCGAGATGCTGAAGAAAGCAGAAATCAGAACAAGGCCAACACTCTAAAGATTCGACCCAACTACTATGTAGTTGGCCCGAACCTCGGGGGCTACACCCAGTGGGTCCGCTGGCGCGCCACCACGAATAAAAATCGCAAGAAAGAGAAAGCTTACTAGAACGGCGCGCTCCAGGTCGCGCGTCCGCTCCACCTCGGCCTGGGCGAAGTCCTCGAGCCGTTCCGTCCGGCCTCGCAGGCGGCGGCTGATGGCGTCCAGCGCCGCCTCCTCCTGGGTCTGAGGCCCGAAGACAATGGCGCTCCCGCTCCGTGCCGGCTGCGGCGCGGCAGCTCGGCGCCCTCCCTGTCGAGGCACGAAGGCGTGCTCCCCGCTAGCCGCTCGCGACGCGGCCAGCACCTCCTCCGACGCCCCTCCCGGCATCGACGATGACCCGGAGGACAGGGCGCCTTGCATCGCCGCCTCCGGTCCGGATGACGGGACGACCCGCTGCGTCACCAACGGCCCAGCTGCCGGGGTGGCCTCTGGCACCGCCGCCCACGGTGCCTCCTCCAGCATCGGTGGCGCCTGCGGCACCGCCGCCCGCAGCGCCTCTTCCAAGATGGCGCTGTCGTGGTTCTAAGTCTGACAGTAGAATGGGGGGTAGGTATGGAGAGGCAAAGTACTAGCTATGGAGTAGTTGGTACGCACGAGTTTACGAGTTTAGGCCCTTCTCGGAGGAAGTAACAGCCCTACGTCTCGGAGCCCGGAGGCGGTCGACTGGATTATATGCGTATGGATTACAGGGTGCGAACCCTTCTAGCTGTGGAGGGGGTGGCTTATATAGAGTGCGCCAGGACCCCAGCCAGCCCACGTAGCGGAGGGGTTTAAGGTGCAGTAAGGCTAGGCGTTACTGGTAACGCCTTACATAAAGTGTCATCATGACCATAAAGACTACTTAATCTACATACCGTTTGGACACCGAGTGGCTCTTGGACTCCTGGTGGTCGAGTGGGTCTTCATGGTCGAAAGTGTCTTTGAATCATCGAATGGAAACCTACCAGGTCGACCGGTAGGCAGTTTACTCTAAGGATGACCTTGGGGAGGTATCTTGGACAGGTCCATGACCCTACCCTAGGTATATGACTTCATCATTAGCCCCCGAATGGATCGAGGTTTGATTGAGGAAGGAGTTGATAATCTTTCCGACCTGCTTTTCGCGCTGCGAGTGTGCTTTATTCTAGATCAGTGACCTTTCAGTGACGGTGTTAACTTCTCTTTCAATCGCCTTGATCCATTCTCTACATTTGTCGAATGAACTTTATGAACTTGGAGATTTCTGAGCGACGGATCGGAGGAAATCTGCCGTCTGACAAGTTGCTCTGCTGTTAGCGGATTTAGTGGGATCCAAATTTTGGGAAGCGCACGAACCGGAGAAGGCCGCGGCACTCGGATGGATAAGGCAAGGACGCCTCGATCTTTGCGCCACCTTTTTCGCCACGTATCGAACGCGCGACTGTTGCGGGATTTGACAGGATTGCCCGGGCCTACCAGTCAGCCACTCGGAAGCGACTTCATATAAGGCGCCGGGCGGGGGTATTTTGAACAGTGCGCCCTCATTTTCCCCTCCTCCGCCCTCAGATTCATCCGCCGCGCCCGTGACCTGCTCAGCGCCGCTGCCCCGCTCCTGCCCCGCCGGCGACAATGGTGAAGGAGAAGACGGCAGCCTTGGAGCGAGTGAAGAAGGCGACGGCGGAGGCGAAGGGGAGAGCGCCCAGTCGGGGCGGATCCTCGTCGCGGTCCATCCTGCCGCAAGGTTGGGTCCAGGGAGATTGGATCCGCTCAACCATCACCCAGAAAGACCTCAACGACCTGGCCAACGAGGAATTGATCCCCACGGGTCAGCAAGGCTTCCGGGGACAGAGTGGCAGCCGCATCCTCAAGAAGGTGAGTGCGTCCTCCTAGCCACCCATGTGGATCGCCGATTTTCTCTTCCGCCGAATCTTTTCTTTCGGGGTTTTCTGAACTTCTTTGGAGCACAACTCCATCACTTTACACCCAACTCCATTGCCTATCTCGCCGCTTTCGTGTCTTTGTGTGAAACCTTCTTGGGTTGTCGACCACACTAGGGCCTCTTCAAACACATATTCACTTACCCAAGTAATCTAGATGTGTGGGGGTATTGGGGTCCAGATGAGGGGTAAAAGTGCCTTTCCAGCCATGATTCTTCCCGATTCAGTCAGAGGGTGGCAGTCGACCTGGTTCTACTGCCAAGACCAATCGACGCCAGGGCAGTCGAGTGGACTCCCTCCTTTCTCCATGGATCGAGTGAACAAGCCGTCCTCTCTGAAGGTGCTTCCGGAGGAGAAGGCCCAGGTTAAGTTGTTGATGGAGCGTGTAGTTCAGCTCATTCGCGACGGAGTGACCGGCATGGATCTTCTGGAGGTTTTCCTTCGACGGCGCATTCAGCCGCTCCAATACCAAGGTCATCCGATGTGGATGTACTCCGGTACAGAGGACACCACCCGGGTCCACCCAGAGGAGGTCGACGACGCCACATTGGAGAGGTGGATGACTGCCATCACAGGGAACAAGGATAACCCTCGTGGAGCTAGGAGGATCCCACCACTCGACCAAACTTACGAACCAGACAAGGTATGGCCACTGATCTCCGACTGTGATCCTGTTGCATTTGCTCTGTTCCACTGTGAATCGGCCGACTGACTTTCGTATTGTTTTGCTGTCTTCTAGGTCACCACTGAGATGTACTCGATGCCCAACATGGCGCAAGAACCAGTCGAAGAAGAAGAAGGAAGCGGAGGCGAAAGCCAGGAGGAATGGGAGTCTGAGGAAAACGACAGCTCTGATGAAGAGGAGGAGGAGGATGAGGAAGAGGAGGGAGACGTGGATCCACCCCACTCGGAAAGGCGATCCAAGCTGACGCATGATCCGGTGGTCGAGCGAGGTAAGGCTATCGCGCCCATCGGGCGTTCAACGAAGCGCACTCGGACGACTTCTCCAGTGCCAACTGAGAAACCGCCAAAGCAACCCTGAGCAACATCATCAAAGCCGGCGAAGGCCTTGCCCAAGATGAGGATGGTCATTCCCACCATTTTCGCAATCGGCGTAACTTGTGATTTCCTGTCTACCATGTGTGCACTTTTGGTCGACTCGTTTTGACTGATCCATTGACTTCTGAAATCTGCAGTGCTGCCACCTCCGAGACCTCAGCTAAGCACGAGGATCAGGAAATGGAAGATGCCGCCACCTCCAACCTTGGTATGATATCTGCAGTTTTGCTTTGCGGTCGATTGGATTTTTGTTTTTACCTTTGAATCTTGCTTGTAGTTCCACCTCATGTCATTGATCTCCCTGATGACGACGATGAAACACCACTAAGGAAGAGGAAGGACAAAAAGGTGCCTGCTGGCAAGGCTACTCCAGTTGTATCACTGCCTGAGACGCTAGCTCACGAGGGAGGCGACACCACTCGGACTTCTGTGTCCTTTGTCAGGTCACCGACGAGTGTCCAGCCTTCGTCGTCGACTGCTGACCCGCCATCCCTTTTTGCCACACACCACGTCCCGAAAGACCAAGTGATTGCTGCCAAGGACGCCATACGCCAGGCAGGGATCATGATGGAGCAAGTGAAGGTGGTCCAGGAGGCCAGCCAGGCGGCTTATGATGCAAGCTCGGCTCTTGAGCAATGTCCAAGTAAGTTGCTTGTTCTGTTAGGATATGCTACCTGAAATTTCTTCTTTCTGAAGATTTCCATATCTGCATCTGTACACCCACTGGGTGTTGGTGGGTGTGTCGATTGAATTTTTGAACTGGTGGGGGCACGCTGAGTGCACCCACTGGGTGTAGTCCCCAAGACTATGGTGGACTACGGGCAGTCGACTATAGTCTTTATACTTTGAATTTCTTCACTCGATGCAGTCCGGCCATGTCGAATGGATCTTTGGAACCGGTGGGGCACGCTGAGTGCACCCACCGGGTGTAGTCCCCGAGACTATGGTGGATCATGCGATCGACTATAGTCTAAGAACTTCTTTCTTTTTTCTTTTTTTACACAGCTGATCACGACAGAAGCTATGTTTTTAGGATCATAACCTTTTTGCCTTTTTCGATTGATCGTCGAACCGAATTAGTAAAAACCAGTGAGAACACGCTGAGTGCACCCATTGGGTGTAGTCCCCGGGACTACTGTCGAATGTTTTGATTCGACTGTAGTCTTAGAAATGCTACGATTTTTCTTAAGTCACTCGGAAGTGACCTGTCTTTGACGTTTTGTCGATTGACTCTTCGCAGAAATCTTGCGAGCTCGTGGCCCGCTATACCGAATTGGAGAACAAGCAGATCCAGCTCAACCTTGACTTGAAGCTCGCTCAGGAGAACTTGCAAAAGGCGAGAGACGAAGCAAAAGGTATGGCTGGTGAGAACTTGACGACTGTCTTTGTCTTTCTACCCATTCTCAACTCTGGACTTATTGTTATTTTGCAGACAAACTGGAGGAGGCTCTGAAGAAGAAAGACCAAGACCTTGCAGAGGCACAGAAGGCGGCAAGCTCGCGGAAGAGAAACTGGCCTCTGTCGAAAAACTCGAAGAGGAGAATACCAACCTGAAGGCTGCTCTCGACGCGGCCAACAAGGAGGCTAGCCGACTTAAGAATGACCAAGTTGCTCTGAATGACAAGGTTGGCGAACTGGCGCCGAGAAGCTATTCCTCATGCTTGAAGGTAAATCCTCTTATCCGACTGACTTGTCATCATCGACTCACCCTAGGACCATTATCTTGAACTTGAGTCGTATTTGCAGAATTCTGTCAGAACTTTGAAGAAGAGACCAGTCGAGTGGAGACAAGCCTGGACCCCATCAACTCCCCCCTGAAGGATGAAGCCGCTATGAACATGCTCCGACTGGAGTCTCGCATCGCTGGAGTGGTGGACTATCTCGCTCGACTGAAAGCTGCGGTGTCATAGATCGACTCAACCCTCTGGCCGGACCAGACGCTTCAGAATGACCTTGAGTCCTTAATGACTCGACTGAATGAGGTTTCAAGTCGAGTGCAAGAATGGAAAAAGTCTTCTGCCAGGTGTGGTGCTGATGTTGCTCTGTCTCTGGTTCGTGTCCACTGCAAGGAAGCGCGGGAGGACAAGCTGGTGGCCCTCAGAGTTGCGAACACCAAGAAGTATGATTTCCAATCTTTCATGGAAACTTTCATCGCCGCTGCCACCCAGATCGCCGATGGGATCGACCTTGACCAGTTTGTGGCTCCTTCCAGTCCTCCACCTGAGGAGTAAAAAACTTTTATGCTCTACCTTAAATTTGCCTCGGAATGCCGAGTGATTTTTGTAACCGATAAACCTTAGCAGGCTTGAGGCTTGGGTACTTCTGCATCCTTAGGATGCTATCCGAACTTTACTTTTCGCCGAATATGCTTTTGTTTGCCTTCGAGTGAACTTTGCTCTTCACTCGGATTATGCTTCAATGTTTGAGATGCAGCTCTGAGGTGGATCCAGTCGACCTACACTTTGTGGCTCTTGCAGGTACAGGAGAAGGAAGCAGTCGACGTGTACCTCGTCGTCCTCGCGGATCGGGATGGAGCGCACGTTGACTTGTGGCGCAGCTCCAAAGGAGAAGGTAGCAGTCGACCTGCACCTCGTCGTCCTTGCGAATCGGGATGGAGCACACATTGTACTTGTGGCGCAGCTCCGAAGGAGAAGGTAGCAGTCGACCTGCACCTCGTCGTCCTTGCGGATCGGGATGGAGCGCACGTTGTACTTGTGTGAAGGAAATATGCCCTAGAGGCAATAATAAAGTTATTATTTATTTCCTTATATCATGATAAATGTTTATTATTCATGCTAGAATTGTATCAACCGGAAACATGATACATGTGTGAGTACATAGACAAACATATAGTCACTAGTGTGCCTCTACTTGACTAGCTCATTAATCAAAGATGGTTATGTTTCCTAACCATAGACATGTGTTGTTATTTGATTAATGGGATCACATCAATAGGAGAATGATGTGGTTGACATGACCCATTCCGTTAGCCTAGCACTTGATCGTTTAGTACATTGCTATTGCTTTCTTCATGACTTATACATGTTCACGTAACTATGAGATTATGCAACTCCGTTTACGGAGGAACACTTTGGGTGCTACCAAAGCGTCACAACGTAATCGGGTGATTATAAAGGAGTACTACAGGTGTCTCCAAAGGTACATGTTGGGTTGGCGTATTTGAGATTAGGTTTTGTCACTCCGATTGTCGGAGAGGTATCTCTGGGCCCTCTCGGTAATGCACATCACTATAAGCCTTGCAAGCAATGTAGCTAATGAGTTAGTTACGGAATGATGCATTACGTAACGAGTAAAGAGACTTGCCGATGTGAAGATTGAACTAGGTATTGGATACCGACGATCAAATCTCGGAAAGTAACATACCGATGACAAAGGGAACAACGTATGTTGTTATGCGGTTTGACCAATAAAGATCTTCAGAGAATATGTAGGAGCCAATATGAGCATCCAGGTTCCGCTATTGGTTATTGACCGAGAATAGTTCTAAGTCATGTCTACATAGTTCTTGAACCCGTAGGGTCCGCACGCTTAAGGTTTCGGCGATGCTTATATTATGAGTTTATGAGTTTTGATGTACCGAAGGAGTTCGGAGTCCCGAATGAGATCAGGGACATGACGGGGAGTCTCGAAATGGTCGAGACGTAAAGATCCATATATTGGACGACTATATTCGGACTTCGGAAAGGTTCCGAGTGATTCGGGTATTTTTCGGAGTACCGGAGAGTTACGGGAATTCGCCGGGAGAAGTATTGGGCCTTATTGGGCCATACGGGAAAGAGAGAGGGGCTGCCTAGGGCAGGTTGCGCGCGCCCCCAAGGCCTAGTCCGAATTGGACTAGGGGGAGGGGCTGCGCCCCCTTCTTCCTTCCCTTCTCCTTTCCCTTTCCTTCTCTCCTACTCCTACTAGGAAAGGAGGAGTCCTACTCCCGGTGGGAGTAGGACTCCCCCCTTGGGCGCGCCTCCTCCTCTTGGCCGGCCCCCTCCTTGCTCCTTTATATACGGGGCAGGGGGCACCCCATAACACACAAGTTGATCTACGTGATCGTTCCTTAGCAGTGTGGTGCCCCTCCACCATATTCCACCTCGGTCATATCGTCGTGGAGTTTAGGCGAAGCCCTGCGCCCGATGAGAGCATCATCATTGTCACCACGCCGTCGTCTTGTGGAACTCATCCCCGACACTTTGCTGGATCGGAGTCCGGGGATTGTCATCGAGCTGAACGTGTGCTGAACTCGGAGGTGCCGTACGTTCGGTACTTGGATCGGTCGGATCGTGAAGATGTACGACTACATCAACCGCGTTGTCATAACGCTTCCGCTTACGGTCTACGAGGGTACGTGGACATACACTCTCCCCTCTCGTTGCTATGCCATCACCATGATCTTGCGTGTGCGTAGGAAATTTTTTGAAATTACTACGTTCCCCAACAGTGGCATCCGAGCCTGGTTTTGGCGCGTTGATGTCATATGCACGAGTAGAACACAAGTGAGTTGTGGGCGATATAAGTCATCTTGCTTACCAGATGTCATACTTTGGTTCAGCGATATTGTGAGATGAAGCGGCCCGGACCGACATTACGCGTCGCTTCTGCGAGACTGGTTTCACCGCTTGAGCACTCGTTGCTTAAAGGTGACGGCGGGTGTCTGTCTCTCACTTTAGTTGAACCGAGTGTGGCTACGCCCGGTCCTTGCGAAGGTTAAAACAGCACCAACTTGACAAACTATCGTTGTGGTTTTGATGCGTAGGTAAGAACGGTTCTTGCTCAGCCCGTAGCAGCCACGTAAAACTTGCAACAACAAAGTAGAGGACGTCTAACTTGTTTTTGCAGGGCATGTTGTGATGTGATATGGTCAAGACGTGATGCTATATTTTATTGTATGAGATGATCATGTTTTGTAACCGAAGTTATCGGCAACTAGCAGGAGCCATATGGTTGTCGCTTTATTGTAAGAAATGCAAAAGCCATGTAATTGCTTTACTTTATCACTAAGCGGTAGCGATAGTCGTAGAAGCAATAGTTGGCGAGACGACAACGATGCTACGATGGAGATCAAGGTGTCGCGCCGGTGACGATGGTGATCACAACGGCAGTGCTTGGAGATGGAGATCACAAGCACAAGATGATGATGGCCATATCATATCACTTATATTGATTGCATGTGATGTTTATCCTTTATGCATCTTATCTTGCTTTGATTGACGGTAGCATTTTAAGATGATCTCTCACTAAAATTATCAAGAAGTGTTCTCCCGAGTATGCACCGCTATGAAAGTTCTTCGTCTTTGAGACACCATGTGATGATCGGGTGTGATAGGCTCTCGTTCAAATACAACGTGTGCAAAACAGTTCTGCATACGCGAATACTCGAGTTAAACTTGACGAGCCTAGCATATAACAGATATGGCCTCGGGACACGGAGACCGAAAGGTCGGCGTGAATCATATAGTAGATATGATCAACATATTGATGTTCACTGCTGAAACTACTCCATCTCACGTGACGATCGGACATGGTGTAGTTAATATGGATCACGTAATCACTTAGAAGATTAGAGGGATGTCTATCTAAGTGGGAGTTCTAAAGTAATATGATTAATTGAACTTAAATTTATCATGAACTTAGTACCTGATAGTATTTTTGATTGTCTATGTTTCATCGTAGATAGATGGCTCGTCTTTGTTGTTCCGTTGAATTTTAATGCGTTCCTTGAGAAAGCAAAGTTGAAAGATGATGGTAGCAATTACACGGACTGGGTCCGTAACTCGAGGATTATCATCATTGCTGCACGGAAAAATTACGTCCTGGAAGCACCGCTGGGTGCCAGCCTGCCGCTGATGCAACCGACGACGTTAAGAACGTCTGGCGAAAGCAAAGCTGATGACTACTCGATAGTTCAGTGTGCCATGCTTTACGGCTTAGAACCGGGCCTTCAACGATGCTTTGAACATCATGGAGCATATGAGATGTTCCAGGAGTTGAAGTTAATATTTCAAGCAAATGCCCGGATTGAGAGATATGAAGTCTCCAATAAGTTCTATAGCTGCAAGATGGAGGAGAATAGTTCTGTCAGTGAACACATACTCAAAATGTCTGGGCATAATAATCACTTGATTCAACTGGGAGTTAATCTTCCTGATGATAGTGTAATTGACAGAATTCTTCAATCACTGCCACCAAGCTACAAGAGCTTCGTGATGAACTATAATATGCAAGGGATGGACAAGACTATTCCCGAGCTCTTCGCAATGCTAAAAGCCGCGGAGGTAGAAATCAAAAAGGAGCATCAAGTGTTGATGGTCAACAAGACCACCAGTTTCAAGAAAAAGGGCAAAGGGAAGAAGAAGGGAAACTTCAAGAAGAACAAGACACAAGTTGCTGCTCAAGAGAAGAAACCCACGTCTGGACCTAAGCACGAGATCGAAAGTGCTTCTCTGCAAGCGCATCGACCTTTGAAGCGGAACTGCCCCAAGTATTTGGCGGATAAGAAGGATGGCAAAGTGAACAAAGGTATATGTGATATACATGTTATTGATGTGTACCTTACTAATGCTCGCAGTAGTACCTGGTATTTGATAATGGTTCTGTTGCTAATATTTGCAACTCGAAACAGAACTACGGATTAAGCGAAGATTGGCTAAGGACGAGGTGACGATGCGCGTGGGAAATGGTTCCAAAGTCGATGTGATCGCGGTCGGCACGCTACCTCTACATCTACCATCGGGATTAGTTTTAGACCTAAATAATTGTTATTTGGTGCCAGCGTTAAGCATGAACATTATATCTGGATCTTGTTTGATGCGAGACGGTTATTCATTTAAGTCGAGAATAATGGTTGTTCTATTTATATGAATAATATCTTTTATGGTCATGCACCCTTGAAGAGTGGTCTATTTTTATTGAATCTCGATAGTAGTAATACACATATTCATAGTGTTGAAACCAAAAGATACAGAGTTGATAATGATAGTGCAACTTATTTATGGCACCGCCGTTTGGGTCATATCGAGTAAAACGCATGAAGAAACTCCATCTTGATGGGCTTTTGGAATCACTTGATTATGAATCACTTGGTACTTGCGAACCGTGCCTCATGGGCAAGATGACTAAAACGCCGTTCTCCGGAACTATGGAGCGAGCAACTGATTTGTTGGAAATCATACATACCGATGTTTGTGGTCCAATGAATGTTGAGGCACTTGGCGAGTATCAAGTTATTTTCTCACCTTCACAGATGATTTGAGCAGATATGGGTATATCTACTTAATGAAACACAAATCTGAAACATTTGAAAAGTTCAAAGAATTTCAGACTGAAGTGGAAAATCATCGTAACAAGAAAATAAAATTTCTACGATCTGATCGTGGAGGAGAATATTTGAGTTACGAGTTTGGTTTACATTTGAAACAATGCGGAACAGTTTCGCAACTCACGCCACCCGGAACACCACAACGAAATGGTGTGTCCGAACGTCAGAATCGTACTTTACTAGATATGGTGCGATCTATGATGTCTCTTACTGATTTACCGCTATCGTTTTGGGGTTATGCTTTAGAGATGACCGCATTCACGTTAAATAGGGCACCATCAAAATCCGTTGAGACGACACCTCATGAACTGTGGTTTGGCAAGAAACCAAAGTTGTCGTTTCTTAAAGTTTGGGGCTGCGATGCTTATGTGAAGAAACTTCAACCAGATAAGCTCGAACCCAAATCAGAGAAATGTGTCTTCATAGGATACCCAAAGGAGACTGTTGGGTACACCTACTATCACAGATCTGAAGGCAAGATTTTCGTTGCTAAATTCGGATCCTTTCTAGAAAAAGAGTTTCTCTCGAAAGAAGTGAGTGGGAGGAAAGTAGAACTTGATGAGATAATTGTATCTGCTCCCTTATTGGAAAGTAGTTCATCACAAGAACCGGTTCCTGTGACAACCACACCAATTAGTGAGGAAACTAATGATATTGATCATGAAACTTCAGATTAAGTTTCTCTTGAACTTCAGAGGTCAACCAGAGTAAGATCCGCACCGCAGTGGTACTGTAATCCTATTCTGGAAGTCATGTTACTTGACAATGGCGAACCTACGAACTATGAGGAAGCGATGATGAGCCCAGATTCCGCAAAATGGCTAGAAGCTATGAAATCTGAGATGGGATCCATGTATGAGAACAAAGTATGGACTTTGGTTGACTTGCCCGATGATCGGCAAGCCATTGAGAATAAATGGATTCTTAAGAAGAAGACCCGGCTGATGGTAATATAACTGTCTATAAATCTCGACTTGTTGCGAAAGGTTTTCGACAAGTTCAAGGGGTTGACTACGATGAGACTTTCTCACCCGTAGCGATGCTTAAGTCTGTCCGAATCATGTTAGCAATTGCTGCATTTTATGATTATGAAATTTGGCAAATGGATGTCAAAACTGCATTCTTGAATGGATTTCTAGAAGAAGAGTTGTATATGATGCAACCAGAAGGTTTTGTTGATCCAAAAGGGTCTAACAAAGTGTGGAAGCTCCAGCGATCAATTTATGGTCTGGTGCAAGCCTCTCGGAGTTAGAATAAACGCTTTGATAGTGTGATCAAAGCATATGGTTTTATACAGACTTTTGGAGAAGCCTGTATTTACAAGAAAGTGAGTGGGAGCTCTGTAGCATTTCTAATATTATATGTGGACGACATAATATTGATTGGAAATGATATAGAATTTCTGGATAGCATAAAAGGATACTTGAATAAAAGTTTTTCAATGAAAGACCTCGGTGAAGCTGCTTACATATTGGGCATCAAGATCTATAGAGATAGATCAAGACGCTTGATTGGACTTTCACAAAGCACATACCTTGATAAAGTTTTGAAAAAGTTCAAAATGGATCAGGCAAAGAAAGGACTTTTACCTGTATTACAAGGTGTGAAATTGAGTCAGACTCAATGCCCGACCACAGCAGAAGATAGAGAGAAAATGAAAGATGTTCCCTATGCTTCAGCCATAGGCTCTATCATGTATGCAATGCTGTGTACCAGACCTGACGTATGCTTAGCAATAAGCTTGGCAGGAAGTTACCAAAGTAATCCAGGAGTGGATCACTGGACAGCGGTCAAGAACATCCTGAAATACCTGAAAAGGACTAAGGATATGTTTCTCGAATATGGAGGTGACAAAGAGCAAGTAGTAAATGGTTACGTCGATTGAATCTTAGACACATATCCGGACGAATATAAATCGCAAACCCGGATACGTGTTTTTATTAAGCGGTGGAGCTGTCAGTTGGTGCAGTTCTAAACAAAGCGTCGTGGCGGGATCTACATGTGAAGCGGAGTACATAGCTGCTTCTGAAGCAGCAAATGAAGGAGTCTGGATGAAAGAGTTCATTTCCGATCTAGGTGTCATACCTAGTGCATCGGGACCAATGAAGATCTTCTGTGACAATACTGGTGCAATTGCATTGGCAAAGGAATCCAGATTTCACACGAGGACCAAGCATATCAAGAGACGCTTCAATTCCATCCGGGACCAAGTCCAGGTGGGAGACATAGAGATTTGCAAGATACATACGGATCTGAATGTTGCAGACCCGTTGACTAAGCCTCTTCCACGAGCAAAACATGATCAACACCAAGACTCGATGGGTGTTAGAATCATTACTGTGTAATGTAGATTATTGACTCTAGTGCAAGTGGGAGATCAAGGAAATATGCCCTAGAGGCAATAATAAAGTTATTATTTATTTCCTTATATCATGGTAAATGTTTATTATTCATGCTAGAATTGTATCAACCGGAAACATGATACATGTGTGAGTACATAGACAAACATATAGTCACTAGTATGCCTCTACTTGACTAGCTCATTAATCAAAGATGGTTATGTTTCCTAACCATAGACATGTGTTGTTATTTGATTAATGGGATCACATCATTAGGAGAATGATGTGGTTGACATGACCCATTCCGTTAGCCTAGCACTTGATCGTTTAGTACATTGCTATTGCTTTCTTCATGACTTATACATGTTCCTGTAACTATGAGATTATGCAACTCCCGTTTACCGGAGGAACACTTTGGATGCTACCAAACATCACAACGTAACTGGGTGATTATAAAGGAGTACTACAGGTGTCTCCAAAGGTACATGTTGGGTTGGCGTATTTCGAGATTAGGTTTTGTCACTCCGATTGTCGGAGAGGTATCTCTGGGCCCTCTCGGTAATGCACATCACTATAAGCCTTGCAAGCAATGTAGCTAATGAGTTAGTTACGGAATGATGCATTACGTAACGAGTAAAGAGACTTGCCGATGTAGAAGATTGAACTAGGTATTGGATACCGACGATCAAATCTCGGGCAAGTAACATACCGATAACAAAGGGAACAACGTATGTTGTTATGCGGTTTGACCGATAAAGATCTTCGTAGAATATGTAGGAGCCAATATGAGCATCCAGGTTCCGCTATTGGTTATTGATCGAGAATAGTTCTAAGTCATGTCTATATAGTTCTCGAACCCGTAGGGTCCGCACGCTTAAGGTTTCGATGACATTTATATTATGAGTTTATGAGTTTTGATGTACCGAAGGAGTTCGGAGTCCCGGATGAGATCAGGGACATGACGAGGAGTCTCGAAATGGTCGAGACGTAAAGATCGATATATTGGACGACTATATTCGGACTTCGAAAAGGTTCCGAGTGATTCGGGTATTTTTCGGAGTACCGGAGAGTTACGGGAATTCGCCGAGAGAAGTATTGGGCCTTATTGGGCCATACGGGAAAGAGAGAGGGGCTGCCTAGGGCAGGCTGCGCGCGCCCCCAAGGCCTAGTCCGAATTGGACTAGGGGGAGGGGCTGCGCCCCCTTCTTCCTTCCCTTCTCCTTTCCCTTTCCTTCTTTCCTACTCCTACTAGGAAAGGAGGAGTCCTACTCCCGGTGGGAGTAGGACTCCCCCCTGGTACGCCTCCTCCTCTTGGCGGCCCCTCCTCCTTGCTCCTTTATATACGGGGCAGGGGGCACCCCATAACACACAAGTTGATCTACGTGATCGTTCCTTAGCCGTGCGGTGCCCCTCCACCATATTCCACCTCGGTCATATCGTCATGAGTTTAGGCGAAGCCCCTCGCCGATAGAGCATCATCATCGCTACCACGCCGCCGTCGTCTTGGCGGAACTCATTCCCGACACTTTGCTGGATCGGAGTCCGGGATCGTCATCGAGCTGAACGTGTGCTGAACTCGGAGGTGCCGTCGTTCGGTACTTGGATCGGTCGGATCGTGAAGACGATAACTACATCAACCGCGTTGTCATAACGCTTCCGCTTCACGGTCTCACGATGCGTGGACATACACTCTCCCCTCTCGTTGCTATGCCATCACCATGATCTTGCGTGTGCGTAGGAAATTTTTTGAAATTACTACGTTCCCCAACATTGTGGCGTAGATCCGAAGGAGAAGGTAGCAGTCGACCTGCACCTCGTCGTCCTTGCGGATCGGTATGTTTTCAAACTTAGGCGAGTCCCGGACTGCAGCTAAGCCCCCGAGTGGGAGGTTTGCTCTCCACTCGGTAGGATTTTTCAAACTTAGGCGAGTACTGGACTGCAGCTAAGCCCCCGAGTGGGAGGTTTGCTCTCCACTCGATAGGATTTTTCAAACTTAGGCGAGTACTGGACTGCAGCTAAGCCCCCGAGTGGGAGGTTTGCTCTCCACTCGGTAGGATTTTTCAAACTTAGGTGAGTACTGGACTGCAGCTAAGCCCCCGAGTGGGAGGTTTGCTCTCCACTCGGTAGGATTTTTCAAACTTAGGCGAGTACTGGCACTACTAAAAAAACTAGCATTAACGACGATGGCCTGAAAACGCTTGGTTGTTAAGTTGAGTCCCAGGAGGTAAACCTCCCGTAGCTAACTATGCGGTCATTATTGTTCTGACCTTTCTTTGCATGTGCATGCACCCAGATTCGGTTTTTTAGCACACGCATATCCAACCTTTTCCACATATTTTTGATGCCCGATTAAAAAGGAGTGGGACGGCTGAATATTGTTGGCACAAACCACAAAGTATTGGCAATTTCTGTAGGATACCTCCGTAACAAAAAAAAAGATCTATAATATCCCATCTACTGCGCCTCTTTTTTGTTTCTTCTCTCCTTCCTGTTCAATCGGCCGCACCTCCAGATCGCATCTCCCCTTCTCTTCTCCTCTCCATGTCAGTGCCAGAGCCTACACCTCGCCGGTCGCCTCGACCCCGACGCGTCTGCGCTGCTGCCTGCAAGTCGCCGGTCGCCTTGACCCGGACGCCCTGCTGCCTGCAAGTCGCCGGTCGCCTTGACCCGGACGCCCTGCTGCCTGCAAGTAGCCAGTCGCCTCGACCCGTCGCATCCGTGCTGCAGGCTGCACCTTGCCGGTGGCCTCGACCCCGGACGCGTCCATGCTGTTGCCTGCATGTCGTCGGTTTCCTCGACCCCGTCGCCTCCGCACTACCGCCTGCACATCGCCGGTTGCCTAGACCCCAGTGCGCCTGAGCTACCTCCTGCATATCGCCATTTGCCAACGCGATTCCGTTGTACAATATGTTGGTTGGTTTCCTTCTTCCTCTGTTTTGTTGGTCCTTCATTTACACAGAACAATGGGGTGGTGGCTATATACTTCACAAAAGGGATCATGATAATACAATAGTACAATATTATGGCATATTGAGAGAGATAGACGAGCTGCAAAATTTGGTTCCGTACTTATGCAAATCTTAATCTCTAGTAAGAGAGCAATATGATGCCACTAGTTTATGTAAGCCTTAATCTGTATAGTTATCATATGCTTCCTATTTCAGCTTTTACTGTATTCATAAACAGTGACACAATAAGTTCCGTACTTACCTTTTTTTAGCGTTCAGTACATCAACATTCACTTATATAATTTAATTTACTTTCTACAGCCTTTGCGCACACTTCAAACTAACCCTATATGTACAGATTATCCTTATCACAATGAGGCTCATATGCGAGAAGAGGAACTATGGAGGAAAAAAATATGAGTTAGCTACAAAAGGTACTGCACAAACCTAAAAATATTATTCAAGGTATCTAGTTTAGGAAGATATGACGTGGTTGCTTGCTCTCATAGATACAAATGATGTGCCGAGAAATACTCTTGTTCAGTGCGAATTGGGATGAAGATGATTCTGAAAGTGAGTTTCTAACTAGTTTGTACAGTATGGAGAATTTGTTTCTACACTTAATTGTTTTCAGGTTACTCATAATATATTGTAGCTATGAAAGATGAAGTTGATGCCAGCAATGACAGTGATATAGGAAATTATATGGATGACTTTGATACTACGAGAAAATGTCAAAAAAATTCGAGCAAGTGAAACTGGTACTTGAAGAAAAGTCCACTGGCGTGGTGCAAGAAGTGTCAGAAATTAAGTGGCTTATGTTTGGTACATTTCTAAGTGATAATTCTCATGAAAGCCAACATGAACAAGTAAGTTGTTCTCATACATATATTTTATATGCCACACTTTGCGCCAATTTATTATATTTTATATGCCATACTTTGCGCCAATTTATTATATTTTATATGCCATACTTTGCGCCAATTTATTTACATGGATTGGCTTTCCTAAACTACTCACCGTTTTGTAGGACTGATGGTCCATCGTAAATCTTTAGAAGCGTCCGAAGGAGATTCTAATTGCCAATGAAGAATGATATCCATTCATGCAACGATGGTGTCCCTCGATTGAAGATTAATAAATATTATCTTTTTTTGTTGTCTCATATTCCAGTTAGATATGAGAAAGTACATTGGCCATATAAGCAGTGCTTCTGACTCATACTTTTGCTGGTATTTTAATTCCAGAATCGTATGTCGGAATTTTGTTAATTTATCTGATTTCTATTAATAAAAGTGGTTATGATCCTTTCAATTCATATTCTTATGTTTCTATGATGATGTGGATGTTGCTATTCAAATGTTGAATGATTCATAAAGTGATCGCTGAATGGAAAGTTATTACTATATATAAGTTATTCCGAAGGATATCATAATGGTGAAGAGAGTGGCTGTTAACATTATAAAGTGGTTGTTAAGGATAATTTGTTAATCGTGAAAACATGATTAGCGACGAAAAATGTGGTCGTTAATACTAAGTGTTGTCGTTATTGCCTTGAGATTGACGACGACACACCATCCTGTCGTTACATTTGTGACGAGCACAAGATGTGGTCGTTATACTTTTAACGACGGAGCCTATTACGACCAGCAGATTGTGGTCGTTAATGATCATTAACGACCACAATCCAACTTTTAACGACCACATATACCGTCGTTAAAAACCGTTATCCTAGTAGTGTGGACTGCAGCTAAGCCCCCGAGTGGGAGGTTTGCTCTCCATTCGGTAGGATTTTTCACACTTAGGCGAGTACTGGACTGCATCTAAGCCTCCAAGGAGGATTTTTGTGTCATAGCTTTGAAGGGGAAGGCAACAGTCGACATGTACCTCGTCGTCCTTGCAAAGTGCACATTGTATTAAATACTTAGGCGAGTACTTGGACTGCAGCTAAGCCCCAGTGGGAGTGTGGCTCACCACTCGGTAGGATTTTAAACACTTAGGCGAGTACTTGGACTGCAGTTAAGCCCCCGAGTGGGAGGCTGGCTCACCACTCGGTAGGATTTTAAACACTTAGGCGAGTACTTGGACTGAAGCTAAGCCCCCGAGTGGGAGGTTTGCTCTCCCCTCGGTAGGATTTTTCAAACTTAGGTGAGTACTGGACTGCAGCTAAGCCCCCGAGTGGGAGGTTTGCTCTCCACTCGGTAGGATTTTTCAAACTTAGGCAGTCTTGGACTACAGCTAAGCCCCGAGTGGGAGGTTTGCTCTCCACTCGGTAGGATTTCAAACTTAGGAGAGTCTTGGACTGCAGCTAAGCCCCGAGTGGGAGGTTTGCTCTCCACTCGGTGGGATTTTTCAAACTTAGGCGTAGTCTTGGACTACAGCTTAAGCCCCGAGTGGGAGGTTTGCTCTCCTCTCGGTAGGATTTTTCAAACTTAGGCGAGTACTGGACTGCAGCTAAGCCTCCAAGGAGGATTTTTGTGTCATAGCTTTGAAGGGAAGGCAACAGTCGACCTGTACCTCGTCGTCCTTGCAAAGTGCACATTGTAT
This sequence comes from Aegilops bicornis, assembly GCA_021605145.1. Taxonomy (NCBI): domain Eukaryota; kingdom Viridiplantae; phylum Streptophyta; class Magnoliopsida; order Poales; family Poaceae; genus Aegilops; species Aegilops bicornis. The sequence continues at coordinate 680,964,218 of CM038669.1, read as the reverse complement.
TAAATACTTAGGCGAGTACTTGGACTGCAGCTAAGCCCCCGAGTGGGAGTCTGGCTCACCACTCGGTAGCATTTAAACACTTAGGCGAGTACTTGGACTGCAGCTAAGCCCCCGAGTGGGAGGCTGGCTCACCACTCGGTAGGATTTTAAACACTTAGGCGAGTACTTGGACTGCAGCTAAGCCCCCGAGTGGGAGGCTGGCTCACCACTCGGTGGGATTTTAAACACTTAGGCGAGTACTTGGACTGCAGCTAAGCCCCCGAGTGGGAGGCTGGCTCACCACTCGGTAGGATTTTAAACACTTAGGCGAAACGGATTCGCTGCTAAACCCCCGAGTGAGAGGTTGGCTCGACACTCGGTAAGGATTTTTTTTACAAACTTAGGCGAAATGGATTCGCATCTAAGTCACCCACTGGGGGGGAATTTAACAAAAAGTAATAACAATCACTGGGAAAATTATAATCTTCCTTATTTAGATAGACAAACTACAGAAGTACTTTTATTACATCTCACCCGAGTGAGCTCTTAAGTGTAAAAGGGGCGGAGCAGCTCCGCATTCCATGCCCGAGGCTCATCGATCTGGCGTTCGACGTTGTAAAGATGGTAAGCCCCATTGTGAAGAACTCTAGTGACGATGAAGGGGCCTTCCCAAGTGGGAGCGAGCTTGTGTGGTTTCTGTTGATCCACTCGGAGGACTAGATCTCCTTCCTGAAAGGCTCGGCTCTTCACATTTCTGGCGTGGAATCGACGCAAGTCCTGCTGATAGATGGTTGAGCGGATCAGGTCGATCTCTCTCTCCTCTTCAAGGAGGTCGACTACATCTTGACGGGCTTGCTCTGCTTCAGCTTCAGAGTAGAGTTCGACTTGGGGGGCATTGTGAAGCAGGTCAGTCGGCAGAACTGCTTCAGCTCCATAGACCATAAAGAATGGAGTTCTCCCAGTCGAACGATTAGGAGTGGTCCTCAATCCCCAAAGAACCGACGGAAGTTCGTAGACCCACGCTCCTGCTGCATGCTTGAGATCACGCATCAGTCGAGGTTTCAGTCCTTTGAGAATTAGACCATTTGCTCGTTCAGCTTGTCCATTCGACTGGGGGTGAGCGACTGAAGCATAGTCGACCCGCGTGCCCTGAGAGGCGCAAAAGGCTTTGAACTTGTCGGAATCGAAATTTGACCCATTGTCCATGATGATGTTGTGCGGAACTCCATATCTGAATATCAATTCTCTGAGGAAACTGACAGCAGTGCACGCATCAAGATTCTTGGTAGGTTTAGCTTCGATCCACTTCGTGAACTTGTCGACTGCCACAAGCAAATGAGTGAAAGCACTCCTGCCAGTTCTCAGCGGTCCAATCATATCCAACCCCCAAACAGCGAAAGGCCAAACGAGTGGAATGGTCTTCAATGCTGAGGCGGGCTTGTGTGACATATTGGAGTAGAACTAACATCCTTCACATTTGTCGACTATTTCCTTTGCCATTTCATTTGCCTTAGGCCAGTAAAATCCCGCTCGATATGCTTTAGCCACGATGGTCCGAGAGGACGCATGGTGATCACAGGTCCCCGAGTGGATATCATCAAGGATTATCTGACCCTCTTCTGGCGTTATGCACTTCTGGCTGACTCCAGTCATGCTTTCTCTGAATAACTGTCCCTTGATCACAGTAAAGGCCTTGGATCAACGGACGATCTATCTAGCCTCTTCTTCATTCTCCAGGAGCTCTTTCCTCAGGTTGTATGCGATGTACGGTACCGTCTAGTCGAGAGTGATGACCACAACTTCCATGACCAGGTCGACCACCGCTGGGACCTCAACTTCAGTCGGATCAGTGGCACTTTTTGGCTGTGGAGCTTCTTCGGTGAAAGGATCCTCTTGAATCGATGGTGTGCGGATGTGCTCCAAAAACACATCACTGGGAATGGCTTCCCTCTTGGACCCTATTTTCGCCAAATCATCAACAGCTTGATTGTTCAGTCGGGGTATGTGATGGAGCTCTAACCCCTCAAACTTCTTTTCCAGCTTCCTCACTGCATTACAGTAGCCAGTCATGGCTAGACTTCTGACGTCCTACTCCTTCATCACCTGATTAACCACCAGATCTGAGTCGCCATAGACCATGAGGCGATGGACGCCGAGTGAAATGGCCATACACAACCCATACAACAATGCTTCGTATTCTGCTTCATTGTTGGAAGAATCAAAGTGAATCTGGAGCACATATCTGAGCTTATCTCCTCGGGGGAAAACCAATACTACCCCAGCACCGCAACCATTCAGCATCTTGGAACCATCAAAGAACATAGTCCAGTGCTCCGAGTGAATTTGAGTCGGTAACTGTTGTTCAATCCACTCGGCGATGAAATCTGCTATTGCTTGGGACTTGACGGCTTTCTTTGCCTCAAACTTGATATCAAGGGGAAGAAGTTCAATCGCGCATTTCGCCACTCGACCAGTTGCGTCTCTGTTGTGCAGAATCTCTGATAACGGGGCGTCGCTGACAACTGTAATGGAATGATCAGAGAAGTAGTGAGCAACCTTCTTTGCGGTCATATAAATCCCATACACAAGCTTCTGATAATGAGGGTATCTTTGCTTCCATGGGGTTAACACTTCAGAATGATAATATCTTTGGTATTTGAACTTTGAAGGCTTTTCCTTCCTCTTCCCGCTCGACCGTAAATCTTGTACCGACGACTTGTCCTGTGGCTGCAATGTAAAGCAGCAACGGCTCTTTCTTGATTGGGGCAGCAAGCACCGGCTGGGTGGAGAGCAGAGCTTTGAGCTCTGCAAATGCTGCATCAGCTTCAGGAGTCCACTCGAACTTGTCTGACTTCTTCATCAGTCGGTAAAGAGGCAATGTGTCGGTGTCAAAACCGGCGGATCTCGGGTAGGGGGTCCCGAACTGTGCGTCTAGGCGGATGGTAACAGGAGACAAGGGACACGATGTTTTACCCAGGTTCGGGCCCTCTTGATGGAGGTAAAACCCTACGTCCTGCTAGATTAATATTGATGATGTGTGTTACAAGAGTGGATCTTCCACGAGATCAAAGAGGCTAAACCCTAGAAGCTAGCCTATGGTATGATTGTTGTTCCTCCTACGGACTAAAACCCTCCGGTTTATATAGACACCGGATAGGGTTAGGGTTACACAGCGGTTACAATGGTATGAGATCTACATATCCGTATCGCCAAGCTTGCCTTCCACGCCAAGGAAAGTCCCATCCGGACACGGGACGAAGTCTTCAATCTTGTATCTGCATAGTCTTGGAGTCCGGCCGACGATGATAGTCCGGCTATTCGGACACCCCCTAGTCCGGGACTCCCTCAGTAGCCCCTGAACCAGGCTTCAATGACGATGAGTCCGGCGCATTGATTGTCTTCGGCATTGTGAGGCGGGTTCCTCCTCCGAATACTTCATAGAAAGTTTTGAACACAAAGATAGTGTCCGGCCCTGCAAAACAAGTTCCACATAACACCGTAGAGAGAATAACTTTTGCACAGATCTGCTGACGTATTCCGCGGCGTGACATCACACCACGGCCAGGCCTTTATATGAATCGTTTTTTATTGTTCCACCTCAGCGTGTTCAGCAAGGCGGTTTCCTTGGCACGTCTTATCAAAGCGTAGATCGTGCCCCCTTATTCCGGGATTCTCATCAATACGGACGTGGGTAACCCAACCATGCCCGTTGGCCTGCCTTCTCTATCGAAGGTGAGTCCTAATCGGCCACGGGGTGGGCTCTTGGTATTCAAGCTCTTTATAATGAGACCAAGGCCCTCTTCTTTTACACCCTCCATCGAAGTTCGCCTCGCGATTCGAGTTCCAACACCCAAAGCTTGATTCAGCGCTTGGACTTTTGATGATGTCCGGCTCCGACCAACATGGGTGATGGATGTCTTCCTCCGTCACGTAAGAAGATGTGCTAAAGCTGCGAGGCGCCAGTATCTAACCGACGAGATCTCGCATAGGCTGCCTGCTCGAGGCAGGTCATTCCCACTCCTGAGCCCGGCGAGAACGTGGTGTTCGTGTCCCACTTCCTTCGGGGTTTAGGCTTCCCGACGGATCCATTTGTGTGGGGGCTCATGTTTTATTACGGGCTTGATTTCCATGACTTGAATCCGGAGTCCATCCTCCATATCTCGTCATTCATTGTCGTATGTGACGCCTTCCTCCATATTACCCCTCACTTTGGATTGTGGCTCAAGACCTTCAAGGTGGAGCCAAAGATGATCCAGGGGCAGCAAGCGGAGTGCGGAGGGGTGGTCATAAGCAAATGTGCTGATGCTCCGTGGCCCGAGGGCTCTTTTCAAGAGGAGCTTGGTTGGCAACGGGAGTGGTTTTATATCACCGCTCCCAGGGGCACCAAATGGGCGGCGCTCCCTGCCTTCCGCTCAGGTCCACCACAGCGGCTAGTATCATGGGCCAATAAGGGGCTCGACTGGGGGCCGTCCAAGGACGTTCCCTTGCTGCAGGGCCATATTCGAGACCTCCATGAAAGAGGGATCAATCTGGTTGTAGTGGCGCAGGTTATGGTGATCCGGCGCCTTCAGCCCTGCAAACGTCGCCCCCTCCGCCTGTGGGAATTCAACCCGGAGGGACCACGAGCTCTCCAAAATTTTATGGGCACGACGCTCGTGGAGATGTATAAACTGTTCTTCGGATCACAAGAGAAGTGTCCGGACTTGACCGAGGGCCAGGATCGAGCTGCAATCGCCCAGATACTCAAGTATGTAGTCCCGTAACCGGACATGTTGTTCATTCATTTATTTTAGATATATGCCCTTTAAAGAAGCCGCTTCGTGAACAGGAGTGGATAGCCATGGCAAAGTTGATAAGGTGTCGGCTCCTCCCGGAGACCACGCCGATCCCATGCTGACCAAGATGTTGAAGGTCGCGCCTTTTGAAGAAGGCGAAGGGGAGCGGGAAGCAACCGCCTCTGCGAAGGAGGATATCAAGGAAGGAGGGATTAAGAGTCCCACCATCCGAGGAGAGAAGAGGACCGCTTGGAAGATCCGGAGGTCAAGGCCTCAAAGAGGGGAAGGAATCTTGGCAGAGAGTCCGCTACCGAAGTAACCCAGCCGCATTATTTCCCCTAGGGGATCAGCCCTCCAGCCAGCCGTAAGTAAAAAGAAGGGGTCTTTGTAAATAAGGAACATCCCTGTATTTATTTATGAAGGTAACCGAAATTGTACCTTGTAGTTCGGACCTCAGCCCTTCTCGTGAGCTCGTCTTGAGGATCTTCGTCCGGAGATGATGGAGAGCGAAACGCCTCCACCTGTCGCACATTCATGTGAAGCGGACGACCCGGAGGTGTTGTCACGGAGGGTTCCCTCAAGTCCGGTGGGGCCGGAAGGTCCGGCGCCAAGTGGTGTGCGGTCGGAGGAGCTAAAGGATCTGCTCGGGCGAGCGGCTATTTCAGAGGATCACCGTGATCTAATGGGTACGGTGATTGAAAGAATTGCATCCGCGGAGAGCGGATTGCATGAAGCCGTCAGAAGCTTATCGACGGGGTTTGAGAATGCCTTAAAAATGATGTACCTTCCGGCGATTATGCATATAAAATGCCTGTATAGATAGTAGCCCACGAGACTCGGTATGTTGTCAAAATTGACAACGTGTCGAGGATCAAATTCTCGATTTTAACATATCGCCGCTCCTAAACAGGTGGCGGGCGTCCGGAGGCCAGCCGGATCGATGAATATGCCGAACTAAAGCGGCAACTTGACGAGGCGGATGCGGACATCGCGCTGGTCAATAAACAGTTTGACGAGTCACAAGGTATGCGACTTCTATGCGGACACCTGGTAAGGGAGCTTGACGCCCATGTCTTACTAATCATATGCTTAATGCAAATGGTGCCACTGCCGTGGAAGAGCTGCGGGCAGAACTCGCCCGGCGAAAAGAGCAAGCCAGAATTGGTAATGCGGCCGCTTTAAAGGCGGCCAAGAGCTAGAAGCTGAACGGGCTGCTCCTTTGCCGAAGCAAAGAGGAGATGGCCGATATGGCCAAAAAGTTGAGGAATACTACCGATCGCTGCGAGGTTCTTGAAAAAGAACGTCAAGTGGAACAAGAGGGCCTAAAGAAGGCCGCCACCGAATCCAAGAATGCCCAATCGGCTTTGAGAGCTGCCAAGGAGAAGCTGAGTCAGGCCGGGGCAATTGCGGCTGGAAAACCGTTTCTGCTGCGGAGGAAATATACAGATCCAAAGTATGCTCAGTTGGATAAATTGTGGAGTTCAGAGGATGCTTATCTGGACTTGGCGGCGAGCGTTGTGGACGCCGTTGAGCACTTTCGGGGCCAGAAGGGGCACAGAAGGGAAGAGTTATATTGGTCGCAATTCCATAGTCCGGAGCGTCCTCTGCTGCTGACCGATCGGTTGGCCGAATGGGCCAAGCTGAATCGATTGTCCGGATTTGCCATGAAGCATGTCTTGACTCACTTGTGGCCGGGCGGACCCCACCAAGAGCTATTTTGGTTTAGTGCAGCAGTTTCTTGGTGCGGTGCAGCGTGTCGGCGCAATGAAGCGATCGGCGTGCATTGAGGGAGCGCGGATGGCTCTTGCCCGTGTCAAGACATACTTTGGGCAGAGATGAAGGCCACCGACGATGCATCCCGAGATTCGGACAGAGGTCGAGTACCGCCGAGCACTACTTTGAAGAAGTCTCACGGGCGCTCGTTTAATAGAGACGCAGCTTTCGAAGGATATTATGTTTAAATGACATGTATGCTTTGTGAAAACAATGTTTCAATGTAATATAAGTGCTTTTTATACTTGTGCGTTCAAGTACCAAACTACTCCCTGTGCGGCCGTTTATGTATATGTAAATATAACCTGAAAGATGGCAGTCCTTGGCTTCAGCCCCCACGCACATAGTGCGGGGGTGTTTGCAAAGAAAGCGCTTTTTCACACTTAATCCAACGTCTTGTTCCTGTTAAGGAGGTGATAGCGTAGCAAACCAGGCAACCGGACTATAATGCTTTATCACTTTCACTTAGCCATGGGAGTTCGAGGTGGGGCTACTATATAGCCCACAGGGCACCGCACTCTCCCGAACCCGGGTGCGTATGTGCTGACCGAAAAACCGGTCCTTCGTTAATGCGGAGGAATCCTAAACATTCGATGAGTCATCGAAAGTGGTTGACCGGTCTCTCGCTATATCATGACAGTCGGTTTTGACTTTACATGTCGAGGTGCTCGCCCGGCACCGGGCACGATCGCAGTAGTTCTCCTGGTGCCGCGTTAGCCGTGAAAGCGGAACGTAAGGCAGCATAACACAGGAGCCGGGCAACCCAACATTTGACCAAAGACATGATTCGGAGCTGATGCATATAAGGCCTAACTCTAGACGCCGAATACTCCCTAAGGTATTCGGTCTTTATGAAAATGGGCAGAATAATGCCCTAAGCCCCTGGCGTCTAGAATGCAGCATAAAAAATTCTGGTGCGGCCAATGCCAAAGCACCAGCCTCCTCCTCGGTTATATTAAGGAACCGGGGGGATGTATATCAACAAGAGACAGTGAAAAAAGGTTTACGCATGGTCTTAATCTGAAAAGAATCCTTGCAACGGGTCCCTACTGCACGTCTGCGCCTGTGTCTCCGTTGTGCCGTATCCTGGACGGGTGTAGCACGTTGTTCATCTGTAAAAGAGAGGAACTTAGTTTGAAAGAAAAAGGGTCGTGCGAAAGGTGTACTTAATATTAAATAAACAGAGTACGGTTCGAAGAAGTGAATGAAATTGAGCTTTATCGTCTCTTGTTGTACATGCATGCAGTACCTTGTATGGGGGTATGCCGCTAGTAGGCGCCGGACTCATCTAGCCGTGTCCGGGGTTCGAATTACCTATTCAGGTGCTTTGGTTAGCGGAGCCGGATTGGTGTGGGGCTGTTAAGGCAGCCTCGCATTCTTCCGTGCTCGAGTGACACTTAATACTCCCTTTTAATGAGATGATGCCGCGTGGACCGGGCATTTTAAGTGTAAGAGATGCGTAATGCGGTATTGCGTTAAAGCGGGCGAAAGCTTCGCGTCCCAATAGTGCTTGATAGCTACTTTTAAATGGGGCGACATGGAAGACTAACTTTTCGCGACGGAAGTTGTCGGATGAACCGAACACAACTTCTAGCAGTAGGGAGCCCGTACAATGGGCATATGGGCCTGGCATTACCCCTTTGAAGGAGGTGTTGCTATGGCGAATTTTGGTTGGGTCTATCCCCATCCTGCGGATTGTGTCCTGATATATCAGGTTGATGTCACTATCGCCATCCATGAGGACTTGTGTAAATTGGAATCCGTCGATTATAGGATCCAATATCAAGGCAGTCCATCCTGCGTTCCGGATATTTTCGGAATAGTCCTGATGGTCGAAGGTGATTGGTTTTGACAACCAATGTGCGGTGCGCCTTTTAGTGGGCGCCGCTCTGTTTTTCCCTTTGATCACGTGAAGTGAGTTTACTGTTTTAACCTTTTGTGGGAAATTCTTCTGTTTTCCGGGGCTCTGCTTGTGGTGCTCGTCATCATTTTCCCTTGGTGTGTCGAGCCCCTTGTGTTCGGCGTTAAGTCGGCCGGACTGCTTGAAGACCCAACAATCTCTATGGGTATGGTTTGCAGGCTTCCCGGAGGTACCATGTATTTGACAATGTCTATCCAGAATCTTGTTTAGGTTGGATAGCTCGTCATTGTTATCCTTTAGGGGCAGTGTTTTGTTGTTCGGCCGAGAGCTTTTGAATCCGGCGTTGACCGCCTTACTATTTGGGCCATTTTCCTTATTTCGGCGCTGATCTTTTCTGCGTCGTGATTTCCCATTTCCATCCCTGATTTCGGATGTACTGTTGGGGAACGTAGTAATTTCAAAAAATTTCCTACGCACACGCAAGATCATGGTGATGCATAGCAACGAGAGGGGAGAGTGTTGTCTCACGCACTCGTGAGACCGAAGCGGAAGCAATCACAACGTAGAGGAAGTAGTCGACGTTCTCCTCGCGATCCAACCGATCCAAGCACCATTACTCCGGCACCTCCGAAGTTCTTGGCACACGTACAGCTCGGTGGCGCTCCTCGGGCTCCGATCCAGCAAAGCTCGGGGAGAGAGAGTTCCACAAGACGACGGCGTGGTGGCGATCTTGATGTTCTACCAACGCAGGGCTTCGCCTAAGCACTGCTACGATTTGACCGAGGTGGAATATGGTGGAGGGGCACCGCACACGGCTAAGGAACGATCTCAAGGATCAACTTGTGTGTCATGGGGTGCCCCCTGCCCCGTATATAAAGGAGCAAGGGGAGGGCCGGCCGCCCTAGGAGGCGCCAAGGAGGGGGAGAGTCCTCCTCCTAGTGGGAGTAGGACTCCCTTTCCTAGTCCAACTAGGAAGGAGGAAGGGGAAGGAAGGAGAGGAGAGGAAGAGGGAAGGGGGCGCCCCCCCCTCCTTGTCCAATTCGGACTCCCCATGGGGGGTGCGCCACCTCTGGCGCAGCCCTCTCTCTCCCTCTTGGCCCAATAAGGCCCATTACTTCCCGGGGTTCGGTAACCCCTCCGGCACTCGGTTATATCCGAAAACTTCCGAACCTTTCCGGAGTCCGAATATAGTCGTCAATATATCAATCTTTATTTCTCGATCATTTCGAGACTCCTCGTCATGTCCGTGATCACATCCGGACTCCGAACTCCTTGGTACATCAAAATACACAAACTCATAATATAACCGTCCTTGAAACCTTAAGCGTCACGGACCCTACGGTTCGAGAACAATGTAGACATGACCGAGATACATCTCCGGTCAATAACCAATAAGCGGGACACGGATGCCCATATTGGTTCCTACATTTTCTCTGAAGATCTTTATCGGTCGGAACCGCATAACAACATCGTAGTTCCCTTTGTCATCGGTATGTTACTTGCGAGACTTCGATCGTCGGTATCCAATACCTAGTTCAATCTAGATTCTTGGCAAGTCTCTTTACTCGTTCCGTAATGCATCATTCTCAGAACTAACTCATTAGCTACATTGCTTGCAAGGCTTATAGTGATGTGCATTACCGAGATGGCCCAGAGATACCTCTCCGACAATCGGAGTGACAAATCCTAATCTCGAAATCGCCAACCCAACATCTGCCTTTGGAGACACTTGTAATACTCCTTTATAATCACCCGATTCGTTGTGACGTTTGGTAGTACCAAAGTGTTCCTCCGCAAGCGGGAGTTGCATAATCTCATAGTTATAGGAACATGTATAAGTCATGGATAAAAGCAATAGCAACATACTAAGCGATCGGGTGCTAAGCTAATGGAATGGGTCGTGTCAATCAGATCATTCAACCAATGATGTGACCTTGTTAATCAAATGACAACTCCTTTGTCTATGGTCGAAACTTAACCATCTTTGATTAACAAGCTAGTCTAGTAGAGGCATACTAGTGACACTCCGTTTGTCTATGTATTCACACATGTATTATGTTTCCGGTTAATACATTTCTAGCATGAACAATAAACATTTATCATGATATAAGGAAATAAATAATAACTTTATTATTGACTCTAGGGCACATTTCCTTGATCTCCCACTTGCACTAGAGTCAATAATCTAGATTACGATAATGATTCTAACACCCATGGAGTCTTGGTGTTGATCATGTTTTGCCCGTGGAAGAGGCTTAGTCAACGGATCTGCTACATTCAGATCCGTATGTATCTTGCAAATCTCTATGTCTCCCACCTGGACTAAGTCCCGGATGGAATTGAAGCGTCTCTTGATGTGTTTTGTTCTCTTGTGAAATCTGGATTCCTTCGCCAAGGCAATTGCTCCAGTATTGTCACAAAAGATTTTCATTGGTCCCGATGCACTAGGTATGACACCTAGATCGGATATGAACTCCTTCATCCGCACTCCTTCATTAGCTGCTTCCGAAGCTGCTATGTATTCCGCTTCACATGTAGATCCCGCTGACGCTTTGTTTAGAGCTGCACCAACCGACAGCTCCTCCGTTTAGTGTAAATACGTATCCGGTTTGCGATTTAGAATCGTCCGGATCAGTGTCAAAGCTTGCATCAACGTAACCGTTCTGATGAGCTCTTTGTCACCTCCATATATCGAGAAACATATCCTTAGTCCTTTTCGTGTACTTCAGGATGTTCTTGACGCTGTCCGATGATCCACTCCTGGATCACTCTGGTACCTCCTGCTAAGCTTATAGCAAGGCACACATCAGGTCTGGTACACAGCATTGCATACATGATTGAGCATATGGCTGAGTGTTTTGGTACATCTTTCATTTTCTCTCTATCTTCTGCGGTGGTCGGGCATTGAGTCTTACTCAACTTCATACCTTGCAATACAGGCAAGAACCCTTTCTTTGCTTGATCCATTTTGAACTTCTTCAAAATCTTGTCAAGGTATGTGCTTTGTGAAAGTCCAATTAAGCGCCTTGATCTATCTCTATAGATTTTTATGCCTAATATGTAAGCAGCTTCACCGAGGTCTTTCATCGAAAAACTCTTGTTCAAGTATCCCTTTATGCTATCCAGAAATTCTATATCATTTCCGATCAGTAATATGTCATCTACATATAATATCAGAAATGCTACAGAGCTCCCACTCACTTTCTTGTAAATACAGGCTTCTCCAAAAGTCTGTATAAACCCAAAATGCTTTGATCACACTATCAAAGCGTTTATTCCAACTCCGAGATGCTTGCACCAGTCCATAAATGGATCATTTGGAGCTTGCACACTTTGTTAGCTCCCTTTGGATCGATAAAACCTTCTGGTTGCATCATATACAACTCTTCTTCCGTAAACCCATTCAGAATGCATTCTTTACATCCATTTGCCAAATTTCATAATCATAAAATGCGGCAATTGCTAACATGATTCGGACGGACTTAAGCATCGCTACGGGTGAGAAGGTCTCATCGTAGTCAATCCCTTGAACTTGTCGAAACCCCTTTGCGACAAGTCGAGCTTTGTAGACGATAATATTACCGTCGGCGTCGGTCTTCTTCTTGAAGATCCACTTGTTTTCTATTGCTTGCCGACCCTCGGGCAAGTCAATCAAAGTCCACTCTTTGTTTTCATACATGGATCCCATCTCAGATTTCATGGCCTCAAGCCAGTTTGCGGAATCTGGGCTCACCATCGCTTCTTCATAGTGCGTCGGGTCATCATGATCTAGTAGCATGACTTCCAGAACAGGATTTCCGTACCACTCTAGTGCGGATCTTACTCTGGTTGATCTACGAGGTTCTGTAGTAACTTGATCTGAAGTTTCATGATCAACATTATCAACTTCCTCACTATTTGGTGTAGATGTCGCAGAAACCGGTTTGTGTGATAAACTACTTTCAAATAAGGGAGAAGGTACAGTTACCTCATCAAGTTCTACTTTCCTCCCACTCACTTCTTTCGAGAGAAACTCCTTCTCTAGAAAGGATCCATTCTTAGCAACAAATGTCTTGCCTTCGGATCTGTGATAGAAGGTGTACCCAACTGTCTCCTTTGGGTATCCTATGAAGACACATTTCTCCGATTTAGGTTCGAGCTTATCAGGTTGAAGCTTTTTCACATAAGCATTGCATCCCCAAACTTTAAGAAACGACAACTTTGGTTTCTTGCTAAACCATAGTTCATAAGGTGTCGTCTCAACGGATTTTGATGGTGTTCTATTCAGCGTGAATGCGGCCGTCTCAAGAGCATAACCCCAAAGCGATAGCGGTAAATCTGTAAGAGACATCATAGATCGCACCATATCTAGTAAAGTGCGATTACGACGCGGACACACCATTGCGCTGTGGTGTTCCGGGTGGCGTGAGTTGCTAAACTATTCCGCATTGTTTCAAATGTAGACCAAACTCAGAACTCAAATATTCGCCTCCACGATCAGATCGTAGAAACTTTATTTTCTTATTACGATGATTTTCAACTTCACTCTGAAATTCTTTGAACTTTTCAAATGTTTCAGACTTATGTTTCATTAAGTAGATATTCCCATATCTGCTTAAATCATCTGTGAAGGTGAGAAAATAACGATATCCGCCACGAGCCTCAACATTCATTGGACCACATACATACGTATGTATGATTTCCAACAAATCTGTTGCTCTCTCCATAGTACCGGACAACGGGTTTTAGTCATCTTGCCCATGAGGCACGGTTCGCAAGTGCCAAGTGATTCATAATCAAGTGACTCCAAAAGTCCATCGGTATGGAGTTTCTTCATGCGCTTTATACCGATATGACCTAAACGGCGATTGCCACAAATAAGTTGCACCATCATTATCAACTCTGCATCTTTTGGTTTCAACATTATGAATATGTGTATCACTACTATCGAGATTCATTAAAAATAGACCACTTGTCAAGGGTGCATGACCATAAAAGATATTATTCATATAAATAGAACAACCATTATTCTCTGATTTAAATGAATAACCGTCTCGCATCAAACAAGATCCAAATATAATGTTCATGCTCAACGCTGGCACCAAATAACAATTATTTAGGTCTAAAACTAATCCCGAAGATAGATGTAGAGGTAGCGTACCGACCCGCGATCACATCGACTTTGGAACCATTTCCCACGCCGCATCGTCACCTGGTCCTTTGCCGGTGTTCGCTTAATCCGTAGTCCACTGCTTCGAGTTGCAAATATTAGCAACAGAACCAGTATCAAATACCAGTGCTCTGCGAGCTCTAGTAAGGTACACATCAATAACATGTATATCACATATACCTTTGTTCACCTTGCCATCCTTCTTATCCGCCAAATACTTGGGGCAGTTCCGCTTCCGGTGACCGATGCCTTGCGGTAGAAGCACTCAATTTCAGTTTTAGGTCCGGACTTGGGTTTCTTCTCCTGAGCGACAACTTGTTTGCTGTTCTTCTTGAAGTTCCCTTCTTCTTCCCTTTGCCTTTCTTCTTGAAACTAGTGGTCTTATTGACCATCAACACTTGATGCTCCTTCTTGATTTCTACCTCCGCAGCCTTGACATTGCGTAAGAGCTCGAGCATAGTCTTTACTAACCCTTGCATATTATAGTTCATCACGAAGCCTTTGTAGCTTGGTGGCGTTGATTGAAGAATTACATCAATGACACAATCATCCGGAAGATCAACTCCCGGTTGAGTCAAGTGATTGTAATACCCGGACATTACGAGTATGTGCTCAGCAGACCCATTCTCCTCCATCTTGCAGCTATAGAACTTATTGGAGACTTCATATCTCTCAATCTGGGCATTACATTGAAATATCAACTTCAACTCCTGGAACATCTCATATGCTCCATGACTTTCAAAACGTCGTTGAAGACCCGGTTCTAAGCCGTAAAGCATGGCACACCGAACTATAGAGTAGTCATCGACTTTGCTCGCCAGACGTTCTTAACATCGTCGGTTGCATCGGCGAGTCTGGCACCTAGCGGTGCATCCGGGGCGTAACTCTTACGTGCAGCAATGAGGATAATCCTCGTGTTACGGACCCAGTCCGTGTAATTGCTACCATCATCTTTCAACTTTGCTTTCTCAAGGAACGCATTAAAATTCAACGGAACAACAATACGAGCCATCTATCTATAAACAGACATAGACAAGCAAGATACTATCGGTACTAAGTTCATGATAAATTTAAGTTCAATTAATCATATTACTTAAGAACTCCCACTTAGACAGACATCTCTCTAGTCATCTAAGTGATCACGTGATCCAAATCAACTAAACCATAACCGATCATCACGTGAGATGGAGTAGTTTTCAATGGTGAACATCTTATGTTGATCATATCTACTATATGATTCACGCTTTCGACCTTTTCGGTCTCCGTGTTCCGAGGCCATATCTGCATATGCTAGGCTCGTCAAGTATAACCTGAGTATTCTGTGCGTGCAAAACTGGCTTGCACCCGTTGTAGATGGACGTAGAGCTTATCACACCCGATCATCACGTGGTGTCTCGGCACGACGAACTTTGGCAACGGTGCATACTCAGGGAGAACACTACTTGATAATTTAGGTGAGAGATCATCTTAAAATGCTACCGTCAACCAAGCAAAATAAGATGCATAAAGGATAAACATCACATGCAATCAATATCAGTGATATGATATGGCCATCATCATCTTGTGCTTGTGATCTCCATCTCCGAAGCACCGTCGTGATCACCATCGTCACCGGGCGCGACACCTTGATCTCCATCGTAGCATCGTTGTCGCCACGCCATCTATTGCTTCTCGACTATCGCTACCGCTTAGTGATAAAGTAAAGCAATTACGAGGCGTTGCATTTCATACAATAAAGCGACAACCATATGGCTCCAGCCAGTTGCCGATAACTTCGGTTACAAAACATGATCATCTCATACAATAAAATATAGCATCACGTCTTGACCATATCACATCACAACATGCCCTGCAAAAACAAGTTAGACGTCCTCTACTTTGTTGTTGCAAATTTTACGTGGCTGCTACGGGCTTAAGCAAGAACCAATCTCACCTACGCATCAAGACCACAACGATACTTCGTCAAATAGACTCCGTTTAACCTTCTCAAGGACCGGGCGTATGCCACACTCAGTTCAACTAAAGTGAGAGAGACAGACACCCGCCAGCCACCTTTAAGCACGAGTGCTCAGAACGGTGAAACCAGTCTCGCGTAAGCGTCTGGCGTAATGTCGGTCCGGCCGCTTCATCTCACAATACCGCTGAACCAAAGTATGACATGCTGGTAGGCGGTATGACTTGTATCGCCCACAACTCACTTGTGTTCTACTCGTGCAAAACATCAAACCATAAAAACCAGGCTCGGATGCCACTGTTGGGGAACGTAGTAATTTCAAAAATTTCCTACGCACACGCAAGATCATGGTGATGCATAGCAACGAGAGGGGAGAGTGTTGTCTACGTACCCTCGTAGACCGGCGGAAGCAATCACAACGTAGAGGAAGTAGTCGTCGTTCTCCTCGCAATCCAACCGATCCAAGCACCGTTACTCCGGCACCTCCGAGTTCTTGGCACACGTACAGCTCGGTGGCGCTCCTCGGCTCCGATCCAGCAAAGCTCCGGGAGAGAGAGTTTCGTCGGCCACGACGGCGTGGTGGCGATCTTGATGTTCTACCAACGCAGGGCTTCGCCTAAGCACTGCTACGATTTGACCGAGGTGGAATATGGTGGAGGGCACCGCACACGGCTAAGGAACGATCTCAAGGATCAACTTGTGTGTCATGGGGTGCCCCCACCCGTATATAAAGGAGCAAGGGGAGGGCCGGCCCGGCCCTAGGAGGCGCCAAGGAGGGGGGAGTCCTCCTCCTAGTGGGAGTAGGACTCCCTTTCCTAGTCCAACTAGGAAGGAGGAAGGGGAAGGAAGGAGAGGAGAGGAAGAGGGAAGGGGCCGCGCCCCTCCTTGTCCAATTCGGACTCCCCATGGGGGTGCGCACCACCTCCTGGCGCAGCCCTCTCTCTCCCTCTTGGCCCAATAAGGCCCATTACTTCCCCGGGGTTCCGTAACCCCTCGGCACTCCGTTATATCCGGAAACTTCCGAACCTTTCCGAGTCCGAATATAGCCGTCCAATATATCAATCTTTATTTCTCGATCATTTCGAGACTCCTCGTCATGTCCGTGATCACATCCGGACTCCGAACTCCTTCGGTACATCAAAATACACAAACTCATAATATAACCGTCCTTGAAACCTTAAGCGTGCGGACCCTACGGTTCGAGAACAATGTAGACATGACCGAGATACATCTCCGGTCAATAACCAATAAGCGGGACCTGGATGCCCATATTGGTTCCTACATTTTCTGAAGATCTTTATCGGTCGACCGCATAACAACATACGTAGTTCCCTTTGTCATCGGTATGTTACTTGCAGAGACTCGATCGCTTGTATCCAATACCTAGTTCAATCTCGTTCTTGGCAAGTCTCTTTACTCGTTCCGTAATGCATCATTCTCAGTAACTAACTCATTAGCTACATTGCTTGCAAGGCTTATAGTGATGTGCATTACCGAGATGGCCCAGAGATACCTCTCCGACAATCGGAGTGACAAATCCTAATCTCGAAATCGCCAACCCAACATCTGCCTTTGGAGACACTTGTAATACTCTTTTATAATCACCCGATTACGTTGTGACGTTTGGTAGTACCCAAAGTGTTCCTCCGGCAAGCGGGAGTTGCATAATCTCATAGTTATAGGAACATGTATAAGTCATGGATAAAAGCAATAGCAACATACTAAATGATGGTGCTAAGCTAATGGAATGGGTCATGTCAATCAGATCATTCAACCAATGATGTGACCTTGTTAATCAAATGACAACTCCTTTGTCTATGGTCGAAACTTAACCATCTTTGATTAACAAGCTAGTCTAGTAGAGGCATACTAGTGACACTCCGTTTGTCTATGTATTCACACATGTATTATGTTTCCGGTTAATACATTTCTAGCATGAACAATAAACATTTATCATGATATAAGGAAATAAATAATAACTTTATTATTGCCTCTAGGGCACATTTCCTTCATGTACTCGGGTCGCTGGTGCTGCATCTAGCCAGCCAGCTGTCTTCTCCTGCGCAAAAGCGGGTCATGAGGCTTGTTAATGCGGCCATTGTTCTTGGCTTTTCTTGGCCGAGGTGTCTGGCGAGCCATTCGTCTCGGACGTTGTGTTTGAAAGCTGCTAAGGCTTCGGCGTCCGGACAGTCGACTATTTGGTTCTTTTAGTAAGGAACCTGTTCCGAATTTCCGGCTGACTCTCCGGGCTGTTGAATTATGTGACTTAGATCGTGCGCATCCGGAGGGCGGACATAAGTCCCCAAAATTTGCCCGAAATGCATCCTCGAGCTCTCCCAGCTTTCAATGGTATTTTGGGGAGGCTTTTAAGCCAATGCCGAGCTGTCCCTTTGAGTTTAAGGGTAAGTATTTTTATGGCGTGGAGATCGTCTCCTCTAGCCATGTGTATGTGGAGGATGTAATCCTCGATCCGAACTCCGTGGTGCATTGTTCCGTCGTATGCCTCTATGTTTACGGGTTTGAATCACCGGAAATTCATGATCCGGCACCTCATCGGTGAAACATAGGGGTGTCTGGCGCCCCTATATTTGGGTGTGCCGTGATCTTGAATTTTGGCGTATTGCATTGCTTTGACGAGCTCGCTTTCTTGGCCCATAGATGGACCTAACTGGGCCATCCTCTTGATGTGAATCCTTATGCGGATCGCATATTGGCTTGTGTGCGGCGCCATTCACGGCTCTCTTTTTGCCGTGGGGTCGTCCATCCGACCGGGTGGCCTTCTTACTTTTTAATTGTGGGGCTCGGGTTGGTACTCTTCGTGATCTTGCACCGGATCACCTCCACCGTCGCCTCCATCGGTGCAGGGGTATCCAGGAGGACTGCGTGGTCCGTCGACCATCAGAACCTCTGCCACCAGATCACTGCTATCGCACTCGGGTGCGATCTCCATGAGCCGGCCAGATCGAACAGGCCGTAGAGAGATTCGTCGGGCTCGATTGCCGCGACTTGGGAAGTGGTCGACTGGCGAGCCACCGCATGCCTCATCCACCGCTGAAGTCTCGACCGACCGGAGCGCTTGCGCCGGTGGGAGACCGGGAGTGAGGACGGCACAAGAACCGACCCATACTGGGTCGATGGTTGCCGCAGAGGAGGGCCTTGTGACGCACGCCGAAAGTGCGTTGCCCCGCGGACGGGGAGCGCGTCGACGTCGAGAGGAGCCTCCTGAACCCAAGCGGAGTCGTCGGCGATGTGAGCGCACCGACACAGATCTCGCGGCCCTCGACCAAAACTCCACCTGAAACCATGATGTAGGAGATCGAAAGAATCCCAACTTCTCCAACAAATCGCTAGAACACCTGCCACAAGGTGGGCGCCAACTGTCGTGGTTCTAAGTCTGACAGTAGAATGGGGGGTAGGTATGGAGAGGCAAAGTACTAGCTATGGAGTAGTTGGTACGCACGAGTTCTGATTCAGGCCCTTCTCGGAGGAAGTAACAGCCCCACGTCTCGGAGCCCGGAGGCGGTCGATCGATTATATGCGTGTGGATTACAGGGAGCGAACCCTTCTACACTCGTGGGAGGGGGGGTGGCTTATATAGAGTGCGCCAGACCCCAGCCAGCCCACGTGGCGGAGGGGTTTCAGGTCCAGTAAGGCTAGGCGTTCCGGGTAACGCCTTACATAAAGTGTCATCATGACCATAAAGACTACTTAATCTACATACCGTTTGGACACCGAGTGGCTCTTGGACTCCTGGTGGTCGAGTGGGTCTTCATGGTCGAGTGTCTTTCAGTCTGTCGAATGGAAACCTACCAGGTCGACTGGTAGGCAGTTTACTCTAAGGATGACCTTGGGGAGGGTATCTTGGACAGGTCCATGACCCTACCCTAGGTATATGACTTCATCAGGCGCCGCCTCCACCACCATCAGCCCCCGCCCGCTCGACCACGTCGGCCCGCGGCGGGGTATCATCTCCCACCTCCACGACCTCCCGGTCGAGGATCACCACCTCAGCCCAGCCTCCACGGCCGCACTCCCTCACCGACGACGGCTCAAAGACCGTCGCCGCCACCACCGTGCCCTCCGGCATCTCGCGCCAGGCCGGCTCCGTGCCGGCTCGCGCCCACGCCTCCACTGCGTCGGTACAAGCCCGGACTGACGCCGCCTCCAGCTCCATCCCAGCCCTGTTCCTTTCCCGCCAGTCCAAGGCTTCGGCGTCGTTCGGGTCAGGGCCGAGGTCCGAGTCGGCCCGTCCCTCCACCTCGGCCTGGTCGGCGAGGTCGGACCGGCTCCTGCGGAACGCGGCCCCTTCGATGGCCGCGGCCTCCGCTGCCGCCCTCGCCAGTGCAATTGGTGACCTGAGGAAGAAGACAGAATGAGCAAAAAAGAAACAAGACTAGCTCGGCGATCCGGATGCATGCGGAAGATAAAGCTTACCCCGACAAGACAGGGACCGGGGTTGGCCTCCCGTGCCCGGCGCCGCGCTTCCTCTTGGCCGGCCTCCCGGCCCCGGCCGGGTCCGCCGTGCGCTTCGGGGCCCGGGGTCGCGGCGCGACGCTGTCTTTCCCATGCGGGCGGCTCGGCGCCGCCCCATGCGAGGACCCGGCTCCGCCCGCGTCGCCGCCTCCCCCGCCCAACGCCACTGCACCAACAACCGACGTCAGCATCGCCTGCACCGTGTCGTGATCACCAATTCAAGACACATGAAGAAAAATGCAAGACTTACCCACGCGACGCCCAGCGTCGGCGTCGAACTCGGCCTCCTCCTCCCCGCCGTGGGCCGCAGGCTCCTCTGGTGCCGCCGGCGCAACCTGCGACGGAGCCCGGGCGAAAGGATGCCAGATCGCGTTCAGAAGCACCTCCCGCGTCGCGTCGGGACGGATGAGAAGGTGCGCAGCAGCAAAGTAAGAAGACCAGACACTCACCAGCGGCGCTGGGTTCGACTCGCTGTACGGCACCTTGCCGAACCGCCAGTCCTCTCCAAGGTTGGCCTTGGAGATGTCATTCACTCCGCGCGCGATCTGCTCCGCCGACAGCCGCATCGACCCCATGCGGTTGGGGTCTTGAAGGCCGACCATCTCTCCGATGAGGCAGGAGCGCCTCTGCAACGGGAGGACTCGGCGCATGATGAACGCGGGGAGGAGGTCGGTGCTGGTGAGCCCCTCCTGCGTCCTCATCACCGTCACCCGCTCGCAGAGATTGACGATCTCCTACGGCGGGCGCCTGGGCGAGTAGCCCCAGTTCGTCTTCGCCCGCGGCGGCGCGATGGCGAAGGCCGGAAGATTGATGCGGTTTGCACCAAGGTTGCGTACATAGAAGAAGGAGTTCAGCCACTTCTTGGCAGAATCCTCCAGCGGGATCTTGGGGAAATCCGCCCCCGACCGCTTCGAGATGACGGCGGCGCCGCAGTCGGCGAACTCCCCGGCCGACGGGCCCTGCTGCTTCAAGGAGAAGAAGCGCGCCCAGAGGTCGATCGTGGGCTCGACCCCCAGGTACCCCTCGCAGAGGGTGACGAAGCCGGAGAGCTGGACGATGGCGCCGGCGCCAAGATGATGCGCCTGGAGCCCGAAGAACTCCAGGAACGCGTGGAAGAAGGTGCTCTTTGACAGCCCGAACCCGCGCTCGAAGTGCGTGAGGAAGACCACGCGCTCCTGCTCCTCGGGCCGAGGCCTCTGCTCGCCGCGCGGCAGACGGACGCCGACGTCCGTCTCCCGCGGCAGGCGCCGCGACGCCCGAAGTTGGGTGATGTCCTCGGTGGTGACATTCGAACCCATCCAGGAGCCCGATGGCAGCGCCATGATATAAAGAAGAAGTAAGAAGATGGATGGCGAAGGAGTTCTACTCGGAGCAGCGGGCACCGCAGTGCATCAGTTGCAAAGAGCGGAGCGAGAGCAAAGGGACAGGAGGGTGCGAGCGAGAATAATGTCCCCTGATTTATAACCCTCAGTTTGAACGTAGGGAAGTGGGGAAGTGGGATCGTCTGCACATGCCCGTTCTACTACCCCGCAAAAAGTGCGCACATACACGCGTAGTAACTACCCGGGGAAGAGCAACCGGCCCCCGGACGCCGCAATAAATCCGCGCGCATGGGCCGAGGGCGCACGGCGGTGGGCCCCAGCCCGTCGCCCAGTCCCGTCATGCGCGTGGCCTGTCAGGCCCCTCCGACTTCCGAGCACCACGTGGCGCCCGGACGAAGCCCGAGGGATTGCCCCAAGATTCGACGGACTCCTCGGTTACCGCCACGGCCGGGATGCCGCGATCTGGTTTCCGAGAAAACCGGCACACCGTGGGTGTTGCCGGACCCGGCGCTCGCAGAATCTGCCTTGCTTAAGGGGGAAACTGCGAAGGCCCACTCATCCAAAGACGGCGGACCATCACAGCTTCGGGGACTACTGTCGGGGGGGTGGACCCCGGGCAGGCAACGGAACCCGGATCCTCTTCAAAAACAACGGGGCTGGCACCACCCCTCAAAACCGGCATGCGCTTGGCCGGGTCGCTCGACCCGGCCAAGCCCCGCAACCCGGCCAGACTCGCCGACCTGGCAAGACACGTCGACTCGGCCCCAACGACTAGCGCAAGACAGCCGAACCCGGCACGACCAAAGCTTCCTCGACAAGCCAGCGCCACCCATGGCGTGCTACGCAATCCAGCCGCGGGTCAGCTCCCGTACAATCCAGGCCGTACGATGGGGACGAGTCTTCTATCAACGATGACCGAGGCAACAGTGCTTCGCCCATGCCTCTGGTCAGCCGGGGCATGGCAACAGTGCCCCTCACCTACCCGCTGACCAGGGCCAGCATGGCTACTGATGCCCCGCCCTCACCGTGGCGACAAAGAAGCGGCAACTGACGGAGAGCATCAGACGTGACTCGACTCGGCCACGCCCTGACGATCGACAAGACAGCGCACAGTCCCCCTAGGCATGCAGGGCCCGCACCTAGGGGAACCCGGCGAACCACAAGCCCTCAGCGGGACCCAGTCCGGGTCCCCGGACACCGACAATACGGACCCACCGACTTGTAACATTACCATTGTACCACTGGGGGGTTGGTCTATAAAACCCCCCAGGAGCCCACGATCATACGGGCAAGCAACATGTAACGAGAGAAAAGCAAGTAAGCATAGAACTAGCCACGAAACAACAACATCGGAGAGAAGGAGCAGCCCAAGCCTTGGACAGCTTCCTTCCTCCTCCATACAGCTCCAGGAGCAACATTGTACTATCGACCATCCAACTACACTCGGGAGGACTACGGGTGTTATCTCTCCGGAGAGCCCCGAACCTGGGTATGTCCGGCGTCCCGCGCCCGCTCATGCCAACCTCGCCTCTGGAGTCCACCAGCGCCCTCGAGCCTCCTCCTCTCTTTAGCCATCCCTTGGCATCTGCCGTGCGCCCACCACGACAGACGGGGACCATATATGCAGGTGGGAGAAACCCCTTGGTCTGCAATTCTACTAGTCGGCTGTGGGGAACAGAACATCTCTCCCAATCGCCTGGCCTAGTGCTACGGGAGCGAGAGGAGGAACCGCGACGACCGGCCATGGTGGTGTGGATTTTTTCAGATGCGCTCGGATGAATACTCGCTGGGAGGAGATGGTGTGATTTGGATCTAAGGATCCCCGTCTCTTTTATAGATGATTTACTCGCATGGTTGGGGTGGCAAATGTAAAAATGCCTCGACTTCTCGCATTCGCTCGACACGTGGAAACAGCCATTATTAAAGCATAGAAGCCGAGGAGCGCGACATTGATGAGAAGCCAGACACTGCTCGTTACAACAATGCTCTGGAGGATTTGGAGAAGAACCCGCCTTGCAATGCCGAAGACAATCTGCGCGCCGGACTCATCGTCATTGAAGCCTGGTTCGGGGGCTACTAAGGGAATCCTGGATTAAGGGGTCCTGGCACAGCCGGACTATATACTTTGGCTGGATTGTTGGACTATGAAGATACAAGATTGAAGACTTCGCCCCGTGTCCGAATGGGACTCTCCTTTGCGTGGAAGGCAAGCTTGGATATTCGGATATGTAAATTTTCTTCTCTGTAACCGACTCTGTGTAACCCTAGCCCCCTCCGGTGTCTATATAAACCGGAGGGTTTAGTCCGTAGGACAACAACAATCACAATCACAAGCTAGCTTCTAGGGTTTAGCCTCTACGATCTCGTGGTAGATCAACTCTTGTAATACTCATATCATCAAGATCAATCAAGCAGGAGGTAGGGTATTACCTCCATCGAGAGGGCCCGAACCTGGGTAAAACATCGTGTCCCCTGCCTCCTGTTACCATTAGCCTTAGATGCACAGTTCAGGTTCCCCTACCCGAGATCCGCCGGTTTTGACACCAACAGCCGTTGATCTTCGGAATGTTGGAATCCATGGCCATGACCAGGTATCCAAGCAGCTTCCTATGTTCAAGCAAGCCCGCCTGGAACATTTTGATTAAAAAATAGTTGAGTTTTCCAACAATAATGTCTATGCATTTAATGAAGAATGAACATTTCATAGGACACCCAAAATCACAGCAGCGCAAACAATCTGATACCTCATCCAGAACAGGTTTGGTTTGGTTGTTCATCATGTTCCTCGTGGCATATGCAACATATATCGCATTGTTTGGGCTGTTTTTAAGAAAAATGGTGAAGTATTTCAGCAACCTGAAGATCTTACTTACAAATGATAATTAAGACTCAATGTTTGTTAGATCTAACCTCGCTCATGGACCCCCAGTGTGTTTGATGACGTTAAAGCCCAGTGCACTAGGAATAGTTGCACCTAGCACAACAGACATGTAGTGACCTAGTGCCAGAAAAAGATCATAAGCTTTACAATGGTGGTTGGCCACAGCTATGGCGGGAAAATCACCATTGACCACAGGGTCCTACACATGCACTGTTGTATGTGTTCCCTTACTATTGTAAGCGTAGCAGAACCAATTGAGTTCATCACGTAGTATCACAACCACCTGATATGGGAAACGAATTGTTATGGAGCAAGACTACATTTCTCACAGTTTTAGTTCTATCAAAAGATGAGGCAAAGAAAAAAAAGTATGTACAATTTGTCGATATATTGCAAGTTACCTCTTTGCAGTCCTGGACCTTGTATGGTACACATGCCCCCCTGAAGAAGTGCCCTATGGCTTCCAGAGGTGGAGTTCCTTTGTAAATATTGCATAAGTCCTAAAATAAGGTTTCATTCGTTAGTTGTTTTGACCACACCAAATTATTTATTATCTTAGGTACTTACCACGAAATCTTGAGGAAGGAAATGACGATTGCGCAAGTGAGAAAGATGCTCACACGCCTTGCGGTCAACCTCATTGAACAACACAACTACAGCTGACATCACATCTTTCTCAAATGCACCGCTAAGCTGCTTCTTGAGACTAGTCTCTATTATAATCATTGGCATTTGTCCAGGGATGTAGATAAAGTTCCTGCATGACACGGATTAGTTGATAAATTTGTTTTGCAAACTTTCGTGTGAGGGGAAATGCCAAATGAAATTCATGCAAACAGAAAAAAAAATACCTAGTCAAGAAATCGTCTGTAGCAGCGAACAGTATCCATCGGTATACCACCCTAGCACGGACCTGCTGATTTTGAAGGGACTGTTCAATCGTTTCATTAGCATTAGATGGACTAGCTTCCATCTGTTGAGTTGTCCATTAATTCATAAAAAAGTTAGTATGGTTTAAAACTTCTTTTAAAGTTACTAATTGACAATCTAGCATGCCACTAGAACACTCACCAACAGGGTTCACAATAGGCGCATTGCGTATGTGGTCGAAGATTCTCTGGCTCATATTATTTTGCCCAGCTGTAGCCATTGATATCATAGTGAGCCCATGAGCTTCATCTTGGAAAGCAAAAAAAATTTGTCAGCATTTATTTACTTTGAAAATAAGTAGAAATGAAAAACATGTCACTCAACCAATAGTATATCTTACATGGTATGTTAGCAACAAACTATTCCAGGTCTGGTTCATTCTCCATGATAGGTGGAGCCATATCAAGTGGGGTTGCATGGACAACATTTTCTGGAATGTTAGGAGCTGCTACTGATCCTCTTGCCCCTCTAGTGGCATCATGTTTTTTAACCTCTCGAAGAAATTCAATGCTTGGGGGACCTAAAACAAAAACATTGTAGATTATCAGTGATAAGCATTAGTTTTTGAAAGATCCAACTACACTAAGCATAAGAAAAAACACTAAAGTTATTCCAAACAACAAGAAGTTTAGTTACTTTTATCATTTTTCTTGTTACTACAGCTGCTTGGGCCATCAAATATTTTGAAGGCACTGGTTTTTGTTAAGTCAACAATCCCCTTCTTGAGAGTATCAAGAAGATTTTCTGGTTGCTGGACCGACTTGTCGACGTTTCCTACAGTGACAAATATATACGAGAGATATCTCTTGAGCACTTTTGTTCATCCATAAAGTATTTTTGACATCAAATTCGCTTTGAAAAACACTTTCCACATACCGTCATGCCCACCTTTCGACCCGCTCTCCACTTTAGCCTTTCTCTGGAATACTATTGTAGGCTTAGCTTTTTTGGCTGGAGAAAATTAAGTATTGTGGTTTAAATTTTATCCCCTAAAAGGTTAAAAACCTCATGCATCAAAATAGATTTTTGTTGTGGCGAACATTTCACCTTCAGTTTGCGGCCGCTGTTCTTCGACACCAGCTCTACCTTGTTCTCCGTCTACTACATGGGCTTTCCCCTTTGACATATCTATGCTATGCTTGCGGCTATCTGTCCCAATACTATCCTTTTCCTCGATTACCTTAATTAAGCCTTGCAAGCAGGTTACCAGAGTTTTCAGCTGCCAAATGTGTAAATGCACATAAAAAATAGTGAGATGCATGCACCTATGTTGGCTCTTAACCTGAATAATGAAAATATACTCGCTTACTTGTTCAGGAGAATAGTTAGCATGAGCAAATGATTGGGCTTGCAGAGACGCATCATCTGTCCCAATACTATGTTTTTTTTTCTCGATCCCGTAATAAAGCTTCGCAAGGAGGTTACCAGATTGTTCAGCTGCCAAATGTGTACATGCACATAAGAAACAGTGAGATTCATGCACCTATGTTGGCTGAATAATGAAAATGTACTCGCTTACTTGTTTAGGAGAATAATTAGCATGAGAAAATGATTGGGCTTGCACTAGTGCATGTGCATGAGACGCATCTGTTGTTGCGTTTGAGGATATAAAGACACCGCCTACAACAGACTGAGCTGGGCGTGACTGGTTATCAGCTATTCAAGAGCATGGTGTTCCTTGATGCACAACACTGCCATTCGTAGCCTCCTCAGCCGGCAACACAAATTGAAAAGAAAAAGATAAATAAGGTCCAGTTACTTGCTTTTTCAGTCCTACAACAAAATGCAGTATGGTCCATTGGGGGTAAGCAAAATCACCTTTCTCAACTTGAACTTCTCGTACAAACTACAAGATCCTGCTTTAGTAATGTGATTTATTTGCGCCAAGATCTTGTCGTTGCTGTAAGCCTTTGATCTTGGGACATACAGAGAGTGCATAGGCGTGGGTGGTCCCATTATTTTGTCGAGGTACAAAACATGTTTGATAAAAGACATCTGCACATCAATATGTTGGGTCAGACCATGTGTAAAAATAAAAATGTATTTACAAGAGCTAACCTGCGGCAGTATTGGGCACGATTCTAGCTTGATGTTCGTCAAACCTTCACGTTTAGATTTTTGCACAGTAGCCACATCATCCATCGTGGCGTTGAAAACATGCTTGGCCTAGTTGTATTTTGCTACCAGCGGCTCTAACCACTTGTACATCGATCTTACCAGGACACATGACAAATCCTGCAGGGTAGTACATTACATCAAAAGTTTGTCTTATTTTCGTTGCAGTAAGTAATAGAGGTATCAGCAACAAAAAGTTGGGACGGCTATGGTAAAGAATGACAAACAATGTACTCAAATGTATTTGTTCATATTGTAATAAGAGGGTCATTTTGGTCAGGCGGTATTTTGATCTGGATATGCTAGTGTCATGGCCATATTAGCACACATCCGAAAACATTGTGCCTTCAAAAAGGATTTCAAAACTTTATATCACTTATGTTCATGATTTTTTTGAGTGAAAAAGATATGACATGAGCATAGCCCAACATAAAAAAGAACCACGAAAATTCGATGTCTACACATTCTTATTACATACTTATTTCCTTTGTTACTCAATAAATCATGTATACCAATTAAATTAATCAGGCTAGCACTTCAGAAGAATGACGGGTGGCTAGATTAACTTTTACTTGAAAGGACCCCAACAGTTGTAGGTGTTCAATGAAAATGGTACGACATGAGAGGACGAGATGAAACTATATGTGTTGTTGTTTGCCCTATCTTATGTATAACTTTTTTCACTCCCAAGAGCTGGCATGGCTACACCCCATATTGGCCCTTAACCTGCTTACATACGTGGGCCGAGATGAAGTTCACTTGTTCTTGTGTGCCCTAGATTATTAGTTACAAACCCCGCTCAAATAAAAGATTTCAAGTTGCTTTCTCCCCTACTAGCTAGTGGGCCAAGGCCCATGCCGCCCTGCATATTGAATAGATGGGTGGTCCATAGCTCAGGAGTTTTTTCTCTCCAAAATGTTTGTCGGGCCATGCATGGCGCATGTCGACCTGTAACCAGGTTCGGTAGGTGGGCCAGGCCATAGCTAATGTATAAGTTTTCTCCCTCAAGAGCTGGTCTGGCCGTAGCCCATGCCGGCCTTTATCGTTCTTAGGTTTGTGTTTTTCTATTTGCCACACCCGGGGCTTCAATTTATATCCAGTGGTACATCTAATCTAATTTATGACAAGTATGAAAAATATATCCCTAATGATATACTTCATGGACTCACGATACGTACTCAAAAGTAAAAATGTGGTAGGGTTATCACACTTGTTAAAGAAAGTGTATCTGACTGTATTTGTTTTTTGAAAAGTCAAACAAGTGCAAGTTTGACCAAGTTTTTAGAAAAATATATCAACATTCACAATATGAAATTTATACCATTTGATCCATGATGAAAAGTAGTTTCAAAGTTTATCTACTAGGCATTGCAGATATTGTTACTTTATTTTATAATCTTGGTCAAACATTCACACAGTTGACTTGCACGGAAACTAATACACCTTATATTCTGGAATGGATGGAGTAGAAAATAAATGAAGCTCATGTGTAAATGTGGATTTGTACAAGCATATACTGCTAATCAAAATACCAAACTGTTCTATTGCACTATGTTACCCTATGATAAAAATTCCTTATAAGAAAGGTGTATTGCGAAGCCATATGTACCCAAATATGTACCACTATTGAAAAATCCTGCCTTATAAAAAAAGATATTTAGAAAGAATAACGTATGACAGAGCCATCTCTAGCAAAATTTCTACGGTTCTATTGAACTAGGCTGGCAACAATGAACCTAAACTCGACATTAAAAAGTGGAAGCAGATCCAACAGCTAAAAAACAGAAAAAATAGCTAGTACTTTGTTAAGCATGTGCGTCTTACCAAAGCTAAATGCGAGGAATGACTGGATGAAGACCTTCTCATCGTCCTTATTCTTCTCCTTGCTGATGAGACGCTCGAGGTTATCCCTCGCCGACTCAAACGTCAAAGTGGCAGTTGCCACACCGTCGACATCTAGTGCCTCCGCCAAGTTAATGGGACCGCTCGGAATGCCAAGAATTGTTACGGCATCTTCGCAGGTCATCACGACACTATTTCCATGGCCATCGTCCATGTCGGCAGTGTGCTCATCTATCCTAGACAGCACGAAGACAGTGAATTGCCGTCTATGCTCCTAGGTGACGCTGGCCGAGATCTGCGGAAGAAGGAGTACACGACGGCGAGTTTCCGGCGATGGAGTTCCTGATGCAACCAACTAGGAGGTAAGGCAGAAATCCTTCACCCCCTGTCCTCTTGCCCCCCCCTCACCACCAATCCTCTGTGCACAGTGATTATGCTTGTTCATTCGGAAAAATTGGTCCTGACCCATAACGGATCTGCTGGGCTGCAGGTCCGTGGTGATGGAGGAGGTGAATGACAACCAGATGCCAATGGAGCCGTTGCACTACGAAGCGGTTGCGACGGCAACGGAGGAGCTGTCCCCCATGGCCACTGTAAGCGTTGAGGGGCAGGTCTGTGCGGCGGATGGGGCAGCTGCTGCAGAGGGGGATGATGAGCCGCAGGCGTCTGAGCAATCTGTTGGCCAGGTTGATCCAAAAACACCAGGCTGGACTCGCAGGTAACCTCTGTCTATGCTAGATCTTGCGCTGGATACTGTTCTGTTCTGCTCAGCTCTGGGATGCATAGACATACTGGGGAAAGACCGACTGAATCAAATGCTACAGCAGTACAATCTTATGTGTTCTGCCTTGTGCCAGCACGGCTTGCCGGTGTCGAAGTGACAAGCCGGACATGTAAGAATGTGGAATGTCACGAAAATTGGGTATATGTCAGTAGAACAATTACTTTCATAGGCGCTACCTAAAAATGACAGGGATTGTGCTCGTCACTTACCGTTGACCTCAGTATAAAGCTTTAGGCAATGTGTTAGTCGCCTGGTGGTCCGCTGCTTCATCCCTAGTGTTGGCGTCACCATTAACGTATCGCTGCTGTCAAAATTCCATGTACAGATATTTGTAGGTGTGATCAACTTTTTGCGCACATGTAGCACCGACAGGCACTGCTCGAGGCTTGAGTGCTAGTTCACGCATGTGAGCCGCTGGCGCACTTGTCGCCAAAATGATAGCCACCTCCGTCTCTGCGCCATTTGCACGTTGGCAGTCAAAAAAAAGTTCACACATGTTTGTAGTTGAACTGTATCTTATCTGTTGCTAAAATCCCCTTGTATGAAAGTTATGATTCATTTGTCCGCCCTGCAACATATTATGAGGACAAGCATTGCGCATTGCTAATGATGTTGCCTTTATTTATAGTGCTCACCGATTTGCGGCATACAAGTTCTGAACCAACGAAGCAAAAAAAACGAATCATTTGTCTCCGTTGCCCTGGGGGGATGCATCTGTTTTCATACCAGCAACGTATAAACATTCTGGAACCAACGCATCACTGATATGACGGGCGCATTAGTGATGCTTATTTTGCAAGTACTGAATTCCGATGCATGGGATCCATACCTATTCTGCTTGGGGTCGAAAAGGAAATGTAGGCTGGACTAGTAGTTAGCTGGTGAACAGAAGGTGAAAATATATTGATGAGGCATGTAAATAATTGTCATGTGCATATTTTCGGGGAATTATGAAAGATTGATAAGGTAATCAGAAGGATAACAATTAGAATTGTTGTATATGGTCCCCCCGACACCATCGCTGTAGCAGCGGATGTGCTGGGGGAATAAAAAGGATAGCATGCTTGGGGTGTTGCCGAGGCACTATATTAAAAATAGTAAAATGAAGAGCATAATTTATATTGCAAGCCTCCAGAAAATGTAGATTTGAGTTACACATTCATCATGATGTTGACGCAAGGAATCGTTGAAATGCAGGGTTAGGATTGGAGCTGCTGCTCCTGGGAGGGCTCCTTGCCCTGGGCGAACCAGCGCCCTTGAGAAAGCACTTCGGGGGTTTGGAGACAATTCGGGGAGCATTGTAGTTGTACCAGAACTGGGCACAAGCTTTGATACGCTTGGGGAGGCCTACGATTTCTACAATCTCTATTCATGGGAGAAGGGGTTTGGAATAAGATATGGGAAGAGTAGGCTGAATGTGGAGAGAACCAAGTGCATGCAGGAAATTGTTTGCGGATGTGCGGTATGCCTTTCTATAAATTTGTGGAGTACTTTCATTCATGTGTTTGTATGATTGTGGTTTGTGTAACCTGACTCGTCTATACTTGCTTTGCTGGCTTTTCGCAAGGTAAACCAGGTGTGGAAAACACGAGATCGTGCCGATGTGAGTGCCCGGCATTAATAAGACTGCTTCGCACAAAGGACAATGGTTGGTACATAGCTGAGCACCGTGAGCAGCACAACCATTCGCTATCTCCCACGTATGGGCAGACAATACACTGGCCTTCACACAAGCACATTGATGCGTACAGTAGAGACTTGGTGGAGCAGTTGCGCCAGAACAATGTCAATCTAGCTAAAGTACACAGCATAATTGGAAGCTTCTTTGGTTCAATGGAAAGGGTGCCTTTCACAAAAAGAGCTCTGAAAAATTTGTGTGGTAAAATAAATAGAGAGCAATCGGAGGATGATGTGAGGAAGACCATGGAGGTGTTCGCAGAGCTGGGTTCAAGAGACCCTCACTTCACCTATCGTGTGTAGGCGGATGAGGATGGTCGGATGGCAACTCTTATGTGGGCAAATGGGAGCAGCAGGTTGCAATACACCTTCTTTGGAGATGTCGTTACCTTTGATACGACGTACAGAACAAACTTGTACGACATGCCATTTGGTCTGTTCGTTGGTGTGAATAATCATTTTCAGAGCATCATCCTTGCCGGTGTTCTTGTCCGTGATGAGAAGGTCGAGACATTTGAGTGGGTTTTCACATAATCATTAGAATGATGGGTGGGACTGCACCGAAGACAATTCTAACAGGTGTGATGCCTCGTTGTAAAGAACTATTTGTGCTTAAAATTTCTGTAGATGTCCCGAAAGGATTGTAGTCTAATAGCGGTGTGTGAGTCTATGCAGATCAATGCCGGGCTATGGAGGTCGCCATTAAGAATGTGATGCCTCAGACGGCACACTGTTGGTGCAAGTGGCATCTGCTGAAAAAGGCAAAAGAATCGCTTGGTTCGCTGTACTCGAAGAAGAGTGAGTTCAGGGCAGAATTCCACAAGGTAGTAAATCACATGCTTACAATCGATGAATTCGAGGAAGCTTGGAAGATATTGGTGGAGAAATATAATTTGAAGACACACGACTACATGAGGCAGTTGTATGACATAAGACACAAGTGGGCGAAGCCTTATTTTAAAGGTGTTTTCTGTGCTAAGATGAGCAGCACCCAACGAAGTGAAAGTGCAAACCACATGTTGAAGAACTATGTACCCCCTGGTTGCCTCATGCATATGTTTGTGAAGAAATACATGAGACTGCAATTTGACAGGGAAGCCGAGGAGAACTACGAGGAGAAGCGGACACGGATAGTAAGTTATATTTGATAATGGCAACTTGATGTGCGGTGGTAACATGATCACTGATCTGATGCGTATATGTTTCAGGGAAGACCACTATACAGAGCAAACTTGGCGATAGAGAGGCATGCTGGTAAGATATACACTCGAGCTATGTTCGAGCAGTTTGGACATATTCTTTATGAGTGCAGCGCATACCAAGTGGAGGAGCTGGAGAAAGGAAAAGTGTATCTTGCCATTCATACCGAGGCTGCTAGGAGGGAGAAGTGGTGTAGACTGTCATATAAGGTAACTGTTCTTGAAGGAGGTGATGAATTTGACTGCGAGTGCGGGCAATTTGCACACATGGGGCTTCTTTGCAGCCATGTTGTGAAGGTATGGTAACTGATCTGAAAATTAAGCATCTGTTATTGTAGATATGCATACAATGCGTGCAGTCTGATGTGTACTGAGATAGCAAAACTGGTCATTGCAGGTGCTGGATTTCATCCGTGTTACAGAGATACCGCAGAAACACATTGTGAAGCGATGGACGAGGGATGCACGAGACATACTGCCAGCTCACCTTACTCAATATCAAAGAGATAATGCTCACAACAATCCATTCAGCTTCAGGCATTTCAACATGTATATGAATGCCATGGAGTTGGTTCGGATGGGCGATGCAAGCGTGGAAGCGTATGAGAAATTCATGAGTCTCATCAAGGATTGCATGGTCCAAATGGAACCATTCTCGGAAATAAGGGATGGGCTCGGATTGGAGGACAGGATTGGTCAGCATGGAGATGTTGCTACTGCCCCGGCGATTGCTGATCAGGTTGCGGAAAGTGGAGGTGCCGGCTTCGGGACTGTGAATGATGATGCTACTTCTGCAAATGAGAGTGGGAATAGACTCAGTGGCTTGCTAGCGCCAAAGAAAAGGAAAGCAATGGGGCGCCCAACAACTAGTCATGAGAAGGCACCGTACGAGGGGCTTAGCAAGCGGACTAGGTTCTGTAGCATATGTCGGCAGCAAGGGCACAAGCGGACTACTTGCCCGGACCGGGGTGATGCACCAAAACCTGTTCGCAAGCCAGCGAGGTGCAAAAATTGTGGAGTTGAAGGTCACAGGCGAAACACCTGCAACAAAGTTGGTGAGCTGCGGGTTATTGGCATGTGAGCGATTGGCATGAACTTCTTAGGCTAGAAATCTGTAGCACTCAATGAGTGGATCAGTGTTTATGACGTTAGAACAAATCAATTTTCATGCTTTGCTGAGTGTATGCAGTGCTATGCTTGTGTAAAATCAGTTATCTGGAATCAAAAAGATGATGTACTGTTGAACTGTTGTGCATCTAAACGTATGGGGTGTTTGCATGAATTAATCTTCAGTACTTTGTGAGTTCTTGTACAACCTACTGATGCATTTGTGTGGTTGTGAGTGTTGCGTCAGAGTGCATATATGATATATTTAGCAGTATGCTGGCGCATATATATCACTAGTGAGAGAAAATGAGTAATGAAGATAATCCAATTGCATATATGATGGCGCAACTATTTTCCTGCCTGTGCTGCAAAAAAAGGTGTCACCAATTCAGAGTGAGCATGCTCTGTGCTCATATTAAAATAGAAATTCATCCGATTTTGACAGGTGATGCCACGTTTCAGAGTGCGTTTTTTGACAGGTGTATGCCTGTCGGAGGTGTGGCGCCCTTTGCTGTACTGACCCATTTCGAAGGCAGCGAGAACGAAGACGAGCAGTAAAAAATGGGCACAACCGACGTTAGTCCAGAATCTCCGCCCTTCCGGCCCAGTCTGTTAGTGGGCATCTGATCCATAGCCCATGTAGCTCACGGCGTGACGAGCCAACAATGACAGGCGTGGGCCCTTACAACTGTTCATCGCATGGAATACGACAATAATACCTGGGCCAATACAGTTTGGGTTGTGCATCACGAGGATTGCCAGTGGCTGGGATACCGAGACCACCTGTGCTCCAGCACAGAAGATCACTTTCGCTATGTTACCATTTTCATATCTTTCTTTATTTATTACATGCCACATCATCTATTTAACCTACATTTGTGTGATGTTACTTTTACTGTGGGTAGTCTAAAGGATGAACGGGAAGGCATGTCTACGTGTGCTCCTATTGCTCTTGTGGTGGGAGAACTGACATGCTTTTTGCATTCACGTCTGCTATTTATACCACCGGTAACAGTTGGTGTGTTCAGTTTTCGTGTGGGCATTTAGGCTCACCGCCAGCTGCAGGCCCGCAATCCATACAGGTTGTGTTCAAAAGGGTGGTGGGAAAAAATCAGAACGGCTTCCGATTCAACTTCCTTCTGCTCACAGTCGGTACGGTCCCATGTACTACTTGAAAAGACTGCATGCTTTACGTACACTTAATTGTTGCTATCAATGCCAAATCTTTTCCCTAGAAGGAAAGCTATATCCGGCTTACCATAAGTGCATTGGTTGGGTATCTTTTAGCTAGGGATTGCATGCATTCTATTACTTTTTTTAAAGGATTGATAGTACTCTATAGTATTGACCAGTGGGAAGAAAAGAATTTCTACTCGTATGTTTCCTTTAAGTTTTTTAAGACGGACTAAAAAAGTGACCCGGCTAGGTACCTTCTATTGAAATCTCCCAATGGTACTTATCCCGGCAGTAAGTGAAGTTCTGACGGTTGCTAGAAATTCGAACGTCTAGATTTTTCTCTTTTTGCAAAACTTATTCTTTATTATCATCATTGAGATAATAAATCCAAAGGAATTGATCGAGAAATATTCTTCTAGCACTGTTTTTTTTTTTTTTTGAAGCTAGCAATCTCTATATTGCAGCAAGGTGTTGTAACTCTCCTCCGTACCAGATGTTGTATGCTTGGAACAGGTAAGCTCTTTCGTTCGTATGCACTAGTAGTACTTCTATTTATAAAATTAATCTCACCTGTACAGTGTGACCGCAGTTCACGCCTTTTCATCCTTAGGCTCCGTTTCCAAGCAACGTTTGACAGGACGATGGATTGAGATGTCACCCTAGATATTCGTTACTGTTGTGCCAAACGCATTAAATGTGTGGTTTTCATTCCCAACGCTAACGGAAGGAGCCACAGTGCAGCACGGGGGCATCGGGCACGTACCATCATCATGACCTGTCCTGTCCTTGCAACCCCATTGTGACCAATCGGTAGTTTATGAGCCGCACAGGATGTAGCGCTGCGTGTTGACTAATTGTGCTTGCAACCAATGCTGGCCGATAGGGTAGAATAGTAGCTGCACTGGATGGAGCACTGCGTCAGGCTTCTTGAGCAGGTACCGCCAAAGCCTAGTCCGCTAGGTACGAATAGCACATTGACTACCTAGATTCGTATTTTTTACCACGATGTAGAAAAATGGCTTACTGTGGTAGTTGCACTGGATGAAGCGATGCGTCAGTCGTCTTGAGCAGGTACCGCCAAGCCTAGTCCGCTAGGTACGAATATCACATTGAGTACCTATCTTCGTTCTTTTGACCATGATGTAAAAAAAATGGGTTATTGTGGCAGTGAAAAATAGTTAACCAAGGTTAAAATTGGTATGTAGTTACTAGCTTACCTCTTTTCATCATGATGTAAACGGTCGGTACCGTGGCAGGGAAAAACTTAACCAATGTAAAACGTCAGTTACTGAGGCAGTGAAAAACTTGTCCAAAAGGTTAAAATTTGATTTGTAAATACTAGTTTGACTTTTTTCATCACTATGTAAAGAAAGATGTGCTACTGTGGCAGATAAAATACATACCCAAGGTTAGAAAGTTGGTATAGATTTCATCTTGGCTCTTTTGCGCCCTTTGATAAAAAAAAAGTGCCATTGTGGCAAAGAAATACTTAGATGTTTCTGACCGTGTTGAAAAGGATCCCCACGTAAAAAATGTGTCTACATTTAGTAAAATGGCTCTTTTGGACATTAAGTAGAAGTATTGTTAATATGGTAAATATAAGAAAGATGTCGAATATGACAAGTAGCCCGTTTATTTTAACCATAATTCAAGGATTTAGATAGCACAGTGGATGAAAAATTTATTGAACATAAAAGAAGCTTCTACAGTTGATTTTTTTTTCATATAAACCGTAAGCATTAATGAGTGTTTTTCAAACAAGGTAAACACACCGGGGTTTTTTTTTTCATATAAACCGTAACCATTAATGAGTGTTTTTTAAACTATGCCCTGCTTGCCATCAAAAATCTTTTCTAGGACCCTCCTTCCGAAGCATGGGATGGCGAAAATGTTTTTCACATCTTTAGGGCTCATTTTGTACTGCCTACTTCCATCTATAGTTATCATACGTCTAATCTCATCCACTTTGCTCAGCAACCATATTGAAAACTTCAAGTTCAGTTTGTTCAGCAAGGGGAATTTCTGTAAACCTTCAAACCCCATTTCGGTAACAATTTTCCTTTTGAAATCATCAAAAGGAGGATATGACCATGAATACGAGTTTTGTGGAGCACTTGGATGTCGGACAGCTGCCATCGCTGCGTTCAAACTCCTCATCTGACCAGTCTGGTATATCCATGATTTGTTCAATACAAGACCACAAACCTATCAACAAATATCATAGATGTATACGTGTGGTTATTTATTTGTTGTCGAGTTTATTTATAAAGCAAAAACGTATTATTCTGGATACGTGGAGTTTATTTATTTATAAAGCAAAAAGGTATTATTCTTAGTACTTCTACCGCTGAATTTCTCCCGTAATTTCTAACTGGATACCGGCTTGTCTATTTTCACTCTTAGAACTGAAGACACTTTCACGTACATTCTACGCTAGTCTCTTCTTCCTCGCCCAACTACAGTCGTATCCATGTACACAAAACAGAATGAAGAACAGAGATAGAAAATCTTGAGCTCCAGCTAACTAGAACCGGCAAGAATAGAGATAGAACAACATGAGCAAGTTGTTTTAGGAACATACCAAGGTCCGTCGCCATATTAGACCAGTCCCGACCTGGCGAGGCTGCACTCACACTGGCGCACTCCTTTCTGGAGAAGAACTATGTGAGAGACCTTGTGAGCCTTAGAGTGGATAAATGGAAGGAGGAGGAGGTCTGGGGTGAGGAAGATGATTGCATGGGATACCTTAGCCTACTCAATGTTGCTCTTGAGGGGAGAGTTATCACTCATTTCAAGCAAATAAACAAGTAGTGAACAGTTGGTCATGCATGAAGACGTCATTGCAAATGCCCGATGCAGTCTGACTATTGTATTGCCTAGTGTGTAAAAAATTGAGTAGGCTTGTATAGCAATTCATAGCTCATGACCTAGACTAAACAACTCACGCCATGCATGAACACTCCCGCCAACTCCCTCCAACAGTTCCCGCCATGCATTGTTTAGCACATAAACTCTTCTCGCCATGCATTGTTTAATCAACCATGCAAAAAAAACATGCACCCCGTTCCGAGCCTCCCAGCTCCGGCTCTGCCGCGGTCGCGCTTCAAGCCGCCGCCTCCGCCGTTGACGGTACAATCTCGCGCTGAGCCACCCCGCTCGCCTTATTCTGAGCCGCCGCGCGTTACCTACGAGCCGCTTTTACTTTAACATTTGGGTCTCACCTTGGGGCGTCCGCGGTCTCAACTTGAGCCGTTTTTGCTGCTACGAACCGCCGCTTGCGCCGAGGTCTTGAGAGATTGATTAAATTCTTATTGAAATTACTAGAGGTTACCCACATCTGCTATATACGGATCATCTATCGTCCGGACAAATCAGGTGAATTCTGTCCAGTCAATTTTTATTGCTACATTTTTTATTATTTAAAGAACAATTACTCTGGCTTGTGATGTTGTTTATGCAGGACAATTGTTCACTTCAAAGAGCGATGGTCGTGTCATGAATATATTGCTCGTGCCGCCATTATCATAAGCTAGCATCGAACTGTGCCATAATACTCAGCGAACACCGGATGATACCATGGATAGGGACACAAGTTGCCGCCACTGCAGTTTGTCTAAACCTCAACAAGCAGCTGGGATGAACCACTGGCCGGATTACTGACACAAAGCATAAAGGGTCATTTATAACCCGGCGAGCTTCAACATATTCCAGTGGTTTCGCTATTCAACTATATGTCGGTTTATATCACGGTCAAGTATGGAGAATCTCAAGACAACTCCTCGAGTCGTCTTAAGTCTCGGGGGCTACGATGACATGACTTAGCAAATTTTGCCAGATTTACGAACCCCGGGTCATTGGAGAGAAAATAACCCGGTCCTGGAGCCTACTGCCACATTGATGAAAATTCAAAATGCTGTCATACAATTTCCGGCTTAAAAAGTGCCTCGCAATCAAAAAAGTTCCGGCTCAATAGAAGAGTTCCGGGTTATAAGAAAAGATTCCGGTTCAATGTTCGACTCAAGGGAAATCTCTCTCCCACAATGTTTTGAGCTCTCAATATCCGGCTCAACATCCGGCTCAAGAGGAATTCATCTCTCGCAAGTTCGAGTTCTTGGAAGAATTAAATGTTGCCAAAGGGAACTTGCTGTCATGAAGCACGGTTCAAACATGGGTATCCTGCCTTATGGGTTTATCATATTATGATCAATATAATAAAGTCGGCATCCCTGGTAATCTAGGGCCTCTGTCTTTTCATTTCTAAGCATCTGAGTCTTTATTATTTGTTCATAAGGTTACTTGGAGGCTTCCAACCCAACGGGTTTAGCTTTCTTACCCTCACGACCAGGCATAAAACGCTGAATCCCGAGTTTTGACCTGCCTGTTTGCAAGATGCTACTCCCCCAGATAATCCTGAATAACCCCTTGTACTCTTAACAGTCAATCTTCTTTAAGACCTTGAACTCGTTAAGGTTAAAACGGCGGTTTGTCATGTGAGGGCCGACTTACAGTAAGCGAGGACAACTCTAAGGCTGTACAGCCTATAAAAGCACTTGGGTCTTAGTGGTTGTGCGGCCCAAGAAAGCGCTTGAATTTTAAGACTGTGCGGCCTATGAAAGCACTTGCATTTTTTCTGAATTTCTCTGGAATTTGTGTTCTTTGAGGAATTTTTCTACTCAAGTGTGTTTGGTACAATTCAGGCCATGCAGCCTTGATTATATGTCTCATAATTGAGCAAATTGGGTTTCGTAACCCGCCCATAGCGGACTTTATGTCGCCAGGATGTTTTTTGCCTTGAGCAATCAAAATCATGATATTTCATGACTCCGGGTTGATATTGGCTCCGGATTAGAATTACCAAGGCATCACCATGGCATCAATCTACAGCCGACAGTATGAGCCAATTTTACAGGTATGTTTTTAATTATTATAATATGCGAGGTTTGATAGCCCGCCCTGGCTTTTGACTGTAAGTCGCCAATATATTTTGGCTTCGATGGCCTTAATTCTAGTCTTTTCCATAATTGCATAAAGACTATATTATGTTAGGGTTGTTACCCGCCCTGGTTTTTGACGTTAAGTCGTCAGGGCATATGTTGTTTAAACTTTGTGCAGGACATGCAGAGCTATGATTTACATAAATGATTAAGTTTAAGCCCATCATTAAAGATTAAAATTGGTGTTTCAAAAGGGTCATCAATTCTTGATTTTTACCAAGGCTATAAGCCACCGGGTTGCGTCCTGGAGTACAATGGATGCGCATTAAGTTGCCATCGGCCAAGA
This sequence comes from Aegilops bicornis, assembly GCA_021605145.1. Taxonomy (NCBI): domain Eukaryota; kingdom Viridiplantae; phylum Streptophyta; class Magnoliopsida; order Poales; family Poaceae; genus Aegilops; species Aegilops bicornis. Next base: position 680,923,941 of record CM038669.1, on the reverse strand, counting down.
GCCACTGAGTATTGAACTCCGGATTTACTTGTCAACAGATAAAGTATTCAAATTTTTAATAGCCAAACTCTGCTCGATTTTCATTAGAGTATTGAATAATTGAGGTTTTATATTGGATTATATTATTCAAATCTTTAATAGCCAACTTGGCTGGATTTTTATTATGGTTATCAATAATCAGTATTATGATTGAGGTTTTCAAAAGCCGCTTCAGAGCAACATCTATTCTTTCTTCTTCCAAGAGTACCGTTCACAATAGAGAGCATGGTTCAACATTAATATGCAAAGGCTTTCAGCAACGTTATCCGGACAATGGATATGGTTTATTTAGTCCCGAGTCGCTGCAAGCATACGACCCAACACTTGGGGCTACATTATTCAAATCAGGATTATATCAAGTATGCAAGTCCCGTGTCACTGCAAGCATGCGCCATGGCACTTGGGGGCTAATGCAAGGTCGTTTTTAACTCGCCTCATTGAAGATCCAACCCATCACATAGTGATGAGGCGGCCCTTGGGGGCTACACTGGTTGAAATTTTATGAGCATAAGACAGTTACAAGTCCCAGGTTGCTACAGGCAAGACAACCCGGCCCTTGGGGCTACACATGGGAAGTTTAAAATGTGCAGTTTATGATTGGCGACTTACATGCATGAACAACCTGGATTTCTCCAAAGTTGCAGCATTTATATTAAAGCAAGTCTTAAGCTATCAGTACGCTCTCCTCTTAAGACTTAGGGGCTACAAGTGATATGCATAAAAGGGAGGAACATCTTCAAGTTCTCAGTTTTGAGCAAACCAGATATCATATTCTTAGTGGAGCAATTGGCAAAGTGTATCTCCTATAAACTATTCATAGAAAGGCCCAGTAGCCGACTCAATGATTGGAAGCTATATTTACAAAAGCAAGCACCAAGTCGCTATAAGATTGGCCCGGTGTCAGCAACAATCATGACCTGGTTTCATCAGTTTTTATAACCTGGCAATTTTGGTGATTGTAACTCAACAAGTTCTACATCTTCAAGCCGGTTGAATATCAGATGAATATTTCAAAGACCAAACTTTTTGTCAAGTCAGAGCATTGGAGGCTGACTCAAAATGGATTATTATTTACAATGTTTTTCCACAAGAAGCCAATGTCAGCAAATTGACTATGAAGCTGGCCTATTTGACCCGGACTTTCCAGAAAAAGGAAAATGACAAGGACTTAAGGATGATAAGGTGCCGCCTCAGAAAAACTTTTAACTTGGAGCACAAGCTGTCAAATTTGTTCTTGTGTTTATTTTGCAGGATCAGTTTAACATGGATAAATCCAAATTAAACTGGGGACTAATATCGGGGATATACCCCGCGGTATGACCCGGCCGAATATATGACCCGGCCGGATATATTACCCGGCCGAGACTTGACGCTTCATCGATAACCCGCCCGAAGACTGGCGACTCACTGGTCTAGCGACTCGCTGATGACCGCGGCGGCGGGTCAGATGGATGACAAGGCCCAAGGCCCAGAGGGCCGGCTCATGTTATTGGTGGGCCGTCTTAAGAGGAAAGGCATAAGGAATATTTCCTTATCAAGGGAAGCAAGATTAGGATTCCACTTGTAATAGACTAGTCCTAACCCTACTAGGACTCTACATGTAACCCGCCCCTTCAATTTATATAAGGAGCGGCAGGGCACCCCAAGAGGGACAAGTTTTAGACAGACAAGTCAATAGCTCTCGAGGGAGAGATTGCGAAAGAGCACCCTTGTAATCGTGAATATCACCATGATCAATATCAATGAAGAAGGATGCAGGCTTTTACCTCCACCATGAGGGGCCGAACCTAGGTAAAACCTCGCGTCTCTCGATTCCGACAAACCCGTTCAAGCTACAAGCTAGTTGTGATGGCCTCACGACAAGTCCTCACACTAGGCCATCTGTCATGATAAAACCACGACAATGAGCTCAAAATAGCATGACCACCCTTCGTGCTAACTGGTTTTCATTCTTTCCAAAGGACGAAACTACTATACACACAATGATTCCTTGTACAAAATTCGCATGATGCAATATCCACTGGTCGTTGCGCTTTCAGTCCCCCGCGGGTTGATCTGCTACATCATGTGTGATTCGTGTGAGAGATATCGTCCATATAGCACTGCTGTCCAAAGAACATACATATTTAGAATTAAGATGTGCTTATTTATTAAGTGTGAGTTCATTTCAGAAAAGCAAACAAAAGAAGATACATAGAGCAAATCGAGAGAGAGCTAGGGGAAGGCAACAAAAAGCATACTATACGAAGTAAGCAGCGTCCTTGCAAATATGGAAGCACAAGATGGCATAACTATGGCTATGATAAAGACTAATTTATGGAACATAAAATCACTGTTATGGCCTACAATAAGGATGATTAAATTTTTAGGCATGGAGTTATGTTCAATTTTTGCTCTATTTAGTTTAAGGCAGTGCTAGGAATCAGACTACTGATATTTAGCATCCTATCAGACTACTAGTCCACCATTAGATTGATGCAGCCTGAACCGTGTGATTGAAGAGGTGGGCCTAGGTAGTTACTTTGCATGTTGCACTAATTGCGATTTGTTTCCGGTCAACTGCTCCCCAGAAATCACGCTAGACCTACATCACTTTAGCAGTAAAATCCGTACGCACGTTCAAATCTGCAATAAACTGGGAGAAACTGGTGCATCTAAGGCTGGTCATAGTGGATCCGGCTTGCCTGCTCCCTTGCTATGCTCCCATCCATGCTCCCATTTCATCCTACGGCTGTCCTTTTTTTTTTCTTTCTAATCTAATCATCTCCCCCCTGATTTTAAGGGGGTGGGACCGGGCCTTATTTTGTTCCAATCAAATCAAGCCACGTACGCGGGAGCACAGATGGGAGCACGCGCAGGGAGCAGGCAAGTCTCGTCCGATCATAGTGGGAGTAACTTAGCTAATAACATAGCACAATCCAAAATATTTTTGCTTATGTGGTAAGTAGTTAATGAGAGGTGGTAACATAATATGTTACTGTAACATAGCGCTTTCCAAGACAAGATGTGTCTACAAGTTAATAAATGAAGCCATCTATGATACTATTATTATGTTACTTTGCATTATAAAGGTAGTAACTTAGACTAGTGTCATGCACATGACACTAGTCTAAGTTACTCCCCATTATGACCAGCCTAATGCATGCTGTTGGCCAGTTTTTTGTGACTGGGAAGCACATACTCCCAACACGGTTATATGGAAACACGTTCTATCACTTGAATAATTCATTTTGCTTCTATTTCCCAGCGAATTTGCTTCCATATCAACAGGAGATTGTTTCAATCCGGTGAGATTTGTTTCCAGCGCGACCATTTATTTTGTTTAGATCAACTAGAGGAAATTTTGTTTCGAATGACCATAGAGCTGCCACCAGTGCAACAATAAATGCTTCCAACAATACAAATATATGATTCCATCAAACACCTTTTTTACCATTGTTATTATTGACGGTTTAGAAGAAATTAAATTGGGACTTTGCTTCCAAAGAATTTGGTATTTGCGTCCAAAGGAATGGGAATTTGCTTCCTAAGATTTTTGTATTTGCGTCTAAAGAAATGGGAATTTGCTTCCTAAAAAATTGTCATTTGCATCCAAAGAAATGGGAATTTAGTTCCAAAGAATTTTGAATTTGCATCTTAAAAAATGAGAATTTGCTTCCATATATACAAAAATAATAATACATGCATGTGACCAGGTTTCGCATCGCTTGGGCACAATGGAGACGCCATGCTTCAAAAGATATGTATTTTGCTTACTATTTTCATATATCACAGAATTTCTTCCATACCAACATATATTTGTTTCAATAAAAAAGGAAAACATATATTTAAACATGGGAATATGTTTCTGTAATCTGGGACATTTGTCTCGGTTAAACGGAGAATTTGCTTCCATGGTGATCACGAAGCACCGCACCATCTACGGCAGTGACATGATCTGCAAGCACAAATGCGAAGATTGTCACAGGCACTGTGCCCTTGTGGAAAGTCTGTGTTGCATCTTACTACCTTCTTCTGTGCTTCCTGCAATACGAGACATAATCATGCGACGGAGTTAACAAAATTGGATGAACAAATCCGAGCGATTGAGAAGAACTCTACAATGCTTAAAATAGTGCGATCCAGTTTCAAACTAGTGCATCAGTCGGGACTTACATGTGCTTCATCCTCGTCGCCTACTTGTATAATGCTGAGATGCAATGTGGCCCGGTAATCCACCCTCCTGTCTCCTGCATGGCGTGAGAGCCTATCCCAGTTGGACTCGTCTCCAAACCGAGAAGACGCTCAGGCGAGGTGGATCAGAGCCTCAGAGGCCAAAACTGCACGTGGAAAAGGCTCCAATCCTGGCGGAATTAAGCACGGCAACGAGGGAGGTTACAAGCTTGATGGTGAGCAGGTGGTGGGTCAGTCCCCGCGAGGCCGGCGGACAAGATGGCGCAGCGACGAGGTGGAACGGAGGCCGTGGGTCAGAAACTCGTGCTGGGTGATAGAGGAGAAGCGGCGACGGGCATGGCGAGCTCAGCGATGTGCACGGGTGGACAGGAGAGATGAAGGGGAGGTCCTAACCGGCGCTCTCAGCGCCAGTTTTGATTACTGACGCTCGAAGGTGCTTCTACTGGGCCGGCCCAGTATTACTTCGTTCGCTGGCAGGCAACGCAGACAAATTTAAGCCAAAAAAGAAGCAAGCTGCAGGATCGAACTCGCGCCATGATTGTAACGTACGAGTATGGTTAACAACCACACCAACTTGGAACTAGCGACTAAATGAACAAAAAAGTTGACAAAACTTTTAAAAACATCAACATTTATTGGAAAAATGAACAAAAAAGTTGAAATTTCAAATGATGAACGATTTTTAAATATACATTGCACATTTTCTGATATACGCTGAACAGTTTTTAAATACACACTGAACATTTTTTTATGTATGCTGAACAAATATTTAAATAAACATTGAACATTTTTGTGACATACGCTGAACAATGTACAAATATGCATTGAACATTGTTGTGAATATATGCTGAACAATTTTAATATACCCAATGAACATTTTCTTAAAATGTTGAACATTTTATTAAATATACGATGAACATTTTTGTATATAAATATGCAATGAACTGTGTATAAATACACAAAAAAGAAACAAAAACTTCATTGAATTTGAAAGAAGTTCACCGAGTTTCAAAAAAACACCGAGTTTGTAAAAAAAAGTTGATTGAAATTGAAAAAAAAAGTTCATCAAGTTTGAAAAAAGTTCATTGAGTTTTAAAAAAAGTTCATCGAGTTTGAGAAGAGTTCATCAAATTCGAAAAAAGTTCATCGAATCTGAAAAAATTTCATCAAATTTAAAAATAGTTCATCAACTTTCAAGAAGAGTTCATCGATTTTGAAAAATAGTTCACGCATTTAGCAAAAGAGAGAAGGAAAAAAAGAACTAAATCTTCAAAAGAAAGGAACAAGAAAAAAAGGAGGAAAGGACAAAAGAACGTAGAAGATGCAACTAGCCACATCAGATATCTATGGCGGATTGGTTAGTGGTGCTCGGAATCAGTGAAGACATCGTGGGTTCGAATCCCTGTCCGGCCTGGCCCAGCAACGCGCGCTGGCTCCCGCTCGCTCGCTAGCCGCCCACTCTCGATCGCTGGCTCACGCACGCTCGCTTGTTTTTTTTCTTTCCCCAAAAATTGCTACATTATGTCATGATTTTCTTAGAAAAAAACAAACCGGGTTGCTACAGTACATACTCTTGTTCTTAGGAAAATGTTCATCCAATTTGAAAAAAGTTCATTGAAATATGAAAAAAAAGTTCATCAAATATGAAAAAAGTTCATTGAATTAAAAAAAGTTTATCAAATGTGAAAAAAAGTTCATTAAATCTGAAAAAGTTCATCGAATTTGAAAAAAAGTTCATCGATTTTGAAAAAAATTCATTGAATATGAAAAAAAAATCATCGAATTTGAAAAAAGTTCATAGAATTTGAAAAAAGTTCATTGAATTCAAAAAAAAGTTTATCAAATTTGAAAAAAAGTTCATCAATATTGAAAAAATCTCATTGAATATGAAAAAAAGTTCATCGAATTTGAAAAAAAGTTCATCGATTTGAAAAAAAGTTCATTGAATATGAAAAAAAGTTCGTCGAATTTGAAAAAAGTTCATCGAATTTGAAAAAAAGTTCATCCACTTGCAGAAAAAAAAACATGAAGAAAGAAATTTTCTCGAATTTTAAAAAAGGGAAAAAGGAAATGCAGAAATGAAAGGGGACACAAGAAAGGAAAGAAACGATGTGTGTTGTCGCAGTGCGTTCGGTGGCGCGTTGGTTGTCGCGGCCCGCCTTGATGCAGGAGGTCGCTGGTTCGATTCTCCCTCAAGCGCACTTTTTTGCGGCTATGAAAACATATAGTACGAAAGGTAAGGTGGGCCGGCCCTTTAGTAGCGAAGGAAGGAAGTGGGTGTGTGCGCCCGCTTAAGGCGCCGAATAGGAACCAGCCAGATGAAGGGGGTTAATTAAGGGAGAGAATAAAGGGCGTGGGCCAGAAAATCGGATGGTTAATATCAGGCTTGATTTTTGGGCATCTCTCAGCCGTGAGATCAAATGCAAATCGATGTTGTCCGACGAGTCCGATGAATGTTTCTCATCAGACTTCTGTAGAGAAGTGTTTCCCTTTAGTTTAAGTCTATCTACACAATATCTATTCTATATAATGTTGACGTCTTCCTATGTAATATATTCAAGCTAGATTATCAAATAGATGTCTTCCTATGTAATATATTCAAGCTAAATTATCAAATAAATAAAGATGCATGAATACCACTCTGCTAGAATCATTTAATTATTCCATTGACTTAATTCTCATACCAAGAAACTTATTAAAACCAATAAATTTACAAAATGAAAATGTAGAATAATTTCACATGCTATACAATAATATATATTGTGAAATATTAGGTACCCAACGTTCACATAGTGAAGATCGCATCATTAGGTAAAGAGGCGCCAAGCTACCTGTGAGCCGGAGCAAAGAGTCTATACCACTTCATCACAAGCACTAACTCAACAGGAGTCTACACCAGGATGATCTTATCTGCCATGAGCTTCTATGTTTCTTTCATCTTATTGCAACGGCATCATCGCGTACCATTTATTCTATAGAACGTGCCACGTATGGCAAGAATAAAGGATCCTTATAAAAGATGTTCTATAACCGTGTGAAACATGCAGCCTGCATGATGGAAATATATAAGTATGCTTCTTTCCAACATATCTTCCTCCGTCCACATTTTTACGTACATGATTCTGCCATTTTAATCTAATAACACTTATATAGGCAGTTAACACAATCCATATGGACAAAGTGTATTAACAGGCAACGTACATGATTTTGTCATTTGAAACTAATAACACTTATTATAGACAGTTAACACAATCCATATGGACAAACCGTATTGACAGGCGTGACGGCACGCCGCGCGGGCTCTGCTAGTATTACCTAGTTGCCTGTTATGATATTCCTTTAGGCATTGTTTGGATAGATGGTATATATAAAACCAATTCTCTATAATCCAGGAACCTAATGGAATAAAATCATGTTTGGCTAATCTAACTAATCCATGTATATGGAAAATCTGGTTTTCTGTAAAGGTGGAATTTTGGGTTTGCGGATTAGTCATTAAAAAAATGATCTACATCCACCAGAACAATTTTCCGTGAAACCAAGAACACGGCGGCGCAGGTGTCCGCGTTAGAGAAACTCTGGGTGCGGTGACGCCCGTGGCCGCCGTCGGCGGGCTCACCAATGTGCCAAACCTCGAGGTTGTTATCCTCCAGCCGTTTTGTGGCCATCCATATCACAGCCACCTGTCAGGACCTAAACCAAGAGCTTACTGAAGATGGTGCAAACATCCCAGAAGTTCAGTTATCCAACTGTGCAAATGAGATGAAAACGCCCAAGACATGTTCAGTGGCTCGGATGGACTCCTCACCGTTTCACCTGGGTTTAAAACCCTAGTTACTAATTTATACCGTTAAACACTGTTTATCATCTTACTGCGGTGAGCTGGACTGTAGCTTAAAGCAGCCGCGGAGGCATGAGCCGGGCAAGTTGTAACATCAAATATTCCATTTCCTAGATAGAACCCTAGATATCGTACTGCAAGACGGGGTCTCCGTCCTTGCGATCTACCAGATTTTATCTCCATTAACTCTAAAATTCCCCTGTTCTTTAGTAATTCGAGTGGATCCATCAAATTCCTATTGATTTGACCCTCACAAAGGTATCAGAGCGTCGGCCAAGTTCTCAGCGGCGGTGGAAGGCGGCGAATCACGAATTGAAAGCAGGAGGTTGGTATCTCTCATAAAATCTCTCATGTCCCTCCTTGTTCGTGGCAGTGGTGTTTTCTGGTGGAGGCGACGAGGCGGCGGTGAAATTCGGGCGAAGATCAATGAAGCTGAAACGATTGCTGTGAGACACTCTCCTGGTGGTAAAATTCCGGTTTCTGCAGAGATTCGTGCGACAAGGCGTTGCAACTGTCGAGTTCTTGGTCTGCGGGCGCAAGTGTTGGTAGACAGCTTCAACAAAAGCAATGGCAGACACAAGAGCAAAAGTTCAAATGACAGTCGACAGAGTGGAAAAAGTAGTAGCAGATCTGATAGCTGAAATAGAAGGGCTACAAGATCTTAGATAGGAAGTAAATCAACTAAGGGCGGAGATGGTGACCATGCCCAGAGTAGAGGCGAAGTTGTATGATATGAACAATGAAATTCAGATAACTCCACAGTTGATTTTGCAGAACATGAACATCAACTCCCAGAAGACAGAAGTGGTCACCCTAGTTCCTAATCCTCAAGAGGTACTCAGGCAGGCATGCCCTAGTATACAAACACAAGTTACAGTTCCAGGCAGCACCACGGTGCTCCCAGAACCAATTACCAAAAATTTAGACCAAGAATTCAGGGCTCAAGGTAAGATACCTATATCCAGTATAGCAGGTCTTAAAACTGGTCTATCAACTGGAAATCTGTTTACTGAAAGTACCAGGTTACACAATGACAAAGAAGTACCAGGTCCATTTTAGTTTAGAATGGCTTCAGCAAATACAAGTGGAATAATGCAAGCACATACATTGGGTTTCTCATGGAACAGTGGATACTTTTCTCCTATCAATGCTCCATTTTACTCTCCTCCACATACTTACAACCCAGTCACTGGCCAGTACATTAACATGACCACAACTGCACAGGGAGTTCCACCTGTCTATCAAGCAGTAGGGAATGTATATGGTTCTCAGAGAAACCACTATACAACTCAGTTGGGTGGTGTCGGTGTCAAAACCGGCAGATCTCGGGTAGGGGGTCCCAAGCTGTGTGTCATGGATCGATGGGTAACAGGAGACAGGGGACACAATGTTTACCCAGGTTCGGGCCCTCTCTATGGAGGTAATACCCTACTTCCTGCTTGATTGATCTTGATGATATGAGTATTACAAGAGTTGATCTACCACGAGATCGTAATGGCTAAACCCTAGAAGTCTAGCCTATGATTATGATTGTTGTAATGATCTATCGACTAGCCTGTCCCTGGTTCATATAATGCACCAGAGGCCTAGGATAACAAGAGTCCTAGCCAAATACGCCGGTGGGGAGGAGTCCTTTTCTTGATCACCAAGTCTTGTGGAATCTTCCTCGTGTATGCATCAGCTGTCTGAACTGGCCCATGAGTATACGGCCATGGGGGTCCTCGGCCCAATCTAACTGATCGGGAGACGACGTGGTGAGTACCCCCTAGTCCAGGACACCGTCAGTAGCCCCCTAAACCGGTCTTCAAGTTGGGGATGCTCCTCGATTCTTCCAAACTGTTCTTCGTCTTTGGTCGTCGGTCTTGAAAACTGGTTCAACAAATCATCTCATCTTCGATCTTAAGGATCGCCGAAGTGAATCCGAAGAGTTTACACGCCGGGTATCCGAGGAGCCCCTTTAAGTTCTCGGCCTTTATCAATGTCTTGTTATTTTTTACGCCACACCTCGGGTTTGAAGTTGTTCCCGTGCGGCGGTGTCCTCTTGCATCTGAGCCCCAACGTCGGACTGCATTCGAGGTATATTTTGCAGCCAAGCACCAATGCCGGACTGCTTCCAAGCTCCAACGCCGGAATGTGTCCGAGCTCCAACACCGGACTGTGTCCAAGCTCCAACGCCGGACTGTATCCGAGCTCCAACGCCGGACTATATCCTAGGTGTCATAGATTACCTTAGTTCAAAAAAGTTGAAGGAGTTAAGTCGAGCTTAATGCCGGAAATGCCCTCTATGGAGCTAGCCACTGGCTCCCGAGCTTTATGCCGGATTGCTTCCGAGGTGGTGCACCACCCGACCGTGGGTTTTTTGTGAATATTTTTGACTAGTGCAATTTATTCTCTGCCGAGATATATAGCCAGTATATGTATATCCAGTAGCCCTCATGGTGTGTGTCAATCTAAAACCCGAGATGCACCTGAAGGAAAACATGAAACTGCTGTTCCTAGTAGCCCCTGAAACTCAGGGCGATGCGCGAAATCGGCCTGAGGATCAACTCCTAGCTCGGTAGCACGCGTAGGAATAGAAACGTAGTGTAATATATTAGAGATAATAGTGATCGACGAACGGTCCCTTGAGAGAGGGTCTTGAGAAGTTGCCGCAATATATTAGCTTGACGCTAGATAGGTCCAGATGGTACCTATTGTTGTCCGAAGACACGTTTTCCCATAGTTTGGTTAAGCCGAACACTGAGCCCTTTGAATTTTCTACATTGAATAGGCAATGCAGTAGCCCCCGAGACACTGGTCGGGTGGCAACACCAGATCAGGGGATCGTTGTGCCCCTTTAATATTAGTAAATGATAAGCTCGAAGCCCAGTAGCCCCCGAGCCTTAATGTGGGCACGGGTGGCCGAATTAAGGATCGATATCTAGAGTAAAATCACATAGTATGTGTAATGATTCTTGTATCCAAGTACTCTACATCATTAATGCTCTAATCCGCATTGTACAAAACTTTGTTGACCGACCATCGGCTTCAACCTCCTCGGCCAGCAGCCAAGGAGTGTTTGTCCTACTTTATAAATCCTTTATGAGGGCAAAGATTTACGACAAACAAGGCAATCCGGCCATACGGTTTTATAAACAAAGGTACGCGGAGAGATATGTTATATTACTTTTTAACGTAAGAAACTTCTTCCAATGAAAATAGTCCCGCTATCGGTTCCTTTCTTTGGGTTGTCATGCCAAGCATGATCATGAAACACCAGCTCCGATCAATGTAGGAGCAAAATATTGAGGATTTAGTTCGGGGAAAGTTCCCGAACTCTATGGTATTAATGAACCAAAATTTTCACTTCCGTCGTTGCCAACCAATGTGATCCTTTAAGATCGCTAGCTTTCGGCTTCACCCAGTCTGAGGTACTAACTCGGATGACCCGGTAGTAACAATCACAAAAGTGATCCCTTTACCGCCTAGCCGAACAATCGGGAACGTAGGGGTAAGCACAGGAGCCAGGCAACCCAACTTGGCCAAAATCTTAAGTCAAATTGATGCATATTTATGGCTTTATAACGATAATTACATAAGGCGGCGCTCGTATATGGAATACAAACTCTGATGATATATGCTTATTTTGACTCCATTGCGACCGTTTAGCATTTGAAAGTGGCCCATCTTCGGCTTCCACCCCTTTGTAGATGCTACGCAGGGTGTTTCCGCGATAACAAAACAATCCTTAGCCGACGTCTCGGTGCCCGAAGGCGGTTGTGTTAGCGGAAACGAGGCAATCAGATATGCGGGCTTTATAACTTTCACTTAGTCATAGGATCTTAAAGTTGGGAGGCCAGCTACTAGCCCCCGGTTAGTGTTCGGCGACAACCGAGGTCAAGCCATAAACACTTCGACCAATGTTATGAACGGCCCGTCATTTAACAGTCATCGGATCACTAACTAGTTTACGCCTATTATGACAGTCAGTTTTTGGCTTTCTCCACTGAGGTGCTTAACCATGCGAGCTTGAAGCACAATCGCAGTGGTTCTCCCTTTGCACACCTAGCCGAACAAAGCGGAACGAAGGAGGCAAGCACAGGAGCCGGGCAATCCAACTATTAACCAAAGACACAATTCGAAACCAATGCATATATAGCAATATCCGAGAATGTTTTTGCCGAATCTCTAAAGGTGTCCGCGTTGCACTGCGAGACTTATGCTGGAAACACACAAATAGTTTAAAAGTGCCATAAGCTTGGAAAACCAAAAAACGTCAGTTAAAACTTGACGTCCGAACAAGATCAAGTGTTCGGTGCCAATCCGAAAATTGGAAAAAAAATGTGCTTCTGTCGTGCTTTAACATGACACATCCGATGTCAAGACTTCACGCGGGTCAGCCTACGGCTTCAAGCTCCTTATCCCAAAGGCGGAGTACTTCTCCGAGGTCAGTTTAGCGAACTAAACTCGAGCGGCTTTTAGAGAGAAGACAGGCCATCCGACTATTGACTATACACTCGAGTTGGAAAAGAAGCATTAGAAAAAGACTTTGCAACGACCAAGAAGAAAACACATTTACTATAAAACAACTCATATAAATTTTAAGAGCCCCCAAGTGACTTGGGTAAAAGAATTTATGTATAATGATTGTATGTACCAAAGTACTTATATCATATATGTGTTCACCCAAACTTTAAACACGCCTTAACCGACCGTCGGCTTCTCCCTCTCCGGTCAAGGGCCAAAAAGTGTTATGTACTCCACCTGTCGAGAATATAGACAGTGTTTCCGATAACCAGGCAATCAGGCCATAAGGTTGTAACAGACAAAGCGCGCTCAGGGAACTTGTGCTATATTACTGACGAAGTGTAAGAAGCATCTTCGAAGAAAATAGTACCTCCACTGATACCTATCTTCGGTTGCTCATTGTTACTATGAGACTTGTGCAATAGATTTTTTGTACTCATGAGTTCTGTTGTGTGACGACCATGACTGAAAACAATAAGAGCGCTAGCTTTCGGCTTCACCCAGTCTGAGGTCCGAGCTCAGATGACCCGATCGTGACAATTGCAGAGGTGCTCCCTTTACTCCCTAGCCGAACAATGGGGAACGTAGGGGTAAACACAGGAGCAAGGCAACCCAGCTTGTGGAACACTTAAGTCAATATGGTGCATATTGTGGCGTAATACACGAACAAGGAACGAAGCCGTACAAGTATAATCATATGCAAGAGGAAAGGCTTCATAAAGGAAGCCGCCAAGTAAACGGGGTATTTGAATTTGTGTGTCACAAACAAAGTTTTGACAAGGAATTTTGTCACAAGCAACTTTTTGCCAAAAAAATATAATGCTTGGTCGAACCGAACAAAATTCAAAACAGAAAGTCTTTGAGCATGAAAGCGACTTAGCTGGTTAATGTGCTCGGTATTGATGACGCAATTCGGGCTTGTGGTGGGACGAATATGCCCATTGATATGTGACAGATCTGACAAGGTTCGCAGTCCTTGGCACGGGCGAGGTCCCAGCCCCCAAGCTCGAGGTGTCTGAGCAAGGAGTTCGGCACTCCGGAGTAGTGACCGCATAGTCAAAATCAACTACCTGCACACATAAAACAATGCGGTATAGGAAATAATAATATATATATATAATCCTTGCATAATTGCTTTACGCAAAAATAATTTATTTAAAGAGATATGGCCTGGCGCCGAAGCCAATGTCGATGCAGGGCGTCGGCGTGACGCAGTGAAGGCGTGACAAAGCCTGAATTTGCAGGGCGTCCGGGCTCCAGATGCGACGTTTGCTGAACTACAGACAGGAAACAGACCGAACCATCACGCAACCATCGTTAATGCGGCCATCATTTGACAAACCTGTGTATGGATGATGGAACAAACCAGAGTAATAATTTTTCGGAAAAATAAACCCAAGCAAGAAAAAATTACTAGGATTAATAGCACCTTGTTTATCAGTTGTAGCAATCTGAAAATAGGTTACTCCCGAAATTGGGACTTGATCCGCACATCCATTGCCTGTTGAGCGATGGAGCGGCGGCATGGTGATGCCGGCAAAGGTTGGCTTGCCGAGGCAAAGCCCCCGGTCCGGCTAACGTGACGAAGTTGGTCGGTCGATACCGAGGTCTCCGGAATTGGTCGATGAAGGGATGTCGAAGCCCTCGGTCCAGACGAGGAGACAGAGCAGGTCGGTAAGGAGATGTTGCAGCTGCCATGTCAGCCGAGGTGTTACAGTAGTTCGGTGTGATGAACATTGGCTCGATGAAGCAACGTGCTGGCTTGATGAAGTGACCGTGTGGTGATGCCGGCGTGCCCACTCCGTGTAATCCATGGGGCGGTGATGTTGGTGACGATTTATCCTTCGCGATGCCGAACTCTTGTTCGGCTTGCCGAGATGATGATCCGAAGAAGTTGAGCTCGGCTCAACAAAGTGACGACGTGTCTAGCGTAGGTTGGCAGCCATAGAGCAACGTTGACGGGCTGGTTTGACACCGGCGCGATGGTGAAGATCATATTGGAAAAGACTTTCAAATTAGCGGGATGTGTTTAGGAACAAAACACAATACCCCATACAAAACTTCCTTCAAAAAGGATTTCCGAAATCCCGTTCATAATAAAGATGAATTCGGGTCGGATTCGTTCTCACGCAGAAAACAGATCCGAAAAGTGATGCACTAATCGGAAGGTTCCCGGAGTTTGGACGGTCGGATCGAGCTGAAATTTTGAGGGCTGGTAGATATGGGAATTCCACAGCAGATGAACGGTTGGATCTTCCAAAGGACCTCCGAGCTGGGCTCTGGAGATAACGCCCTAAACTCGTTCAGATTCCCGTCCAGATTTAACAGGGCTCCAGTATATCGTAGATTGCCAGAGATTCCTCCATCGGAACTCGACGAAATTTTCCAGGGTTGTTGTAGACTCAATTCCGCATAATTCCACTAAATCGATCGTTAAAATGACACTTGAGGAGGCGGTGGCGGTAGATACAAGTTTGCTGTCCGAAAAAACAGCACAGACGCCCGAGGGCAATGTTGACGTTGAGCCCCCGAGCTTCATGGATGATTCCTCCATGATCTTGATAGAGATCGGAGTTGATGTTGATGAAGGCCCTCATCCGAACATGACGATCGGAGATAGCCACAGTCCTCGGTCAAGCCAAGGTGACCAGTCGAGCCAGTGACGAAGAAGCCGACGTCGAAGTTGATCTGCAGTCGAGCCATTGATCCTTTGCCGATCACACAGCGGAACTCTAAATGAAAGCACCATTTTTGGTGTTAAAACCGACAGATCTCGAGTAGGGGGTCCCAAGCTGTGTGTCATGGATCGATGGGTAATAGGAGACAGGGGACAAAATGTTTACCCAGGTTCGGGCCCTCTCTATGGAGGTAATACCCTAATTTCTGCTTGATTGATCTTGATGATATTAGTATTACAAGAGTTCATCTACCACGAGATCGTAATGACTAAACCCTAGAAGTCTAGCCTATGATTATGATTGTTGATATGATCTATCGAGTAGCCTGGCCCTGGTTTATATAATGCACCAGAGGCCTAGGATAACAAGAGTCCTAGCCGAATATGCCGGTGGGGATGAGTCCTTGTCTTGATCACCAAGTCTTGTGGAATCTTCCTCGTGTATGCATCGGCTGTCTGAACTGGCCCATGAGTATACGGCCATGGGTGTCCTCGGCCCAATATAACTGATCGGGAGACGACGTGGTGAGTACCCCCTAGTCCAGGACACCGTCAGGTGGTCCATCTTATTTTGTAGAGGCAGTATTAAAAGGACCAAAATTGGAAATTCCACTATTTAGTGGAGAGGATCCCATTGGGTGGCTCATAGCTTGTGAAATTTTTATGACATGTCTGGAACTCCTTATGAATAGTGGGTTAATTTGTCCACATGACATTTACAAGGTAGAGCTACTAATTGGTTGAAAAACAAATGTATTCCTTGGCAGATGGTGACTTGGCAACACTTTTGCCAAATGATAGCTGACAGGTCTTCAGAAGCTAGTGTTCATGAAGCTGTGGAACTTCTGAAAAACATACAACAAACTCATACAGTAGCTCAATACATTGACAACTTTGAACAGTGTGTGGCCTTAGTGGAAAGAGACCATCCCTGTCTTCAGGAAAATTCCCTGCTGAGTTGTTTTATTGGTGGTTTGAGAAGTGACATTAAGCATGAGGTTTGTGGATAAAAACCTACTGGGATAATTGAAGCATATTGGTATGCTAAAGTATATGAGAAAGCTGGAGCTGCCAGAAAAATCCAGAGTCCACCAGTTTACAAACCTAGAAACTACCCTTCTTCCAATAGAAATCCTTCAAATTCTTTACAAGTGCAAGTTCCAACACCAGAAAAATATAATGTTCCCTTTCCTAAAGATGCTAGACATTGCTGGTACTGCAAAGAACAATGGACAAGGCAACACAATTGTAAAATTGGCAAAACACTTCACATTTTACAAGAATTCGATGAGGATGAGGACAGTGACAATACAGAAGATAGCACTGGACCTGAACAAGCTTATGATACAGCTCCAAACACTCCAGACAAAGATAAAAAATAGTGGTACACTATAGAGAAACCTGCACAAGCACATATCAAAAAATGCAACAGAGGGAACTCCATGTCCAAATACTTTCTCCTTGATCATAGAAATTGCAGGAAGGAAGGCCACATCACTCTTTGACAGTGGTTCTTCAGTCACTTTTATAAGCACATATATTTCTATTAAAAGTGCCTCCAACAACCAATGCAACCCAGAAAAGTCACTGTTGCTAGAGGAGGCAAACTCATGCCCTTATCAAAAGTACCACCTATAGATTTCAAAGTGCAGGGTCACACTTTCTGTAGCAGCTTTAAAGTTCTAGATCTGCAGTCTTATGACATCATTTTAGGTGCTGATTGGACATAACAGTACAGTTCTATCTGTTTGGATCTAGTAGAAAGAATTCTGATTGTCACAAAGCAGGGGCAACCAGTGACATTATTTGATCATACCGTTCCTAAGAAAGAGTGTATTATTCAGCAGCCAGGATGGAAAAATTGGTACAAAAAGGTGGGATGGGATATATTCTGCAGATCCATCACATAGAAATAGAAAACAACAAAGATCATACTCCACCACCAGTGGCAATGCAACCATTACTACAGAAAATTGCTGATATATTTGAAGAGTCACAAACAGTTCCTCCAAGAAGAGATTGTGATCATAAGATCATATTAGAGGAGGGAGCAAAACCAAAAACTTGAGACCTTACAGAGTACCTCAGTATCGGAAGCAGTTATGCAAGAGATCATTAAGCAGTTGATCAAAAAAGGGGAAATCCAGGAAACTTTTAGTCCCTTCTCATCACTGCTATTATGGTCAGAAAGGAAGATGGAGGATGGAGGTTATGTGTGGACTACAGAGAACTGAATGCAATTACTGTGAAAAATAAATTTCCAAGGCCCATCATTGAAGATCTTTTACATGAATTACATGTGGCTAAAGTGTTCACTAAGTTGGATCTTAGATCTGGATACCATCAGATCAGGATGGCCACAGAAGATATCCCAAAAACTGTTATCAAAACTCACACGGGCCATTATGAATACACAGTAGTTCCATTTGGGTTGTCCTGTGGTCCAGGTACTTTTCAGGGCCTTATGAACACTATGTGTGATGAAACCAATGAACCAGAAAAGAGAAGTTTATGCTGGTGTTCTTTGATGATATGTTGGTCTTCAACAAATCCATGGAACAACATTACACACACTTGGAGAGAACTTTTGCTGTGTTGAGGAAACATGAATCGTATGTGAAGTTGTCCAAGTGCACCTTTGCCACAGATCAAGTATGCTTATTTGGGTCATATCATATCAAACAAAGGAGTTTCTACTGATCCTAACAAGATTCAAGCAGTAAGAGACTGGCCAGAACCAGAAAATGTCACAAAGTTCAGAGGATTTCAAGGACTGGCTGGTTATTACAGAAGATTTGTAAAGAATTATGGACAGATCTATAGACCCCTTCATGACATGCTTAGAAAAGATGCTTTTCAATGGGGACTTGAATAAAACAAAGCTTTTCAAACAATAAAACACACCATGACCGGCTGTCCTGTATTGGCACTCCTAAATTTCACTATGCCCTTCACAATTGAAGCCGATGCTTGTGCTAAAGGTATTGGAGCTGTGCTCATGCAAAAAGACAGACCAATTATTTTTCTTAGCAAAAGTTTGGGACCCAAATCTGCAGCCCAATCTATCTATGAAAAGGAAACAATGGCCATTCTGGAAGCACTTAAGAAGTGGAGACACTATGTGCGGGGAAATATTTAATCATAAAAATAGATCAACTATCTCTGAAATATATGACTACCCAGAGATTAATTGAAGGGGTTCAACACAAGCTGCTGCTCAAACTGCTGGAATATGATTATACCATTGAGTATAAGGAAGGAAAAGAAAACTTGAGAGAAACGTAGCATGCAATTTCGAAAAAATTCCTACGCTCACGCAAGATCTATCTAGGAGGTGATTAGCAAAGAGAGGGGGGAGTGTGTCCACGTACCCTCATAGACCGGAAGCGTTTGCCAACGCGGTTGATGTAGTCGAACTTCTTCTCGTTCCGATCGATCAAGTACCAAACGTACGACACCTCTGAGTTCTGCACACGTTCAGCTCGATGACGTCCCTCGAACTCTAGCAGAGTGTCGGGGAAGTAGAAGAGTTTCGTCAGCACGACGACGTGGTGATGGTGATGGTGAAGTTATTCGTGCAGGGCTTCGCCTAAGCACTGAGTGAATATGACCGGAGGCGTAAACTGTGGAGAGGGGTGCCGCACACGGCTATCAAGCGTTGGTCTGTGTTCTAGGCGCCTCCCCCCCTCATATATATAGGTGGGAGTGAGAGGGGGCAGCAAAGGGGGCGCCCAAGTAGGAGGAATCCTACTTGGGGCCCTAACCCTATTCGGCCCCCCTTACCATAATTCCCGGAGGGGTAAGGAAGGAGGAGGGAGGACAGAAGGAAGGGGGCGAATCCCTCCCCTTCCTTTCTCCCTTCTCCTCTTTCCTTCCCCCTTATTTCGGCCTACATGGGGCGCACCAGCCCCTTAGGGGCTGGTCTGTACCCTTCTTGGCCCATTAGGCCCATGTAGTTGCCGGGGGGATGCCCGGAACCCCTTCCGGTGACCCGATATGTACCCGGTATCCCTAGAACACTTCCGGTGTCCGAATATCATCGTCCAATATATGAATCTTTAGCTCTCGACCATTTCGAGACTCCTCGTCATGTCCGTGATCTCATGCAGGACTCCGAACAACATTCAGTCACCAAATCACATAACTCATACAATACAAAATTGTCATCGAGAACTATGTAGACATGACCGAGACACCTCTCCGGTCAATAACAAATAGCGGAACCTGGATGCTCATATTGGTTCCCTAATATTCTACGAAGATCGGTATCAGTCGAACCATAATGACAACATACGTTATTCCCTTTGTCGTCGGTCTGTTACTTGCCCGAGATTCGATCATCGGTATCTTCGTACCAAGTTCAATCTCATTATCGGCAAGTCTATTTACTCGTTCCGTAATGATTTATCCCATAACTAACTCATTAGTCACATTGCTTACAAGGCTTCTTATGATGTGCATTACTGGAAGGGCCTAGAGATACCTAACGGATACTCGGAGTGACAAATCCTAATCTCGATCTATGCCAACCCAAAAAACACCTTTGGAGATACCTGTAGAGCATCTTTATAATCACCCAGTTACGTTGTGACATTTGATAGCACAAAAGGTATTTTTTTGGGTATCCGGGAGTTGCATAATCTCATAGTCAAAGGAATATGTATATGACATGAAGAAAGTTGTAGCAATAAAACTGAACGATCAATATGGTATGCTAACGGATGGGTCTTGTCCATCACATTATTCTCCTAATGATGTGATCTCGTTCACTAAATGACAACACATGTCTATGGTTAGGAAACTTAACCATCTTTGATTAACGAGGTAGTCTAGTAGAGGCTTACTAGGGACACGGTGTTTTGTCTATGTATCCACATGTATTAAGTTTCCGGTTAATACAATTCCAGCATGAATAATAGAAATTTTTCATGATATAAGGAAATATAAAATAACAACTTTATTATTGTCTCTAGGGCATATTTCCTTCAAAAGCACAGTGGTTGATGCATTGTCCAGAAGAGATAATGTGCAGCACAAGCAGTGCAACAATATAACTATGGCAGTTCCAGCTTGGACCGAGGATGTAATGGAAAGCTTTCAGAGTGACCAGGATAATGAATTTTTTTGAAGAAAGTAGCTACAGATACTAAGAAAAATCCAAAGTTTTCCACCCATAATGGTCTGCACTAGGGGGATTTATGTGGGAGCTAGCACTGACTTCAGATAACAATTGTTACAAACTTTTCACTCTTCTACACTAGGGGGTCACTCTGGAATTAAAGCAACTTACTACAGAATCAAGAAAGTTTTTTACTGGCCAAACATGAAGAAAGATATTGGAACATTTTTCAACCAATGCCCTGTATGTCAGCTCAACAAGGTAGAACATATCCATCCTCCTGGATTACTACAACCTCTTCTTGTTCCTGACATGGCATGGTCCCATATTACAATGGATTTCATCACAGCTTTGCCAAATTCTCAGGGCAAAGAGGTAATCTTGGTGGTAGTGGACAGGCTGACAAAATACGCTCACTTTTTACCACTAACTCATCCTTACACAATCCAAACAGTGTTGGAAACACTAATGGACAATATGATTAAACTTCATGGGCTTCCTATTTGTAAGTATTACCAGAGGCATTCATATAGAGTCATATTATTTCATTTTTATTGAGTTGTAAGTAAATAAAAGTGTGATGATCATCATTATTAGAGCATTGTCCCAATGAGGTAAAGAATGATGGAGACTGATAAGTCCGCAAAAAAGTGGGGACGAGGTTCATGACATTGTTCTAAAAAGATAGAGAGAGGAAAGAAAAAAACTAGAGAAAGGCCCGCGTTGGGTGCAAGTATTTGCTTGTGTGTGTGTGTGTGTGGGGGGGGGGTACTGCTAAAGGTCGTTTGGATAACTCCCCTACTGGTTCGATAAACCTTGGTTCTTTACTGAGGGAAATACTTAGTGCTACTATATTACTTCCCTATTCCTCTTCAGGGAAATCCCAACGTACTCCACAAGTAGCAAAGCGCTGCCAGATCGTACGCTTGCGAACTATAAAGAGCTCGTGCTTTCGTTCTTCATTTGGAGGGACCATTCGTGAGTGGTTCGCTAGATTTTTCATTCATGGTTCATGGGACTCCAAGTTCAATCTCCACTCACTCGTCTACTTCCGCTACAACTCGGAGTCGGTAACGATCATGATCCAATCCTTTAATGCACCTTCATATTGTTCCTGGGTGTTTGTAGGTCGATTTTGTTTTTGTTTTCTGCTACATGTCCCAACATTCCCATGGATGCAGCTTAAGGATTTGGGTCTCTGGTATTCCCCTTACCAAAGGTCCGCGAAGGAGAGAGCTATCTTACGTCACTACATTACCTCCTTATCCTAGCTACCTAATGATAGTAACATCCTTCATATCCGTTAAGGCAAATGTTCTGAGGTCTACTACCTCTTGAGCATGCGTTGGTTTTCCCTTGAAGAGGAAAGGGTGATGCAGCAAAGTAGCATAAGTATTTTCCTCAGTTTTTGAGAACCAAGGTATCAATCCAGCAGGAGGTTACACGCAAGTCGCCTTGTACCTGCACAAACAAAATAAGAACCTTGCAACCAACGCGATAAAGGGGTTGTCAATCCCTTCATGGCCACTTGCAAAAGTGAGATCTGATAGAGATAATAAGATAAATATTTTTGGTATTTTTGTTGTATAGATTGAAAAGTAAAGATTCCAAAATAGTAAACGAGATGCAATGTAAATAAAAGAGATATAATACGATGGAAAAGAGACCCGGGGGCCATAGGTTTCACTAGTGGCTTCTCCCAAGATAGCATATCTTACGGTGGGTGAACAAATTACTGTCGAGCAATTGATAGAAAAGCGCATAGTTATGAGAATATCTAGGCATGATCATGTATATAGGCATCACATCCGTGACAAGTAGATCGAAACGATTCTGCATCTACTACTATTACTCCACACATCGACCGCTATCCAGCATGCATCTAGAGTATTAAGTTCATAAGAATAGAGTAACGCATTAAGCAAGATGACATGATGTAGAGGGATAAACTCAAGCAATATGATATGAACCCCATGTTTTTATCCTCGATGGCAACAAAACAATACGTGCCTTGCTGCCCTGCTGTCACTAGGAAAGGACACCGCAAGATTGAACCCAAAGCTAAGCACTTCTCCCATTGCAAGAAATATCAATCTAGTAGGCCAAACCACACTGATAATTCGAAGAGACTTGCAAAGATATCAAATCATACATATAAGAATTCAGAGAGGAATCAAATATTGTTCATAGATAATCTCGATCATAAACCCACAATTCATCGGATCTCGACAAACACACCGCAAAAAGTATTACATCGAATAGATCTCGAAGAAGATCGAGGAGAACTTTGTATTGAGAATCAAAGAGAGAGAAGAAGCCATCTAGCTAATAACTATGGACCCGAAGGTCTGTGGTAAACTACTCACACATCATCGGAGAGGCTATGGTGTTGATGTAGAATCCCTCTGTGATCGATTCCCCCTCCGGCGGAGCACCGGAAAAGGCCCCAAAATTGGATCTCACGGGTACAGAAGGTTTCGGCTGTGGAAATAGGGTTTCGTGGTGCACCTGGATGTTTCCGGGGTATATGAGTACATATAGGCGAAAGAAGTAGGTCGGTGGAGCCACAAGGGACCCATGAGGGTGGGGGCGCGCCTACCCCCCTGGGCGGGCCCTCCTACCTCGTGGCCGCCTCGTTGCTTCCTTGACGTCCACTCCAAGTCTCCTGGATTGCGTTTGTTCCAAAAATGATTCTCCCGAAGGTTTCATTCCGTTTGGACTCCGTTTGATATTCCTTTTCTGCAAAACACTGAAATAGGCAAAAAACAACAATTTGCACTAGGCCTCCGGTTAATAGGTTAGTCCCAAAAGTAATATAAAAGTGCATAATAAATCTCATTAAACATCCAAAATAGATAATATAATAGCATGGATCAATCAAAAATTATAGATATGTTGGAGATGTATCAAGCATCCCCAAGCTTAATTCCTGCTCGTCCTCGAATAGGTAAATGATAAAAACAGAATTTTTGATGTGGAATGCTACCTAACATAATTTTCAATGTAATTCCCTTTATTGTGGCATGAATGTTCAGATCCAAAAGATTCAAGATAAAAGTTTAATATTGACATAAAAATAGTAATACTTCAAGCATGCTAACCAAGCAGTTTACGTCTTATCAAAAAAACATAGCCAAAGAAAGCTTATCCCTACAAAATCATATAGTTTGGCCATGCTTCATTCTCGTCACACAAAATGCTCCCATGATGCACAACCCCGGTTTCAGCCAAGCAATTGGTTCATACTTTTTAACGCGCTTTAGCCTTTTCAACCCTCACGCAATACATGAGTGTAAGCCATGGGCATAGCACTATGGGTGGAGTAGAGTATGATGATAGGGATTATGAGAAAACAAAAAAGGAGAAAGTCTCAGATTAACGCGGCTAATCAACGGGCTATGTAGATGCCCATCAATTGATGTCAATACGAGGAGTAGGGATTGCCATGCAAGGGATGCACTAGAGCTATAAATGTATGAAAGCACGTCAAAAAGAAACTAAGTGGGTGTGCATCCAACTTTCCTGCTCACGAAGACCTAGGGCATTTTGAGGAAGCCCACCATTGGAATATACAAGCCAAGTTCTATAATGAAAAATTCCCACTAGTATATGAAAGTGACAAAATAAGAAACTCTCTATCATGAAGATCGTGGTGCTATTTTGAAGCAAAAGGGAAAAAGTATAGTAACATTGCCCTTCTCTCTTTTTCTCTCATTTTTTATTTGGGCTTCTTTGGCCTCTTTTTTTCATTTTTTCTCTCTTTTCTTTTTAATTTCGTCCGTAGTCTCATCCCGACTTGTGGGGGAATCATAGTCTCCATCATCCTTTCCTCACATGGGACAATGCTCTAATAATGGAAATCATCACACTTCTGTTTATTTACAACTCAAGAATTACAACTCAATACTTAGGACAAAATATGACTCTATGTGAATGCCTCCGGCGGTGTACCGGGATTTGCAATGAATCAAGAGCAACATGTATGAAAGAATTATAAAGGTGGCGTTGCCACAAATACGATGTCAACTACATGATCATGCAAAGCAATATGACAATGATGGAGCATGTCATAATAAACGGAACGGTGGAAACTTGCATGGCAATATATCTCAGAATGGCTATGGAAATGCCATAATAGGTAGGTATGGTGGCTGTTTTGAGGAAGATATAAGGAGTTTTATGTGTGATAGGGTGTATCGTATCACAGCGTTTGGATGCGCCGGCGAAGTTTGCACCAACTCTGAAGGTGAGAAAGGGCAATGCATGGTACCGTAGAAGCTAGCAAATTGCGGAAGGGTAAGAGTGTGTATAATCCATGGACTCACATTAGTCATAAAGAACTCATATACTTATTGCAAAAGTTTATTAGCCTTCGAAGCAAAGTACTACTATGCATGCTCCTAGGGAAGGGTTGGTAGGAGTTAACCATCGCGCGATCCCGACCTCCACTCATAAGGAAGGTAATCAAAGAACACCCCATGCTTCAAATTTGTCACACAATGTTCACCATACGTGCATGCTACGGGACTTGCCAACTTTAACACAAGTATTTCTCAATTTCATAATTACCCAACTAGCATGACTCTAACATTACCACCTTTATATCTCAAAACAATTATCAGGTATCAAATTTATCATAGTGTTTAATGCACTCCATATGAAAGTTTTTATTGTACCCAACTTGGATGCCCATCATATTAGGACTAATTTTATAACCAAAGCAAATTACCATGCTGTTCTAAAAGACTCTCAAAATAATATAAGTGAAGCATGAGAGGTCAATAATGTCTACAAAATAAAACCACCACCGTGCTCTAAAAAGGTATAAGTGAAGCACTAGAGCAAAATTTTCTTGTTCAAAAGATATAAGTGAAGCACATAGAGTATTCTAATAAATTCCAATTCATGTGTGTCTCTCCAAAAGGTGTGTACAGCAAGGATGATTATGATAAACTAAAAATCAAAGACTCATATCATACAAGCACTAGTGCAAAACCGGCCTTTAGTGCCGGTTCGTGACGGCCTTTAGTGCCGGTTCGCCAACCGGCACTAAAGAGTGGGGACTAAAGGTCCCCCCCCCTTTAGTACCAGTTCGTCACGAACGGGCGCTAAAGTGCAAACACGTGGCACGAGCCAGGCCCGTGTGCGCGTTGGTGGTACTAAATGTTTGTGTGTTTTTTTTTTGAATTTTTGCTTTAGTTTTGTGTTTTCAATTTAATTTAGTGATTTTTTTACATATAATGAGTTGTTAAATCATTAGGTGAAAGTACCGCGGATTAGTTTCGACTGGAGGATCTAGCTAAAAAACATCGTAGTCATCATTATCACTATTTAATCATCATAGTCATTTACCGCTATCTAATCACCACCAACAGTAGCTTAAAGAAGAAACATTCACTTGTACCAGGAGCAAAAATATCATCGAGTTCAACATGATTGTCATGATATTATAAGCGTTCATATATAACACCACAAAAGCAAATCACTCTTTGAGATTAAGTTCAGAAAGAAGAACACGGACATGAAAGGACAAGTACTAAGAGCAGCATGAACTAGCTAAATCACTCCTGCTAGCTACTCTCTCTACTGGTAAAATAGCATAGAACATGTATAGCTCTCACGATTCATCATCTTTGGAGCATGCAGATGAACATGTCTCCTAATCGTGGGCTGCACTTCTCATTGCTGCCCCCTAGTACTTCTCTGCAATCGTTAACAATTTTGCTCCAATCTTTCACTATTAAGCATTCATCGCTGTTAGAAATCCTGAATGCACTCATGTGCAATGTAGGATATCTTGGCCGTAAGCTAACCATTGACATGTGACCTTTAGTCTCGATCCACTGAGGCACAACTGTCATCGGGACTCCCTGTTGAAGAATGTCGTATAGTAATTAATATACTTAGCAATGAAAGTTTAGCAAAAATAATGTATGCAAAAGATGCCTTTGAGGACAAATAGTAAAAATATTACCATCTTTAAGTAAATAGATGTGACCGTAGTTCAATACGATCACTATTGGTGCATACGTTTGAGTACTAACATTTCTAAGTGCAGGAAGAAAATTTGTCTTGATAATATGAAAATCCTCAAGCCATGAAACATAATGACTTATCTCCTCGCAGTTTAGTTCAGCTCCGTGACAGTAGTAGGTCCTGTCTACCAAGCGCCGGACATGTTTGCTTGAATGGAGATAAGCTGTCAATAGAAATTAGTTGTCAATTATTTTTGAATAAGCAATATCAAAGACAAAAATATAGTTGAGAAGAACTCACATAATGGTAGAATTGGAGGCGTCTGCACATCGACCCATATGTCTCTATTACCTTCAATATCATCTTCCGGACGAATATCAAAGGTGATAACCATACTAGGCTCAAATGCATAAGCCTTGCATAGTGCTTGACAGGTTTTGCATTCAAAATAGGTGTACATATGTGCATTATATACTTTGACGTTGAAAGTATAACCATGCTCAGTTTTCAGGTAAACTCTCTTTACCTCCATAGTTTCCATATCATTGAAACCTATCTTATCCAAGACAAAAATTCTTACATGGCAGGGGATGTGCTAGTAGAATAGTGAAAATTAAAAATTATAAGTCAGGCAAATGAAGCATGTATAAGTCATGCTTAATTACGAAAACAGACTCTTCGTTGTGACTTACTGTATCGAATTCGAAGTTCTCATCCAGCTTGATGCTGAATCGCCTATCATCAACAAGGAAATTTCTGTCGCACTGGCCGCGCTGGTCTTCACGGTATTTGCACATAATGAAATTTTTTCCGTCGTCAGACGACATTTCCTATGTTCATATTAGGCGAAACATTAAACACTTACTAATTCAATTAATTCAACTACTTCTGTTAATTCAACTAAGCATTTACTAAAAATAAACTAGTTATATTAATTCAATTAGTTCAACTAAGCATTTACTAAAAATAAACTAGTTCTATTAATTTAACTAGTTCAACTAAGCATTTACTAAAAATAAACTAGTTATATTAATTCAATTAGTTCAACTAAGCATTTACTAAAATAAACTAGTTCTATTAATTCAATTAGTTCAACTATGCATTTACTAAAAATAAATTAGTTCTATTAATTCAACTAGCTCAAATAATATAACTAGTTCTATTAATTCAACTAGTTCAAATAATATAACTAGTTCTATTAATTCAACTAGTTCAAATAATAATCTCATATACGTACCTAAATTTTCTTACTAAAAATAAACTATTTCTATTAATTCAACTAGTTTAACTAAACATTTACTAAAAATAAACTAGTTATATTAATTCAATTAGTTCAACTAAGCATTAACTAAAAATAAACTAGTTCTATTAATTCAACTAGTTCAAATAATATAACTAGTTCTATTAATCCAACTAGTTCAAATAATATAAATAGTTATATTAATTCAACTAAAAATAAACTAGTTCTAATTCAGCTAACATGCATTAACATTTCTAACATTCTAAAAATAAACTAGTTATATTAATTAATTCATCTAAACAATAGAAAATAGAAAATAAGTAAAAAAATATGTGTGTGTGTGTACGTACATGTAACACATGTACGTGTAGTGTGTGTGTGTATGTGTGTGTATGTGTGTGTGTGTGCATGTGTGTGTGTGTATGTGTGTGTATGCGTGTTTGTATGTGTGTGTGTGTGCGTGTGTGCATGTGTGTGTGTGTGTATGTGTGTGTATGCGTGTGTGTATGGGCCAGTGTCTGGGCGGAGGGCGGCGAGGCGGCGGGGCAGGCGGCAGGCAGGCGGCGGGCAGCGGCAATGACGGCGGCGGCAGACGACGGCGGCGAAGCGGCGGCAACGACGAGTGGCGGCTGACGGCCCGGCGGCAGCGGGGCAACGACGATGACGGCGAAGCGGCGAAGCGGTGGGGGCGCCGGCGGCGTCCGGCGAAGCGGCAACGCGATGGCGATGGCGGCGGCGGCGTCGGCTAGCGGTCGATGTCTCGCGCGAAGTGGAGCGAAAGTGGCGAGATAACTGAATTTCGTAAGTGACATATATATAGGAGGGCCTTTACTGCGGTTGGAGCCACCAACGGTACTAAAAACCAATTTTAACGGCGAAGTGGCGAAGCGAGGGCCTTTAGTACCGGTTGGTGGCTCCAACGGTACTAAAAACAACCTAATGCGGTTGGAGCCACCAACCGGTACTAATGGCCGTGCGCTGCCACCCGCCGTGCGCTACTTTCAGTCCCACCTCGCCGGGCAAAGGGCAGCCGCACTGGTTTATATACCCAGCCGCGGCTGCCCTTTCAAACTCCTCTGTATAGCGATCTTACAGGCCTAACTACGACGCGCTGCCACTGTGAGCCTGGCCCTTACAGGCTGTGTTTGCACACCCTAGTTCTTGCAGGCCCAGGCGGCGCTAACATTTTTATGTATTTTTGCTTTATATAATTTTTTCTTTTCTGCATTATTTATTTTCTTCTATTTATTTTTGAGTAATTTTTATATAGTTTTTCCTTTTACCTTTATTTTTCTTCTATTTATTTACGAGTAGTTTTTTTTGCTGTATTTAGTTTTTTGTGAATATTTTTGCTTTATATAATTTTTTCTTTTCTGCATTATTTATTTTCTTCTATTTATTTTTGAGTAATTTTTATATAGTTTTTCTTTTACGCTTTATTTTTTCATCTATTTATTTACGAGTTGTTTTTTATGTATTTAGTTTCTTTGTGAATATTTTTGCTTTAAATAATTTGTTTTCTTTTCTGCATTATTTATTTTCTTCTATTTATTTTTGAGTAATTTTTTATATAGTTTTTTCTTTTCTGCTTTATTTTTTCTTCTATTTATTTCTGAGTTGTTTTTTTGCTGTATCTTCCTCTTCTTCTTCTTCCTCCTCTTCTTCTTCTTCTTCTCCTTCCTCTCCTTCTTCTTCCTCTTCTTCCTTCTCTTCTTCCTCTTCCTCTTCTTCTTCATCTTCCTCTTCTTCTGCTTCCTCTTCATCTTCCACTTCTTCCACTTCTTCTTCCTCTTCTTCTTCCTCTTCTTCTTCCTCTTCTTCTTCCTCTTCTTCTTCTTCTTCTTCTTCTTCTTCTTCTTCTTAGTCTTCTTCTTCTTCTTCTTCTTCTTCTTCTTCTTCTTCTTCTTCTTCTTCTTCTTCTTCTTCTTCTTCTTCTTCTTCTTCTTCTTCTTCTTCTTCTTCTTCTTCTTCTTCTTCTTCTTCTTCTTCTTCTTCTTCTTCTTCTTCTTCTTCTTCTTCTTCTTCTTCTTCTTCTTCTTCTTCTTCTTCTTCTTCTTCTTCTTCTTCTTCTTCTTCTTCTTCTTCTTCTTCTTCTTCTTCTTCTTCTTCTTCTTCTTCTTCTTCTTCTTCTTCTTCTTCTTCTTCTTCTTCTTCTTCTTCTTCTTCTTCTTCTTCTTCTTCTTCTTCTTCTTCTTCTTCTTCTTCTTCTTCTTCTTCTTCTTCTTCTTCTTCTTCTTCTTCTTCTTCTTCTTCTTCTTCTTCTTCTTCTTCTTCTTCTTCTTCTTCTTCTTCTTCTTCTTCTTCTTCTTCTTCTTCTTCTTCTTCTTCTTCTTCTTCTTCTTCTTCTTCTTCTTCTTCTTCTTCTTCTTCTTCTTCTTCTTCTTCTTCTTCTTCTTCTTCTTCTTCTTCTTCTTCTTCTTCTTCTTCTTCTTCTTCTTCTTCTTCTTCTTCTTCTTCTTCTTCTTCTTCTTCTTCTTCTTCTTCTTCTTCTTCTTCTTCTTCTTCTTCTTCTTCTTCTTCTTCTTCTTCTTCTTCTTCTTCTTCTTCTTCTTCTTCTTCTTCTTCTTCTTCTTCTTCTTCTTCTTCTTCTTCTTCTTCTTCTTCTTCTTCTTCTTCTTCTTCTTCTTCTTCTTCTTCTTCTTCTTCTTCTTCTTCTTCTTCTTCTTCTTCTTCTTCTTCTTCTTCTTCTTCTTCTTCTTCTTCTTCTTCTTCTTCTTCTTCTTCTTCTTCTTCTTCTTCTTCTTCTTCTTCTTCTTCTTCTTCTTCTTCTTCTTCTTCTTCTTCTTCTTCTTCTTCTTCTTCTTCTTCTTCTTCTTCTTCTTCTTCTTCTTCTTCTTCTTCTTCTTCTTCTTCTTCTTCTTCTTCTTCTTCTTCTTCTTCTTCTTCTTCTTCTTCTTCTTCTTCTTCTTCTTCTTCTTCTTCTTCTTCTTCTTCTTCTTCTTCTTCTTCTTCTTCTTCTTCTTCTTCTTCTTCTTCTTCTTCTTCTTCTTCTTCTTCTTCTTCTTCTTCTTCTTCTTCTTCTTCTTCTTCTTCTTCTTCTTCTTCTTCTTCTTCTTCTTCTTCTTCTTCTTCTTCTTCTTCTTCTTCTTCTTCTTCTTCTTCTTCTTCTTCTTCTTCTTCTTCTTCTTCTTCTTCTTCTTCTTCTTCTTCTTCTTCTTCTTTGCATTAACCTCTTTAGTACCGGTTCGTGCCATGAACCGGTACTAAAGATGCTGGTGCCCGGCCAACACCTTTAGTACCGGTTCGTGGCATGAACCGGTACTAAAGATTCGCAATGAACCGGTACTAAAGATTCGCAATGAACCGGTACTAAAGGTCACCTCCCGCCATGTCATTTGAACCGGCACTAATGGACGCATTAGTGACGGCTCGTATGCAAACCGGTACTAATGTTTCTCATATTTGACCCTTTTTCTACTAGTGAAGACGCTCCAAGCAAAATACATATCATGTGGTGAATAAAAATATAGCCTCAAGTAAAGTTACCGATAGACGAAGACGAAAGAGGGGATGCCTTCCGGGGCATCCCCAAGCTTAGGATTTTAGTTGTCCTTAAATTTTACCTTGGGGTGCCTTGGTCATCCCCAAGCTTATGCTCTTGCCGCTCCTTATTCCAAAATCCATCAAATCTTTAACCAAAACTTGAAAACTTCACAACACAAAACTCAACAGAAAATCTCATGAGCTCCGTTAGTGCAAGAAAACAAACCACCACTTTAAGGTACTGTAATGAACTCATTCTTTATTTATATTGGTGTTAAACCTACTGTATTCCAATTTCTCTATGGTTCATACCCCCCGATACTAGCCATAGATTCATCAAAATAAGCAAACAACACACGAAAAACAGAATCTGTCAAAAACAGAACAGTCTGTAGCAATCTATAACTCTCAAATACTTCTGGAACCCCAGAAATTCTACAAAATTTGGAAGTCATAGGTAATTTGTTTATTAATCTTCTGCAAAAAGAATAAACTGAAATTCACGTATATGTGATTTATGAAAACTAATCTCGTGCGCGTAAAAGTTTCTGTTTTTCAGCAAGATCAAATTAACTATCACCATAGGTTATCCTAAAGGTTTTACTTGGCACAAACACTAATTAAAACACAAAACTACATCTAACCAGAGGATAGATGAATTATTTATTACTAAACAGGAAAAAAAAAATAACAAAAATAAAATTGGGTTGCCTCCCAGCAAGCGCTATCGTTTAACGCCCCTAGCTAGGCATAAAAACAAGAATAGATCTAGGTATTACCATCTTTGGTATTCAATTCATAAGTGGCTTTCATAATAGATTCATAAGGTAATTTAATTTTCTTCCTTGGAAAGTGCTCCATGCCTTTCCTTAATGGAAATTGAAATCTAATATTTCCTTCTTTCATTTCAATAATTGCACCAATCGTTATAAGGAAAGGTCTACCAAGAAGAATAGGACATGAAGGATTACAATCTATATCAAGGTAAATGAAATATACGGGCACATAATTTCTATTTGCAACAATAAGAACATCATTAATCTTTCCCATAGGTTTCTTAATGGTGAAATCCGCAAGATGCAAATTTAAAGAACAATCATCAAATTCATGGAAAACTAGCATATCACACAAAGTTTTTGGAATCGTGGAAACACTAGCACCCAAATCACACAAAGCATAACATTCATGATTTTTAATCTTAATTTTAATAGTAGGTTCCCACTCTTCATAAAGTTTTCTAGGGATAGAAACTTCTAATTCAAGTTTTTCTTCATAAGATTGCATTAAGGCATCAACGATACGTTTGGTAAAAGCTTTATATTGACTATAAGCATGAGGAGAATTTAGCACGGATTGCAACAAGGAAATACAATCTATCAAAGGGCAATTATTATAATTAAATTCCTTGAAATCCAAAATAGTGGGTTCATTGCTATGTAAAGTTTTGACCTCTTCAATCCCACTTTTACCAATTTTTGCATCAAGATCTAAAAACTCCGAATCATTGGGATGCCTTTTAGCTAAAGTTGACTCATCTCCAGTCCCATCTTTATCAAGATTCATATTGGAAAACAAATATTTAATAGGAGACACATCAATAACTTTCAGATCTTCATCCTTATTATCATGAAAACTAGAAGAACACGCTTTCACAAAGCAATCCTTTTTAGCACCCATCCTAGCGGTTCTTTCTTTGCACTCATAAATGGAAATTCTCATGGATTTGAGAGACTCATTGATATCATGCTTAGGTGGAATAGATCTAAGTTTCAAAGAATCACCTTCAAGAGAAATTCTATCCACGTTCCTAGCCAACTCATCAATCATAGGCATTTCTTCTTCAAGCAAAGCATTGAAATTCTTTTGCGAACTCTTAAATTCTTTAACACTAGTCTCAAAATCAGAGGGCGTCTTATTAAAATTTCCATAAGAGTTGTTGTAGGAATTACCATAATTATTAGAGGAATTACTAGGGAATGGCCTAGAATTAAAGTTTCCTCTATACGCGTTGTTACCAAAATTGTTCCTACCAATAAAGTTCACATCCATAGATTCATTATTATTCTCAATCAAAGTGGCTAAGGGAATATCATTAGGATCAGAAGAAACACTCTTATTAGCAAACAATTTCATAAGTTCATTCATCTTTCCACTCAAAACATTAATCTCTTCAATTGCATGAACCTTTTTACTAGTAGATCTTTGATTGTGCCATTGAGAATAATTAACCATAATATTATCTAGGAGTTTAGTAGCATCTCCTAAAGTGATTTCCATAAAAGTGCCTCCTGCGGCCGAATCTAAAAGATTTCTAGAAGCAAAATTCAATCCAGCATAAAAAATTTGTATAATCATCCATAAATTCAAACTATGTGTAGGGCAATTACGTATCATTAGTTTCATCCTCTCCCAAGCTTGTGCAACATGCTCATGATCAAGTTGCTTAAAAAATTCATCATATCGTTTCTAAGAGAGATGATCTTAGCGTGAGGAAAATACTTAGAGATAAAAGCATCTTTGCACTTATTCCATGAATCAATACTATTTTTTGGCAAAGAAGAGAACCAAGTTTTAGCACGACCTCTAAGCGAAAACGGAAATAACTTCAATTTAACAATATCATTATCCACATCTCTCTTCTTTTGCATATCGCACAAATCAACAAAGTTGTTTAGTGTGTAGCGACATCTTCACTAAGAAGGCCAGAGAATTGATCTTTCATGACAAGATTCAATAAAGCAGCATTAACTTCGCAAGATTCAGCATCGATAATATGAGCAATCGGAGTGCTAAGAAAATCATTGTTGTTGGTATTGGAAAAATCACACAATTTAGTATTGTCTTGAGCCATAGCGACAAACAATCTAGCACACAAGCACACAAGAAGCAAGCAAAAAGAGACGAACGGAAAAAGGGCGAATAAAATGGCAAGGGTGAAGTGGGGGAGAGGGAAACGAGAAGCAAATGGCAAATAATATAATGCGAGGCTAAGAGTTTGTGATGGGTACTTGGTATGTCTTGACTTGTGTGTAGATCTTTCCGGCAACGATGCCAGAAATCGGTGAGTTGTCGAGAGATCAAATCTTGACTTGACTTGGCGTAACCCTCCCCGGCAACGGCGCCAGAAATCCTTCTTGCTACCTCTTCAGCATGCGTTGGTTTTCCCTTGAAGAGGAAAGTGTGATGCATCAAAGTAGCGTAAGTATTTCCCTTAGTTTTTGAGAACCAAGGTATCAATCCAGTAGGAGGTTACACGCAAGTCGCCTTGTACCTGCACAAACAAATAAGAACCTTGCAACCAATGCGATAAAGGGGTTGTCAATCCCTTCACAGCCACTTGCAAAAGTGAGATCTCATAGAGATAATAAGATAAATATTTTTGGTATTTTTGTTGTATAGATTGAAAAGTAAAGACTGCAAAATAGTAAACGAGATGCAATGTAAATAAAAGAGATATAATACGATGGAAAAGAGACCCGAGGGCCATAGGTTTCACTAGTGGCTTCTCTCAAAGATGGCATATCTTACGGTGGGTGAACAAATCACTGTCGAGCAATTGATAGAAAGAACATAGTTATGAGAATATCTAGGCATGATCATGTATATAGGCATCACGTCCGTGACAAGTAGATCGAAACAATTCTGCATCTACTACTATTACTCCACACATCGACCGCTATCCAGCATGCATCTAGAGTATTAAGTTCATAAGAACAGAGTAACGCATTAAGGAAGATGACATGATGTAGAGGGATAAACTCAAGCAATATGATATAAACCCCATCTTTTATCCTCGATGGCAACAATACAATCGTGCCTTGCTGCCCCTGCTATCACGGGAAAGGACACATAAGATTGAACCCAAAGATAACCACTTCTCCCATTGCAAGAAAGATCAATCTAGTAGGCCAAACCACACTGATAATTCAAAGAGACTTGCAAAGATATCAAATAATACATATAAGAATTCAGAGAAGAATCAAATATTATCAATAGATAATCTTGATCATAAACCCATAATTCATCAGATCTCGACAAACACACCGCAAAAAGTATTACGTCGAATAGATCTCGAAGAATATCGAGGAGAACTTTGTATTGAGAATCAAAGAGAGAGAAGAAGCCATCTAGCTAATAACTATGGACCCGAAGGTCTATGGTAAACAACTCACACATCATCGGAGAGGCTATGGTGTTGATGTAGAAGCCCTCCATGATCGATTTCCCCTCTGGCGGAGCGCCGAAAAAGGCCCCAAAATGGGATCTCACGGGTACAGAAGCTTGCGGCGGTGGAAATAGGGTTTTGTGGTGCTCGTGGATGTTTTCGAGGTATATGAGTATATATATGCGAAAGAAGTAGGTCGGTGGAGCCACTAG
Organism: Aegilops bicornis; assembly: GCA_021605145.1. NCBI lineage: Eukaryota > Viridiplantae > Streptophyta > Magnoliopsida > Poales > Poaceae > Aegilops > Aegilops bicornis. The sequence goes on along the minus strand of CM038669.1, from coordinate 680,888,510 downwards.
GGACCCACGAGGATGGGGGGAGCGCCTACCCCCCTGGCGCGCCCTCCTACCTCGTGGCCACCTCGTTGCTTCCTTGACGTCCACTCCAAGTCTCCTGGATTGCGTTTGTTCCAAAAACGATTCTCCCGAAGGTTTCATTCCGTTTGATATTCCTTTTCTGCAAAACACTGAAATAGGCAAAAAAACTGCAATTTGCACTGGGCCTCCGGTTAATAGATTAGTCCCAAAAATAATATAAAAGTGCATAATAAAGCCCATTAAACGTCCAAAACAGATAATATGATAGCATGGAAAAAACAAAAATTATAGATGCGTTGGAGACGTATCAAGGTCCATATCCCACAACATCACAAAGAAAAGGTTACACGAACTTACTTCAAAGATCAAATATCATTGGCATTCAATTCATAAAAATACTATCATTCATCCATAGACAGGAGCTTTAGTGGAATTATTGAAACATGTACAAGACGAACATAGAGAATAGAGACAAGTTAGAAGCCAACATAGTGGCGTAGACTTGTCCTTATCTCTTCCTTGTCTTGGTTGTTCCTCTATGGTGGCGAAAGACTTTCTATGGATATGGAGGTGTGGCGTCTCAGGATTGAAGTGTGATGGCACGTGGTTGAAGACATACGGCAACTCGAGTCGGTGCTGTATAAATAGTTGACCTCCACGGGTATTCTCCGTTGGTCGTCCACCTACCCTTTGATTCAAGGACTCTAACAGTATCTTACATTATCTTCAACGACCACGTGGGATCAAAGTAGGATGAATCAGTTAAGAATCACAGAAGTTACAACCAAATATGTGGCCACGATCGGGTGTTATGAGAAGCAGTGTGAGTATCTACGCTTGTACCACACCCATCTTCTATTCTGGAATCTACGTGAGGTGTTTCTTATTTTTGGTCACCATTTTCTCATACAAACTATGATTTGGGTGCTCTTGGGCTCGTTAGATCGTATGAACAAGGAAAGAACCTGCAGGTGTTGGATCTTCATTTTTCGCTATTTCAAAAAAACATTGGGGAAACTATCCAAAGGGCTTGAATTTGGTGCTTGCGGTTCTTTCAATCTGGCCCCAACTTGGTCCTTTTAGCATGCTAAGTCCATGGGATCTCTAATACGCCTGAAAAGACAACAAAATTAAAGAAACTAATAAAAACTAAATGTTAAGCAATGTCCTTAATAAAGTTCACAAAAATAGAAACAATTCAAAATGGGCATGAAAACGGCAAGATGGATATGCTATGAGGGCTTTGACATGAAAATGTGCAACCAATAGGCTCTAAAAAATGGCACAAAATCCACTCAATGGAGTCCTTCGTATGACTCTAGTGATGATGATCTTAATCAATAAAAGACTCTTGGTAAGCAAGAAGATTTACTGATCGAAGAAATGGAGACAAACCAGACTTTAACTAATGAACAAAATTTTCTTCAATCAAAGTTTGAGGAACTCCCTTCGCGTCATGAGGATCTTTCATCTCATCAAGAGAAGCTTACTTTTGAATTCCTCAAAAGGAAGCAAAATCTTGAGAAACAGAAAGTGGCTCATGATTTTTTAATGACCAAGAGTGACTCCTTACTCGCACACCTAATTAGTGCTAGTCAAGAAGAGTTTGTTCCTCCTTGCCTAAAATACTTGGAACATTATAGTGCTAATACATCACCTCAATCATCAAATTCTTCTTGTCTTCTATCTCAAATTCTTCAAATGCAAGCATGGTAACTAACCCCTCATTTGAGGAAACCACAGACAATATTAATGACAATTCCATGTTGAAGACACTACTTGAGACGTGAATGTTCAAAATTCTCAAGGGGCATCAAACCCTTTGTGACACTTCTTGAGAAAGGAATGTTCAAAAGTATCAGAGGACGTTGCTTGAGATAGGAATGTTCAAAATTCACTTGGGCCAGATTAATTAGCAACTAGGGTCTAGCAAGGCTAGAGTGGAAATTGTAATGACATCTCATGCAACCTAGAAGTATCTTTTCATATACACCTAAGCTTGGTAGTCTTGTATTCTAGAAAGCCCTAGCACTTTATTTGCATGATGCATATAATAAAGAACACTCCAAACTTTTGTAGATGTATATATGAGACTAACCAATGGAAAATATACATACAAAGACAAAGCTAATATTGATTTTCTTTGATATGTGATATAATTCATTAGATCCATACAATTGCTTAGACACCACGAACTAAATGAAAAATATATGCTACAACAAAGTTAAATTTCATCTTCATGGTTGATAAAATAAAATAATTTGTAATTATAAATAGTGGAAATATATAGTAAATATACAACTAATATACATGATGTTGTCTACATCGTTCATTGTCCATATCATTATTAAATTTATTATTCACAATAGTATATTCGATGATGTATATAAAAAGAAATAGCCTATTTTAATGACAATATTAGTCATCCAAAGTAAAAATGTTCAATATAAATAGGTGTGAACAATCCAAACTTTTATAGATATGAAACTATGCAATGGAAAATATACATAAAAAGTCAAAGCTTCATAATCATTAATGAGGATAAAATATGTATGTTTACTGGGCCTCGAGTTAATAGTGGGTTACCATTGCTTCATACTCATTTTGTGTTTGAGGCTTGTTCTGTACTGATTTTGTTATCCCTGTCGTGTTGCAATCCCCACGTGAGTATCTCTCTATTACTTTATTTCGGAACTACATGACGAGGGCAAGGGTGTTGCAAAGGGAGAAACTAGAGGCACTACTCGACAAGCAGGAAGTTCGTGCTGAGCAGAAAAACTGGAAGCCGAACGACTGCTTTTCGAGGAAGAAAAGAAGAAGTTTGAGGAAGAAAAGCAGAAGTTCGAGGAGTATAAGAAGCAATTTCCCCAGAAAACAGTCGTTGTGGATGATGAAAAGGAAAAAGTAGACAATGCCATCTTTGATTGTGAGAAAAATTGATATAGCCAACAAGCATATCAATGTAAGTGTTCTATACTTGCACCATTGTTGTGAGCCTTATTAATATCTTCATACTTTGTTGTCTTTCATTTGATGTTCTCATCTTGTTATGTGGGGAGCACTGTTTCAATGTTTCGCTATCCGAGTTTAAAAAGGTCCTGAGATGTATTCAGGTGACGCTTAGAGCACACACTACAAAAAAAGACACATCCGTGACATTTTGGGCCGAACGAAAAAAATTTCTATCATACTTATGACACTTCTATGAAGATTATTGTGACAAAACCCGGTATCATCATAGATGTGATGGGGTCATAGTTCTATGACAAAAAATCATGACAAAAATGGGCTTTTCGTCCTGGGCGAGCCGGAGACGCAGCTAGATGACATTCTTTGGGCCGTCCATGACGGAAAAAACGTGGTAGAAGCGAGGGCGAGGAAAATTTCGGGAGTTCCTAGTTACGGTGGGTGGTCGGGGCCGAAGCGATGCGCTGCTTTCTCGTACACGACGCCGCATGTGTGCGAGGGCGTTGGCTCTAATCAACCCGAAGCGAGGCGTTGGGCTCTAATCGAACCCGAAGCGAGGCGTTGGGCTCTAATCGAACCCGAGCGATTGCACTACAGGCTACGCGTTACTGAACCCGAGCGATCGATCGATGGCTGTTAACTGAACCCGATCGAGCGATTCCTTCGCTAATGCTGCTAACTGAAGCCGATCGATGCTGCCTCTGGATGAAGAGTGAGCATTGCGCAGGGGGGGGGGGTTCGATGAAGAGTGAGCGGTGGGGGTGGATGAACAAGACCCCGTGGCGTTGCCTCTGGATGAACAGGACGACCCCGTGGAGGGCTGGATGAATAGTAGACGATGGAGGGGTGCCCGTGGAGGGGTGGTTGAACAGTAGTCGGTGGAGTAGCGCGCGGTGGACGCTGGATGAACAGGAGCCCGTGGAGGCTGGAGGAGGTCGACTGTAGCCCGTGAAGGCAGGAGGAGGTCGACGGTGGAGATGAACAGTATCCCGTGGAGTCCCGTTTTGCGGTACGCCACACCGCCACACCCCTCCCGATCAACAGGACCCCCGTTTCGACCGTAGGAGGTATGTTCCCTCCGTTTTGCGGTACGCTAGACCCCTCCCGATGAACAGGATCCCGTTTCAAACGTGGTCGGTCGAACACAAGGCCGTTTCATCCGTTCTGCGGTACGCCAGGCCTCGTTTCCATCGCCTGTTCCGTCCAAGCCGGTTGGCTCCCATGCGTTTCGTTGCCTCCCGATGAACACGACGCATTCCGTTGCCTCCCCATGAACACGACGCATTGCATTGCCTCCCCATGAACACGACGACGACGCAGTTTCTCCGTTCCGTCCCAGCCATGTACACGAGCCCTGGCCGTACGTATGCGCGAGTAGGCGTTTGAGACCCCGCCCGTATGTACGTACGTGGCCATATTTTCTTTCTTGCACACTGGCCGCTGTACGTACGTGTACATGCTACGTGCGCGCCTCTACTATGACACGTGCGCGCCTCTACATCCACCGATGCGTGCATTACCGTCGGCGACCAGAATGACAACGCTTCGTATGCTTGACCAGGTGGGTCCGGTATCGAGCACTTCCTTGCGTGTGAAGATGTAGCTGGTGGGTCCCAGCAGTCAGGGGGCAAATCATTTTTTTTCGGACGCACTTCCTTGCGTGCTAAGATGTAGCTGGTGGGTCCCAGCAGTCAGGGGAGCGAATCGTTTTTTTTTTGCCCGGACGCACTTCCTTGCGTGCGAAGATGTAGCTGGTGGGTCCCAGCAGTCAGGGGGAAATATTTTTTTCACGAAATACAGTGGCCCGTCCGGTGGGTCCCGGCTGTCACGTGGAGGAACCATTATTTTCTGCGTAATAAGGAGGCACTTCCTTGCTGCGGCCATGGACCCAGCTATTAGTCTCTCCACGTACAGTCCACGTCCGATGGAAGTCATTCCTTGACCACGTTGACCATGCCGCGCCGAGAGCACCACGGCGGTGGACGACGGCGAGGCCTAGGAAGGGGACAACGCGGAGACGGGGAAGACGCGGCAGTGGATGCCCACACGGAGAGGAGTATGAGGGTTCACTGGTTCGGCTGCGGTGTGAGGCTGTCGTCGCCGCAGAATAACAGGGGGTGTGGGTGAGTGGAGCGATGGCCTGGCCAGCGGTGGGAGTAGTAGGGGGCGGTGAGGCCTCCGCGGCAGCAAGGCCGGCCACGGGAGACAGGAGCAGGCGGCACGACAAGAGCAAGGAGACCAGAGGTTGAAGAAAGCACGACGGTTTTTGGATGGACATCATACGGTCATTGCAGCTAGAATCGTTTATATTGACTAAGTTTACAAAGCCCTTGGTATGTCAACTTAGTAGGCCCACAGGTCAGCTTCCGAATCGGTGCGCCCCAGATGTCAGGGGGAGGAATCATTTTTTGGGCGGGTGAAGCTAGAATATCCGAGATTGAAGAAGAAGCACGGCATCTGTTGGATGGACATCCAACGGCCACTGCTGCTAGAACCGTGTGTTGACTATAAGTTGACAAAGCCTTGCATACGCGTCAACTCTGTTTTTTTAGGGGACGCGTCAACTTAGTAAGGCCACAAGTGTGTGGCAGTGAACTTATAGCCCATTTGAGATTTGTAAGAATGTGCAGCCCATTTTTGAATTCTAATGGAATTTACTACAGCCCATTTACACTTTGTTAAAAGTACAGCCCATTTCAACCAACCATTCAAAACAGAATTCAATAAAACTTCCCACATTTTGATGGGATCCGAAATATTTTTATCCCGAAATTTCTAGTCAGATTAAATACAATTTCAATATAAATTTATATTACGTAAAAATCCAGAAAAACATTGCGCTCGCAACAATAAATTAAATTAAAATTTTCAATATCCAAAAATAATATTTATAAAGAAATTACGTGTTTGGTGCATTTTTTATAGTTACTGCCTAGTTTTTATAATCACATCCCATTTATTATTTCCTAAAGCCCATTTTCTTGTTAATCCTAATGCATCCCTCCTAGGAAAGATTTGCAGCCAGTGAGCGGAGAATAACAACTTGACCTTGCACAGGTATTCCTAAGAAAAAGTATAGCTGGGCTAGCCATTTTCAGCTTGAAAAAACTAATATCTGGGCTGGATATCTGGCACAGGCTGGGCAGACCCGCCGCCATGATTAATACATGTAGCGATGTTTTCATTGTTGTTCAGAGCAGAAAAATTAATATCTGGGCTAAACATCGAAAAACTCTGCAGTGCTCACACCTTTAAAACACAAATACTACTCGAGCTGCTTGGTCCCAGCTGTCGTCCGCTTCTTGTGCAATTCTATCGTTTATTGACTCCATAGGTTGACAATAGTGTGGGACTGTGATGTCAGGAAACCAGGAGGAAGCAAAAAAAAAATATAGTTATATTTATATATATATATATATATATATATATATATATATAAAAAATAAGGAGGCACTTGTGTACGTGAGGCTATGGCCCTGGTGGGTCCCCATTGTCATCCTCTCCAAGTAAAGTCATCTCCTCGCCCTGTGCTTCACCACCAAGCAGTCGGCGCGCCTTCCCGCTTCCGGTGCAGGCGATTGCTCCGCCTTCAAACGACACAAGTGCCATCCGTCTGTCCATCTGCTGCCCACATTAATGATACGCGGTTGCCGAGGCGGCTACTCCGGCGCCACACGTCCGTCCCTCCGCCGCCCACCATTGCTATATAAACTGCTGCGCCGGCCATAGCCGCAGTCATCCGCATCCGTTCCCTTTCTCCTGTCCACACCACTACTGCCCACCATGGCTTCCTCGTGCTCCAGCGCTCTTATGGGCGGGCGGACGACGGACCACAAGGAGATGGCAGCCATTGCTGCCGACCGGCTGGCCGGCAGGTAGCCGGAGGACGACGACGTCCCAATGGAGAACATGGTAGTCGATGATCCGGCGCCAACCCCTCGCCGTGCCATCCTCGCCGATGCATTGCACCATGACCATCGGCGAGGCCCGTGCCCAATATATGGACACGGTGAGGCGGAATCGTGAGGAGCGATTCCGGAGGCGCAGGTGAGGAGTCCTGAATTAGGGGTAACCGGACAGCGGATTGTGTACAACGTCCGGACTATTGAAGCGTGAAGATACAAGACTCAAGACTTCGGCCCGTGTCCGGATGGGACTTTCCTTGGCGTGGAAGGCAAGCTTGGCGATCCGGATATTATATTTCCTTCCTTGTAACCGACTCCATGTAAACCCTAGCCCTCTCCGGTGCCTATATAAATTGGAGAGGTTGGTCCTTAGTAGGCCGATCACAATTACAATCATACCATCATAGGCTAGCTCTTAGGGTTTAGCCTCTACGATCTCATGGTAGATCTACTCTTGTACTACCCATATCATCAATATTAATCAAGCAGAAAGTAGGGTTTTACCTCCATCGAGAGGGCCCGAACACAGGTAAACATCTGTGTCCCTTGCTTCCTGTTACCATCAGCCTTGGCCTTGATCGGGACCCCCTACCGAGATCCGCGGTTTGACACCGACACAGGTGGCGCCGCCTGCAACCACCATCTCCTCCAGGAGCACCTGCAGGCGGAGGAGCAGATCACCGCGGAGCGGGCGGAGCAGGAGGCGCTGCTCGACTCGTACCGCTCCGCCCGCGAGGGCCGCCTCGAGCGCTGGCGGTACCACATGCGGGTGGCGGAGGCTGCGGCCGCCTACAAAGAGGGCGATGAAGCGGGCGAGGTGCTGTTTGGCGAGATCGGGGATGAGGCAGAGGACAATGCCGGCTCCGATGAGTGCCCGCTCCGCTGGCGTTGACGAGGCCCTGCTTCGCCGAGGCCCCACAACACCAACAACGAGGCAGAGGACACCGCCGGCTCCGCCGAGGCCCCGCCCCACCAACAACGAGGCAGAGGACATCGCCGGCTCAGCCGAGGCCCCACCCTGCCGGCAACGAGGGGGATGATTTCCACCGCTCAGCCGAGGCGCCGCCCGCCGGCAACGAGACAGAGGACATCGCCGGCTCCGTCGAGGCCCCGCCCCGCTACCAACGAGGCCGTGCCACATAGAAAATGAGTAAGATTAGAACACGGTAGATCGCCGCCGCTCGGGTCCAAGTAAGGCCACCGCTGCTACCCTCCGGTTGAAGCCAAGCTAGGCGGGTTGACCATTGACGGCCGGTTAGCTTCTTGGCAGCGACGTGGAGTCGGAGAGCTGTGTTGGAGAAGAACGCTGCTTCTACTTAACTGCTGCGATTGGTGGCTGACTGACACGTGGGCCCAACAGGCCACATGTCGATTATGCAACTACACTTGCAGTTAAATCATAGCTTTCTGTTCAATTTCAGCCGGAGACACAGTGGGTAGCTTCGATTAATTAATTATACCTCCAGCGCACCCCTTTTTAGTCGAAGAATGTATGAAATGTAATGAAATCCGGCATTATATGAAATCTGACCGTGTATGAATGAATTTATTTCGATTAGTTCAAATTCATGTATCACTGGCATTTGATGAACATGCAAAACAATACGTACTAGCATTATGCCCAGGGTGATCACCTCGTTTGCGACAGTTTCACATGTAATCCCTCCGGTCCTTTCTAGTCTGCATACAAGTTTTGTCTACAGTCAAAGTATCTCTACTTTGACCAATATTATAGAAAAAAGTATGCACTTTCACAATGTGTGAAGTAAAAAGGAACAGAAGGAGTACAAAGAGTTTGAGCAGCTTTTTAGCATTTCTGTACATTGCAATCAAACACACAGGGTTCATAGAGAACATTCAAAACAATCGATGATTATGCATCTCAGCGACTCACATGTCAGAGGCAATATTTACTTCACAACTAAAGAAAAAAGAAAAAATTGATCGGCGTTCTTTGATAGCAAAGGCGTCCCATTCGAAAATATCAAAGCGCGTGTCTTGCTAAAATCAATGAGCAAAATTTGACAAGGTTGTCCCATTCCAAAATATCAAATGCCTACGATTGTGGAATGGGCAGGGTTTGCCATCAGTTCAGACATTGACATGGCACCTCGTGCTAAATAAAATAGCTGTTCTTTTTGTGTAGTTCCACCAAAATCAACCAAATTCGCGCGTAGCTTGTATGATTTCGCCCTTATATGTTGCAACGCCTTGAACTTATCGGCACCTCCTTTCTTGTGGTGGAGATGAATGATTCGATGTATTCATGAACATTTTGTGCAGTTCCCATTGAAATCAAGCTGAGCACAACTGTTTGCAGAAATACAAAAAAGTGATTAGTATAAAGCAAATTGTACTATGAATTGACAGTTTAAACAGGCACCTACATGGTCCATGTAGAGCACACTTTTAGAAAAATGGAACTCACCAGAAAGAATCCTAGAACAACATTGTACTCGCGCATCACAACAAAAAAATGGAGATTTGTCAGTCCTTCTAAGTTGAAGTTAGTTTGGTCTTGTGGGGAGTAATGTAACCATCCTTCAACTGCTCCTTCTGATGAGAAGATAGACAGGGCTTCTTCATACTGGCATAATCGGAACTAGTCACTTCACGTAGTCCATATTCTTCTTCAGAGGAAGATGATCCTGTTGTGCAAAGAAAAGAGGACAACTAAATGCTAGCATCCCTGTTTTCTCAAAAAAAAGGAAAGGAAATATTTAAAACAGCTCAGATGAATCACTTCTCAAGGACAATACCACTTTTTCATGACAGTATCTAAATAGTAGCACAACACCAATAGAGATGACAAAGCTCAAATCATATGGATGAAATCAGTGGGCGAGTACCAACCTTTCTCAGGAGGCTTATTGTGTAGAGCATACAGATGAAGCACTTCTCCGGAACCATCCGTTGCTATCTTCGGTGGTGGCCATGCTTACTATATACTCCTTGATTAGTTTAATGTTTACAACATCTTCTTGTGCTGTTCCACTAAAATATATGGTATCTTCAAAGAAGATCCCTGTTTTCACAAGTAGAGATAATTACGTATTACATTAAGAGTGGCATCAAATCAGTAGAAAAACAATTGCTCGTTCCAGCCATAGCAATAAATTAAGATGCAAAACTATATCATTACTTGTGTCATCACAGTTCTAGTGCTTCATTATAGCACTGGGAGTTGATTTTTTTTTCTTCCGCTTGTTCTTCCCCTTCATCACTTGGTTCAATAACAGACAAGCTTCGCCTCCAGTGTAAGATTTGGCATGTCAATTAGGGATCACAAGTATAGTACTAAACTTAATTTTCTAATGAAATTGGCAAAATACAGGCCAATAGTTGTGAAATATCCTTATCTTACCTCAATGGGATATTACGGTGCACATACAGATTGGAAGTCTTGTCTCCATTTGTGCAGTTCAATAAAATCAAGCAACATTCTCGTACAAGTAGCACAACATATGAAAGCACACTGCAGAATCATGTGAAAGAAGGCTTAGTACTGACCTCTCATGATGCGGAATTCAAACAACTCACAACAAGAAGAACTGAACCAAATTTGCCAACAGGGATAGGAATAAGATCTCCTCTTGTGCAGTTCCACTAAGATCAAGCAATCAAGCAATGTTGTCGGTGTGACATTTTGGTTGAACTGCACAAAACACTCTTAAAACAAAAGTGTTTTGTGCAGTGCAACAAAAGTTCACAATGGCAACGAGGTGAAGTAGATAACCCTTTTTACACAGAGGTGCAAAGGAAACAACTAGTGGTCAATAATGGTGGACGACAAATAAGCCAACAAAAAGAAGCATCTACCTTATCTAAATGGGAAAGAAAGCAAGATAGTAGAATTTCTCAAACGGTGGCATTGATTAATATTAACATAGAGATTATATTAACAATAAAATTCGTTAAACATGTAATTTGCTTTTCTTGTGGCATTGCATTAATTTTCCAATGACATTATTAGAGGGTGTTTGTTTACAGGGACATTTTGGTGTAGGGACTAAAAAACTCCGTGTCAGTCCCATATAAACCAAATAGGAGGGACTTTTAGGGACTAAAAATGGGCATTTGGGACTAAAGAAAGAAGACCCCGAGGGAGTCTTTTTGGGACTTTTTCCAACAGTTTCCCCTGCCACGCATCGCACCTTGTCTCTATTAGTTCATTACTAGGGGCAACATGGTCTTTTAGCATGTCATTTAATAACCTCTAGTCCATGTTTAGTCCCTGGAACCAAGCAGGTAGGGACTAGGGAGTTTTTAACCAAACAGGGCCTTAGATTAACAACAACTAATGAGTTGCACGAGACAATGGATGCACCAGCACCATGTGCATCTACCGATGTACTGTAGTCATGAACAGTCTGTTGCAACAAAGAACAAACAACCAAGGAGCATATTTGTGTTGGTCCCAGTTTTGTTATCTTTAGACACCTTTCCCTATGTGAGCGCAGCAAATGTAGTCCTGCTCAAACTCTACAGCCATGTCCCCCAAAACAAAAGATCAGTTCGTTACAGATGTGCGGACTGCGTTTGTCATTGTTTTCCCTTTTCGACCAACGTAGGTGCTGGATAGCCAGTCTGTACTAGTACTTTCGCCCCTTCCTTTCCTCTCTGAACCACGTCCTAGATTTATGTGATACAACTTTCCCCCATTCCTTTCCTCTTTGAACCATGTCCTAGATTCATGCTATAAACTTTCCCCCTTCCTTTCCTCTTTGAACCACGTCCTAGATTCATGCTATATACAACTTTTCCCACTACTTTCCGCCACTCCTTTCCTCTTTGAACCACGTCCTAGATTCATGGTATACATGCAGCTAGAGCAATGCATGTGGAGTAAGTAAATTATACCTTAAGGTTCTTGGGCGTGGTTCGGTTGGCGGCAGAACGGCAGCGAAGAAGAAGGGGTTGGAGGCCCTCCCGCGCCACCGCTGGGTGAAAGTGAACAGCTGCGCCTGTAGTGGATTCCCTCCCTCGCCGACGGTGACAGCGTTAAGCCTCCTTCCCTTCCCGGCGGACGGATCCTGTCGGCTCTTTGAGCAGAAGTGAGGGGAGAGAGAGGCCAACAAAGTCTTGTTTAGATCTGGAGAGGGCGAGAGAGTGTGAAGAGAGCAACTACAAGCGCTGATGCTCCAGCATGTATATATACTGGAGAGAGAGTGTGACGCATGCAAAACCCTAGAAAACAAGCGCCGAGGCTGCAGCTTATACGTGATGAGGTGATTATACGGTCACTACGAGATCGTATAGCTCTGTATGACCATATCCATCCATTTTGACCAGTCAAAGAATACTCCTGGCACAAATTATGCTCAAGTGTAGTTATCGAACACGAGACCTCAAGTTTGATGAGCGAACAGGCTAACCAGCTATACAACCCTCCCGTTATGTTCAACGAGAGGAAAATAACCTTTTATACATTCCTGCATTTGTGTGACAAGCATTTCGTGTTTTTTTGTGTGGGGGGAGTCATTGGGATTTCAATCATAATCGTGTCATGTGGCTTTGGTGGTAAGACTATCCACAGTGGTGCAGAAATAATGCAGCCTTAGTCACCTTACCTCTCCCCACGTAGTACGTTGGGTCCCACCAGTCAGAGGGTGAAACAAACAAATTAATAAGAAAAATTAAAAGCGCCAGCGGTGTATCTTACCTCACACATCTTGCTACTGCTCGGGAACACTGTCCAATTGATCCCTTTGTTCGCTCATGTACTATTTTAAGTGAATCCTTATTATAACATGCACACAATTTAGGGAAGTTGTATTCGACCTAAGTCAGTGTGCCACCGTATCTCGTATACTTACTACTCCCTCCGTCTAGGTGTAATAAGTCACGTTAGAAGGTGCAACGGGACCAAGGTGCGTGCGTGTGCGTGTGTGTGTGTGCGTGTGTGTGTTTAACAACATGTGTGTGTTAGAGAGAGCGACAGATCGACCTACACCTACAGAGAGATGGTGTATAGTGTACGATTTTAGCCGCGAGAGACGGTGCATCCTCTCGTGTCCGGGCGTGTCCGGTAGGGACATGCGGACAGCTGCCACGCCCGCTCCTGACCAGCCTGGCCCACCCAAAGCCCCTCCATCGCCCGCCCGCGCTTCCCACCCGAAACAGTCAGCGCCGCTCCAAAGAATCGGTGCTGCATTCATGCCCGGGCAGCGCGGACGCGACCTCTCACTGGCACAAGAGTGATGGTTGCTTCGTCCGTCCAACTTCTTCTTTGGGTCTATGTGATTTGACGGCTCATTGGTCTTTATTACTGAGGTGGTAGGACTGCTGGATGTCCCACACTTTCGGCGAAAGGAGGTACTACTAGATTACAATTTTCTCCATTCTTACAGCGGAGGAGTGCAAGAGCAGTGAAAACACGCAGGCTCGGTGATTTCATGGCCCACCTCACACTATCACCATATTTTCTGGACACCGTGCGACACCTAACTCTTGACATAGTACTCCCTCTGTTCCTAAATACTACTAGATGAGTCCCCGCGCGTTGCCACGGAACAGCCGTATATCTCTCTGCGCAAAATTATCAATTTCATAGAACTATAAAAGAACTCTATAACCGCATGACAAATGTGGTAGCCAAACTAAATAAACTCCCATCATCATTTAGATCAACCCACGTAAGGAAAAAAGATCAGCCAACTCCTATTGCATAATGGGATTATATTTTTCTTTTTGACATGTTAATGGGACTTAAAAGCTCACTTACATGCATGCTACCGGTGCATGCGTGCATGCAGACATGTTGATGTGATTTAAAACCCACTCACATGCATGCCACGGTATTTCTGCATGCTTGCATGTGGCTTAGTGTGGAGCCTCTCAACGTCTAGATCAGACAACTATTATGGACTGATTTAGTTCATCTAACGGCTACATTAATTTTGATGATGTGGCTCAAGGAGAGGATAGAGAATTCCTAATCTTTGAGGGCTAGCTATTACTAGTAGATAAGTCTTTGTAGAGATTCCACTAGGTGAACTACATACGGAACAAAATGAATGAATCTACACTTAAAATGTATCTATATACATCCGCATGTGGTTCATGGTGAAATCTCTACAAAGACTTATATTTAGGAACGGAGGAAGTACTAGTATAGTACGTACTGTAATTTATCAGCGAGATAAATTTGTACAATGCTATGAAACTTCCAGCTTCTGTTACATGTATCTTGCGTCCAAGGTTGCTCGTTTCAACATTTCATCAAATACAAAGGAGACTAACATGCATGCTATTGCATCTCAATGATTGACAGATCATAGCAAATATGTACTCCCTCCGTTCCAATAAAAGTGTCTCAACTTTGTGCAAACTTTAGTACAAAGTTGTACTACTACTAAAGTTGACACTTATTTTGGAACAGAGGCAGCTAAAGAAAAAAAATCCATGCAGTCCCTAGCCCTTGAACCGTGAACCCTAACCAGGCTTCAATTTGCTGGCAACGTTCGAGCTTCCTAATAAATGAAGTTTGCAACCTTTTGATCATCGGATCATTTTGTGCAGTTTCACCAAAATCGATATGAGCATCCCTGTGGCAAAGAAATTGAAGAAGCGGGATTAGAATAAGATTACTGGGACTAGTTCATGAGACATAAACTCATCACAAATACAGTACGTAGAAGCCAGTAGAGGTATGTGCGGGGCAAAGAAGTAGAGAAATATCCACATGGAGTGATGTGGGCAGCTGGAGCGGTGGTGCAAGCCGGCTATAAAGGGAGTTGTACCTGAGGGACGTAGCTCAACCTTGAGGAGGGCGGCGGGAGGCGGCAACTGCCCACGTCGCGGCAATGAGCAACGGACGAAGTCAACCTCACCGGCTTTGTGAGAGAGAACGGCGGGGACCCCTGATCGGGACGTGCCGACAGTGGGTTTTCGCCGTCGGCGACGGCGACCGCATCTACACTAAGCATCCACCCCTTCCCCCGGCATACGTGATCCGCCGAGGTGTTAGAGATGTGGCCATAGTCGTTTTGTGCGAGAGAGTGTGAAGAGAGCAACCCGAGCAAGCAACCTTGTAGGCTGGCCCGTCCTGACTATGTATATAGTGGAGCGGTTTCCTTTTCTCTCCATATGGACCTATCATATTGCGTATGTGCCACTGAAGAAAAAAAATTATTTATAAATGACGCGGCACCTACTACTCATTCTCCTATAACCTTGCGCTTGGCATCTCCAAAATATGAACCTTGCGATTGGCTCTTCGCCTCTTCGGGAAGTCGAGCAATAATGGTAGTTCAGTATATATCGTTCTGGCTATATGAGACCGAATGAATTGCTGCACGTCCACCACGTGGGCGAGGGTCGAGGGGCTAGGGAGAGTGCTACATACGGAGCAAAATGAGTGAATCTACACTCTAAAATACGTCTATATACATCAGTGTTTGGAGTATGTACTAGTAGTTCATATTGAAATCTACTAAAGGACATATATATTCCAAACAATATGATATAATCTCTATAACCAAGGTAGTAGGGACGAGGAGTAAACGGAGGGAGTAGTAATTTTTTCTCCTCGTCCCACGAGCCACCGCGCGCATGGGCGAGGGAGCGGGCGTAAGGCGGAGCAAGATTCACCTCATCCTGCGAGCCACCGCGCCCGTGGGCGGGGGAGACGGTGTACTAAGCAAGCTTCTCCTCATTCTATGAGTTGACGGGACACGTCAAAAGTACTCCAGTGTATAGAGCCTTGCCTCTAAGGTAGGCCCCACATGGTTTGCCTCTTTTTTTTAATTTAACATAACGCGTCAAGTCACAATTTGTTTGTTCACCCGTGGTAGAAGATCCTCCCTCCACCAAGTGGACAACCAGTACACGTGCCAAATTACCATGTGGGCTGCCTTTTTCGTACAGAAATGAGCTCCACCGTGTACCCGCGCGGGTGTGGTTGGGAAAGAGTCGGGAGTACATGCGCCGAGCATGCACCTCTTCTCTTCGTGCATGTCCCCCACCTACGTGGGCGTGTGTGAGAGATACAAACCGCATTCGTGAGTGTTTTTCGTTTTGGGGTGCGGGTGGGGGTGGGGTGGGGGGTTGATTTCGTGAATTATTTGTGGGAATATGTGTCGATGACATCTCAAAAAAACTTTGCATGCAATGTGTGTCAAATGGAGGCCTATCCATATCATATATAGAGGGTTGGGCAATCCACGAGAAGAGACGGAGGGGTCATAGATATGATAGAGTCGAAGAGAGGATCAAGTGGGTGGGTGCGAGATCGATGAAGAGAGCCATCGAAATTGTGTGTGTGTGCAAGTCAAAGATATAGGGCGACTGACCTACCGGAACGTTAGAGGGCACATGTCAAGTTTATGTGTGGCAGGGAGACATGACTAGAGCGCTCGATGTATCAGTGTGTGTCGGGGGGTGGGGGAGGGGGAGGCAGAGGCCTAACTATAGAGGTGGAACGACTCGTATATGTGTTGAGAAGGAGAGACCCAGCTATGTCTTGAGGGAGATCGGTCGACATCCATACATAATTGAAGGACGGGAAATATAATGGGACAGAGAGAGAGAGAGAGAGAGAGAGAGAGGAGAGAGGGAGGGAGGGATGGAGAGGGGTAGAGTGTTGGATGGGTGATGGAGGTGCTTCTCGAAGATGGTGGGTGAGGGAGTCCTGGATTAGGGGGTGTCCGGATAGCCGGACTACCATCATCAGCCGAACTATCATTTGCCGGACTATCATCATCGACCGGACTCCAAGACTATGAAGATACAAGATTGAAGACTTCACCCCGTGTCCGGATAGGACTTTCCTTGGCGTGGAGGGCAAGCTTGGCGATACGGATATGTAGATCTCCTACCATTGTAACCGACTCTATGTAACCCTAGCCCTCACCGGTGTCTATATAAACCGGATGGCTTTAGTCTGTAGGACTGCAATCACAACAACCCTTACAATCATACCATAGGCTAGCTTCTAGGGTTTAGCCTCCTTGATCTCGTGGTAGATCCACTCTTGTAAACATCCACAATATCAATATCAATCAAGCGGGACGTAGGGTTTTACCTCCATCAAGAGGGCCCGAACACAGGTAAACATCGTGTCCCTCGTCTCCTGTTACCATCCGCCTAGACGCATTGCCGGGACCCCCTACCGAGATCCGCCGGTTTGACACCGACATTGGTGCTTTCATTGAGAGTTCCTCCGTGTCGTCACCGATAGGCTTGATGGCCTCTTCAATCAACAACGACGCAATCCTGGGTGAGACCTTTCTCCCGGACAGATCTTCAGATTCGGGCGGCCGCCGTGGGCCAACTCCCTTGGCCATCTGGAGCAGATCGAAAGCTACGCCCCTGACCGTCAGGTCAGGTTCGGAAGCCTAAACTTCACGGCCGATATCCGCGGGGACTTGATCCTTGACGGATCTGAGCCACAGCCGAGCGTGCCGCGCTGTCACGATGGGCATGACCTAACTCTGCCGCCGGACAGCCCCTTGGAGGCCGCACACGAATCCGCTTCGACTTATAGTCCGGAGCCGATCGCTCGGATCGAGGACGGCTGGCTGGACACCGCCTCGAGAGCTGCAATTCCTACGGCGATGGAGCCGAACACTTACCTTGTCCCACGTAAAGCCCATGACTCCGAGGTGCCGGACTCCTGCGGACTCCGAACCTCCTGCGCCCTGCCCGGTCGAATCCGATTGGGCGCCGATCATGGAATTCATCACTGCGGACATCTTTCGGACTTCGCCCTTCGGCGATATCATAAATTCATTGAAGCATCTCTCGCTATCCGGAGAGCCCTGGCCGAACTACGGCCAGGACGGTTGGGACGCGGATGACGAAGAAATTCAGATCCCACCCACCACCCACTTCGTAGCCACTGTCGACGATTTAACCGACATACTCGACTATGACTCCGAAGACATCGACGGTATGGACGACGGTGCCGGAGACTCCCAAGAACTAGTGCCTACAGGACACTGGAAGACCACCTCGTCATACGACATATACATGGTGGACACCCCGAAGGGAAGCGATAACGAGGAACAACGGGGCGGCGGAGGATAATCTCACCGATAAAGAACCAAAGCGGCGACATAAGCGCCGCCCTAAGTCCCGCCTCGATCAAAGCAGCCTTCCTAACGACTCCAGCGATAGAGCAGGGCAAGCCGGTGACGACGAACAGGACGAGCCGGATAATCAACCCCTTCACGGAGCAATCAACAGTCCGGCCACAACACCAGAGCATAAGAACATACGCCAAAAAACTAGTCGCCATCGCAAGAAGTTTGAAGAAGGCGAAGCAAGCTCAAAACAGCGTAAGACACGCTTTCGAGAATGAAGTGGAGCAAAGTATTCAAGACCGCAGACAAATATGGCAATGGCCATCAAACCAAGAGCTACCGAGCGCAAGTTGTTGCCATAATTTGACGAGGAAGCCATCGAGGCTTCGGTCAAAAAATAAAGAGGCCGCTGGCGGATAGACGGCGGATAATGACAGGCCCAAAGCAACAAACGGGGCTGCACACAAGCCGAATATAATCCTGGTAAAACGGATGGCCCAACTAGGTCCATCTATGGGCCAAAAAAGAGGACCCCAGGAAGTAACACACCACGACAAGTGTTTGAAGACAGCAGCACACCCAAATGTGCAGGGCGCCAGACACCCGCTTATGTTTCACTGGCGATGAGGTGCCGGATCATGAATTTCCAGCAGGTTTAAACCCATAAACATAGAGGCATACGACGGCACAACAGACCCGAGTCTGGATAGAAGACTACATACTACACATACACATGGCTAGAGGAGATGATCTCCACGCCATAAAATACCTACCCCTCAAGCTCAAAGGCCAGCTCGGCATTGGCTCAAAAGCCTCCCGTAAAACAACTGTTGGAAGTTGGGAAGAGCTTGAGGACACGTTTAGAGCAAATTTTCAAGGGACTTATGTCCGCCCTCCGGATCTTGACGATCTGAGTCATATAACCCAACAGCCCGGAGAGTCGGCAAGAATTCTGGAACAGGTTCCTTACCAAAAAGAACCAAATAGTCGACTGTCCGGACGCGGAAGCCTTAGCAGATTTTAAACACAACGTCCGAGACGAATGGCTCGCCAGACACCTCGGCCAAGAGAAGCCAAGAACAATGGCCGCGCTAACAAGCCTCATGACGCGCTTTTGCGCAGGAGAAGACAACTGGCTAGCAAGATGCAGCACCAGCGACCCGAGTACATCCGAGATCAGAGATGGAAACGGAAAGTCACGGCGCAGGAAAGATCAGCGCCGGAATAAAGAAAAAAGCCCACAGGGCACGGTGGTCAACGCCGGATTCAAAAGCTCGTGGCGGACAATAAAACCACGGCCTCTTAAGGACAACAGAGACGAGCTATCAAATTTAAACAAAATTTTAGATCGGATATGTCAAATCCACAGTACCCCCGGAAGGCCTGCAAACCATACCAACCGAAATTGTTGGGTTTTTAAACAGTCCGGCAGACTTAATGCCGGACACAAGGGGCTCGATACGCCAAGCGAGGACAATGACGAGCCCCACCAGCAGAGCACCGGAAGTCAAAAGACTTTCCCTCGAGAAGTCAAAACAGTAAACTTGCTTCACGTGATAACACGGAAAGCCAGCACGGCACTCGCCAAGACAAGTGTTGGACGATCCACCCCAGTGGACCAAGGTTGGATGTCAAAACCAATCACTTTCGACCATCTGGATTAGTCCAGAAGTATCCGGAGCGCAGGATAGACTGCCCTGATATCGGATCCCATAGTAGACGGACTGCAATTAACGCAGGTGTTGATGGACGGCGGCAGTGACTTAAACGTGCTATATCCGGGCATCATCCGCAAGTGGGGATAGACCCTATTACAATTCGGCATAGCCGCACTTCCTTCAAAGGAGTGGCGCCAGGCCCTTAAGCCAGCTATCAAGCACAACTGGGATGGGAAGCTCTCGTCCGCTCCAATACAATACCACATTCCGCGTCTCTTACACTTCAAATGCCCGGTCCACGTGGCATCGTTTCATCAAAGGGTCGCCTGTGACCCCGGACACGGCTGGACGAGTCCGGAATAAATAAGCTAGGGGCTACCTAGCCGCACACCCCTTCACAAGGGTTTGCACATACAAGCCATAATGAGCTAGCATAGGCTCAGCTTTCTTAATCTATATTTCAATTTTTATGCACTTTCTCGCACGATTTCTTTTCCAACCAAGTTCCTCTCTTTTTACAGATGAACAGCGTGCACACCCGTCCGAGGATACGACACAACGGAGACACGGTAGCAGACGTGCAGTAGGGACCCGTTGCAAGGACTCTTTTCGGACTAAGACCCTCGTAAACCTTTCTTACATCTCTTGTTGCTAGAATCCCTGGTTTTTCAGTATAACCAGAGTGGAGACTGGAGTTTTGGCATCGGCCGCCGGAAGAACCTGCCCGTGCACTGGACACAAGGGGCTTAGGGCTTTGTTTTGCCGCTATTATAAAGACCGAACACCTTCGGGAGTGTTCGGCGTCTCGAGTTAGGCCTTATATGCATCAGCTCGAATCATGTCTTTGGTCAAATGTTGGGTTTGCCCGGCTCCTGTGTTTTGCTGCCTTACGTTCCGATCATCGGCTAACGCTGCTCCGGAGAACTACTACGATTGTGCCCCAGTTCGGTGGGCGAGCACCACAGAGAGAAAGCCGAAAACTGACCGTCATGATACAGCGAGAGACTGGTCAACCACTCGATCGACCTTGGGAATGTTTAGGATTCCTCCGCTTTGTGAAGGGCCGTTTCGGCCAGCACATACGCTACTGAATTCGAGAGCACGGTGCCCCAGGGGGCTATGTCGTAGCCCCACCCTCGAACTCCATGGCTAAGTGAAAGTGATAAAGCATTATAGTTCGGTTGCCTCGTTTGCTACGCTACCACCTCCTTTACGGGACCGAGACGTCGGATTAAGTGTGAAAACGCTATTTTTTGCGAACACCCCCGCACCTTGTGCGTGGGGGCTGAAGCCGACGACTGCCATCTTTCAGGTTATACATACGTATACATGAACGGCTGCAAAGGAGATATTCTATTACTTGAACGCACAAGTATACAAGGCATTTACATCATAAAAATCGTGTTTACATCATATCAACGTTCATTCGAACGTAACATTTTTCGAGCACTGCGACTCTATTACACGAGCACCAGGCAGCACTTTGCCAAAATAGTGCTCGGCGGGTAGCCGGTTATTATCCGAACCCGGGGTCGCAACAGCGGTGGCATCCATCTCTGTCAATGTGTCTTCACACGGGCGAGCGCCATCCGCGCACCCTCTATGCAGGCCGACCGCTTCATCGCCTTTATATGCGGCACCGCCCCAAGAAATTGCTGCAATAAGCCAAAGTAACTCTTCGGCTGAGGCCTATCCGGCCGGATATGGGTCACTATATCCGCCATAGCAAGCCCGGATAACCTATTTAGCTCAGCCCACTCAGCCAAGCGATCGGTCAGCGGAAGTGAACGCTCCGGACTATGGAATTGAGACCAAAACAGCTCTTCCGTCTGGTGATCCTTCTGGCTTCGAAAATGCTGCGGCATCCGCCGCACTCGCTCCTAAGTCCATAGAAGGGTCCTCCGGACAACACAGTTGGCCCAGCTGAGCATATTTTGAATCCGTGAACCTTCGGTGCAGCAGAAAAGGCTTGCCAGCTACAATCTCCCCGGCCTGGCGCAGCTCTTCCTTCATAGCCCGCATTGCAGAGCGGGCATTCTCGACTTCGGCGGTGGCCTTCCGCAGGTCTTCCTGCCCCGCTAGGCACTCCTTCCCAAGAGCCTCATCGCGGTCGGTAGCCTCTTTTAACTTCACAGCCATTTCGGCTATCTCTTCCTGCTCGGCGATTAATGCGGCCCTTCGGCCGCTAACTCCTCGGCCGCCCTCGAGGTCCGCCGCATTATTCCTTCCGCCTGCTCCTTGGCTTGAGCAAGGTCGGCCCGAAGACTCTCCACGGCAGCGGCACTATCTGCATTTCACGCACATATTGTAAGGAGTTGGCTTCGGCTCCCTTACCACGTGACCGCGCAGTAACACTTACCTTGCGACTCATCAAGTCGCCTGTTGATCAGCGCGATGTCCGCATCCGCCACATCAAGTTGCCACTTTAGTTCAGCAACTCCATCAGTCCGGCTGGCCCCCGGACGACCCGCCACCTGCATCGGCACGACGGGAATTTAAATCCTACGATTTTGATCCTCGGCACGCTGTCGATATCGACAACCTACCGAGTCTCAGGGGCTACTATCTATACAGGGCGCATTCTATATGCAAAACTGTTAAAAGGTGTGTCATTTTTACGTACCTCAAACCCGCCCAAGAACTCCCGACGGCATCATGCAACCGCTTGGCGGACGAAATCCTTTCAATCACCATGCTCATCAATGCGTGCTGATCTTCCGAGATAGACGCCTTCTCAAGTAGGTCCTTCACCAGACACGATTGGCGCCGAACTATCCGGCTTTGCCACACTCGGGGCTCCCTCGTGGCGACACTTCAGGCTCGTCGCCCCTATCCAACGGGCGCCCGGACGGGGCGTCTCACTCTCTATCATCTCCGAACGAAGGTCCCCCGAAGACGAGCTCATCTGCGAAGGACGGAGATCCGAACTACAAGGTAAAAACTTTAGTTATCCTCAGAAGCACAAATAGGGATGTCCCTTATTATAAAACGCCGTTCTTTCTACTTACGGCTCGTTGGAGGGCTGGCTCATTAAGGGAGATTGTGCGGCGGGGCCTCCCGGACGCAGGACCCTCCGCGAAGATTTCTTCCCCGCTTAGGGGCTTTTTCCCAGGTCCTCGGAGGCAGTCCTCTTCTCCCCTTGGTAGGAGGGATTCTCGATCCCCCTCGTTCAAGAGCCTCCTCGGTGAGGCAAGAGCTTTCTGCTTTCCCCTTCGCCTTCCTCCGAAGGCGCAACCTCAAGCATCCGGACCAGCACGGGATCCGGCGCGGTCTCGGGGAGGGGGGCCGGACACCGTATTAATTTTGCTTCCGCTATCCACTCCTGTGTAGAAGGAGATCGGTCATAAGGCGGATCATCGAAAGGCAAACAAACGGTATGTCCGGACTTGGAACTACTTACTTGAGTATCCGGCGATTGCAGCTTAGTCCAGCATCCTCGGTCAATTCCGGACGCACCTCTTGCGATCCGAAGAATAAGTTATACATCTCCAGGGGTGTCATACCCATGAAGTGTTGAAGAATCCGTGGGCCCTCCGGATTGAACTCCCATAGCCGGAGAGGACGGCGTTTGCAGGGCAGGAGACACCTAATTAGCATAACCTGCATCACCACCACCATGTCGATCTCCCTCGTTAAGAGATCTCGAATCCGGCCTGCGGTAGGGGCACGCCCTTTGTGGCCCCAGTTGAGCCTGGTTGACCCACGACATCAATCGTCATTGGAGGTCCCGGCGGAATAGGGTGGCGGCTTTGTCTCTGACCCCTCGGAACGGTAATATAGAACCACTCTTGCTGCCACAGCCGAGCTCCCCTTGGAAGGAGCCGGGCTGAGGCATCGGCCCTCCTACTTATGGCCGCCCGCCACACTCCGCTTGACGCTCCCGATCATCTTGGCGCCACATTAAAGTCTTCAGCCACAGGCGAAGTGTGGGGTGACGCGGAGGAAACTTCGCAGATGACAATGAATGCGGATATATGGAGGATGGACTCCGGAGCCAAGTCGTGGAATTCCAACCCATAGTAGAACATGAGCCCTCTCACAAAAGGATCCATCGGGAAGCCTAAACCCCGACGGAGGTGGGATCTGAAGACGACATACTCGCCGGGCTCGGGGTGGGGATGGCCTGCCCTTGGCAGGCAACCTGTCTGAAATCTCGTACGACAGGTACTTGGCCTCCCGCAGCTTTAGCACGTCCTCCTCCGTGACGGAGGAGGGCGTCCACCGGCCCTGGAGGTCGGAACCGGACATCGTTGGAGGTCCGAAAGCGCTCGAATCTGGAGCTCTAGGTGCTGGAACTTGGAGCATGGAGAAGATTCGATGGTGGATTAAAGAAAAAGAAATGAGCCTTGGTCCCGTTATAAAGAGGGAGAATACCAAGAGCCGTCTCCGTGACCGTTTGGGACTCGCCTTCGATAGAGGGGGCGTGGCGAGCGAAGCGGTTGGGTTACCCACGCCCGTATTGATGAGAATCCCGGATTAAGGGGAAACACGATCTCTGCTTCGACAAGACGTGCCAAGGAAACCGCTTCGCTAAAATGCGCTGAGGTGGTAAAGTAATGGCTTGGTAGTGGTGTGACGTCATGCCACGGAAAACGTCAGCAGATTGAACTTATGTATATATTATTATTCTCTCTACGGTGGAATGTGGAATTTATTTTGCAGAGCCGGACACTATCCTGGTGTTCACAATCTTCTATCATTTGGAGGAGGAACCCGCCTTGCAATGCCTAGCAATATACACGCCGGACTTATCGTCATTGAAGCCTGGTTCAGGGGCTCTTTGAGGGAGTCCTGGATTAGGGGGTGTCCGGATAGCCGGACTACCAACATCAGCCGAACTATCATTTGCCGGACTATCATCATCGACCGGACTCCAAGACTATGAAGATACAAGATTGAAGACTTCACCCCGTGTCCGGATAGGACTTTCCTTGGTGTGGGGGGCAAGCTTGGCGATACGGATATGTAGATCTCCTACCATTGTAACCGACTCTATGTAACCCTAGCCCTCTCCGGTGTCTATATAAACCGGATGGCTTTAGTCCGTAGGACTACAATCACAACAACCCTTACAATCATACCATAGGCTAGCTTCTAGGGTTTAGCCTCCTTGATCTCGTGGTAGATCCACTCTTGTAAACATCCACAATATCAATATCAATCAAGCATGACGTAGGGTTTTACCTCCATCAAGAGGGCCCGAACCTGGGTAAACATCGTGTCCCTCGTCTCCTGTTACCATCCGCCTAGACGCACAGTTCGGGACCCCCTACCCGAGATCCGCCGGTTTTGACACCGACAGTGGGAGAGGCCTACTAGACAAATTGAGGGGGTACTTTCGTAACTTACTGAAAGTGCAACTATCCCTAGGTGGTTTTGGTAATTCCTAACAACATATAGCTCATTGAGCTAACATTATTCCAAGATAAATATTTCAGGAAAAGCTCAATGAATGGCATGGCATGGATGAGAAAAGTGGACCCCTCAAAATACTAAGGATAAAAGGATTGGCTCAAGCTCAAAGCTCAAGACTCTACATTTTATATTTTAGTGATCCAAGATCACATTGAGTCTATAGGAAAAGCCAATACTATCAAGGAGGGATGAGGTGTTGCTTAATGAGGTTCTTGCTTCATAGTGCTTAGTGATATGCTCCAAAACCCTCAACTACTTTCCCACATCCACATATGACCTAAACCAAAAGTCTAACTCGGCCCCACCGATTCTTTCTATCCGGCACCACCGAGTTCAGATGTCATAGCCACTGCCACAAACCCTAGGCAAATCGGTCTCGCCGATAGGGATCTCGGTCTCACCGAGATGGGATTGTAATCTCTCTGTTTCCCTTCGTAATGTTTCGGTCCTATCGAGATGAGCGATCGGTCCCACCGAGATTGCAATGTAAACTCTCTGTTTCCCTTTTGTAACATTTCGGTCTCACCGAAATGAGCAAATCAGTCCCACCGAGTTTACCTGACCAACTCTCTGGTTAGCATATTACCAAAATCGGTCCCACCGACTTTGTGTTATCAGTCTCACCGAGATTACGTTATGCCCTAATCCTAACCATATCGGTCCTACCGAGTTGCATGTCGGTCCCACCAAAAATCGAAACGGTCGGTCCGACCGAGTTTATCAATTCGGTCCCACCGAGTTTGGGAAGTTGTGTGTAACGGTTAGATTTTGTGTGGAGGCTATATATACCCCTCCACCTCCTCTTCATTCGTGGAGAGAGCCATCAGAACGAACCTACACTTCCAACCTACATTTTCTGAGAGAGAACCACCTACCCTTGTGTTGAGACCAAGATATTCCATTCCTATCATATGAATCTTGATCTATAGCCTTCCCCAAGTTGCTTTCCACCAAAATCTTCTTTCCACCAAATCCAAATCATGTGAGAGAGAGTTGAGTGTTGGGGAGACTGTCATTTGAAGCACAAGAGCAAGGAGTTCATCATCAACACACCATTTGTTACTTCTTGGAGAGTGGTGTCTCCTAGATTGGCTAGGTGTCACTTGGGAGCCTCCGACAAGATTGTGGAGTTGAACCAAGGAGTTTGTAAGGGCAAGGAGATCGCCTACTTCATGAAGATCTACCGCTAGTGAGAGGCAAGTCCTTCGTGGGCGACGGCCATGGTGGGATAGACAAGGTTGCTTCTTCGTGGACCCTTCGTGGGTGGAGCCCTCTGTGGACTCGGCATAACTGCTACCCTTCATGGGTTGAAGGCTCCATCAACGTGGATGTATGATAGCACCACCTATCGGAACCACGACAAAAACATCTGTGTCTCCAATTGCGTTTGAATTCTCCAAACCCTTCCCTTTACATTCTTGCAAGTTGCATGCTTTACTTTCCGCTGCTCATATACTCTTTGCATGCTTGCTTGAATTGTGTTAAGATTGCTTGACTTGTGCTAAGTTAGCTAAAATCTGCCAAAGACTAAAATTGGGAAAAGGATCAGTTTTATTTGGTCAAGTAGTCTAATCATCCCCCCCCCTCTAGACATACTTTCGATCCTACACTTACCCCACATTTCGGACAAGCGCGTCCCTAAGCCATGGTTCCCCACTGCCATCCCATCCGCCCACCCATTTGTACACCGAGGCCGCGAAAACCCGCGACGAAGCCGCACACACTGCTCCGTCCGCCACCCAGCCGGAGCCTCTTCCCCGACGACGTTGTCCACAGCAACACCTCGACGTCCCTCATCCACCATACCGGATGAGGATCCGTCGTCGATCTCGTCGTCCCGCCGGTTCAGCCATCCCGTCCTCCACCTCCAAGGAGCTGCCCTGACGTTTCCCTCATCTTTCACGCCACCTCCATTCCCACACCGTCGTCTTCACCTGCACCACCGGAAGAGCATCATCATCACCTTTCCTCAGATGAAGTTGCGGCCTAATCGGCGCCACCAAAGAGATTGTACACTAATCGCCGCATTTTCTTCTTGATTCGATCTCACGGTGCTGCCGGCGCTCGGTCCCGAGCCGACACGGCACGGCTCCATCCACGGCGGCGTCGCCGGCCACTTCCTCCATGATGTTGCTCCCTCGGCGGCGACGTCCACATCAGTAGGAGCTGCTGCTGCTTTAGCTCTCGCTCGCGCTGCTACTGCTCTCGCTCCCCTGCCTGGTCTGCTCTTGCTCACGCTGCTGCTCTCGCTCTTGCTCTTGCTTGCGATGCTGCTCCGATTTAGCTACACTTGATTGGTAGATCGACTTTTGGGTCGATTGATTTTCAGGCGGCGCTGCTTGGCGGCGGGGGGCTGCTATTTGGCCGGTGGTGGCTGGCGGCTCATGGGGCTGGAGGTTGAAGATGAACTGCAGGCCCTTGATTTCGTATCCAACGGCTGCAAAATCGACTGCCAGAGATGAATAAGTCAGTCGACCGATGTGTAGCCTCACCTTACTAGTGCGTTCAGTTCCGAAAGCAAAATTCAGTTTCGACAGCAAAATTCAGTTTCGACAGTTAAGTTCAGTTTTGACATTTAAGTTCAGTTTCGACAGTTAAATTCAGTTTCGACGGTTAAGTTCAGAGATGAGCGGCTGATGTATTTTACATCTAGCACTTTGTGGTTATGTATTTTACGTCATGTATTGGAGGTGCTATTAGAATTACACTCAGGTTAACGTTGTCTCTCTTGTCCTGCTTCAGCCTCGGCGTCGTACAACTCACCAAAGCTGATCCAACGACGAAACCCTCCATCACAATGAGCGATACCTCTGCTCCATCTCCGGGCGCCTAAGATCTTCTTCCTCCTCCAACAGCCAAGTCAGCCGAGCATCCTCACCGCCAACCCAATCACGCTGAGATCGACATGGCTTCGCCAAAGAGGTTGTACACTTGTTGCATCTCTTTTTTACTCTACATGTTATATATATATTGTCCACTAAGCACACGGATTTGTTCCTTTAGTGTCTCCTTGAAAGAAAAAATCTAGGAATTTTAATTTTCACTTGTCCTCCTTTTCAAATTCCTATTCATGAAGCACAAGACTAAGAGATAGTAGCATAATAGCATTATAACCGTACATTTTCTTGTGGTTTGACTTAATCCCACCATGCTTCTTTGCATCATGTGATCTTCCAATTGTTGTGAATCAAACATCCAGATTGGTAGAAATCATGTGTTTTTAAATTCTCTGTTTTGCACGTGCATTTCTATCCTATTCATGTCTATTTCCTATCCCTGCATTGTTGGAATCCTCCAATTCAAACAAGCCCTTACAGAATTACTTCTCTTACAGATAGTTGTCATAGAAAACCTTGCATTGTTTGTCCCTCTCCTGCTACGCCGTTGTCCACCCCAACTCAGCCGCTCCAATGATAGAAGGGTCCAGCACAGCAGGGATCCGGCCTCCGCATCGCCTTTTCGCCAGATCTTCCCTGCCGCCGGCAGCCATGAAAACTGAATTACCATCATCAACCGAGCAGATGACCTCGAGGACTACACGGGTCCGCAAGAGAGGTCGTACTCTTTCATGTCTGCTTACGTTATGCATCGCTTAATATTACATGCTACTTTATCGTCCTGTTCACCGATTAGACTCTAAGTCAGCTCCAAATTAATGGTCAAACTTGAGTTTTTAAATGGTTGTGGGGTACATATCGGGGCCGCAATCAATAGTATCTATCAACTATCTGGTTAATCTCCGGTGTCTACTATGAGTTTCATGTTGGGTGGGAAACAAACAGTAAAGAAGTCATTATCTGTATTTTTTAACTGAAGCCATTATCTGCCTGCTATTATTGGTTTTGGGTCTATCCACAGGTTGCTACCATCACTCTGGATTTCTGCATGCACTCCTTACATAATCTCACTATGTTTTATTCCTATGCATGATAGTTATTGTAAACAATGGAACTGACCATGTAGAGCAAAAGAGACGAGCCTTGCGTGGCAATAAAATTTCATGCAGACGTCGCTCCATGGTAGGCGCAAAGGCAGCCCCCTCCACACATTTCGGATTGTAATCGAGAGGAAGATATCATTACGAGGGGATTCAGAAGGAGAAGACAACTCATATTTACCCCCTGAGGTCTTCGCTCTAACTTGGCATGCTGATGTTGGTTATATCATGCATATGGTGTCTTGCATTGCTTACTTTATACATCAAATATGTCATTTGCTTAGTTTAGACATCCTTTGTGCGAATGCCATCTGTTTAGTTTATTCATCGTTTATGTGAATTATGCAACGCCATCTTGTTTAGCCATGCATCATATATGTGAATTTTGCAATGCCATCCTGCTTAGCCAGTCATCTTATATGTAAATTATATCAGGCCATCCTTTTTTTCGTTACATATTACATTTGTCAACAATGTTAGTACATTCAACTGCTCTTCGTGTGCATCAGCCATTTGACACGGTGATGGCAAATTCTGAAGTGAAAACAAGGTCTTCAGAGCGGAGTATGCTATCTCACGAAGCGCATATCTCGCTGGTTACGGATAGCTCCTCAGAGGAGGATTCAGAGACAGATGACCAGTCCTATCCCTCCCCCCCTCGAGGTGTATGCTCTAACTTGGCAGGGTTATGTTGCTCATATCGTGCGTATGGTGTCTCGCATTGCTATGTCATTTGATTAGTTTAGACATGCTTTGTGTGAATGCAACCTGTTCAGTGTCTAATTGCCATATATGTGAAGTATGCATTGCCATCTTGTTGCAAGACATTATATATGTGAATTATACAATGATATCTTGTTGCAAAGGCATTATATATGTGAATTATGCAATTCCATGTTGTTTAGCATGATATAATTCACATACATGATGATAAATGGGTTGAATTATATCAGCCATCATGTTTACATAGTACATACACATCATCTATCTGAATTATGGCATGGCAACCCATTTAATAAAGACATCATATAGTTATATCATCTCATCATGTTTAGTGTTTACAGTCACCATATTTTGAATTATGGCATTCTATCTGTGAATGTATGTGAATTATGGCATGCCAACCTATTTAATAAACACATTATATAGTTATATCATGTCATCCTGTTTACATAGTCTCATATTTTGAACTTTGTCTTTCCATCTTTTTTAGTTAGCCATCATAATGCGAAATTGTGTCATGCTATCCTGTTTAGTTAGCCATCATATATGTGAAATGGTGTCACGCTATCATGTTTGGTTAGACAACATAAATATGAGTTATCTCATGCCCTCTTTTATTCCCCACTATCCATTGCACCTGTCTATCATACAATGTCTATACTTTCAATTACTTTTCTTATTTATCAGCCATTTGAATTGGAGAGGGTGATGGCAATATCTAAGGGAGTAACAACACGGTCTTCAGAAAAGATAGTGCTACCAGTTGATGCAGATAGAACCACGATTGTACTTGCCCAAGGACCAGATCCACCACACATAACCTGCACTCTCGCATGATTGTACCCCTACCCGGTTGGACGTAGAACCAGCTACACCCCTTCTAACCCCAACCCCGGCAGATAGTAACCCAGTTCCAGTTGACACAGCACCATCTCCACCACAGAGCACCCAAACACGAGCAGTTAGTAAGGGAACGGCAGTGCCCAAAGCACGAGGACCACCACTCCGAATCACAACTCAACGCTTAAAGGAGAAGAAAAGATTTGTTCTCAGGTCAGGTTCTGTAGCTATGGTTCATACTCCTTTGCTCTTGCATTACTGTATTTACTCATACCAACTATTTTCAAATTTGAAGGATGGAATTGAAACTCCAATGGCGCAACAGGTATGTTTTAAACTTGTTTCTTTAACTGGTTTGTTGTTGTAACCTGCTCTATGTTGATTTCAGTTTCAATTGAATAAACAGTTATGTTCTCATGTCATGCACATTACAAGTGTTGTTATTGCTCTATAGTTTCCCACACTTATATTCATCTATTCTGCTTTGTCTTGAACAAATATTATTTGAACTGTGTCTCTATCTTGATTTGGCAACAAAAACTAGAATGATATAGACCATAAAGTGACCATGGTACATAGATATATGTTTGTTTTATGCTGTTATGTTGTCCACTTTACTACTGAACTCATTTACCAAAATGAGTTTCATATACAACATGGTAAACATGTGATCTGTCTGCTTGTTTCTCTTTTAGAATGCGGACAAAATATTGGAGAACACGATGCTGCCGTTATCCAATGGTAAAGGAAGTAATGTAGATAAGGTTCAAGATAGTGAGACATCCCCGTTGGTCTCCAAGAAAGCTGATAAAAATTATCTTGACTGCAGTGAGAGAACCCAAAAGTCCTGTCTTGATGTAGTGTTCGAGTTACTGGCCACTACTGCTGGCACAAGCTCTTCTAACTTGCTGCCTGAATCAGTTCGTCTTCTTGAGTCTCAACTTCAAGTTGAAAGACATCGATCAGATGTCTTTGCGACAGAAGTCAAGGACTTAGGAAGTCCTGCAGAATTCAGATGCATATTTCCTGGTGCAACAAAGAAGTTACTGGAGGATTTAAGCGCCAAACGAGAGAAAGTTAATAAGCTTGCTAAGCTTCTTGCCGACATTATGGGTACCAGGATATTGTTTCTTGAGATCTTCGAAGTGGTTTCGATTCTGGATTTGTTTTGTCTTGGTGTTTATTTTATTTGATCGCCAACTTTGACAACCAAAGGTATATGATATGATGCTTTGTTCCTATATTTGCAATCGGTGGCGAACTTTGATGCCCAGTGGATGTAATATGTGTAATAGCCGTGATGGCCTAGCGTTAGTTGCTTGCTTATTTATTTCCTTGTTGTCTTGTTTATTTGTTTTCTTGTAGTCATTGCAGTTCTTTTTCCGCGGTTTGCTAGTGGCTGCAATAACCTATTTTTTAAAACTAGGCCACAATAACCATGGGCTAATATTTACTGTAGTGACACTGGGCCTCCTATGGGCCGTAGAAACAATGGGCCTTCTGCGGGCTGTATCGTCAATGGGCCTTATACGGGCCGTATGATCGATTGGCCAAACATGGGCCAAAGAGACCGCATTATGGTCGTAAACGGGCTAGAGTTCGAATCGTCCGTTCATGGGACGACCATAACGGGCCATCGATAATAGGACGTATTTGATGACGCTATGAAAACGGCCCAACGTATTAACGGACCACAAACGGGCCGACTGTAACCACGGGCTGAATTTGGCCCACAAGCGAAAAATAGCGATGTGGCCGTAAGTAAATGAATGCTGGAAATGAGCCCAAGAATAAATGGGCTCTGAGAAGGCCTAAAGATAACATGGGCTGGAAACGGCCCAATGGAATTACGGGCCGTTAATGGGTATAAAGCGATACACTGTTCATTACGGGCCAGTTTCACCACGGGCCGTTAATGGGTGTAAAGTAAGACACTGTTCATTACGGGCCAGTTTCAACACGGGTCGTTAATAGGCCAAGAGTTACAAAGGGCCTCATATGGGCCGAAAGACGTCATGGGCCATACATGGGCCAGAAGTGAAAACGGGCTGGAATCATATTGGATGGCCCAGATGATGCTACTGGGCCTAATTCGGATAGGGCGTAACGGGCCTTGGGTTAGCAGGCTGTAAATGGGCTATATGCAAACAGGCCGTTAATAGGCTCTCCATGGGCCGGCCCGCCATCATTTGACCAAGTCAAACGGGTCGGCCTTTTCACAGGAATGGGCCTCTGTTGTGCCGTGCCATGTGTCGATGTATCATAGGCGCCTTCTGTCCAATGAGTGGATGACATCTGTCCCAACGATGAGCCGACACGTGTTTCCTCCAACCAATGATGATTTTACACGTGGAAAATCCCCATTGGTTGGGGCTGTTAACGGGTTATCGGATCCAAAACCCGACCCGATAGCTTAACGGCGTTCCATTACGGTGGATGCCACGTGTCGGTCACCCTTGACGAAAGCACTTCTGTGACGCGTGATTTATCATCATGGAAGTGGACACTTCCGTGATGATAATTTTGGTAATGTCATGGAACACTTCTACGACATCACAGGTATGACTATCTTGGTTCTGTCATAAAACCGTCATGGATGTACATGCATGACAAAAAACGCGACCTACTGTGACAAACACGTATCATCACGGAAGTGTATTTTTTTGTAGTGACAATCCGTCCAGATGGATCTTGGGTTACGCTCGCCACCAAATTCCATTATAATCTTTGTTCTTTCTGTTTTTCTTTCAATGTATTTGTAATTATAGCTCTTGTGGGACTGCTGATTGGTTGATTGAGCCTTTTGGGTGCAGTGATTATAAAACATTCCTTGTATTGACTGGAAATCCCTGTGAACGACATCTATACACCCATAAAATCTGAGCACCATTGGACTATATTTCTTCTGCTTTCAGTGTGTATTATGTTGTTTCCTCTTTGTTTTCACTAAGATTTTGTTTTTTGATTCTTGAAAGAATCTTATGGAACGTAAATCTAATCTTTGATTTAGATGCGATTGTCCAGCACTGATACTCTTGTGGATGACACTCCCATAGAATCAACGTATTAGACTATCAGAGTGTTGTTTTCATTTTTGATAGAAACTTGCTTTTCCATTTGCTAGTTAAACTCAGCTTAGACGCCTACAAAGGTAGAAAACTCTGGAGCACCATTCAGTTTTGTGGACTGTATATTGTGGTATTTTTGAACTTGTCTTTGTTACATTACTTTAGTATAGTTTGGTTATTTTTTGGGCAGTACAGTTGGTAACCATTTAGATGCCATGTTAGAGGTTCTCATTATGGACATCAAAGCATGCAAGCCTTTTACTTCGTTTGCTCCATTGCTTTCTACTCCCTTTGTTCCTTTAAGGTGTATTTGTTTTTTCAAAAGTTAAATGAGTGCATGTTTGACCGAGTTTTTAGAAAAATATATCAATATCCACAATACAAAGTTTATACCATTTGATCCATCATGAAAAGTAGTTTCATATTTTATCTATTAGGTGTCACAGATGTTGTTATTTTATTCTAGAATCTTGGTCAAACATTCATATGGTTGACTTGCATGAAAATCAATACACCTTATATTCTGGAACGGAGGGAGTAGCTTTTTGAGCAGGTCATCAATATCCCCAATAGAGGAGAGTAGTTCGGGAAGACCATATCTGAAAACGCCGAAGTTGTGGTGAAGAAGCTTAAGGATAACAAAATAGCAAAGAGGATAAAAGGGTTCCTTACTGCCTCAGCCACTGCTAGCATTGGCTTTTTCAAGAATGAAATCAAGGATTGGAATGGGCTGTTGGGGATTCGGCAGGAGGCTCTAACAGTGGGGAATCAAATGGTGTCATGAACGAAGGAATTCCTAAGGCTGACACTACTGTGAATGGGAATGGAAATAGAGGAACCTCATTCCATAAGGCCGGGAATGGAGGTAAGGGTGCTGCTTCAACCGTCATCGACTCTGCAGCTTCAACCGCCGTCAACTTTGCGCCTGCAACCGACATCGACTATGCACCTGCAACCGGCGTCGACTCTGCTGCTTCAACAACTGGCATTCAATCTGCTGCTTCAACAACTGGCGTTGACTCTGCTGCTTCAACAACCGGCGTCGACTCTGCCCCTGCAACCAGCGTCGACTCTGCCCCTGCAACTGGTGGTGCGACTGGAGCTCCGGCTGGAGCTGGACCCAAGGGTGAGTGACCCATCTGAGTGATGTGTGTGTGCTGATTTAGACTGAGAAATTAACTGACAGTTTGTTAAACATCGCTTTTCATTGTTTCGGGGCAACCTTTGGCATTCTCCTACGACCCTTAGCTATGATTTTTTGGCATTATGGCTTGTGATTGTATTTGTAGTTACCTCGTCGATATAGTCTTGCAATCTCAATGATAATGACGTCAAGATTTTATCATACATTTACTAGACAGTTTTTTATCTATGCTGGTGGTCGACGCTTCAGATTTTCTCGTTCAAACTACTGCACGCACTACTTGATCATAGTCCAGCTAGCCACCTAACTCAGTTGTAGGTCACAGGGCACGCACACTGCCATTGTCCTGGTAATCTTCTCCGTTTGTGTTTTCCATTGGATTTAAGACCCCTTACACACAACATGAACATGGGACAGAACAAAGCAGAGAAGAGCATGTACAAAGCATCAGTTTTGAAGATTAGTGTAATTTCACACATAGCGTAATGCTCACTGTCACCGCATAAAGCCGCAGTTAAACCAGTTCTTGGCTACAGACAGGAATGCAAGCCAATTTTGGATTTCTTGGAGTATTTAGTAGGTTAAGGACTTACGGTTAAGTTGTTAAATTTTCTCTTTTCCCGACATATTGTCATATTTGTCTAGAACAGTGGCACCATTGTCATCTTCTATAAAACAAACCTCTTTCGATATAGGGCTCCGTCTAATATGAGCTTGAGATGGACTTGTTCAAGCTGTCCAGGAGCTAACCAAACAAACATCAGCGGGAAGATTGGATAAGGTTTTTGGCTTTTCTGTCACATACGCTTTTGTCACATGGAAATCATCCTCCCTACTGACCACATACTTCCTTTGGTTAGTTAGCATTACCAACTTTAATATAAAATAAAATGTAGAATATATATCAGCATAAAATTGTAAGGGATGCATTTAATATAATAGGCAGTGAGAGTAACCCAGAGAAATTTAGCTTTGATTATGTGGAAAATAGATCCTTCTGTCTTGCTTAGTTTCTATGATCAAAATCAGACACTGGAACGTACCCTGATGTATAAAGTTATTCTAGTTAAGATGTAAGCAATTCATTAAGCACTTCTGAGCATAGTTCAAATATGAACTAGTAGTTTGATCATTCTAGAATTTAATCAAACTCTGGGCCCCGCCTAATCAAAGATCGTACATACATATAGATGTCGGATAAGAATCTTATTGGATTTAGAAAATACTATTAAGCATAGAAGGGTAGAGAAGTGAAATTAGAACTCAGCTCACAAATGATAAAACACCTGATCTGTTTTCCATACATAAGTAATTGTCAACCATGCCCAGTGATACGTCTCCAACGTATCTATAATTTATGAAGTATTCATGCCATGTTTACAATAGTTTTATATGATTTTGGTATGATTTTATTAGAACTAACCCGGACTGACGCTGTTTTTAGCAGAACTAACATGCTGTTGTTTTTGTGCAGAAATAAAAGTTCTCGGAACGCGCTGAAAATCAACGGAGATTTTTTCTGGAAAATGTGAAAAATACTGGAACAAAAATCTACAGGAGGGGAGTCCCGTGGGACCCACGAGGGTGGGGGCGCGCCCCTGCCTTGTGGACTCCCCGAGGGCCCCCCTGACGTGAAATCAACGCGAACTCCTCCTACAAATAGAGAAACCTTCGGGAAATAACCTAGATCGGAAGTTTCGCCGCCGCAAGCCTCTGTAGCCACGAGAAATCAATCTAGGCCCTCTCTGGCACCCTGCCGGAGGGGGCCATCATCACGGGAGGCCATGGGGAAGGATCTCGGAGGGGCCATCATCGCCATGAAGGCCAAGGACCAGAGGAGGAACCTCTCCCCATCCAGGGGGGAGGCCATGGAGGAGGAAGCACAAGGGGGAGAACCTCTCCTCCTCTCTCCCGGTGGCGCCGGAATGCCATTGGGAGGGGAATCATCGCAGCGCTGATCGTCTTCATCATCATCACCATCCTCATCTCTTTTACGCGGTCCACTCTCCCGCACCCCGCTGTAATCCCTACTTCAACATGGTGCTTTATGCCACATATTATGATCCAATGATGTGTTGCCATTCTATGATGTTTTGAGTAGATATCTTTTGTCTTTGGGTTGATTGATGATCTAGATAGGTATGAATTGTATGTTTTATTTTGGTGTTGTCCTATTGTGCCCTCCGTGTTGCGCAAGCGTGAGGGATTCCCGCTGTAGGGTGTTGCAATATGTCCATGGTTTACTTATTGTCTGCTTGCTTGAGTGACAGAAGCATAAACACGGATGAGTGGGTCACGGCGTATGGGAATAAAGGGGACTTGATATGTTAATGCTATGGTTGGGTTTTACCTTAATGATCTTTAGTAGTTGCGGATGCTTGCTAGAGTTCCAATCATAAGTGCATATGATCCAAGATGAGAAAGTATGTTAGCTTATGCCTCTCCCTCATATGAAATTGCAATAGTGATTACCGGTCTTGTTAACAATTGCCTAGGACAATTCAGCACACCGATCCATCATTATTCCACACTCGCTATTTATAATATTTAGTAATATTTCTAACTTTATGATAACAGCACCTACTTTTATATTTTAGCTCTCCGATATCATGCAAAGTTATCCTCTTCATACCCACAACGTAGTTTTATTTCTCGTTTCTAGTTGGAAGCAAACGTTCGGTGTACGTAGAGTCATATCAGTGGCAGATAGGGCTTGAGAGAATATTGATCTTACCTTTAGATCCTTGTGGGTTCGACACTCCATACTTATCACTTCCACCTTTGGAAATTGCTACGATGATTCCCTGCACTTGGGGATTATCAAGCTCTTTTCTGGCGCCGTTGCCGGGGAGCAATAGCGTGGGGTTGATATTCTCGTGTGTGCTTGTTTGCTTTCTTCACTAAGTAGTTTTTATTTTCCCTTTTTATTTTGCTTAGTTGTGGGTGAAACATGCAAAAAAATCAAAAAAATGAAAATACAAAAAGATGCATTTGCCTAAAAAGTTTTTTTCAAAAAGAGAAGTTATTGGAAAGTTATGCAATGAAGAAGTGAGGGTCGACTTTGAGCACTTGTGTTCATGCTCATGGAAACAATGTAGAATTTTTCATGGAAGTTTATCTATAAATAAGTATCCCCTTGTATATATCCATTGTATTATAAAAATAATGTGCCAAGCTTTGGTTTTAGGATGATTTGATTGCTTGTTTACTATGTGCAGTACAAAAACAGAAACTTTGGCTGTAGCGCGTGAATTTACATTTTTTACTGGAAGTCAAATGGGTCTGAAACTTTTTGCACATTACTTCTGTATAAATTTTTTAAATTTTCATATTTATTTTAGAATTTTTGGAGTTACAGAAGTATACTAAATTTCCAGATTGCTACAGACTGTCCTGTTTTTGATAGATTCTGTTTTTCACGTGTTGTTTGCTTATTTTGATGAATCTATGAGTAGTATCAGGGGGGTATGAAATATAGAGAAGTTGTAATACAGTATATATTACACAAATATAAATTAAGAATGAGTTTGCAACAGTACCTAAAGGTAGTGATTTGCTTTATTATACTAACGGATCTCACAAAGTTTTTGTTAAGTTTTTGTTAAGTTTTTGTGGATGAAGTGTTCGAAGAACGAGGAGTTACTGATGTGAGAAGAATAAAGAGAGGCAAGAGTTCAAGCTTGGGGATGCCCAAGGCACCCCAAGTAAATATTTCAAAGGATACTCAAGCATCTAAGCTTGGGGATGCCCCGGTTGGCATCCCATCTTTCTTCTTCAACAAATATCGGTATACCTCGGTTCTTGTTTTGTTCACATGATTTGTGTCCTTTCTGTTTTTATTTTTCTTTAAGAACCATGCTAGTATGAGATAGCCCTTCATTGATTTATAGAATAATTCATGTGCTTCACTTAAATCTTTTAAGTATGATCTTATAGAATTGCTCTTTGTGCTTCACTTAAATCATTTGAGTATGGTTTTATAGAATGCTTCGTGTGCTTCACTTATATATTTTGAGCTTGGATATTGGTTAGTCTATATTAATTGTAGAATTCTCCATGAACTTCACTTATATCTTTTGGAGTATGAATAATACTATCATCTAAAGCAGGTTTGGAAGAGTGTCAACTTTAGGAATTAGTGATCCCACTATTCCGAATGAG
Organism: Aegilops bicornis; assembly: GCA_021605145.1. Lineage (NCBI taxonomy): Eukaryota > Viridiplantae > Streptophyta > Magnoliopsida > Poales > Poaceae > Aegilops > Aegilops bicornis. Next base: position 680,849,650 of record CM038669.1, on the reverse strand, counting down.
AAGAGTTTTGCTTATGTGGAGAGTAGTAAAATTTCTATGCTTATAGATCATGAAAAGAATGCTTTATGTGATGGTTATATTGTTGAATTCATTCATGATGCTACTGAAAATTATTATGAGAGAGGAATATATGCTTGTAGGAGTTGCGATAATATCAAGTTTCCTCTCTATGTGCTTAAAGTTTTGAAGTTATACTTGTTTTGCCTTCCTATGCTAGTTGATTCTTGTTCCCATAAATTATGTGTTCACAAAATACCTAGGCATAGGAAGTGGGTTATATTAAATTGTGCTAGTCATATTCTTCATGATGCTCTCTTTATGTTTCAATTATTTTCTTCTATGTGAGCATCATTGAAATCATCATGCCTAGCTAAAAGGCATTAAAGAAAAGCGCTTGTTGGGAGACAACCCAATATTTACCCTTACTGTTTTTGTGTGTTTAAATGATTAATCTAATGTGGTAATCATGTTTTATAGCTTTTTGTTTCAATAAAGTGCAAAGTAAGACCTTTTGGAAGACATGGTGAAGTCTTTGCAATCTTGCTATAAAAAACAGAAACTTTGCGCTCACGAGAATAGATGCCATTTTTTACTGGAGAGTGCTTTTAGGTTGATTCTTTTCGCAGATGATTAATAGACAAATTCCTCACGTACACCAATTTATTTCATAATTTTTGGAGTAGCAGAGGTATGGTTGCTGTTCAGATCATTACAGACTGTTCTGTTTCTAACAGATTCTGTTTTCATTGCATAGTTTGCTGGTTTTCTAGTTTCTATGACTTATATTTCTCAATATAAATTCTAGAAATGATATGGTACAGAAGGCATTGTGTGAGAACAATTATGAAACTTGTCTTTGACAGTACCAAAGTGAATGGTTTACTCTTTATCATACTAACCTATCTCACGAAGTTTCGTTAAGTTTTATGTGATTGAAGTTTTCAAGCTTTGGGTGAGATATCGATATGAGGAGAATAACGAGTGGAAAGACCCTAAGCTTGGGGATGTACAAGGAACCCTAAGGTAATATTCAAGGAAGACTCAAGCGCCTAAGCTTGGGGATGCCCCGGAAGGCATCCCCTCTTTCGTCTTTAAAACTATCCGTATACCTTACTCAGAGCTATATTTTTATTCGTCACATGATATTTGTTTTGCTTGGAGTGTATTTTAAATTTTAATTGTTGTTTGAATAAAATCATTGGATCTGAAATCTTGAATAAAAAAAGAATCCTCCCATGGCTAGTTAATTATTTGACTACTCATTGTTCTCCACTTATATCTTTTGGAGTAGTTTGTCATTTTGCTCACGTGCTTCACGTATATCCTACGAGTAAATGGTTGAATGAATTGAATATCATAAATCTGAATTTATATATGTTTCATATGTTTATAACATGGGGAGTAATGACTTCACACATAATAAGTATAGGTAGTAAACTCATTGAAAGTTGAACAATTTATGTAAGAATATTGAAGGAAGAGAGATTTCACATACAAATATACTATCTTGGACATCTTTTGTAATTGTGAGCACTCATTAAAATATGACATGCTAAAAAGTTGATGTTGGACAAGGAAGACAACTTAATGGGTTATGTTTTCCTATATCCGAAACGTTATATTGTCTTGGATCATCCAACATGTTGTGCTTGCCTTTCCCTCTCATGCTAGCCAAATTCTTTGCACCAAGTAGAAATACTACTTGTGCTTCCAAACATCCCTTAAACCAGTTTTGCCATGAGAGTCCACCATACCTACCTAAGGATTGAGTAAGATCCTTCAAGTAAGTTGTCATCGGTGCATGCAATAAAAATTGCTCTCTAAATATGTATGATCTATTAGTGCGAAGAAAATAAGATTTATACGAACTTGTGATAGGGAAGAAATAAAAGCGACAGACTGCATAATAAAGGTCTTTATCACAAGCGGCAATATAAAGTGATGTTCTTTTGCATTAAAATTTGTGCATCCAACCATAAAAGCGCATGACAACCTCTGCTTCCCTCTGCGAAAGGCCTATCTTTTACTTTTATCTTCTACCCTTATACAAGAGTCATGGTGATCACCACCTTTCCTTTTTACACTTTTTCCTTTGGCAAGCACTTTGTGTTGGAGCGATCCGGATATATATATCCACTTGGATGTAGGTTTTCATAAATTATTATTGTTGACATTACCCTTGAGGTAAAAGGTTGGGAGGCGAAACTATAAGCCCCTATCTTTCTCTGTGTCCAATTAAAACTTTGAACTCATAAATATCACGTGAGTGTTAGCAATTGTGAAAGATTAAATGATAGTTGAGTATGTGGAGTTTGCTAAATCAAAGCTCTGACATAGACCCTTCCTGAAAATAATATGAATTGCAATCGTTTGATGACTAAGAATATAGTTTGTTAGTTTCAAGAAAGTTTATGATCTATACTTTAACATGTGAATAGCTTGTTATTGATCATGAAAAGTTTTATGAGATGAGCTACTGTTATGACATATAATGATGCTAGAAAAGGTGATTGAAATTTTCATTGATCAAACATATGCATTTGCTAGCATTCACACTTCATGAATTATTTCTTTTATCTTTACCTACTCGAGGACGAGTAGGAATTAAGCTTGGGGATGCTGATACGTCTCCAACGTATCTATAATTTATGAAGTATTCATGCCATGTTTACAATAGTTTTATATGATTTTGGTATGATTTGATTAGAACTAACCCGGACTGACGCTGTTTTTAGCAAAACTACGTGGTGTTGTTTTTGTGCAGAAATAGAAGTTCTCGGAACGCGCTGAAAATCAACGGATATTTTTTCCTGAAAATATGAAAAATACTGGAACAAAAATCTACCGGAGGGGAGTCCCGTGGGGCCCATGAGGGTGGGGGGCGCCCACCCCCCTGGGGCGCGCCCCCTGCCTCGTGGACTCCCCCCCTGACGTGAAATCAACGCCAACTCCTCCTATAAATACAGAAACCTTCGGGAAATAACCTAGATCGTAAGTTCCGCCGCCGCAAGCCTCTGTAGCCACGAGAAATTAATCTAGGCCCTCTCTGGCACCCTACCGAAGGGGGACATCATCACTGGAGGCCATGGGGAAGGATCTCGGAGGGGCCATCATCGCCATGAAGGCCAAGGACCAGAGGAGGAACCTCTCCCCATCCAGGGGGAGGCCATGGAGGAGGAAGCACAAGGGGGAGAACCTCTCCTCCTCTCTCCTGGTGGCGCCGGAGTGCCATCGGGAGGAATCATCGCCTTGTGATCGTCTTCATCAACATCACCATCATCATCACCATCCTCATCTCTTTTACACGGTCCACTCTCCCGCACCCGCTGTAATCCCTACTTGAACATGGTGCTTTATGCCACATATTATGATCCAATGATGTGTTGCCATCCTATGATGTTTTGAGTAGATATCTTTTGTCTTTGGGTTGATTGATGATCTAGATTGGTATGAGTTGTATGTTTTATTTTGGTGCTGTCCTATTGTGCCCTCCATGTCGTGCAAGCGTGAGGGATTCCCGCTGTAGGGTGTTGCAATATGTCCATGGTTTACTTATTGTCTGCGTTGCTTGAGTGATAGAAGCATAAACATGGATAAGTGGGTCATGGCGTATGGGAATAAAGGGGACTTGATATGTTAATGCTATGGTTGGGTTTTACCTTAATGATCTTTACTATTTGCGGATGCTTGCTAGAGTTCCAACCATAAGTGCATATGATCCAAGATGAGGAAGTATGATAGCTTATGCCTCTCCCTCATATGAAATTGCAATAGTGATTACCGGTCTTGTTAACAATTGCCTAGGACAATTCCGCACACCGATCCATCATTATTCCACACTCGCTACTTATAATATATAGTAATATATTCTAACTTTATGATAACAGCACCTACTTTTATATTTTAGCTCTCTGATATCATGCAAAGTTATCCTAGTCATACCCACAACGTAGTTTTATTTCTCGTTTCTAGTTGGAAGCAAACGTTCGGTGTACGTAGAGTCGTATCAGTGGCAGATAGGGCTTGAGAGAATATTGATCTTACCTTTAGATCCTTGTGGGTTCGACACTCCATACTTATCATTTCCACCTTTGGAAATTGCTACAATGATTCCCTTCACTTGGGGATTATCACCCAGCAAAAATCTCATATTCTGCATCACTTTAATAAATTCAACATCACAAGGATTCCTTGTGCAATTTGGATCCACAATAACAAAAAACTATGCAAATACACAAAAAAGGTACATACTCTAAAACACAACAATCAAATCAGATTGCATACCCTAAAATTAGGTAAGAAAAGAGGTAGTGGAGCATGAAAGTAATGATCGACACGAGCTTACCGAGTATAGATCCTATATATTGTCTTCTTTTCTACACGGGTGGTACATCGTTTCTAGTTTGTATTACGCTCTTTTTTCATCGAACATTCGGGCATACCAACTTTGAGCACCTTCATTTCTTGCTCATGCAGATTTCACTCGTGGGATTTACATTCCCATGAACAGGCGTGTTTGTGAGGTCTTTAAGCGCGGAATGCTCCCCTGATCCTAACGGAGATGCAGGTGGATGCTACCTCTTGAGCTTGCATTGGTTTTCCCTTAAAGAGGAAAGGGTGATGCAGCAAAGTAGCATAAGTATTTCCCTCGGTTTTGAGAACCAAGGTATCAATCCAGTAGGAGACGACGCACAAGTCACCGAATACCTGCACAGACAATCAACCACTTGCACCCAACGCGATAAAGGGGTTGTCAATCCCTTCACGGTCACTTGAAAAAGTGAGATCTGATAGAGATAGATAAACGGTAAAGTAAATTTTTTTGGTATTTTTGGTTTATAGATTGGAAAGTAAAGATTGCAAAATAGTAGATCGGAAACTAGCAAGATGTAAATAAGATTCAATAATATGGAAAAGAGAGCCGGGGCCATAGGTTTCACTAGTGGCTTCTCTCAAGATAGCAAATATTACGGTGGGTGAACGAATTACTGTCAAGCAATTGATAGAAAAGCGCATAGTTATGATGATATCTAAGGCACTAATCATGAACATAGGCATCACGTCCGTGTCAAGTAGACCGACTCCCGCCTGCATCTACCACTTTTACTCCACACATTGACCGCTATCCAGCATGCATCTAGAGTATTAAGTTCATAAAGAATGGAGTAACTCATTAAGTAAGATGACATGATGTAGAGGAATTAACTCAAGCAATATGATGAAAACCCCATTTTGTTATCCTTGATGGCAACAATACAATACGTGCCTTGCTTCCCCTACTTTCACTGTGAAAGGACGCCGCAAGATTGAACCCAAAGCTAAGCACTTCTCCCATTGCAAGAAAGATCAATCTAGTAGGCCAAACTAAACCGGTAATTCGAAGAGACTTGCAAAGATATCAAATCATGCATATAAGAATTCAGAGAAGAACCAAATAATATTCATAGATAATCTTGATCATAAATCCACAATTCATCGGATCTCGGCAAACACACCGCAAAAGAATATTACATCGAATAGATCTCCAAGAACATCGAGGAGAACATGGTATTGAGAATCGAAGAGAGAGAAGAAGCCATCTAGCTAATAACTATGGACCCGAAGGTCTGTGGTAAACTACTCACACTTCATCGGAGAGGTAATGGTGTTGATGTAGAAGCCCTCCATGATCAAATCCCCCTCCGGCAGGACACCGGAAGAGGTCCCTAGATGGGATCTCACGGGTACAAAAGGTTGCGGCGGTGGAAAAGTGGTTTCATAGCTCCCCCTAATGTTTTTAGGGTATAAGAGTATATATATGCGAAGGAACTAGGTCAGGAGAGCCACGAGGGGTCCACGAGGGTGGGGGCGCACCCTCCTGCCTCGTGGCTTCCTTGTTGCGTCTTCGACTACATCTCCAAGTCTTCCGGTTTGCTTTCGGTCCAAGAAAGATCATCGCGAAGGTTTCATCCCGTTTGGACTCCGTTTGGTATTACTTTTCAGCAAAACTCTAAAATAGGAAACAAAAAAATAGAAACTAGCACTGGGCCCTTGGTTAATAGGTTAGTCCCAAAAATAATATAAAATAGCATATAAATGCCTATTAAACATCCAAAACAGATAATATAATAGCATGGAACAATCAAAAAATTGTAGATACGTTGGAGACGTATCAAGCATCCCCAAGCTTAATTCCTGCTCATCCTCGAGTAGGTAAATGATAAAAACATAATTTTTGATGTGGAATGCTACCGAACATATTTATCCATGTGATTTTCTTTATTGTGGCATGAATGTTCAGATCCAAAAGATTCAAGACAAAAGTTTAATATTGACATAAAAATAATAATACTTCAAGCATACTAACAAAGCAATCATGTCTTCTCAAAATAACATGGCCAAAGAAAGCTATCCCTACAAAATCATATAGTCTGACTATGCTCTATCTTCATCACACAAAATATTTAAATCATGCACAACCCCAATGACAAGCCAAGCAATTGTTTCATACTTTTGATGTTCTCAAACTTTTTCAAACTTCACGCAATACATGAGCGCGAGCCATGGATATAGCACTATAGGGGGAATATAATGGTGGTTGTGGAGAAGACAAAAAGGAGAAGATAGTCTCACATCAACTAGGCGTATCAACGGGCTATGGAGATGCCCATCAATAGATACCAATGTGAGTGAGTAGGGATTTCCATGAAATGGATGCCCTAGAGCTATAAGTGTATGAAATCTCAAAAAGAAACTAAGTTGGTGTGTATCCAACTTGCTTGCTCACGAAGACCTAGGGCACTTTGAGGAAGCCCATCATTGAAATATACAAGCCAAGTTCTATAATGAAAAAATCCCACTAGTATATGAAAGTGACAACATAGGAGACTCTCTATCATGAAGATCATGGTGCTACTTTGAAGCACAAGTGTGGTAAAAGGATAGTAGCATTGCCCCTTCTCTCTTTTTCTCTCATTTTTTTGTCCAGGGGAATTAGTCTCCATCATCCTTTCCTCGCTGGGACAATGCTCTAATAATGAAGATCATCACACTTTTATTTACTTACAACTCAAAAATTACGACTCGATACTTAAAACAAAATATGACTCTATATGAATGCCTCCGGCGGTGTACCAGGATGTGCAATAAATCAAAAGTGACATGTATGCAAAATTATGAATGGTGGCTTTGCCACAAATACGATGTCAATCACATGATCATGCAAAGCAATATGACAATGATGGAGCGTGTCATAATAAACGGAACGGTGGAAAGTTGCATGGCAATGTATCTCAAAATGGCTATGGAAATGCCATAATAGGTAGGTATGGTGGCTGTTTTGAGGAAGGTATATGGTGGGTGTATCGTATCGGCGAAAGTTGCGCGACACAAGAGAGGCTAGCAATGGTGGAAGGGTGAGAGTGCGTATAATCCATGGACTCAACATTAGACATAAAGAACTCACATACTTATTGCAAAAATCTATTAGTTATCAAAACGAAGTACTACGCGCATGCTCCTAGGGATAGATTGGTAGGAAAAGACCATCACTCGTCCCCGACCTCCACTCATAAGGAAGACAATCAATAAATAAATCATGCTCCAACTTCATCACATAACGGTTCACCATACGCTGCATGCTACGGGAATCACAAACTTTAACACAAGTATCTCTCAAATTCACAACTAATCAACTAGCATGACTCTAATATCACCATCTTCATATCTCAAAACAATCATAAAGAATCAAACTTCTCATAGTATTCAATGCACTTTATATGAAAGTTTTTATTATATCCATCTTGGATGCCTATTAGGACTAATTTTATAACCAAAGCAAATTACCATGTTGTTCTAAAAGACTCTCAAAATAATATAAGTGAGGCATGAGAGTTAAAAAAATTCTATAAAATAAAACCACCGTTGTGCTCTAAAAAGATATAAGTGAAGCATTAGAGCAATATTGTCTAGCTCAAAAGATATAAGTGAAGCACATAGAGTATTCTAATAAATCACGATTCATGCGTGTCTCTCCCAAAAGGTGTGTACAGCAAGTATGATTGTGGTAAACTAAAAATAAAATACTCAAATCATACAAGACGCTCCAAGCAAAACACATATCATGGGGTGAATAAAAATATTGCCTCAAGTAAAGTTACCAATAGACGAAGACGAAAGAGGGGATGCCTTCCGGGGCATACCCAAGCTTAGGCTTTTGGTTGTCCTTGAATTTTACCTTGGGGTGCCTTGGGCATCCCCAAGCTTAGGCTCTTGCCACTCTTTATTCCAAAAGTCCATCAAATCCTTACCCAAAACTTGAAAAATACACAACACAAAACTCGATAGAAAATCAAATGAGCTCCGTTAGTATAAGAAAATAAATCACCACTTTAAGGTACTGTAGTGAACTCATTCTTTATTTACATTGGTATAAAATATAATTTATTCCAACTTCTCTATGGTTCATACCCCCCGATACTACTCATAGATTCATCAAAATAAGCAAACAACACGCGAAAAACAGAATCTGTCAAAAACAGAACAGTCTGTAGTAATCTATAACTCTCAAATAATTATGTAACTCCAAAAATCCTAAAAATTTAGGAAACCCTGAGAAATTTGTGTACCAATCCAGAGCAAAACAAATCAGATCAAAATCACGTTTATGTGAATTTTCAAAACTAATTTACTAAGAGCAAAAGTTTCTGATCTTCAGTAGGATCAAATTAACTTTCACCCAAGTCTTCCCAAAGGTTCTACTTGGAACAAACACTAATTAAAACTTAAAACCACATCTAACCAGAGGCTAGATAGATTTTTATCACTAAACAGGAGAAAAAGGTAAAGAACAAAATAAAATTGGGTTGTCTCCCAACAAGCGCTATCGTTTAACACCCCTAGCTAGGCATAAAAACACGAATAGATCTAGGTATTGCCATCTTTGGTATGCAATCCATAAGTGGCTCTCATAATAGATTCATAAGGCAATTTAATTTTCTTCCTAGGAAAGTGTTCCATGTCTTTACTTAACGGAAATAGGAATCTAATGTTTCCTTCTTTCATATCAATAATTGCACCAATCGTTCTAAGGAAAGGTCTACCAAGAATAATAGGACATGTAGCTAGGATTGCAATCTATATCAAGAACAAGGAAATCTACGGGCACATAATTCCTATTTGCAGCAATAAGAACATCATTAATCCTTCCCATAGGTTTCTTAATGGTGGAATCCACAAGATGCAAATTTAAAGAACAATCATCAAATTCACGGAAACCTAGCACATCACACAAAGTTCTTGGAATCGTGGAAACACTAGCACCCAAATCACACAAAGCATAGCATTCATAATTTTTAATCTTAATCTTAATAGTAGGTTCCCACTCATCATAAAGTTTTCTAGGGATAGAAACTTCTAGTTCAAGCTTTTCTTCAAAAGATTGCATCATAGCATCAACGATATGTTTAGTAACACTAGTAGAAAAAGGGTCAAACGTGAAGCACATTAGTGCCGGTTTGAATTTGAGCCGGCACTAATGTATACATTAGTGCCGGTTCCAACGGCTAGCCGGGCCGCTTTCATTAGTACCGGTTCGTGGCGAACCTTTAGCACCGGTTCGTGCCACGAACCGGTACTAATGAGAGTGGTGGCAGGATGTTGTCAGACTGGGGCCCCTCCAGCACCTTTAGTACCAGTTCGTGGCACGAACCGGTACTAAAGGTCTTCCTACATAAACCCTTCGTCCACCCGAGCTCGCTCTGTTCTTCCCCTTTCCCCTCTCCTCTCTGTTCTTCCCCTCTTCCTCTCGAGTTCATCACACATTTTGCCCAAAATTTGTCAAGATTTGAAGGCCCCATCCATTCAAATGATCACAAAGGTTAGCAACTTTGTCCTTTCATCTCTCATTGCTAGATTAGCTCTTGCAATGCTTTATATAGTGATTAATTTGTGAGTTTAGTAATTTGGGAGGAAATATATATGTGTGCTAGTATTTGATTTATATGCAATTTGAGGTCAAAAATAACACTTAGTTTGCATATGTAGGTGTGGTTTACTTAGTGCCTTATAAATCTCTGTCGTAACCACCGTCGATCGCCTGCACCATCCCATCGCCGGCACCACCTTGTGGTGAGCCTCTTGTTCATGAAATTTTATATAAAAATTGATGTTTGTGTGATTTGGATATATAGTTACTCGTATAATTATCTTACCCGTACGTTGTTTGTTATACATATAGTGCCATGGTTTTGATATCCGTCCCGTCGGCCCTCGTCCTTGTTATGATTCGGATGTGGTATATATATTCTCTTTTAAAACTAGTTGCATTTCGTGTTTATGACAAATTATGCCCATAAAGTTGACATAGAAATTTTTTCTAGGAGGTATGTGAACCGGAAATTCCAACCGACCCTATTGTCGAGAGGTTAAATTTAGTTGAAAGAGAAAAGCGAGTACTTGAAAGAAAAATTGAAAAGAATTGAGGGGAGAAGATGGAATTGGAGTTGCATGTTGCCGATGTCGTCGATGATCACAAGATCAAGATGGAGAAAATGCGCTTGAAGATTAGAAATATTAGAAAATATGCCATCGATAGTGAGGCTTGGTATCATTATGTTGTTGGATCAATTGTTACCTTAGTTGCGATCTTGATCGCATTTGTTGTTGCATTTAAATGCTTTAGCTAGAGAGTTATTTGTTTGTTGCATTTAAGTATTGTATGAACTTTATGTATGAACTTGTATTAATTTGGTCTATTCGGTGTTGTGTAATGAAGATAAGCCGGCAATGGATGTACGATGACCAAGCTCTCCCCGATTCGTTGAGGGCGTGCATACTTTTCTCGCTTGCGGTGAGGCAAACAAGCGGGCGGATGGTTTTATGCCTTGTCCATGTGCTGGCTGTAAGAATGGTCACAATTACTCTACGTCAAGAACCATTCACGTCCACTGCTTGAGTCCGGTTTCATGCCCCACTATAATGTTTGGACCAAGCACGGAGAAAGAGGGGTTATGATGGAAGACAATGAAGAAGAAGAGGACGACGACAGCTATCCCGCCATGGGTTCCCTGAATACGATGATACAACAATGGGGGAAGAAGCTGAGCCGGTAATGCCGGAAGAAGCTGAGCCACAATGCGGGAAGAAGCTGAAGAAGAGGCATCGGATGAGCCCGTTGATGATCTAGGTCGGGCCATTGCCGATGCAAAGAGAAATCTAGCAAGTGATTTGGAGAAGAAGAAGTTGCAGCGCATGTTAGAGGATCACAAAAATTGTTGTACCCAATTGCGTAGGTGACAAGAAAAAGCTGGGCACCACACCGAATTGCTGCAATGAAAGGCGTAGAATGGTGTATCCGACAAGGGATTTGGAAAGTTGCTGGTAATGATAAAGGATATGCTTCCAAAGGACAACGAATTGCCCGAGAGTACGTCTGAAGCAAAGAAGGTTGTCTGCCCTCTAGGGTTAGAGGTGCGTAAGATACATGCATGCCCTAATGATTGCATCCTCTGCCGCGGTGAGTACGAGGATTTGAACGCTTGCGATATGTGGTGCATTGCGCTATAAGATCAGCCGCGATGACCCTGGTGATGTCGAGGGCGAGCACCCCAGGAAGAAGATTCCTGCCAAGGTGATGTGGTATTCTCCTATAATACCACGGTTGAAACGTTTGTTCCAAAACAAAGAGCATGCCAAGGCGATGCGATGGCACAGAGAAGACCGTAAGAAAGACGGAAAGTTGAGAGTACCCGCAGACGGGTCGCAGTGGAGAAAAATAGAAAGAAAGTACGGGAAGGAGTTTGCAGATGACGCAAGGAGCGTATGGTTTGGTCTAAGCGCAGATGGCATTAATCCTTTTGGGGAGCAGAGCAGCAACCATAGCACCTGGCCCGTGACTCTATGTTTGTATAACCTTCCTCCTTGGTTGTGCATGAAGCGGAAGTTCATTATGATGCCAGTGCTCATCCAAGGCCCTAAGCAACCCGACAACGACATTGATGTGTACCAAAGGCCATTAGTTGAAGAACTCTTACAACCGTGGAATGGAACAGGTGTACGTGCGTGGGATGAGCACATGAGGGAAGAATTTGACCTAAAGGCGTTGCTGTTCGTGAACATCAATGATTGGCCTGCTCTCAGTAACCTTTCAGGACAGACAAACAAGGGATACCGCGGATGCACGCACTGTTTGGATGATACCGACGATATATATTTGAATAGTTGTAAGAAGAATGTGTACCTAGGACATCGCCGATTTCTTCCGAAAGGCATCCCGTAAGAAAGAAAGGCACGCATTTCAAAGGTGAGGCGGATCACCGGACGAAGCCTCGCCACCGTACTGGTGCTGATGTACATGATATGGTCAAGGATTTGAAGGTGATATTTGGAAAAGGTCCTGGCGGACAACCTGTTCCGAAGGACACTGACGGACGCGCACCCATGTGGAAGAAGAAATCTATATTTTGGGACCTGCCATATAGGAAAGACCTAGAGGTCCGCTCCGCAATCGACGTGATGCACATGACGAAGAATCCTTGTGTGACCCTGCTTGGCTTCTTGGGCGTGCATGGGAAGACAAAAGATACACCTGAGGCACGGGAGGACCAGCAACGTATGCACGGAGAAGACGGCATACATCAGGGTCATGCAAGCTACGCTCTTACCAAAGAAGAGAAGGAAATCTTCTTTGAATGCCTGCTCAATATTAAGGTACCGTCGGCTTCTCATCGAATATAAAGGGAATAATAAACATGGCGGAGAAAAGGTTCCGAACCTAAAGTCTCATGACTGCCACGTGATTATGACGCAACCGCTTCCGGTTGCATTGAGGGGCTTCTACCGAAAAGCGTCACGATTAGCCATTGTGAAGCTATGTGCATTTATCAATGCAATCTCTCAGAAGGTAATCGATCTAGAAATCATACCAAGGTTACAGAATGATTTGGTGCAATGTCTTGTCAGTTTCGAGTTGGTGTTCCCACCATCCTTCTTCAACATCATGACGCCGCGTCCTAGTTCACCTATCTTGAAGAGATTAACGTTTTGGGTTTTGTATTTCTACACAATATGTTCCCCTTTGAGAGGTTCATGGGAGTCTTAAAGAAATATGTTCATAACCGTGCTAGGCCAGAAGGAAGCATCTCCAAGGGCCATCAAAATGAGGAGCTCATTGAGTTTTGTATTGACTTTATTCCTGACCTTAAGCCGATTGGTGTTCCTGAATCATGCATAAGGGCAGACTGGATGGAAAAGGCACGCTAGGAGGGAACAAATAATATGTATGGACGAACATTCTCTCACCGAAGCACACTACAGTTCTACAGAATTCCGCCTTGGTGGCTCCGTATATGGATGAACACAAGAATTTGCTACGCTCCAAACACCGGAGCGGTCTCGATGACTGGATTACACGTGAACAAACCAGGAGTTTCGCCAGCTGGTTGCGCATAACGCACCATGCATGACACCTCTATTGAAGATGACATGTACTTGCTGTCCCGATTACCATCTTGAATATAATGACTTTCAAAGGGTACGAGATAAATGGTAATACATTTTACACGATCGCCCAAGATAAGAAGAGCACCAACCAAAACAGTGGTGTCCGCTTTGATGCGAAACCAAGACGGAAAGGAAACATATTATGGTTATATACAGGACATATGGGAACTTGACTATCGACGTGGTTTAAAGGTCCCTTTGTTTCGGTGCAAATGGGTCAATATGACACGAGGCAGGGTAACGGAAGACCCGCAGTACGGAATGACAATAGTGGATCTCAACAATCTTGCGTATGCAGACGAACCATTCGTCCTAGCCAATGATGTGGCACAGGTTTTCTATGTGAAGGACATGTCTACCAAGCCAAGAAAAAGAAAAGATAAGGAAGCGAATGCATCGTACGATGAGCCAAAGCGGCACATAGTTCTTTCTGGGAAGATAAACATCGTGGGAGTGGATGACAAGACAGACAAGTAAGAAGATTATGAAAAGTTTGATGAAATTGCTCCATTCATAGTGAATATTGACCCGAGCATCCCGTTAAATGATGAAGATTTTCCATGGTTACGCGCAAAGGGACACACGCTTGAAGAAAAAGTTTCACACCCAAAGATCTGGGATGTGATCGGCTTCACTATCATCACTTTCTTCATGTTTCACACCCGGAGGAATCTCTGTAATAGTTAGGGTAGTTATGTGTTTTGGCATTTGAAACGCGAAGAAATTTTATGTGCAAACAAATACTTTCATGCCTTTACTGATTTTTAAAGTTAAGTTATTCACAAACTAGTGATTCACACTAATTTCAAATAATTCAAAATTTAAACTATTCAAATTTGAAAACTACGGGCACTAACAGAAAGTTTGTAATTTTTTGTACCTAAAGCAAAAATATTCACAAAGAAACTCTAAATACACAAAAAAACACAAAAATAAATAAAGCAAAAAAAATTAAAAAAAAGCCCGCCTACTAGGCCAGAGCGGCCTGCATAGGACTAGAAACCCAACCTGTTGTTGGGCCAGGATGCAGGCCCGCAAAGGCCAAGTGGGCCACAGGCAATTGAACACGTAGGCCCAGAGGGCCTGCTTTGGAGAGGAGCTCGAGAGAGCTACCGCACGGGGTTTATAAACCAGTGCGGTCGCCCCTCGGCTAGCGAGGTGGGACTAAACTTGTCAAGATCAAGACCTGCCACCCCCTTTAGTACCGGGTGGTGGCACAAACCGGTACTAAAGGCCCCCCCTTTAGTACTGGTTTGTGACACCACCCAATACTAAAGGGGGTCGCTTCCCGCCGCTTGGGCTGGCCAAAACTAGCCTTTAGTACCGGTTGGTGGCTCCAACCGGTACTAAAGGCCACTCCTATATAAACAACACTTACGAAAATTTAAGTTTCTCATCCGCTTCTTCTCCTCTGCACTGCCGCCACGCCCGTCGTCTCCATCCCTCGCCGCCCTTCGCCGCCCGTCCCGTCGTCGCCGCCCGTCATCATCGCCGTCCCGTCGTCACCGCCGCCCTGTCCCGGCCCGTCCCGCGTCATCCCCGTCCCCGTCGTCGGCGCCGCCCTGTACGTCCCCGTCGTCGTCGCTGCCCCGGCCCGTCCGTCCCGTCCCGTCGTCGCCGCCCGTCCTTGTCCCTGCTGTCGTCATCCCGTCGTCGCCGCGCCTGTCACATCCCCGCCGCCGCCGTTCCTCGCCTCCGGCCGGTGAGCGCCACACACACACACACATACATTTTTGTTTTTAGTTATACAAATAGTTAGAAATTTTTCTGTTTTTTAGAAATTGTTAGAAATTTTTCTGTTTTTCAGAATTAGTTAGAAATGTTAGAATTGTTAGAATAGTTAGAAATGTTAGAATAGTTAGAAATGTTAGAATTGTTATACAAATGTTAGTTATATATAGAAATGTTATACTTTTTTTTCTGTTTTTTAGTTATAAAAATATTAGAAATGTTATAGAAATGTTAGTTATATATAGCATTGTTAGAAATGTTATAGAAATGTTAGTTATATAGAAATGTTAGAAATTTTAGTTATCAAAATCCAATCATTAAAAAAATGTTACTTTTTGCGGGCATATAGCTAGTATTTGTTCTCGACGATGCCCGACCCGCATCCTCGCCGTCGACACGTCCGCGACGACGTCCGGCTGACCCATGTCCGGGACTGGGCTCCGCCAGGCTGGCACTGGGAGGTGCTTCTGGAGGCGCGCCGCTTGATGAGGAACCCGTCCGGGTCCCGTCGTCGACCCTGATCTCGTTTGGTGGCGTTCACGTGGGCCAGTTTCGGTGCGGAGGAGCGGCCCCGCCGGAGGTGGTACGTCGCCCGTGTCGTGGAGGAGGACGAGCACGCCCATCGCTACATGGTTGCGTTAGAGGGCGGCAGGTTCTCCAATACCGGCAGTTTCTTGAGGATCTCACTTCAGCTATGATCCCGTGAGGGTTCCTTTTCTTTGGGTGTCCACAGCCCGCCGCAGAACCATGAAAGTGTCCTAGATTCTTCTGTAGTATTCGATCTTTATTAGCTACCTAGCCAGTGATGTATTCGATATTATATCTATTATTCGAGACAATGTATTCGAGATTATATCTATTATTCGAGATGATGTTTTAGATTATATCTATTATTCGAGACGATGTATTCGAGATTATATCTATTATTCGAGACGATGTAATTTGAATACTAAATTGTTTTATATTTCTTTTGGATTAGTTCAATAAAAGCTATGGCGGACAATACCGGCAGAGAGGGAGAACAGGCCATGTTAGATATGATACGCCATCCTCACAGGACAGATGATGA
Source organism: Aegilops bicornis (assembly GCA_021605145.1). Lineage (NCBI taxonomy): Eukaryota > Viridiplantae > Streptophyta > Magnoliopsida > Poales > Poaceae > Aegilops > Aegilops bicornis. The sequence continues at coordinate 680,833,371 of CM038669.1, read as the reverse complement.
TCATAATGAAGAAGATTATGACGGCTCCGAATTTCTAAACAACACCGGAGAGGGTGATATGATATTCGATCGCGACGACCGAATTGATGAAGTCATGAACTATGATTATGAAGATGACAAAGAAAATGTTGATCTTGAAACAACAAAGACCGGCGAGGTATATATATTTATATAAGCAGGCATCTCGTGATCATCACATGTTTTAAATGACTTGAAGATATATTAACGAATCGATCTTTGTTCTTTCAGCCATCCGGATCGAGCAAATCTTCAGGCAAAAGGATGACGAGGCCCAAACAAAAAGTTGAAGGAGGGCGTAAAGTACAATATCGAGGCAATCAGACCTAATGGCGAACCATTAGCGCCTAAGAAGATTGCGGACAAGTTCGTTCGTCAGTGCGGAGTTCTTGTGAAGGACCAACTCCCGATCTCCCTTCAAGAATGGAGAGAGCCAGCAAAGCCACGTCCAGATGTTACTTTTGTCGACAACAGACAAAAAGGTTTGCTTTGGGATACTCTCATGGAACATTTCACCCTACCAGATCATTTCACAGTCAGAGCTTGAGTGCGATCCATTTCTTCACCTAACATATCTTCACTCTTATCTAGCATGTTTTGAACCTTTTCAAAAGCCCTTTGTTGTTTTATAGCAATCTTAGCAAGTTTAGAGTAGCTGGGCTTGAGATCCTCATCAGATTCATTTTCACTAGATTCAGAGGAGGTGAAATTGAGTACCTTGGCACCTTTTGCCATGAAGCAATAGGTGGGAGCGTAGTCATCATTTTCCTCATCGTGCTTGTCGGAGTCAGTTTCTTCAGTGTTGAAGATGGACTTGCTAACATAGGCGTAGCAAGAGCCGGACTAGCCACACCAGATTCGGATTCTTGCACTCCTCCTCTTCCTCATTTTCCTCAGATTCAGCTTCAGAGTCCATTTCCTTGCCAATGAATGCCCGAGCCTTTTTGGAGCTGCTCTTCTTGTGAGAAGAAGGTTTTGAGGATTTTGATGATGAAGATTTTGATGATTTCTTCTTCTTCTTCACGTCATCAGAACTGTAATCCTTGTGTTTCTTCTTTCTTAATTCCTTTTCCCACTGAGGACAATCTTGGATATAGTGACCAGGTTTCTTGCATTTGTGACAAAGTCTTCTCTTATAGTCACTAGATGAGGAATCACTGCTTCTTGAGGATTTTCCAAAGCGACCACGTCTTGAGAATTTCTAGAATTTCTTCACGAGCAGTGCTAGCTCCTGGCCAAATTCTTCAGGATCTCCTAGGCTACTACCAGAGTCTTCACTCTCAGATTCGGACACAGCCTTGGCCTTCAGGGCACGTGTTTTTCCATAGCCGTAACCATAGAGATCTGTCTTTTCAAAGAAGCTGGAACTTCGTGAGTATTTAGCCTCTCGAGGATATCAGCAGGATCAAGAGACTTGTAGTCAGCTCGTTCTTGTATCATCGGTGCGGAGTATCAAATGAGGAATCAAGCGATCTTAGCAATTTCTTCACCACCTCATGGTCGGTGATGTCAGTGGCACCCAGTGCTTGAAGCTCATTTGAGATGTCAGTGAGGCGATCGAAGGTTTGTTGAACATTTTCGTTGTCGAGTCTTTTGAAGCGATTGAAGAGATTCCGAAGAACATCGACTCGAGAGTCACGCTGAGTTGAGACGCCTTCATTTACTTTGGACAGTCATCCCGGATGAGTTTGGCGATTCCAAAGCACTCACTCTTCCATATTGACCTTTGCTCGAGATGGCCACATATGATATTCTTCGCTTGAGAATCGAGTTGCTTGAATCTCTTCACATCAGCATCATTCAGTGGGTGTGGTGAGGAAACACCTTTTGTCACAACATACCAGAGATCGTTGTCAATTGCTTCAAGATGCATTCTCATTTTGTTCTTCCAGTAGGGGTAGTCCGTCCCATCGAAGGTAGGACACCCTGCTGAGACCTTGATCATACCTGCGGTCGACATAACTAAAACTCCAGGTGGTTAAACCAAAATCACACAGAACAAGGGAGTACCTTGCTCGATACCAATTGAAAGTGCGTTATATCGACTAGAGGGGGTGAATAGGCGGTTTTATGAATTCTTCATTGAGGAATTTGCGGTGAGGAAATTCCTTAACGAAGAAATACTTGCAATGAATAAGTACTCAGATGTAAGCATAACTGATTACAAGCATTGTCATCATGATTATATGAAGACAATCACAGAGTACATATAGAGCAATCACAGGATAACTCCTGATGAAGACAAACAGATCAAGAAATTGAACTGAGGAAATTGAGAAAGTCTTGATCAAAGTCTTCAAACACAGATATGAACAAACACTCAACACGAGAATGAGGAAATGAAAGGGTTGAGGAAATAGAACCGATTAGGTTGGTGAAGACAATGATTTGGTAGACCAGTTCCAACTGCTGTCTCGGTTATACGTCTGGTTGGAGCGGCCGAGTATTTAAACTCGAGGACACACAGTCCCGGACACCCGATCGAAAGCACGCAGATCAGGACACCCAGTCATCACCGTATTCTACATTAACTAAGGTCACGCAGACCTCGTCCAATCACTCGTGGTAAGTCTTCAGGCGACTTCCAAACCTTCACATACTTGTTCACTCGGCGATCCACAATTCCTCTTGGATGCTCTAGACCTTGACGCCTAACCGTCTGGAAGAAGCACAGTCTTCAAAGGTAACAAGCGTCGGATCCACGCAGGATCAATTTCTTCAGTGATGCTCAATCACTTTGGGTTTGTAGGGGTTTGGTTTTTGGGTTTTTCCTCACTTGATGATTTTCTCTCAAATTCCTCAGAGGATGGGTTGCTCTCAAATGACAAGTGTCGAGTTCTCTCGGAGCAGCCAACCAACTAGTGGTTGTAGGGGGCGGCTATTTATAGCCTAGGGAGCAGCCCGACATGATAAGACATAAATGCCCTTCAATGATATGACCGTTAGGTGGATAAGATATTTTGGGGACAGGTAGCGCCAAGAAGACAGAACGGTCGGAAATTTGAACATCAAATTCCTCGTGGCTATCATGTTCCTCATTTGTGTAGGCAATTCGCCTTTGGCGAATTCCTAACTCCTCGGGCGAACAAATTCCTCAACACCGGAAGAGCTTCGTCTACATCCTTTGAAGAAATTGACTGAATCAGTATGAGATTTCAAAGGCTTCACTCGAAGGGATTGGTAGGTGTAGGATTTTGAGTTGAGCATCAAATGGAAATTTTTCCTTAGTATTTCCTCGACCCCCTTTAACAAGACGGTGTTTCCTATGACTCAAGAAAGAGAAAATGAAACTACGAAAACAAAAGTCTTCACGCTTCATGTTCCTCAAATGAATACCAAGTCTTCAAGGTCACACCAATTTCTTCACTTTCAAAGTCTTCAGAAAGTCTTCAGAATATCAAAGTCTTCACTTGAAAAACTTCATTTTTAGGGGTCGACTTTCACTGTAAATATCAAACTCCTCATAGACTTATAGACCTGTGTACACTCACAAACGCATTAGTTACTTAACCTATAAGTCTTCAATACACCAAAATCACTAAGGGGCACTAGATGCACTTACAATCTCCCCTTTTGGTGATTGATGACAACATAGGTTAAGTTTTCAACGGAATAAACATATGAAGTGTAAATCTGATAATGAGGAATTTGATTGCAAGATATAGAAGAACTCCCCCTGAAGGTGTGCATAGTGAGGAATTTGCTTTTGAGGCAATGCACATTTGAAGAAATGAATCATGGAGATCTCCCCCTATATCTTGTAATTCATACACGCATTTGCCATATAATATGAAGAATTTGAAATGCATGATGAAATATGGTGCTTGATGTTATGCAATGTAACGCATCAAGAGTACCAGAGCCCAAAGGCCAAATTGGTTTGCTATGAAGATTTTCAAGGAGCTCACGAGAATCAGAGCATAACTAATATCAAAACTACTGTAATCAGAGCATAGAGCAAGAGCATAATGCATCAAAAGTATCAAAGCACCATCGGGTTTAAGATTACAACTCGATCCAATAAAAGGTTTCAGAAGAACGAGAGTTGTAACTTAATAAAATATTGTATATAGACAAAAACTAGACCCGCTTGAAGACTAACTCAAATTTCTCCCCCTTTGTCATCAAATGACCAAAAGGATCGAAACTGAGGACTAACGCTCTTGAAGAATTTCAAGTTGAAGACGGAGCACCAACATTGTCGGGGTTGTTTGTTGAAGTAGGACCAGCAGCAGTGTCTTCCAAATCTTCATTTTCATCAGTGTCGCGAGATGAAGAATAGGAGCTGGCCACCAAGGAAGGAACTTTGACCTTCTTGAATTTCTTCGGAGGAGGTGCGCATCACCAAATTCTTCCTTGAGTCCCATTGAAGTCAGTTCTTCTTCACTGTAGACATGTGAAAGAACAGCCCAGGTGCGCTTGAAGGTTTCATGAAGGTAGTAGTGGTTTTTCTTCACTGCATTGTGTGTGGAGGTCATGTTGTAAAGAAGAGTACCAAACTGACGCTTGACCCACTTATGATTGCGATCAACCTTCTGATGAAGACTGAGGAGTAATTCACGATCAGTCATCACCCTGGGTGCAGTAGCTTGAGGACTATGCTTGACTGAGGTATTTGCTGTTGAGTCATGTGTGGCGAGTCATCATTGGTGGAGTAGGATGCTGCTTTTGCTAAACTGTCCATCCAATGGACGAATGCCTTCATCTATCACAAAGAAGAACCGCTTCATCAGCACTAGTGGCTGGAATTTCTTCATGCACGTAACCCGATTGGGTTGATTTTCTTGAGTCTATTTGGACTGTTTGTGCAGGGAGTGAGGAACTTGTTGGAGCGGGGTGAAGAGAGGAGTATTGGGATGCTGACTTTCCCAAAAGTCATCATTTATCACTGGAGTGGTGCATCCAATATCCACATCTTCATTTTCAATTTCCTCAGCACCAGCTTGAGGAATTTCATGGTCTGATGAGGAAATAACTGGGGTTGAAGGGATTGCTTCCACTTCAATTTCTTCATCAATTTCTTCATCAATTTTCAATCAGAAGCAGCAGATTGATGTTCTTCATTAGATCCGATTGGGATCTCATAGTCTTCTCCAAAAGGAACAACTTCCTTTGATGGTATGGAGGAAATTGGAACAGCATCAATTGGATTTTCAAATGAGCTGCTCATTGGCTTCATTTTCTTCGCAGCCGAAGAATCTGACGCAGCTGATGCTTTCCTTTTCTTCACAGCAGCTCGTTCTGCAGCTTTGGTTTTCTTCACATCAGAAGCAGATGGAAGAATTGGAGTTGGAGTTGGCGCAGGAGGAGCTGAGGAATTTGGTGCAGTTTCTTCAGGAGGAACTGATGCAGTTCCCCTGTCCTGAGGAATTTCATGTTGCACTGGGGCAGCAACACTTGTGAATTTCTTCGTCAGGTTGACGAATCTGGTCTTGACTCCTTGCCAATCAGCATAGTGGGTATCGAAGTTTTTGCTGAGGTCTTGAATTTCAGTTTGAATTTTGAGAAGCTCCTCAGGTGTCATCTTGACAACGTTTTTCTTCAGGAACTTCTCCTTCCTATATTGAGCCTTTTTTATTTCCCTCGCCTTCTCAAACTTCCATTTTTCTTCAGCGATGAAGTGAGTTAGCGCATGACTTTGACCAGGTGTCAGATGAAGATCAGGCAGAGGGGTATTGGGATCATTGTGCCAGAGATCAATAAAGTCGAGGACTTTCTTCGGATCCAATAGCAGTGGCACAGATGTACCTTTGGCTCTAGCGGCCCTTACTTGACGGTCTCTGATGATTTCCGCGAGTTCTTCATCAGATGCCTCATCGTCAGATGGTACATGAAATACAACTTGTTTCGTCCTTGGACTAGGCCGTGGACCTCGTCCAGCTGTTGCCTTGATCTTCAGCTGAGCCGGGCCCGATGAGGAAGTTGGAGCAGCTGAGGAACTTGCAGAAATGCCTGAGGCAATTGAGAAACCAGTGGTTCTTTGACAAGTAGCCAGGTGCACAGAGGCCCAAGGTTTTGACGGAGCTGTTGAGGACTTTGATGGAACAATGACATTGTGAGGAATTTGCTTGGAAGGTGCTTTGAGGAACTTGGCCGTGAGGCGCAGATGATGAAGCACTTGGCTTATTAGCAGGCTTCTTTTGCATTGATTTCCTCGGTTTAACCGAGACCTCAGTGGCAGTAGAAGCAGCAGAATCCTCATTGAATTTCTTCACTGCTTCCTTTGCTTGCTTTGCCAACTTTGCTTGACGTTTAGCCCATTCATCAGGAAAGTCCTCACCGTGTTTGATGCTAGTGGGATCAGCTATTTGGCCAGGTGCCAAAGGAGCTCTTGGGCATGGAGGATTTAGAGCGAATTTCTTCATGTACTTAGGAGTTACATATCTGTATTCCTTCCATTCCCGTGCCCATCTCCGTTCAATCTTCTGAATACGCACCTTGCGTTGATTTTTGCTTTCTTCATCCGGAGTGCAATAGTCAGCATATATTTCCTCAGGGATTTCAAACGCTGTCATAACCTCAGGTTTCTTTCCTCCCTTCTGTGGTTTCTTACCGTCTGCCATTTTCTTCAGTTGAGGAAATTGAACAATTGAGTTCTCTGAAGAAGTGTGCAGTTTTTCTTCGAGGAACGCTGCAAATGAGTTAAGTTGATGAGAACCTAGGGATTCAGCAGCGGACATTTGTACCTGTGAACAGAGTATAGTTGTGAGGAATTTGGAGAGGTCATATGCGTTCTCAAAAGGTTTTTCAAAAAAACAAGTTTTGAGGATTTTGACCAGATGAGCCTTGAAGAATTTCACTAAGCGTTCTTAGTCTTAGGTTCCAGAGTTGTATAGATCGAGGATCCATACAATTGAGGAATCTTGAAGAAAATCATTGCTTAGAGAAACGAATCAAGAGATTTGAGGTGTTCATATGTGTGAGGATTTGAAGAATAAACACCTTTGAAGAATTTGAAGAAAATTTGAGAATCAAAGCGAGTAATAAAAGTAACTTTTAATTTACCCGAAGTGAAGAACACGATTTAACCGAGAAGAACAGTTGGGAAGTTCGTCTGCTCAGATCTTCCATGCCCTAACTTGGCAGAGGAAATCAGCTACGGCGACGGCGGAGTGAAGATTTTCCAGGTTGGTAGCGAGTACGTCGCGAAGAGGTCAAGGCGATGAAGCTTTTCCTCACCGGCGACGATGGAGTAGCGGCGGCGCTAGGGTTTTGAGGAGCTCGAGCGGGAGAGAGAGGTCGAGCAGAGTAAAAGAGTGAGGAAGGGAGAGAGGGGTATTTATAGACACGGTGAAAAAACGGATCGCCCGAAGATTTAGGACGAACATGCCCCTGACCGCTTCCCTTCTCACGACATGTGTCACCCACGTACTGTGTAGTGGAGATCGTGTACGATCGTGGGTGAATAAAATAATGCATCGTGGGATGTGGAACGGTTTGAGCGGTAAAAGCGAAGGTTTGAATAAGATTCGTTTTAAAAGTTCCGTTGCAATTTCTTCAGCTGTCAAGGACACAGTGAAGATTTTGAACGAGTTTCAAAGTAGAACGCACATGAAGAATTTGTGAATAGATTGGGTTGAGTATAGCATAGAGGGGAAAGGGTCCGATCACATTCACTTAGCAGGAAAAATGACTTGAAGAAATAGCCATAAGTGAATGCTGTAGAGGACATAAACCCATATATATATATATAGCCAATGAAGAAAGACGACGGAAATAGTGAAGATTTTGCAAAGTTGAAGAATTTGAAAAACTGAAGAATTTCAAAACTGAGGAAAAACTCAAATTGAAGATTTTCAACTTTGGTGGTGGCGTGACCCACCGTATAAGAGTGATGATTTCAGACACCGCATACAATTGTCGGAGGGTTCTGAGAATCAAATTCTTCATTAATTTCTTCACACTTAGAGTGTTATTCTTCATTGATTGAAGAAAAACGTTTCTTCATGTGTTGCACATCTAAGTCATCAATTTTGCATAAGTGTTAGGATGTGTGCCTTTTCAAAGAACATTCGAAGATTCTAAGATATTTAGCTCACACCGCAACTTGCTAAATCTCTTCTCATCCAAGGGCTTAGTGAAGATATCGGCTAGCTGTTCTTCAGTCTTCACATGCTCGATGGAGATGTCGCCTTCAACACATGATCACGAAGAAAATGATGACGAATTTGAATGTGCTTTGTCTTCGAGTGCTGAACTGGGTTGTGAGCAATCTTGATGGCACTCTCATTGTCACAATAGAGAGGCACATTCTTCACGTTGATGCCGTAGTCCTTGAGGGTTTGCTTCATCCATAGTAATTGAGCACAACACGAGCCAGCAGCAATGTATTCAGCTTCCGCGATGGACGGTGATCTGTGATTCTGTTTCTTCGAGGACCAACAGACCAAAGATCGTCCGAGGAAATGACAAGTACCAGATGTTGACTTGCGGTCCACACGATCACCAGCATAGTCAGAGTCAGAATATCCAATGAGATCAAAAGTAGAGCCATTGGGGTACCATAATCCTAGTGTTGGTGTGTGAGCTAGATATCGAAGAATATGCTTCACAGCCTTATGGTGTGATTACTTCGGTGTAGCTTGAAATCTGGCACACATGCAAACACTAAGCATTTTTTCTGGCCTAGATGCACATAAGTACAATAAAGAACCAATCATGGAGCGATATACCTTGTGATCGAAGTCAATACCATTTTCATCGATTGCATAGATGGCCATTTGTGGGCATAGGAATTTTGACACCTTTGCAGTCTTGCATGCCAAATTTCTTCAGGACATCTTTGAGGTATTTCTCCTGAGATATGAATATGCCATTGTGTTGTTGACGAATTTGAAGACCTAAGAAGAACTTCAACTCTCCCATCATAGACATTTGATATTCTTCACTCATCATATAGGCAAATTCATCACTATAACGTTGGTCAGTACAGCCGAAGATAATATCATCAACATATATTTGGCACACAAACAGTTCACCATCATAAGATTTAGTAAAGAGAGTAGGGTCGAGTGAACCGGTGTGAAGCCATTCTTCACGAAGAATTCCTTCAATGTATCATACCACGCCCGAGGGGCTTGCTTGAGGCCATAGAGGGCCTTATTTAGTCTCAAGACTTTGTCAGGATTCTTTGGATCTTCAAAACCTGGGGGTTGAGCAACATATACTTCTTCCTCAAGCTTACCATTGAGGAATGCACTTTTCACATCCATTTGATATAAAGTGATATTGTGATGGTTAGAATAGGCGAGTAATATGCGAATATACTCAAGTCTAGCAACAAGTGCAAAAGTTTCATCGAAATCAATTCCTTCAACCTGCGTGTAGCCTTGAGCTACTAGTCGTGCCTTATTCCTCACCACAAGACCATTTTCATCTTGCTTGTTGTGATAGATCCACTTTGTGCCAATGATATTATGCTTGCGAGGATCTGGACGTTTGACCAGTTCCTGCACGTTGTTGAGCTCGAATCGATGTAATTCTTCTTGCATGGCCTGAATCCACTCCGGCTCCAAATGCTTCATCTACCTTTGTGGGCTCTGTGATAGAGACAAAAGCATAGTGCCCACAAAAGTTAGATATATGTGATGCTTTTGAGCGAGTGAGAGGTCCTGGCGCTTCAATGTCATCGATGATCTTCTCCACTTGTACTTCTTTTGCAACGCGAGGATGAGCTGGTTGTCGCCGAGGAATTTGATCATTTTCCTCAAAGACCATTTTCTTCAAAGATTATCTTCAGTGCATCACCGACGTTCTTCACAGACAGGATGAATTCTTCAGCAGTTTCTTCAAAGATGGGAATGACATCCTCAGTTGCCTTGAACCTGATAGAGTCCTCAGGTGCTGGTTCGTCTAACACAGAAGGTAGGTGCTCTCTTTGCGAGCCATTAGTTTCATCGAACCGCACATCTACAGTGTCAACAATCTTGTGTAGAGTGATGTTGAAGACTCAGAGGTGTGCGAGTCCTTTCCGTAACCAAGCATAAAACCTTCATGTGCTTTCGGTGCAAATTTAGAGTTGTGGTGAGGATCTCTAATCCAGCATTTAGCACCGAAGACTTTGAAATAACTTACATTGGGTTTCTTGTCTGTGAGGAGTTCATAGGCAGTCTTTTTGAAGAATTTGTGAAGATATACTCTGTTGATGATGTGGCACGCAGTGTCAATTGCTTCAATCCAAAAACGACTAGGCGTTTTGTATTCATCAAGCATAGTGCGAGCCATCTCAACCAGAGTTCTGTTCTTGCGCTCCACGACGCCATTTTGCTGCGGAGTATAGGGAGCAGATAACTCATGAGTAATACCAAGTTCATCAAGATAGTTATCAAGACCGGAATTCTTGAACTCAGTTCCATTGTCACTCCTGATGTGCTTGATCTTCACACCAAAGTTAGTTGAAGCCCTCGAGGAAAATCGTTTGAAGATTTCCTGCACTTGATTTTTTGTAAGTAACAATGTGTACCCATGTGTAACGAGAGTAATCATCAACAATAACAAAGCCATATAGTGATGCTTCATTAACGACAAGCTGAATAATGATTGGGACCAAAGAGGTCCATATGAAGCAATTCGAAGGGACGAGTAGTGGTCATGATAGTCTTCATTTGGATGCTTGGCCTTGGTCATTTTTCCAGCTTCACAGTTCGCATAGGTGATCCTTGAGGAATTTGACATTCTCAATGCCAATGACATGCTTCTTCTTCATGGCGTGTGCAAATTCCTCATGCCTGCGTGACCAAGTCGTCGATGCCATAGCCAGCCTTCAAGCTTTTGCAAGTAGGCACACGGCTGGTTGTGGTCCTGTAGAGAAGTCAACAATATACAAGTCTCCTCTCCTAAAGCCTTCGAAGACTTTGGAATTGTCAGCTTCCATAATCACAACACAACGATACTTGCCAAAGATAACAACCATGTCAAGATCACAAAGCATTGAGACCGACATGAGGTTATATCCTAAAGACTCAACAAGCATGACTTTGTCCATGTGCATGTCCTTAGAGATAGCAACCTTACCAAGTCCCAATACCGACTTTTGCCTTTGTCAAGAAAGATGATATGCTTCAGATGTGACGGTGATAAGGTAGCATCCATCAATAGATTCTTGTCACCAGTCATGTGATTTGTACATCCACTATCGAGAACCCACTCAGTGGCTTTGGGTTGATCATCCTGCAGATGAATTAGTACAACTTACGATCTCATATACTTCATCAGTGAAGAATATGATATCAAGTTCATCAGATGAATTTCATCAGTCAGTATCAATCAGATAAGCAGTATGAGGACGTGTGAAATGAAAGTTCATTTCATCATGATTAGTCTGCGTCCTTTCAGGCATTTTTTCAGGCCCCCAGCAAATTCTTCAGACGTTGAGGCACGCCCGAGACCTGACCCTGCAGAAGAGATTAGTTCTTTTTCTTCACTACCCACATCTGAAGGGGTGGCAAAGAGTTCATCATTCTGCGAGCACCATACGAGAATGGTGGCATAGAGGCCAAACCATTTCGTTTCACATAAGAGGGGTTAGGGTAAGCATATGAATAAGCAGAGAAATTCTTCGAGGACTTATGAACATATTGGTTTGAAGAATAATGCACATATTCATAGCCCTTAGCTCTACCCTGCGAGACAGAGTTGTTAGCACGATGATGATCATATGAGGACTTTGATCCTTTTGAGGAATTTGATCCACGTGAGGAATTTGGTCCGTATGAGGACTTGGATCCATGAAGAATTTAGTCCATATGAAGAATTTGATCTGGAGTTCCTATTCTTCACAGGTGGTGTCATGAGGACATTCACCTGAAGACTTTCAAGGCACTTCTTGGGAACCCAGATTTTCTTCATAGGGGAACCGTTCCTGCAGTTAGTGCCAACATATCTAGCAAATACTTCACCATTCTGATTTTTGAACAGTTTATAGTTGGAGTCAAATGACTCATCAGCAGAATGAGGAAATTCACATGTAAAACCAGATAAGGTAGATGGATCAACTGGAGGTCCCTTTGCAGCAACCCATGAGGTTTTGGGATACTGCTCAGGCTTCCAATACGTTCCATCAGCATTGAGTTTCCTCTCAAAGGCAATACCCTCTTTCCTAGGGTTCCTGTTGAGGATCTGCTTTTAAGCACATCACAAAGAGTCTGATGCCCTTTGAGGCTTTTGTACATGCCTGTCATGTACAATTCCTTCGATCTGCATCGTCGGTGATACTAGCAATGTCCTCAGGTGAGGAATTAGTGATAGCAGAGGCAGGTGAAGAATTTGTAACAGTTGAAGCATTTGAACATTCAGGTGAAGAATTAGCAGATTCACGTTCAATGCACTTTAAGCATGGAGGAACAAATTCTTCTTGAGAAGCGCTGATTTGTTGAGCAAGTAATGAATCACGCTCCTTCTGAAGATCCTCATAACTCGCTCTTAGCTTCTCAAGATCTTGCTTTCTTTGAAGAAATTCATAAGAAAGTTTCTCATGGTCAGATAAGAGAGTGTTATGATGACCTTGAAGGCTGTCAAGCCTAGACTGAAGTTTCTGAAGATTTTCAGTCAGAGCTTGAGTGCGATCCATTTCTTCACCTAACATATCATCACTCTTATCTAGCATGTTTTGAACCTTTTCAAAAGCCCTTTGTTGTTTTATAGCAATCTTAGCAAGTTTAGAGTAGCTGGGCTTGAGATCCTCATCAGATTCATTTTCACTAGATTCAGAGGAGGTGAAATTGAGTACCTTGGCACCTTTTGCCATGAAGCAATAGGTGGGAGCGTAGTCATCATTTTCCTCATCAGGCTTGTCGGCGGAGTCAGTTTCTTCAGTGTTGAAGATGGACTTGCTAACATAGGCAATAGCAAGAGCCAGACTAGCCACACCAGATTCGGATTCTTCAGACTCCTCCTCTTCCTCATTTTCCTCAGATTCAGCTTCAGAGTCCATTTCCTTGCCAATGAATGCCCGAGCCTTTTTGGAGCTGCTCTTCTTGTGAGAAGAAGGTTTTGAGGATTTTGATGATGAAGATTTTGATGATTTCTTCTTCTTCTTCACGCCATCGTAATCGTAATCCTTGTGTTTCTTCTTTCTTAATTCCTTTTCCCACCGAGGACAATCTTGGATATAGTGACCAGGTTTCTTGCATTTGTGACAAAGTCTTCTCTTATAGTCACTAGATGAGGAATCACCGCTTCTTGAGGATTTTCCAAAGCGACCACGTCTTGAGAATTTCCGAATTTCTTCACGAGCAAAGTGCTAGCTCCTCGCCAAATTCTTCAGATCTCCTAGGCTACTACCAGAGTCTTCACTCTCAGATTCGGACACAGCCTTGGCCTTCGTGGCACGTGTTTTTCCATAGCCGTAACCATAGAGATCTCTCTTTCAAGAAGCTGGAACTCGTGAGTATTTAGCCTCTCGAGGATATCGGCAGGATCAAGAGACTTGTAGTCAGCTCGTTCTTGTATCATCGGTGCGGAGTATCAAATGAGGAATCAAGCGATCTTAGCAATTTCTTCACCACCTCATGGTCGGTGATGTCGGTGGCACCCAAAGTGCTTGAAGCTCATTTGAGATGTCAGTGAGGCGATCGAAGGTTTGTTGAACATTTTCGTTGTCGAGTCTTTTGAAGCGGTTGAAGAGATTCCGAAGAACATCGACTCGAGAGTCACGCTGAGTTGAGACGCCTTCATTTACTTTGGACAGTCTGTCCCAGATGAGTTTGGCAGATTCCAAAGCACTCACTCTTCCATATTGACCTTTGCTCAGATGGCCACATATGATATTCTTCGCTTGAGAATCGAGTTGCTTGAATCTCTTCACATCAAGATCATTCAGTGGGTGTGGACTGAGGAAACACCTTTTGTCACAACATACCGTAGATCGTTGTCAATTGCTTCAAGATGCATTCTCATTTTGTTCTTCCAAGAGGGGTAGTCCGTCCCATCGAAGGTAGGACACCCTGCTGAGACCTTGATCATACCTGCGGTCGACATAACTAAAACTCCAGGTGGTTAAACCAAAATCACACAGATCAAGGGAGTACCTTGCTCTGATACCAATTGAAAGTGCGTTATATCGACTAGAGGGGGGTGAATAGGCGGTTTTTATGAATTCTTCATTGAGGAATTTGCCGGTGAGGAAATTCCTTAACGAAGAAATACTTGCAGCGGAATAAGTACTCAGATGTAAGCATAACAGATTACAAGCATTGTCATCATGATGAAATGAAGACAATCACAGAGTACAGAAAGCGTAATCACAGGATAACACAAGATGAAGACAAACAGACTGAAGAAATTGAACTGAGGAAATTGAGAAAGTCTTCACCAAAGTCTTCAAACACGTATATGAACAAACACTCAACACGAGAATGAGGAAATGAAAGGGTTGAGGAAATAGAACCAGTTAGGTTGGTGAAGACAATGATTTGGTAGACCAGTTCCAACTGTTGTCTCAGCTTGTACGTCTGTTGAAGCGGTGAGTATTTAAACTCGAGGACACACAGTCCGGACACCCGATCGAAAGCACGCAGCTCAGACACCCAGTCCTCACCGTATTCTCCTTGAACTAAGGTCACGCAGACCTCGTCCAATCACTCGTGGTAAGTCTTCAGGCGACTTCCAAACCATCACATACTTGGTCACTCGGCGATCCACAATTCCTCTTGGATGCTCTAGACCTTGACGCCTAACCGTCTGGAAGAAGCACAATCTTCAAAGGTAACAAGCGTCGGATCCACGCAGGATCAATTTCTTCAGTGATGCTCAATCACTTTGGGTTTGTAGGTGTTTGGTTTTTGTGTTTTTCATCACTTGATTTTTTTCTCTATAAGTACTGAGAGGATGTGTTTCTCTCAAATGACATGTGTCTTGTTCTCTCTGATCAGCCAACGAGCTAGTGGTTGTAGGGGCGGCTATTTATAGCCTAGGAGCAGCCCGACATGATAAGACATAAATGCCCTTCAATGATATGACCGTTAGGTGGATAAGATATTTTGGGGACAGCGGCGCCAAGAAGACAGAACGGTCGGAAATTTGAACATCAAATTCCTCGTGGCTATCATGTTCCTCCTTTGTGTAGGCAATTACATGGCGAATTCCTAACTCCTCGGTCGAACAAATTCCTCGGCTGACCGGAAGAGCTTCGTCTCATCAAGAAATTGACTGAATCAGTATGAGATTTCCAAAGGCTTCACTCGAAGGGATTGGTAGGTGTAGGATTTTGAGTTGAGCATCAAATGGAAATTTTTCCTTAGTATTTCCTCGACCCCTTTAACAAGACGGTGTTTCCTATGACTCAAGAAAGAGAAAATGAAACTACGAAAACAAAAGTCTTCACGCTTCATGTTCCTCAAATGAATACCAAGTCTTCAAGGTCACACCAATTTCTTCACTTTCAAAGTCTTCAGAAAGTCTTCAGAATATCAAAGTCTTCACTTGAAGAACTTCATTTTTAGGGGTCGACTTTCACTGTAAATATCAAACTCCTCATAGACTTATAGACCTGTTTACACTCACAAACGCATTAGTTACTTAACCTATAAGTCTTCAATACACCAAAATCACTAAGGGGCACTAGATGCACTTACAATGCGGTGGCAATGCCTAAGTGGGATAAGTCTGAGAAAGAGATGGAGGATGCAGGTGTCACTCCGGATACTAAGAGCTGGCCCCCCAGGTGCAGGACTTGGTTCTATGCGCATGGGGGGGAGTTGGACCCTCGCTTGTTGTGCCAACAACACGTGACAGTACGCGCGCCCAATATTATTGTGGGCAAACAGTTTACGTTCCCGAGGTGGGCAATGTGGTAATAACCAAGGACCATATAATGCAGGCTGAAGTTCTCAACATCACTGTTGGACAACTCCTCGAGATCGAGCCCATGCATGTGCTTACAGAGGATGAAATAAAACGGAAATATGTCCGGGCAAACCTTTGGTCAAGCCGAGACGAGGTCAAGAAGCTCCCAACGAGAATGTATGAATTGCATCAATGGTACATGGACATTACCAAGAGATCCAATCGAGAGTCCCTCATGGTGCAAGTCAAGAAGGATCATTACTACCATCAGAAAGCTGTGACCGTTGAGTATTCTGAACTGTTTCAGTTATACAATCAAGACGCACTCAACAAATCTATCGTCAGTTGCTATTGTCTGTAAGTGATTTCTTTCTGTAATTTAAGTCTCAAGCTAGTCAGAGTGATCCTTTTGATCAATCATTACCTGTAATTATCCTCACTATATTCTTTTACGTGGTATTATGCAGGATGAAGATGTATGAAATGAGAAAAGGTGGACGCTATGGCATTGGGTTCATTGACCCAAACACCGTTAATGAATACACATGGAAACTAAATCCACAGATGAAAAGCGTGTAGAGGACAGCATGCTAGAGTTCTTGAAGCGCCTCAAATACAATGAAGATATACTACTTCCTTACAACTTCCAGTGAGTCACACTGTCTTGTACTACAAATTCTTTGTTTTTTCCTAATAGCTAGCTACATGTTTTTGCTTACATATGCCCGCTTAATTAAGACATGCAAACGTGTGTGCATGCAGATTTCAATGTATCTTGTGTATCATTAAAGTTGACGCCTTGAACAGTTGAAATCTTGGACTCACTACTCAAAGCAAATACTGACTATAACATCTTGTTTGGGATAGTCAATGTAATTTCAATCATTATTAACTATATATCTCGGCCTATTTAGTTCGTCATTTCATGATATGAACTATTTAATAACCCTTTATTCATTTTCTTTGTCGGGCGGCAGGGCTTGGGCAAGGTTCATCGGCGTCACGGAAGGCGAATGGAAAAAAAAGCTTAAATGGTTTCGACCCAAGGTAAGTAATTAAGTAGTACTAGCTAGCTAGCTAGCTGCCATCTCTTTAATTATCATGCTTGATTAATTATTATCTGATCAAATTCCATTCTCGTAAAGGCCCTGAAGTAGGCGCAGGGGACTGATCTATGTGCATTCTGCGTTTGCGAGAACATTCGCATGATGGCGTCCGAAAGGAGCAGATCACAAAGACAGGAATGGGTACGCTTGTCAGAACACTATTCACAATTTTTACACCATTATCGATATCTAGTCACACAACTAATACACATGCATATTGATCTCCTTCTTAACAGTTCACAGAGGTGCGGGACAAGCTCCTAGAAATGGAGCGTAGAAGCACTTCAAGAGGAAATAAGCGGGATTTTTGCTCGACTGTCATAAATCCAAGGGAGAATACTATTACCCGCTACCGCCCCATCATCGTGCTCAAGGCACCAATCAGGCTAATGCCACTGGCTCAAGGCAACATTCATATGTAGGAGAAATTGTATATATCTATACATGTGTGTATGTGTGAATTAATTAATCTGGTGGTTTGTGAGACATTGATTATATATATATGCATGATTGGTTCTCTACTAGAAATTCTATATATATATATATATATATATATATATATATATATATATATATATATATGCATAACGTGTACAATGTGTAGTATCGTAAAATACCAGCAAACGAAAAAGAATTAAAATGGAAACACAAAATTAAATGAAAAAGAAATCATAAAACTAAAACCCCCCCAAACCTTATAGTACCGGTTGGTCTTACCAACCGGTACTAAAGGGCTCTAGCCCCGGAGCTGGCTCGTACACGTGGTTGCCCTTTAGCACCGGGTTCGTGCTGAACCGGTACTAAAGGGGGGGGGGCTTTAGTGCCCACACTTTAGTGCCGGTTATGGAACCGGCACTAAAGGTCCTTACGAACCGGTGCTATTGCCCGGTTCTACCCTAGTGTAAAAGCTTTGTTTTGATTATAAGCATGAGGAGAATTTAACACAGATTGCAACAAGGAAATACAATCTATTAAATAGCAATTATCGTAATTAAATTCCTTGAAATCCAAAATAGTGGGTTCATTGCTACTTAAAGTTTTGTCCTCTTCAATCCCACTTTTATCAATTTTTTCATCTAGATTTAAACACTACCAATTATTGGGACGTCTTTCAACTAAAGTTAACTCATCTCTAGTCCCATCTTTATCAAGATTCATATTGGAAAACAAAGATTTAATAGGAGTCACATCAATCACTTTTAGATCTTCATCATTATTATCACGAAAACCAGAAGAACATGCTTTTACAAACCAATCTTTTTTAGCACGCATCTTAGCGGTTCTTTCCTTGCACTCATCAATGGAAATTCTCATGGCCTTGAGAGACTCATTGATATCATGCTTAGGTAGGATAGATCTAATGTAACATCCCGAATTTTCAATTTGGAATGTTATACATTAGATCATCATGCATATCATATTTTCTTGCATTTTGTTGATCCTAGAAATTTCACGCAACTCAAGGACCCTCGGAGAGAGTTGGAGATTTCAAATTTTCGTATTTGAGTTCTCTCAAAACTATGAAAAGAGGATCATTGGATTTATTTATTTTATCTTCAAATATTTTTCCAATATCAAAAATAAGAGAGGGAATAATATGACTTTCCCAAAATTTAGGAAAAATGAAGATTTAATAAATAAATCAAATTTTGGATTTTTCTCGGAGTTTATTTGCCTTAGGGAAAAATGCGTGTTTTCAAAATTTGCATTTTTGGCCCGTGTTAAAGTTCATTTTGTTCGACTCATTTTTTGGAGTCGGGGAAAGTTTACTTTATTAATTTTGGAGTTCGTTTAGATTTTTTTTCTGTATTTTTCTGCCTTGTGAAACCGATTTAAAAAAACCCGCAGCGCCTTGGGCCAAAGGCCCAAGCCGCCAGCCACCGGCCGGCCAGGAGGCCAACACCATCGCGCGCGCCAGGGAGCCAGGGAGCCGCCGCTTCTTTTCCTAATCCTAGTAGGACTCTTGTCCTACTTCCGTTTATTCCGTATTTCTTTCTAGATCTTTTCCCTCTTTGTTTCCTAATCCTAGTCTATTTCTTGTCCCCTACCCCAAGCAAAAACCCTCCCCTCCCCAATATAAATACCCAAGCACCCCCCCCCCCTCTAACACATCAAACACACACCTCTCCTCTCCTCTCTACACCGCCGCCCCACACCACCGCCGCCGCCCCTCACCAGTGCCGCCGCCGCCCTACACCGCCGCCCCTCACCGCCGCCGCCCCTCGCCGCCGCCGCCACCCAACGCCGCCAGCCGGAGCCCTCGCCTCTTCGAGGTACTAGCCCCGCGCCGTGTCACCGTTTCTTTTCCTCGGTTCGGTTTTTCGTAAATCGTTCCGGTTTCCGTTCCGGTTTTCTAGATCGGTTTTTCGTTTCGAACAACTCTATCACTCCTATGCCAGACGTTTCTTCTGCCACACCTTCACCTGATCAATTTGTGGATGTTGCAAATGCTCCTGTGTTGCTTCCATGCTGCGGGTGTTGGACGTGGCGCTCCTCTTGAGCTCCTTGAGGAACAGGCACCGATGGATGCCCCGGATCCGGACGTCGATCTCATGCATGGGGCATGCATACCGAGCGGCGCCCATCAACCCGCGGGAGTTGCACCCGCAGCCGCCTGCGGGCATCGCCCGAGCTCGCCTCGGTGGTGGCCTCTCTGGGCCGGCTGCGTCATCTCTGGCCCAGGGACTGCCTCGCGCGCGCCGGCTCCAGCTCCTGATGGGCCGGCCTCGCCGGGCCCAACACCGCCCGCCTCTCCGGCGCCAGAAGGCTCTGGCGCGAGCCCGGGTGGCTCGACCTCGCCTCTGTCATCGCCAGCGTCAAGCCCGGGGCTGCAACCACAGCCTACTGCTCTTCGACCTCGCACACGCAGCCAGACAGGTGTCTTCCAGCCAAAGATCCGTACCGATGGGACTATCGCGTGGCTCGCCGATTGCATGGCTCATGTTGCTGAGGATCCTACTGCTGAGCCTCGTCATTTTCGGGCTGCACTGAGCATTCCTCACTGGCGTGCAGCGATGGAACAGGAGTTCCAGGCGTTGCTGAAGAATGACACTTGGCAGCTTGTTCCTCCAGTATCTAGGGTCAACGTCATTGATTCTAAGTGGGTGTTTAAAGTCAAGAGACATGCTGATGGTTCCATTGAATGCTAAAAAGCAAGGCTAGTTGCTAAGGGTTTGAAAGCAGGTATGGTCTTGATTATGAAGACACATTCAATCCAGTTATCAAGCCCACTACCATTCGTTTGCTGCTGTCCCTTGTTGTTACTCGAGGATGGTTTCTCCGCCAACTTGATGTGCAAAATGCTTTCTTGCACGGAGTCCTGGAGGAGGAGGTTTATATGCGTCAGCCGCCAGGGTTTGTGGATCCTGCATGTCCTCACCATCTCTCGCTGCCTTGTTAAGGCGCTCTATGGGCTCAAGCAGGCTCCCCTGCTCGGCATGCACGTCTCGGCTCTGTTCGCAGCACTTGGATTTATTCCTCCACCGCCACACATCGTTGTTTCTTCTTCAGTGGTCCCGAGGTTACGATGTATTTATCGGTCTATGTTGATGATATCACACTCATCGCTTCCTCGATGCTGCCGCAGATCGCCTTGTGGCTGCGTTGAGTGGTGATTTTGCTGTCAAGGATCTAGGTGCTCGCACTTCTTCCTTGGACCGGAGGTTTCACGGTCTTCCTGCTGGGGTCACTCTTACTCGTAAGAAGTATTCTGTGGACTTGTTGCGTCGTCTTTGGTATGCTGAAGTGTAAACCTGCCAAGATTCGATGTTCCGCCATCGATCGGTTGTTTGCTCTTGATGGAGACCCTCTCGCCGATGATGCTACCGAGTACGGCAGTCTTGTTGGAGGTATGCAAGATCTTACTATCACCAGACGGGTTGTTTCTTATGCGCCAACCGTGTCTGCTGGGCTTCTCCATGCACCTGTGACATCTCATTGGTCACCGTGAAGTGTATCCTGCGTTATATCTGTCTCACTGTGTCTTGTGGTTTGCTCCTCCAACCTGCGCCGTCTTATGAGATCTCAGCCTTTTCATATGCAGACTGGGCTGGTAGTCCTGATGACCGGCGATCCAAGGGGGGGGGGAATGCAGCGTTTCTTGGTTCTAACTTGATCGCTTGGATGCTCGCAAGCAGGCCACGGTGTCTCGCAGCAGTACGGAAGCTGAGTACATAGCAGTTGCTGATGCGACGGCTGAGATCATTTGGGTTCAGTCCTTATTGAGAGAGTTGAGAGTCCCTTCAGCTCATCCTCCGGTACTTTGGTGTGATAACATTGGTGCTACATATTTGTCATCTAATCCGGTGTTTCATACTCGGACGAAACACATTGAGGTTAACTATCACTTCGTTCGAGAACGTGTTGCACAGAAGCTACTTAATTGGGATTGAGGATGCTGTCAACCATTCTCAATGTTTAACAACCACCATGATAGTTAAACAAATTTATTCCTTTGCAGTAGGGAAAAACTGGCTTTATGCAAAACTCAGAATCAGAGAGCTTTTCCACCAGCCACATATGCATGTAGTATGTGCTTATCATTCATTATTCTCTATGTGTTACATTGCCAAGATATTCCATGTGTCTGACCGTTTTCGGGCTGCAACTTTCATGTTGCGCACTTTTCGCATTTACTTAGTAAGGTGCTTTTAGGTCGTGGTTCTATACTCGATGATGTCACCGGAGTTGATGGACTCACTTATCTTCCAAGTCTTCCGCTGTTATCGTTACTAGATGGCCTTAAGCCATATTTATTGTAATAAGTCCTCTTCTGGACCAACAATGTAATAAGTGTGTGATTGCTACTATGTTATAAATCCTTCGAAGTACTGTGTGGTGTCAGCATTACTGATCCAGGGATGACACCGGAGCACAGAGACTTGATCCATTCGGGTCGGGTCGCTACATCTAAGTTTCAAAGAATCAACATCAAGAGAAATTCAATCCACGTTCCTAGCCAAATCATCAATCTTAAGCAGTTTTTCTTCAATCAAAGCATTGAAATTCTTTTGTGAACTCATAAATTCTTTAACACTATTCTCAAAATAAGAGGGCAACTTATTAAAATTTCCATAAAAGTTGTTGTAGGAATTACCATAATTATTAGAGGAATTACTAGGAAACGGCCTAGGATTAAAATTGCATCTATACGCGTTGTTACCAAAATTGTTCCTACCAACAAAATTCACATCCATAGATTCATTATTATTCTCAATCAAAGTGGACAAGGGCATATCATTAGGATCAAGAAACACTTTTATTAGCAAAAATTTCATAAGTTCATCCATCTTTCCACTCAAAACATTAATCTCTTCAATCGCATGAACTTTTTACTAGTGGATCTTTCGTGTGCCATTGAGAATAATTAACCATAATATTATCTAGGAGCTTAGTAGCCTCTCCTAAAGTGATTTCCATAAAAGTGTCTCCCGCAGCCGAATCTAAAAGATTTCTAGAAGCAAAATTCAATCCGGCTTAAAAATTTTGTATAATCATCCACAAATTCGAACCATGTGTAGGGCAATTATGTATCATCAATTTCATCCTCTCCCAAGATTGTGCAACATGCTCATGATCAAGTTGCTTAAAATTCATAATATCATTCCTAAGGGAGATGATCTTAGCGGGAGGAAAATACTTAGAGATGAAAGCATCTTTACACTTATTCCATGAATCAATACTATTTTTAGGTAAAGATGAGAACCAAGTTTTAGCATGATCTCTAAACGAAAACGGAAATAGCTTCAATTTAACAATATCATTATCCAGATCTTTCTTCTTTTGCATGTCGCACAAATCAACGAAATTGTTTAGATGGGATGCGGCATCTTCACTAGGAAGGCCAGAAAATTGATATTTCATAACAAGATTCAGCAAAGCGGCATTAATTTCACAAGATTCAGCATTAGTAGTGGGAGCAATCGGAGTGCTAATAAAATCATTGTTGTTGGTATTGGAAAAATCACACAATTTATATTATCTTGAGCCATCGTGACAAAGCAATCAATCCAACACACAAGCACAAAAGAAGCAAACGAAAAGAGACGAACGGAAGAGGGGCGAAGAAAAGGCAAAGGTTTTCGAAAATCATTTTAGAAGTGGAGGGGAGGAAAAAAAGAGGCGAATGGAGAATAATGTAATGCAAGGGAGAAGAGTTTACGATGGGTACTTGGTATGGCTTGACTTGACGTAGATATCCCCGGCAACGGCTCCAGAAATCCTTCTTGCTACCTCTTGAGCTTGTGTTTGTTTTCCCTTGAAGAGGAAAGGGTGATGCAGCAAAGTAGCTTAAGTATTTCCCTCAGTTTTGAGAACCAAGGTATCAATCCAGTAGGAGACGACGCACAAGTCACCGAATACCTGCACAAACAATCAACCACTTGCACCCAACGCGATAAAGGGCTTGTCAATCCCTTCACGGTCACTTGCAAAGTGAGATCTGATAGAGACAGATAAACGGTAAAGTAAATATTTTTGGTATTTTTGGTTTATAGATTGGAAATTAAAGATTGCAAAATAGTAGATCAGAAACTAGCAAGATGTAAACGAGATTCAATAATATGGAAAAGAGACCCGGGGGCCATAGGTTTCACTAGTGGCTTCTCTCAAGATAGCAAATATTACGGTGGGTGAATGAATTACCACCGAGCAATTGATAGAAAAGCACATAGTTATGATGATATCTAAGGCAATGATCATGAACATAGGCATCACGTCCGTGTTAAGTAGACCGACTACTGCCTCGCATCTCCTACTATTACTCCACACATCGACCGCTATCCAAAGATGAATCTAGAATATTAAGTTCATAAAGAACGGAGTAACACATTAAGTAAGATGACATGATGTAGAGGAATTAACTCAAGCAATATGATGAAAACCCCACCTTGTTATCCTCCATGGCAACAATACAATACGTGCCTTGCTGCCCCTCATCACATCGGGAAAGGACACCGCAAGATTGAACCCAAAGCTAAGCACTTCTCCATTGCAAGAAATATCAATCTATTAGGCCAAACTAAACCAATAATTCAAAGAGACTTGCAAAGATATCAAATCATGCATATAAGAATTCAGAGAAGAACCAAATAATATTCATAGATAATCTTGATCATAAATCCACAATTCATCGGATCTCGGCAAACACACCGCAAAAGAATATTACATCGAATAGATCTCCAAGAACATCGAGGAGAACATAGTATTGAGAATCAAAGAGAGAGAAGAAGCCATCTAGCTAATAAGTATGGACCCGAAGGTCTGTGGTCAACTACTCACGCTTCATCGAAGAGGTAATGGTGTTGATGTAGAGGCACTCCGTGATCGAATCCCCTCCGGCAGGACGCCAGGAAAGGTCCCTAGATGGGATCTCACGGCATGTAAGGTTGTGGCGGTGGAAAAGTGGTTTCGTGGCTCCCCTGATGTTTTCATGGTATAAGAGTATATATAGGCGAAGGAACCAGGTCAGGGGAGCCACGAGGGGCCCACGGGGGTGGGGGTGCGCCCGTTGACTAAACTTCTCTCATAAGAAAAACATGATCACACCTTAGTACTCTTTGGGTGTTAATCACATAGCTATGTGAACTAGATTATAGACTCTAGTAAAGCCTTTGGGTGTTGGTCACATGGCGATGTGAACTATGGGTGTTAATCACATGACGATGTGAACTATTGGTGTTAAATCACATGGCGATGTGAACTAGATTATTGACTCTAGTGCAAGTGGGAGACTGAAGGAAATATGCCCTAGAGGCAATAATAAAGTTAATATTTATTTCCTTATTTCATGATAAATGTTTATTATTCATGCTAGAATTGTATTAACTGGAAACTTAGTACATGTGTGAATACATAGACAAAACATATTGTCCCTAGTATGCCTCTACTAGACTAGCTCGTTAATCAAAGATGGTTATGTTTCCTAACCATAGACGTGTGTTGTCGTTTGATGAAAGTGATCACATCATTAGGAGAATGATGTGATGGACAAGACCCATCTGTTAGCTTAGCAACATGATCGTTACAGTTTCATTGCTATTGCTTTCTTCATGACTTATACATGTTCCTCAAACTATGAGATTATGCAACTCCCGAATACCAGTGGAACACTTTGTGTGCTACCAAACGTCACAACATAAAAGAGTGATTATAAAGGTGCTCTACACGTGTCTCTGAAGGTGTCTGTTGGGTTGGCATAGATCAATATTAGGATTTGTCACTTCGTGTTTCGGAGAGATATCTCTGGGCCCTCTCGATAATGCTCATCACTATAAGCCTTGCAAGAAATGTGACTAATGAGTTAGTTGTGGGATGAAGTATTACTGAACGAGTAAAGAGACTTGCCGGTAACGAGATTGAACTAGGTATGATGATACCGACGATCGAATCTCGGGCAAGTAACATACCGATGACAATGGGAATAATGTATGTTGTGATGCGGTTTGACCGATAACGATCTTTGTAGAATATGTAGGAACCAAATGAGCATCCAGGTTCCGCCATTGGTTATTAGTCAGATGTGTCTCGATCATGTCTACATAGTTCTCAAACCCATAGGGTCCACACGCTTAACGCTCGATGACGCATTTGTATTATGAGTTATGTGATTTGATGACAGAAGTTTGTTCGGAGTCCCGGATGAGATAACAGACGTGACGAGGAGTCTCGAAATGGTCGAGACATAAAGATTCATATATTGGAAGGTTGCATTTGGACATCGGAATGGTTCCGAGTGGTTCGGGCATTTTTTCGGAGTACGGGGAGGTTACCGGAACCCCCCGGGAGAAGTAATGGGCCTATTGGGCCTTATTGGAGGAGAGGAGAGAGGCCACAAGGGAGGGGCGACCTCCCTTGTACAAACCGAATTGGACTAGGGAGGGGTCGGCCCCCTCTTCCTTCTCCCTCTCTATCCCTTCCCTTTCCCTCCGGTGGAAGAGAGGAAAGGGGCGAATCCTACTTGGACTAGGAGTCCAAGTAGGACTCCCTCCCGGCGCGCCCAACCTGGCCGGCCTCCTCTCTCCTCCCTCCTTTATATATGTGGTCAGGCACCCCAATAGCACAACAGACAATCTCTTGGCCGCAGCGGTGCCCCTCCACAGCTACACACTTCGGTCATATCGTCATAGTGCTTAGGAGAAGCCCTCGCGGTAACTTCATCATCACCTTCACCACGCCGTCAGGCCGATAGAACTCTCCTCGGCCTCAGCTGGATCTAGAGTTTGAGGGACGCCACCGAGCTGAATGTGTGAAGATCGCGGAGGTGCCGTATGCTCGGTACTTGATCGGTTGGCTTGCGTGAGACGTTCGACTACATTAATCATTACATAACGCTCCGCTTTTGGTCTAGGAGGTTACATGGACACATTCTCTGCTGCTACGCATCACCTAGATAGATCTTGCATGATCGTAGGAAATTTTTGAAATTACTGTGTTTCCCAAACAAAGGCATCTCGAGTCAGGTCTATGCGTAGATGTTATATGCATGAGTAGAACACAAAGAGTTGTGGGTGATAATAGTCAAACTGCTTACCATCATGTCATACTTTGATTCGCGGTATTGTTGGATGAAGCGACTCAGACCGACATTACGATACGCTTACGCCGAGACTAGTTTCTACCGACGTGTTTCGCATTACATGGCTAGTGAGTGTCTGCTTTCTCCAACTTTAGTTGAATCGAGTGTGGCTACCTCGGTCCTTGTTGAAGGTTAAAACAGCACACTTGACGAAAAATTGTTGTGGTTTTGATGCGTAGGTAAGAACGGTTCTTGCTAAGCCCGTAGTAGCCATCGTAAAACTTGCAACAACAAAGTAGAGGACGTCTAACTTGTTTTTGCAGGGCATGTTGTGATGTGATATGGTCAAGACATGATGTGATATAATTTGTTGTATGAGATGATCATGTTTTGTTAAAGTTATCGGCAAATGGCAGGAGCCTTATGGTTGTCTCTTTATTGCATAAGATGCAAGCGCCATATAATTGCTTTACTTTATCGTTATGTGATAGCAATAGTTGCAAAAGCAATAGTTGGCAAGACGACCATGTGATGACACGTTGATAAAGATCAAGATGATGGAGATCATGGTGTCATGCCGATGACGATGGAGATCATGATGGTACTTTGGAGATGGAGATCAAAGGCACAAGATGATGATGGCCATATTATGTCATATATTTTTGATTGCATGTGATGTTTATCTTTTATATTCTTATTTTGCTTAGTTCGTCGGTAGCATTATAAGATGATCCCTTACTAAAATTTCAAGGTATAAGTGTTCTCCCTGAGTGCGACAGTTCTTCGTGCCGAGACACCATGTGATGATCGGGTGTGATAAGCTCTACGTTCACATACAACGGGTGCAAGCCAGTTTTGCACACGCAGAATACTCGGGTTAAACTTGATGAGCCTAGCATATGCAGATATGGCCTTGGAACACTGGAGACCAAAAGGTCGAAAGCGTGAATCATATAGTAGATATGATCAACATAGTGATGTTCACCATTGAAAACTACTCCATCTCACATGATGATCGGACATGGTTTATTTGATTTGGATCATGTGATCATTTAGATGACTAGAGGGATGTCTATCTAAGTGGGAGTTCTTAAGTAATATGATTAATTGAACTTTAATTTATCATGAACTTAGTCCTGATAGTATTTTGCAAATTATGTTGTAGATCAATAGCTCGCGTTGTAGCTTCCCTTTATTTTTTGATATGTTCCTAGAGAAAAATAAGTTGAAAGATGATAGTAGCAATGATTTGGACTAGGTCCGTGATCTGAGGTTTATCCTCATTGCTGCACAGAAGAATTATGTCCTTGATGCACCGCTAGGTGACAGACCTATTGCAGGAGTAGACGTATACGTTATGAACATTTGGCTAGCTCAATATGATGACTACTTGATAGTTTAGTGCACCATGCTTTATGGCGTAGAACCGACTTCAAAAACATTTTTGAAACGTCACGGAGCATATGAGATGTTCCAAGAGCTGAAATTGGTATTTCAGACTCATGCTCCTGTCAAGAGGTATGAGACCTCTGACAAGTACTTTGCCTAAAAGATGGAGGAGAATTGCTCAACTAGTGAGCATGTGCTCATAATGTCTGGGTACTACAATCACTTGAATCAAGTGGGAGTTAATCTTCTAGATAAGATAGTGATTGACAGAGTTCTCTAGTCACCATCACCAGGTTACTGGAACTTCGTGATTAACTATAGTATGCGAGGGATGACGAAAATGATTCCCGAACTCTTCGTGATGTTGAAATCGATGAAGGTAGAAATCAAGAAAGAGCATCAAGTGTTGATGATTAAACAAGACCACTAGTTTCAAGAAGAATGGCAAGCAAGTTGTCACTCCCGTGAAGAAGCCCAAAGCGGGACCTAAGCCTGAAACTAAGTGCTTCTACTGCAAAAGAAATGGTCACTGGAAGCGGAAATGCCCCGAATATTTGGCGGATAAGAAGGATGGCAAAGTGAACAAAGGTATATTTTATATATATATATATATATATATATATATATATATTATTGTTGTGTAACTTGCTAGTAGAGGTAGTAATCGCTGGGTCTTTGTTACTTTTTAGGTTTATATGAGTAGTAACTCGAAAAAGGAGTTGCTGAATAAATAGAGACTAGTTGAGGATGAAGGGACGATGTGTGTTGGAAGTGGTTCCAAGATTGATATGATCATCATCGAGCACTCCCTATACTTTCGGATTAGTGTTGAACCTAAATAAATGTTATTTAGTGTTTATGCTGAGCATGAATATGATTAGATCATGTTTGCAATACGGTTATTCATTTAAGACAGAGAATAATTGTTATTCTGTATACATGAATAAAACCTTCTATGGTCATACACCCAATGTTAATGGTTTATTGAATCTCGATCGTGGTAATACACATATTCATAATATTGATGCCAAAAGATGCAAAGTTGATAATGATAATGCAACATATTTGTGGCACTACCGCTTGGGTCATATCAATGTAAAACGATGAAGAAACTCCATAAAGATGGACTTTTGGAATCACTTGATTATGAATCATTTGATGCTTGCGTAAACGTGCCTTATGGGCAAGATGACTAAAACTCCGCTTCTCCGGAACAATGGAACGAGCTAGTGACTTATTGGAAATAATACATACCGATGTATGCGGTTCAATGAGTGTTGATGCTCGTATGGTATCATTATTTTCTCGACCTTCATGTATGATTTGAGAAGATATGGGTATAACTACTTAATGAAACACAAGTCCAAACATTTGAAAAGTTCAAATAATTTTAGAGTGAAGTGGAGAATCATCGTAACAAGAAAATAAAGTTTCTACGATCTGATCTTGGAGGAGAATATTTGAGTTACGAGTTTGGCCTTCATTTAAAACAATGTGGAATAGTTTCACAGCTCACGCCACCTGGAACACCACAGCGTAATGGTGTGTCCGAACGTCAGAATCAAGACTTTATTGGATATGGTGCGATCTATGATGTCTCTTACCGATTTACCACTATCCTTTTGGGGTTATGCATTAGAGACAGCTTGCATTCACGTTAAACAGGCACCATCAAAATCCTTTGAGGCAACGCCTTATGAATCAGTGGTTTGGCAAGAAACCAAAGTTGTCGCTTTCTTAAAGTTTGAGGTTGTGATGCTTATATGAAAAGGCTTCAACCTAATAAGCTCGAACCCAAATCATAGAAATGCGTCTTCATAGGATACCCAAAGGAAACTGTTGGGTACACCTTCTATCACAGATTTGAAGGCAAGATCGTTGTTAAGAATGGATCCTTTCTAGAGAAGGAGTTTCTCTCGAAAGAAGTGAGTGGGAGGAAAGTAGAACTTGATGAGGTAATTGTACCTTCTCCCTTATTGGAAAGTAGTTCATCACAGAAATCAGTTCCAGTGATTCCTACACCAATAAGTGAGGAAGCTAATGATGATGATCATGAAACTTCAGATTAAGTTACTACCGAACCTCATAGGTCTTCCAGAGTAAGATCCGCACCAGAGTGGTATGGTAATCCTGTTCTAGAAGTCATGTTACTAGACCATGATGAACCTACGAACTATGAGGAAGCGATGATGAGCCCAGATTCCGTGAAATGGCTTGAGGCCATGAAATCTGAGATGGGATCCATGTTTGAGAACAAAGTGTGGACTTTGGTGGATTTGCCCGATGATTGGCAAGCCATAGACAAAATAAATGGATCTTCAAAGAGGAAGACGGACGCTGATAGTAGTGTTACTATCTACAAAGCTCGACTTGTCGCAAAAGATTTTCGACAAGTTCAAGGTGTTGATGACAATGAGATTTTCTCAACTGTAGCGATGCTTAAATCCATCCGAATCATGTTAGCAGTTGCCGAATTTTATGAAATCTAGCATATAGATGTCAAAACTGCATTCCTGAATGGATATCTAGAAGAAGAGTTGTATATGATGCAACCAGAAGATTTTGTCGATCCAAAAGGTGCTAACAAAGTGTGCAAGCTCCAGCGATCCATTTATGGACTAGTGCAGGCCTCTCGGAGTTGGAATAAACGCTTTGATACTGTGATCAAAGCATATGGTTTTATACAGACTTTTGGAGAAGCCTCAGTATTTACAAGAAAGTGAGTGGGAGCTCAGAGCATTTCTAATATTACATGTGGATAATATATTGTTGATTGGAAATGATATAGAATTTCTGGATAGCATAAAGGGATACTTGAATAAGAGTTTTTTAAAGAAAGACCTCGGTGAAGCTGCTTACATATTGGGCATCAAGATCTATGAAGATAGATCAAGACGCTTGATAAGATTTTTCAATGAGTAAATACCTTGACAAGTTTTTGAAAGAGTTCAAAATGGATCAGTCAAAGAAGGAGTTCTTGTCTCAGACATAAGGTGTAAATTTGAGTAAGACTCAAAGCCCGACCATGACAGAAGATAGAAAGAGAATGAAAGTCATTCCCTATGCCATAGTCATAGGTTCTATAAAGTATGATGTGCTGTGTACTGCACTCTATTGTGTACCTTGCCATGAGTTTGGTAAGGGGGTACAATAGTGATCTAACAGTAGATCACTGGACGGCGGTCAAATTTATTCGAGGACTAAGGAAATGTTTCTCGATGATGGGGGTGATAAAGAGTTCGTCCTAAAGAGTTACATCGATGCAAGCTTTTTACACCGATCCGTATGACTCTAAGTCTCAATTTGGATACATATTGAAAGTGTGAGCAACTAGCTAGAGTAGCTCTATGCGAGCATTGTAGACATAGAATATTTGCAAAATACATACGGCTCTGAAAGTGATGCACTGCTGACTAAACTTCTTTCATAAGAAAAACATGATCACACCTTAGTACTCTTTGGGTGTTAATCACATAGCAATGTGAACTAGATTATAGACTCTAGTAAACCCTTTGGGTGTTGGTCACATGGAGATGTGAACTATGGGTGTTATTCACATAAGATGTGAACTATTGGTGTTAAATCACATGGCGATGTGAACTAGATTATTGACTCTAGTACAAGTGGGAGACTGAAGGAAATATGCCCTAGAGGCAATAATAAAGTTATTATTTATTTCCTTATTTCATGATAAATGTTTATTATTCATGCTAGAATTGTATTAATTGGAAACTTAGTACATGTGTGAATACATAAACAAAACATATTGTCCCAAGTATGCCTCTACTAGACTAGCTCGTTAATCAAAGATGGTTATGTTTCCTAACCATAGACATGTGTTGTCATTTGATGAACGGGATCACATCATTAGCAGAATGATGTGATGGACAAGACCCATCCATTAGCTTAGCATCATGATCGTTACAGTTTCATTGCTACTGCTTTCTTCATGACTTATACATGTTCCTCAGACTATGAGATTATGCAACTCCCGAATACCAGAGGAACACTTCGTGTGCTACCAAACGTCACAACGTAAAAGGGTGATTATAAAGGTGCTCTACAGGTGTCTCCGAAGGTGTTTGTTGGGTTGGCATAGATCAAGATTAGGATTTGTCACTTCGTGTTTCGGGGAGGTATCTCTGGGCCCTCTCGGTAATGCTCATCACTATAAGCCTTGCAAGCAATGTGACTAGTGAGTTAGTTGCAGGATGAAGTATTAAAGAACGAGTAAAGAGACTTGTCGGTAACGAGATTGAACTAGGTATGATGATACCGACGATCGAATCTCGCAAGTAGCATACCGATGATAAAGGGAACAATGTATGTTGTTATGCGGTTTGACCGATAAAGATCTTCGTAGAATTTGTAGGAACCAATATGAGCATCCATGTTTCGCTATTGGTTATTGATCAGAGATGTGTCTCGATCATGTCTACATAGTTCTCGAACCCGTAGGGTCCGCACGCTTAACGCTCGATGACATTTGTATTATGGGTTATGTGATTTGATGACCGAAGTTTGTTCGGAGTCCCGGATGAGATCACGGACGTGACGAGGAGTCTCAAAATGGTCGAGACATAAAGATTCATATATTGGAAGGTTGCATTTGGACATTGGAATGGTTCCGAGTGGTTCGGGCATTTTTCCGGAGTAGCAGGAGGTTACCGGAACCCCCCGGGAGAAGTAATGGGCCTATTGGGCCTTATTGGAGGAGAGGAGAGAGGCCACAAGGGAGGGGCGCACCCTCCCCTTGCCCAAACCGAATTGGACTAGGGGAGGGGGCTGGCCCCCCTCTTTCCTTCTCCCTCTCTCTCCCTTCCCTTTCCCTCCGGTGGAAGAAAGGAAAAGGGGGGGGCGAATCCTACGTGGACCAGGAGTCCAAGTAGGATTTCCCGGGCGCGCCCAACCTGGCCGGCCTCCTCTCTCCTCCCTCCTTTATATACGTGGCTGGGCACCCCAATAGCACAACAGACAATCTCTTATCCGTGCGAGGCCCTCCACAGCTACACACCTCGGTCATATTGTCGTAGTGCTTTGGTGAAGCCCCGCGCCGCTAACTTCATCATCACCGTCACCATGTCGTCGTGCTGACGGAACTCTCCCTCGGCCTCAGCTGGATCTAGTGTTCGAGGGACGTCAACGAGCTGAACATGTGCAGATCACGGAGGTGCCGTGCATTCGGTACTTGATCGGTTGGATCGCCAAGACGCTCGCCACATTAACCACGCTACATAATGCTTCCGCTTTCAGTCTACGAGGGTACGTGGACACACTCCCCCCGTTGCTATGCATCACCTAGATAGATCTTGCGTGATCGTATGAATTTTTTTGAAATTACTGTGTTTCCCCAACAGTAAACATCTAAATGACGGAGTTTGAAATGAAGGATTTGGGTAAACCAAAACACCGCTCGATACTACAACTTGAGCACCTTCATTCATACATTATGGTACACCATGTTGTCTATATCCAAAATATATAGGAGAAATTCATTGTGGACAAATCTTATCCATCCATAACTCTCATGGTAGTTCATTCTCTAGACGCAGAGAATGATCTATTTAGACTAAGAGATGATGGAAATGAGATATTGGGACTCAATGTTCCATAATGCCATTGGATCCACCAAACACAATTGGTTGGTACTCAAGAATATCTTTCGATATCTCCAAGGCATCAAACATCTTGTCTTGGTTTTTCAGTTTCACAGGAATATGAACACCGATATCATTGGATACATCGATCATGTCTCCACTGGCCGGATCGTAGAGAAGCTTAGTGTTCCTACTAGGTGTGGTAGCCCTCTCATGGAGAGTCTTCAAATGCACCTCATGGCTACATCCACCAACCATTATCTCAACGATAATGTTTCTTGTGTTGCTCGGATGCAAACAAGTTACATAATAAGCAATATCGCTATATTGCCTAACTTGTTAAGTCAAATCATGTGAATGATTTGTTCACCAAGTCTCTACCAGCTAATACATTCCATAAATACGTTCATGGAATTGGTATGTGATGGCTTCGGAATTGCACGAATCAGGGGGGGTACCTTCCTGAATTGTTCATGTTCAAAGCATCATATTATACTCTTTTTCCCTTAATGAGTTTACTTTAAAGGTTCTCATAAAGGTTTTTAATGAGGTAATATCAACATGAGATCATATGTCATACTTTCAGTTTTCCCCACCGGGGTTTTTAGGAAAGTATATACGACATATTTATTGTTCTCCAAACTCTATGGTTCTCACATATTGAGGTAAAGGAGACGATAACTATTGTATGTTGCACCATTTTCTCCTTATTTTTCACACCGGGTTTGAAGGAGTTTTAGCAACATATATCAAACACCTTGCTCCTCACATTTTTCCCACAGGGTTTTTGGAGGAGTCTTTAAGAAGTTGGTGATGCTCACAAAGTACAAGCTGTGATTAGGGCGAGTGTTATGATTAATTAATATGTGTTACTTAATGGGTTAATCCCTGCTTTATACGAACCGGCGGCAGTTGTCTTTGGCAACAATGCGACGGTTGCTCAAGGCCCTCCTGTATGGGCGCCTATTGAGAAGCCGCCCCTTGGCTTTGTATAAATAACAGCACTATCATCAATAAAGATATCTAGTCTCACATCGCTTTGTATCGATCGAGTCTCTCGCTTTCAACTTCAACAGAAATGACAATAAAGGTGTTTTTTCATAGAGCAAAGGAACACATTAGCCACTCCCACTATCTCAACAACAAAAGGATTCAATCATATGGGATACATGGTAAGCTATACTGCAAAAAATACAAATAACTTATTTTTTTGAATGATTTGAAGATTGCTCAAAGACACCTGCCATACAAATAACTTATTAAGAAAAGGGTACAAAGCACCTCCCGGAAAATACCAAAAATCAGTATTTCAACAACTCGCTGCAACAAGAAAATCTGGGGGAAATGTGTTAGACTGTATATGTATACGTAGGCTTGTTTATATGTTGACTTGTATATACACATTGTATTTGTACCCTTTGGTACTTATATATAATGAGATAGCCGCACTTCTAAGGGTGTCGAGCAGTTGCCCAACATTCTTGTTTAACATGGTATCGGACTAGGGTTTTATGTCTTTCGTTGCACCTCCTAGCGCCGCCACCGCGATGGCCTCCTCCAACGCCGCCGCCACGCCGGCTTCCTCCAACGCCGTCGCACCGATCGCCTGCCGTTGCCGCTTTTCCTTGCCTCGCACCTGCTTGCTACCGCTCAAGCGGCAACCTCCATCGCCCACAGTGCCCTCCGTCGGGCAGGGCACCACTGCCGCCGATCGCCTTCCCACGGCGCTGCTCCTCGACCATCGCCTTTGGCGCCGCCGCCTTTTTCGCGTCTCAAGGCCGATCACAGATGGGGTGGCTCCTCCCGAGCCCTACAGCGCTTTCAGCCCTACGCCTGCGTGGTACGACGCCTCGCACCAACCTACGGCGCCGCACCGCCGCTGCCCCTCGCTCGCCGGGCGTTACTTCACGGATCGGCACCTACGCCGTCCCCATGTGGCCCGGCCGCACCCGCAGCCCTATGGGGCGGCTTACGGTGCTGCACCCGCCGTCCTCGGGCCCCGCCTGTTCGCCGATGCCCCGCTGCCCCTGGATATGAGACGCCCTGGCGCCGCTTCTTCATGTTGATGCTGATCCGATGATGGATTTTCATGCGCCTCACCACATGCTCATGCGGGTTATGCTCCGCGCCATCGCTGTTTTACTTCTCGCATCTTCTTCCGGTGAAGCTTACACCGACAACTACTTGTCGTGGCGGGCTCAAAAGTACCTCTCCTCCGGAGTCGCTACTTGAGGGCTATGTTGATGGCTCCATCCCGTGTCCGCCGTCAGATCATCCGCTTATCACGTGTGGGTGGCTCAAGACCAGGTGATACTTTTCGCCATTCAGTCTTCGCCACTCCGAGCGATCGTCGCTTGTCATCTTCGCCATGACGCCTCGGGATGCTTGGTCTGCGCTTCACAAAGCAGCTTTGCCTCTCAATCTCAGCGCGTGCTCACTCAATCCGCGACCGAGTTGGGGGAGACCAAGCTCGATGGCCTCACTATCATTGAGTACTTCAACAAGATGTCCGTCTCGCCGATACGCTGGCCTCAATTGGCCAGCCCCTTGAGATGAGGAGTTCACCACCCATGTGCTCAATGGCCTCGATGATGACTATGATAATCTCATTGAGAACGCCCATGGTCGCGAGGCGCCTCTTCCACCACGAGAACTGTATGCGCCGCTTCTTGGTCATGAACAAGATCAAAGCGCCGCCGAGCCGCCGAAGTTTTGCTCTCCACTAATGCCGCTACCGCTGCAAAACCACGTAAGCCGCTTCCCTCGCCAAGCCGGGCGGCTTCATCTCAAGCAGATTTCACGGAGCGCCGCACCATCCGTCATCGGGCGGATCTCGCCAATGGCTTGCTGCCCTTGTTGCGGTGCTCAAGAGGTTTCGCCAACTATGTGGCATTGAGCGCCACATAGCTTCTCGCTGCCATCGCCGCTACAAGCAGGATTTTCTTGGCCTAGGCAACAATGGCAAAGGGAATGAGAAACAAAGCGGTCGCTGCGGTGGTGAGTCATGAGCACGGATGCACTCCATCTTACTCGCTGATCCTACATGGTACATGGACACGGAGCTACGAACCACCTCAACAACGACATGGGCAAGCTCTCCACTCAGAGCCATATCGCTGCCATGATCAGGTGCACACCGCCAATGGAGCAGGTATGCGATCTCCCATGTTGGTCGTGCATCACTTCTTGCACACAATTCGCAAAACTGCATCTTTCTAATGTTCTTTGTATTCCCACTTCTTCGCTGTAGTTTGTTGTCCTGCTCCAAAACTTACTCGTGATAATAATATCCTTGTTGAGTTTCACCCTTTTCATTTCTTTTTATCAAGGATCAGGACACAAGGGTCGCTCGCTTAGCGGTCGCCTTCGCCGTGGCTTGTATGCACTTGACGCACCGACCGCACCTCCTATGCAGTTTTCTCCTCATGCTCAGCGGTGTTCGTGTGTCACCTACACATTGGCCTGCGTGCCTTGGTCATCCTGCTGCTCCTATAGTTCGTCATGTGTTGCATCGCCATGAACTACCGTTGTGTCAAATAAAACTGCTGAAACTATTTGTGATGCCCGCTGCCAGGCAAGAGTCATCAACTTCCATTTTCGTAGTCTAGTCGTGTTGTGAAACATCCTCTTGAGCTTGTGTTTTCTCGATGTATGGAGTCATGCCCAAATGTCTGTCAAGCAAGTACAATTATTATGTCGGGTTTCATTGATGCTTATAGTCGGTTTACTTGGCTTTATCTTATTAAGAAAAAGTCTGATGTGTTTGATGTTTTTATACAGCTTCAAGCACATGTTGAGCGCCTCCTTAGCCAGAAAATTATTCATGTTCAAAACGACCGGGGTGAATATCACAACCTCAACTCGCTTTTTTAACAAGATTGGGATCACACATCGTGTGTCTTGTCTCATACACATCAGCGAATGGGACCGCTGAACGTGAGCATCGCCATCTTGTAGAAACTGGCATTACTTTATTAGCTCATGCCTCCGCATCTTTTAGGTTCCGGAGTGATGCCTTCTCCATCGCATGTTTTTTGATCAATAGGCTGCCCTCACGACTACTCGAATATGAAAACTCCGCTTGAACTCTTGCTCAATGAAATCCCAGATTACACCTTTCTCAAAGTCTTCGGTGTGCATGTTGGCCTCATTTATGTCCGCCTAACAAACATAAGCTAGAATTTCGCCTAAAAAGTGTGTTTTCCTTGGGTATAGTTCCCTTCACAAAGGGTACAAATGCCTACATGTTCCCACCAATCGCGCTCTACATTTCTCGTGATGTTGTATTTGATGAGAATGTGTTCTCCTTTCATGCACTTCCTAACAACTCTATCACCCTATGCCAGACGCTTCTTCCGCCACACCTTCACCGATCAATTTGTGGATGTTGCAAATGCTCCCGTGTTGCTTCCATGCTGCGGTGTTGGACGTGGCGCCCTCTTGAGCTCCTTGAGGAACAGGCACCGATGGATGCCCCGGATCCGGACGCCGATCTCATGCATGGGGCATGCATACCGAAGCGGCGCCCATCAACCTGCTGGAGTTGCACCCGCAGCCGCTGGCATCGCCTCGAGCCTGCCTCGGTGGTGGCTCTCTCCGGCCGGGCCGCGCCATCTCTCGCCTGTGGACTGCCTCGCTGCCGCCCAGCCTCGATGGCCGGGCTCGCTGGCCCAACACCGCCGCTTTCTCCGCGCCAGAGGTTTCGCGCGAGTTCGGTGGCTCGACTCGCCTCACTATCGCCATTAAGCCCGGGCTGCAACCACAGCCTCATCGCTTTCGACCGCACACGCAGCCGCATGTGTGTCTTCCACCAAAGATCCGCATCGATGGGACTATCGCGGGCTCGCCGATTGCATGGCTCATGTTGCCGAGGATCCTACCGCCGAGCCTCGCTATTTTCGGGCTGCACTGAGCATTCCTCATCGGGCGGCAGCGATGGAACAGAGTTCCGTGCGTTGTCAAGAATGACACTTGGCAGCTTGTTCCTCCAAAGATCTAGGGTCAACGCCATTGATTCTAAGTGGGTGTTTAAAGTCAAGAGACATGCCGATGGTTCCATTGAATGCTAAAAGCAAGGCTAGTTGCTAAGGGTTTGAAACAGAGGTATGGTCTTGATTATGAAGACACATTCAATCCAGCTTATCGCTTCCACTACCATTCGCTTGTCGCTGTCCCTTGGTGTTACTCGAGGATGGTTTCTCCACAACTTGATGTGCAAAATGCTTTCTTGCACGGAGTCCTCGGAGGAGGAGGTTTATATGCGCCACCGCTGTGGTTTGTGGATCCCGCATGTCCTCACCATCTCTGCTGCCTTGTTAAGGCGCCTATGGGCTCAAGCAGGCTCCCCGTGCTCGCATGCACGCCTCGGCTCGCTCGCAGTGCACTTGGATTTATTCCTCCACCGCCACACATCGTTGTTTCTTCTTCGTGGTCCCGAGGTTACGGCGTATTTATCGGTCTATGTTGATGATATCACACTCATCAGCCTCGATGCTGCCGCAGATCGCCTTGTGGCTGCGCTGAGTGGTGATTTTGCTGTCAAGGATCTAGGTGCTCGCACTTCTTCCTTGGACCGGAGGTTTCACGGTCTTCGCTGGGGTCACTCTTACTCGTAAGAAGTATTTTGTGGACTTGTTGCGTCAGGTCGGTATGCTGAAGTGTAAACCTGCCAAGATTCGATGTTCCGCCATCGATCGGTTGTTTGCTCTTGATGGAGACCTCTCTCGCCGATGATGCTACCGAGTACGGCAGTCTTGTTGAGGTCCGCAGATCTCACTATCACCAGACGGGTTGTTTCTTATGCAACAACCGTGGTTCTGCTGGGCTTTCTCCATGCACCTGTGACATCTCATTGGTCACCGTGAAGTGTATCCTCGCTATATCTCGCCTCATTGTGTCTTGTGGTTTGCTCCTCCAACCTGGCGCCGCCTTATGAGATCTCAGCCTTTTCATATGCAGATCGGGCTGGTAGTCCCGATGACCGCGATCCAAGGGGGGGAATGCAGCGCTTTCTTGGTTCTAACTTGATCGCTTGGATGCTCGCAAGCAGGCCACGGTGTCTCGCAGCAAGACGGAAGCCGAGTACATAGCGCTTGCCGATGCGACGGCCGAGATCATTTGGGTTCAGTCCTTATTGAGAGAGTTGAGAGTCCTTCAGCTCATCCTCCTGTACTTTGGTGTGATAACATTGGTGCTACATATTTGTCATCTAATCCGTGTTTCATACTCGGACGAAACACATTGAGGTTAACTATCACTTCGCTCGAGAACGTGTTGCACGTAATTTACTTAATTGGGATTGAGGATGTCATCAACCATTCTCAATGTTTAACAACCACCATGATAGTTAAACAAATTTATTCCTTTGCAGAGGGAAAACTGGCTTTATGCAAAATCAGAATCAGAGAGCTTTTCCACCAGCCACATATGCATGTAGTATGTGCTTATCATTCATTATTCTCTATGTGTTACATTGCCAAGATATTCCATGTGTCAATTGCTTTGGCTGCAACTTTCATGTTGCGCATTTTTCGCATTTACTAGTAAGGTGCTTTTAGGTCGTGGTTCTATACTCAAAGTGATGTTACCGGAGTTGATGGACTCACTTATCTTCCAAGTCTTCCGCTGTTATCGCTACTAGATGGCCTTAAGCCATATTTATTGTAATAAGTCCTCTTCGACCAACAATGTAATAAGTGTGTGATTGCTACTATGTTATAAATCCTTCAAGTAATCGTGGTGTCAGATTATCGATCCAGGATGACACCGAGCACGTAGACTTGATCCATTCGGTCGGGTCGCTACATCTAAGTTTCAAAGAATCAACATCAAGAGAAATTCAATCCACGCTCCTAGCCAAATCATCAATCTTAAGCAGTTTTTCTTCAATCAAAGCATTGAAATTCTTTGTGAACTCATAAATTCTTTAACACTATTCTCAAAATAAGAGGGCAACTTATTAAAATTTCCATAAAAGTTGTTGTAGGAATTACCATAATTATTAGAGGAATTACTAGGAAACGGCCTAGGATTAAAATTGCATCTATACGCGTTGTTACCAAAATTGTTCCTACCAACAAAATTCACATCCATAGATTCATTATTATTCTCAATCAAAGTGGACAAGGGCATATCATTAGGATCAGAAGAAACACTTTTATTAGCAAAAAATTTCATAAGTTCATCCATCTTTCCACTCAAAACATTAATCTCTTCAATCGCATGAACTTTTTTACTAGTGGATCTTTCGGTGTGCCATTGAGAATAATTAACCATAATATTATCTAGGAGCTTAGTAGCCTCTCCTAAAGTGATTTCCATAAAAGTGTCTCCCGCAGCCGAATCTAAAAGATTTCTAGAAGCAAAATTCAATCCGGCTTAAAAATTTTGTATAATCATCCACAAATTCAACCATGTGTAGGGCAATTATGTATCATCAATTTCATCCTCTCCTAAGATTGTGCAACATGCTCATGATCAAGTTGTTTAAAATTCATAATATCATTCCTAAGGGAGATGATCTTAGCGGAGGAAAATACTTAGAGATGAAAGCATCTTTACACTTATTCCATGAATCAATACTATTTTTAGGTAAAGATGAGAACCAAGTTTTAGCATGATCTCTAAACTAAAACGGAAATAGCTTCAATTTAACAATATCATTATCCAGATCTTTCTTCTTTTGCATGTCGCACAAATCAACGAAATTGTTTAGATGGGATGCGCATCTTCACTAGGAAGGCCGTAAAATTGATATTTCATAACAAGATTCAGCAAAGCGGCATTAATTTCACAAGATTCAGCATTAGTAGTGGGAGCAATCGGAGTGCTAATAAAATCATTGTTGTTGGTATTGGAAAAATCACACAATTTATATTATCTTGAGCCATCGTGGACAAAGCAATCAATCCAACACACAAGCACAAAAGAAGCAAACGAAAAGAGACGAACGGAAGAGGGGCTAAGAAAAGGCAAAGGTTTTCAAAATCATTTTAGAAGTGGAGGGAGGAAAAAGAGGCGAATGGAGAATAATGTAATGCAAGGGAGAAGAGTTTACGATGGGTACTTGGTATGGCTTGACTTGACGTAGATATCCCCGCAACGGCTCCGTAAATCCTTCTTGCTACCTCTTGAGCTTGTGTTTGTTTTCCCTTGAAGAGGAAAGGGTGATGCAGCAAAGTAGCTTAAGTATTTCCCGCTTTGAGAACCAAGGTATCAATCCAAAGAGGAGACGACGACAAGTCACCGAATACCTGCACAAACAATCAACCACTTGCACCCAACGCGATAAAGGGCTTGTCAATCCCTTCACGGTCACTTGCAAAGTGAGATCCGATAGAGACAGATAAACGGTAAAGTAAATATTTTTGGTATTTTTGGTTTATAGATTGGAAATTAAAGATTGCAAAATAGTAGATCGTAAACTAGCAAGATGTAAACGAGATTCAATAATATGGAAAAGAGACCCGGGGCCATAGGTTTCACTAGTGGCTTCTCTCAAGATAGCAAATATTACGGTGGGTGAATGAATTACCACCGAGCAATTGATAGAAAAGCACATAGTTATGATGATATCTAAGGCAATGATCATGAACATAGGCATCACGTCCGTGTTAAGTAGACCGACTACTGCCTGCATCTCCTACTATTACTCCACACATCGACCGCTATCCAGCATGAATCTAGAATATTAAGTTCATAAAGAACG
Organism: Aegilops bicornis; assembly: GCA_021605145.1. Taxonomy (NCBI): domain Eukaryota; kingdom Viridiplantae; phylum Streptophyta; class Magnoliopsida; order Poales; family Poaceae; genus Aegilops; species Aegilops bicornis. The sequence continues at coordinate 680,791,257 of CM038669.1, read as the reverse complement.
GAGTAACACATTAAGTAAGATGACATGATGTAGAGGAATTAACTCAAGCAATATGATGAAAACCCCACCTTGTTATCCTCCATGGCAACAATACAATACGTGCCTTGCTGCCCCCATCACATCGAAAGGACACCGCAAGATTGAACCCAAAGCTAAGCACTTCTCCATTGCAAGAAATATCAATCTATTAGGCCAAACTAAACCAATAATTCAAAGAGACTTGCAAAGATATCAAATCATGCATATAAGAATTCAGAGAAGAACCAAATAATATTCATAGATAATCTTGATCATAAATCCACAATTCATCGGATCTCGGCAAACACACCGCAAAAGAATATTACATCGAATAGATCTCCAAGAACATCGAGGAGAACATAGTATTGAGAATCAAAGAGAGAGAAGAAGCCATCTAGCTAATAAGTATGGACCCGAAGGTCTGTGGTCAACTACTCACGCTTCATCAAGAGGTAATGGTGTTGATGTAGAGGCACTCCGTGATCGAATCCTCCTACAGACGCCAGAAAGGTCCCTAGATGGGATCTCACGGCATGTAAGGTTGTGGCGGTGGAAAAGTGGTTTCGTGGTTCTCGATGTTTTCATGGTATAAGAGTATATATAGGCGAAGGAACCAGGTCGGGAGCCACGAGGGCCCACGGGGTGGGGTGCGCCTGCTGACTAAACTTCTCTCATAAGAAAAACATGATCACACCTTAGTACTCTTTGGGTGTTAATCACATAGCTATGTGAACTAGATTATAGACTCTAGTAAAGCCTTTGGGTGTTGGTCACATGGCGATGTGAACTATGGGTGTTAATCACATACAGATGTGAACTATTGGTGTTAAATCACATGGCGATGTGAACTAGATTATTGACTCTAGTGCAAGTGGGAGACTGAAGGAAATATGCCCTAGAGGCAATAATAAAGTTAATATTTATTTCCTTATTTCATGATAAATGTTTATTATTCATGCTAGAATTGTATTAACTGGAAACTTAGTACATGTGTGAATACATAGACAAAACATATTGTCCCTAGTATGCCTCTACTAGACTAGCTCGTTAATCAAAGATGGTTATGTTTCCTAACCATAGACGGTGTTGTCGTTTGATGAAAGTGATCACATCATTAGGAGAATGATGTGATGGACAAGACCCATCTGTTAGCTTAGCAACATGATCGTTACAGTTTCATTGCTATTGCTTTCTTCATGACTTATACATGTTCCTCAAACTATGAGATTATGCAACTCCCTAATACCAAAGGAACACTTTGTGTGCTACCAAACGTCACAACATAAAAGAGTGATTATAAAGGTGCTCTACACGTGTCTCTCAAGGTGTCTGCTGGGTTGGCATAGATCAATATTAGGATTTGTCACTGTGTTTCGGAGAGGTATCTCTGGGCCCTCTCGGTAATGCTCATCACTATAAGCCTTAAAAGAAATGTGACTAATGAGTTAGTTGCGGGATGAAGTATTACAGAACGAGCAAAGAGACTTGCCAGCAACAAGATTGAACTAGGTATGATGATACCGACGCTCGAATCTCAGGCAAGTAACATACCGATGACAAAGGGAACAACGTATGTTGTTGTGCGGTTTGACCGATAAAGATCTTTTGTAGAATATGTAGGAACCAAATGAGCATCCAGGTTCCGCCATTGGTTATTAGTCGAGATGTGTCTCGATCATGTCTACATAGTTCTCAAACCCATAGGGTCCACACGCTTAACGCTCGATGACGATTTGTATTATGAGTTATGTGATTTGATGACAGAAGTTTGTTCGGAGTCCCGGATGAGATAACAGACGTGACGAGGAGTCTCGAAATGGTCGAGACATAAAGATTCATATATTGGAAGGTTGCATTTGGACATCGGAATGGTTCCGAGTGGTTCGGGCATTTTTTCGGAGTACGGGGAGGTTACCGGAACCCCCCGGGAGAAGTAATGGGCCTATTGGGCCTTATTGGAGGAGAGGAGAGAGGCCACAAGGGAGGGGCGCACCCTCCCCTTGTACAAACCGAATTGACTAGGGAGGGGTCGGCCCCTCTTCCTTCTCCCTCTCTATCCCTTCCTTTCCCTCCGTGGAAGAGAGGAAAGGGGCGAATCCTACTTGGACTAGGGAGTCCAAGTAGGACTCCTCCCCGGGCGCGCCTAACCTGGCCGGCCTCCTCTCCCTCCCTCCTTTATATATGTGGTCAGGGCACCCCAATAGCACAACAGACAATCTCTTGGCCGTGCGGTGCCCTCCACAGCTACACACTTCGTCATATCGTCATAGTGCTTAGGAGAAGCCCTGCGCAGTAACTTCATCATCACCTTCACCACGCCGTCAGGTTGATAGAACTCTCCTCGGCCTCAGCTGGATCTAGAGTTTGAGGGACGCCACCGAGCTGAATGTGTGAAGATCGCGGAGGTGCCGTATGCTCGTACTTGATCGGTTGGCTTGCGAGACGTCGACTACATTAATCATGCTATATAACGCTCCGCTTTTGGTCTAGGAGGTTACATGGACACATTCTCCCCTGCTACGCATCACCTAGATAGATCTTGCATGATCGTAGGGAAATTTTTTGAAATTACTGTGTTTCCCAAACAGTGGCATCTGAGTCAGGTCTATGCGTAGATGTTATATGCAGGAGTAGAACACAAAGAGTTGTGGGTGATAATAGTCAAACTGCTTACCATCATGTCATACTTTGATTCACGGTATTGTTGGATGAAGCGACTCAGACCGACATTACGATACGCCACGCCGAGACTAGTTTCACCGACGTGCTTCGCATTACAGGTGGCTAGTGAGTGTCTGCTTTCTCCAACTTTAGTTGAATCGAGTGTGGCTACCTCGGTCCTTGTTGAAGGTTAAAACAGCACACTTGACAAAAAATTGTTGTGGTTTTGATGCGTAGGTAAGAACGGTTCTTGCTAAGCCCGTAGTAGCCACGTAAAACTTGCAACAACAAAGTAGAGGACTTCTAACTTGTTTTTGCAGGCATGTTGTGATGTGATATGGTCAAGACATGATGTGATATAATTTGTTGTATGAGATGATCATGTTTTGTTAAAGTTATCGGCAACTGGCAGGAGCCTTATGGTTGTCTCTTTATTGCATAAGATGCAAGCGCCATATAATTGCTTTTACTTTATCGTTATGTGATAGCAATAGTTGCAAAAGCAATAGTTGGCAAGACGCACCATGTGATGACACGTTGATAAAGATCAAGATGATGGAGATCATGGTGTCATGCCGATGACGATGGAGATCATGATGGTACTTTGGAGATGGAGATCAAAGGCACAAGATGATGATGGCCATATTATGTCATATATTTTTGATTGCATGTGATGTTTATCTTTTATATTCTTATTTTGCTTAGTTCGTCGGTAGCATTATAAGATGATCCCTTACTAAAATTTCAAGGTATAAGTGTTCTCCCTGAGTGCGACAGTTCTTCGTGTCGAGACACCATGTGATGATCGGGTGTGATAAGCTCTACGTTCACATACAACGGGTGCAAGCCAGTTTTGCACACGCAGAATACTCGGGTTAAACTTGATGAGCCTAGCATATGCAGATATGGCCTTGGAACACTGGAGACCAAAAGGTCGAGCGTGAATCATATAGTAGATATGATCAACATAGTGATGTTCACCATTGAAAACTACTCCATCTCACATGATGATCGGACATGGTTTATTTGATTTGGATCATGTGATCATTTAGATGACTAGAGGGATGTCTATCTAAGTGGGAGTTCTTAAGTAATATGATTAATTGAACTTTAATTTATCATGAACTTAGTCCCGATAGTATTTTGCAAATTATGTTGTAGATCAATAGCTCGCTTGTAGCTTCCCTTTATTTTTTGATATGTTCCTAGAGAAAAATAAGTTGAAAGATGATAGTAGCAATGATTTGGACTAGGTCCGTGATCTGAGGTTTATCCTCATTGCTGCACAGAAGAATTATGTCCTTGATGCACCGCTAGGTGATGTACCTATTGCAGGAGTAGACGATACGTTATGAACATTTGGCTAGCTCAATATGATGACTACTTGATAGTTTAGTGCACCATGCTTTATGGCGAGAACCGGACTTCAAAAACATTTTTGAAACGTCACGGAGCATATGAGATGTTCCAAGAGCTGAAATTGGTATTTCAGACTTCATGCTCGTGTCAAGAGGTATGAGACCTCCGACAAGTACTTTGCCTAAAAGATGGAGGAGAATTGCTCAACTAGTGAGCATGTGCTCATAATGTCCTGGTACTACAATCACTTGAATCAAGTGGGAGTTAATCTTCTAGATAAGATAGTGATTGACAGAGTTCTCTAGTCACCATCACCAGGTTACCGAACTTCGTGATTAACTATAGTATGCGAGGGATGACGAAAATGATTCCCGAACTCTTCGTGATGTTGAAATCGATGAAGGTAGAAATCAAGAAAGAGCATCAAGTGTTGATGATTAAACAAGACCACTAGTTTCAAGAAGAATGGCAAGCAAGTTGTCACTCCCGTGAAGAAGCCCAAAGCGGGACCTAAGCCTGAAACTAAGTGCTTCTACTGCAAAAGAAATGGTCACTGGAAGCGGAAATGCCCCGAATATTTGGCGGATAAGAAGGATGGCAAAGTGAACAAAGGTATATTATATATATATATATATATATATATATATATATATATATATTATTGTTGTGTACCTAGCTAGAACCTGTAGTAATCCCTGGGTATTTGATACTTTTTCGGTTGCTATGATTAGTAACTCAAACAGGAGTTGCGTAATAAATAGAGACTAGTTGAGGATGAAGGGACGATGTGTGTTGGAAGTGGTTCCAAGATTGATATGATCATCATCGAGCACTCCCTATACTTTCGGATTAGTGTTGAACCTAAATAAATGTTATTTAGTGTTTATGCTGAGCATGAATATGATTAGATCATGTTTGCAATACGGTTATTCATTTAAGACAGAGAATAATTGTTATTCTCAGATACATGAATAAAACCTTCTATGGTCATACACCCAATGTTAATGGTTTATTGAATCTCGATCGTGGTAATACACATATTCATAATATTGATGCCAAAAGATGCAAAGTTGATAATGATAATGCAACATATTTGTGGCACTACCGCTTGGGTCATATCAATGTAAAACGATGAAGAAACTCCATAAAGATGGACTTTTTGGAATCACTTGATTATGAATCATTTGATGCTTGCGTAAACGTGCCTTATGGGCAAGATGACTAAAACTCCGCTTCTCCTAACAATGGAACGAGCTAGTGACTTATTGGAAATAATACATACCGATGTATGCGGTTCAATGAGTGTTGATGCTCGTATGGGTATCATTATTTTCTGACCTTCACAGATGATTTGAGAAGATATGGGTATAACTACTTAATGAAACACAAGTCCTGAAACATTTGAAAAGTTCAAATAATTTTAGAGTGAAGTGGAGAATCATCGTAATAAGAAAATAAAGTTTCTACGATCTGATCTTGGAGGAGAATATTTGAGTTACGAGTTTGGCCTTCATTTAAAAACAATGTGGAATAGTTTCACAGCTCACGCCACCGGAACACCACAACAGAATGGTGTGTCCGAACGTCAGAATCAAGCACTTTATTGGATATGGTGCGATCTATGATGTCTCTTACCGATTTACCACTATCCTTTTGGGGTTATGCATTAGAGACAGCTTGCATTCACGTTAAACAGGCACCATCAAAATCCTTTGAGGCAACGCCTTATGAATCAGGGTTTGGCAAGAAACCAAAGTTGTCGCTTTCTTAAAGTTTGAGGTTGTGATGCTTATATGAAAAGGCTTCAACCTAATAAGCTCGAACCCAAATCATAGAAATGCGTCTTCATAGGATACCCAAAGGAAACTGTTGGGTACACCTTCTATCACAGATTTGAAGGCAAGATCGTTGTTAAGAATGGATCCTTTCTAGAGAAGGAGTTTCTCTCGAAAGAAGTGAGTGGGAGGAAAGTAGAACTTGATGAGGTATTGTACCTTCTCCCTTATTGGAAAGTAGTTCATCACAGAAATCAGTTCCAGTGATTCCTACACCAATAAGTGAGGAAGCTAATGATGATGATCATGAAACTTCAGATTAAGTTACTACCGAACCTCATAGGTCTTCCAGAGTAAGATCCGCACCAGAGTGGTACGGTAATCCTGTTCTAGAAGTCATGTTACTAGACCATGATGAACCTACGAACTATGAGGAAGCGATGATGAGCCCAGATTCCGTGAAATGGCTTGAGGCCATGAAATCTGAGATGGGATCCATGTTTGAGAACAAAGTGTGGACTTTGGTGGATTTGCCCGATGATTGGCAAGCCATAGAAAAATAAATGGATCTTCAAAGAGGAAGACGGACGCTGATAGTAGTGTTACTATCTATTAAAGCTCGACTTGTCGCAAAAGATTTTCGACAAGTTCAAGGTGTTGATGACAATGAGATTTTCTCAATCAGAAGCGATGCTTAAATCCATCCGAATCATGTTAGCAGCTGTCAATTTTATGAAATCTAGCATATAGATGTCAAAACTGCATTCCTGAATGGATATCTAGAAGAAGAGTTGTATATGATGCAACCGTAAGATTTTGTCGATCCAAAAGGTGCTAATAAAGTGTGCAAGCTCCAAATGATCCATTTATGGACTGGTGCAGGCCTCTCGAGTTGAATAAACGCTTTGATACTGTGATCAAAGATATGGTTTTATACAGACTTTTGGAGAAGCCTCAGATTTACAAGAAAGTGAGTGGGAGCTCAGAGCATTTCTAATATTACATGTGGATAATATATTGTTGATTGGAAATGATATAGAATTTCCTGGATAGCATAAAGGGATACTTGAATAAGAGTTTTTAAAGAAAGACCTCGGTGAAGCTGCTTATATATTGGGCATCAAGATCTATGAAGATAGATCAAGACGCTTGATAAGATTTTTCAATGAGTAAATACCTTGACAAGTTTTTGAAAGAGTTCAAAATGGATCACCAAAGAAGGAGTTCTTGTCTCAGACATAAGGTGTAAATTTGAGTAAGACTCAAAGCCCGACCATGATGTAAGATAGAAAGAGAATGAAAGTCATTCCCTATGCCATAGTCATAGGTTCTATAAAGTATGATGTGCTGTGTACCAGACCTATTGTGTACCTTGCCATGAGTTTGGTAAGGGGGTACAATAGTGATCTAACAGTAGATCACTGGACGGCGGTCAAATTTATTCGAGGACTAAGGAAATGTTTCTCGATGATGGGGGTGATAAAGAGTTCGTCCTAAAGAGTTACATCGATGCAAGCTTTTTACACCGATCCAGATGACTCTAAGTCTCAATTTGGATACATATTGAAAGTGTGAGCAACTAGCTAGAGTAGCTCTATGCAGAGCATTGTAGACATAGAATATTTGCAAAATACATACGGCTCTGAAAGTGATGCACTGCTGACTAAACTTCTTTCATAAGAAAACATGATCACACCTTAGTACTCTTTGGGTGTTAATCACATAGCAATGTGAACTAGATTATAGACTCTAGTAAACCCTTTGGGTGTTGGTCACATGGAGATGTGAACTATGGGTGTTATTCACATAAGATGTGAACTATTGGTGTTAAATCACATGGCGATGTGAACTAGATTATTGACTCTAGTACAAGTGGGAGACTCAAGGAAATATGCCCTAGAGGCAATAATAAAGTTATTATTTATTTCCTTATTTCATGATAAATGTTTATTATTCATGCTAGAATTGTATTAATTGGAAACTTAGTACATGTGTGAATACATAAACAAAACATATTGTCCCAAGTATGCCTCTACTAGACTAGCTCGTTAATCAAAGATGGTTATGTTTCCTAACCATAGACATGTGTTGTCATTTGATGAACGGGATCACATCATTAGCGTAATGATGTGATGGACAAGACCCATCCATTAGCTTAGCATCATGATCGCTATAGCTTCATTGCTACCGCTTTCTTCATGACTTATACATGTTCCTCGCACTATGAGATTATGCAACTCCCGAATACTGCAGGAACACTTCAGTGCTACCAAACGCCACAACGTAAAAGGGTGATTATAAAGGTGCTCTACAGTGTCTCCGAAGGTGTTTGTTGGGTTGGCATAGATCAAGATTAGGATTTGTCACTTCGTGTTTCGGGAGGTATCTCCGGCCCTCTCGGTAATGCTCATCACTATAAGCCTTGCAAGCAATGTGACTAGTGAGTTAGTTGCAGGATGAAGTATTAAAGAACGAGTAAAGAGACTTGTCGGTAACGAGATTGAACTAGGTATGATGATACCGACGATCGAATCTCGGGCAAGTAGCATACCGATGATAAAGGGAACAATGTATGTTGTTATGCGGTTTGACCGATAAAGATCTTCAGAGAATTTGTAGGAACCAATATGAGCATCCATGTTTCGCTATTGGTTATTGATCGTAGATGTGTCTCGATCATGTCTACATAGTTCTCGAACCCGTAGGGTCCGCACGCTTAACGCTCGATGACATTTGTATTATGGGTTATGTGATTTGATGACCGAAGTTTGTTCGGAGTCCCGGATGAGATCACGGACGTGACGAGGAGTCTCAAAATGGTCGAGACATAAAGATTCATATATTGGAAGGTTGCATTTGGACATTGGAATGGTTCCGAGTGGTTCGGGCATTTTTCCGGAGTAGCAGGAGGTTACCGGAACCCCCCAGGAGAAGTAATGGGCCTATTGGGCCTTATTGGAGGAGAGGAGAGAGGCCACAAGGGAGGGGCGCACCCTCCCCTTGCCCAAACCGAATTGACTAGGGAGGGGCTGGCCCCTCTTCCTTCTCCCTCTCTCTCCTTCCCTTTCCTCCCGGTGGAAGAAAGGAAAAGGGGCGAATCCTACTTGGACCAGGAGTCCAAGTAGGATTTCCCGGGCGCGCCCAACCTGGCCGGCCTCCTCTCTCCCTCCCTCCTTTATATACGCGGGCTGGGCACCCCAATAGCACAACAGACAATCTCTTATCCGTAAAGCGAGGCCCCCTCCACGCTTACACACCTCGGTCATATTGTCGTAGTGCTTTGGTGAAGCCTCGCGCCGCTTAACTTCATCATCACCGTCACCATGTCGTCAGGTCGACGGAACTCTCCTCGGCCTCAGCTGGATCTAGTGTTCGAGGGACGCCAACGAGCTGAACATGTGCAGATCACGGAGGTGCCGTGCATTCGGTACTTGATCGGTTGGATCGCCAAGACGCTCGCTACATTAACCACGTTACATAATGCTTCCGCTTTCAGTCTACGAGGGTACGTGGACACACTCCCCCCGTTGCTATGCATCACCTAGATAGATCTTGCGTGATCGTATGAATTTTTTTGAAATTACTGTGTTTCCCCAACAGTAAACATCTAAATGACGGAGTTTGAAATGAAGGATTTGGGTAAACCAAAACACCGCTCGATACTACAACTTGAGCACCTTCATTCATACATTATGGTACACCATGTTGTCTATATCCAAAATATATAGGAGAAATTCATTGTGGACAAATCTTATCCATCCATAACTCTCATGGTAGTTCATTCTCTAGACGCAGAGAATGATCTATTTAGACTAAGAGATGATGGAAATGAGATATTGGGACTCAATGTTCCATAATGCCATTGGATCCACCAAACACAATTGGTTGGTACTCAAGAATATCTTTCGATATCTCCAAGGCATCAAACATCTTGTCTTGGTTTTTCAGTTTCACAGGAATATGAACACCGATATCATTGGATACATCGATCATGTCTCCACTCTGCCGGATCGTAGAGAAGCTTAGTGTTCCTACTAGGTGTGGTAGCCCTCTCATGGAGAGTCTTCAAATGCACCTCATGGCTACATCCACCAACCATTATCTCAACGATAATGTTTCTTGTGTTGCCCGGATGCAAACAAGTTACATAATAAGCAATATCGCTATATTGCCTAACTTGTTAAGTCAAATCATGTGAATGATTTGTTCACCAAGTCTCTACCAGCTAATACATTCCAGAAATACGTTCATGGAATTGGTATGTGATGGCTTCGGAATTGCACGAATCAGGGGGGGTACCTTCCTGAATTGTTCATGTTCAAAGCATCATATTATACTCTTTTTCCCTTAATGAGTTTACTTTAAAGGTTCTCATAAAGGTTTTTAATGAGGTAATATCAACATGAGATCATATGTCATACTTTCAGTTTTCCCCACCGGGGTTTTTAGGAAAGTATATACGACATATTTATTGTTCTCCAAACTCTATGGTTCTCACATATTGAGGTAAAGGAGACGATAACTATTGTATGTTGCACCATTTTCTCCTTATTTTTCACACCGGGTTTGAAGGAGTTTTAGCAACATATATCAAACACCTTGCTCCTCACATTTTTCCCATGTGGTTTTTGGAGGAGTCTTTAAGAAGTTGGTGATGCTCACAAAGTACAAGCTGTGATTAGGGCGAGTGTTATGATTAATTAATATGTGTTACTTAATGGGTTAATCCCTGCTTTATACGAACCGGCGGCAGTTGTCTTTTGGCAACAAATATGACGGTTGCTCGCGTCCTCCTCGTATGGGCGCCTATTGAGAAGCGCCCCTTGGCTTTGTATAAATAACAGCACTATCATCAATAAAGATATCTAGTCTCAAGCATTGCTTTGTATCGATCGAGTCTCTCGTTTTCAACTTCGAACAGAAATGACAATAAAGGTGTTTTTTCATAGAGCAGTGAACACATTAGCCACTCCCACTATCTCAACAACAAAAGGATTCAATCATATGGGATACATGGTAAGCTATACTGCAAAAAATACAAATAACTTATTTTTTTGAATGATTTGAAGATTGCTCAGCACACCTGCCATACAAATAACTTATTAAGAAAAGGGTACAAAGCACCTCCCGGAAAATACCAAAAATCAGTATTTCAACAACTCATTTGCAACAAGAAAATCTGGGGGAAATGTGTTAGACTGTATATGTATACGTAGGCTTGTTTATATGTTGACTTGTATATACACATTGTATTTGTACCCTTTGGTACTTATATATAATGAGATAGCCGCACCCCCTAAGGGTGTCGAGCAGTTGCCCAACATTCTTGTTTAACATGGTATCGGACTAGGGTTTTATGTCTTTCGTTGCACCTCCTAGCGCCGCCACCGCGATGGCCTCCTCCAACGCCGCCGCCACGCCGGCTTCCTCCAACGCCGTCGCACCGATCGCCCCGTCGTCGCCGCTTTTCCTTGCCTCGCACTCCGCTTGCTACCGCTGGCGGCAACCTCCACCGCCCACAGGCCCTCCGTCGGGCAGGGCAATCTACCGTCGCCGATCGCCTCCCACGGCGCTGCTCCCTCGACCATCGCCTTGGCGCCGCCGTCTTTCGCTGCCCCTGCCGATCACAGATGGGGTGGCTCCTCCCGAGCCCTACAGCCCCAGCCCCACGCCCGTGGTACGACGCCCCTGCACCAACCTACGGCGCCGCACCGCCGCTGCCCCCTGCCTGGCCGGCGTCACTCTACGGATCGGCACCTACGTCGTCCCATGTGGCCCTGGCCGCACTGCAGCCCTATGGGGCGGCTTACGGTGCTGCACCCGCCGTCCTCGGGCCCCGCCGGTTCGGCCGATGCCCCGCTGCCCTCGGCTATGAGACGCCCTGGCGCCGCTTCCTCATGTTGATGCTGATCCGATGATGGATTTTCATGCGCCCCACCACATGCTCATGCGGGTTATGCTCCGCGCCATCGCTGTTTTACTTCTCGCATCTTCTTCCGGTGAAGCTTACATCGACAACTACTTGTCGTGGCGGGCTCAAAAGTACCTCTCCTCCGGAGTCGCTACTTGGAGGGCTATGTTGATGGCTCCATCCCGTGTCCGCCGTCAGATCATCCGCTTATCACGTGTGGGTGGCTCAAGACCAGGTGATACTTTTCGCCATTCAGTCTTCGCCACTCCGAGCGATCGTCGCTTGTCATCTTCGCCATGACGTCTCGGGATGCTTGGTCTGCGCTTCACAGCAGCTTTGCCTCTCAATCTCAGCGCGTGCTCACTCAATCCGACCGAGTTGGGGAGACCAAGCTCGATGGCCTCACTATCATTGAGTACTTCAACAAGATGTCCGGTCTCGCCGACACGTTGGCCTCAATTGGCCAGCCCCTTGAGATGAGGAGTTCACCACCCATGTGCTCAATGGCCTCGATGATGACTATGATAATCTCATTGAGAACGTCCATGGTCGCGAGGCGCCTCTTCCACCACGAGAATTGTATGCGCGCCTTCTTGGTCATGAACAGCGCATCAAAGCGCCACGAGCCGCCCGAAGTTTTGCCTCCACTAATGCCGCGCCCCGCGGCAAACCACAGAAGCCGTCGCTCCCTGCCAAGCCGGCGGCTTCATCTCAGCAGACTTCACAGAGCGCCGCACCATCCGTCACTGGCGGATCTCGGCCAATGGCTTGCTGCCCTTGTTGCGGTGCTCAGCAGGCCTGCCAACTATGTGGCATTGAGCGCCACATAGCTTCTCGCTGCCATCGCCGCTACAAGCAGGATTTTCTTGGCCTAGGCAACAATGGCAAAGGGAATGAGAAACAAAGCGGCTGCGGTGGTGAGTCATGAGCACGGATGCACTCCATCTTACTCTGCTGATCCTACATGGTACATGGACACGGAGCTACGAACCACCTCAACAACGACATGGGCAAGCTCTCCACTCAGGAGCCATATCGCTGCCATGATCAGGTGCACACCGCCAATGGAGCAGGTATGCGCATCTCCCATGTTGGTCGTGCATCACTTCTTGCACACAATTCGCAAAAACTGCATCTTTCTAATGTTCTTTGTATTCCCACTTCTTCGCGTAGTTTGTTGTCTGTTCCAAAACTTACTCGTGATAATAATATCCTTGTTGAGTTTCACCCTTTTCATTTCTTTATCAAGGATCAGGACACAAGGGTCGTTCTGCTTAGCGGTCGTCTTCGTCGTGGCTTGTATGCACTTGACGCACCGACCGCACCTCCTATGCAGTTTTCTCCTCATGCGTTCAGCGGTGTTCGTGTGTCACCTACACATTGGCCTGCGTGCCTTGGTCATCCTGCTGCTCCTATAGTTCGTCATGTGTTGCATCGTCATGAACTACCGGTTGTGTCAAATAAAACTGCTGAAACTATTTGTGATGCCTGTCAGCAGGGCAAGAGTCATCAACTTCCATTTTCAGAGTCTAGTCGTGTTGTGAAACATCCTCTTGAGCTTGTGTTTTCGATGTATGGAGTCATGCCCAAATGTCTGTCAAGGCACAATTATTATGTCGGGCTTCATTGATGCTTATAGTCGGTTTACTTGGCTTTATCTTATTAAGAAAAAGTCTGATGTGTTTGATGTTTTTATACAGTTTCAAGCACATGTTGAGCGCCTCCTTAGCCAGAAAAATTATTCATGTTCAAAACGACTGGGGGTGAATATCACAACCTCAACTCGTTTTTTAACAAGATTGGGATCACACATCGTGTGTCTTGTCCTCATACACATCAGCGGAATGGGACCGCTGAACGTGAGCATCGTCATCTTGTAGAAACCGGCATTACTTTATTAGCTCATGCCTCCGCATCTTTTAGGTTCCGGAGTGATGCCTTCTCCACTGCATGTTTTTTGATCAATAGGCTGCCCTCACGACTACTGAATATGAAAACTCCGCTTGAACTCTTGCTCAATGAAATCCCAGATTACACCTTTCTCAAAGTCTTCGGGTGTGCATGTTGGCCTCATTTGCGTCCGTCTAACAAACATAAGCTAGAATTTCGGTCGAAAAAGTGTGTTTTCCTTGGGTATAGTTCCCTTCACAAAGGGTACAAATGCCTACATGTTCCCACCAATCGCGTCTACATTTCTCGTGATGTTGTATTTGATGAGAATGTGTTCTCCTTTCATGCACTTCCGAACAACTCTATCACTCCTATGCCAGACGTTTCTTCTGCCACACCTTCACCTGATCAATTTGTGGATGTTGCAAATGCTCCTGTGTTGCTTCCATGCTGCGGGTGTTGGACGTGGCGCTCCTCTTGAGCTCCTTGAGGAACAGGCACCGATGGATGCCCCGGATCCGGACGTCGATCTCATGCATGGGGCATGCATACCGAGCGGCGCCCATCAACCCGCGGGAGTTGCACCCGCAGCCGCCTCGCGGGCATCGCCCGAGCCTGCCTCGGTGGTGGCCTCTCCTGGGCCGGCTGCGTCATCTCCTGGCCCAGGGACTGCCTCGCGCCAGCTCCAGCTCTGATGGGCCGGCCTCGCTGGCCCAACACCGCCCGCCTCTCCGGCGCCGAGAAGGCTCTGGCGCGAGCCGGTGGCTCGACCTCGCCTCTGTCGCCATGACGTCAAGCCGGGGCTGCAACCACGACCCTCGCTCTTCGACCTACGCACGCAGCAGCCAGACAGTGTCTTCCAGCCAAAGATCCGCATCGATGGGACTATCGCGTGGCTCGCCGATTGCATGGCTCATGTTGCCGAGGATCCTACCGCTGAGCCTCGTCATTTTCGGGCTGCACTGAGCATTCCTCATCAAGCGTGCAGCGATGGAACAGAGTTCCGTGCGTTGTCAAGAATGACACTTGGCAGCTTGTTCCTCCAGTATCTAGGGTCAACGTCATTGATTCTAAGTGGGTGTTTAAAGTCAAGAGACATGCTGATGGTTCCATTGAATGCTAAAAAGCAAGGCTAGTTGCTAAGGGTTTGAAACAGAGGTATGGTCTTGATTATGAAGACACATTCAATCCAGTTATCAAGCCCACTACCATTCGTTTGCTGCTGTCCCTTGGTGTTACTCGAGGATGGTTTCTCCGTCAACTTGATGTGCAAAATGCTTTCTTGCACGGAGTCCTGGAGGAGGAGGTTTATATGCGTCAGCCGCCAGGGTTTGTGGATCCTGCATGTCCTCACCATCTCTGTCGTCTTGTTAAGGCGCTCTATGGGCTCAAGCAGGCTCCCTGTGCCTGGCATGCACGTCTCGGCTCTGTTCTGCAGGCACTTGGATTTATTCCCTCCACTGCTTACACATCGTTGTTTCTTCTTCAGGGTCCTGAGGTTACGATGTATTTACTGGTCTATGTTGATGATATCACACTCATCAGTTCCTCAGATGCTGCTGCAGATCGTCTTGTGGCTGCGTTGAGTGGTGATTTTGCTGTCAAGGATCTAGGTGCTCTGCACTTCTTCCTTGGACTGGAGGTTTCACGGTCTTCTGCTGGGGTCACTCTTACTCAGAAGAAGTATTCTGTGGACTTGTTGCGTCGTGCTGGTATGCTGAAGTGTAAACCTGCCAGTACTCCGATGTCTGCCACTGATCGGTTGTTTGCTCTTGATGGAGACCCTCTCTCGCCTGATGATGCTACTGAGTACGGCAGTCTTGTTGGAGGTCTGCAGTATCTTACTATCACCGCACGGGTTGTTTCTTATGCGATCAACAACCGTGTTCTGCTGGGCTTTCTCCATGCACCTGTGACATCTCATTGGTCACCGTGAAGTGTATCCTGCGTTATATCTGTCTTCATCGTGTCTTGTGGTTTGCTCCTCCAACTCGCGCCGTCTTATGAGATCTCAGCCTTTTCATATGCGTATCGGGCTGGTAGTCCTGATGACCGGCGATCCAAGGGGGGGGAATGCAGCGTTTCTTGGTTCTAACTTGATCGCTTGGATGCTCGCAAGCAGGCCACGGTGTCTCGCAGCAGTACGGAAGCTGAGTACATAGCAGTTGCTGATGCGACGGCTGAGATCATTTGGGTTCAGTCCTTATTGAGAGAGTTGAGAGTCCCTTCAGCTCATCCTCCGGTACTTTGGTGTGATAACATTGGTGCTACATATTTGTCATCTAATCCGGTGTTTCATACTCGGACGAAACACATTGAGGTTAACTATCACTTCGTTCGAGAACGTGTTGCACAGAATTTACTTAATTGGGATTGAGGATGCTGTCAACCATTCTCAATGTTTAACAACCACCATGATAGTTAAACAAATTTATTCCTTTGCAGTAGGGAAAAACTGGCTTTATGCAAAAGCAGAATCAGAGAGCTTTTCCACCAGCCACATATGCATGTAGTACGGGCTTATCATTCATTATTCTCTATGTGTTACATTGCCAGATATTCCATGTGTCGACCCGTTTCGGGCTGCAACTTTCATGTTGCAGACTTTTCGCATTTATTTAGTAAGGTGCTTTTAGGTCGTGGTTCTATACTCAGTGATGCCGCTGGAGTTGATGGACTCACTTATCTTCCAAGTCTTCCGCTGTTATCGTTACTAGATGGCCTTAAGCCATATTTATTGTAATAAGTCCTCTTCTGGACCAACAATGTAATAAGTGTGTGATTGCTACTATGTTATAAATCCTTCGAAGTACTGTGTGGTGTCAGCATTACTGATCCAGGGATGACACCGGAGCACAGAGACTTGATCCATTCGGGTCGGGTCGCTACATCTAAGTTTCAAAGAATCAACATCAAGAGAAATTCAATCCACGTTCCTAGCCAAATCATCAATCTTAAGCAGTTTTTCTTCAATCAAAGCATTGAAATTCTTTTGTGAACTCATAAATTCTTTAACACTATTCTCAAAATAAGAGGGCAACTTATTAAAATTTCCATAAAAGTTGTTGTAGGAATTACCATAATTATTAGAGGAATTACTAGGAAACGGCCTAGGATTAAAATTGCATCTATAATGCGTTGTTACCAAAATTGTTCCTACCAACAAAATTCACATCCATAGATTCATTATTATTCTCAATCAAAGTGGACAAGGGCATATCATTAGGATCAGAAGAAACACTTTTATTAGCAAAAAATTTCATAAGTTCATCCATCTTTCCACTCAAAACATTAATCTCTTCAATCGCATGAACTTTTTTACTAGTGGATCTTTCGGTGTGCCATTGAGAATAATTAACCATAATATTATCTAGGAGCTTAGTAGCCTCTCCTAAAGTGATTTCCATAAAAGTGTCTCCCGCAGCCGAATCTAAAAGATTTCTAGAAGCAAAATTCAATCCGGCTTAAAAATTTTGTATAATCATCCACAAATTCGAACCATGTGTAGGGCAATTATGTATCATCAATTTCATCCTCTCCCAAGATTGTGCAACATGCTCATGATCAAGTTGCTTAAAATTCATAATATCATTCCTAAGGGAGATGATCTTAGCGGGAGGAAAATACTTAGAGATGAAAGCATCTTTACACTTATTCCATGAATCAATACTATTTTTAGGTAAAGATGAGAACCAAGTTTTAGCATGATCTCTAAACGAAACGGAAATAGCTTCAATTTAACAATATCATTATCCAGATCTTTCTTCTTTTGCATGTCGCACAAATCAACGAAATTGTTTAGATGGGATGCGGCATCTTCACTAGGAAGGCCAGAAAATTGATATTTCATAACAAGATTCAGCAAAGCGGCATTAATTTCACAAGATTCAGCATTAGTAGTGGGAGCAATCGAGTGCTAATAAAATCATTGTTGTTGGTATTGGAAAAATCACACAATTTATATTATCTTGAGCCATCGTGACAAAGCAATCAATCCAACACACAAGCACAAAAGAAGCAAAGCGAAAAGAGACGAGCGGAAGAGGGGCGAAGAAAAGGCAAAGGTTTTGAAAATCATTTTAGAAGTGGAGGGAGGAAAAAAAAGGCGAATGGAGAATAATGTAATGCAAGGGAGAAGAGTTTACGATGGGTACTTGGTATGGCTTGACTTGACGTAGATATCCCGGCAACGGCTCCAGAAATCCTTCTTGCTACCTCTTGAGCTTGTGTTTGTTTTCCCTTGAAGAGGAAAGGGTGATGCAGCAAAGTAGCTTAAGTATTTCCCTCAGTTTTGAGAACCAAGGTATCAATCCAGTAGGAGACGACGCACAAGTCACCGAATACCTGCACAAACAATCAACCACTTGCACCCAACGCGATAAAGGGCTTGTCAATCCCTTCACGGTCACTTGCAAAGTGAGATCTGATAGAGACAGATAAACGGTAAAGTAAATATTTTTGGTATTTTTGGTTTATAGATTGGAAATTAAAGATTGCAAAATAGTAGATCGAAACTAGCAAGATGTAAACGAGATTCAATAATATGGAAAAGAGACCCGGGGGCCATAGGTTTCACTAGTGGCTTCTCTCAAGATAGCAAATATTACGGTGGGTGAATGAATTACCACCGAGCAATTGATAGAAAAGCACATAGTTATGATGATATCTAAGGCAATGATCATGAACATAGGCATCACGTCCGTGTTAAGTAGACCGACTCTTTGCATCTCCTACTATTACTCCACACATCGACCGCTATCCAGCATGAATCTAGAATATTAAGTTCATAAAGAACGGAGTAACACATTAAGTAAGATGACATGATGTAGAGGAATTAACTCAAGCAATATGATGAAAACCCCACCTTGTTATCCTCCATGGCAACAATACAATACGTGCCTTGCTGCCCCTACTGTCACTGGGAAAGGACACCGCAAGATTGAACCCAAAGCTAAGCACTTCTCCATTGCAAGAAATATCAATCTATTAGGCCAAACTAAACCAATAATTCAAAGAGACTTGCAAAGATATCAAATCATGCATATAAGAATTCAGAGAAGAACCAAATAATATTCATAGATAATCTTGATCATAAATCCACAATTCATCGGATCTCGGCAAACACACCGCAAAAGAATATTACATCGAATAGATCTCCAAGAACATCGAGGAGAACATAGTATTGAGAATCAAAGAGAGAGAAGAAGCCATCTAGCTAATAAGTATGGACCCGAAGGTCTGTGGTCAACTACTCACGCTTCATCGAAGAGGTAATGGTGTTGATGTAGAGGCACTCCGTGATCGAATCCCCTCCGGCAGGACGCCAGGAAAGGTCCCTAGATGGGATCTCACGGGTACAGAAGGTTGTGGCGGTGGAAAAGTGGTTTCGTGGCTCCCCTGATGTTTTCATGGTATAAGAGTATATATAGGCGAAGGAACCAGGTCAGGGGAGCCACGAGG
The DNA here is from genome assembly GCA_021605145.1 of Aegilops bicornis. Lineage (NCBI taxonomy): Eukaryota > Viridiplantae > Streptophyta > Magnoliopsida > Poales > Poaceae > Aegilops > Aegilops bicornis. Next base: position 680,772,183 of record CM038669.1, on the reverse strand, counting down.
GGCCCACGGGGGTGGGGGTGCGCCCGTTGACTAAACTTCTCTCATAAGAAAAACATGATCACACCTTAGTACTCTTTGGGTGTTAATCACATAGCTATGTGAACTAGATTATAGACTCTAGTAAAGCCTTTGGGTGTTGGTCACATGGCGATGTGAACTATGGGTGTTAATCACATACAGATGTGAACTATTGGTGTTAAATCACATGGCGATGTGAACTAGATTATTGACTCTAGTGCAAGTGGGAGACTGAAGGAAATATGCCCTAGAGGCAATAATAAAGTTAATATTTATTTCCTTATTTCATGATAAATGTTTATTATTCATGCTAGAATTGTATTAACTGGAAACTTAGTACATGTGTGAATACATAGACAAAACATATTGTCCCTAGTATGCCTCTACTAGACTAGCTCGTTAATCAAAGATGGTTATGTTTCCTAACCATAGACGTGTGTTGTCGTTTGATGAAAGTGATCACATCATTAGGAGAATGATGTGATGGACAAGACCCATCTGTTAGCTTAGCAACATGATCGTTCTGATTTCATTGCTATTGCTTTCTTCATGACTTATACATGTTCCTCAAACTATGAGATTATGCAACTCCCGAATACCAGTGGAACACTTTGTGTGCTACCAAACGTCACAACATAAAAGAGTGATTATAAAGGTGCTCTACACGTGTCTCTGAAGGTGTCTGTTGGGTTGGCATAGATCAATATTAGGATTTGTCACTTCGTGTTTCGGAGAGATATCTCTGGGCCCTCTCGATAATGCTCATCACTATAAGCCTTGCAAGAAATGTGACTAATGAGTTAGTTGTGGGATGAAGTATTCTTGAGCGAGTAAAGAGACTTGCCGGTAACGAGATTGAACTAGGTATGATGATACCGACGATCGAATCTCGGGCAAGTAACATACCGATGACAATGGGAATAATGTATGTTGTGATGCGGTTTGACCGATAACGATCTTTGTAGAATATGTAGGAACCAAATGAGCATCCAGGTTCCGACATTGGTTATTAGTCAGAGATGTGTCTCGATCATGTCTACATAGTTCTCAAACCCATAGGGTCCACACGCTTAACGTTCGATGACGATTTGTATTATGAGTTATGTGATTTGATGACAGAAGTTTGTTCGGAGTCCCGGATGAGATAACAGACGTGACGAGGAGTCTCGAAATGGTCGAGACATAAAGATTCATATATTGGAAGGTTGCATTTGGACATCGGAATGGTTCCGAGTGGTTCGGGCATTTTTTCGGAGTACGGGGAGGTTACCGGAACCCCCCGGGAGAAGTAATGGGCCTATTGGGCCTTATTGGAGGAGAGGAGAGAGGCCACAAGGGAGGGGCGCACCCTCCCCTTGTACAAACCGAATTGGACTAGGGGAGGGGGTCGGCCCCCCTCTTTCCTTCTCCCTCTCTATCCCTTCCCTTTCCCTCCGGTGGAAGAGAGGAAAGGGGGGCGAATCCTACTTGGACTAGGAGTCCAAGTAGGACTCCCTCCCTGGCGCGCCCAACCTGGCCGGCCTCCTCTCTCCCTCCCTCCTTTATATATGTGGTCAGGGGCACCCCAATAGCACAACAGACAATCTCTTGGCCGTGTGCGGTGCCCCCCTCCACAGTTACACACTTCGGTCATATCGTCATAGTGCTTAGGAGAAGCCCTGCGCCGGTAACTTCATCATCACCTTCACCACGCCGTCGTGCTGATAGAACTCTCCCTCGGCCTCAGCTGGATCTAGAGTTTGAGGGACGTCACCGAGCTGAATGTGTGAAGATCGCGGAGGTGCCGTGCGTTCGGTACTTGATCGGTTGGCTTGCGTAGACGTTCGACTACATTAACCGCGTTACATAACGCTTCCGCTTTTGGTCTAGGAGGTTACATGGACACATTCTCCCCCCGTTGCTACGCATCACCTAGATAGATCTTGCATGATCGTAGGAAATTTTTTGAAATTACTGTGTTTCCCAAACAGTGGCATCTGAGTCAGGTCTATGCGTAGATGTTATATGCATGAGTAGAACACAAAGAGTTGTGGGTGATAATAGTCAAACTGCTTACCATCATGTCATACTTTGATTCGGCGGTATTGTTGGATGAAGCGACTCAGACCGACATTACGCATACGCTTACGCGAGACTAGTTCTACCGACGTGCTTCGCACACAGGTGGCTAGTGAGTGTCTGTTTCTCCAACTTTAGTTGAATCGAGTGTGGCTACCTCGGTCCTTGTTGAAGGTTAAAACAGCACACTTGACGAAAAATTGTTGTGGTTTTGATGCGTAGGTAAGAACGGTTCTTGCTAAGCCCGTAGTAGCCACGTAAAACTTGCAACAACAAAGTAGAGGACTTCTAACTTGTTTTTGCAGGGCATGTTGTGATGTGATATGGTCAAGACATGATGTGATATAATTTGTTGTATGAGATGATCATGTTTTGTTAAAGTTATCGGCAAATGGCAGGAGCCTTATGGTTGTCTCTTTATTGCATAAGATGCAAGCGCCATATAATTGCTTTACTTTATCGTTATGTGATAGCAATAGTTGCAAAAGCAATAGTTGGCAAGGCGACCATGTGATGACACGTTGATAAAGATCAAGATGATGGAGATCATGGTGTCATGCCGATGGCGATGGAGATCATGATGGTACTTTGGAGATGGAGATCAAAGGCACAAGATGATGATGGCCATATTATGTCATATATTTTTGATTGCATGTGATGTTTATCTTTTATATTCTTATTTTGCTTAGTTAAATCGGTAGCATTATAAGATGATCCCTTACTAAAATTTCAAGGTATAAGTGTTCTCCACGAGTCACGGCAGTTCTTCGTGCGAGACACCATGTGATGATCGGGTGTGATAAGCTCTACGTTCACATACAACGGGTGCAAGCCAGTTTTGCACACGCAGAATACTCGGGTTAAACTTGATGAGCCTAGCATATGCAGATATGGCCTTGGAACACTGGAGACCAAAAGGTCGAGCGTGAATCATATAGTAGATATGATCAACATAGTGATGTTCACCATTGAAAACTACTCCATCTCACATGATGATCGGACATGGTTTATTTGATTTGGATCATGTGATCATTTAGATGACTAGAGGATGTCTATCTAAGTGGGAGTTCTTAAGTAATATGATTAATTGAACTTTAATTTATCATGAACTTAGTCCTGATAGTATTTTGCAAATTATGTTGTAGATCAATAGCTCGCGTTGTAGCTTCCCTTTATTTTTTGATATGTTCCTAGAGAAAAATAAGTTGAAAGATGATAGTAGCAATGATTTGGACTAGGTCCGTGATCTGAGGTTTATCCTCATTGCTGCCTGGAAGAATTATGTCCTTGATGCACCGCTAGGTGACGGACCTATTGCGAGGAGTAGACGTATACGTTATGAACATTTGGCTAGCTCAATATGATGACTACTTGATAGTTTAGTGCACCATGCTTTATGGCGTAGAACCGGGACTTCAAAAACATTTTTGAAACGTCACGGAGCATATGAGATGTTCCAAGAGCTGAAATTGGTATTTCAGACTCATGCTCGTGTCAAGAGGTATGAGACCTCTGACAAGTACTTTGCCTAAAAGATGGAGGAGAATTGCTCAACTAGTGAGCATGTGCTCATAATGTCTGGTACTACAATCACTTGAATCAAGTGGGAGTTAATCTTCTAGATAAGATAGTGATTGACAGAGTTCTCTAGTCACCATCACCAGGTTCTTTGGAACTTCGTGATTAACTATAGTATGCGAGGGATGACGAAAATGATTCCCGAACTCTTCGTGATGTTGAAATCGATGAAGGTAGAAATCAAGAAAGAGCATCAAGTGTTGATGATTAAACAAGACCACTAGTTTCAAGAAGAATGGCAAGCAAGTTGTCACTCCGTGAAGAAGCCCAAAGCGGGACCTAAGCCTGAAACTAAGTGCTTCTCTGCCAAAAGAAATGGTCCTTTGAGCGGAAATGCCCCGAATATTTGGCGGATAAGAAGGATGGCAAAGTGAACAAAGGTATATTATATATATATATATATATATATATATATATATATTATTGTTGTGTACCTTGCTAGTACCTGTAGTAATCCCTGGGTATTTGATACTTTTTCGGTTGCTATGATTAGTAACTCGAAACAGGAGTTGCAGAATAAATAGAGACTAGTTGAGGATGAAGGGACGATGTGTGTTGGAAGTGGTTCCAAGATTGATATGATCATCATCGAGCACTCCCTATACTTTCGGGATTAGTGTTGAACCTAAATAAATGTTATTTAGTGTTTGCGTTGAGCATGAATATGATTAGATCATGTTTGCAATACGGTTATTCATTTAAGACAGAGAATAATTGTTATTCTGTATACATGAATAAAACCTTCTATGGTCATACACCCAATGTTAATGGTTTATTGAATCTCGATCGTGGTAATACACATATTCATAATATTGATGCCAAAAGATGCAAAGTTGATAATGATAATGCAACATATTTGTGGCACTACCGTTTGGGTCATATCAATGTAAAGCATGAAGAAACTCCATAAAGATGGACTTTTTGGAATCACTTGATTATGAATCATTTGATGCTTGCGAAAGCGTGCCTTATGGGCAAGATGACTAAAACTCCGTTCTCCGGAACAATGGAACGAGCTAGTGACTTATTGGAAATAATACATACCGATGTATGCGGTTCAATGAGTGTTGATGCTCGTGGCGGGTATCATTATTTTCTGACCTTCACAGATGATTTGAGAAGATATGGGTATAACTACTTAATGAAACACAAGTCTGAAACATTTGAAAAGTTCAAATAATTTTAGAGTGAAGTGGAGAATCATCGTAACAAGAAAATAAAGTTTCTACGATCTGATCTTGGAGGAGAATATTTGAGTTACGAGTTTGGCCTTCATTTAAAACAATGTGGAATAGTTTCACAGCTCACGCCATACCAGAACACCACAGCGTAATGGTGTGTCCGAACGTCGTAACCGCACTTTATTGGATATGGTGCGATCTATGATGTCTCTTACCGATTTACCACTATCCTTTTGGGGTTATGCATTAGAGACAGTTGCATTCACGTTAAACAGGGCACCATCAAAATCCTTTGAGGCAACGCCTTATGAACTGTGGTTTGGCAAGAAACCAAAGTTGTCGTTTCTTAAAGTTTGAGGTTGTGATGCTTATATGAAAAGGCTTCAACCTAATAAGCTCGAACCCAAATCATAGAAATGCGTCTTCATAGGATACCCAAAGGAAACTGTTGGGTACACCTTCTATCACAGATTTGAAGGCAAGATCGTTGCTAAGAATGGATCCTTTCTAGAGAAGGAGTTTCTCTCGAAAGAAGTGAGTGGGAGGAAAGTAGAACTTGATGAGGTAATTGTACCTTCTCCCTTATTGGAAAGTAGTTCATCACAGAAATCAGTTCCAGTGATTCCTACACCAATAAGTGAGGAAGCTAATGATGATGATCATGAAACTTCAGATTAAGTTACTACCGAACCTCATAGGTCTTCGAGTAAGATCCGCACTGAGTGGTACGGTAATCCTGTTCTAGAAGTCATGTTACTAGACCATGATGAACCTACGAACTATGAGGAAGCGATGATGAGCCCAGATTCCGTGAAATGGCTTGAGGCCATGAAATCTGAGATGGGATCCATGTTTGAGAACAAAGTGTGGACTTTGGTGGATTTGCCCGATGATTGGCAAGCCATAGAAAAAATAAATGGATCTTCAAAGAGGAAGACGGACGCTGATAGTAGTGTTACTATCTACAAAGCTCGACTTGTCGCAAAAGATTTTCGACAAGTTCAAGGTGTTGATGACAATGAGATTTTCTCAACTGTAGCGATGCTTAAATCCATCCGAATCATGTTAGCAGTTGCCGAATTTTATGAAATCTAGCATATAGATGTCAAAACTGCATTCCTGAATGGATATCTAGAAGAAGAGTTGTATATGATGCAACCAGAAGATTTTGTCGATCCAAAAGGTGCTAACAAAGTGTGCAAGCTCCAGCGATCCATTTATGGACTGGTGCAGGCCTCTCGGAGTTGGAATAAGCGGCTTTGATACTGTGATCAAAGCATATGGTTTTATCTGAGACTTTTGGAGAAGCTTTGTATTTACAAGAAAGTGAGTGGGAGCTCTGTAGCATTTCTAATATTACATGTGGATAATATATTGTTGATTGGAAATGATATAGAATTTCTGGATAGCATAAAGGGATACTTGAATAAGAGTTTTTTAAAGAAAGACCTCGGTGAAGCTGCTTACATATTGGGCATCAAGATCTATGAAGATAGATCAAGACGCTTGATAAGATTTTTCAATGAGTAAATACCTTGACAAGTTTTTGAAAGAGTTCAAAATGGATCAGTCAAAGAAGGAGTTCTTGTCTGTATTACAAGGTGTAAATTTGAGTAAGACTCAAAGCCCGACCATGACAGAAGATAGAAAGAGAATGAAAGTCATTCCCTATGCCATAGTCATAGGTTCTATAAAGTATGATGTGCTGTGTACCAGACCTATTGTGTACCTTGCCATGAGTTTGGTAAGGGGGTACAATAGTGATCTAACGATAGATCCTTTGAATGACGGTCAAATTTATTCGAGGACTAAGGAAATGTTTCTCGATGATGGGGGTGATAAAGAGTTCGTCCTAAAGAGTTACATCGATGCAAGCTTTTTACACCGATCCAGATGACTCTAAGTCTCAATTTGGATACATATTGAAAGTGTGAGCAACTAGCTAGAGTAGCTCTATGCAGAGCATTGTAGACATAGAATATTTGCAAAATACATACGGCTCTGAAAGTGACAGACCTGTTGACTAAACTTCTTTCATAAGAAAAACATGATCACACCTTAGTACTCTTTGGGTGTTAATCACATAGCAATGTGAACTAGATTATAGACTCTAGTAAACCCTTTGGGTGTTGGTCACATGGAGATGTGAACTATGGGTGTTATTCACATAAGATGTGAACTATTGGTGTTAAATCACATGGCGATGTGAACTAGATTATTGACTCTAGTACAAGTGGGAGACTGAAGGAAATATGCCCTAGAGGCAATAATAAAGTTATTATTTATTTCCTTATTTCATGATAAATGTTTATTATTCATGCTAGAATTGTATTAATTGGAAACTTAGTACATGTGTGAATACATAAACAAAACATATTGTCCCAAGTATGCCTCTACTAGACTAGCTCGTTAATCAAAGATGGTTATGTTTCCTAACCATAGACATGTGTTGTCATTTGATGAGCAGGATCACATCATTAGCGAGAATGATGTGATGGACAAGACCCATCCATTAGCTTAGCATCATGATCGTTCTGATTTCATTGCTACTTGCTTTCTTCATGACTTATACATGTTCCTCGGACTATGAGATTATGCAACTCCGAATACGGAGGAACACTTCGTGTGCTACCAAAGCGTCCACAACGTAAAAGGGTGATTATAAAGGTGCTCTACAGGTGTCTCCGAAGGTGTTTGTTGGGTTGGCATAGATCAAGATTAGGATTTGTCACTTCGTGTTTCGGGGAGGTATCTATGGGCCCTCTCGGTAATGCTCATCACTATAAGCCTTGCAAGCAATGTGACTAGTGAGTTAGTTGCAGGATGAAGTATTAAAGAACGAGTAAAGAGACTTGTCGATAGCGAGATTGAACTAGGTATGATGATACCGACGATCGAATCTCGGGCAAGTAACATACCGATGATAAAGGGAACAATGTATGTTGTTATGCGGTTTGACCGATAAAGATCTTCGTAGAATTTGTAGGAACCAATATGAGCATCCATGTTTCGCTATTGGTTATTGATCGAGATGTGTCTCGATCATGTCTACATAGTTCTCGAACCCGTAGGGTCCATACGCTTAACGTTCGATGACATTTGTATTATGGGTTATGTGATTTGATGACGAAGTTTGTTCGAGTCCCGGATGAGATCACGGACGTGACGAGGAGTCTCAAAATGGTCGAGACATAAAGATTCATATATTGGAAGGTTGCATTTGGACATCGGAATGGTTCCGAGTGGTTCGGGCATTTTTTCGGAGTACGGGGAGGTTACCGGAACCCCCCGGGAGAAGTAATGGGCCTATTGGGCCTTATTGGAGGAGAGGAGAGAGGCCACAAGGGAGGGGCGCACCCTCCCCTTGCCCAAACCGAATTGGACTAGGGGAGGGGGCTGGCCCCCCTCTTTCCTTCTCCCTCTCTCTCCCTTCCCTTTCCCTCCGGTGGAAGAAAGGAAAAGGGGGGGGCGAATCCTACTTGGACTAGGAGTCCAAGTAGGATTTCCCCCCTGGCGCGCCCAACCTGGCCGGCCTCCTCTCTCCCTCCCTCCTTTATATACGTGGCCAGGGGCACCCCAATAGCACAACAGACAATCTCTTATCCGTGTGCGAGGCCCCCCTCCACAGTTACACACCTCGGTCATATTGTCGTAGTGCTTTGGTGAAGCCCTGCGCCGCTAACTTCATCATCACCGTCACCATGTCGTCGTGCTGACGGAACTCTCCCTCGGCCTCAGCTGGATCTAGTGTTCGAGGGACGTCAACGAGCTGAACATGTGCAGATCACGGAGGTGCCGTGCATTCGGTACTTGATCGGTTGGATCGCGAAGGCGTTCGGCTACATTAACCACGTTACATAATGCTTCCGCTTTCAGTCTCACGAGTGCGTGGACACACTCCCCGTTGCTATGCATCACCTAGATAGATCTTGCGTGATCGTATGAATTTTTTGAAATTACTGTGTTTCCCCAACAGTAAACATCTAAATGACGGAGTTTGAAATGAAGGATTTGGGTAAACCAAAACACCGCTCGATACTACAACTTGAGCACCTTCATTCATACATTATGGTACACCATGTTGTCTATATCCAAAATATATAGGAGAAATTCATTGTGGACAAATCTTATCCATCCATAACTCTCATGGTAGTTCATTCTCTAGACGCAGAGAATGATCTATTTAGACTAAGAGATGATGGAAATGAGATATTGGGACTCAATGTTCCATAATGCCATTGGATCCACCAAACACAATTGGTTGGTACTCAAGAATATCTTCGATATCTCCAAGGCATCAAACATCTTGTCTTGGTTTTTCAGTTTCACGGGAATATGAACACCGATATCATTGGATACATCGATCATGTCTCCACTCTGTCGGATCGTAGAGAAGCTTAGTGTTCCTACTAGGTGTGGTAGCCCTCTCATGGAGAGTCTTCGAAACAGACCTCATGGCTACATCCACCAACCATTATCTCAACGATAATGTTTCTTGTGTTGCCCGGATGCAAACAAGTTACATAATAAGCAATATCGCTATATTGCCTAACTTGTTAAGTCAAATCATGTGAATGATTTGTTCACCAAGTCTCTACCAGCTAATACATTCCAGAAATACGTTCATGGAATTGGTATGTGATGGCTTGAATTACTGCGAATCAGGGGTACCTTCCTGAATTGTTCATGTTCAAAGCATCATATTATACTCTTTTTCCCTTAATGAGTTTACTTTAAAGGTTCTCATAAAGGTTTTTAATGAGGTAATATCAACATGAGATCATATGTCATACTTTCAGTTTTTCCCCACCGGGTTTTTAGGAAAGTATATCGACATATTTATTGTTCTCCAAACTCTATGGTTCTCACATATTGAGGTAAAGGAGGCGATAACTATTGTATGTTGCACCATTTTCTCCTTATTTTTCACACCGGGTTTGAAGGAGTTTTAGCAACATATATCAAACACCTTGCTCCTCACATTTTTCCCACAGGGTTTTTGGAGGAGTCTTTAAGAAGTTGGTGATGCTCACAAAGTACAAGCTGTGATTAGGGCGAGTGTTATGATTAATTAATATGTGTTACTTAATGGGTTAATCCCTGCTTTATACTGAACCGGCGGCAGTTGTCTTTTAGCGGATCATGACGGTTGCTCGCGTCCTCTGTATGTAGGCGCCTATTGAGAAGCGTCCCTTGGCTTTGTATAAATAACAGCACTATCATCAATAAAGATATCTAGTCTCGTTACTGCTTTGTATCGATCGAGTCTCTCGTTTTCAACTTGACAGAAATGACAATAAAGGTGTTTTTCATAGAGCGGTGAACACATTAGCCACTCCCACTATCTCAACAACAAAAGGATTCAATCATATGGGATACATGGTAAGCTATACTGCAAAAAATACAAATAACTTATTTTTTTGAATGATTTGAAGATTGCTCAGCACACCTGCCATACAAATAACTTATTAAGAAAAGGGTACAAAGCACCTCCCGGAAAATACCAAAAATCAGTATTTCAACAACTCGCTGCAACAAGAAAATCTGGGGGAAATGTGTTAGACTGTATATGTATACGTAGGCTTGTTTATATGTTGACTTGTATATACACATTGTATTTGTACCCTTTGGTACTTATATATAATGAGATAGCCGCACCCCTAAGGGTGTCGAGCAGTTACCCAACATTCTTGTTTAACATGGTATCGGACTAGGGTTTTATGTCTTTCGTTGCACCTCCTAGCGCCGCCACCGCGATGGCCTCCTCCAACGCCGCCGCCACGCCGGCTTCCTCCAACGCCGTCGCACCGATCGCCCCGTCGTCGCCTTTCCTTGCCTCGCACCCGCTTGCTACCGCCTGGCGGCAACCTCCACCGCCCACAGGCCCTCTGGTCGGGCAGGGCAATCTACCGTCGCCGATCGCCTCCCACGGCGCTGCTCCCTCGACCATCGCCTTGGCGCCGCCGTCTTTCGCGGCCTGCGTCGGCTGCGTATGGGGTGGCTCCTCCTGAGCCCTCTGGCGCCCCCAGCCCCTCGCCCGTGATGCAGCGCCCTGCACCAACCTCACGGCGCCGCACCGCCGCTGCCCCTGCTGGCGGCGTCACTCTGGATCGGCACCTCGTGCGTCCCATGTGGCCCGGTCGCACCCGCAGCCCTATGGGGCGGCTTACGCCTACACCGCCCGGTCCTCGGGGCCCGCCCGGTTCGGCCGATGCCCCGGCTGCCCCTGGCTATGAGACGTCCTTGGCGCTCGCTCCTCATGTTGATGCTGATCCGATGATGGATTTTCATGCGCCCCCACCACATGCTCATGCGGGTTATGCTCCGGCGCCATCGCTGTTTTACTTCTCGCATCTTCTTCCGGTGAAGCTTACACTGGACAACTACTTGTCGTGGCGGGCTCAGGTGCTACCTCTCCTCCGGAGTCGCTACTTGGAGGGCTATGTTGATGGCTCCATCCCGTGTCCGCTGTCGTATCATCCGGCTTATCACGTGTGGGTGGCTCAAGACCAGGTGATACTTTTAGCCATTCGGTCTTCGCTCACTCCGGCGTATCGTCGCTTGTCATCTTCGCGCGGCGTCTCGGGATGCTTGGTCTGCGCTTCACGGCAGCTTTGCCTCTCAATCTCGGTAGCGTGCTCACTCAATCCGCCTTGAGTTGGGGGAGACCAAGCTCGATGGCCTCACTATCATTGAGTACTTCAACAAGATGTCCGGTCTCGCCGATACGTTGGCCTCAATTGGCCAGCCCCTTGGAGATGAGGAGTTCACCACCCATGTGCTCAATGGCCTCGATGATGACTATGATAATCTCATTGAGAACGTCCATGGTCGCGAGGCGCCTCTTCCACCACGAGAACTGTATGCGCGCCTTCTTGGTCATGAACAGCGCATCAAAGCGCGTCGAGCCGCCCCGAGTTTTGCCTCCACTAATGCCGCGCCCCGCGGCAAACCACAGAAGCCGTCGCTCCCTGCCAAGCCGGCGGCTTCATCTCAGCAGACTTCACGGAGCGCCGCACCATCCGTCACTGGCGGATCTCGGCCAATGGCTTGCTGCCCTTGTTGCGGTGCTCAGCAGGCCTGCCAACTATGTGGCATTGAGCGCCACATAGCTTCTCGCTGCCATCGCCGCTACAAGCAGGATTTTCTTGGCCTAGGCAACAATGGCAAAGGGAATGAGAAACAGGCGGCTGCTGCGGTGGTGAGTCATGAGCACGGATGCACTCCATCTTACTCTGTTGATCCTACATGGTACATGGACACGGGAGCTACGAACCACCTCAACAACGACATGGGCAAGCTCTCCACTCAGGAGCCATATCGCGGCCATGATCAGGTGCACACCGCCAATGGAGCAGGTATCGCATCTCCCATGTTGGTCGAGCATCACTTCTTGCACACAATTCATAAAAACTGCATCTTTCTAATGTTCTTTGTATTCCCACTTCTTCGCGTAGTTTGTTGTCTGTTCCAAAACTTACTCGTGATAATAATATCCTTGTTGAGTTTCACCCTTTTCATTTCTTTATCAAGGATCAGGACACAAGGGTCGTTCTGCTTAGCGGTGCGTCTTAAATGCGTGGCTTGTATGCACTTGACGCACCGACCGCACCTCCTATGCAGTTTTCTCCTCATGCGTTCAGCGGTGTTCGTGTGTCACCTACACATTGGCCTGCGTGCCTTGGTCATCCTGCTGCTCCTATAGTTCGTCATGTGTTGCATCGTCATGAACTACGGTTGTGTCAAATAAAACTGCTGAAACTATTTGTGATGCACATCGTGAGGCAAGAGTCATCAACTTCCATTTTCAGAGTCTAGTCGTGTTGTGAAACATCCTCTTGAGCTTGTGTTTTCTGATGTATGGAGTCATGCCCAAATGTCTGTCAGTGGGCACAATTATTATGTCAGTTTCATTGATGCTTATAGTCGGTTTACTTGGCTTTATCTTATTAAGAAAAAGTCTGATGTGTTTGATGTTTTTATACATTTTCAATCACATGTTGGCGTCTCCTTAGCCAGAAAATTATTCATGTTCAAAAGCAGTGAGGGTGAATATCACAACCTCAACTCGTTTTTAACAAGATTGGGATCACACATCGTGTGTCTTGTCCTCATACACATCAGCGGAATGGGACCGCTGAGCGTGAGCATCGTCATCTTGTAGAAACTGGCATTACTTTATTAGCTCATGCCTCCGTACCTTTTAGGTTACGGGTGATGCCTTCTCCTTTGCATGTTTTTGATCAATAGGCTGCCCTCACGACTCTTGAATATGAAAACTCCGCTTGAACTCTTGCTCAATGAAATCCCAGATTACACCTTTCTCAAAGTCTTGGTGTGCATGTTGGCCTCATTTGCGTCCGTCTAACAAACATAAGCTAGAATTTGATTAGAAAAAGTGTGTTTTCCTTGGGTATAGTTCCCTTCACAAAGGGTACAAATGCCTACATGTTCCCACCAATCGCGTCTACATTTCTCGTGATGTTGTATTTGATGAGAATGTGTTCTCCTTTCATGCACTTCGAACAACTCTATCACTCCTATGCGGGACGTTTCTTCCGCCACACCTTCACACGATCAATTTGTGGATGTTGCAAATGCTCTGTGTTGCTTCCATGCTGCGGGTGTTGGGCGTGGCGCTCCTCTTGAGCTCCTTGAGGAACAGGCACCGATGGATGCCCGGATCCGGACGTCGATCTCATGCATGGGGCATGCATACCGAGCGGCGCCCATCAACCCGCGGGAGTTGCACCCGCAGCCGCCTCGCGGGCATCGCCCGAGCCTGCCTCGGTGGTGGCCTCTCCTGGGCCGGCTGCGTCATCTCCTGGCCCAGGGACTGCCTCGCGCGCGCCGGCTCCAGCTCCTGATGGGCCGGCCTCGCCGGGCCCAACACCGCCCGCCTCTCCGGCGCCAGAAGGCTCTGGCGCGAGCCCGGGTGGCTCGACCTCGCCTCTGTCATCGCCCGGCGTCAAGCCCGGGGCTGCAACCACAGCCTACTGCTCTTCGACCTCGCACACGCAGCCAGACAGGTGTCTTCCAGCCAAAGATCCGTACCGATGGGACTATCGCGTGGCTCGCCGATTGCATGGCTCATGTTGCTGAGGATCCTCTTCTTGAGCCTCGTCATTTTCGGGCTGCAGGCATTCCTCACTGGCGTGCAGCGATGGAACAGGAGTTCCAGGCGTTGCTGAAGAATGACACTTGGCAGCTTGTTCCTCCAGTATCTAGGGTCAACGTCATTGATTCTAAGTGGGTGTTTAAAGTCAAGAGACATGCTGATGGTTCCATTGAATGCTAAAAAGCAAGGCTAGTTGCTAAGGGTTTGAAACAGAGGTATGGTCTTGATTATGAAGACACATTCAATCCAGTTATCAAGCCCACTACCATTCGTTTGCTGCTGTCCCTTGGTGTTACTCGAGGATGGTTTCTCCGTCAACTTGATGTGCAAAATGCTTTCTTGCACGGAGTCCTGGAGGAGGAGGTTTATATGCGTCAGCCGCCAGGGTTTGTGGATCCTGCATGTCCTCACCATCTCTGTCGTCTTGTTAAGGCGCTCTATGGGCTCAAGCAGGCTCCCTGTGCCTGGCATGCACGTCTCGGCTCTGTTCTGCAGGCACTTGGATTTATTCCCTCCACTGCTTACACATCGTTGTTTCTTCTTCAGGGTCCTGAGGTTACGATGTATTTACTGGTCTATGTTGATGATATCACACTCATCAGTTCCTCGAGATCTTTGCTGCGAGATCGTCTTGTGGCTGCGTTGAGTGGTGATTTTCTTTGTCAAGGATCTAGGTGCTGCACTTCTTCCTTGGGCCGGAGGTTTCACGGTCTTCTGCTGGGGTCACTCTTACTCGGAAGAAGTATTACGTGGACTTGTTGCGTCGTCTTTGGTATCTTTGAAGTGTAAACCTGCCGATTACTCGATGTCTGCCATCGATCGGTTGTTTGCTCTTGATGGAGACCCTCTCTACTTTGATGATGCTACTGAGTGCAGCGGTCTTGTTGGAGGTCTGCAGTATCTTACTATCACCAGACGGGTTGTTTCTTATGCAGTCAACCGTGTCTGTCAGTTTCTCCATGCACCCAGGACATCTCATTGGTCAGCTGTGAAGTGTATCCTGCGTTATATCTGTCTCACTGTGTCTTGTGGTTTGCTCCTCCAACCTGCGCCGTCTTATGAGATCTCAGCCTTTTCATATGCAGACTGGGCTGGTAGTCCTGATGACCGGCGATCCAAGGGGGGGGAATGCAGCGTTCTTAGTTCTAACTTGATCGCTTGGATGCTGCAAGCGAGCCCACGGTGTCTCGCAGCGATCTGAAGCTGAGTACATAGCGATTCTTGATCTGACGGCTGAGATCATTTGGGTTCAGTCCTTATTGAGAGAGTTGAGAGTCCCTTCAGCTCATCCTCCGGTACTTTGGTGTGATAACATTGGTGCTACATATTTGTCATCTAATCCGGTGTTTCATACTCGGACGAAACACATTGAGGTTAACTATCACTTCGTTCGAGAACGTGTTGCACAGAATTTACTTAATTGGGATTGAGGATCGTCAACCATTCTCAATGTTTAACAACCACCATGATAGTTAAACAAATTTATTCCTTTGCGATGAGGGAAAAACTGGCTTTATGCAAAAGCTGTAACCGTAGAGCTTTTCCACCAGCCACATATGCATGTAGTACAGGCTTATCATTCATTATTCTCTATGTGTTACATTGCGGCATATTCCATGTCTTTGACCCGTTTCGGGCTGCAACTTTCATGTTGCAGACTTTTCGAACGACAGTAAGGTGCTTTTAGGTCGTGGTTCTATACTCGGTGATGCGGCTGGAGTTGATGGACTCACTTATCTTCCAAGTCTTCATTTGTTATCGTTACTAGATGGCCTTAAGCCATATTTATTGTAATAAGTCCTCTTACGGACCAACAATGTAATAAGTGTGTGATTGCTACTATGTTATAAATCCTTGAAATCTTTGTGTGGTGTCGGCATTCTTGATCCGAGGATGACACGAACACGAAGACTTGATCCATTCGGTCGGGTCGCTACATCTAAGTTTCAAAGAATCAACATCAAGAGAAATTCAATCCACGTTCCTAGCCAAATCATCAATCTTAAGCAGTTTTCTTCAATCAAAGCATTGAAATTCTTTTGTGAACTCATAAATTCTTTAACACTATTCTCAAAATAAGAGGGCAACTTATTAAAATTTCCATAAAAGTTGTTGTAGGAATTACCATAATTATTAGAGGAATTACTAGGAAGCGGCCTAGGATTAAAATTGCATCTATACGCGTTGTTACCAAAATTGTTCCTACCAACAAAATTCACATCCATAGATTCATTATTATTCTCAATCAAAGTGGACAAGGGCATATCATTAGGATCAGAAGAAACACTTTTATTAGCAAAAATTTCATAAGTTCATCCATCTTTCCACTCAAAACATTAATCTCTTCAATCGCATGAACTTTTTACTAGTGGATCTTTCGATTGTGCCATTGAGAATAATTAACCATAATATTATCTAGGAGCTTAGTAGCCTCTCCTAAAGTGATTTCCATAAAAGTGTCTCCATGGCCGAATCTAAAAGATTTCTAGAAGCAAAATTCAATCCGGCTTAAAAATTTTGTATAATCATCCACAAATTCGAACCATGTGTAGGGCAATTATGTATCATCAATTTCATCCTCTCCCAAGATTGTGCAACATGCTCATGATCAAGTTGCTTAAAATTCATAATATCGTTCCTAAGGGAGATGATCTTAGCGGGAGGAAATACTTAGAGATAAAAGCATCTTTGCACTTATTCCATGAATCAATACTATTTTCAGGCAAGGATGAGAACCAAGTTTTAGCATGATCTCTAAGCGAAAGCGGAAATAGCTTCAATTTAACAATCATTATCCACATCTTTCTTCTTTTGCATATCGCACAAATCAACGAAATTGTTTAGATGGGATGCGGCATCTTCACTAGGAAGGCAAGAAAATTGATCTTTCATAACAAGATTCAACAAAGCGGCATTAATTTCACAAGATTCAGCATTGGTAGTGGGAGCAATCGGTGCTAATAAAATCATTGTTGTTGGTATTGGAAAAATCACACAATTTATATTATCTTGAGCCATCGTGACAAAGCAATCAATCCAACACACAAGCACAAAAGAAGCAAAGCGAAAAGAGGCGAGCGGAAGAGGCGAAGAAAAGGCAAAGGTTTTGAAAATCATTTTAGAAGTGGAGGGAGGAAAAAAGAGGCGAATGGAGAATAATGTAATGCAAGGGAGAAGAGTTTACGATGGGTACTTGGTATGGCTTGACTTGGCGTAGATATCCCGACAGCGGCTCCGAAATCCTTCTTGCTACCTCTTGAGCTTGTGTTTGTTTTCCCTTGAAGAGGAAAGGGTGATGCAGCAAAAGTAGCTTAAGTATTTCCCTCAGTTTTGAGAACCAAGGTATCAATCCGATGAGGAGCGACGCACAAGTCACCGAATACCTGCACAAACAATCAACCACTTGCACCCAACGCGATAAAGGGCTTGTCAATCCCTTCACGGTCACTTGCAAAGTGAGATCTGATAGAGACAGATAAGCGGTAAAGTAAATATTTTGGTATTTTTGGTTTATAGATTGGAAATTAAAGATTGCAAAATAGTAGATCGAGAAACTAGCAAGATGTAAGCGAGATTCAATAATATGGAAAAGAGACCCGGGGGCCATAGGTTTCACTAGTGGCTTCTCTCAAGATAGCAAATATTACGGTGGGTGAATGAATTACCACCGAGCAATTGATAGAAAAGCACATAGTTATGATGATATCTAAGGCAATGATCATGAACATAGGCATCACGTCCGTGTTAAGTAGACCGACTACTGCCTGCATCTCCTACTATTACTCCACACATCGACCGCTATCCAGCATGAATCTAGAATATTAAGTTCATAAAGAGCGGAGTAACACATTAAGTAAGATGACATGATGTAGAGGAATTAACTCAAGCAATATGATGAAAACCCCACCTTGTTATCCTCCATGGCAACAATACAATACGTGCCTTGCTGCCCCTCATCCTTTGGGAAAGGACACATAGATTGAACCCAAAGCTAAGCACTTCTCCATTGCAAGAAATATCAATCTATTAGGCCAAACTAAACCAATAATTCAAAGAGACTTGCAAAGATATCAAATCATGCATATAAGAATTCAGAGAAGAACCAAATAATATTCATAGATAATCTTGATCATAAATCCACAATTCATCGGATCTCGGCAAACACACCGCAAAAGAATATTACATCGAATAGATCTCCAAGAACATCGAGGAGAACATAGTATTGAGAATCAAAGAGAGAGAAGAAGCCATCTAGCTAATAAGTATGGACCCGAAGGTCTGTGGTCAACTACTCACGCTTCATCGAAGAGGTAATGGTGTTGATGTAGAGGCACTCCGTGATCGAATCCCCTCGGCGGGGCCTTGCGGAAAAGGTCCTAGATGGGATCTCACGGGTACAGAAGGTTGTGGCGGTGGAAAAGTGGTTTCGTGGCTCCCCTGATGTTTTCATGGTATAAGAGTATATATAGGCGAAGGAACCAGGTCAGGGGAGCCACGAGGGGCCCACGGGGGTGGGGGTGCGCCCGTTGACTAAACTTCTCTCATAAGAAAAACATGATCACACCTTAGTACTCTTTGGGTGTTAATCACATAGCTATGTGAACTAGATTATAGACTCTAGTAAAGCCTTTGGGTGTTGGTCACATGGCGATGTGAACTATGGGTGTTAATCACATACAGATGTGAACTATTGGTGTTAAATCACATGGCGATGTGAACTAGATTATTGACTCTAGTGCAAGTGGGAGACTGAAGGAAATATGCCCTAGAGGCAATAATAAAGTTAATATTTATTTCCTTATTTCATGATAAATGTTTATTAATAATGCTAGAAATGAATTAAACGGAAACTTAGTACATGTGTGAATACATAGACAAAACATATTGTCCCTAGTATGCCTCTACTAGACTAGCTCGTTAATCAAAGATGGTTATGTTTCCTAACCATAGACGTGTGTTGTCGTTTGATGAAAGTGATCACATCATTAGGAGAATGATGTGATGGACAAGACCCATCTGTTAGCTTAGCAACATGATCGTTCTGATTTCATTGCTATTGCTTTCTTCATGACTTATACATGTTCCTCAAACTATGAGATTATGCAACTCCGAATACCGATTGGAACACTTTGTGTGCTACCAAACGTCACAACATAAAAGAGTGATTATAAAGGTGCTCTACACGTGTCTCTGAAGGTGTCTGTTGGGTTGGCATAGATCAATATTAGGATTTGTCACTTCGTGTTTCGGAGAGATATCTCTGGGCCCTCTCGATAATGCTCATCACTATAAGCCTTGCAAGAAATGTGACTAATGAGTTAGTTGTGGGATGAAGTATTCTTGAGCGAGTAAAGAGACTTGCCGATAACGAGATTGAACTAGGTATGATGATACCGACGATCGAATCTCGGGCAAGTAACATACCGATGACAATGGGAATAATGTATGTTGTGATGCGGTTTGACCGATAACGATCTTTGTAGAATATGTAGGAACCAAATGAGCATCCAGGTTCCGCCATTGGTTATTAGTCAGAGATGTGTCTCGATCATGTCTACATAGTTCTCAAACCCATAGGGTCCACACGCTTAACGTTCGATGACGATTTGTATTATGAGTTATGTGATTTGATGACAGAAGTTTGTTGAGTCCGGATGAGATAACGAGACGTGACGAGGAGTCTCGAAATGGTCGAGACATAAAGATTCATATATTGGAAGGTTGCATTTGGACATCGGAATGGTTCCGAGTGGTTGGGCATTTTTTGAGATGCAGGGAGGTTACGGAACCCCGGAGAAGTAATGGGCCTATTGGGCCTTATTGGAGGAGAGGAGAGAGGCCACAAGGGAGGCGCACCCTCCTTGTACAAACCGAATTGGACTAGGGGAGGGTGGCCCCTCTTTCCTTCTCCCTCTCTCTCCCTTCCCTTTCCCTCCGGTGGAAGAGAGGAAAGGGGGGCGAATCCTACTTGGACTAGGAGTCCAAGTAGGACTCCCTCCCTGGCGCGCCCAACCTGGCCGGCCTCCTCTCTCCCTCCCTCCTTTATATATGTGGTCAGGGGCACCCCAATAGCACAACAGACAATCTCTTGGCCGTGTGCGGTGCCCCCCTCCACAGTTACACACTTCGGTCATATCGTCATAGTGCTTAGGAGAAGCCCTGCGCCGGTAACTTCATCATCACCTTCACCACTGCGCCGTCGTGCTGATAGAACTCTCCCTCGGCCTCAGCTGGATCTAGAGTTAGAGGGTCGTCACTGAATTGAATGTGTGTAGATCGCGGAGGTGCCGTGCGTTCGGTACTTGATCGGTTGGCTTGCGTGAGCGTTCGACTACATTAACCGCGTTACATAACGCTTCCGCTTTTGGTCTAGGAGGTTACATGGACACATTCTCCCCCCGTTGCTACGCATCACCTAGATAGATCTTGCATGATCGTAGGAAATTTTTTGAAATTACTGTGTTTCCCAAAGCGGTGGCATCATCTGAGTCAGGTCTATGCGTAGATGTTATATGCATGAGTAGAACACAAAGAGTTGTGGGTGATAATAGTCAAACTGCTTACCATCATGTCATACTTTGATTCGGCGGTATTGTTGGATGAAGCGACTCAGACCGACATTACGCATACGCTTACGCGAGACTAGTTCTACCGGCGTGCTTCGCTTTACGGTGGCTAGTGAGTGTCTGTTTCTCAACTTTAGTTGAATCGAGTGTGGCTACCTCGGTCCTTGTTGAAGGTTAAAACAGCACACTTGACGAAAAATTGTTGTGGTTTTGATGCGTAGGTAAGAACGGTTCTTGCTAAGCCCGTAGTAGCCACGTAAAACTTGCAACAACAAAGTAGAGGACTTCTAACTTGTTTTTGCAGGGCATGTTGTGATGTGATATGGTCAAGACATGATGTGATATAATTTGTTGTATGAGATGATCATGTTTTGTTAAAGTTATCGGCAAATGGCAGGAGCCTTATGGTTGTCTCTTTATTGCATAAGATGCAAGCGCCATATAATTGCTTTACTTTATCGTTATGTGATAGCAATAGTTGCAAAAGCAATAGTTGGCAAGACAACCATGTGATGACACGTTGATAAAGATCAAGATGATGGAGATCATGGTGTCATGCCGATGACGATGGAGATCATGATGGTACTTTGGAGATGGAGATCAAAGGCACAAGATGATGATGGCCATATTATGTCATATATTTTTGATTGCATGTGATGTTTATCTTTTATATTCTTATTTTGCTTAGTTAAATCGGTAGCATTATAAGATGATCCCTTACTAAAATTTCAAGGTATAAGTGTTCTCCACGAGTGCGGCAGTTCTTCGTGCGAGACACCATGTGATGATCGGGTGTGATAAGCTCTCGTTCACATACAACGGGTGCAAGCCAGTTTTGCACCATGAGAATACTCGGGTTAAACTTGATGAGCCTAGCATATGCAGATATGGCCTTGGAACCTTTGGAGACCAAAAGGTCGGCGTGAATCATATCGTAGATATGATCAACATAGTGATGTTCACCATTGAAAACTACTCCATCTCACATGATGATCGGACATGGTTTATTTGATTTGGATCATGTGATCATTTAGATGACTAGAGGGATGTCTATCTAAGTGGGAGTTCTTAAGTAATATGATTAATTGAACTTTAATTTATCATGAACTTAGTCCTGATAGTATTTTGCAAATTATGTTGTAGATCAATAGCTCGCGTTGTAGCTTCCCTTTATTTTTGATATGTTCCTAGAGAAAAATAAGTTGAAAGATGATAGTAGCAATGATTTGGACTAGGTCCGTGATCTGAGGTTTATCCTCATTGCTGCACAGAAGAATTATGTCCTTGATGCACCGCTAGGTGACAGACCTATTGCAGGAGTAGACGTATACGTTATGAACATTTGGCTAGCTCAATATGATGACTACTTGATAGTTTAGTGCACCATGCTTTATGGCGTAGAACCGGGACTTCAAAAACATTTTTGAAACGTCACGGAGCATATGAGATGTTCCAAGAGCTGAAATTGGTATTTCAGACTCATGCTCGTGTCAAGAGGTATGAGACCTCTGACAAGTACTTTGCCTAAAAGATGGAGGAGAATTGCTCAACTAGTGAGCATGTGCTCATAATGTCTGGGTACTACAATCACTTGAATCAAGTGGGAGTTAATCTTCTAGATAAGATAGTGATTGACAGAGTTCTCTAGTCACCATCACCAGATTCTTTGGAACTTCGTGATTAACTATAGTATGCGAGGGATGACGAAAATGATTCCCGAACTCTTACGTGATGTTGAAATCGATGAAGGTAGAAATCAAGAAAGAGCATCAAGTGTTGATGATTAAACAAGACCACTAGTTTCAAGAAGAATGGCAAGCAAGTTGTCACTCCGTGAAGAAGCCCAAAGCGGGACCTAAGCACGAAACTAAGTGCTTCTCTTGCAAAAGAAATGGTCCTTTGAGCGGAAATGCCCGAATATTTGGCGGATAAGAAGGATGGCAAAGTGAACAAAGGTATATATATATATATATATATATATATATATATATATATATATATATATATATATATATTATTGTTGTGTACCTTGCTAGTACCTGTAGTAATCCACAGGTATTTGATACTTTTTAGGTTGCTATGATTAGTAACTTCAAAGCAGGAGTTGCAGAATAAATAGAGACTAGTTGAGGATGAAGGGACGATGTGTGTTGGAAGTGGTTCCAAGATTGATATGATCATCATCGAGCACTCCCTATACTTTCGGGATTAGTGTTGAACCTAAATAAATGTTATTTAGTGTTTTGCGTTGAGCATGAATATGATTAGATCATGTTTGCAATACGGTTATTCATTTAAGACAGAGAATAATTGTTATTCTGTATACATGAATAAAACCTTCTATGGTCATACACCCAATGTTAATGGTTTATTGAATCTCGATCGTGGTAATACACATATTCATAATATTGATGCCAAAAGATGCAAAGTTGATAATGATAATGCAACATATTTGTGGCACTACCGTTTGGGTCATATCAATGTAAAACGCATGAAGAAACTCCATAAAGATGGACTTTTTGGAATCACTTGATTATGAATCATTTGATGCTTGCGAAACGTGCCTTATGGGCAAGATGACTAAAACTCCGTTCTCCGGAACAATGGAACGAGCTAGTGACTTATTGGAAATAATACATACCGATGTATGCGGTTCAATGAGTGTTGATGCTCGTGGCGGGTATCATTATTTTCTGACCTTCACAGATGATTTGAGAAGATATGGGTATAACTACTTAATGAAACACAAGTCTGAAACATTTGAAAAGTTCAAATAATTTTAGAGTGAAGTGGAGAATCATCGTAACAAGAAAATAAAGTTTCTACGATCTGATCTTGGAGGAGAATATTTGAGATTCTGAGTTTGGCCTTCATTTAAAACAATGTGGAATAGTTTCACAGCTCACGCCACCTGGAACACCACAGCGTAATGGTGTGTCCGAACGTCGTAACCGCACTTTATTGGATATGGTGCGATCTATGATGTCTCTTACCGATTTACCACTATCCTTTTGGGGTTATGCATTAGAGACAGTTGCATTCACGTTAAACAGGGCACCATCAAAATCCTTTGAGGCAACGCCTTATGAACTGTGGTTTGGCAAGAAACCAAAGTTGTCGTTTCTTAAAGTTTGAGGTTGTGATGCTTATATGAAAAGGCTTCAACCTAATAAGCTCGAACCCAAATCATAGAAATGCGTCTTCATAGGATACCCAAAGGAAACTGTTGGGTACACCTTCTATCACAGATTTGAAGGCAAGATCGTTGCTAAGAATGGATCCTTTCTAGAGAAGGAGTTTCTCTCGAAAGAAGTGAGTGGGAGGAAAGTAGAACTTGATGAGGTAACTGTACCTGCTCCCTTATTTGAAAGTAGTTCATCACAGAAATCAGTTCCGGTGATTCCTACACCAATAAGTGAGGAAGCTAATGATAATGATCATGAAACTTCTGGTCAAGTTACTACCGAACCTCATAGGTCTTCGAGTAAGATCCGCACCAGAGTGGTACAGTAATCCTGTTCTAGAAGTCATGTTACTAGACCATGATGAACCTACGAACTATGAGGAAGCGATGATGAGCCCAGATTCCGTGAAATGGCTTGAGGCCATGAAATCTGAGATGGGATCCATGTTTGAGAACAAAGTGTGGACTTTGGTGGATTTGCCCGATGATTGGCAAGCCATAGAAAAAATAAATGGATCTTCAAAGAGGAAGACGGACGCTGATAGTAGTGTTACTATCTACAAAGCTCGACTTGTCGCATAAAGATTTTCGACAAGTTCAAGGTGTTGATGACAATGAGATTTTCTCAACTGTAGCGATGCTTAAATCCATCCGAATCATGTTAGCAGTTGCCGAATTTTATGAAATCTAGCATATAGATGTCAAAACTGCATTCCTGAATGGATATCTAGAAGAAGAGTTGTATATGATGCAACCAGAAGATTTTGTCGATCCAAAAGGTGCTAACAAAGTGTGCAAGCTCCAGCGATCCATTTATGGACTGGTGCAGGCCTCTCGGAGTTGGAATAAACGCTTTGATACTGTGATCAAAGCATATGGTTTTATACAGACTTTTGGAGAAGCCTGTATTTACAAGAAAGTGAGTGGGAGCTCTGTAGCATTTCTAATATTACATGTGGATAATATATTGTTGATTGGAAATGATATAGAATTTCTGGATAGCATAAAGGGATACTTGAATAAGAGTTTTTTAAAGAAAGACCTCGGTGAAGCTGCTTACATATTGGGCATCAAGATCTATGAAGATAGATCAAGGCGGCTTGATAAGATTTTTCAATGAGTAAATACCTTGACAAGTTTTTGAAAGAGTTCAAAATGGATCAGTCAAAGAAGGAGTTCTTGTCTGTATTACAAGGTGTAAATTTGAGTAAGACTCAAAGCCCGACCATGACAGAAGATAGAAAGAGAATGAAAGTCATTCCCTATGCCATAGTCATAGGTTCTATAAAGTATGATGTGCTGTGTACCAGACCTATTGTGTACCTTGCCATGAGTTTGGTAAGGGGGTACAATAGTGATCTAACGATGAATCCTTTGGGCCCGGTCAAATTTATTCGAGGACTAAGGAAATGTTTCTCGATGATGGGGGTGATAAAGAGTTCGTCCTAAAGAGTTACATCGATGCAAGCTTTTTACACCGATCCAGATGACTCTAAGTCTCAATTTGGATACATATTGAAAGTGTGAGCAACTAGCTAGAGTAGCTCTATGCAGAGCATTGTAGACATAGAATATTTGCAAAATACATACGGCTCTGAAAGTGACAGACCTGTTGACTAAACTTCTTTCATAAGAAAAACATGATCACACCTTAGTACTCTTTGGGTGTTAATCACATAGCAATGTGAACTAGATTATAGACTCTAGTAAACCCTTTGGGTGTTGGTCACATGGAGATGTGAACTATGGGTGTTATTCACATAAGATGTGAACTATTGGTGTTAAATCACATGGCGATGTGAACTAGATTATTGACTCTAGTACAAGTGGGAGACTGAAGGAAATATGCCCTAGAGGCAATAATAAAGTTATTATTTATTTCCTTATTTCATGATAAATGTTTATTATTCATGCTAGAATTGTATTAATTGGAAACTTAGTACATGTGTGAATACATAAACAAAACATATTGTCCCAAGTATGCCTCTACTAGACTAGCTCGTTAATCAAAGATGGTTATGTTTCCTAACCATAGACATGTGTTGTCATTTGATGAACGGGATCACATCATTAGCAGAATGATGTGATGGACAAGACCCATCCATTAGCTTAGCATCATGATCGTTCTGATTTCATTGCTAATGCTTTCTTCATGACTTATACATGTTCCTCGGACTATGAGATTATGCAACTCCGAATACCGGAGGAACACTTATTGTGCTACCAAAGCGTCCTGGCGTAAAGGGTGATTATAAAGGTGCTCTCTGGTGTCTCCGAAGGTGTTTGTTGGGTTGGCATAGATCAAGATTAGGATTTGTCACTTCGTGTTTCGGGGAGGTATCTCTGGGCCCTCTCGGTAATGCTCATCACTATAAGCCTTGCAAGCAATGTGACTAGTGAGTTAGTTGCAGGATGAAGTATTAAAGAACGAGTAAAGAGACTTGTCGGTAACGAGATTGAACTAGGTATGATGATACCGACGATCGAATCTCGGGCAAGTAGCATACCGATGATAAAGGGAACAATGTATGTTGTTATGCGGTTTGACCGATAAAGATCTTCGTAGAATTTGTAGGAACCAATATGAGCATCCATGTTTCGCTATTGGTTATTGATCAGAGATGTGTCTCGATCATGTCTACATAGTTCTCGAACCCGTAGGGTCCGCACGCTTAACGTTCGATGACATTTGTATTATGGGTTATGTGATTTGATGACC
The DNA here is from genome assembly GCA_021605145.1 of Aegilops bicornis. Classification (NCBI taxonomy): domain Eukaryota; kingdom Viridiplantae; phylum Streptophyta; class Magnoliopsida; order Poales; family Poaceae; genus Aegilops; species Aegilops bicornis. The sequence continues at coordinate 680,745,761 of CM038669.1, read as the reverse complement.
GAAGTTTGTTCGGAGTCCCGGATGAGATCACGGACGTGACGAGGAGTCTCAAAATGGTCGAGACATAAAGATTCATATATTGGAAGGTTGCATTTGGACATTGGAATGGTTCCGAGTGGTTCGGGCATTTTTCCGGAGTAGCAGGAGGTTACCGGAACCCCCCGGGAGAAGTAATGGGCCTATTGGGCCTTATTGGAGGAGAGGAGAGAGGCCACAAGGGAGGGGCGCACCCTCCCCTTGCCCAAACCGAATTGGACTAGGGGAGGGGGCTGGCCCCCCTCTTTCCTTCTCCCTCTCTCTCCCTTCCCTTTCCCTCCGGTGGAAGAAAGGAAAAGGGGGGGGCGAATCCTACTTGGACTCCTAGTCCAAGTAGGATTTCCCCCCTGGCGCGCCCAACCTGGCCGGCCTCCTCTCTCCCTCCCTCCTTTATATACGTGGCCAGGGGCACCCCAATAGCACAACAGACAATCTCTTATCCGTGTGCGAGGCCCCTCCACGATTACACACCTCGGTCATATTGTCGTAGTGCTTTGGTGAAGCCTGCGCGGTAACTTCATCATCACCGTCACCATGTCGTCGTGCTGACGGAACTCTCCCTCGGCCTCAGCTGGATCTAGTGTTCGAGGGACGTCAACGAGCTGAACATGTGCAGATCACGGAGGTGCCGTGCATTCGGTACTTGATCGGTTGGATCGCGAAGACGTTCGGCTACATTAACCACGTTACATAATGCTTCCGCTTTCAGTCTACGAGGGTACGTGGACACACTCCCCCCGTTGCTATGCATCACCTAGATAGATCTTGCGTGATCGTATGAATTTTTTTGAAATTACTGTGTTTCCCCAACAGTAAACATCTAAATGACGGAGTTTGAAATGAAGGATTTGGGTAAACCAAAACACCGCTCGATACTACAACTTGAGCACCTTCATTCATACATTATGGTACACCATGTTGTCTATATCCAAAATATATAGGAGAAATTCATTGTGGACAAATCTTATCCATCCATAACTCTCATGGTAGTTCATTCTCTAGACGCAGAGAATGATCTATTTAGACTAAGAGATGATGGAAATGAGATATTGGGACTCAATGTTCCATAATGCCATTGGATCCACCAAACACAATTGGTTGGTACTCAAGAATATCTTTCGATATCTCCAAGGCATCAAACATCTTGTCTTGGTTTTTCAGTTTCACAGGAATATGAACACCGATATCATTGGATACATCGATCATGTCTCCACTCTGTCGGATCGTAGAGAAGCTTAGTGTTCCTACTAGGTGTGGTAGCCCTCTCATGGAGAGTCTTCGAAACAGACCTCATGGCTACATCCACCAACCATTATCTCAACGATAATGTTTCTTGTGTTGCTCGGATGCAAACAAGTTACATAATAAGCAATATCGCTATATTGCCTAACTTGTTAAGTCAAATCATGTGAATGATTTGTTCACCAAGTCTCTACCAGCTAATACATTCCAGAAATACGTTCATGGAATTGGTATGTGATGGCTTCGGAATTACCGCGAATCAGGGGTACCTTCCTGAATTGTTCATGTTCAAAGCATCATATTATACTCTTTTTCCCTTAATGAGTTTACTTTAAAGGTTCTCATAAAGGTTTTTAATGAGGTAATATCAACATGAGATCATATGTCATACTTTCAGTTTTCCCCACCGGGGTTTTTAGGAAAGTATATACGACATATTTATTGTTCTCCAAACTCTATGGTTCTCACATATTGAGGTAAAGGAGACGATAACTATTGTATGTTGCACCATTTTCTCCTTATTTTTCACACGGGTTTGAAGGAGTTTTAGCAACATATATCAAACACCTTGCTCCTCACATTTTTCCCACAGGGTTTTTGGAGGAGTCTTTAAGAAGTTGGTGATGCTCACAAAGTACAAGCTGTGATTAGGGCGAGTGTTATGATTAATTAATATGTGTTACTTAATGGGTTAATCCCTGCTTTATACGAACCGGCGGCAGTTGTCTTTTGGCAACAGTCGCGACGGTTGCTCGCGTCCTCCTGTATGGGCGCCTATTGAGAAGCGTCCCTTGGCTTTGTATAAATAACAGCACTATCATCAATAAAGATATCTAGTCTCGTTACTGCTTTGTATCGATCGAGTCTCTCGTTTTCAACTTCGAACAGAAATGACAATAAAGGTGTTTTTTCATAGAGCAGTGAACACATTAGCCACTCCCACTATCTCAACAACAAAAGGATTCAATCATATGGGATACATGGTAAGCTATACTGCAAAAATTACAAATAACTTATTTTTTTGAATGATTTGAAGATTGCTCAGCACACCTGCCATACAAATAACTTATTAAGAAAAGGGTACAAAGCACCTCCCGGAAAATACCAAAAATCAGTATTTCAACAACTCGCTGCAACAAGAAAATCTGGGGGAAATGTGTTAGACTGTATATGTATACGTAGGCTTGTTTATATGTTGACTTGTATATACACATTGTATTTGTACCCTTTGGTACTTATATATAATGAGATAGCCGCACCCCCTAAGGGTGTCGAGCAGTTGCCCAACATTCTTGTTTAACATGGTATCGGACTAGGGTTTTATGTCTTTCGTTGCACCTCCTAAGCGCCGCCACCGCGATGGCCTCCTCCAACGCCGCCGCCACGCCGGCTTCCTCCAACGCCGTCGCACCGATCGCCCCGTCGTCGCCTTTCCTTGCCTCGCACCCGCTTGCTACCGCCTGGCGGCAACCTCCACTGCCCACAGGCCCTCTGGTCGGGCAGGGCAATCTACCGTCGCCGATCGCCTCCCACGGCGCTGCTCCCTCGACCATCGCCTTGGCGCCGCCGTCTTTTCGCGGCCCTGCGTCGACTGCGTATGGGGTGGCTCCTCCTGAGCCCTACAGCGCCCCCCAGCCCTACGCCCCGTGGTACGACGCCCCTGCACCAACCTACGGCGCCGCACCGCCGCTGCCCCCTGCCTGGCCGGCGTCACTCTACGGATCGGCACCTACGTCGTCCCATGTGGCCCAGTCGCACCCGCAGCCCTATGGGGCGGCTTACGGTGCTGCACCCGCCGGTCCTCGGGGCCCCGCCCGGTTCGGCCGATGCCCCGGCTGCCCCTGGCTATGAGACGTCCTTGGCGCTCGCTCCTCATGTTGATGCTGATCCGATGATGGATTTTCATGCGCCCCCACCACATGCTCATGCGGGTTATGCTCCGGCGCCATCGCTATTTTACTTCTCGCATCTTCTTCCGGTGAAGCTTACACTGGACAACTACTTGTCGTGGCGGGCTCAGGTGCTACCTCTCCTCCGGAGTCGCTACTTGGAGGGCTATGTTGATGGCTCCATCCCGTGTCCGCTGTCGTATCATCCGGCTTATCACGTGTGGGTGGCTCAAGACCAGGTGATACTTTTCGCCATTCAGTCTTCGCTCACTCCGAGCGTATCGTCGCTTGTCATCTTCGCCGCGACGTCTCGGGATGCTTGGTCTGCGCTTCACAGCAGCTTTGCCTCTCAATCTCAGGCGCGTGCTCACTCAATCCGCACTGAGTTGGGGGAGACCAAGCTCGATGGCCTCACTATCATTGAGTACTTCAACAAGATGTCCGGTCTCGCCGATACGTTGGCCTCAATTGGCCAGCCCCTTGGAGATGAGGAGTTCACCACCCATGTGCTCAATGGCCTCGATGATGACTATGATAATCTCATTGAGAACGTCCATGGTCGCGAGGCGCCTCTTCCACCACGAGAACTGTATGCGCGCCTTCTTGGTCATGAACAGCGCATCAAAGCGCGTCGAGCCGCCCCGAGTTTTGCCTCCACTAATGCCGCGCCCCGCGGCAAACCACAGAAGCCGTCGCTCCCTGCCAAGCCGGCGGCTTCATCTCAAGAACTTCACAGAGCGCCGCACCATCCGTCACTGGCGGATCTCGGCCAATGGCTTGCTGCCCTTGTTGCGGTGCTCAGCAGGCCTGCCAACTATGTGGCATTGAGCGCCACATAGCTTCTCGCTGCCATCGCCGCTACAAGCAGGATTTTCTTGGCCTAGGCAACAATGGCAAAGGGAATGAGAAACAGGCGGCTGCTGCGGTGGTGAGTCATGAGCACGGATGCACTCCATCTTACTCTGTTGATCCTACATGGTACATGGACACGGGAGCTACGAACCACCTCAACAACGACATGGGCAAGCTCTCCACTCAGGAGCCATATCGCGGCCATGATCAGGTGCACACCGCCAATGGAGCAGGTATGCGCATCTCCCATGTTGGTCAGGCATCACTTCTTGCACACAATTCGCAAAAACTGCATCTTTCTAATGTTCTTTGTATTCCCACTTCTTCGCGTAGTTTGTTGTCTGTTCCAAAACTTACTCGTGATAATAATATCCTTGTTGAGTTTCACCCTTTTCATTTCTTTATCAAGGATCAGGACACAAGGGTCGTTACCTTAGCGGTCGTCTTCGTCGTGGCTTGTATGCACTTGACGCACCGACCGCACCTCCTATGCAGTTTTCTCCTCATGCGTTCAGCGGTGTTCGTGTGTCACCTACACATTGGCCTGCGTGCCTTGGTCATCCTGCTGCTCCTATAGTTCGTCATGTGTTGCATCGTCATGAACTACCGGTTGTGTCAAATAAAACTGCTGAAACTATTTGTGATGCCTGTCAGCAGGGCAAGAGTCATCAACTTCCATTTTCAGAGTCTAGTCGTGTTGTGAAACATCCTCTTGAGCTTGTGTTTTCTGATGTATGGAGTCATGCCCAAATGTCTGTCAGTGGGCACAATTATTATGTCAGTTTCATTGATGCTTATAGTCGGTTTACTTGGCTTTATCTTATTAAGAAAAAGTCTGATGTGTTTGATGTTTTTATACAGTTTCAAGCACATGTTGAGCGTCTCCTTAGCCAGAAAATTATTCATGTTCAAAACGACTGGGGGTGAATATCACAACCTCAACTCGTTTTTTAACAAGATTGGGATCACACATCGTGTGTCTTGTCCTCATACACATCAGCGGAATGGGACCGCTGAACGTGAGCATCGTCATCTTGTAGAAACTGGCATTACTTTATTAGCTCATGCCTCCGTACCTTTTAGGTTCTGGAGTGATGCCTTCTCCACTGCATGTTTTTTGATCAATAGGCTGCCCTCACGACTACTGAATATGAAAACTCCGCTTGAACTCTTGCTCAATGAAATCCCAGATTACACCTTTCTCAAAGTCTTCGGGTGTGCATGTTGGCCTCATTTGCGTCCGTCTAACAAACATAAGCTAGAATTTCGGTCGAAAAAGTGTGTTTTCCTTGGGTATAGTTCCCTTCACAAAGGGTACAAATGCCTACATGTTCCCACCAATCGCGTCTACATTTCTCGTGATGTTGTATTTGATGAGAATGTGTTCTCCTTTCATGCACTTCCGAACAACTCTATCACTCCTATGCAGACGCTTTTCCGCCACACCTTCACCGATCAATTTGTGGATGTTGCAAATGCTCTGTGTTGCTTCCATGCTGCGGGTGTTGGACGTGGCGCTCCTCTTGAGCTCCTTGAGGAACAGGCACCGATGGATGCCCGGATCCGGACGTCGATCTCATGCATGGGGCATGCATACCGAGCGGCGCCCATCAACCTGCTGGAGTTGCACCGCGGCCGCCTCGCGGGCATCGCCCGAGCTTGCCTCGGTGGTGGCCTCTCTGGGCGGCTGCGTCATCTCCTGGCCCAGGGCCTGCCTCGCGCGCGCCGGCTCCAGCTCCTGATGGGCCGGCCTCGCCGGGCCCAACACCGCCCGCCTCTCCGGCGCCAGAAGGCTCTGGCGCGAGCCCGGGTGGCTCGACCTCGCCTCTGTCATCGCCAGCGTCAAGCCCGGGGCTGCAACCACAGCCTACTGCTCTTCGACCTACTTTGCACGCAGACGGTGTCTTCCACCAAAGATCCGCATCGATGGGACTATCGCGTGGCTCGCCGATTGCATGGCTCATGTTGCCGAGGATCCTCTTCTTTGAGCCTCGTCATTTTCGGGCTGCATCGAGCATTCCTCATCGGCGTGCAGCGATGGAACAGGAGTTCCAGGCGTTGCTGAAGAATGACACTTGGCAGCTTGTTCCTCCAGTATCTAGGGTCAACGTCATTGATTCTAAGTGGGTGTTTAAAGTCAAGAGACATGCTAATGGTTCCATTGAATGCTAAAAAGCAAGGCTAGTTGCTAAGGGTTTGAAACAGAGGTATGGTCTTGATTATGAAGACACATTCAATCCAGTTATCAAGCCCACTACCATTCGTTTGCTGCTGTCCCTTGTTGTTACTCGAGGATGGTTTCTCCGTCAACTTGATGTGCAAAATGCTTTCTTGCACGGAGTCCTGGAGGAGGAGGTTTATATGCGTCACCGCCAGGTTTGTGGATCCTGCATGTCCTCACCATCTCTCGCTGCCTTGTTAAGGCGCTCTATGGGCTCAAGCGGGCTCCACCTGTGCACAGCATGCACGTCTCGGCTCGCTGCGAGCACTTGGATTTATTCCCTCCACCGCTTACACATCGTTGTTTCTTCTTGACGTCACGAGGTTACGATGTATTTACTGGTCTATGTTGATGATATCACACTCATCGGTTCCTCGATGTCTTTCCGCAGATCGTCTTGTGGCTGCGTTGAGTGGTGATTTTGTCATCAAGGATCTAGGTGCTCGCACTTCTTCCTTGGACCGAGGTTTCACGGTCTTCTGCTGGGGTCACTCTTACTCGTAAGAAGTATTCTCGTGGACTTGTTGCGTCGTCTTTGGTATCTTTGAAGTGTAAACCTGCCAAGATTCGATGTTCTGCCACTGATCGGTTGTTTGCTCTTGATGGAGACCCTCTCTCGCCTGATGATGCTACTGAGTACGGCAGTCTTGTTGGAGGTCTGCAGTATCTTACTATCACCAGACGGGTTGTTTCTTATGCAGTCAACCGTGTCTGTCAGTTTCTCCATGCACCCAGGACATCTCATTGGTCACCGTGAAGTGTATCCTGCGTTATATCTGTCTCATCGTGTCTTGTGGTTTGCTCCTCCAACTCGCGCCGTCTTATGAGATCTCAGCCTTTTCATATGCAGATCGGGCTGGTAGTCCCGATGACCGGCGATCCAAGGGGGGGAATGCAGCGTTCTTGGTTCTAACTTGATCGCTTGGATGCTCGCAAGCGAGCCACGGTGTCTCGCAGCGACGGAAGCTGAGTACATAGCGATTCTTGATGCGACGGCTGAGATCATTTGGGTTCGATCCTTATTGAGAGAGTTGAGAGTCCTTCAGCTCATCCTCCGGTACTTTGGTGTGATAACATTGGTGCTACATATTTGTCATCTAATCCGGTGTTTCATACTCGGACGAAACACATTGAGGTTAACTATCACTTCGTTCGAGAACGTGTTGCACAGAAGCTACTTAGCATCAAGTTCATCTCGTTAAAGGATCAATTTGCTGACATCTTCACGAAGCCTCTTCCACAACCACAGTCTGTAGGCTGCAGGCGTAATCTTAACTTAGTTTGTACTTCAGGCCACAGTTAAGATTGAGGGAGGGTGTTAGACTATATATGTATATGTAGACTTGTTTATACGTAGACTTGTATATACACCTTGTATTTGTACCCTTTGGTACTTATATATAATGAGATAGCCGCACCCCTTGAGGGTGTCGAGCAGTTGCCCAATATTCTTGTTTAACAAAATGAAGGCCATGTAGCCTTGAGAGAAAAAACATGGCCCAGGTGGCGCAGCAAAGCACGCCAAACACTTCTGGTATATGATTAAATGAGATCGATGACGGTTCTAGGCCAGCACCTTATCATGTTTCCTTTTGTTGAATATAAGAACTGGGGTGTGGTGCTCCTCGGATCTGGGTGTGGGAAAATAGCAGGGGGGGGCACATACCTTCGGTAACTGATATCAGCCACCGATAACATGGGATTTCAAGCACTATTGGTAACTGAGTGTCTAACACATATCTGATGACAAGTAGATAGTGCATGGGATTTCAAGTGATATCTGGGGTGTGGTGCCTAACTCAACCTTTGAACGGTTGGTCATGGCATTGCGCTGATATCAGCCAAACAAAAATGCATCACGTATACACAAACCTATGTGTACATGCTTGGCTCCATTAAATGTAGCAATATTACATCTGCAATATTTCAATGTATCTGTTTGTTGATTTTGAAAAACTGAAGCAACAATCTATGAACTTCCCCATAGTTTTGACCGCAAGTCAGCCGTGTCTTGATCCACTGGGGTAGCTTTTCAACGGGGCAAGAGAAACCCCTGCTTGATGAGGTGTGCGAGTAACGCGAGTCAACCAACAGCATTGCAGCATAGTCATTTACATGCCTGATTGCTCTGCCTGCAAGCAAATTTGTTCATCGTTTAACAACTAGACCCAGAAAAATCATAAATGTTAAGATTGCACAGCAGCTTACCTATACACTGATTCACGGCTTTCATGCATAAGTTTTCATAGTACTCTTGACCACTTTTACCACTCTTCCTTAGAATACCAAAACCAGGCTCAACCTTGCATTCATCGTCTCTGCTCGAGGACTCGTCATCTCCAGCCACAGATGAGGTAGAAGAATAGTTTCCAATGTGTTTTATTGTCTCCATCAGTTCCACATCATCTGGGCTTGGATAAGGCAATCCAACCATCACAACACAACGACCCATACCATCACTGAAGTTTATGCCTTCAGAGATCTTCCCACCAACAACAGCCATTAAAAGTGCCCCGTTGACACTAGTGTCTCCTGAACCTTTGCTGCAGCAGGATTGAATTGCCTCCTTGTATTTGTTGAGTATCATCTCGACATCCACACTGCTTCTTGGCTCTCTGAACACGTGCTTCTTCTTAGAAATCTTTGAAATTGTGCCTGAAGCCATCCATGCATCATAAACTTGTTTTTCATAATCATAGGAAGAGAAAAACACTACTATTCCCTCTGGTACTATTGTCACTATATTGCAAAGAAAACGTCCAAGCTCTTCGATCTGCAAAGATAGGCAGATAAGAATAGGCACAAAAATAACATGCAAACATTAGAGAGTAAAGGAGAAATGACTCGAGGTATACATACCATGGTAGGAGAGCTCCTTGAGCTGTGGCTGAAATCAAATTTCTTGCCTGAGGGCCCACATGTAACAGCTATAGGAAGAATACTCTCAGGGGGGACAATGTGGTTGCACGAGAAGAATTTTATATCACTAGGCAATAAGCCTGGAAACAAGCGCAGCCTTGTTTCTTCAATAGGCTGGAGGGTTCCACCGGCCATAATAACAGCATGTGCGTCATCTGTGACCTGCAAGAGGAAAGATTTATAAATACGCATGTGAAATAGGACAACTCTTGTCTCCAAGCAACATATGGAGTAAGGTACATCACCTCAGAAAATGTTTTCTCTGCACAAAGCATCACAAATTTGACATATGCATCTTCAGAGTGTCCACCAGGCTTGTGCCGTGCAACTATGATTCTTCCATCATCATTGCAGTACAGTAGAGAGCGTAAAAAGTCAGCCAAAGCCTGAAAGCTTGTTATACTGCTTCCTTCACCATGTTGCTGCCCATGATTCAAATCACCCACACCAGTTTCGGTGATAAATAATTTGTTGGCATATCCACTAACCTGCGTATCAGCAGTCAATCGACATAGGTTCTAGACACAACAAGACTGAATGGAAATGTAGTGGAAGAAATATTTCACCTTGTGGATTATATTGCTTTCCTTCAGATACTGACAAAGTTTTACTATGTTTATGTTATCGATATCAAGGGAGAATAAGAACTTATTTATAGTTAAAGAGGTCACAGCGGAGGAACAATCTTCATTACTTATCAAACATCGTAGGAATGACCGTGTTAGAACTGTCAAGGTCTGGATGTAACGTCGATTTCCAGCTCCCAGAACATTCTGAAATCTATTGAGATATGCCTCCAGGTGGGAAAGAACTGCCCTCAACTAATGAAAATGAGAATCAGAAAATTAAGTTAGTTTCCACAACTGGAAGCAAACAGTCTCAGTTCATTTGCTAACTATATTTTGCTTAGTAAAGGGAAATTCTAAAAATGCACCGATAAATATGATTTTTACTATCCTGTTGTCTGCCACAACAACACAACTGAGCAAAGTCGAGCTCTATACCAGAAAACTCTCTTTGGTTATGTCTCCTTATATGGTAAACCTACTTGCAGCACCTCTATGTTCGGATCTTGGAAAACATTATCGAAAGTGCAGAGCGAACAAAATTATGAAGATAGGGTACAACTGTACAGTCAGACTAATTCTGCAGAGTGCACGGAATGAGATGCGTCACAATCCAGTTTCCAACAGATGTTCGGGATCTAGAACTCAGAACAAAAACATCGCCATGATACTGTCAGGGGCAGGTCAATTATGAGGAATACTAACCTGAGAAGATGTGACCTTTGAGTTGTACATGCTAGTAAGGGAGTCTGCTAAGTTGTGAGCCTCATCTATGATGACAACACTGTTCTTCAGATTAAGGCCAAGTGATTCTCTAGCAGACTTCAGCAACAAAGACTGGTAAGGAAGTACTACAAGGTCAGCTGAGCGGACCATGTCACGTGCACCGTAGTACGGACATGTCCCAATCTTCCTTCCAATTTGTGCCAAATCCTCAATATCCAATGCACCATGGTCAGACACTTCACTCCTGAACTGTTTCTGCAGACTTCTGTTTCTTAACATCGGGCACCCACAGGAGGTCTTTGTTCGGTGCCCTTTTTTGTTATCACCCTCAACCTGAACATTTACAGCCGCAAAAATTACTAGATGTTAACAACAGAAGTTATAAATGGGCAGCATACTAATGGTATTTAACAACCCAGCACATACAAATATCTAACAGAAAGAGCCCAATTTGGGTGCAGAAGTCCAAGATAATATCTAACAGAACAGCTGAGCATTGCAAATCAAATTGACGTAATTGAACCATGCCTTAATTTTGCTGCTCTTCTTGTTCTTTTGCAGTTCCAAGCACCTCTCGTTGATCCGGTTTGCGCTTCCCAGCTTCTGAACATCTGCAAGCAAACGCACCACAGATCAACTAAACACAATCCCAGCCCCAAAAATAGAAGAACAAAGATAACCACATAACCCACTCACCCTTGTTAATACACAAGCTCTTTCTGGACCCCAAGCACACTGTCCTGAGCTTCCCGGAGAAATTCGTCCTCTTGAGCTCCCGGACAAACTGCGAGAGCTGCGAGTGCGTGCGGCTGGTGAAATACACCTTGGGAGTCGCCTCCTCTTCTTCCTCTTCGTCCTCGCTCTCACTACTACTGCTGCCACCACCACCACGATGTGCCCGCTTCCCGGCGGCATGCGGCCTTGTGCCCTCCTCGCCATCGCTCTCGTACTCGTCAAGCAAGAACTCCTCCTCGCCGTCGTTCTCCCCGGTCCCCTCGGATTTCTCCGAACCCCCCACCTTCCTCGCCCCCTGCCTCCTCCAGGGGTGAGTCTCCGACATCTTCCTGACGTCCTTCTTAGGCGGCAGCGGTGTGAAATCCCGCATCCAGTCGGGCTCGTCGTCGTCTTCGCCGCCGGCAGCAGCGGGGGCGGAGCCATTGGCCCGTTCGGGGGCGGCGTCGCGGTGGTCGAGGAGCCACTGGAGCGCGCTGCAGATGATGCTGAGGGTCTTTCCGGTGCCTGCGGCGACGCGGGGGAGGCTGAGTCGTTAGTGGTGGCCTGCGAGGCCGGAGGATGAGGGGGGGAAGGCGGCAGAGCAGAGCTTACCGGTGGGGCTTTCGAGGAGGGCGAGGGCGCGGGGGCCGGAGGAGAGCGCGCTGTAGAGGAAGGACATGAACTCCGACTGGATCGGGTACGGCGCGAAAGGGAACGCCGGGAAGTCCTGCCGCGGCGGCGGCGGCGGCGGCATTTTGGCGAGCGCGCGCTTGTGCGGTGGGTTTGGTGGGGGTTTCCCGCGGGATTGAAGACAACCAGAATACCCAATTTCGTTCTGGTGCTGTGGGCGGTGGGCTACTGGGCTGAAGAGCAGGCTGTGGGCCAAATAAAGCCTTGTACGGATGCTAAACTGAATACATTTACGTATACTCATTTTTTTACGGCAGATTTTGGTATTCACCTGAATATCGGTGACCCATAAAATGTCACTGACTCGGAAAAGGGTGGCAAGATTGCCTCAATTGTGGTAGGGCATCTCCAAAGTTGTCCCCTAAAATGGACATACTATTTGTTTGTAGACGAGTCCGTGGACAATGATAGGGAGCCGGCCATTGAAACATATCCATCAAACTGTTAGACACATCTCAAAATGAAATTTAATCAAAATGGACAAATTTCATGCAAACCAATTGATTTTCATTCAAATTGGACCAAAGTCATGTCATTTTCGATATATTTCATCAAACAAAAGCGGATGTGACATTTTTTTACATACAAAAACCTAGTCTAGATCTTCGTCGACTGTGGAGGGGTCCGTGTCCCACGTACTGTCTTCCCCATGCCCGGTGAGCTCAACGGCCATCAGGAAGTGAAGTTACGGGTCGCCGGGAACGTGCCCAGATGGGAGACGAGCGAACCGCGCGGGCGGCTAGAATGACGCAGAGACATTTCCATCCATGATCGCCTGCGCCGCCTCCGCATCCTCCTCTGCAGCGATCGTGTTGCAGCCAGTGTGAGTGCTACGTGCGGCCTTGTAGAGCGCCCGCTGGTGGTCGGCGAAGTTTGGGTCCTCCAAGACCATGGCGGCCACAGCCTCCTCGCTAGCTGGTGATGCACAAGGAGGGCGCGAGGTTGCAGCGTTAGTCCTCCTGCACCAGTCAAAACACCGATACTCGGCGGCACCTCCGCCATGATGGTGCTAAAGTGTGTATGCGCCTACTTCATGGTGAAGCCGGCATGGAACGGTGCATGCGCGGACACCGCCTCATCGTCGGGTCGTCGTCACTCACCTCCGGCGAGCTCGCAGGCAAGCCGACCTATATCCGTCGCACATAGGAATGAGTGTATGTGCGTATGTACGAGCGCTTGTGTGTGTGCTATGTGTTAAAAAAAGTCCGAGACCGACGTGCACGGTCGTTTTGAGAATCCGTGTCTTACACATGCTCTTAGTACATGAACCAAACATGTGCTGTCAAAAACAAAGAAAAAACATTTCCTAAAAAAAGAAAAACATGGCCATACCATGATACCAACACCCATGCAGTGATGCAGGGGCATCCGTAAGCCTCGAGCGTGCTGCCGTTCTCCCATCCCGCTGTGGAACTCCATGTGGTGCGGCACGGTTCAGACGGCGACGTTGGCGCCGCGGCACAGCCGCACAGGCGCGACGGCAGAGGGACTCCGGCGCGGGCTGCGTGCCATGTTGCTGGTTTCACCGTCAGCCAGACAGCATGTTCCGTCGCGCCTCTAACTAGGGCGAGCAGTCACTTTCAGAATCAGAAGAGACCGCCGCGTGTGCGGTGAGTCACGACGTGTGGATGACTGGATATACGGATGGCTGCCGTACGGACGCGACCTGGCGCCTGGTGAGCATCACATTCACATCACAGCATGTGATTCTGGGCTGGCACGCGCCGGCTAGGACCTCCGTAGCTAGCGCCGGAATCTTCACTGACTGCCGCGGGCAGCGAACAGCAACGAGACGGTCCAAAGTACGGCCGTAATTCTGTATTAAGTTGTTGGTTATTAGTCACAGTACCAGCGTGCTCGTACTTGTATTCTTCGGACATTCGTTGAGTTGGTTTTCAGATCAGGTGTGGACAATGAACAGAGGAGAGCATACGTGAGTGCGTGCGTGCATGCGTAAAAAAATCCTTCGATGTCATTCTCTCCCACGACATGCACCTCGTGAGGACGCCCGATCAGTATGCGGGTGATGAAGTTTTGCGATGGTCCTTACAAGTATTTTGGTACATGTACGGCACATTCTCTTCTTTCTCTGCTTTTCTTCCGATGCTATCTGTACTCTCGAGTGCTGATAATGAAAATGGGTAATTAGTTAGTCCCCTTTTTATGATGAATGTGGGCAAATTAAGTTTTCTCTATGTGGACAAATTAAGTACTCTAGTACCAAACTCACAACCCTGAATCGCCATCATTCCTGCCGAACGTGTAGCGCCACGGCAATACAAGCAGGTTCAAGCATAAGGTTTTGCTTGTTCGTTTCATATCAAACCTAGACGGACGCTCCCACGCTCCCACGCTTCGCCGGCAGCCACTCCGGCCCGGCGTCCACCTCCTCCGCGGCGCCGCCGCTCCTCGTCCTGCCTCGCAGCATGGAATCTCTCTCCCCGCCGTCCTCGTCAGGCCGTCCCCGTGCTCTCCGCTGGCAGGAGTCGAGCCCCTCCTCTGCGGGATCTGATCGGGCGGGCTCCGCTCCCCCGTCCTACCGGCAGGTGCTCTACAGCGGGCGCTCGCCCGTCGCACCCCCTTACGCCCCGCAATGTCGCCAGAGCCCCCCCTTCCGTCATCCCCGCGCACCCAGTCTGTGGCCCGGCGCGGCCCGTGGTCTGAGATCCACCGGGCACGGAAGGCTTCTGCCTTCTTTGTCCACCCTCGCCCCCCGGAGGGGTTTATCATTGGGTTCGCCGACCGCGAGACGAGGGCCAGGGCGGCGGCCGCCCGTGTTAGTTCGCCCATATTCCGCCTTTTGCTCCATCCTTGGAGTAGCAGCACCGGTGGGGAGCCGGTTCGTGTGGTCTTCCGTGTCGACATCGAGATCGTCGGGATTCCAAAGCATGGTTGGCACCGATCCTCCGCGGAGATCCTGCTCTCGCCGTTCTGCTTGATCGAGCACCTAGCTCCGGAGGCTCGCGACGGCCGGGACATGCCGGTGTTCCGCCTCAGCACCTGGACCGCCAACCTTGATGCCATCCCGAGAGCCTCCGAGCTGTTGTTGCCCGAGCCTAGCGCCCTTGCGCCGGACAATGACCCCGACCGTGTCTCCAACTTTGTTGTCAGTTTGATCCGCTTTTTCTGTCTCCATCCATGTCGCCCACTCCGAAGATTTTCGGCTTCCTGTCATCCCGCCGCCGCCTCCCCCTCCGCGTTCTCCGGGAGGGGATGGTGGCCCTGCGCCCGGGTCACCGCCCCTTCCCCCTCCTGGGCCCAGAAGCACGTCTTCCCTAGCCACGGCAATGGCGCATGGAGGTCTGATCGCCGCTGGGCCGGTGGCGGGTCCGGTGGGCACCGCAGGAGCGCGCCGCCGCCATTCAAAGGCTGGCATGGCATTCTCGGGCAGCACCCTATGGCCGGCTGATGAGGTTGGCATGACCTCTCCGGAGGAGTAGTATTTTGGTTTTTTTTGTTGTAGTTGTTTTTATGTGGTGCTCTTGGACGTCGATCTTTTGATGTGCAAAAAGTAATGGGAAAAAATGAAAAAGTCGGCGACCGTAGTTTTTTGATGACTTGGTTGAATGAGCTTCACTGCTCCATCACATATCCCCGAAGACATTGGCGTGTCTGCGGACATATGATGGTGTTCATTTTAGTGGGACGAAATAACTTTTACATGTCAGATTTACTTTTTTTGAAAACTTGTCAGATCTAGTGTTAAGAGTTGAGTTGGGGTGTTGGCACCGAACCGTATTAGGGAAACTCCAACGCACGACCCCAAATCGCATGGCCACGTCCGTTTGGGGATAAATAGACAGAACAGACAGCCTAACACGCGGGAGCAAATAGACCAATGTCCATTTTTGGTCCGCTTTCGACTCATTCCCGGCCCAAATTTTGGCCTCCCTTGCGTCGGTACGGACAGCGCGTGAACGGGCGGGATGCACGCCCTTGTCCTCCGCTGGCTCGCCCGTCGGGGGCACACCCGTCCACTTTCCCTCCATTTTGCCCAAAACCCTCCCACACGCCCCCTCCCCCTCCCTCCTTCATGGTCGGTGGCCCAACGAATCCCGGCGACCCGTCCGTGGCCGCGCACCCCGCGATGAAGAATAAGGCTATGAAGAAACCACGGCTGGAGCTCACACCGGCTGATCTCGCCAAGCTCGTCGCCGAATCGGCCAAGAGGATGAACCGGCGGACAAAGGTGGCGGAGAAGAAGGCCGCTGCCGACTATGCCGCCGAGGCGGCCGTGCAGCGTGCCGTGCAGCACCAGGGCAACATCGATGAAAAGGAGTCCGTCGTCGCCAAGGTGCACACCCTCCTCATGTTAGGGTTGTGTCGATCCCCGCCGGCCATTCTCTCGGTCGCTGCCATGGCCGCGACTAGCACGGGCTCGTGGGCGGTTTGTCCTCCACAGCACCGGTCCTCGAGCTCGTTAGTCGCAGCCGAGATGCCAGGGTCTCGTGCGCTGCCGCTGCATGGCCATGGGAAGACACAGTTCTCTACGTCGTCGAATTGTAGCGTGGTCGCTCCGCGCGGGGGTCATCGACCTCAACCTGACGCTGGGGTATAGTGGCGCTGGCCAGCCGTCCGACGGGACGCAAAGGAAGCAACCCCGGACGATTCCTTCGGCCAACATGGTTGGCGCCCGCAAGCTGTTCGAGGAAATACCACTGCCGACGCCGACGGCCGATGACCGACAACCCTGACAACGCGGCGTTCATGGAGAACATCATCTTCGAGGGCCGTGGCGAGGCCTTCTACGTCGGCGGCCAAGGCCAAACTTTCGATCCCGACGTGACCCAAAGCCTGACGGCCGTGGCCAATATGGTGACACTCAATTTGTCATCCAATATGATGAAGATGAGGATGACATGCAACTCGTGGCATGAAGATGATGACTTGTATTGTGAAGATGAGGATGAATGGGTCGACATTGTGGACGAGCCATTGGTGTTTATTGATGACCTCACCCAAAGAAGGCCCGAGGCACAAAAGAGGAGGCAAATCATTCGCACAGGATCATACACCCAAGATGAGGACACTTTGATTTGCGGGTGTTGGGATGGAGATAGGCCAAGATCCGATGAAAGGTGCCGAGCAAAAAGGATCCCTCTTTTGGACGAGAGTTCACAAAACCTTCCATGAGTGAAGGAAGTTTGCCCCCTACCAATTTGCGAGCACTCGCGGCATCAACTCAATCCAAAAGAGATGGGGGTTCATTCAAAAAGAGTGCAACAAGTATTGTGTCACACTTGAGAGTTTCGAAGCCCGTCCCATGAGTGGCCTAGGCCTTGGTGACTTGGTATGAACCTCTCGTTTTTTCATCTTGTTTCCTTTCATATTGGCATGCCATGTTTCATGCATCATGTGTCCTTCCATGTTACAATTGTGGCCGCATCTTTCATTGTATAGGCATTTCAATCTTTGGAAGCCTTCAAGGCCCGTCACAAGAACAAGCCATTTACTCTCACACATTGTTGGTCACTCATCAAAGATTGCCCCAAGTTCAAAGATCAATATGCCGCTCGTAAGAAGAACGAAGGGAAGACGGTCGTGGCTGATGAGGGAGACTTGCTCAAGAGGCCAAGGGGCAAGACAAGCTCGAAGGCCGACGAGAAGTGTGATGCGTCTTCCATGGCCTTGCAAGGAACTTTGGAGAAAATGATGAGTCGAAAGGAAGTGAGGGTGGAGAGGACGAGCAAATGAAGATATACCAGAGCTCAAACCGAAGAAGCTTGACATGGAGGAGGCCGCGAAGAGGAGGAAGCTTGACATTGAGGAGGCCGCTCAACTCAAGAAGCTCGAGATCGAGACCACCAATGCCCACACCAAAGCAAAAGAGGTGGCACTCGTGATCATGAGCGTCGACAACAACAACATGTCGCCGGAGAGGAAGACTTTGTTCACGAACAGGCAGAAGGAGATGTTCGCCTGTGAAGACGTGAACTAGGTGAGACCTTAGCCATGGACTATGACCGTTCATTTTGAATGTTGGCATGGAGCGTCGGCTGTTGGCTTTGTTGCCGGTATAAAAAACTTATTCATTTTGAAGGGTGGCTCGTGTGCCGGCTGTTGGCTTTATTGCTGGCGTAAAAAAAATATCCATTTTGAAGGCTGGTCGGTGTGCCGGCCGCTGACCTTGTTACTGGAGGGTGACCATATGTAGGCCGCTCGCTTTGTTGTCGGCCGGCATGGACCATGGCCGCTGGCGTGAAGTATACCCGCTGCCATTTAGCTACATCTTTTGTTGTTTTTTGGATTTGCATGCACGGGGATCAGATGCGGCCGCGTGTTGGACGCAAACCCGACGCATCCACAATTCCGGACGAACATGGCTCATTGTCATCCCAACCGGACAAAACTGAAACTGATGAAACAGACGTCGGATTTGGCATCGAGTTGGAGTTCCGTTATTTTATCGTTTTCATAGTTTTTATAATATAAGAGCGTTTTTGACGCTAGGCGGGAGTACTCGTGTTCGAGGCCTGACACACGCGGCAGTGCGTTACGGGGGGGACACCAGCACGCACGCGGCCGGAATAAATGGATCCGTCAACACGAGGTCCCTCCCTCGCGTCGGGACAAGCGCTTGGATCCCCGCAACCGGCCGCGCGCCACGACGCCCCGCGCGTGGCATGGCGTCGCGAGAGGTCTCTGGCTCGCTCGCTCGATCGTTCGCTCTTCTTCACCGCGCGTACTCTACGAGGCCCACAGCCCAGTCCGTGGGCCCGGGCGTGGCGCGGCGAGAGGCCTTCCCCGCACGCCAGTCGGGCAGGCGGAGGCCCACCGGCCAGCACAGTGCAGTGCGGCAGTACAGTACAGTAGCACCCTGCCGTACTGTAGCTAGGTGTACTACTACTCCCAGGCCACCGCTCAAAAAAAAAAAAACTAGGTGTACTAGCAGTGGGGAGCGATTTCCGCCGTTGGTTCCCCCGGTGATGTGTCGGGGCAGCAGCGGTGCCGTTGCACTGTTGAAAGCACGGGCGTCCAGGTGAGTCGAACGCGCCGGGCCAGCCAGCACGCACGCCGCGCGTCCGTCCGTGCGCGCGTTAACTGACTGCAAAAGGGGGGAGCGAAGCCGACGGCGGCGAGCAGAGGCCAGTTGTCGGATCCGGTCGTGCGCCAGCGTATTTCACGGCGAGGGCAAGCTGTGGGCGTCTGTCGAGACCTGAAGGCAACAAAAGCCGCGACGGACGCGGCCAGCGGCGGACGGTGGCGCCGGCGGTAGCGTGGCGGGCGGAAAGGCGGGCGGGAGGCGTGCGGCGAGGGCCAAGCGAGGGGACGGTGCGGGGGGCGGTAGCGGTACCGTCCGTCCTGCGCTCGCACATGGCCGGGCATGGGGAACGGTGGGGGTGGGGATAGCGCCAAGAGGGAAAGAGAGTAACGTAGCGAGAGTCCAGTCCGGGCCATGCCATGCCATGCCGCCCTCACGCTACGCCCCGTGCTCCCTCCCTCTGCTGTCTCGGCTGCTCCACACCGTCCGTTCTCTCGCAGTGCAGTGGGACGCCAACGCCTCGGCCCGCTTTATATGCCCCGCCCTCCACATCACCACAGCCCCCGAACTCAACGGCTCCACCGTCTCTCCTCTCTCTCTCTCACCCCCCTCGCCACCACCACATCAGCGGGGCCACCCCCCGGCCTCTTCCTCCCTGCATTTGATTGATCCGTCGCTTGCCCGGTCGCCCGTCGATCCGTTTACCCGCCGTCCGTCCGTCCCCGGCAGCCGCGCCGCAGGTAACAACACATTTCCCTCCCTCCTCCCCCCCTTGTGGATTAATTTGCGTTCCGGTGATGCGTAATGGCGTTGAAAGGTGGCGGGCGGGCGCTGCCTGTTCCTCCCGCCCGGACTCCGCCGCGCATTAATGCCGCCCCATTCCGGCGCGGGCGGGGCATGGGAGGGGCGGTGGACCGATTGGGCGGGCGGCGGTGCGTGCAGGTGGGGGCGCCCGTGAGGGAGGTGAGGCGAGTGAGTGACACCGCGCGCGCGCGGCGCCGGCGGCGTGGTTGGTGGACCAGCCGCCGGCGAGGAGGAAGGAGGACGGATCTTGTTGCCGACTTAATTTCAGGATCACGGCCGCTCGGTTTCTCATCAACGGCAGCAGTACTACCATGTTGATTTACAGTTACTAGTTTCCTCTTGTCTGAATTAACTGATGCCAACGACTGAATATCACTTCACTCGTCGCTGTAAAAGGGAGGAGGCTCGCCGGAGATTGGGGTCCTCCTTTCCTCTCCTCGATCTCTACCTGTGCCCAGTGCTGATTTGAGCATTTGTTTTGCGTTCCCGACGACAGGAAAATCGAGTCCTCCTTGGATCCTGCGCGCCCTGCTTAAATTTCTTCAAATATTGCGGCTTCATCATCGCCGCTGCCTTGAAAACAGCACTACTCACATGTGCATCTTTCCTCGTGTCCACAACAAGCTCCCGTCCCGGAACTCAGCACACTTGTGCAGTGAAATCCGGCTGAAAGTCTTCTTTTCCACTTGCAAAGTTCATGGGGATATTCTGCCTTGCTTCCTTGTGAGTTCAGAAGGGGAAACAGCAAAGGAAGAACGCCAGCCACAAGATCAGAGGGTCGTCTCCTGGTTCACGTGACCCTGCCCTGAAAAGTCACAAAGTCCTTGGCACCTTTCCCACTCTTCCACTAGTCCTTTTTCCCATGATCATTGTTCTACGCTACTGAACTTTACAGAGGGCCGTGACCCGTGAGAGAGAGAGTGAAAAAAGCCCGTGCTCTTTTTTGCTCGCTCGACCTGTAAATTCATCTGTGATTTGGGCCAAGTAATGTGCAGTGAACGGATTCTCAAGGTTCCATGGTTGCTGATGCTTCTGAACTTCTCATCTTGTTGCAGTTGCAGGTGGACTGCGAATGTCATCGATGCAGTTCAGCAGCGTGCTGCCCCTGGAGGGCAAGGCGTGCGTCTCCCCCGTCAGGAGAGAGGGCTCCGCCTCCGAGCGCCTCAAGGTCGGGGACAGCAGCAGCATCAGGCACGAGAGGGCCTCCAGGAGGATGTGCAACGGCGGCAGGGGCCCCGCCGCCACCGGCGCGCAGTGCGTGCTCACCTCCGACGCCAGCCCGGCAGACACCCTTGTAAGTTTCCTTTCCATCCCAGTCAGTTGATGATCGAGTTGCCAATGGAACATCTCTGAATTTCTGATGCAAAAACACCTGCAGGTTCTCCGGACGTCCTTCCGGAGGAATTACGCCGATCCGAACGAGGTGGCGGCCGTCATACTCGGCGGTGGCACCGGGACTCAGCTCTTCCCACTCACAAGCACAAGGGCCACACCTGCTGTAAGATGACACATTTCATCATGCAGTTCTATGTTTTTAACCGTCTTGCTCTTTTTCTCTATTTTAAGTTGATTGTTTGACACTGGTACATCTCAGCTGCAGAAATAAATTCTAAAAAATCTCTGTCATTTGCAGATATGTTGTAGATGATTTCCCAGTTTTAGATAGATAGGAATGAGAAAATTTCATTTAAATTTCACTTGTCATCTATCTGCACATGGCAATTGATTTGGATAGGAACAGTTGAAGTACAGCTCATTCAGTAGCAAGGTTTCTACATTGTGCTGTGTTTAAATCATTATTAGCAGCAGTGGTTTCTGTAGCCGGACCCGATGATGCCCCCCACTTTAACCGGCATGATGTCAACCTCAAGGCTATCAGTGGCCATCCATGTAGCCCGTCCAGTCATCTTCCGATCGCCAGCCTGAATCTTGTTCCTTTCCCTTTGTTGCATTGCTCAGGTTCCTATTGGAGGATGTTACAGGCTCATCGACATTCCCATGAGCAACTGCTTCAACAGTGGCATCAACAAGATATTCGTCATGACCCAGTTCAACTCGGCCTCTCTTAATCGTCACATTCACCGCACCTACCTCGGCGGGGGAATCAATTTCACTGATGGATCCGTTGAGGTAGTTAACCTCAGCTTATTAGCTTGTACTCAACTTTTTTTATGATCTTCATCTTGATCTCTTGGGCTTTTAGCTGACTACAGCACATGTTGACTGACACACCTTTTTGC
Source organism: Aegilops bicornis (assembly GCA_021605145.1). Classification (NCBI taxonomy): domain Eukaryota; kingdom Viridiplantae; phylum Streptophyta; class Magnoliopsida; order Poales; family Poaceae; genus Aegilops; species Aegilops bicornis. The sequence goes on along the minus strand of CM038669.1, from coordinate 680,723,880 downwards.
AACAAATAGGTATTGGCCGCGACGCAAATGCCCGGGGAGGCTGCTGGATGGTTCCGCGGAACAGCGGACGCCGTCAGAAAATTTATCTGGGTGCTTGAGGTGAGAAGAGTACTATCTAGGAGCACATGGCCCTCCTTGCACCTCATACTTGTACATCTGGATCTGTTAAAGTAAATGCTTATTGTGTTCTGTCTACCTCTCCAGGACTATTATAAGAATAAATCCATAGAGCACATTTTGATCTTGTCGGGCGATCAGCTTTATCGCATGGATTACATGGAGCTTGTGCAGGTTTGTGATGTTCTCTTTAACCAGCTCTAGTGTATGTTCTGTTTTGAACTGGCTGACCAAGCTGTGGCATACATCCTTTACAGAAACATGTGGATGACAATGCTGACATTACTTTATCATGTGCCCCTGTTGGAGAGAGGTATTAACTATTCTCGTACATCCCAGATCCTTACTTATGAGTTGTATCCTCCTTTTGGTGAAGTTGCACTGCATCCTGATTTGCTTTTCTTTGTTTTGGAAGCCGGGCATCTGAGTACGGGCTAGTGAAGTTCGACAGTTCAGGCCGTGTGGTCCAATTTTCTGAGAAGCCAAAGGGTGCCGATCTGGAAGCGATGGTTAGCACTCATCTTAGCTCACTGTGTCATATATATGCCTAAAGATATAACTATCTTAAATAAGTTGCAGTATCTGAAATTTGAGCCATTGATCATTGCAGAAAGTGGACACCAGTTTTCTCAATTTCGCCATCGACGATACGGCTAAATATCCATACATTGCTTCTATGGGAGTCTATGTCTTCAAGAGAGATGTTCTGCTGAACCTTCTAAAGTAAGAACCTGCTCTTGTGACGATGTCGTTGTCCTGTCGGTCTGAATTCTAATATCTGCATTCTCAGGTCAAGATATGCAGAACTCCATGACTTTGGGTCTGAAATCCTCCCGAGAGCTCTGCATGACCACAATGTACAGGTAAAGTAACGGCGTGAGCTTCATTCATTGTTTCTGTTGGGGAGGTAGCACTGCATGAAATGCAGTCTGTAAAACTATTTCCTATGTGTTGCATTAAGTGGCCATTCATTTAACTCTGTTTTTGTCAGGCTTATGTCTTCACTGACTACTGGGAGGACATTGGAACAATCAGATCCTTCTTCGATGCAAACATGGCCCTCTGCGAGCAGGTGCCATTATCTTTTTGGGTGCTTTCCAAATTTTACCTCGGTTGTGCTAATATGATAACTGAGAAATGATAAAGTTACATTAAGACTCTTCACTTGATACATTTTTCAGTATTTTCACACATTTTCTTCATTGCAGCCCCCAAAGTTCGAGTTTTATGATCCGAAAACTCCCTTCTTCACCTCGCCTCGATACTTGCCACCAACAAAGTCAGACAAGTGCAGGGTACGTGTTAGAATGGACCTGCGATTCAGACTATTCCATACAGGCCTCAGTGGTAAGCATCTGATATGGATTCTTCTGTGTGCAGATCAAAGAAGCGATCATTTCGCACGGCTGCTTCTTGCGTGAATGCAAAATCGAGCACTCCATCATCGGCGTACGTTCACGCCTAAACTCCGGAAGCGAGCTCAAGGTATGTTTCTTCGCACCGAATTAATGCATGTGGTGCATGTCAACTGTAAATTATCCGTTGTCTGAACGCTGTCACTCTTCTGAATGGTGGTTGTTTGCAGAACGCGATGATGATGGGCGCGGACTCTTATGAGACCGAGGACGAGATCTCGAGGCTGATGTCGGAGGGCAAGGTCCCCATCGGCGTCGGGGAGAACACAAAGATCAGGTGAGAGAGACTGATCTGTATCTCAGAAAAACACGTACCGTTCGGCGCAGGTGACACATTATCTCTGACACATTTTGCGTGGATACATTGCAGCAACTGCATCATCGACATGAACGCGAGGATAGGAAGGGACGTGGTCATCTCAAACAAGGAGGTAACATACCCTCCTTCAGAGTTTTAAACCTGGTCCCAAAATTCTGAAGAAACAACACTTGTCTCTGAAACCATGCCATTTCTGTCAGGGGGTGCAAGAAGCCGACAGGCCGGAGGAGGGGTACTACATCAGGTCCGGGATCGTGGTGATCCAGAAGAACGCGACCATCAAGGATGGCACCGTCGTGTAGAGCGCCGCCGGGCCGGCGCAACGGGGTTCTGCGACAACCTCTGCGCTGCGCTGATCGTCGTCGTCGTCGTCGTCTCGAGGCCGGGGCTGAAGAAGTGACCCGGGGACGGGAGGCGTTTGAGGCTTGAATGACCGAGACTGAAAGAGAAGGCGCGCGCAGGCAGCATTAGTAGTAAGTAGTAAGTAGTAAGTAGCAGTGGAACAAAGTAATAGTCGTTCGTTTTTCCCCTGTAATAAATAAGAAGAGGCTGTGTGTTGAGGTAAAGAAGTGGCAGCGAGCAAACAAACTCCCGGGGGATGTTCGTGTAAATAAAACTCTTATCTAGACTTGCGGAATTTTCGGGGGTTTTCCGTCGCCTTTGTCGACCGATGTTGCTTTCGCGTGGTGGTTTGCTTTATCTATGAAGCGGGGCGAAAGCCTGTTTCGAGACCCTGCCACCTTGCTAGCGCTTTAACTAGAGGGATGGGAGCTGTCTTGAATAACTTTTCGTGAGGCCATACTCTCTGCATGTAATGCTATCAAGGCAATGTACCAGGCAGCTGCTACCTTCAAGCTTTTTGTTCCTCTCGATGGAATTAGATGAATTGCGCAGGTACCAACTTGAACCTCCTCTATTGCACAAGGGTAATTAAGAATGAGATTTTTCTTGAAAGAAAATGAAATATTTGAGCTGAGCTGCAGACTCTGCTGTAATTGCGAGGCACATCCTCTTGTTAACCATAGGAAATTTTTTGCCTTGCACTGCCTTCGACTTTAGCCATAGGATGGGGGATGAACGCGGCGATGATGGACGCGGAACTGTACGAGACCGAGGACGAGATCTGGAGGCTGGTGTCCGAGGGCCACCGGCGTCGGGGAGGGAGAACACAAAGAGCAGATGACGGAGACTGACCTGTATCTCGAAACAACACGCGCTGTTCGGCACAGATGACCTGAAACTTCTGTGGGTGCATTGCAGCGGCCGCATCATCGGCATGAAGGCGAGGATAGGAAGGGACGTGTTCATCGCCAACAGAGAGGGGGTAAGATACACACATAGATAACATCTATAAAGCGAGACGAAAGCCTATTTGTTGACGCTTTTGCCAACTATCGGGCGGCTTCAGAGCACCGGCATCAGTGCTAATCAACATCCCCGAGTATCAGGGCATGGCATGTTTGCCACTGAAGGTGGAAATGACCGCATTCCGAAAAAGTTGAAGCGCAAAGAGAGAAGCGACTCTCGGGGTGTCGTTCTCCCTTCCAAACCTCCGATGGCAAACACCGCCACCGCAATGGCGGTGTTTGCCACCAGAGGTAGGAACAATCGTGTTCCGGAAAATTGGAAGCGCAAAGAGAGAGGCGACTGCCCCAGCTACCAGCGTTCTCCCTTCTGGAGCCCTTCTCTGCGGACTCCTCTCCTCCTGGTGGCCTCATGGCCGTCGGCAATTAGGGTTTCGGGGTTCTTCCCCTTGGCCTACGTCGACGTTGCAACCTACCAACACAGGCGACCCGACTTTCATCTCAAACTCAACCAGAGACAAGAACCAGGTAATCTTTCAACTTTTTTATCTTCAACTCCACCACCACAATCAAGGTGCCTATTAGAAGTCCTGCTACTAGACTGCTACCAATGCCTGGACCATCACGATTCATTTCCAGAACAACAGAGCTCTCTCTTCCAACTGAACCCACTTCAAGTCTACCCTCTAGAATGGTGCCTAGATCAAGCTGCCTATTTACAGCAATATCCAATGGAAAGAACCAACAATATGGCTATGCAACTAGCAAAATGAATCCGGCTTCTGTCCATCCATCCATCCGTCCATCACTCCCACCCTAGCGCTCCTCCGAGGTGAACTTGTTCCAAGCATCCTGCGACACGATACAAAGGTCCTATTAGTTGGGAGTGCCATTCGAATGCTTTGAACAAATCTGATGGAACTTTAGAAAAGATGGTATGGGATGGCAGAATGTCAGACTGGAGCAGCAAAAATAGCTGTTCCAAGTAGCTTAGCACAGACCTTTAGAAGATCGAAGACTTTCTCGCAGATGTACTTCTGCCTGATCGTCGCGCCCCTTTGCTGCACCTTGTCTGGATGGACGCAGAGAGTCGCCTTCCTGTAGGCTTTCTTCACGGCGGCGGCTGTGATGAGGTCGGTAAGCGGCACTGGTTGCCAGCCACTGTCAGCTCCAAGGATCTGTCAAGGGGGGAAAGGAAGAAGCACCATGATATTTTTTTTCCTTTGCATCTGATCATACGTATCTGCATAATTGATCTACAGATGCGTGATGCTCGAAACAAACGGCGGCTTACATATTGCAGAGTGGACAACAAGGCTCTCAGGTTTCCTTCCTTTCCATTCGACCACCTCTTGACCTCCGGGTCCAGGAAATCGGCCAACCTCTGAAAGATCAAGAACAAATGCCAGGCCATGAATAAAAATGTCGATGCGGTGAGAGGATTGTTCTTCTGATCGAATGTCTTACATTCTTCTCTGCCTGTTCTCTTTGAGCCATCAGGTCACGCATGTTCTTCTCCGCGAGTGCTTTTGACTGCAAATTGGCAATGCATGTCAGCACAAAAACTACTCCAAAAAGGATACAGAAGTAGAACTAGATAAAGAAGAAAGCATATATACCACACGCTCAGTTGTGCGTTGATGCCTCTCAATTCTTGCCTTATGCCTTAAAGCCGACTCGGAATCAACCACTACAGCCAACAAATACCATAGATCAACAAATCAGAAGAGGAAATAGAATTGTTGTTGACTCACCAATTCATACATGGAAACCATATTTTTAGTTAGGAACATAAATTGCATTTTGCTTACTGGAAAAAATAATGTTGCATGCACTACAACAAAATATGAGGAAATAACAAGTACCTTTGTTACTAGAATCTGTGTTTCGTACGAAACCACTGGAAGTTGCCCTCTGAAACTGATTGTCCTGTCGAACATCCTGCTCATCCAGAACCAGGGTTTGAATCTAGTTAGTATTTTGAATAAATATAACAAACAATAGTAATAATCACATGGTAATATTTGAAGCTCCTTCACTATATCAGACAAAATACTATACCAACAAACACCACTTACCTTGGAAGAGGATCTGATTTGTTCTCTGCGTTCTCTTGCCTCTGCAGCAGCCTTCTCGGCCTTGGCCTTCTTAATCGCCCTCTCCCGAGCTTCTGCAGTTGCTCGCTCGACTGCAGCCCTTTCTGCTTTTATCCGAGCTTCAGCATTTGCCCTCTCTTCTTTTAGCTTGGCCTCTGCAGAAGCCCTTTGCCGTGCTGCCGCAATCCTTTCCAACGCCATTTTTTCTGCCTTTTCACGAGCTTCATTAAAAGACCTCTCGTGAGCTTCTCTTATAGCTCTTTCAACAGCCTGGGCTTCTCTTGTAGCCCTTTCAACAGCAAGCTTATCCTTTTCCCTTTCCTTCTCCCTCTCCCTTTCCTCCTCTTCCAATTTTTTCCTTCCACTGATTTCGGCATTTTCTTTTTCTTTCTCCAATATCTTTTGCCTCTCTTTTGCTTCTTCCAGTCTTCGAGAAGCCTCTTTGTCCTTCTCTCTTTCCTTTTCTGTTATACTCCCCCTCTCTTTGGTTCTCTGAACCCTAGGTGTCTCTTTTCCTGACACCTCAGCGGAAACTGGGGATGGCCTTTCTGCAGGTTTTGGTACACTGTCACTCTTCTCTAAATGAGAATGTTGATGCTTTGGTTCTGCCTTTGATATCCTTTCTCTAGAGTCCTTTCCTTCCATTTTATTTACCCTGCTTTTCTCTTCTTCAGATGTTGTACATCTTTCTGTTGGTAATTCTCTTTCTGCTTCTTTGCACACCTCTTTGGTCTTGTGAACACCAGGAACATTTTCATAAGATGTCTGAGAAGTAGCGCTGTCACTCTTCTCTAGAGGAGAATGTTGATGCTTTGATTCTGCCTTTGATATCCTTTCTCTAAAGACTTTCTCTTCCATTCTATTTACCCTGACATTCTCTTCTTCAAATGTTGTAGGTAATTCTCTTTCTGCTTCTTGGCATGCCTCCTTGGTCTCGTCAGCACCTGGAACATATGCATTAGATGTCTGAGAAGTAGCAGATTCTACATTTTGAGGTAATTGCTGCAAGCCAGTAATCATTTCTGGACAGGAAGTTGGCTCATCCTTTGTATTTACTGTTAATCTGGTGGGACCATCATTAGCAGATTTGATGGTAACTTCATCTCCAGAACTCGCTGCACTGCCCATTTCGTCAACTGTTATATTACCCTGTGCATCCACAACACTTTCTCCTTTGTTGGTATCAGATGCAGATGTTGTTGGCTCCTCCTGGTTAGCATGGGTTGATTCTTCTTCAGCATCTGTCTTCACACTGTTTTCGGAGGAAGAGTTTTCTGCTTCTTTCCTTTCACAATCGGACTCAAGTCTATCAGTACCATGAGCTGACTCTGCTTCAACATCTGTCTTCTCACTGTTTTCTGAGCGGGGTTTTTCTGCTTCTTTCCCTTTACCATCAGACTCAAGTCTATCAGTCCCTTCTTCTGTTCTATTTTTCACTTCGACAGGCCCTAATGAACCCTGGATTTCTTGATCAAGGTCTCCTTTAATGAACTTGCTGGCTATCTCAAATACGTTCAGCATGGTTGATACTACCGGATTATTGGTTTGCTGAGTAATGTCACTCTCTTCAGGACACTCAACATCCTCATCTGGAATTGACTCTTCAGAATGTGCGTGTGGACGAAGTTCCACCTCACCTTCAACTTTCTCTACTTCGGAGATTAGCGATTCACGGGGTACTTCAATTGTCTTCTCATTTTCATTATGTAGGTAAGATTCACCGACAAAACTAAACTTTTCCCTGCCATAAGTTTCAGCTTCAAGCTCAGATTTACTCTGTACCCTTGGAGAAGCTTGAGTTACACAAGATCCTTCAAGTTCCTCTAAAATCAATGATTTAATTTGACTTGCCTGGGAATTACCAACATTAGCAACTTCTGAAAGTTCTTCTGATGCTTTACTACTCCCCGAAATGCATTGCATCTCATCATCATATCTTAACTCTAGTCCCCCTTCACTGTTTTTTGGCTCCTCTGATGTTCCTGTTAGTGAACCTTCACTCATACTACTGTTACCTAGATCAGTAGCATAGTTAGCAGAAGAGGAAGCCGATAATGAATTAGGAACGTCCTTGATGAAGTCTACTTTGGGAGTGATCTCACTCATACAAGGAAGCTCAAAACTCCCATCATGACTTCCTTCAGAATTTTCAACAATCAGAAGCCCCTCCAACTGAGTGTTATCAATACCTTTATGTGCCATATTGTCTGTAGAAGTTTCCAGAATTGTAGTATCCTCCCCTTTCTCCATTGGAACTGTACTGACTTCTTTCTGATTTTCCTCTTTCACTCCCAAATCGCTGGCACCACTAACATCCCACAGTTTTTCGTATCTTTCCAGGCCAGAGCCTTGTGTGGTAACTTTAGTTTTAGCCTTTTGGCCCTCGCTGGGTTCAGTGACAGGCTTTGATCTCTCCCAGTTATCTTCCTTCCCTCTGACTGTACCATTCTGGCATTTCTGATAATTCCCAGTGAGCTCAAAATATTCATCACCTGATCTCCAGTTACCTAATTTCTCTATATTACTGGAGGTTTGACAGGGCATGGTGTGAGTTCGCATCATCTGCTGAGGCTTCTTCAATGGCAGTACCATTTTTCCACTATCACCATGATGATTTGATCCGACTGTACTAACTTGTTGGTGCTTGTCAAACACAAAATTCTCAGAGTTGTTTTTGTCATTTGCTGGCTTTTTCACTGACAGGTTTTCTTCAAATGCATATACTTCTACAGGAGCCTTGATTTCTACAGATCTTGTGCTCCTATGATGACCTGGCTTCTTCCGAATTTTAAAACTGTCACCTTTTCTCTCCATCAGTTCCTTTGCAGCTCTTAGCCTAGCCTCAGCATATTCCATGGCCTCCTTCATAGCGGCTGCAGCAGAACTGGGATTGGCCTCAGTATTAGACAAAGCAGCATCAGCTCTTTTTTCAGCCCGAGCAAGCTTGGTACTTGCAGGGACCTGAACAGAAGTTGGAGTGCCACTGTGATTTGCAAAATGGAAGTCTCCTTTTGCTGCACTTTCTTTCTTGTTGAGCACTTTAGGTTGCTGTCCCAAAGGTGGTAATGGTACTTTTGGTTGTGTTTGCACAGTAGGAGTAGATACCCTCATAAATGCATAATCTGCAAAAGGTTTTCCGTTACTGGATGTTGCATGACTATCAGATTTCTGGTTACTTTCATTTGCAGAAACATTTTCGGAAAGAGGTGGACGTTCTGGTATGTGCTGCTTTTGATCGAAAGTGAAGTCACTCTCAGGACTTCTCAAATTGGCAGTTACAGAGGTTGACGGAGACTTCTTTCCTCTGTCTCCATTAGCCATTATACCATTATCCCTTTTTGAAACATGATTAGTTGTCGGGGCAGGTGAAAAATTGGAAGAACCAACCACATAATCGACTGAGGGGTGAACTGTGCAGGTAGTCATCTCAACTAGATCATCCGGTTTCGCTTGGGTAGTCTTGTAATATGACATGACGAATTCCCGACTATCCAGAAGTGAGGGGATTGGAGAAGGCTCATGCTCTTTAAAGTGTTGATGAAGTGTAGATTGCTCAGCATCCAGCCTAGATTCATTGTTTATCGATGATCTGTTAAAAATGAAATCAGTGATGGTTAATTTAGCAATAAATATGACTTGTGTACTTTATTCAGTCAAGTTCCAGAGTAAACAAACATCGATAAAATCATGGTAAACCAATTTCTTTTAGCAAAGGTAAATTTAGCAATGTAGAAGGACAGGACATTTATCGCATACCACAAATGAAAGAAAGAAGCTCTAAAAAATAACTGAAACTTGGCACAAGTAGAAAACAAAAAAATTGGTTATACACCGAGGAACTATCTACTTTTACATAACATAGTTTGGCACCACTAGGCATCCTTTTAAGGAATGTCTAAGCAATTCTGAACACAAGCCCATGCGAGAACTGATATATGCTTGTTTGAAAAGGTGTTGTCTAATTTCTTTTACTTTTATGTTCGCAGAAACATATATCAACATGTATGCTAAATTGTAGTATATTAAGATGCCACCTCAGGCATATAGACAGTCCATAGTAACACAATTGGTATAACCACTAAATCATGCAGTTTCAATATTCAGATGATATGATTCACCATAAATTTATGTTCGAATAACAAGGAACTGCAGATTTTTTTCTCCTAGATAGATGCACCTCACAACAACAAAAATGCATAGGTTGATTACAGACAGTAGATATCACAGATATATATATAACTAGTACAGCATAGTAATGTGACTCACTAGCTTCATCGGCATCATATACAGATCAACATTACAGAACATAGTTCACAGATTTCAGTACGTAGAGCTCATCAAGATAACCAACTACTTTAACCGACTACATTAATGTTACACAGTAGTGCTTCCCTGTCCTACCCCAACTTAATCAACCCCTGTTGTTTCTTATCATGTGATCTGTTTCTGCTAGTTGAGATGTTAGAGGTGGCCCGACGCCTTTACATAGTCTTCTCACTCCCGAATAATACATCTGTTGAACGCATTCATCTGTTGACATTGGCATTAACTAAAAAGAAAAAATGTATGAAAAGGTACTTTTTAGGCCAATTGTCAAATGCAGAGGGAAATCAACATGATCTCCATCTCCTATATCATAGGGTAGTCGTTCTGCTTGTCGTGTTCCAACCAGCAGTGGACTAGCAATGAAGCACGTAATGCTCATCGCAACACCAACTTCTTTAGCCTAGCTTGCGGAGCAAGAACATGGCACACTCATCAATAGCACTTCTTGCGGTGTGAAACATCAACCCCGCGTTCCACTTGTGATGTATTGGGGTTTTTGGCGGTGCATATGACACTGACCTGGCTGATTTCAGCTATATTGCTGAGCTCAAGTAGCTCGGCTCCTTCCACAAGAAGTGGTAGGAGACTTCTGCCCACAGGCTGCAAACGCAGCCCTTTGGCAAAATAATACAAGGTGAATGCCATTTTTTGGCGCTAAACGGTATGGTGGGACCCACTGTTATGACCTCCGCCAAAAAAAATGCGACATGTGCTGGGAAACAGCAGTCATAAAGATAAGTCCAGTGAGCAAATAAAGAAACACCTATTACTAGTCTAATACGACAAATAAGGATATTGTCTATTACCCTATCAGTGGGGGTTTTGGCGGTGCATGACACTGAGCTGGCTGATTTCAGCTATATAGCTGCGCTCAAGTAGCTCCTATAGGGAGCAAAATAACATAAGGGGAATGCCGTTTCTTGGCGCTAAACGGCAGGGTGGGACCCACTCTTATGACCTCAGCCAACAAAAACACGACATGTACTGGGAAAAAACTATCGTAAAGAGAAGTGATTTGAGCAAATAAAGAAACGCCTATTACCGGTCTGCGGCGACAAATGAAGACATGCCTATTAGCGGTCTAAAACGACAAATAAAGGCAAGCCTAGCCTATTACCAGTACGCCATCTACAACCGACAATTGAAGCACATCGAACCTTGCAGTATGGACATAATTACATGCACGCCCCACGTTCCTCGTCTGCTGGCCATGCAAGCTTTCATCATCTCTGAGACTACATGGTTGTCCAACGTTCCTCGTCTGCTGGCCATGCAAGCTTTCATCATCTCTGAGACTACGTGGTTGTGGAACTCAATGACTAAGCGGCAAGCTGACACCAACTACACTTGTTCCACAACTACCCCGGCAGGCTGACACCAACCTAAAGCATACACTTGTTCGACAACTACGCCGGCAGGCTGACACCAATCTGAAGCACGCACTTGTTCCACAACAAAGTGGCGCGCAGACACCGACTTGAAGCACACACTCGCTCCACGACTATTTGGCAGGCTGGAACTAGTCTGAAGCATACACTTGTTGAATGGCTACGCCGATTATCAAGCTTGCTCCCTAAGAACGCTTCCAATTCTACCAAAGTCACCCTCAATAAGCACACAATATTTCCCTTTGAGCTCACCAAACTCTTCTTCACAATTCAGCCATTTTATCCATGTGTGACACAAATGACACTAAGTAGTAAATTCCTGAGACCACACGAGGACCTCGATTAGGAAAACATTACCTAACATGGCCAGGACTTGATGATATGCAACCAACACACACAGAGAGGCAGGCATCTTAATTCCACCATAATGTATGCGCACCAAAACGTACTGCCATGAATACCCCTAGACAATCAAGCCAGTCTGTAATTGCCACCATGTCCTGAAACAGCTCACCATTTCAGGGCTAATGTGGAAAACCAGGTAGCAGCAAGCAAAGTCGCCACTCACCACTTTCTTTCTCAGAGAGAGAGAGAGATTCCGTGGTAGCCTTTAGGAATCAAGGAATTCGACAATACTTTGGGGAATTGTTGATGCTCCATGAGTGGCATCTCCAGCCTCTAAAGCCCGGAATAATGAGCAAAGCTAACAGTACAGTGTTGCCTAAAAAATGGCTGCCTTTACGATTAGAAAGGGGCGAGCGGAAGAAAAGGGAAAAAGGAGCCGGGAAATCCTCACGCCGTGAGACTGGAAAGAAGATGTAATCGGAAATCGGAGATCGTGGTGGCCTACGTCGTCCAATCCCGCGGCCGGTGCGAGGACATTTCAGGCGGCGGAGGGAGGCGCGGCTCGTCGAGATGACTTTGGAGCACAGGGGAAAGGAAAAAAGAAAAGGACTGCGGAGGGGAGGGGGGAGGGGGCACGGACGGACGGACGAGCGAGCGAACCTGTAGGAGCTCCCGCCGCTGGACGAGGCGATCTCCTCCTCGTGCAGCTGCTCCGGCGCCGGCGCCGGAGCGGGCGCGGCGCCGAAGAGGTCCTCGTAGGGCGCGGCGAAGTCCGCGAAGCCGAAGCGGCCGAAGATCTCCCGGTAGTCGCCCGCGGAGGCGCCGCCGGAGGGGACGGCGGCGACGGGCGGCAGGTCGAGGTAGGGGATGGAGCAGGCGGCGGCGGCGCCCCCGAACACCTCGGCGTAGTCGAGCGGGGGCCCGACCACGGCGGCGGCCCCGAACGGCGCGGCGGCAAAGCGCGGCGGCCCGCCGAAGACGTCCCCGTAGGAGGAGGCCGGCGCCGCCTTCCGGTGGTGCCGCCGCTCCCTCCGCGGCCCGTCCATGGGCGCCGTTCGCCCGCGCGCTAGGGGGGCAGCACCACCCCACGCTCTCCCTCTCTCTCTCTCTCGCCGGAGGGAGGCCGGTGGGTGGTGCGGTGCGGTGCGGAGGAGGGAGGCCGGAGGGGGACGGAGCAAAGGTAGGGGTTTGGGTTTGGGGCGGGCGAGGGAGGCGACAGGACAGAGGGGGTGGGGGAGTGGGGAGGGGGGGGGGGCGCTTTTTATCGTTTCGTCGGGCACTGGAGCGCGGCGTTGACGGGGTCGCTGTCGGGCGGGCCCGGCGGACCCTGGTTCGGTGGGCCCGGGGAGAGGGGGAGTATTAAATGGGTGGAGCGGGCGGAAGCGCGTCCTGCCTGCCGGTGCCGGTGCCGGCCTCCCGGTTTCCCACCGGCATGCGCCCCCGGTCCGCGGCGGACGCTCCCTCCCTTGCATCGCTTCGGTGGCCGTTCGATCAAAAGTTGCTTATCACTCGCACGAATCTTGATGCCACGCTTCTGGTCGATCGTGGCCTTCTCCATTTTACAACTTTTTTTTTTTTGATACATGCAAATTCATTGCAAAAGTTTTTACTCTGCCAGGCAGCAAAACGTCAGGGGAAGCCTCAGGATAACTTTATGTGGGACAGAAACAAAAAAACTGATGGCATTGCGGTTGCGGCCACATGGTGCCAAATGCTGGTATATCACTATGACAGCATGCTCCAACGAGCAGGATAGCCCTTGGAAACAAGAGGACTATCTTTGTTTCATTTTGCTTTTGGAAACACATGTAGGAGTAACAACGTGGATCCAACATACAATCCTTTCCAATGGAGAAAGTAAACGACGTCGTTAGAGCATCTACAGCCGGACGCCTCAAACCATCCCTCATACGTCCACGGACGCGCTCGGTTAGTGACCAGACTGAAGAGAGGAGAAAAAACATGATCCAACCGGACCCCTCGTATCATCCCTATACGCCCGGGCTGTACGCGAACCCTCATATCCATCTCAAATATGGGGAGAATATGAGGGCCCGCGGACGCGCCCGGGCATTCCGCCATGTAGGACGTGACCCCACCCCGGACCATCTTTCTCTTTCTTTATTCATTCTTTTATTTCTTTCTTCATCTCCACCAATCACGTGCAAGTGACCGGGCATATGAGGAAGAAAATAAGGACTGTGACTGCACGGATGGACAAATAAGGGCTCAAAACGGACAAGCCCAGTCATTGACTGGGCGCATCCGCCGGCGTTTGAGAGATCGAATTAGAGGTATGTGGTTGAAGATGCTCTTTATAATGAATTGTTCGATGTTTTTGTTATCCATAATTCAACTTCTGTACATGTTGTTGACCTGGACATGAATGAACTTCTATAAGTGGTTGGAAGGAAGGCATTTTGTGGTCAGCCATATTATTCGGTTGTATTGTATGGCATCTCGAGTATGAATCACTCTTTCGCTGAGTTTTGTGGGACACTTCAGTTTTGGTTTTTTGGGGTCAAACTTTGATGATGAATCTGATTAGCAAAATATAGGCCATACGTTACAAATATATGAAATTTAGCTCTCGTGTTCAAAATAAGTTTCTATGGTATTCGTAATGACGTGATTTAGTTTTATGAAGATAGTGTTTTCTTAGGGAAGGACATCATGGCTATATAGCAATTGAGTTTATTCTATAGAGTAATTATTTGCTAGTCCCATTTTCTTCCGCGACTATGTACGGTGCATGTCACTGAATATTCTCCATATGTGCCCGTCATTAGGATGCAATTGTACAAAAAAGATTAAATGTGCTATCTCAAGAAATATACAACTAAAAGTGCTTTAAAAAGTAAAAAAAATACTCCCTCCGTCCCAAATTTTTTTTCTTAGATTTGTCTAAATACGGATGTATCAAGTTACGTTTTAGTATTAGATACATCCGTATACATCCGTATCTAGACGAATCTAAAACAATAATTTTGGGAGGGAGAGAGTAGTTAAGAATACAAAGGGTGACTAGAACACCACCGAACAAACTCTGACTGAAACTTCGCAAATTTTTAGGGGTCGCACATCATCTCAATCCACTTGAATGATTTCTAGTGTGGTGAGACTTAGCAGATGATAAGTCCAGACTTTGCAGATGAAAAGGCATTCTTTGGTCCCTCGACCATTTCACTCTTCCAATCTAAACAGAACACAAACTCGACCAAGGAGTTTCACTCCACGTACAACCAAAACAAAACTCGACCAACATAGACTCCTAAGGATTCCATTATTGTGGTCTCTATTTCGTAATGACCTCAATCTTTTTTTTCTCAAGAAACCCAATACGTTTGCATTCTATCTCTCTTCATCGGACCTTTAAGGGCCTCTTTGATGCAAAGGATTTGTATAGTCATTTTGAACGATTTTAATCTTTAGAATTATTTCCTATTTTTTCCAATGATTCATGCTACTAGACTTTATGAAAATTCATTTTTTGTGTGCTCAATCAAATATCAGTGCAGTCCTATAGTATTGAATATGGCATGCCCATTGCTCATGTGTTTTTTCCTGTTTCCTTATTGCGGAAATCCTGTGAATCAAAAAGACCCTAAAATTCATGTGCTTAACCAACTATTTTACCAAATCTAAATAGAAACAAGCGGTGTCCTAAACATGTAACCAAAGTATAATATATGCAACCATGCTAAGAGAAAATTATAATCTATGAAGACATACCATAGCTCAACTTAATCATGACAGGATAGTAACACCAATTAGTGTTTTCTATAGTATAACAATGATACATAAGCCATGCATGCTATTGTTTTATGATAACGCACGGAACAAAAGCCGTGTCGAACTCTAATCATGGCAACACGTTGCTACCTCTTACCGCCCAGCAGCAGCAAATCTATGTGACCCCTGCTTAAAGAAATCATCTCCCGCCACTGCTTCAACTCCCATTGCAACTCTGCGACTGCTGCCTGCCTAGGGTTCTTATACATTCTAGATTATTTTCTAATTGCTGGCATGATCATGTATATATAATCAAGTATGTCGGAGGAGGAGTCCAGATTCGGAGCAAAAAAATTTTAACACACCGTGTATGTATGGTACAAAGGATGATTACAAGATACATGTACTCAACCATAAACAATTATTGAATAAATACAACATTTTGAAGTGCCGGGTAGGCGGGGGCTGCACACTTGCGGATATTATGTTCTGCAAATCACATTTTGGTAATTTATTTTGATATATCTAGACCTATTGAGCCCTTATTTAGTTATGGCTAGGTTGCCCTAACCATCGCCCCCGCCCCGGCTGCCGACAAACATGTCATGAACTATTTGTGTGATGAACTATGTAATAAATTGATGTTGTGGACTGATGAATTTGATGTTATACTTCTAGTATTTGTGTTTTATTTATTTTGGAATCATTTGAGATGAGTTTGATTTGAATATGTTCAATATGTATGCAACAGTATAGTGCACTATTATAGGGCTGTTGTCGGAGAAAAAATCTACGTGATGTAAAATGTACTTGTTGGTGCACAATAATTGTTGGGAAACGTTGCAGAAAATTAAAATTTTTCCTACGTTTTCACCAAGATCCATCTATGAGTTCATCTAGCAACGAGTCATGGAAGAGTGATTGCATCTACATACCACTTGTAGATCGCGTGCGGAAGCGTTCAATGGAACGGGGATGATGGAGTCGTACTTGCCGTGATTCGGATCACCGATGACCTAGTGCCGAGCGGACAGCACCTCCGCGTTCAACACACGTGCGGAGGCGGATGGCGTCTCCTCCTTCTTGATCCAGCAAGGGGGAAGGAGAGGTTGATGAAGATCCAGCAGCACGACGGCGTGGTGGTGGATGCAACAGAACTCCGGCAGGGCTTCGCTAAGCAACTACGGGAGGAGGAGGAGGTGTAGCGGAGAGGGGAGGTGCCAAGGGCTTCAAGGGTGCGGCCACCCCTCCCTCCCCTCCCTTTATATAGGTGCAAAAGAGGGGGGGAGGGCGCAACCTTGCCCCTTCCTCCAAGGAAGGGGTGCGGCCAAGAGGGGGGGAGTCCATCCTCCCAAGGCACCCTGAGGTGCCTTCCCCTTTAGAACTCTTCCTCCCAAGTCTCCTTGGCGCATGGGCCCTTTGGGGCTGGTGCCCTTGGCCCATATAGGCCAAGGCGCACCTACAGCCCATGTGGCCCCAGGCAGGTGGACCCCCGGTGGACCCCGGACCCCTTCGGCACTCCGGTACAATACCGATAATGCCCAAACTTTTCCGACCAAAATAAGACTTCCTATATATAAATCTTTACCTCCGGACCATTCCGAACTCCTCGTGACGTCCGGGATCTCATCCGAGACTCGAACAACATTCGGTTTGCTGCATACTCATATTCATACAACCCTATTGTCACCGAACCTTAAGTGTGTAGACCCTACGGGTTCGGGAGACATGCGAACATGACCGAGGCGGCTCTCGGGCAATAACCAACAGCGGGATCTGGATACCCATGTTGGCTCCCACATGCTCCTCGATGATATCATCGGATGAACCACGATGTCGAGGATTCAATCAACCCCGTATACAATTCCCTTTGCCAATCGGTATTTTACTTGCCCGAGATTCGATCGTTGGTATCCCAATACCTCGTTCAATCTCGTTGCGGGCAAGTCACTTTACTCGTACAGCAATGCATGATCCCATGACCAAACACTTGGTCACTTTGAGCTCGTGATGATGATGCACTCCCGCGGGGGCCCAGTGATACCTCTCCGTCATACGGAGTGACAAATCCAGTCTCGATCCGTGTCAACCCAACAGATACTTTCGGAGATACCTGTAGTGCACCTTTATAGTCACCCAGTTACGTTGTGGCGTTTGGTACACCCAAAGCACTCCTACGGTATCCGGGAGTTACACGATCTCATGGTCTAAGGAAAAGATACTTGACATTGGAAAAGCTCTAGCAAAATGAACTACACGATCTTGCGCTATGCTTAGGATTGGGTCTTGTCCATCACATCATTCTCCTAATGATGTGATCCCGTTATCAATGACATCCAATGTCCATAGTCAGGAAACCATGACTATCTGTTGATCAACGAGCTAGTCAACTAGAGGCTCACTAGGGACATTTTGTGGTCTATGTATTCACACGTGTATTACGATTTCCGGATAATACAATTATAGCATGAATAAAAGACAATTATCATGAACAAGGAAATATAATAATAATACTTTTATTATTGCCTCTAGGGCATATTTCCAACAATAATAACCTTGTCGTGCCCTATTTTTTTTAGAAAAGGAGGATGACCCCCGGCCTCTGCATCTGGGAGATGCATACGACCACTTCATTGATTATTCTCGAGGACCTTACAAAGTATTACAACAATGTGCCTGAATCCACCATCTTGGCAACATATGCCGCTACTTCTATCCAAAATGATGAAGGGGTGCTTGTCGTGCCCTATTACAGGGATGTTCGTTGGAGACACTCTTACCAAGCAACCAAGTAGCAAAACATCAGAGAAAACCATACCTAACTTTATCAGGGTCAAAAACAAAAATTTGATGGCAATGCGGTCACATAGTGCCAAACCCTGGTATCACCATGGCATCATACCCCCACGAGCAGCCCTTCGAAATAAGAAAACCATTTTTCCCTTCCGGAAGAAATGTAGGAGTAAAAACGAGGGTCCAATATATAGTCCTTTCTAACAGAGAAAGTAAAACCATCATGTTAATAATGAATTGGTTGATATATTGTTATCCATAAATCAACTTGTAGAAGATGTTTTGTTGCCTTAAACATGGATGAACCCTCTGAATTGGCTGGCAAGTGGTTGGAAGGAAGGCATGTTTGTGGTCAACAATAATACTCAATTGTATGGCATCTGGAGTATCAACTACTCCTCCATTGAGTTCTGTAAGACACCTTTGTTTTGTTCTTAGGTCAAACTTTGACGATGAATCTGATTAGCAAAATATAAGTCATACATTGCAAACATATGAAATAGCGGTTTCGTACTCAAAGTAAATTTCTACAATATTCTTAATGGCATGATTTTTTTGCCACCGTCAAGTTCCACCAACTTGTCTGACATGTGCAAAAGTCAAAAACATTTAGGGAGAATTCAGCCTCCACTCTTTGTAAGCCCATTAGATTAGCAAAACTCAAAACGTTTCTCATACATCAAAAGCTTCATAGTCATCACATTTACAACAATAGGGATATATTTGCACTGAGCCGCCATAAAGTCACCTGTTTCATCTCTGATTATAGCTGTTGTAGCTCCTACTCCTTTCTCTTCAAAGAAAAGATGTATCCACGTTTACTTTAACAAATTTTGGTTCTCGCTTCTCCCATTTATGTTCACTAGCCGTCGTCTGCTTCAGGGATGCCTTTTTGGAAATTGCGTGCAATTGCTAAAGTTGATAAGGATAATCTTAATGGAGGAGGAATATATTCACCATGTGTAACTTGTATTGTCAACCACCATAGATACCAAAAACCCACAGCTAGAACCTGTATAAAGCATAAGGTGGGCATGATTTCGAGAAAACTGTCTCGGAGGGTAAATAGGTGCTAGAAAATAACAATACCAAATAGACCTACATTGGAGCCGAGGATACCATTCCCTGCATACCAATACACTGCCAAAGATCATTTGCATTAATGTATTGAAAAAGCAGGTGCCGAACATCTTGTGCGCCTTGGTAGGGCATGCTCCATCTGTTCCGATGCCTATTAGCAAGTACTCTCTCCGTTCGGAATTACTTGTCGCCAAAAATGGATGTATCTAAATGTATTTTAGTTCTAGATACATCCTTTTTCGAGACAAGTAATTCCGAACGGAGGGAGTATGTATGGATTTCAGCTGGACGATTCCATGTAGCAACCGCCAACAATAAATCTGAACTTTTACGTGGCATCTGCCAAAAATCGTACTCCCTCCTACTATTTATTGGTTTAATTAGGAGTAATTGTTGTTCAAAAGTTCGATTCTTAAGTAACACGATCAAGATCCAAGGGTGGTCTGTGAGGCAAATGCAAACCCGCCGTTGCTTAACACAAAGCGCGCGCATGACATGAGCGTGGTGCTACCCACCAACAACTGGTAGACGAGCGGACGAGATCCACATCATTCATGTGATCTTCTTGATCATCTGCCTATCGTTACGCCTAATCAAAGGACGGACCTTAATTCCAGGACCAACCTCCTAAAAGCAGTTAAGCAAAAGGCTTCATGAGCGCTTATTACTACTAACCCGTCACCTCGCCGGCCGGTACGGCGTTGCCGTCGATGGGAGATGGACAGGCACCGTACGTACACGACCGCGACTAATGCCCTCGCTATCTCGCACACGGTCCATGACGATCGAGGCCACGTGCTACGGTGCAAGCTAGCCGCGCGCCGCTGGAAAGACCGTGTGCACGGTCGATCGAATGTGGCTTGCACGGCAAACCTTGTGCGAACGACGCGACCGAGTGACTGACTCTGACTGACTGACAGCACGCACAAACAAAAGAGGCACGCGCCCGCCCGCCCGTGCGTATGCGTGCGCCAGTACATATGTCTGGTCGCAAACCTATCTATGGTTGGATGTTTAAGACGAAAGTGGTATTCCGTCCCATCAGAGTTTATGTCCTTGACTTATCATTGATGTTTGCTTTATTGCTGGATCTATTTCAGGCTTCGACGACGTTCGTTTAGTGGAAGGAGACGTTTCCGTCGACTACGAGACATCTATAATAACTTTGGCTATGCTAGCTCAGTCTCTCAAAGGTGCTATAGAAGCATGATGTGCGTGCATGCATTTATAGAAATAAATGTATGCTTATGTTTGTGAACCATTTTGATCGTATTGCGTTTAAAAAAGCAAAGTTCATATGTCTGGTGTGCGTTCGAGAAAAGCAGCGGCTGTTGGTGCTGCGGGAGTGGCCGGCCATGTATCTGCATGCATGTCGACCGCCAACGGCAACGGGGGAAAAGCATCGTGGGCATGCATGCACTGCACCAACGCGACGCAACATGTCGGGTGAAGACCACAGCTTTTTTAAACACGATTCCGGAAAATCTCGTAAAATATTGCTGTGCCTGTCACCGTCAGTGTGATGGAACATACGTATAGTATAGTTGACATTCTACACACATACAGTTTGACATTCTACATGCGTACAGTTGACATTCTCCCGAGGACGTCGGTTGCAAGTGACTATGAGTACGTGCGTGCACGGCAGTATCATTTAGGATGTTCGGTTCACGATGAGCAGAAGTAAAACTTAGTATCATAGTCTCATAGAAGAGCGCTTAGTTTCTTTGCGTGTGTGTGTGTGTGGAAAATACAAGACCACTAGTTCGCTCCTGGATATTTTCTGTCTAAGTTTACTAGGCCTCTTCCAATTTTGAGTCTAAATTCATGTCCAAAATTATATAAAAATATGGACTATATGACATAGAATAATATTGTCGGGTTCGTATTAAAAAAACGTTCAAATGATACTCCCTCCATTCCATAATGTAGTGCCTATAGATTTTTGTGAAAGTCAAACTTTGCCAACTTTGACCAAGTGTATAGAGAAAATTGTCTACATCTACAATATCAAACATGTACTTTTCAAAAATATAACTCACGAGGTATCCAATGATGTGCATTTGGTATTCTAGATGTACCTACTTCTCTATAAACATGGTCAAAGTTTGTAATGTTTGACTTCTGTAAAAATCTATAGGCACTACATTATGGAACGGAGGGAGTATAATTTTCATGGCATAAAGCTCAGAATTTATACTTAAATTTTAGATCAAATTTTTTTGGGCGACTGGTAAACCCGAGCAGAGAAAGTATAGTTGTTTATAAAATCTTATCTGATTCGTTAGTGGTTGCAAGGAGGGCTCCGTTTAGTCAACCCATCCATAATGCCAATCTGATTGATTATCTATAGTCAACTATCAGAATATTCTTGTTGCATCACATAAAGCACATGACGGTGCTACCCACTAAGGGCAACTCTGACCGATCACCAAAAAGGGGTTAGAGGAGTAAAAATCCCCGGTTTTACTCCTCTAATCAAGACCTAACCGATCCTCGATACACCATAGTGGAGGATAAACTATCCCCAGCCGTCTCCACGTCCCTATTTTTACTCCTCCACTCCGTGGCCGAGTAAAAAAAAGCCACTTCTACTACTCTTCCTCTGTGCCTCCTTTGCCTCTTCTCCTCGCCCATCCCTGCCATCGGCGACTCCCGCCACCGTTCCCCACCCCCCTCCTCCCATTGGTCGGATCCCATCGCCGGTGATCCCCGCTGCCGATCCACGCCGCCATGCCCGCGATCCGTCTTCAAGCGGCACATCCTTGAGTCGCCGCCGCTCCACCGATGCGGCCACTGCCCGCCGCATCGCCGACTTCCCAGACCTAGCAGAGGAAATAACTCGGCGTCCGCCAGTGAGCGCGGCGGACGTGGGTGGTGGAGATCACCGACCGCGAGACCCATACCAAAAAGCAGATCTGGTCGTTCCACACGATGGAGCTCGCTGTGCTCATATACGAGCGGTGGTAGGTCCGGCTCCATGGCGCGGCGGCACGACTCAACTCCCCCTTTGGGATGGCACCGGTCCACCTCGTCCCATCAGCGCCGGGTGTGGTGACTGCGACAATGGCACGGGAGGACCAGGAGGCGAGGGAGGCCGCCGATGAGGAGTACATGGCAGACCTCGAGCTCGTGGAGGCGGAGCGGGCGGTCGACGGCGAGGTCATCATCATCTTGATGATGAGGTGCAAGGCGGCGGCGACGCTGCGGAGAAGGAGTTCGACGCCGAGGAGTGGCGGCGCATCTTCCCCGACTCCGGCACCAGCCCAGACCCATTGGGCGGTGGCATGTCGATGCAAGATTGGCTCGACCTCTACTATGGCAAGGATGATGATGATGATGAGTAGTCTAGTTTAGGGTTTGCTGTAGTTTAAGTTTAAATTTACGTTTAAAGTTTTGTTGTCGAGGCAATGTGTTCAACTAAGTTGAACTTATGTTAAATTTATGCAAATTTTGGTTGAAACTATGTTGAACTAATGCATATTTGATTTTTACTATGTATATAACAGGGGACCGGCTAGATTCAGCCAAATCTTAGTGGAGTAAAAATACTTCACTAAGAATTTACTCCGTCAGATCTTTCATTATATATAGGGAGATCGTTAGAGTTGCCCTAACCGTGTTATCTTTCAAGGAAAGAAGGAAAAAAGATCACGGAAAAAAAGAGCTAGGAAACTAACCGTGTAACCAGATGAAACTCGCATCATTCACGATCCTTGAGAAAAATGGCGTATTTTATTTCCTCTGTGTACTTTTTTTCTACAATGATCTTCTCCTTTATTCATTTATAAGGATTGTAGCATCACTTACAATAAGAGAAAATAATTTACTAGTACGTAATAACCTTGATTCTTGAGGATCGTTTGCCGAACGGTACACCAAAACCTTGTGCAGCAAACAGCCACACCCACACGAAACCAAACCAGAGCTGCATGCGTGCGTGCTTAATATTGAACTCGGTCTCGTACGGTGCTGCCGTGGGAGGAGGTCGGGGACAGTCGGACAGACACACACGTACGACCGCGATGAATACCCACATGGCCATTGACGATCCATCGATGGAACTATTTATCGTCCAGGCGGTCCAGTTGTACGTACGTGACTGCCCGTGCGTCCACGGCACAAGGCACATAGTACGAGAGTAGACCTAGGACGACACGTACGCGTACGGTGCGAGCTAGTTAAGCACCCGACAGGAGACCGGTGGATGGCTTGCACGGCAGACCTCGCGCGAAGCTGACACGCTGACTGACTTACTAACGGCCTTCTTCCACCTCCCGATCTCCCTCCTCACCTTTTTCCCCAAACCGCCAGCAATCACCGGCTGAAATGTCTCCTCCGCCGTCTACAACTCGTTCCTGGAGGCCTTGCCTGCGTTCACAGGCCTCGCTTTGCTCATCCCGGCGCCACCGTTGGCAGCAGCCTCGGCGCCTCGCTGCGCCTCGTTGGCAGCAGCCTTGCCCGTGCGCCTAGGGGGCGCGGGTGACTCCCGATGGGCGATGGCGGCGGTGCTGCTCGGGCGACGGGGGTGTGGCTCGGCTGCGGGGTTCCCGCAGGCCTCGGGTGCCCTTGATATGGCGGCGGACTGTTGGTCGCGGGCGGCGTGGTGGTCTTGGTGGCCGCGGTTCCCTTGCCCGGTCTGGGCCGTTTAGGGCTCCATCTGGGATGGGGCGGGCCGGCGGCTCGGCTCAACGCGTGGCGGCGTTGCTCCCTGGTGATGGTGGCAAGGAGGCGGTGGTCTGCGGGTGGTGGAGGCTTCGTCGGCCGGCGAGCTACAACGTGGTGGCAGGGGCTGTCTAGACCCATTTGGGTCGGTTGGGTCACTCGGGGCCTGGTAGGCCCCTGTCATTTCGTCCGGTCGGCACCGCGGTGGCGGTGGAGGATGTCCCTCCCGTCGGCAGTGTTGCGGACGCGCCCGTTGTCTCTTCTTTCGTCCTCCGGTCTCGTGTCGGTGGCCTCAGTGAGAGGGCGGGGTTGGTTCAGTGCTCGTGGTGGCACAGGCTGGCGGCGGCAAGTTGGGCGGTGCACTTTGGATCGTCCGGGGTGGTGGTTGGGGTTTGGGTCGGAAGAAAACCCTGGCGGCTCATTCGGCTCCGACGCGGCGACGCCTGCGGGCGCCCCTGGGCCTTCCCGAAGGGCGTTGGGTATACCCCTCCCCCACTGCCTCCCGTGTACCGGAGGAAACCCTAGAACTTGTCTCACAGCAGCGTCTTTGTCATCGTATTCCTTCTTGAAGGTGTTGCTTGGTACGCGGCGCTTCGGAGTGCTAGGAGCGTGGTGAAACTTCTCCGGAAGATGCAACGGTTGCCGGACATTTAGCTTCGTTGATCTGTCGGTGTCGGCATTTATTTCTCTTTTTTTCTTTCATTTTTTCTTTGTTGGGCTTGTTTGTGCTGGGGCCAGCAAGTGAGATGTCGGATGGTTGATTTATATATAATATAAAGCGAAATGAAACCCTTTATCTTTATCTATCGTATTTTCGAACGAAATCAACTGGCCCAAATTTTAATTTCAGGCAACTTACTTCCAGCCAAACTGGCACTTTCAACTGGACAACGCTGGATGAAACGGAAGGAGCACCGGTGATTACCGCCACTAGTCGCTAACCCTTTTTGCGCGATGACAAAAGCAAGAGCACGAGAGAGAGCCGGAGCACGCAGTGGGCGATCTCATTGGCCGCCATGCCATCTGGTTGTTTTGTTTGTCCTGTTTTCCCCGGCACACATCATTGCCTGCCCGTGGCTAGCCACACCCGGCCCCTTTCCCTTTTCAAATTTCCGGCGGGTGTCCCTTCTCAATCATCACCGCTAAGCTAGCCCCGGCTCCTCCCAACACCACGAACTAAGCTAGCAGACTCCTGTAGTAGATGCATGTCGTGTCTCGTGTGTGCTCTAGCTACCACCCGTGTCTCTCTCTGATCTGAATCTCTCTGTGCGTGTTGGTGAGTTAGTTAAACAGCTGTTGTGGTGTGGTGTGTATGCCCACCCAGTACTATGTAGCTAGCCAGCCCGTCCTCTCCAATTTACTTCCTCCGTTCTTAAATGTAAGTCTTTTTAGACATTTCACTAGGTGACTACATACGGAGTAAAATGAATGAATCTAAACTCTAAAGTATGTTTATATACATCTGTATGTAGTTCCCTAGTGAGACCTTTAAAAAGGCTTATATTTAGGAACGGAGGAAGTATCATGCATGCATGTCCAAACAAAAACAAACAAGCTATTTCGCGATCACGCATGCATAGATAGCCCCACGACGTTAACGTCTCACAAGCCACCATTAATCTAAAGCTTTCGAACTTCCATAATATTTTAGCGTCCGTGTGGGCAAAATGGCCGGTGTCATTTTATTCTTCCCAGCCGCACATGCGGTTCAATCAGCGGCTTTGGGTGGTGCTTCCTCCGTCCGTAATTACTCGTCGTAAAAATGAATAAAAATAGTAGTTATATCCGAACTGAAATTTGTCTAACCACATCCATTTCTCCTACAAGTATTTCCCAATGAGGGAGTATTAGTAGGCTGGTTGGTTGGGTGGAGATTAATATCGGCATGAGCTGGGGCCGGCCAATTGGTCGGGTGGCACCAACTTGTCTCGACTTTAATTCTTCTCTTCCGGGAATCATTTTTTGTATCTAATGAATGAATGTGGACGACGACGTGCCTACGCCTACTTTGTGCGTGGCCAAACATACATACACAGAAATCCTTGGATTGGAAGATGCGTGCATGATTGATACGTACTGTAGATTGGACCAACCATTTTCATCTTGGAATGGAGCTAAGCAATCCAGATCGATATCTAATCTAGCTACTTCCATGCTCGTCTTGTCATGTTTATGTTCGTGTGGTCACTGCCGTCTAGCTATAACCAGTGTCTCCACCTGTGAGCTATATATATCAATATCTATATATATTTTTTGTCTGAAATGACATGTGAATGAAACGTCAGCGCCTACCTTCCTCTAAGCACGTCCAGTTCAGGCTATCCACCCATCTACCGACAAACACAAATGGATGGCACCACACTGACCTAACTATATGTGCACTAATATATAATACTACTAGTAGTTAATTAGTAGTAGTACATGACTTGTGAGACGTTAACGCATGCTATAGCTAGACTATATATATGTTAATTAAACTATGGTGCTTTTCAACGCATGCTATAGTACTGCACGCAGCAACAACACACACACTCTCTCTAGCTATATATATGAGCAGGATTGAACATTTTCCAGGTTATTTAATTAATAATTGAGGAGTGCTTCGGTACACCCCCCCAACAAAACGTAGAAGGGCAGAAGGGTCATACGAAAGAAACGTATACCCGGTCATACGAATACACGTTAGTTTTTTTTTTAGGACCCGCAGCCCACGTACCCTTTTTTTTTCTAAACTGATGCAAAAAATAAAATGCGGCGGCAAGGATTCGAGCCCGCGCACTAGCGTTCAAGTGTGCCACGCCATAACCACCACGCCACGCCCCATTCTGCGATCAAGTGCATTTTACGAACCCTTTTCTTCTTTCATGGCGCTAACTGGGAGCTCCTGGCGGTTGGCACTTCGGCGCCATGGCGGCGGAAGCGTATCAATCATTGGATACATGCAGGAGAATCCATCGGGGTCAAACCCTTATACGACTCCACGATCTCCACGCCGCCTCCTCCACGATCGCCACGCCCGACTCTAGCCGCCACCGCCATCAGCCCCGCCTTCCGCCATCCAGCCCGTCGCCGCCGCCGCCGCCATCAGCCCGCCGCCCGCCTCCCACCGCCAGCCCCTCCGCCCGCCTCCACCGCCCTCTCGGCAAGACGCCAGCAACGCCCGGCAACCCGCCGCCTACACGAGCGGGCACTGCGTCCCTGAGCGGCCGCCGCCTCGGCGACCGATCCCGCCACGTCGACGATCCGCGGTCGCCGTCACGTCCACGATCCGTCCCCGCATTTAACAACCCCGCCCGAAGGTAAAGTGAAGTTTCTTGCCGTGGGCGTATGTGAAATCACTGTGTCAAATAGCTAATAGTTGATGTTGTTTTTCATCTAGTATCTAGTATGGAAGAATACGGATAATGTGTTTTACAATTATGTGCAGTGTTGGTAGTAACGTGTGTTTAAATGGACGAAGAAACCTCATTTACGGCTGATGATAATGGTACAAATGATGTCGGTCGGACCGATAACGATCATAGTAATGAAGAAGATGACAGCAGCGATAACGATTCATGGTCATCATATGATATCTTACCTTCAGAGGATTTTTCAAATAATGAACATGGTGCAGACAGTGAAAACGTAAGTGAAGTTTATTTGATTCCAGTTTTCAATTGGCAGAGTACCATATGTGTAATAATTTGTCTGTGTTTTTAATTTACAGGAATATGTGGACGTTGGGAATGAGCAAAATAATTTTGAAGAATCGTGGGCCGATAACTTGAGCCAGGTTTGTTCAAACATTTTGTACAGCCGTAGTTTGTAATAGATCATAAACACTGACATAGTTTCATATGTAATTTTGTAGGAGGGTTCAGATGGTCCCGATGGTGGTGACGACGAAGCAGAGATGGACATTGAGGAGGCTCAATACCAGCAGCGCGTGTTGGAGACACATTGGAAGGTCATGGCTATGACTTTCCGGTCACAAGGGGATGCGTATATATTCTACAACAGGCACGCCAAAGAACATGGGTTCAGCATCAGGAGAGAGAAGGTGAAACGAGGGAAGGGTGCTTCAGGAATAATACGGTTCAGGCGGTTTGTCTGCTCTAGGGCAGGGAGAAGGCGGAGGAAATTCATAACCATGGAGGGTCGCACCGCAGGCTTAGACCGAGACTCGATCTTGAAAAGTCTGGTGCGCAGATGGTGGTGAAATTGGACAGGGCACGAGGAGTTTGGTTCGTCGCGTCATTCGTGGATGATCACAACCACGCGATGGCTCGACCAGCGAGGTTCCTTTTTGTGGTCACACAGACGGATTGGAGATGGCACGAGGCGGAGATACTGGCTATGCAAGGGGCTGGAATCAGGAAGCATATAATTGTGGACAACTTCATCGGTAGAGTGCGGTTAAATACGACAAATGCGGACTTATTAGGCGGGGCGTGTACAATCTTTGCTGCAGAGAGAAGATGAAGCTCATAGCAAAGGGTGATGCTGAGACGGCGATGGGCATTATGAGGAAGCAGACAGGCGAAGGACCCAGACTTCTTCTTCGAAAGTACGAAGCTAGATAAGGAAGGGCGGTTGAAGTGTATGTTACAGTGCGATGCACGCGATCGCGGAGGGACTATCAGGACTACGGAGATGTGGTCGTGTTTGACAGCACGTATAAGATGAACAAATATGGTATGCCGTTCGTCCCCTTCGTCGGTGTTAATAACCACCGTTGCACAACAGTTTTTGGGTGCGCCATTGTTTCCGACGAGACGAGCGGCGTATGTGTGGCTGCTCCGGACTTTTATGAGGGCAAACTGTTAGCGAAGCCAAAGTCAATTATCACAGACGGTGACGCTGCAATGCTCCGGCGATTGAGTGTCCTTTCAGATGTGCTCCATCGTATTTGCTCGTGGCATATCGAGAAAAATATGCAGAGGCACCTACATTACAAGTCACTAGATGAGTTTAGATCGCTCCTGTACTATGCCACCTCTGAAGAGAACTTTGAGGAGAGATGGACCGCCTTTGTCAATAAATGGAAGACGGATAAAACTGAAGAGTGGCTGAGGAGGATGGATAGGAAGAGGAGACTGTGGGCAGCATCATATCTTTCGGATGGCTTTTTTCTTGGTATGCGTAGTAACCAGAGGAGCGAAAGCCTCAACTCCTCCCTTCACCTTCACCTCGACTATGGTATGACCATAGTTGATTTGGTATTGCATTATGAGAACTGCATATTTCGCCTCCGTGAGAACGAGGCGAATGATGACTGTGAGGCCAATCAGAAAGTACCATCGGCGGTTACTGAATATAAGGACATTGAGGAGCATGCAGCCAAAGTATTCACTCCTGCTAATTTCTACATTCTGCAAAATGATTTGAAGAAGATGGGAGAACTGGAGATATTTGAGACGCTGGTGGGAATTGAGCGCCAGACCTTCATCGTCACATGGCAGAATAACCACAAGTTCAGGTATAATGTTCTGTATGAACCAGGTAACTCAGAAGAAACCTTATCATGCACGTGTCGCAGGATGGTTCGGAAAGGGCTGCCTTGCAAACATATTCTCTTTGTTTTGCATCATCTTAAATTGTCTGAAATACCAAAGTGTTGTGTCCTCCATCGGTTGTCGAAAGATGCGAGAGATGGGTTGCCCGGTATAGCATAAGAGTGATCTTTTGGTTGGGGCTGGTCTGGGCACGAGGAGAGAGCAGTACAGTCAAGTGAGCATAAAATCAGCGAAGCTGCTCATGTTGCAGCAAATGATCCCTTCTTGTTTGATGAATTGATGAAGTGCCTAGACGGTATAATAGCAAGGAAGAGATCCGGAAGAGGAACTCATAGGGCCTTGAAGGTGTGCTCTAATTGCAAAGCAGGCAATTCAAGCGGAAGAAGGTGCAACAGGTATACGTGATCCTGAGAAAGTTTCGACGAAGGGTGCACCTAAGAAAGGCCGGTCAAAGGGTGGCCCTGACGTTACGAAAAATGGTAGACCTAAAGATTTTAGAGAGAAGAAAAGTGGTCCGTTGTGCAGTCTTTGTCATTTTGCAGGTCATAACAAGGCGACATGTAGTCTAAACGAGAAGTAAGTTTTACATTTTTATTTCAGTTATGTTGTGTGTTCGGTTTTACCAACTATATTTTATCACAAGCGTTCTTTATATTTCTTTCAGGTACCGGGCGTAGAGAAGTGGCTTCGATCGTGGGAAGAAGAAAACTGGTTGCATGAGTCATGTTGGAAATTGTTATTTATTTATGTAAACATGTGTCCGGCGCCAGAAAACTTAATAAGTATTTTGTTTATGTTTCTCGAAATAATTATGTGAACATCTATTGTATGTACTGAATTATGATTGTCAACATATTTATGTGGACATCTATCCTATGTAGTGAATTAATTGCCATGATTACTGTAATGTTTCGTGTGAAGGAGTCCATAGTTTTTAACATGCTGTATTCTCATTTTTTGTTTGTTCACTGTACTGTATATGTGATGTTTAAATCATGCTGTATTCTCATATATTTTTTGTTCACTGTATTGTATATGTGATGTTTAAATCATGCTTTACTCATTCTTCCCTGCATTACTTTCTGCTCATTTGTTACTGTAGGCATATAATTTATTCTCTAAACCAACATGTTTCCCTCTTTCATCATCATTTTTGTAGCACATCCGCTCTTGGTTGAATAATCTGTCCATGTTTGTTCATTGTACTGTATATGTGTTGTTTGAAGGAAAAAAGTGAAAAAAAAATGCCCGACCAGCAACCTGGACCCGCTTACACATCGAACTTCTGTGTTATTTATCCTTCCAGCCCCGTTGGAACCTGCTACTGGGCCCGTTGTGGGCCGATTTGATAGCGCTGTTGGGGAACGTAGTAATTTCAAAATTTTCCTACGCACACGCAAGATCATGGTGATGCATAGCAACGAGAGGGGAGAGTGTTGTCTACGTACCCTCGTAGACCGAAGTGGAAGCAATCACAACGTAGAGGAAGTAGTCGTACGTTCTCCTCGCGATCCAACCGATCCAAGCACCGATACTCAGGCACCTCCGAGTTCTTGGCACACGTACAGCTCGGTGGCGCTCCTCGGCTCCGATCCAGCAAAGCTCCGGGAGAGAGAGTTAAAATCGGACGACGGCGTGGTAGCGATCTTGATGTTCTACCAACGCAGGGCTTCGCCTAAGCACTGCTACGATTTGACCGAGGTGGAATATGGTGGAGGGGGCACCGCACACGGCTAAGGAGCGATCTCAAGGATCAACTTGTGTGTTCTAGGGTGCCCCTGCCCCGTGATATAAAGGAGCAAGGGGAGGGCCGGCCGGCCCTAGGAGGTGCGCCAGGAGGGGGAGTCCTCCTCCTAGTGGGAGTAGGACTCCTTTCCTAGTCCAACCAGAAGGAGGAAGGGGAAGGAAAGAGAGGGAGAGGAGAGGGAAAGGGGGCCGCGCCTCCTTGTCCAGTCGGACTCCCCATGGGGGCGCGCCACCTCCTGGCGCAGCCCTCTCTCTCCCCTCTTGGCCCAATAAGGCCCATTACTTCCCCGGGGGGGTTCCGGTAACCCCTCCGGCACTCCGTCTTTTTCCGGAAACTTCCGGAACCTTTCCGGTGTCCGAATATAGCCGTCCAATATATCAATCTTTATGTCTCGATCATTTCGAGACTCCTCGTCATGTCCGTGATCACATCCGGGACTCCGAACTCTTTCGGTACATCAAAAATACACAAACTCATAATATAACCGTCATCGAAACCTTAAGCGTGCGGACCCTACGGTTCGAGAACAATGTAGACATGACCGAGACACATCTCCGGTCAATAACCAATAGCGGGACCTGGATGCCCATATTGGTTCCTACATTTTCTCTGAAGATCTTTATCGGTCAGACCGCATAACAACATCGTTGTTCCCTTTGTCATCGGTATGTTACTTGCCGAGATTCGATCGTCGGTATCCAATACCTAGTTCAATCTAGATTCTTGGCAAGTCTCTTTACTCGTTCCGTAATACATCATCTCACAACTAACTCATTAGTTGCAATGCTTACAAGGCTTATGTGATGTGTATTACCGAGAAGGCCCAGAGATACCTCTCCGACAATCGGAGTGACAAAACCTAATCTTGATTCATGCCAACTCAACATATACTTTTGGAGACATCTGTAGAGCACCTTTATAATCACCCAGTTACGTTGTGACGTTTGGTAGCACACAAAATGTTCCTCCGGTAAACGGGAGTTGTATAATCTCATAGTTGCAGGAACTTTGTATAAGTCATGAAGAAAGCATAAGCAACATACTAAACGATCAAGTGCTAAGCTAACGGAATGGGTCAAGTCAATCATATCATTCTCCTAATGATGTGATCCCATTAATCAAATGACAACACATGTCTATGGTTAGGAAACATAACCATCTTTGATTAATGAGCTAGTCAAGTAGAGGCATACTAGTGACTATATGTTTGTCTTATGTATTCACACATTTATTATGTTGCAGTTAATACAATTCTAGCATGAATAATAAACATTTATCATGATATAAGGAAATAAATAATAACTTTATTATTGCCTCTAGGGCATATTTCCTTCAAGCGCGAGTCGATTTGTTTGAAATAATATACCTACTACGGGTCCAGGCATAATCATGTACGTGGCTAAAACCAAAATTCTGCCATTATTACAATAATGAAATGGTACCAAATAGGCATAATCATGTACGTGGCTAAAACCAAAATTCTGCCATTATTACAATAATGAAATGGTACTAAATAGGCATAATCATGTGGTGGGCAAAAACCCTACACACTTGCTGGCACTTATTCCTTCTCCATAATTTTCAGAATCTTCTCCTTCACCTTAGTCAGTGTGTTGCTCTCTGAAAAAAGTATTTCATGAGAATGCGTCCCCTTGAAGAATTGATCTCGTCCTGGTCAAAGTCATGTCTGAAGGCATCCCCGTCCCAGAGTTCGATGCATTTCATCACGAAAAGTCCGCAAGACACTCTAAAAATAAAAATGCTAGTCAAGTCATGATGGAAAACACAATTACATATGCAATTGGCTAAGAGCTTACCCGTCACTTTGTCTCGGCATTTTGTACTCCTTTATTGGCCATTTAGACATATCTGGATGATGTGTACCTACAGCAGAGTTGACCTGATTTGTATCTACAACAATTTCTGCCCTCTGAAAAAATTGTCAAAAATATTAAGCATGTACAAAGTGATCATCTTACGAGCATTACAAATGTATTCATGCTATGCAAAGTTGTTAAGTTACCATCAAAGCAATCTTCGCATGAACTGCCTTGCTTATTTTACCAGTAGAATTTAGAACTTGAAACTCTTTCTTCTTCGTGTGCATGACAATGGTTATCCAATGATTCTTGTTCACATTCAGAGGGAAAAATGCCTACAAAACAGTAAGCTTATGTACAAAAAATTTGCGCCGGCCCGTCAATAGTTGTGTGAAATGCAAATACCTTATCTTTTGCGAAGTACTCGTCAATTACTCTTGACACAGTTTTTGATTCTTTCGTGAAAAATTCCATGTAGTTCATGTTCGAGTTTTTCAGCTTTCCTTTAGCGCGCTGTATGAGGCAGTATGACACCCATGATGTTAGAACATGCCGATCAGCCATAAGAGTAGTAGTCAGCAAGTGGTTCGAATAACAATTGATGACCTATCAAAATTGAGAAGCCAAAAAATGACAGTTAGAAAATGTACTTAATACAACATAAGTGTATAAGAACGTAAAATAATGCGCATACTTACAGCGCCTTTCAACCAGTCGCCCAGTGATAGCTTGAAGCATTTCCGCCGTACACGTTTCCCCACCTATTCCCGTCATGTGGACCACAGTCTGCTTACAATGCTTGGCGGAGTCTGCTAGCGTGTCGATATAAACCCTCGCCCCCTCTATGTGATTCTCATCCATAAAGTCCGTACTAAGGAGAACATCACGTATCTGAAACAGACCTACAGCAATGAGCGGACATGTAGTTAATTAACTACAAATGTTAGAACATAAAAAGCTTTACAAATGTTTTACAATTAATTTACTTTTTTTCACACGTTTATGCGTGGACCGTCCTCAATAATAAAGGGGGACCGACAATACTTTGACTCTTGGCGTTTCCGCTTCCCATCATGCTCCTCAGTCCCATTATTAATCGCGTCCTTACAGATTGTTGCCGGACTAGGGTAAGTACCTTCCGCTGAATTTTCAGCACTAGACCCTACTGATACTGCATTTTCTTTCTGTGGGTTTCTAGTAAGAGAAGGAAAATCATTCGTGCCTAATGATGGTGATGCTTCCTTGGGTGAACCATTATCCTCAATAATAAAGGGGTCGTTTGCAACACCTTTACCGGGTGTACTGGGCATGACTTCGTCATTGGGAAAGTTCGTACCATTTGGACCCGTGAAGGATGCATCCATCTCCTCCTCCTCGCGTTCTTCCAAAGGAGATGAAGTAACTTCCGTATGATACTTTGGCTTGTACTTCCTCACCAACTCATCACTTTCGTCCTCAAAAGCGCGGTCATCACGGAAGTCCCAACTTCGCTTCACCAGCAAACCCTTCTTACTTAGCTTGTTGAGCAATATCTGCAAGAACACATGGAAGACAATAAGTACATGTAGTTGCTCACGTAAAATAAAGTACACTTTAATAATTACCTCAGCACATTTCTCAGGAATTAGATGTATCTCTTTCTGCATATCTCTTATGCATTTCATGAAGTGTTCTTTCGTACCGCCTCTGCTCGATGAAGCTGTGGGCTTACAACCTTTTCTAGTTCTGCCTCCACCTTTAGGTGAAGGTGGCTCGGTATCTTCCTCTTCGATTATTGCTTCTTTTGCTATTCTGGCATGTCTATATTGTTCACTTATTAAATCATCAATCTGTGAAATGTTCAACGAATTAAAAATAAGTGATCCGTTATGTACTAGAATTAATGCATGCACTAGAAGATATAAATATTTACCGTGCCATGACCACGGTCGTTCTCGTTGTCATATATGTCACGCTTCTTAGCCTCCATTTCGGACCAATTTACCATCAATGGGTACTCCGACAACAAAGGATCGAATGTTTCTACTAAAGTTGGCTGCACCTTCTCCCAGTACATGTACTGCAAAAACATCAAAAGCATTATTGTTCCTGCAGTAGATAACAAGTAAGTAATTCACAATAAAATTACGGTATACCTGGATGAGCGCCAGATTTCCAACAGGCCACTTGAATTTTTTAACATCTTTAACAGTCTTTGTGATTCCTTCAATGCAGATGCGTAACGTGAACGCATTCCAGTTATATGATTTTATGGCTTCGACGTCCTCCACCAACTGGTAAAGAAAATGTGGAACATGTCTGGTGGAGTGCGGTGCTATTATTGTGCCAATGAGGACTAATACCGCTCGCCGCACAAAGTCGTCATCATACGTCCCACTCGAAACTATGTTGTTGATCAACTGATCGATCACTATTTCTCCACTTCGCGCGTCTACGAACTTAGAAGGAACCATTTCCTTCACGTACTCGTCCATTTTACCTAAATGCCTTCATAACATCTTTGCCCTTATTCACAAGGCCAAAAATATGAAAGACATCATCCACTAGTGGAAAAACAGGCTTCCGTCCAGCCCCATAAGTCGCGAAGCTGTAGGAACCGCGACTAATGTGACCTTTAGTCGCGGTTCTGGAGGTGAACCGCGACCAAAGGCTGGGCCTGTGGCGCTCGGTGGCCAGCTGGTGCATCGTGAGGGCTTTAGTCGCGGTTGGCCAGGACAACCGCGACTAAAGGCTCTTCGGCACTTTTTAGTCACGTTTGCCGTGCCAACCGCAACTAAAGCCCCTCCCCTATATATACCCATCCAGCAGCCAACACTTAGCCATTTGGAGCCATTCTCTTCACAAGTGGGTGTAGGTTTGCTTTTGGTTCCTCTTATGCACATAAGGTGTTTGATGAAATGCCCCAAGAGCATGAAACAAACATGACATGAAGTGTTGGAGCCACACTCTTCGATCGCGGTTAGCAACTTGATGAACCTTTGATGTGTCAATATGCATGTGTGTAGTTCATTGTTTAATTTATATTGTTTGTAGCTAGTTAGTTTAACAAATGCATGATGGTTAATTATATATTTTATATTATAATAATGCAGATGAATCGGCAATGGATGTACGGTAACCGACTCTCGGTGAGTTCACTACGGGTTTGAAAGATTTCCTCGTAGTGGCTAATCTGCGAACAAGCGGGGTTTTGTTATCTGTCCATGTGTTATCTGTAAGAATGAGAAGGGTTACTCTTCCTCAAGAGTTGTTCACATGCATCTGCTTGAAGGGTTTCATGCCAAGCTATAATTGTTGGACCAAGCATGGAGAAAGAGGGGTTATAATGGAAGAAGATGAAGAAGGGGATGATTTCATCGATGAAAGCTATCTTGCTCATTTCGGTGATACTTTCATGGAGGATCTTTGAAGGTGAAGGGAAGGTGAAGAAGAGGCACGTGATGATCCCGTTGATGATCTTGGTCGGACCATTGCCGATGCACGGAGACGCGAAACTGAAAAGGAGAGGGAGAATTTGGATCGCATGTTAGAGGATCACGAAAGGCGCTGTACCCCGGATGCGATGATGGTCTGAAAAAGCTGGGCTGCATAATCGGATTTGCTGAAATGGAAGGCGAGGTGTGTAGCTGACTCGGCATTTGAAAACTTGCTGAAAATGTTGAAGAATATGTTTCCAAAGGATAACGAGTTGCCCGCCTTGATGCGTCTGAAGCAAAGAAGGTTGTCTGCCCTCTAGGTTTAGAGGTTACGAAGATACATGCATGCATCAACGGCGCATCCTCTACCGCGTGAATACGAGAATTTGAATGAATGCCGGTATGCACCTTTGCATTGCGTTATAAGATCGAGGCGATGACCTGGTGACGATGTTGAGGGCGAAACCGGGAAGAGGGTTCCCGCCAAGGTGATGTGGTATGCTCCTATAATACCACGGTTGAAACGTCTGCTCAGGAACAAAGAGCATGCCAAGTTGTTGCGATGGCACAAAGAGGACCGTAAGTCGGACGGGAGTTGAGACACACCGCAGATGGAGCATAATGGAGAAAGATCGACGGATGGTTCAAAGATTTTGCGGTGGCGCAAGGAACATAAGATTTGCTCTAAATGCGGATGGCATGAATCCTTTTGGCGCAGCAGAGCTCCAGCCATAGCACTGGCCCGTGACTCTATGCATCTACAACCTTCCTCCTTGGTTGTGCATGAAGCGGAAGTTCATTATGATGCGGTGCTCATCCAAGGTCCGAAGCAACCCGGCAACGACATCGATGTGTACCTAAGGCCATTAGTTGATGAACTTTTACAGCTGTGGGGTGGTGTCCGTGTGGGATGAGCACAAACAAGAGGAATTTGACCTCTGACGTTGCTTTTCATAACCATCAACGATTGGCCTGCTCTTAGTAACCTTTCGGATTGTCAAATAAGGGATACAATGCATGCACGCTCTGCTTACATGAGACCGAAAGTGTACATTTGCCAAATTGTAAGAAGAACGTGTACCTTGGGCATTGTCGATTTCTTCGAAAATTCATCCGAAGAAAGAAAGGCAAGCATTACAACGGCAAGGCAGATCACCGGCGAAACTGCGGAACGACCGGTGCTGAGGTATTTGATATGGTCAAGGATTTGAAAGTCATCTTTGGAAAGGGTCTGGCGGACAATCAGTTCGAAGGGAGCCGACGGGCACGCAGCCATGTGGAAGAAGAAATCTATATTCGGGAGCTAGAATATTGGAAAGTCCTAGATGTCCGCTCTGCAATCGACGTGATGCACGTTCTGAAGAATATTTGCGTGAACCTCCTAAGCTTCTTGGGCGTGTATGGGAAGACAAATGATACAAAGGAAGCACGGCAGGACCAGCAACGTTTGAAAGACCACGATGACCGGCATCCGGAATGGTTTCAAGGTCGTGCCGACTACGCTCGACCAAAGAAGAGAAGGTCATCTTTTTGAATGCACGAGCGATATGAAGGTTCCGTCTGGATTCTCGTCCAATATAAAGGGAATAATAAACATGGCGGAGAAAAAGTTCCAAAACCTGAAGTCTCCACGGCCCACGTGATTATGGCGCAATTGCTTCCGATTGCTTTGAGGGGCTCCTGCCGGAAAATGTTCGAGTAGCCATTGTGAAGCTATGTGCATTCCTCAATGCAATCTCTCGAAGGTAATCAATCCGAAGTTCTACCACGGTTCTGAGCGATGTGATCCAATGTCTTGTCGATTTCGAGTTGGTGTTCCCGCCATCCTTCTTCAATATTATGACGCACCTCCTGGTTCACCTAGTCGAAGAGATTTTCGTTCTCGGTCCTGTATTTCTACACAATATGTTCCCCTTGAGAGGTTCATGGGAGTATTAAAGAAATATGTTCGTAACCGTGCTAGGCCAGAAGGAAGCATCGCCCAGGGCTATGGAAATGAGGAGGTAATTGAGTTTTGTGTTGACTTTGTTCCTGACCTTAAGCCGATTGGTCTTCCTCGATTGCGGCATGAGGGGAGACTAAGTGGAAAAACACGATCGGAATGAAATCAACGATATGTATGGACGACCATTCTCTGTTGAAGCACACCACCTTTGTCTTGACCAATTCCAGCTTGGTGGCTCCGTGCTTTGAGAAACACAAGAATATTTTACGTTCGACAACCCGGGAAGCCTGAATCCTGGATTAGGAAGGCCCACATGGAGACTTTCGGCAGTTGGTTGAGAAAACATTTAATGAATGACAATGATGTTGTAGATCAGCTGTACATGTTGGCCAAGACACCATCTTCGACTATAACGACTTTCCAAGGGTGCGAGATAAATGGGAATACATTTTACATGATCGCCCAAGATAAAAAGAGCACCAACCAAAACAGTGGTGTCCGCTTTGATGCAACAGCAACCGAGTCGGGGCAAGAGGTCACATATTATGGTTACATAGAGGAGATATGGGAACTTGACTATGGACCCTCCTTTAAGGTCCCTTTGTTCCGGTGCAAATGGTTCAAGCTAACAGGAGGTGGGGTAAAGGTGGACCAGCAATACGGAATGACAATGGTGGATTTCAACAATCTTGGTTACCTTGACGAACCATTCGTCCTAGCGAAAGATGTCGCTCAGGTTTTCTATGTGAAGGACATGAGTAGCAAACCGAGGAAGCGGAAAGATAAGAAAAGCGACCAGTACATCATGCGATGATCCAAAAGCGCCACATTGTTCTTTTCGGGAAAAGAAACATCGTGGGAGTGGAGGACAAGACAGACATGTCAGAAGATTATAATATGTTTGCTGAAATTCCGCCCTTCAAAGTGAACACCGACCCAAGCATTAAGTTAAATGATGAGGATGCTCCATGGATACGGCACAATTAATCGTAAGCAATCAGGGACACAAGGGAAGAAATGATGTGTAATAATTTATTGTACCAAACTTTGTTGAATGGATCATGTGAATTATATTACCCGTGATGTGTTTGGTGTCCATTTTCGAATGATTCGAGATACCACCGATGATACATGAAATTTGGAGTGATTTAGTCATACTCCTGCCTAGGCGTATAATATGCATACTCGTAGTCTTCATAGCCGCCGTCGTCGTTGTCTTGGTAGTAAATCGCCTTCTAAGTTGCCGCCGTCGTAAATGCATTTCTTGTCGTCATTCTTGTCGTCATTTGTCGAAATCGGGCGCTAAATGGCTCGAAGCGAGGGTAGCCAGAGGATATCGCCGGCCGTGATGTAGTCCATGACGCTCTGCAGAGTCCGGCCATACCACCATAGCCGACGGCCGGCCTCGTGGAAGTTCCTAGGAGGCAGACCGTCCTCCTCATACCTGGCGAGCGCCCTCTCACGCCGATTGATGAAGAAGGCGTCCCAAGTATGCTGGTTATCGGGATGCCGTGAGATTCATCCGCTGCTCCGGCGTGGTCGAGGTAGTAGTGGTTCGTGATGGCCGCTGGCGCGCAGTACCACTGAGGGACGGGAGGGACGGCACGCCGCCGGCGCTTAGGCTCCGGCCGGTGGGGGCCTTGATAGCCCGGTGGACAAGGGTAGTTCGAGGCGCAAAGCTCCTCCACTGCTGGTAGGTTAGAGTGGGTGCGGTGGATGCCATGAGAGAGTGATGAGAGATTGTAGAGATGTGATAATCTTGGCCAAGCCGGGCTACATATATGTAGTGAGAAATGGCGGGAAAAATGGGAGCGGGAAGGCAGGAGGCGGGAAGAAAGTGGCGGGAAGAAAGAGGCGGGAAGACAGGGAAGAAATGGCGGAAAACCCTAAACCTGCAGCGGCCTTTAGTTGCGGTTGGGCAGGCGACCAGCGACTAAAATAGCAACAATAAGTATTTTGTTGTAAGTAGAAACAAAATAAAATAAATAAAGCAACAAAGAAAAAAAAAAAAGTTATTTCAAATTTGAAAACTAATGGCAATATAATTTTTCTAAAAATAAAAGAAAAAAGAATTAAAAAATAAAGCAAAAAACAACAAAAATAAATAATAATGCAGAAAACAAAACAAAAAACTGGAAAAAAATAGTGCCGCCCTCTGGACCCCCACGGCCTGAATACAACTAGAAACCCTACATGGGCTGAGATTCAGCCCCAGGAGGCCAAGTAGGCCTGAGGCACATAGCTAGTGACAGATTAGGCCAGCAGCTGCAGTTGAGAGGAGCTCGAGAGGGTGGGCGCGGCGCTTATAAACCACTCTCGAGCTCTCTCAACTAGCGAGTGAGACTAAACTTTAGGCGTGAGGCAGCACAAGGCCTTTAGTCATGGTCGCCGAGACCCGGCCCGCGACTAAAGGTGGGGCCTTTAGTCGCTGGTCGCCGAGACCAGCCCGCGACTAAAGGTGAGGCGCGAACGCAAAAAACCCAAAAACCTTTAGTCGCGGTTGGGCGGGCGACCCGCGACTAAAGGTACCTTTAATCGCGGGCCTCGTAGCCCACCGCGACTAAAGAGAGCTATAAATACCACGCTCCGATCTATTCTCGTCTTCTCCGATCGGTTCGTCTCTGCCGCGCCCTCGGCCGCCGCCGTCGCCCTCGCCCCGTCAGCCGGACTGCCCGTCCCGCCTCTCCTTTGTCGGTCCTCCCGCGCATCGCCGCCCTCTCCTTAGTGAGCTCCCCATCGGGCCCGTCCGCCGTCTCGGCCCCCTCCGAGCAAGCGCCCGCCGTCCCGTCGCCGCGCCCGCCTCTGCATGGCGGCGCCCGCGTCGCGACTCCCTGCGTCGATTCTTGCGCTCACCGGACCGGCCACTTCCCTCCGCCCTGCCGCCTGTTCGGGCGCCATCATGGCCCTTGGCCGGAGCTCGTGCCAGCTCCCCTCGCCGGGCGAGCTCTCGGCCTCGGGCATGGGCACCACCACCGCTGCCTTGCTAAGCGCAGGCGCCCGTTAAGGCCCCCAGCCCAATGACAATTAGGGCCCACGCCCCAAAGCGATTTAAAAAAGGAGAGAAGAGAATTTAGAAAATAAATAAATAAATATATTAATTAATTAATCAGTTAATTAAATTAATTAACTTAATTAATTGTGTTTAGTAAACCTAATTAAATAACTAATATAACTAATCTGTTAATTAATCTAATTAACTTGGTTAATTAGTTAACGAGACAATTTAATTAATTACATTAATTCTAAAATGATATAAAACTTTAAAAATTAATATAAAATAATCCGTAACTCGGATGAAAATACTTTGTACATGAAAGTTGCTCGAGCGATGAGGCGGATCCGGATCACGCAGCCCGTTCGTCCGCCACACATCCCTAGCATAGCAAACACGTAACTTTCCTCCGGTTCATCTGTCAAAACGCGAATCACCGGGATACTTTCCGGATGTTTCCCCCTTCGCCAGTACGACCCTCTTGCCGCGTTAGGGCACACCTAGCACCGCGTATTGCCAGGTTACGCTTTGTGATGCTTTGATTGCTCTGTTATTTATTGTGTTCCCCCTCCGTTACTTCTTTCCGGTGAACCCGAGGCTGGCGACCCCCAAGTTCGACTACGGAGCACCCGTCTCGCGCTCTACCGCGACACCCTCTCCCACCCCTTCCTCGCCCCCTCCTTTTGCCACCGCCCTTTCGCCACCGCCACCGCCACCGCCCCCCTTCTTCACTTAATTAATTTGTTTTTACTACATGTTTTCGGGTGACATAATGGCGGACGATAGAGCGGACCCTATTATGGACAACTATGATCCGGACGGTGAAGCACATATGTTCGGCATCCTAAACGGCGATATTCAATATGTGCCGACCGGAGAAGAAGAAGATGATATCTCTTCTTATCTGAACCTTGACGGTGAAGATGAAGGGCGCCGTCGACAAGAAGATGTCAAGAAAGCGTCGATAAACGACGATCTTCAAATGGAAGTAGCAACCACCTCCGCCCGAGGTATATATATACATTGAGCCTCTGGTGATACAAACTAACTGATTTGAATAAATATGTGTGTACTAACGCAGCGACTCTCTTTCTTATTTTAGCCCTCGGCGGATCGTCGAAACAATCGAGTACGTCGTCAAAGCGTGGCGCAACCAAGACGATGAAACAAGGAGAAACATGCACCATCGAGGTTGTCGACAAGGTAACCGAGCAGCTGGAGCCCCGCAAGAACGCCACCAAGTTTGTCAGCCAATGCGGAGCCATTGTTAGAGACAACGTCTCGATCACCGTCGTGAGTGGAATGAGCCAAAGAAGGCGCAATTGATGGTTTCACTTTTGTCGATAAGAGAACAAAAAAGATTGCTTCAAGAAGCTTATGGAACATTTCGTTCTACCTCCGAATACAACAAATTCGATGAGGAGGGTAACAAGATTGAGGAAAACAAGGAGAGGAGGAGGCTAGTCAAACAGTTCGCTCTTCATAAGATGGCCGACGCATTCCGGAAATTCAAGCAAAATCTAGCCCGTGACTTTGTCAAGCAGAACAAGACTCGGATTTCAAAGGACAATATGAGAAACTGAAACATGATTGGCCAGAATTTGTGAAGCAAAAGAAATCGGAGCAGTTCATTGAAATATCGAAAAAAATAAGGAAAATGCGGCTAAGAAGGAGTACAATCATGTTATGGGGCCAGGAGGGTATCGCATTTTGGTGCCTAGGTTGGAGAAGATGGAGAACGAGATGAGGCGCGAGGAATCCGTCCAGTACGAAGGGATGGGACCCAAGGGCCAAAAGCTGGTGGTACGGGCATGGGGGAACGCTGAACCCGGAGACAGGGGAGTGTGTTTACCGGGGCAAATTAATTAAACCCACCCAAGCCCTTATTGACGCAATGAAGGATGCTCAACAGGGGAAGATCAAGTTCAACAGAGAGAACGACGCGTTGACAAAAGCCCTCGGGAATCCTGAACACGGAGGGCGTGTACGAGGCATGGGGCACATTCCGTGGAAAATAGGGTTCCCCGAGCGATGACCCGTGCGGTTATAGAAGCCGTAAGAGAAAGATGGATCGGGAATCGGATGTTGTGGCGCGGTTGGCATCGGAAATGGATGTGATGAAGAAAACCATGAGTGTACTAGTAGCGAAGAGATGCAGCTCGGGTGCAGCATGAAGATCATCCAGCGGATCTCGGAAGCCAGCGGCGGAGAAGCAGCGTGGCTTCCACGGAGGCCCCACCGGCTGGTGCAGATGCACCGACGATCGAAATTACTGCACCGGAGCCTCCGGTGGTCGAAATCTTGCACGGAGCCTCGGTGGTCGAAATTACTGCACCGGAGCCTCCTCGCTACCCGTGGGCGATATAAAGGAGATGAAAGAATGTCATCTGTATTATCCTATCGGGAACATGTCCATGAAGGTAGCCATCGGCGGTGCTTTACCATGTTTACAGAGCACTCCACCACAACAACCCCATTCAAGATGGCTATGCTCGTGTCACGGTGGAGGACATAGTCCAAGGGTTTGAGGACACGGAGATTGACATTGCTACACACGAAGGGGAGAAAAGACTTGGAGATGTCAAGCGCCATTTCATTCTATGGCAAAGAAGTTTATCAAGTTTCGAGCGAGGCGCCATGGACAACATGTCCACCCCCCTACGGTGGTGGTGGTGGGGGGGGCGGTGGTGGTGGTGGTGGTGGTGGTGGCGGTTCACCTACACCTCCGTCACGTCGGCCACGCCGCCCCCAGTCCTAACGTCCGGCGGGTGATCAGCCGCCGCCCCGATCCTCGTCCGTGGTGATCGACGCCGCCCCCAATCCACCTCCGACAAAGAAGCGAAGCAGTCCTGGATTATTAACCCGGACCCTTATGTACCTAAGACCACAAAGGTACCGGAGCCATCATCAAGCCTCTCCCCACAAGGCCTTGGGAGCGTAGTGCCGAGGAAGTCGACGCGGCATGGCTGCTCATTATGAGAAATGGAAGGCGGACTGCAAGAAGAAAAGAGAGCCCGAGCCCAAGCCAAGTATATTACGATGAGCAAAAGAAGTGGGCTAAGTCATTTTGAGCACACCGTCCCAAGCATGAAGAATCTGCCTAACGACTATGCACGTGAACTTCACAGGCAGGCACTCATGTTCAACGAGAACAAAGAGCGGGAGAAGGCCGAAAGTAAAATAAGCGGAAACAAGTTGCCCAGCTCGGGGAACAAAGTAAACAATCGATTGCCCGCTTATAGTGGAAGCCTTCTGTCCGGATGACCCGAGATCATACAAGCTGCGACAGCACATGGATTGATCAGAACGAGTGCCGGAGAACAAGCGGCCAACTTAGGTATTACTCTTCGTGAACTGTTAGGCCTTGATGAGGCGCCAAGTGAAGGAGGTAGTAATTACATATGTCAAGAATGAGCCTCTCGTCGAGCCTGCAAGGAAAATGATCTACCTCCACAAATGAAAGGTCTGCTGAATTGGTACAAGGGTTACATAAAAATAAAAACGCCAAAGAATATATTTATGCGGAAGTTAGACATGAGCATCACTTCAAACATTACTATGTACAAATTGAACTGAGTGAATTGTTCCAGCTTTTCAATCTGCGCGAGCTCGACAAATCTATCATCGGTTGCTACATTACGTAAGTGATTTATTAATTTCTACCCCATCTCGTTCATATTGCCTGCACTATATATATGTCCTAACTATATTGTTGTGTTCGCTATTATACATGCAGAATGAAGATTAAGGAATGCGAGTAAGGAACATCCATGATGTTGGGTTCATTGACCCACACATCGTTAATGGACATGTGTTGGGCGTCACCCGCCGACGTGGAGGCAGACCTGTGGCGGTTTCTTACAAAGCAG
The DNA here is from genome assembly GCA_021605145.1 of Aegilops bicornis. Classification (NCBI taxonomy): domain Eukaryota; kingdom Viridiplantae; phylum Streptophyta; class Magnoliopsida; order Poales; family Poaceae; genus Aegilops; species Aegilops bicornis. Next base: position 680,679,013 of record CM038669.1, on the reverse strand, counting down.
GAACTCAAAAGTGATATTCTATTTCCTTACCATTTTGGGTGAGTGTTTCTGTCTTGAGCACATTCTCTTTTGTTTACTCCATGTGCATGGTATGTGGCGGCTAATCGATGAGTTATGCATGACGTCTTGTGCATGTATCGTGTCCGCAGGTTCCTTTGGATTCTGCTAGTAATTAAAGTTAACACCTCGTAATGTCTCGTCCACGACTCTGAATATGGATCCAAAGCTTTGGGCCGACATGAGAAGAATGCTGCGAAGTAATTATTTTCATTCATTTGCGCTCTATATCGATCGGCCTATTTCGTTCATTTCCTAATATCAAGTAACTAATAACTCTCTTGTTCATTTAATTTTCTTTGCCTCGTAGGGTTTGGAGACGGTTCGTAGATACAAAAGGTCGGTGAATTCAAAAAGAGCTAGAATTCAAAATGTTAAAGCCTAAGAATGCTGGGGATATTCAGCCACCGGAGACCAATCTATGTGGATACTATATGCATGAGAGGATCCGAGATACACCTCTGAGCCCGGGTTCCGAGTGATACCAATGCTCGGAGGAATAGCCTCCGGATGATGCTTAGTCCGGCTCGCTTCCGACCACTTGAAGAGGAACTAGCTGGATGGTTCAACAGGAAGTCCTCCATCCTAAAGGAGAACACTATTACGAGGGCGTAGAACTTTATATGCATTAAATCATGTATGGAAACTTGTTCAAAATTGTATATGGTCATCCGATGATATTGAATATATATTGTATATTCCTCTTGAATTCTTTTTGGTTCTAATTTCAAATTTATTTGAAATTGTACATTCATATGCATGTATGTAGTATCGTAGAATATATGAAACTCCTTCAAAATTAAAATAAAGCACAAAAGAAATAAAACAATACAAATTAAACAGAAAACAGGTTTAGGGGGGCTAAAACCCTAAACACATGGCGGCCTTTAGTCGCGGTTGGCGAGAAGAACCGCGACTAAAGGTCCTCCGCTTGACGGCCGCTGGCGCCCACGTGGACGGGCCGTTAGTCGCGGTTCTTAAGCAGCCGCGACTAAAGATGGGGGGCTTTAGTCGCGCTTATTTGGTCGCGGTTGCGCAACCGCGACTAATGGCAGTTGCGAACCGCGACCAAAGGCCTTTTTTCCACCAGTGATCCGTCCGCAAGGATATGCCACCTTTTGTCGGACGCAACACGAATCTTTTTTTAATCGGGTCATATTTTTGAATGATGTATTTAAGCAAACACTTTCGCATTTGCACGCTAGGTATCTGCAAAAATTCTGCAAGCTGGTGCCCGCGTAGCGCGTTCGTTGCTGGCGTTTAAGCGGCTGACCAGCGTGCACCACTTCTCCACGGAGCAATAAACTTCTCCGTAGTCTTCCATACTAGATACTAGATGAAAAACAACATCAACTATTAGCTATTTGACACAGTGATTTCACATACGTCCACGGCAAGAAACTTCACTTTACCTTGAGGCCGGGGTTGTTCGTAAGGGGACGGATCGTGGGCGTGGCGGCGACCTGCGGATCGTCGGCGTGGCGGGATCGGTCGTCGAGGCGGCGGTCGTCCGTGGACGCAGCGCCGTTCATGTAAGCGGCGGGGCTGCCGGCGGCTACTGCTGGCGTCTTCTTAGGAAGGGCCGGCTGGGCGGGCGGAGGCTCTTGGCGGTGGGAGGCGGGCGGCGGGCTGATGGCGGCGGGCGGCGGCGACGGGCTGGATGGCGACGGAAGGCGGGCTGATGGCGTTAGCGGCTGGAGTCGGGCGTGGCAATCGTGGAGGCGGGCGTGGAGATCGTGGAGTCGTATAAGGGTTTGACCCCCGATGGATTCTCCTGCATGTATCCAATGATTGATACGCCTGGCCCATTAAGTAATTCTGTTGGCTTTTTTTTTGACAACTACGTTGATTTATCTAACTTTGTCTACTGGAGAGAGGGTTTCGAAGTACTTTCTTTTTTCGAGTCCGCCAACCGTCCCCAAACTTTTTCCACACGCTGGCATCATCATCGGCGTCACGCACGCCAGTTTGCACATTTTTTCCAACGCTCGATGCATTTTCTACGATTTTCCCGGTGAAAAGCCCGAAACAGTGGCGGACGTGGCCAAGCGTTGGTTTGGTGTCAAACCGTGCGTGGTGGCCTATGTTGGCAGCACCCACATGTGTGCACACTTTCATGCACTTGCATGCATGCGATCACGTACACCATGTGATACCAGCACGGCTTCGGTCTACCGGAGGGAGTTCCGAAGTACTTTCTTTTTTCGAGTCCGCCAACCGTCCCCAAACTTTTTCCACACGCTGGCATCATCATCGGCATCACACACGCCAGTTTGCATATTTTTCCAACGCTCGATGCATTTTCTATGATTTTTCCGGTGAAAAAGCCCCGAAACAGTGGCCGGACGTGACGCAACGTTGGTTTGGTGTCCGATTTCGTTCAAACCGTGCGTGGTGGCCTATGTTGGCCGCGCCCACATGTGTGCACACTTTCATGCACGTGCATGCATGCGATCCACGTACACCATGTGATACCAAAGACGGTTTCGGTCTCTGGAGGGGGTTCGAAGTACTTTCTTTTTCGAGTCCGCCAACCGCCCCAAACTTTTTCCACACGCTGGCATCATCATCTGCGTCCACGCACGCCAGTTTGCATATTTTTCCAACGCTCGATGCATTTTTTACGATTTTCCGGTGAAAAAGCCCGAAACACTAGCCGGACGTGGCGCGTAGCGTTGGTTTGGTGTCCGATTTCGTTCAAACCGTGCGTGGTGGCCTATGTTGGCCGCGCCCACATGTGTGCACACTTTCATGCACTTGCATGCATGCGATCACGTACACCATGTGATACCAGCACGGCTTCGGTCTACCGGAGGGGGTTCCGAAGTACTTTCTTTTTTCAAGTTTGATGAGCTTTTTTCAGAATCAATGAACTTTTTCTTGAATCCCATGAACTTCTTTCAAATCCGATGAATATCTTTTTCAAATTTGTGAACTTTTTTCAAATCCGATGAACTTTTTTTCAATCAAAAATGAAAAAAATTCATCCATTTGAAAAGAGTTCACGAGTTTGGAAAAATTCATCATGTAACGAAGAAAAAAGAAAAAACAGAAAAGAAAAATGAAAAAACGAAAAAGGAAAGAAGAACCTAAAAAGGAAATTAAGTGATTTAGCCTACTGTATGTGCTGTTGTGGCCGAGTGGTTAGCACGGTGTAACTTGAGACAGGAGGTCGGCGGATCGAGTGACGGCGCACGTGCCAATTTGATTTTAATTTTTCTGTTGGGAGACCTCCTTTTTTTGGGCTGGCCGCTTCCCTCGCTTATGACGGCCGTGCCAATTTGATTTTAATTTTCTGTTACGCCCTCCTTTTTTGGGCGGCCCACTTCCCGTCGCTATGAAGCGCCACAAGCGCCAACCGGTAACTTAATCTTGTGTGGATTAGGAACTCCCAGTTAGCGCGCGCTGAATTAGAAAATAAACAAAAGGAAAGAAGAAAAGGATTCAGAAAATGCACTTGGTCGCAGAATGGGGCGTGGCGTGGTGGTTATGGCGTGGCACACTTGAACGCTAGTGCGCGGGCTCGAATCCTTGTCGCCGCATTTTATTTTTTGCATCAGTTTAGAAAAAAAAGGGTACGTGGGCTGCGGGTCGTCCAGGGTAAGCGTGGTCCAGCGGAGAAAAAAACAAGACATACGCATATACGGGGAGGCGGGGAAGACTTTTCTAAATATGTCGATCGTGCCCCTGATTATGAAAAGGTATCGTGCGATCTCGGCCATCCTTGTATTAGGGGGGGTGTACCGAAGCAAAAGTGTTAATAATTTGCACTGTGAAAGAAACAGCTGGCAAATCCTTCCCTCTACTATGGACACGCCGGCTAGATCACAGTATTATTTTCTTATTCTCAATTTTTTTTGAAACGGAATTTTCTTATTCTCATTTTGCTGGCAATGTCGATACATACAACCAGCTGGAGGTCAAATAAAGCAGTGGGTATATGCAAAGAAAAAGTGACTTGATCTCCTATCAGTTATGTTCTACACCAATTTGATCACGAAGTTTAGGATTCCAGACGCACGCACCCTGGCAACAATATATAAATCTCTCTGCTTTACGAAAACCCATGCCTTAGATACAAAGAATGCAGAAAAAGAGCACACAACTGGGGTAAAATGAAATTCTAGCGGAACCGATTTCTATCGGGTAGTATGATGCCGTCCATTTCTTATTCTCATATTGCTGGCAATGTCCATACATTCAACAGCTGGTGGTCAAATAAAGCATTGTACATATCCAAAGAGAAAAGCGGCTTGATCTCCTATCAGTTCTGTTCTCCACCAATTTGATCAAAAAGTTTAGGAAACCTGACGCGCGCAGCCTGGCCACAATTAATAAATCTCTTGGCTTTACGGAAATCTATGCCTTAGATACAAAGAATGCAGAACGAGAGCACACAACTGGGACATAAAGGGTTTCACAATCGCATAAAAGAAAGAAAAAACTAGGAGATAAAAGGGATCATCTCCGATCACGAATCTCGAAGGAAAGGTATCTCCCTCCTTTAATTCGATCTTAATTTTATTCTTAAAGCAAAGATAACACCTTGGCTTCGGCTTTCACTTTACTTAGTACTTAGGTTCACAAAAGAAACGATATATAATTGCTAAATGGTGATTGGTGTTCCTTTGATGCCAAATCCGGAGTAGCGGTTAGCTAGATGTCATGGCATATTTGGAGTACCGTACGTGTTACAAGAATAGGAAAAGAAACAGAAGAACAAGAAAAGCGCACAAATTAGACATCGTGGCATTTTGGGTCTTACTAAATTAACTGCACCACGTGAAAACTGCTGGATTTCGCGAAGGATCAAGTCTTTGCTATAACTATCATAGCAGAAAGAAAAATGTAGTTTAGGGCATCTTCAAAGCTGACTTGCAAATGTCTTCGCTATATGTTCTTTTTTATGTTTGGTCCGCAGACAATATTTCGAAGGAGCCATCCAATACTAATCACAAATTAATCCTGTTGGAAGAAGAGAAAGTAAGTGGGGACCATGCATGTGGTAGAATATTTGTGGTTTGGGAGAGAGAGGAGAGGGGGATCTATCATGTTTTTTTAGAAAGGTAGATGAACCCTGTTAATCGACAGGCGCATGGGTGGAAGGAGGCATGTCTTGTGGTCAATTATATTATTCAGCTATATAGCATCTCGAATGTCAACTACTCCTCCAATGAGTTTTGGAAGGCACCCTTGTTTTTGGGGTCAAATTTTGACGATGAATTTGATTAGCGAACAAGTATACCACTGGATTTGTATTTGAAAGAGATTTCTCACCATATAATTTTTGTGACATATAGTAGTTCACATTTTATTTGTTAACTTCATGCCCAAAATTTGGTCCAAAATAAGATGGGGCTTAATAAACAAACCCCGACGGCGGGGATAACACCCCCCCCCACCCCCCCCCCCCCCCCGCGCGCACACAAGGCAACTAGGGGAAAGCCTTCCTCCGCTGATCTCCGCGGGCGAGCCCATGTATTTGCCTCCTGCCTGCTTGTCACTCTATTGGCCGGTGGCAGGGAGGGAATCTTAGTGTCTCGCTTGAAATAGTAGATAGGTTAGGGTTTTAGTCCTCGCAAAGGCGACGCTTCATCCTCGAGTTAGTCTTCAGGGCTCTGATGTTCCTCAAGTTTGTCCGTCGGAACGGGTTCGATGGAGCTCTGATGTAGATCCCTATTGGCTCCTTGGAGCAGCGAGATTAGGGTTTCTTGCCGTGTCTATGCGATCTCGAGATTTGGTGTCAGATTCTTCAGATCAATTCAAAGGTTCAACGACGATGACTACAACTTCGGTGCGCTGATCCCCAGGGGCACGCATATGAAGACTTCTCGACTACCATCAACGTGGTCAAGCCGGTTTTGGTATCGGAGCAGCCACAACGATCGTTCAATGGTGCAAGGACCTCGATAATTTTTATTATGTATGAGATGCTCTGGTGAACCTTTATAATAGATCTGATTTTTTCCAAAAGAAAAAACTAGACGGAGGCAGTATAAGTTAGGGTACGTTGCAAATAGATGGAATACGGGCTTCGCATTCAAAGTAATGGTATTCTTAATGGCTTATTTTTTGTTACATATAATAAGTGGGGTTTATTGGTCGGACTAATGATCAAAAGTTTGATTGAGAACACAAGGATAACCTGGAGCTGGAAGCCCGCAAAGCAACTACAAAACCGCCGTAGCTTCACACAAAGCGCATGAGACCTTGTATAATGGAAAGTGCTTAGGGAAGGTTCTATGAAAAATAAATCAGGTTTTTCTTAAACACCGATGTTTATTTGTACATGATAAACGCTTAACTAAGCGTTTTTATGTAAAATTAGGCATCGATGTTTCAGAAAAATCCGATTTATTTTTTAAAGCATCTCTCTAAGCATCTTCCATTGTACAAGGCCTAAACGTGCTATGCTAGTGCTAGTGCTAGTGCTACCCACCAACAACCCTATGACCGGACGAGATTCACATCATTCATGTGATGTTGTCCTTCATTTGCCGAACGTTATGGCTAATGGAAAAGGACACCCCTCAACCGCAGCACCAACCTAAAAGCAGTTAAGCAAAGCTTGATGCACGCTTATTATTGACCAGTCACGTCGCCGGCCGGCCGGTACGGCGTTGCCATCGACGGTCGATCGGAGACGGGCACCGTACGTCCACGACTATGCCCTCGTTTCGTCATCTCGCACATGGGCCATTGCGCCGATTGATGCACCACGCACACGCAGTAACGTAACGACGACACGTATCTACACGGTGCGAGCTAGCAGTCGTCGCTGGGAAAGACCGTACGTACGAAGTGCACCCGACTGACAGGAGACCGATCGATCGGTCATGGCGTGCACGGCAACACTCCTGCGAAGCGACCGAGTGACTGACTGACTGACAGCACGCACAAACAAAAGAGGTCGCACGCCCGTACGTATGCGTGCGGCAGTACATGTGTCTGGTCTGCGTTAGAGGAAAGCAGCGGCTGCTGGTGCTGCGGGAGGCAAATTTAACAATTTTAACCTCTGAGCGAAATCATTTCATGAAATGAACTGTCCGTGAAACTATTTCACACTCATGACTTTTTTGTGTAGCGCCCGCCATGACGGCGCACACCCTACGGTGCAGCGCCTAGCTCAGGGGCGTTGCACGCCAGTCCATCGTGGCAGCCCCTGCTCAAGACCAGATTAGCAGCAACGCCTCCAGCTAGGCGTCACACTTGTAAAGTGCAGCGCCGCCAGAGGCTGCTGTGACTTATCCAGCCACTTGGCTACCCCCCCTCCCCCACCCCCACACCACACACTCTCCCACTCTCCTCCCCGAGCTTTGCCCCCTCTCCCACTCTCTCCCCTCTCAAATCCTCTCCCAAATCTTGCAAATTTGAAGGATTTGTCCGTGGATTTCGAAGTCAAACCCTCCCTCAAGGTAATATTCTCCGATCCCCTTGTTTTGATCCAAGTAAAGTTCCCATTGCTCATTTGTTGCTAGTTTGGGGAAACCCTAGTTTTGTTTGGATCTAGAGATTTGCATGGAGATGTGAGATGTTTGTTTGCCAATTTCTATGATTAGGCTTTGTTATTATGCTAGGATTATTCTTATGGGTGTTCTTATGTTGGTGCTAGGGTTAGGTATAGGGCTAGGATTATGGTTATGGTTATGGTTAGGGTTGTTGTTTGATATATATATTAGGGTTTCTATTCCGTGTTAATTTTTGTATTAGTACTCATGGAAGCAATGTTACCTCGTGTTTTTGGAATGCTTATAGGGATGAGAAGAACATGTGTGTTTGTTCATCATGGGGACAAGGACGCCTTTTTGAAAGGCAATATAGAACCGGACCCGGATGAGGTTGACATGGTGTTTGATAGTAGTCCTTGTTGGAAATATGCCCTAGAGGCAATAATAAATTAGTTATTATTATATTTCCTTGTTCATGATAATCGTTTATTATTCATGCTATAATTGTATTGATAGGAAACTCAGATACATGTGTGGGTATATAGACAACACCATGTCCATAGTAAGCCTCTAGTTGACTAGCTCGTTAATCAATAGATGGTTACGGTTTACTGACCATGGACATTGGATGTCATTGATAACGGGATCACATCATTAGGAGAATGATGTGATGAACAAGATCCAATCCTAAGCCTAGCACAGATCGTGTAGTTCGTATGCCAAAGCTTTTCTAAAATGTCAAGTATCATTTTCTTAGATCATGAGATTGTGCAACTCCCGGATACCGTAGGAATGCTTTGGGTGTACCAAAGCGTCCTGGCAATCGGGTGGCTATAAAGGTGCATTACAGGTATCTCCGAAAGTGTCATTGGGTTGGCACGAATTGAGGCTGGATTTGTCACTCCGTGTGGCGGAGAGGTATCTCTGGGCCCACTCGGTAGGACATCATCATAATGTGCACAATGTGATCAAGGAGTTGATCACGGGATGATGTGTTACGGAGCGAGTAAAGAGACTTGCGATAACGAGATTGAACAAGGTATCGAGATCCGACGATCGAATCTCGGGCAAGTACAATACCGCTAGACAAAGGGAATTGTATACGGGATTGATTGAGTCCTTGACATCGTGGTTCATCCGATGAGATCATCGTGGAACATGTAGGAGCCAACATGGGTATCCGGATCCGCTGTTGGTTATTGACCGGAGAACGTCTCGATCATGTCTGCATGGTTCCCGAACCCGTAGGGTCTACACATAAGGTTCGATGGCGCTAGGGTTATAAAGGAAGTTTGTATGTGGTTGCGAATGTTGTTCCGAGTCCGGATGAGATCCCGGACGTCACGAGGAGTTCGGAATGGTCGAGAGGTAAAGAATTATATATGGGAAGTCCTGTTTTGGTCACCGGAAAAGTTTGGGTTTTATCGGTAATGTACCGGGACCACCGGGAGGGTCGAGGTCCACCAAGTGGGGCCACCATCCTCGGAGGGCTGCATGGGCCAAGTGTGGGAGGGACCAGCCCGGGTGGGCTGGTGCGCCCCCAAGAGGCCCATGTGCCAAGAGATAAGGGAAAGGGAGAGTCCAACATGGGGAAGGCACCTCCTAGGTGCCTTGGGGAGGATGGACTCCTCCCTGGCCGCACCCTTCCTTGGAGGAAGGGCCAAGGCTGCGCCCCCCCTCTCCCTTGCCCCTATATATAGTGGAGGGGAGGGAGGGCAGCCGCACCTGAGTCCCTGGCACCTCCCTCCCTCCCGTGACACCTCCTCCTCTCCCGCAGGTGCTTGGCGAAGCCCTGCAGGATTGCCACGCTCCTCCACCATCACCACACCGTTGTGCTGTTGGGAGACGTCACCGGGCTGTACGTGTGTTGAACGCGAAGGTGCCGTCCGTTCGGCACTAGGATCATCGGTGATTTGAATCACGACGAGTACGACTCCATCAACCCCGTTCACTTGAACGCTTCCGCTTAGCGATCTACAAGGGTATGTAGATGCACTCTCCTTCCCCTCGTTGCTGGTTTCTCCATAGATAGATCTTGGTGACACGTAGGAAAATTTTGAATTTCTGCTACGTTCCCCAACAGTGGCATCATGAGCTAGGTCTATTGCGTAGATTCTTTGCACGAAAGTAGTTGTGGGCGTTGATTTTGTTCAATATGCTTGCCGTTACTAGTCCAATCTTGTTTCGACGGTATTGTGGGATGAAGCGGCCCGGACCGACCTTACACGTACTCTTACGTGAGACAGGTTCCACCGGCCGACATGCACTTGGTGCATAAGGTGGCTAGCGGGTGCCGATCTCTCCCACTTTAGTCGGATCGGATCACGATGAAAAGGGTCCTTATGAAGGGTAAATAGCAATTGACATATCACGTTGTGGTTTTGCGTAGGTAAGAAAGCGTTCTTGCTAGAAACCCATAGCAGCCACGTAAAACATGCAAACAACAATTAGAGGACGTCTAACTTGTTTTTGCAGGGTATGCTATGTGATGTGATATGGCCAAGAAGAATGTGATGAATGATATGTGATGTATGAGATTGATCATGTTCTTGTAATAGGAATCATGACTTGCATGTCGATGAGTATGACAACCGGCAGGAGCCATAGGAGTTGTCTTTATTTATTGTATGACCTGCGTGTCATTATACAGCGCCATGTAATTACTTTACTTTATTGCTAACCGGTAGCCATAGTAGTAGAAGTAATAGTTGGCGAGACAACTTCATGAAGACACGATGATGGAGATCATGATGATGGAGATCATGGTGTCATGCGGTGACGATGATGATCATGGAGCCCGAAGATGGAGATCAAAAGGAGCAAAATGATATTGGCCATATCATGTCACTATTTGATTGCATGTGATGTTTCTCATGTTTATGCATCTTATTTGCTTAGAACGACGGTAGTAAATAAGATGATCCCTCATTAAAATTTCAAGAAGGTGTTCCCCTAACTGTGCACCATTGCGAAAGTTAAATGCTTGAAGCACCACGTGATGATCGGGTGTGATAGATTCTTACGTTCACATACAATGGGTGTAAGCCAGATTTACACACGCAGAACACTTAGGTTAACTTGACGAGCCTAGCATGTACAGACATGGCCTCGGAACACAAGAGACCGAAAGGTCGAGCATGAGTCGTATAGTAGATACGATCAACATGAAGATGTTCACCGATGATGACTAGTCCGTCTCACGTGATGATCGGACCACGGCCTAGTTGACTCGGATCATGTAATCACTTAGATGACTAGAGGGATGTCTATCTGAGTGGGAGTTCATGAGATGAACTTAATTATCCATAAAATAGTCAAAAGAACTTTGCAAAATATGTCGTAAGCTCGCGCTTTAGTTCCCTTGTTTAGATATGTTCCTAGAAAAATATAGTTGAAAGTTGACAGTAGCGATTATGCGGACAGTAGAAAGCTTATGTCCTTAATGCACCGCTCAGTGTGCTGAACCCCAAACGTCGTTTGTGGATGTTACGAACATCGGACATACATGTTTTGATAACTACGTGATAGTTCAGTTAAACGGTTTAGAGTTGAGGCACCAAAGACGTTTTTTGAAACGTCGCGGAACATATGAGATGTTCTGAGAGCTGAAATTGGGATTTCAGGCTTGTGCCCACGTCAAGAGGTATGAGACCTCCGACGATTTTCTTAGCCTACAAACTAAGGGAGAAAAGCTCAATTGTTGAGCTTGTGCTCGATTGTCTCGAGTGCAACAATCACTTGAATCGAGTGGGAGTTGATCTTCCGGATGAGATAGTGATGTTTCTCCAAAGTCATTGCCACCAAGCTGCTAGAGCTTCGTGATGAACTATAACATATCAGGGATAGATATGATGATCCTTGAGGGATTCACGATGTTTTACACATGAAAGTAGAAATCAAGAAGGAGCATCAATTGTTGATGGTTGGTGAAACCACTAGTTTCAAGAAGGGCAAGGGCAAGAAGGGACACTTCATGAAGCGGCAAATCAGTTGCTGCTCCGGTGAAGAAACCCAAGGTTGAACCCAAACCCGAGACTAAGTGCTTACGTAATAAGGGGAACATCCATCGGAGCAGAATTACCCTAGATACTTGGTAGATAAGAAGGCTGGCAAGGTCGATAGAAGTATATTGGATATACATTATGTTAATGTGTACTTTACTAGTACTCCTAGTAGCACCGAGGGTATTAGATACCGGTTCGGTTGCTAAGTGTTAGTAACTTCGAAACAAAAGCTACGGAATAAACGGAGACTAGCTAAAGGTGAGCTGACGATACGTGTTGGAAGTGTTTCCAAGGTTGATGTGATCAAGCATTGCGGCTCCCTCTACCATCGAGATTGGAGTTAAACCTAAAATTATTATTTGGTGTTTGCGTTGAGCATAGACATGATTGGATTATGTCTAACGATGTCTGATTTATTCATTTAAGGAGAATAATGGTTACTCTATTTATTTGAATAAATACCTTCAATGGTCTTGCACCTAAAAGAATGGTTTATTGAATCTCGATCGTAGTGATACACATTTCCATGCCAAAAGATATAAGATAGTAATGATAGTACCACTTACTTGTGGCACTTTCATGTAAGTCATATTGGTGTAAAACGCATGAAGAAGCTCCATGTTGATGGATCTTTGGACTCACTCGTTTTGAAAAGTTTGAGACATGCGAACCATGTCTATTGGTGTATCTGCATGAAGAAACTCCATGCAGATGGATCGTTTGGACTCACTTGATTTTGAATCACTTGAGATATGCAAATCATACCACATGGGCAAGATGGTGAAAAGCCTCGGTTTCGATAAGATGGAACAAGATAGCAACTTGTTGGAAGTAACACATTTTGATGTGTGCAGTCCAATGAGTGCTTTGAGGCATCTGATGAATATCGTTATGTTCTTACTTCACGGATGATTTAAGTAGATACTGAGTGTATTTACTTGATGAAACACAAGTCTGAATTATTGAATGGTTCAAGTAATTTCAGAGTGAAGTTAAAGATCCTCGTGACAAGAGGATAAAATGTCTATGATATGATCATAGAGATGAGTATCTGAGTTCTGAGCTTTGTACGCTATTAAGACATTGTGGAAATTGTTTCACAATTAATACCGCTGGAACACCATAGTGTGATGGTGTGTCCGAACATCATAGTTGCACCCTATTAGATATGGTGCGTACCATGATGTCTCTTATCGAATTACCACTATCGTTCATGGGTTAGGCATTAGAGACAACCGCACTCACTTTAATAGGGCACCACGTAATTCCGTTGAGACGGCATTGTTTGAACTATGGTTTGGAGAAACCTAAGTTGTCGTTTCTTAAAAGTTTGGGGCTGCGATGCTTATGTGAAAAAGTTTCATCGTGATAAGCTCGAACCCAAAAGCGGATAAATGCATCTTCATAGGACACCCAAAACAGTTGGGTATACCTCCTATCTCAAGATCCGGAAGCAAAAGTAATTGTTTGAGAAGCGGGTCCTTTCTCGAGGAAAAGTTTCTCTCGAAAGAATTGAGTGGGAGGATGGTGGAGACTTGATGAGGTTATTGAACCATCACTTCAACTAGTGTGCAGCAGGGCACAGGAAGTTGTTCCGGTGGCGCCTACACCAATTGAAGAAGAAGCTTATGATAGTGATCATGAAGCTTCAGATCAAGTCACTACCGAACCTCGTAGGACGACAAGGACGCCAGCGTCTTGCTTGGAGTGGTGCGGTGATCCTGTCTTGAATGTCATGTTGCTAGACAACAATGAACCTACGAGCTATGGAGAAGCAATGGTGGGCCCATATTCCAACAAATGGTTAGAAGCCATGAAATCCGAGATAGGATCCATGTATCAGAACAAAGCATGGACTTTGGTGGACTTGCCCGATAGGCAAGCCATTGAGATAAATGGATCTTTAAGAAGAAGACGGACGTGGACGGTAATGTCACCGTCTATGAAGCTCGACTTGTGGTGAAGAGTTTTTCACAAGTTCAAGGAGTTGACTACGATGAGATTTTCTCATCCGTAGCGATGCTTAAGTCCGTCGGAATCATGTTAGCATTAGCTGCATTTATGAAATTTGGCAGATGGATGTCAAAACGAGTTTCCTTACCAGTCTTCATAAGGAAAGGTTGTATGAGATACAATCAAAAAGTTTTTGTCGATCCTAAGGATGCTAAAAGGTATGCTGGCTCCAACGATCCTTCTAAGGACTGGAGTAAGCATCTCGGAGTTGGAATGTGCGCTTTGATGAGATGATCAAAGATTTTGGGTTTATACAAAGTTTATGAGAAACTTGTATTTCCAAAGAAGTGAGTGGGAGCACTATAGAATTTCGATGAGTATATGTTGTTGACATATTGTTGATCGAAATGATGTAGAATTCTGGAAAGCATACAGGTTATTTGAAAGGTGTTTTTCAAGTGAAAACCTGGATTAAGCTGCTTAAACATTGAGCATCAAGATCTATGAGAATAGATCGAAAACGCTAAATGATACTTTCAAATGAGCACATACCTTGACATGATCTTGAAGGTGTTCAAGATGGATCGGTCAAAGAAGGAGTTCTTGCACGAGATGTAAGGTATGAAGTTAAGACTTAAAACTCGACCACGGCAGAAAAAGAGAGAAAGGGCGAAGGTCGTCCCCTATGCTTTAGGCGTAGGCTCTATAGTATGCTATGTTGTGTACCGCATCGAAGTGTGCCTTGCCATGAGTCGATCAAGGGTACAAGAATGATCCAGGAATGGGGATCATTGGACAGCGGTCAAAATTGTCCTTGGAGTAAATAAGGACATGTTTCTCGATTATGGAGGTGATAAAGAGTTCGGCGTAAAGGGTTACGTCGATGCAAGATTTGACACCTATCCGAATGACTCTGAATAGCAAACCAGATACGTATAGTGGAGTAACCATTTGGAATAGTTTCAAATGGAGCGCGGAAGCAGCATTTATAATATGACCTAGAAATTTGCAAAGCACACACGGATCTGAAAGGTTCAGATCCGTTGACTAAAACCTCTCTCACAAGCAAAACATGATCAAACCCCGTAACTCATTGAGTCTTAATCACATGATGATGTGAACTAGTTTAATGACACTAGTAAACTCTTTGGATGTTGGTCACACGGCGATGTGACCTGTGAGTGTTAATCACATGGCGATGTGAACTAGATTATTGACTCTAGTGCAAGTGGGAGACTGTTGGAAATATGCCCTAGAGGCAATAATAAATTAGTTATTATTATATTTCCTTGTTCATGATAATCATTTATTATCCATGCTATAATTGTATTGATAGGAAACTTCAGATACATGTGTGGGTATATAGACAACACCATGTCCCTAGTAAGCCTCTAGTTGACTAGCTCGTTAATCAATAGATGGTTACGGTTTCCTGACCATGGACATTGGATGTCATTGATAACGGGATCACATCATTAGGAGAATGATGTGATGGACAAGACCCAATCCTAAGCCTAGCACAGATCGTGTAGTTCGTATGCTAAAGCTTTTCTAAAATGTCAAGTATCATTTCCTTAGACCATGAGATTGTGCAACTCCCGGATACCGTAGGAATGCTTTGGGTGTACCAAAGCGTCACAACGTAATCGGGTGGCTATAAAGGTGCATTACAGGTATCTCCGAAAGTGTCTGCATTGGGTTGGTACGCGCCGAGACTGGGATTTGTCACTCCGTGTGACGGAGAGGTATCTCTGGGCCCACTCGGTAGGACATCATCATAATGTGCACAATGTGATCAAGGAGTTGATCACGGGATGATGTGTTACGAAACGAGTAAAGAGACTTGCCGGTAACGAGATTGGACAAGGTATCGGATACCGACGATCGAATCTCGGGCAAGTACAATACCGCTAGACAAAGGGAATTGTATACGGGATTGATTGAGTCCTTGACATCGTGGTTCATCCGATGAGATCATCGTGGAACATGTAGGGAGCCAACATGGGTATCCAGATCCCGCTGTTGGTTATTGACGGAGAACGTCTCGATCATGTCTGCATGGTTCCCGAACCCGTAGGGTCTACACATAAGGTTTGATGACGCTAGGGTTATAAAGGAAGTTTGTATGTGGTTACCGAATGTTGTTCGAGTCCGGATGAGATCCCGGACGTCACGAGGAGTTCCAGAATGGTCCGGAGGTAAATAATTATATATGGGAAGTCCTGTTTTGGTCACCGGAAAAATTTCGGGTTTTATCGGTAATGTACCGGGACCACCGGGAGGGTCCCGGGGTTCCACCAAGTGGGGCCAGCATCCTCGGAGGGCTGCATGGGCCAAGTGTGGGAGGGGACCAGCCCCAGGTGGGCTGGTGCGCCCCCCCAAGAGGCCCATGTGCCAAGAGATAAGGGAAAGGGAGAGTCCTAAAGGGAAGGCACCTCCTAGGTGCCTTAGGGAGGATGGACTCCTCCCTGGCATAACCTTCCTGGGAGGAAGGGCCAAGGCTGCGCCTCCCCCTCCCTTGCCCCTATATATAGTGGAGGGAGGGAGGGCAGCCGCACCTGAGTCCCCTGGCACCTCCCTCCCTCCCGTGACACCTCCTCCTCTCCCTTGAGGTGCTTGGCGAAGCCTGCAGGATTGCCACGCCTCCTCCACCACCACCTGCCTTGTGTGCTGCTGCTAGATGGAGTCTTCCTCAACCTCTCCCTCTCTCCTTGCTGGATCAAGGCATGGGAGACGTCACGGGATGTACGTGTGTTGAGCAGCGGAGGTGCCGTCCGTCCGCACTAGGATCATCGGTGATTTGAATCACGGCAGTGCGACTCCATCAACCCCGTTCACTTGAACGCTTCCGCTTAGAGATCTACAAGGGTATGTAGATGCAATCTCCTTCCCCTCGTTGCTGGTTTCTCCATAGATAGATCTTGGTGACACGTAGGAAAATTTTGAATTTCTGCTACGTTCGCCAACAGTCCTAGCTATGCGGAGCTCTTGCAACAAGTTAGGAAAGATTTGAATTGGACGGACCCTAGTGATATCATTGAGTTGGAGGGAAGGCATAATGTTGGTTTTGGAATGCACATCCGTTGGAAGACAATGCGTGTCAACTCGGAGCAACGTTGGGTTGCATACAAGGAGACGGTGGACGAATCAGTAGACAAGGCTCTTGAGTTATTTGCAACGAAGAAGGTTGATTCAAGTTTGCATTTGGACTTGAACCGGAACCCCTCCCCTTTGGTTGCTAGTAGCCCCACACCCTTGAAGCGAGATGAAATTGTTGAACCTCTTTTGACCCAAGAAGTGAGGCCAACATTGAACCCGTTTACAAACAACCAAGATGAAGCTTTGCAAGAGGACAATGATGAGTATGCGGACGATGACAATGAAGTTGATCTCCATGACAACAATGTGGGTGATCTTGACAAATATCACTTGCAAGAGACAATGGACCATTCCATCCCTTTTTCCCGTGCATATGCATCGGACTCGGATGACGATGGTCCCGATGAACAAGTTGATGCGGAGGGGTTCACGGTGAAGGAGGCCGAAGCTTTCGAGAAGGTATTTCGTCGGGATCATCGGACTACATTGTTCAAGGATGTTAGTCTCGCGGATGAAGCCGTGGTAGATGGTGTCCAATGTGTACCTCTTGGGGTTAGGCCAAGCTCTCATCGTGATTTGGGAGACGACAGGAACCGGATTGCTAAAGGTTCTAAGTTCGACAACTTGTTGGAATTGAAGATGTGGCTCGACAACTACTCCATTACGCATTATCGTCCACACAAGGTGGTGAACTCGGACGTCAATGTGCGCTACACGGTTGCATGTGCATGTGAAGATGAAATATGTCCATGGATTGTGCGTGCAAGACCATGAAAAGGAGGTCCAACTTGGCATATAGTGAGTTGTGTGCCAACTCACATGTGCCAAGGCAAAAGGGTGGATGGCAAGATTGTGTCCCAAGACCACAAACAACTCACGTCCGAGTTCATTGCTTACAGGCTCTCCAACTCAATATCCACACTTCCAACAATGAGCGTTCAACATGTCATTGACCTTGTGAAAGCCATCTTTCATTACAAGGTGAAGTACGGCAAGGCATGGAAGGCGAAGCAAGCCGCATTTAAGATGTTGTATGGTACATGGGAGGAAGCATACAACCGAATCCCTAGGTTGTTGTTAGCCATGGCCGCGACAAACCCGGGCATGCATGTTGTCGAGCCCCATGGGCACCAAACAACGGTTCATGAAGGAAGGAAAGTCAGAGTATTTGGCCGTGCTTTTTGGGCGTTCGAGCAATGTGTGAGGGCTTTCGAACATTGTAGGCCGGTCATCGCAATTGATGGCACGTTCTTGACCTGGGCACGCTATGAACAGAAACGGTATTAACGTGTTAGGCAAGTGAAGATGTGTAGTGCGAATGGAAAAGCAAAAAAGGCAAATACCACAAAGTTCATCATTGGAGCTGAAGGGATCACTGAGTTGCCTTTCCTGACTAATGCGTTGTATTGGTGCTGGGCTACCTCATCAAAGACGGTGGGTTCTTCCAAAATCTCCTCAGCATCGCCCGGCTTGCATACCTCCTGCAGTGCGTGGAAGAAACCATGTGAGATAGTTGTTGAACGCGACCAGGCAGTGCTCACGAAGCTGGGCTCGTTTTCCAGCCCTAGCTTGCTTCACAGCAAGCGCGAACTGTATGACATACTTGTTGTGATGCTTGGCCCAATCCTTGATCTTCCGCTGCTTTTTCCTATCCAACCTGCAAGTTAGAAACATAATATTAGCATCATCGAAACCGCCGAGAAGCTGCTAATTGCTCAAGGTTGATTATATCTTACGCGTGTAGCACTATGTCCGTGTCCTCCCACTCTGGTGGGTGTGGCTGGAACAAACCAAACTGACGATACACCCGATGTGGCAGGTGAAGCTCAACCGCCCAGTTGCATATGAGTGGACACCGCATATGCGAGAGATCCCTATCCCTAGTGCACATCGGATTCAACCTGAACTCTATAGGGTTCCCAAAACTCTCTCCTTTTCCATACGGTTCCCATACAACCTACAAAATGGGATAAAATGCAAAATTCATATCGAGTTACGATGGAAGCATGATAATCACTTATGCAATGTCGATTCACACTCGGGCGTGATCGCGTCCAGCTCGCTCCTGTACAGCTTGTACATGACCGAGGGATCATCCGTCATCTCATTTAACATATCCCACTTGTAAGCCCAAGTGGGGAGCCGTAGTGGGTCGTCTTTGTCGTCCCAATCCTCGTACTTCACGGTCTTCAGTCGTCCAACCAGCAAACGCTCCCAGCTCCATATGAAAAGTGCGAGCAAACAACCACCAATACCTCCAGATAGCCTACAACAGGCTTCGTCCAACTGCACATAAAAGAGAACATGGTTGAATTAATAGCAAGATCGCATTCATAATGTACCAATGAAGTGAAACAGAAACAACTTCATACCTGTCTATACAAGTAAGCCAGTGTCGCCGAACCCCAACTCCATTTGCTATCAAAGACGGTCAACGCCTTGAGCCACATCCATGGAGCATTCTTGCCTGTGCCATCAGCAAACATAGTCCTGGATATCACGTACCACATGTAGACACGAGCATATGTCTTCACCGTGTCCTCATTAGCATCCTCGGGGCAAATACTGAAGTTCGATACAATCCACGTGAAAGTAGAACCGGCTGCAACTCTTTCCTTCTTCTTTCCTTCTACTTCTGGTTCCCGAGGCTCCGAAGGAACCATACCGATAAGGGCAAGCATTTGCTCGCGCCACCCATCAGAATCGGTGCTCATACGTAGAGGATTCCCATCGATAGGAAGACCGGTGATCATAGCTATATCCCGGAGCATCACGGTCATCTCCCCGGTCCGAAGATGGAAACTGTGTGTCTCCGGCCTCCAATGATCAATAAGCGCGGTGAGTGCTGGAGTATTGTTGGGTGGCGTCGACCGGCTGACCAACTGAATGAAAGGAGAAGTCCTGTCTCCCTAACATACGGCGTGTACCGCTCATCATAGCGCATCCATCCAAGGTTGACCCCGTGAGCCTGAAGCTTCAGAGGTGCAAGCTCCCTACAAGCAAACAAACAAATCACTACATATGGGGGGGTATGTGTTTGAAAAAAAACACGAAATTCATAACACCGACAACTTTCATTATTACCCGTTGCTTCACCGCCATAGCGTACGACCGGTGTTGTAGGTCCCAATGATCATTGAGAAGACAAACCATCCTAACAATTTGCAAGAAAGCTTTCTTGTCAACACGATTATCTTTTGAATACAAAAAAATAAAGTATGGCTACTGCATGCAAATTTCAAAGCATATGTATCCAAACCATTCTTGCCAATACAAATGTGATTTCAATAAACTAAACTAAGCCTACTTCATGCAAGATTCAATACAAATATCTTTTCATATAAATAAAATGTCAACCTATGTATCCAAACTATATAATTAATATGTCAACCTATGTATCCAAACCACATTCTAATCTAACAAGGGTTTCCCAAATCTAATACATGCAAGATTCAAACAAAAGTTCCCCAAATCTAATACATGCAAGATTCAAACAAAGGTTCCTCAAATCTCCGAAATAGCATACATTCTATGGATAGAAAGAAAGGGATCGGAGAAAAGTACCTTCTAGGATGGATTGGTGAAGTAATCCACGGGCCAAATCGTCAGATCTGAAGGATTTGAGAGAGGGGATTGAGAGGGGGAGAGGAGAGGGCCACCGCCGCAGCTTTTTCTGGTTCTGTAACTGGTGGCAATGGGGTGGGTGGGGGAGGAGAGGGCCGCCGCGGCTGGATGTAAGTTACAGTGCAGCGCCCGAGGGCTAAGCGCCACACCCTGCGGTGCAGCGCCCTAGCTTCGGGCGTTACCTTTGCTTGGCTTGAGCCGAGGGTTGCCACGGTGGACTGGCGTGCAATGCCCTCGAGCTAGACGCTGCACCGTAGGGTGTGGCGCCGTCGTGGCGGACGCTACACAAAAAGATCATGGATGTGAAATAGTTTCACACTCAGTTTATTTTATGAATTGATTGTGTCCACAGGTCAAAATTGTTAAATTTGCCGCTGCGGGGGGTAGTGGCCGGCCATGCATGCTTGCATGTCGAGCGCCAAGGGCAACTGGGGAAAGCACCGTGGGCATGCATGCACCCACGCAAATGCAACATGTCGGGTGGATCTGTCAGTCTTTATTTAACCAAACTGCCTATCTTTTGACAGGATCGCTAAATCTGAGTCGATTGAAAATTAACCCGTCGTTGCTATATTTGTCATGTTTACATGAAGATTCGTGCAATTTTTCTTTTTTCTTTTTTCTTACATGCCGCGTTACTTAAATAATTTGATTAAATCTCAGTTGACTGAGACCTAACTACATCTATCTTTTTATAACTAGAACAATGCACGTGTGTTGCAACAGAATATAAATATTCTAGTATGTTAGCCTGTGATTTACCTGCCAATAATAATGCGATTGTGTAAATAAATGTTCATTAAATTCTGATCGTGAATTACCTTATATTTTGTTTAGAAGTTTAGTAAGTAAATTAAAATGGAATTGGTTCAGAATGTATGTAAATTAAGGACATTGATTGTCATATACTAGGAGTACATGAAATGTTGGACGAAGAGGTGATGAAAAGAAAGATGAAATGAGAACCTTACATTCTTTTTAAGTAAGTAGTAGAGATTATTAAACACGATTCAGGAAAATTTCGTAAACTATTGATGTGGTTGGCTCAAAGGCATGCATACGTATAGTTGACACTCTCTCTCCCTCTCTCCTTTTGCGGTGAATATAGTTGACATTCTCTCGAGGACGTCATTTGCATGTGACTATGAGAACGTACATACGTGCACGGCAGTACTGTATCATTTAGGACGTTCGGTCCACGATGAATACAAGTAACTCATCGTACAAGAGCGTTTAATTTATTTTAATTTTGCGGAAAATAGTAGGGCGCAACTAGATACTACTTTCTCCAGTAGAGTTTATTACAACATCTACAACCGAACCTCTTAAACCCGCCTCATACGTCCGGACAAGCCAACCGGTCACTGTCCGGTCTCGATTTTTTGACCCAGACGGACCCCTCAAACGGCCCTTAAACGCCCGGACTGACCGGCACCCCCCATGTCCAGGCCAAATATGGGGCGGATATGGGGCGTCCGGGCGCGCTCGCAACGTCGGACCCGACAAGCCGACCCCACCCCAAATTGCACCAAATCCACCAAACCCTTTCTCCTCCTCCCGCCGCCCTCCAACCATTCCCGCGTCCGGACCCTCACCGGCCTCCACCGTGCCAAAGGACAACCGTCAAGTCATGGGAAACAAGTGGGAGAAGGCAGGTGCCGCCCGTGATGTCGCTGACGAGGATACAGACCAGGGGTAGGGTCATAGGCTCGACCCGTACACCCTGCCCAGGTCACTGTCCTGGAAGATAAAAAGACTAAGAGTCAACAGAAGGGCTCTAGCTCCATACGTCGAGTGAAATCCACTCGACGGTAACATCACTCGACGGTCGTTACCTACCGTCACTCGACCACAAGGAAGATCACTCGACCATATTGAAGACCAATAGTCAGGAGGACACGCAACAGCCAGATATTTACTCCCTCGTCTTCAATAGCATTAAGACTACTTACTGCTGGCGTTACCAGTAACACTCCTACTTATGTACATTAGTTCCCTTATAATGAGGGCGGGCTGGGGTCCTGGCACACTCTATATAAGCCACCCCTCCCCTCTGGCACAAGGATTCGCACTCTTTGTAACACAACACACATAATTCAATCGACCGCCTCCGGGCACCGAGATGTAGGGCTGTTACTTCCTCAGAGAAGGGCCTGGACTCGTAAAACTCGTGTGTACACCTTTACCATAGCTAAGATCTTGCCTCTCCATACCTACCCCTTCTTCTACTGTCAGGTTTAGAACCACGACAGTTGGCGCCCACCGTGGGGCAGGTGTCTTAGCGACTTATTGGTGAAGTTGCAAGTTTTTCTGATCATCATCATCATGGTTTCCGGATGCGGATTGGCTGAGGGCCGCGAGATCCGTCTCGGCGAGCTCGTTTTCATCGCCGACGACTCTGCGTGGCTCCATGAAGCTCCCCTGGACACCGAGGCGCTCCCCGTCCGAGGGGCGACGCACTTCCGCGCGTGCGTTCGTGGCGTTCTTCTTCGGCAGCCGTCTGTTGGGGAACGTAGCAGAAATTCAAAATTTTCCTACGTGTCACCAAGATCTATCTATGGAGAAACTAGCAACGAGGGAAGGAGACTGCATCTACATACCCTTGTAGATCGCTAAGCGGAAGCGTTCAAGAGAACGGGGTTGAAGGAGTCGTACTCGTCGTGATCCAAATCACCGGAGATCCGAGTGCCGAGCAGACGGCACCTCCGCGTTCAACACACGTACAGCCCGGTGGCGTCTCCCATGCCTTGATCCAGCAAGGAGAGAGGGAGAGGTTGAGGAAGACTCCATCCAGCAGCAGCACAACGGGCGTGGTGGTGATGGAGGAGCGTGGTAGTCCAGCAGGGCTTCGCCAAGCACCGCGGGAGAGGAGGAGTAAGAGAGGTAGGGCTGCGCCAAGAGGGAGAGGAACTCATGTGTTGGGCAGCCCCAAAACCCCCACTATTTATAGGAGGAGGGGAGGTGGCTGCGCCCCCATCTAGGGTTCCCACCCAAGGGGTGCGGCAGCCCTAGATGGGACTTGAAGGGGGCGGCCAAGAGGGGAGAGAGGGGGCGCCCCCTAGGGTGGGCCTTTAGGCCCATCTGCGCCTAGGGTTTCCCCTCTCCCCACCTAGCTGCGCCTTGGGCCTTGTGGGGCGCACTAGCCCACCCGGGCTGGTCCCTCCCACACTTAGCCCATGCAGCCCTCCGGGATGGTGGCCCCACTTGGTGGACCCAGGACCCTCCGGTGGTCCCAGACGCTACCGATAAAACCCGAAACTTTTCCAGTGACCAAAACCTCACTTCCTATATATTATTCTTTACCTCCGGACCATTCCGGAACTCCTCGTGACGTCTGAGATCTCATCCGGGACTCTGAACAACATTCAGTAACCACATACAAACTTCCTTTATAACCCTAGCGTCATCGAACCTTAAGTGTGTAGACCCTACGGGTTCGGGAACCATGCAGACATGACCGAGACGTTCTCCGGTCAATAACCAACAGCGGGATCTGGATACCCATGTTGGCTCCCACATGTTCCACGATGATCTCATCGGATGAACCACGATGTCAAGGACTCAATCGATCCCGTATACAATTCCCTTTGTTTAGCGGTATTGTACTTGCCCGAGATCCGATCGTCGGTATCCCGATACCTTGTTCAATCTCGTTTCCGGCAAGTCTCTTTACTCGTTGCGTAACACATCATCCCGTGATCAACCCCTTGGTCACATTGTGCACATTATGATGATGTCCTACCGAGTGGGCCCAGAGATACCTCTCCGTTTACCGGAGTGACTAATCCCAGTCTCGATTCGTGCCAACCCAACAGACACTTTCGGAGATACCCGTAGTGCACCTTTATAGCCACCCAGTTACGTTGTGACGTTTGGTACACCCAAAGCATCCCTACGGTATCCGGGAGTTGCACAATCTCATGGTCTAAGGAAATGATACTTGACATTAGAAAAGCTTTAGCATATGAACTACGATCTTTGTGCTAGGCTTAGGATTGGGTCTTGTCCATCACATCATTCTCCAAATGATGTGATCCCGTTATCAACGACATCCAATGTCCATGGTCAGAAAACCGTAACCATCTGTTGATCAACGAGCTAGTCAACTAGAGGCTTACTAGGGACATGGTGTTGTTTATGTATCCACACATGTATCTGAGTTTCTTATCAATACAATTATAGCATGGGTAATAAACGATTATCATGAACAAGGAAATATAATAATAACTAATTTATTATTGCCTCTAGGGCATATTTCCAACACTCTCCCACTTGCACTAGAGTCAATAATCTAGTTCACATCGTCATGTGATTAACACTCACACGTCACATCGCCATGTGACCAACATCCAAAGAGTTTACTAGTGTCATTAAACTAGTTCACATCATCATGTGATTAAGACTCAATGAGTTACGGGGTTTGATCATGTTTTGCTTGTGAGAGAGGTTTTAGTCAACGGGTCTGCAACATTCAGATCCGTATGTACTTCGCAAATCTCTAGGTCATATTGTAAATGCTGCTTCCACGCTCCACTTGGAGCTATTCCAAATGGTCGCTCCACTATACATATCCGGTTTGCTACTCAGAGTCATTCGGATAGGTGTTAAAGCTTGCATCGACGTAACCCTTTACGCCGAACTCTTTATCACCTCCATAATCGAGAAACATGTCCTTATTTACTCCAAGGATAATTTTGACCGCTATCTGGTGATCCACTCCTTGATCACCTTTGTACCCTCTTGCCAGATATGTAGCAAGGCACACATCAGGTGCGGTACACAGCATAGCATACTATAGAGCCTACGTCCAAAGCATAGGGGACGACCTTCGTCCTTTCTCTCTTTTCTTCTCCCGTGGTCGAGCTTTAAGTCTTAACTTCATACCTTACAACTCAGGCAAGAACTCCTTCTTTGGTCGATCCATCTTGAACACCTTCAAGATCACGTGAAGGTATGTGCTCATTTGAAAGTACTATTAAGTGTTTTGATCTATCCTTATAGATCTTGATGCTCAATGTTCAAGCAGCTTAATCCAGGTTTTCTATTGAAAAACACCTTTCAAATAACCCTGTATGCTTTCCAGAAATTCTACATCATTTCTGATCAACAATATGTCAACAAATATACTCATTAGAAATTCTATAGTGCTCCCACTCACTTCTTTGGAAATACAAGTTTCTCATAAACTTTGTATAAACCCAAAATCTTTGATCATCTCATCAAAGCGCACATTCCAACTCCGAGATGCTTACTCCAGTCCTTAGAAGGATTGCTGGAGTTTTGCATATTCGTTAGCGTTCTTCAGGATTGTCAAAACCTTCTGGTTGTATCACGTACAACCTTTCCTCAAGAAAACTGTCGAGGAAACAATGTTTTGACATTCTATTTGCAAGATTTCATAAATAATGCAGTAACTGTTAATCCATTTCCAACAAACCCTTAGCATCGCTACGAGTGAGAAAGCCTCACCGTAGTCAACTCCTTGAACTTGTCGGAAAACATCTTTAACGACAAGTCGAGCTTTCTTGATGGTGATACTTACCATCATTGTGCATCTTCCTTTTAAAATCCATCTTTACTCAACGGCCTTACGACCATCAAGTATTTCTTCCAAAGTCATGGATCCTTTCTCGGTTTTTATGGCCTCGAGCCATTCGTCGGAATCCGGGCCCACCATCACTTCTCCATAGCTCGTAGGTTCATTGTTGTCTAGCAACATGACC
This sequence comes from Aegilops bicornis, assembly GCA_021605145.1. NCBI lineage: Eukaryota > Viridiplantae > Streptophyta > Magnoliopsida > Poales > Poaceae > Aegilops > Aegilops bicornis. Next base: position 680,653,105 of record CM038669.1, on the reverse strand, counting down.
TCTAAGACAGGATTGCTGTACCACTCTGAAGTAGTACGCATCCTTGTCACCCTCTGAGGTTTGGCAGTGACTTGATCTGAAGCATTATGATCACTATCATCAGCTTCTACTTCAATTGGTGTAGGTGCCACATGAACAACTTTCTGTGCCCTGCTACACTCTGGTTGAAGTGATGGTTTAATAACCTCATCAAGTCTTCACCTTCCTCCCACTCAATTCTTTCGAGAGAAACTTTTCCTCGAGAAAGGACCCGTTTCTAGAAACAATTACTTTTTGCTTCCGGATCTTGAGATAGGAGGTATACCCAACTGTTTTGGGTGTCCTATGAAGATGTATTCGTTCGTTTTGGGTTCGAGCTTATCACGATGAAACTTTTCCACATAAGCGTCGCAGCCCCAAACTTTTAAGAAACGACAACTTAGGTTTCTCCAAACCATAGTTCAAACAGTGTCGTCTCAACGGAATTAGGTGGTGCCCTATTTAAAGTGAGTGCGGTTGTCTCTAATGCCTATCCCATGAACGATAGTGGTAATTCAATAAGAGACATCATGGTACGCACCATATCTGATAGGGTGCACCTATGATGTTCGGACACACCATCACACTATGGTGTTCTAGGCGGTATTAATTGTGAAACAATTTCCACAATGTCTTAATAGCGGGCCAAAGCTCGTAACTCAGATACTCATCTCTATGATCATATCATAGACATTTTAACCTCTTGTCACGACGATCTTCAACTTCACTCTGAAATTACTTGAACCATTCAATAATTCAGACTTGTGTTTCATCAAGTAAATATACTCAGTATCTACTCAAATCATCTGTGAAGTAAGAACATAACGATATCCACTGCGTGCCTTAGCACTCATTGGACTGCACACATCAAAATGTATTACTTCCAACAAGTTGCTATCTTGTTCCATCTTACTGAAAACGAGGCTTTTCAGTCATCTTGCCCATGTGGTATGATTTGCATATCTCAAGTGATTCAAAATCAAGTGAGTCCAAACGGTTCATCTGCATGGAGTTTGTTCATGCGTATACTCCAATAGACATGGTTCGCATGTCTCAAACTTTTAATGAGTGAGTCCAAAGATCCATCAACATGGAGCTTCTTCATGCGTTTTATACCAATATGACTTACATGGCAGTGCCACAAGTAAGTGGTACTATCATTACTATCTTATATCTTTTGGCATGAAAATGTGTATCACTACGATCGAGATTCAATAAACCATTCCTATTAGGTGCAATACCATTGAAGGTATTATTCAAATAAACAGAGTAACCATTATTCTCCTTAAATGAATAACCGTATTGCGATAGACATAATCCAATCATGTCTATGCTCAACACAAACACCAAATGACAATTATTCAGGTTTAATACTAATCTTGATGGTAGAGGGAGCGTGCGATGTTTGATCACATCAAAATTGGAAACACTTCCAACACATATCGTCAGCTCTCCTTTAGCTAGTCTCCGTTTATTCCGTAGCTCTTTTATTTCGAGTTACTAACCCTTAGCAACCGAACCGGTATCTAATACCCTGGTGCTACTAGGAGTACTAGTAAAGTACACATTAATATAATGTATATCAAATATACTTCTATCGACCTTGCCTGCCTTCTTATCTACCATGTATCTAGGGTAATTCTGCTCCAGTGGCTGTTCCCCTTATTACAGAAGCACTTAGTCTCGGGTTTGGGTTCAACCTTGGGTTTCTTCACTGGAGCAGCAACTGATTTGCCGTTTCATGAAGTGCCCCTTCTTGCCCTTGCTCTTCTTGAAACTAGTGGTTTCACCAACCATCAACAATTGATGCTCCTTCTTGATTTCTACTTTCGCGGTGTCAAACATCGTGAATACCTCAAGGATTATCATATCTATCCCTGACATGTTATAGTTCATCACGAAGCTCTAGCAGCTTGGTGGCAATGACTTTGGAGAAACATCACTATCTCTCCCGAAGATCAACTCCCACTCGATTCAAGTGATTGTTGCACTCAGACAATCTGAGCACAAGCTCATCGATTGAGCTTTCTCCCTTAGTTTGCAGGCTAAGAAAATCGTCGGAGGTCTCATACCTCTTGACGTGGGCACGAGCCAGAAATCCCAATTTCAGCCCTCGAAACATCTCATATGTTCCGCGACGTTTTGAAAACGTCTTTGGTGCCTCTAGTCTGAACCATTTAACTGAACTATCACGCAGTTATCAAAATGTGTATGTCCTATGTTCGCAATATCCACAGACGATGTTTGCGGTTCTGCACACTGAGCGGTGCATTAAGGACATAAGCTTTCTACTGATCGCATAATCGCTACTGTCAACTTTCAACTACATTTTCTCTAGGAACATATCTAAACAGTGGAACTAAAGCGCGAGCTTACGACATAATTTGCAAAGATCTTTTGACTATGTTCAGGATAATTAAGTTCATCTGATGAACTCCCACTCAGATAGACATCCCTCTAGTCATCTAAGTGATTACATGATCCGAGTCAACTAGGCCGTGTCCGATCATCACGTGAGACAGACTAGTCATCGTCGGTGAACATCTTCATGTTGATCGTATCTACCATACGACTCATGCTCGACCTTTCGGTCTCTTGTGTTCCGAGGCCATGTCTGTACATGCTAGGCTCGTCAAGTCAACCTAAGTGTATTGCGTGTTTAAATCTGGCTTACACCCGTTGTATGTGGACGTAAGAATCTATCACACCCGATCATCACGTGGTGCTTGAAACGCATTTAACTTTCGCACGGTGCACGCTTAGGGGGAACACTTTCTTGACATTTTAATGAGGGATCATCTTATTTACTACCGTTGTTCTAAGCAAATAAGATGCATAAATATGATAAACATCACCTGCAATCAAATAGTGACATGATATGGCCACTATCATTTTGCTCCTTTGATCTCCATCTTGAGGCTCCATGATCATCATCGTCACCGGCACGACACCATGATCTCCATCATCATGATCTCCATCATCGTGTCTCCATGAAGTTGTCTCGCCAACTTATTACTTCTACTACTATGGCTACCGGTTAGCAATAAAGTAAAGTAATTACATGGCGTTTGTTCAATGACACGCAGGTCATACAATAAATAAAGACAACTCCTATGGCTCCTGCCGGTTGTCATACTCATCGACATGCAAGTCGTGATTCCTATTACAAGAACATGATCAATCTCATACATCACATATCATTCATCACATTCTTCTTGGCCATATCACATAACATAGCATACCTGCAAAAACAAGTTAGACGTCCTCTAATTGTTGTTGCATGTTTTACGTGGCTGCTATGGGTTTCTAGCAAGAACGTTTCTTACCTACGCAAAACCACAACGTGATATGCCAATTGCTATTTACCCTTCATAAGGACCCTTTTCATCGAATCCGTTCCGACTAAAGTGGGAGGCGGCACCCGCTAGCCACCTTATGCACCAAGTGCATGTCGATTGGTGGAACACATCTCACGTAAGTGTACGTGTAAGGTCGGTCCGGGCCGCTTCATCCCACAATACCGTCGAAACAAGATTGGACTAGTAACGGTAAGCATATTGAACATCATCAACGCCCACAACTGCTTTGTGTTCTACTCGTGCAAAGAATCTACGCAATAGACCTAGCTCATGATGCCACTGTTGGGGAACGTAGCAGAAATTCAAAATTTTCCTACGTGTCACCAAGATCTATCTATGGAGAAACTAGCAACGAGGGAAGGAGAGTGCATCTACATACCCTTGTAGATCGCTAAGCGGAAGCGTTCAAGAGAACGGGGTTGAAGGAGTCGTACTCATCGTGATCCAAATCACCGGAGATCCTAGTGCCGAGCGGACGGCACCTCCGCGTTCAACACACGTACAGCCCGGTGACGTCTCCCATGCCTTGATCCAGCAAGGAGAGAGGGAGAGGTTGAGGAAGACTCCATCCAGCAGCAGCACAACGGCGTGGTGGTGATGGAGGAGCGTGGTAGTCCAGCAGGGCTTCGCCAAGCACCGCGGGAGAGGAGGAGTAAGAGAGGTAGGGCTGCGCCAAGAGGGAGAGGAACTCATGTGTTGGGCAGCCCCAAAACCCCCACTATTTATAGGAGGAGGGAGGTGGCTGCGCCCATCTAGGGTTCCCACCCAAGGGGTGCGGCAGCCCTAGATGGGACTTGAAGGGGCGGCCAGAGGGGAGAGAGGCGCCCCTAGGGTGGGCCTTTAGGCCCATCTGCGCCTAGGGTTTCCCTCTCCCCACCTAGCTGCGCCTTGGGCCTTGTGGGGCGCACTAGCCCACACAGGCTGGTCCCCTCCCACACTTAGCCCATGCAGCCCTCCGGGGATGGTGGCCCCACTTGGTGGACCCCCGGGACCCTCCCGGTGGTCCCGGTACGTTACCGATAAAACCCGAAACTTTTCCAGTGACCAAAACCTCACTTCCTATATATTATTCTTTACCTCCGGACCATTCCTAACTCCTCGTGACGCCCGAGATCTCATCCGGGACTCTGAACAACATTCAGTAACCACATACAAACTTCCTTTATAACCCTAAGCGTCGCCATCGAACCTTAAGTGTGTAGACCCTACGGGTTCGGGAACCATGCAGACATGACCTAGACGTTCTCCGGTCAATAACCAACAGCGGGATCTGGATACCCATGTTGGTTCCCACATGTTCCACGATGATCTCATCGGATGAACCACGATGTCAAGGACTCAATCGATCCCGTATACAATTCCCTTTGTCTAGCGGTATTGTACTTGCCCGAGATTCGATCGTCGGTATCCCGATACCTTGTTCAATCTCGTTTCCGGCAAGTCTCTTTACTCGTTCCGTAACACATCATCCCGTGATCAACCCCTTGGTCACATTGTGCACATTATGATGATGTCCTACCGAGTGGGCCGGAGATACCTCTTCGTTTACCGGAGTGACAAATCCCGATCTCGATTCGTACAACCCAACAGACACTTTCGGAGATACCATAGTGCACCTTTATAGCCACCCAGTTACGTTGTGACGTTTGGTACACCCAAAGCATCCCTACGGTATCCGGGAGTTGCACAATCTCATGGTCTAAGGAAATGATACTTGACATTAGAAAAGCTTTAGCATATGAACTACGATCTTTGTGCTAGGCTTAGGATTGGGTCTTGTCCATCACATCATTCTCCAAATGATGTGATCCCGTTATCAACGACATCCAATGTCCATGGTCAGGAAACCGTAACCATCTGTTGATCAACGAGCTAGGCAACTAGAGGCTTACTAGGGACATGGTGTTGTTTATGTATCCACACATGTATCTGAGTTTCTTATCAATACAATTATAGCATGGGTAATAAAGCGATTATCATGAACAAGGAAATATAATAATAACTAATTTATTATTGCCTCTAGGGCATATTTCCAACACTCTCCCACTTGCACTAGAGTCAATAATCTAGTTCACATCGTCATGTGATTAACACTCACACGTCACATCGCCATGTGACCAACATCCAAAGAGTTTACTAGTGTCATTAAACTAGTTCACATCATCATGTGATTAAGACTCAATGAGTTCTGGGGTTTGATCATGTTTTGCTTGTGAGAGAGGTTTTAGTCAACGGGTCTGCAACATTCAGATCCGTATGTACTTCACAAATCTCTAGGTCATATTGTAAATGCTGCTTCCACGCTCCACTTGGAGCTATTCCAAATGGTTGCTCCACTATACTTATCCGGTTTGCTACCCAGATTCTTTCGTATAGGTTTTAAAGCTTGCATCGACGTAACCCTTTACGCCGAACTCTTTATCACCTCCATAATCGAGAAACATGTCCTTATTTACTCCAAGGATAATTTTGACCGCTATCTGGTGATCCACTCCTTGATCACCTTTGTACCCTCTTGCCAGATATGTAGGAAGGCACACATCAGGTGCGGTACACAGCATAGCATACTATAGAGCCTACGTCCAAAGCATAGGGGACGCCCTTCGTCCTTTCTCTCTTTTCTTCTGCCGTGGTCGAGCTTTAAGTCTTAACTTCATACCTTATAACCCAGGCAAGAACTCCTTCTTTGACTGATCCATCTTGAACACCTTCAAGATCACGTGAAGGTATGTGCTCATTTGAAAGTACTATTAAGTGTTTTGATCTATCCTTATAGATCTTGATGCTCAATGTTCAAGCAGCTTAATCCAGGTTTTCTATTGAAAAACACCTTTCAAATAACCCTGTATGCTTTCCAGAAATTCTACATCATTTCTGATCAACAATATGTCAACAACATATACTCATCAGAAATTCTATAGTGCTCCCATTCACTTCTTTGGAAATACAAGTTTCTCATAAACTTTGTATAAACCCAAAATCTTTCGTCGCCGCAATATGGATGCACACGCCCATCGTAGGGGAAGAGCTTCGTCGCCGCAATATGGATGCACACGCCCATCGTAGGGGAAACCCCCGAGGCTCGGGACTTGGAGGAGGTGCGCTTAGCTAATCTAGCTGAGCGCACTCGACTGGATAACCTCCAGCGGGCTCTCGACGAGCGCGCTCAGGAGTGGATCCATGAATCCAGTCGATGGCAACCCTTCCCGCCTCCACCTAAGGTATACCGCATCCGATTCAGAATCTCACAGCTGCAGCCCGCATAGCGGAGTCGATCCAGCCCTCCCAGTCAGAAGCCGGCAGATGGTTGATGCAAATCCGGGCCCTGCTAAGGGCAGCGGGAGAGCAGAATACAGCAGTATCTCAGTCGCGGAACAGGATTCACAACAGATACGTTGCAGCGGACACGGCTCAGTCGGCTCACAGCCCCAGATCGCCTCCGCGGCGTGGGGGGCGTGGGCAATATGATCATCCACTCGACCGTGACAATCGCCGTCGAGGGCCCACGCCTCCCCCGAGGAGTGCGTCGTATGTGCCTCGGCGGAACAATGTTAGGCGCCGACATAGTGGTGAGCGCAGAGCGTCAATCGACCCAAGGGAACCAGGCTTTGACACGAGATCTATCCTCGTTCAAGGCCTGGTCGACCGAAACTGGGCACACAGAGAGGACCCAGGCAGAGACCGTCCAAGTGGCAGTCGAGTGCATGTTTCTGGTCCCGAGTGTTTCAGCAAAGCCATCAGGGCGGCAGTAATACCCCCCAACTTCAGGCTGGCTTCCGGAGTCAGCAAGTTCACTGGTGAATCCAAGCCTAAAACTTGGCTTGAAGATTACCGAGTGGCTGTGCAGATTGGAGGTGGTAACGACGAGATAGCAATGAAGCATCTTCCACTCATGTTGGAAGGATCGACCCGAGCATGGCTGACTCAGTTGGCTCCAGGCAGTATTCACAGTTGGGAAGAGTTATCCCAAGTGTTCGTGAGAACTTTCGAGGGCACTTGCAAGCGACCCGGAGGATTGCCTGAGCTTCAGCACTGTGTGCAGAAGCCGAATGAGACTTTGAGAGAGTTCATCCAGAGATGGTCCACTTTGCATCACACTGTCGAGAATGTTTCAGAGCATCAGGCTGTGTGCGCCTTCAAGGAAGGCGTCAAGTACAGGGAGTTGGTCTTGAAATTCGGTCGAACTGGTGATATGACTCTAGCTCGAATGATGGAGATAGCCACCTGGTACGCTAACGGGGAAGAGGAGGATCGACTCCGTAGCGGGAAGAGCAAACCAGTCAGTTAAGAGGCCGGTGGAGGTAACTCCAGTCGGAAACAGAAGCGTAAGGCCGAACCAGCGGCACCTGGAGAGATTGCGGCAGTAAACCAAGGAAAGTTTAAGGGGAAACCTAAGGGGCCCTGGCCCCCTAAGAAGGTGAAGGACAAGGAAGGAAATGACGTGCTGGATTTGCCGTGCCACATCCATACGAAGAAAGATGAGGAAGGTAATCTGATTTATCCGAAACATACCACCCGGAAGTGTCGACTCCTGATCCAGCAGTTCCGAGAGAAACCACCCAATGAGAAAGAAAACAAGTCCGATAAAGAGGAAAATGAGGAGGAAGACGATGGTTATCCCAAGGTCAATTCCACTCTGATGATTTTTGCTGATGTTGAAAGTAAGAGTCGATTGAAGGTCATCAACAGAGAAGTAAACATGGTCGCCCCTGCCGAGAAGACTGCCTATCTAAGGTGGTCTCAGGCGGCCATCACATTCGACCAGTCGGACCATCCCGCTCGTGTAGCCACCCCTGGGAGGCAAGCACTGGTGGTCGACCCTGTGGTTGGGGGCACTCGACTGACCAAAGTTCTGATGGATGGCGGTAGTGGTCTGAACATCCTCTACGCGGAGACCTTGAAAGGAATGGGCATTACAATGTCCAAGCTTAGCGAGAGCAATATGAGTTTCCATGGTGTTATTCCCGGAAAGAAAGCCGAGTCACTCGGCCAGATCGCCCTCGACGTGGTTTTCGGTGATTCAAGGCACTACCGAAAGGAGAAGTTGACATTTGAATTCATGGATTTCTAGAGTGCCTATCATGCCATCTTGGGCAGGCCAGCCTATGCACGCTTTATGGCTCGACCATGTTATGTATATCTCAAACTGAAAATGCCCGGCCCCAAAGGTGTGATCACGATTACAGGCAATCGGCAGAAGGCTGAGGAATGTTTCCAGAAAGGTTTCAAGATCACCGACGAACAAATGGCAGCAGTTGAATTACAAGAATATCAGAAGAGTGCAGATCCGAGTGATTTGCTGGGAACCAAGAAGCCTACCACAGATTCTGCATTCCAATCGACTGGTGAGACGAAGCCGGTCCATATTCAGCCGACGCCCAATGCTGCACCCACTCATATATCAACGACACTCGACAGCAAATAGGAAGAAGCACTCGTCCAGTTCCTCCGTGAGAACTGGGACATCTTTGCATGGAAACCTTCTGACATGTCGGGTCTGCCCAGGGGACTGGCGAAACCGCTATGCGTGTCGACCCCAAAGTAAAACCGTCACAAAGAGCACCTTGACGGCCGCCATGCGTAAGAGGAAAGCAATCGGCGAGGAAGTAGCTCGACTGTTGGCGGTAGAGTTCATCCTGAAATCTACCACTCCGAGTGGTTAGCCAATGTAGTCATGGTTCCTAAAAAGGATGATTCACTTCGTATGTGCATTGATTTCAAGCATATCAATCGGGCCTGCCCGAAATATCATTTCCCTCTCCCTCGCATCGATCAGATTGTTGATTCGACTGTATGGTCCCGATGAAATAAAAACAGCCTTCATCACCCCGTTCGGGTGCTTTTGCTATGTCACCATGCCTTTTGGTTTGAAAAATGCCGGAGCCACATTCATGAGAATGATTCAGAAGTGCCTGCACACTCAAATCAGTTGGAATGTGGAAGCATACATGGATGACATTGTGGTCAAGTCCCGCAAAGGTTCCGACCTATTGACTGACCTTGCAGAAACCTTTGCCAACCTGAGAAGGTATGATATCAAGCTGAATCCGTCAAAGTGCACGTTCGGAGTTCCAGGAGGGAAGTTACTCGGTTTTCTCGTTTTCGAACGAGGGATCGATGCCAACCCGGAAAAAGTCGATACCATCATCCGAATGAAACGACCCGTGCGAGTGCATGACGTTCAGAAGCTGACTGGTTTTCTGGCCGCCCTGAGTCAATTCATTTCTCATCTCGGTGAAAAGGCCTTGCCTCTTTACCGATTGATGAAGAAATCTGATAAGTTCGAGTGGACTGATGAAGCTGAAGCAACGTTTGCAGAGCTCAAAACCCTGCTTTCCACCCCGCCGGTGCTCGCTGCGCCAATCAGCAAAGAGCCTTTACTGCTCTACATTGCAGCCACTGGACAAGTTGTCAGCACAGTACTCACGGTCGAGCGAGAAGAAGAAGGAAAAGCTTACAAAGTTCAACACCCGGTCTATTATCTCTCTGAAGTTTTGACTCCGTCCAAGCAACGATACCCACATTATCAGACGCTTGTCTATGGAATTTACATGACCATGAAGAAGGTGGCGCATTATTTCTCTGACCACTCCATTATAGTCGTCAGCGACGCACCACTATTTGAAATTCTGAATAACAGAGACGCAACTGGTCGAGTGGCGAAATGGGCGATTGAACTCCTTCCATTGGATATCAAATTCGAGGCAAAGAAGGCCATCAAGTCCCAAGCAATCGCGGATTTCTTGGCCGAATGGATTGAGCAGCAATTGCCGACTCAAGTTCACTCAGAGCATTGGACTATGTTCTTTGATGGCTCCAAGATGCTGAATGGTTCAGGTGCTGGAGTAGTTTTGGTGTCCCCCCGCGGAGACATGCTTAGTTACGTTCTCCAGATTCATTTTGATTCCTCCAATAACGAAGACGAATATGAAGCACTTCTATACGGGATGCGTATGGCCATTTCACTCGGCGTCCGTCGCCTTATGGTCTATGGCGACTCGGATTTGGTGGTTAACCAAGTGATGAAGGAATGGGATGTCAGGAGCCCAACCATGACAGGTTATTGCAATGCAGTGAGAAAGCTGGAGAAGAGGTTTGAAGGTTTGGAGCTCCACCATATACCCCGACTAAAAAATCAAGCCGCCGATGAGTGAGCCAAGATAGGCTCAAAGAGAGAAGCTATTCCCCGAAACGTGTTCCTGGAACATATCCATTCGCCATCGGTTCAGGAAGATCCGTTCACTGAAGAGCCACCACAGCCCAAGAGCGCCATGGATCCGACTAAAGTTGAAGTCCCAGCCGTGGTCGACTTAATCATGGAGGTTTTGGTCATCACTCCCGACTGGACAGTACCATACATTGCATACATTCTTAGGAAAGAACTCCCGGAGGATGAAGAAGAGGCTCGACAGATCGTCCGACGGTCTAAGCACTAGTGCAGAACCGGGCAATAGCACCGGTTCGTAAGGCCCTTTAGTGCCGGTTCCACAACCGGCACTAAAGTGTGGTCACTAAAGGCCCCCCCCTTTAGTACCGGTTCAGCACGTACCGGTGCTAAAGGCCAACCACGTGGCACGAGGCAGCTCCGGGGCCGGAGCCCTTTAGTACCGGTTGGTAACACCAACCGGTACTAAATGTTTGTGCGTTTTGTTTTATTTTTATTTTTCAATTAAATTTGTGTTATCAATTTAATTCTTTTTCGCTTTCTGGTATTTTACGATACTACACACTGTACACGTTATGCATATATATATATATATATATATATATATATATATATATATATATATATATCTATATATATATATATATATATATAAGGAGAATTTCTAGTATAACAAATCATGCATATATATATATATCATCAATGTCTCACAAACCATCATATTAATTAATTCACACATACACACATGTATAGCTATATACAATTTCTCCTACATATGCATGTTGCCTTTGGAGCCAGTGGCATTAGCCTAATTGGTGCCTTCGGAGGACGATGGGGGCGGTAGCGGGTAATAGTATTCTCCCTTCAGATTTATGACCTGGTCGAGCAAATATCCCGCTATTTCCTCTTGAAGTGCTTCTATGCGCCTGCTTTCTAGGAGCTTCTCCCGCACCTCTGTGAACTGTTAAGAAGGAGATCAATATGCATGTGTATTAGTTGTGTGACTAGATATCGATAATGGTGTAAAAATTGTGAATAGTGTTTTGACAAGCGTACCCATTCCTGCCTTTGAGATCTGCTCCTTTCGGACGCCATCATGCGAATGTTCTCGCAAACGCAGAATGCACACAGATTAGTCCCCTGCGCCTGCTTCAGGGCCTTTACGAGAATGGAATTTGATCAGATAATAATTAATCAAGCATGATAATTAAAGAGATGGCAGCTAGCTAGCTAGCTAGTACTACTTAATTACTTACCTTGGGTCGAAACCATTTAAACTTTTGTTTCCATTCTCCTGGGTCACGCTGATGAACCTTGCCCAAGCCCTGCCCGCCGACAAAGAAAATGAATAAAGGGGTTATTAAATAGTTCATATCATGAAAAATGACGAACTAAATAGGCCGAGATATATAGTTAATAATGATTGAAATTACCTGTTGACTATCCCAAACAAGATGTTATAGTTAGTTTTTTCTTTGAGTAGTGAGTCCAGTATTTCAACTGTTCAAGGCCAACTTTAATGATACACAAGACCTAGTGAAATCTGCATGCACACACGTTTGCATGTCTTAATTAAGCGGGCATATGTAAAGCAAAAACATGTAGCTAGCTAGTAGGCAAAAACAGAGAATTTATAGTACAAGACAAGTGTGACTCACCGGAAGTTGTAAGGAAGTAGTATATCTTCATTGTATTTGAGGCGCTTCAAGAACTCTAGCATGTTGTCCTCTACGTCCTTTTGATAACGTGGATTTAGTTTCCATGTGTATTCATTAACGGTGTTTGGGTCAATGAACCCAATGCCAAAGCGTCCACCTTTTCTCATTTCATATATCTCCATCCTGCATATAATACCACATAAAAGAATATAGTGAGGATAATTACAGGTAATGATTGATCAAAAGGATCAGTACAGCTAGCTTGAGACTTAAATTACAGAAAGAAATCACTTACAGACACAGCTTTCTCATGGAAGTAATGCTCCTCCTTGACATTCACCATGAGGGACAATCGATCGGAAATCTTGGTAATGTTCATGTACCATTGATGCAATTCATACATTCTCATTGGGAGGTTCTTGACCTTGTCTGGATGGACCAAAGGTTGGCCCCGGACATATTTCCGTTTTATTTCATCCTCTCTAAGCACAGGCATGGGCTCGATCTCGAGGAGTTGTCCAACAGTGATTTTGAGAACTTCAGCCTGCATTATATGGTCCTCCGTTATTACCACATTGCCCACCTCAGAACGTAAACTGTTTGCCCACAATAATATTGGTGCCACAGATTTTATCCGCGTGTTGTTGGCACAACAAGCGAGGGGATCGATTGCGCCGCCTGTTCTCCCAGCTGGGGAATGGTTTTCCCGCATTTTTTGACAGCTGCTTCTTGTTTGCTCGATCCCGAGCTCGCCTCCTTACGTAGACGTGCTCGATTTAACTTCCTGATGTGGTGCTCATAGTCTGTGTCAACAGGCTTGGGAGCTGGTGGTTAGGCCATACGAATGAAGTGGCCAATCGTTTCCTCAGGCACTTTCTCCCTTGGCGGCGGTGGCGGTTTCGGTGCAAAATGGGCTTCCACCTCGGACTTCGATATGGCTGCGATTTCCTCCTCGGACCTGTCATAAGACCTCTGCGGAAGAGGCGTGAGGCTTGGACCATATTTATATCGCTTGCCTCCGCCTGTACTTCCTGTACTACCTTGACTCGTACCGCTACGCACCATAGCTGCGGGTGTCTCTTCTGTGATTGCTGAGGCGGTGGAGACGCCGGCTGACGGGGCTGAGTTGGACGAGGAGGAGTGGCCTCCTGAAGCTGTGCCAGACTTGGAGGAGGAGTGGCCTGAGGTTGTGCCGGACTTGGAGGAAGAGTGGACGTCTGACGCTGTGGCGGACTTGGAGGAGGAGGAGTGGCCTGACACTTTGCCGGACTTGGAGGAGGAGTGGCCTGACACTTTGCCGGACTTGGTGGACTTGCAGGAGCCGGAGACGGCTGACTCGGTGGCGGACTTCGACGAGGAGTCGGATGACGCGGTGTCGGTGGCCTTCGAAAGATGACGCAATCCTTTTTCCATAGGATGATACGATGGTTGGTGTGTCCGAGAAAGCGCTCGTCCTCACCTCCAGGAATGTCAAGCTCTAGCCCCGAATATGGCTGCACCACCTCGTCAACCATGACACGAGCATAGCCCTCTGGAATCGGGATGCAATGGTAGGTTGCATTGGGGTAATCGAAAAGCAACGCCGTCCGCCACCTTCATGGATATGTTCTTCATTTTGACATGTAGCTCGCAGCTAGTGTTCTCCGTGATGTCATCCACGGATATCTACCCAGCATTGCGTCGTCCGGTGGAACCCACGCTGCTTCTCTGCATGGATGGGGCGGTGCTATCCAATGCTTTGGATCATCCGCTAGCTGCCGCAGTACCGCCGAGACCCCTTTGCTGGCTAAGTGAGTCGATCTGCTCCTGCCGCCGCTGGAATTTGACCGCCAATTCCGCTTGACTTGCTTCTAGGCCTTGAAGGCGTTCATAGTCCCGCTTCCTCCGCTCCTCCTCCATCTTCCTCTTCTTCTCCTCCGCAATCTTCTTTCTCGCACGGGTTCTGTAGTCGGTGTTCCAGTCTGAAAACCCGTCATACCACGGAATAGCGCCCTTGCCTCGTGTTCTTCCCGGGTGTTCAGGATTTCCCAGGGCACGCGTAAGCTCGTCGTTCTCTCTGTTGGGCTGGAACACCCCCGATCGTGCCTCTTCTATTGCAACAAGTATCGCATCGTCGGCGCCCTTCAGACTTGCCCTCGTCGAAACATTGTCTGTCTTCGGGTCCAAATCCCCCCCATGCGCATAGAACCAAGTCCTGACCCTGGGGGGCCAGCTCTTAGTAACCGGAGTGGCACCTGCATCCTCCATCTCTTTCTCGGACTTATCCCACTTAGGCATTGCCACTGCATAGCCACCGCGACAGCCACCTGGCCCCAAATTTTATGGAACTTATCCTTTTTTCGGCATTCTTCTTGTTTATTCTCGACCGTTCCTTAGCTAATTCCGAATCCTTGAATTTCACGAAATCGTCCCAATGAGCACGTTGGTTCTCTAGTGTTCCCTCGAATACTTTGGAGTCTTCCTTCCTCCCTTGACGTACTTGTTACATTCACGATTCTTGTGGTTCTTGAATGCAACCGCCATCTTCCTAAGAGCAGCGTCCTTGACTTTCTGCACATCTGCTTCGTGAAATGATCCGGTAGGGTGAAATGTTCCATGAGAGTATCCCAAAGCAGATCTTTTTGATTCTTGTCGACAAAAGTAACATCCGGACGTGGAGCAGCGTCCTCTTTGCCTTTTGTCCTTTGTCTTTTGCTGGCTCTCTCCATTCTTGAAGGGAGATCGGAGTTGGTCCTTCACAAGAACTCCGTGACCGATTTAATGAACTTGTCGACAATCTTCTTAGGCGCTAATGGTTCGCCATTAGGTCCGACTGCCTCGATATTGTACTTTACGCCCTCCTTCAACTTTTTGTTCGGCCTCGTTTAGTCCTTTTGCTGAAGATTTGCTCGACCGGATGGCTGAAAGAACAAAGATCGATTCGTTAATATATCTTCAAGTCATTTAAAACATGTGATGATCACCGAAACCTGCTTATATAAATATATATACCTCGCCGGTCTTTGGTGTTTCAGGATCAACATGTTCTTCGTCATCGCTATAATCGTAGTTCATGACTTCATCAATTCGGTCATCGCGATCAAATATCATATCACCCTCTCCGGTGTTGTTTAGAAATTTGGAGCCGTCATAATCTTCTTCATTCTGATTATCATCTGGCCCGCGTATCATATCGAACATGGTCTGTTCTCCCTCTCTGTCGGTATTGTCTGCCATAGCTTTTATTTAACTAATTCAAAAGAAATATAAAACAATTTAGTATTCAAATTACGCTGCCTCGAATAATAGATATAATCTCGAATACTTCGTCTAGAATAATAGATACAATCTCGAATACATCGCCTCGAATAATATATAACATTGAATAGTACATCACGGCTAGCTAATTAAAGATCGAATACTACGAGAAGAATCTAGGACACTCGCGGTTCCTGCGTAAGTGGGCGGTGGACACCCAAAGAGAAGGAACCCTCACAGATCATAGCTGAAGTGAGATCCACGAAGATATCTTGCCAGGTATTGGAGAACCTGCCGCCCTCTAACGCAACCATGTAGCGATGGACGTGCTCGTCCTCCTCCCTGACACGGCGACGTACCTCCTCCGGCAGGGCCGGGTCCCTCCGCACCGAAACTGGCCCACGCGAACGCCACCAAACGAGATCAGGGTCGACGACGGGACCCGGGGCCGGGTTCCTCATCAAGCGGCGCGCCCCTCCAGGCAGCACCTCCCAGTGCCAGCCAGTGAGCCAGTCCGGACATGGGCGGCTGGGCGTCGTCATGACGGGTCGACGGCGAGGATGCAGGCCGCATCGTCGAGAACAAATACTAGCTATATGCCCATAAAAATAATATTTTTTTAATGATTGGATTTGGATAACTAAAATTTCTAACATTTCTACTATTTCAAAAATCTATATACTATTTCATACTAATTAAGCATCTAACACTAAAAACAGAAAAACAATTTCTATACATCCATTAAAAAACAGAAAAACAACATTATATAAAAAATTCCATACTAATTAAACACTAATTATATCCATCGACATGCATTCATACATATATACTAGTGAAAAAACAATAATCTAAAAAATCTAAACTAATTAAACATACAAAATACGTATATACTAATATATACATGCATTCATACATATATACATGTATGTGTGTGTGTGTGTTCATCATGCTTGTGTGTGTGTGTATGGGCTCGGGGAGGGGCGGCGCCCATGGTGGCCGCCGGGGGCGAGGGAGAGGGGTTAGAGGGGGAGAGCTCACAGCGACGGCGACGGCCGGGGCAGCGACGGGCAGGGATGACGCGGGGCGGCGACGCAGGACGGCGCGACGGGACGGGCCCGGGCGGCGACGGAGACGAGGGCGGCAACGGGACGGGGCGGCGACGGCGACGGGCGGCGACGACGGGACGGGCGGACGGACGGGGCAGCGACGGGATTTGGCGGCGACGGCGACGGGTCGATGACGGCGTCGATCGATCGGGCGCCGGTTCAATGGGGAAACAGAGGAAGAAACAGAGGGAAAATGAAATTTTTTGAAGTGTTGTATATATAGAAGGCACCTTTAGTACCGGTTGGAGCCACCAACCGGTACTAAAGGTCTGTTTGCGACCCCCTTTAGTACCGGGTGGTGGCACAAACCGGTACTAAAGGCCCCCCTTTAGTACCAGTTTGTGCCACCACCCGGTACTAAAGGGGGTGCGCTGGAGCAGGTGCGGTGCGGCAAGTTTAGTCTCACCTCGCTAGCCGAGGGGCGACCGCACTGGTTTATAAACCCCCGTGCGGTCGCTCTCTCGAGCTCCTCTCCAAAGCAGGCCCTCTGGGCCTACGTGTTCTTTTGCCACTGTGGCCATCGTGGCCTTTATGCGGGCCTGCATCCTGGCCCAACAACACGTTGGGTTTCTAGTCGTATGCAGGCCGCTACGGCCTAGTAGGCGGGCTTTTTTTTGCTTTATTTATTTTTGTGTTGTTTTTTGTGTGTATTTAGAGTTTCTTTGTGAATATTTTTGCTTTAGGTACAAAAAATTACAAACTTTCTGTTAGTGCCCGTAGTTTTCAAATTTGAATAGTTTAAATTTTGAATTATTTGAAATTAGTGTGAATCACTAGTTTGTGAATAATTTAACTTTAAAAATCAGTAAATGCATGAAAGAATTTGTTTGCACATAAAATTTCTTCGCGTTTCAAATGCCAAAACACTTAACTACCCTAACTATTACAGAGATTCCCCTTTGGGTGTGAAACACAGAAGAAAGTGATGATAGTGAAGCCGATCACATCCCAGATCTTTGGGTGTGAAACTTTTTCTTCGCGTGTGTCCCTTTGGCGCCGTAACCATGGAAAATCTTCATCATTTAACGGGATGCTCGGGTCAATATTCACTGTGAATGGAGAAATTTCATCAAACTTTTCATAATCTTCTGACTTGTCTGTTTTGTCATCCACTCCCACGATGTTTCTCTTCCCAGAAAGAACTATGTGCCGCTTTGGCTCATCGTACGATGCATTCGCTTCCTTATCTTTTCTTTTTCTTGGCTTGGTAGACATGTCCTTCACATAGAAAACCTGTGCCACATCATTGGTTAGGATGAATGGTTCGTCTGCATACGCAAGATTGTTGAGATCCACTGTTGTCATTCCGTCTTCGCGGGTCTTCCGTTACCCGCCTCGTGTCATATTGACCCATTTGCACCGAAACAAAGGGACCTTTAAACCACGTCGATAGTCAAGTTCCCATATGTCCTGTATATAACCATAATATGTTTCCTTTCCGTCTTGGTTTACGCATCAAAACAAACACCACTGTTTTGGTTGGTGCTCTTCTTATCTTAGGCGATCGTGTAAAATGTATTACCATTTATCTCGTACCCTTTGGAAGTCATTATATTCAAGATGGTAATCGGGACAGCAAGTACATGTCATCTTCAATAGAGGTGTCATGCATGGTACGGTTCCGCAACCAGTGGCGAAACTCCTGGTTTGTTCACGTGTAATCCAGTCATCGCATCGCTCCGGGTGTTTGGAGCGTAGCAAATTCTTGTGTTCATCCACATACGGAGCCACCAAGGCGGAATTCTCAGAAGAACTGTAGTGTGCTTCAAAGTGAGAGAATGTCCGTCCATACATCTTATGTGTTCCCCTCCTCGCGTGCCTTTTCCATCCAGTCTGCCCTTATGCCGCTATTCAGAAACACCAATCGGCTTAAGGTCAGGTATAAAGTCAATACAAAACTCACTGACCTCCTCATTTTGATGGCCCTTGGAGATGCTTCCTTCGGCCTAGCACGGTTATGAACATATTTCTTTAAGACTCCCATGAACCTCTTAAAGGGGGACATATTGTGTAGAAATACAGACCCAAAACGTTAATCTCTTCAAGATAGGTGAACTAGGACGTGCGTCATGATGTTGAAGAAGGATGGTGGGAACACCAACTCGAAATCGACAAGACATTGCACCAAATCATTCTCAGAACCTTGGTATGATTTCTGGAGCGATTACCTTCGAGAGATTGCATTGAGAAATGCACATAGCTTCACAATGGCTAATCGAACGCTTTTCCGGTAGAAGCCCCTCAATGCAACCGGAAGCAGTTGCGTCATAATCACGTGGCAGTCATGAGACTTTAGGTTCTCAAACTTTTTCTCTGCCATGTTTATTATTCCCTTTATATTCGACGAGAAGCCGACGGTACCTTTAATATCGAGCAGGCATTCAAAGAAGATTTCCTTCTCTTCTTTGGTAAGAGCGTAGCTTGCATGACCCGGATATATGCCGTCTTCTCCGTGCATATGTTGCTGGTCCTCCCGTGCCTCTGGTGTATCTTTTGTCTTCCCATACACGCCCAAGAAGCCAAGCAGGGTCACGCAAAGATTCTTCGTCACGTGCATCACGTCGATTGCGGAGCGGACCTCTAGGTCTTTCCAATATGGCAGGTCCCAAAATATAGATTTCTTCTTCCACATGGAGTGCGCGTCCGTCGGCGTCCTTTGGAACAGGTTGTCCGCCAGACCCTTTCCAAATATCACCTCCAAATCCTTGACCATATCATGTACATCAGCACCAATACGGTGGCGAGGCTTCGTCCGGTGATCCGCCTCACCTTTGAAATGCTTGCCTTTCTTTCTTACGGGATGCCTGCTCGGAAGAAATCGACGATGTCCTGTACACATTCTTCATACAACTATTCAAATATATATCGCCGGTATCATCCAAACAGTGCGTGCATCCGCGGTATCCCTTGTTTGTCTGTCTGAAAGGTTACCGAGAGCAGGCCAATCATTGATGGTCACGAACAGCAACGCCTTTAGGTCAAATTCTTCCCCATGTGCTCATCCCACGCACGTACACCTGTTCCATTCCACAGTTGTAAGAGTTCTTCAACTAATGGCCTTAGGTACACATCAACGCGTCGTTGCCGGGTTGCTTAGGGCCTTGGATGAGCACCGCATCATAATGAACTTCCGCTTCATGCACAACCAAGGAGGAAGGTTATACAAACATAGAGTCACGGGCCAGGTGCTATGGTTGCTGCTCTGCTCCCCAAAAGGATTAATGCCATCTGCGCTTAGACCAAACCATACGCTCCTTGCGTCATCTCGCAAACTCCTTCCCATACTTTCTTTCGATTTTTCTCCATCACGACCCGTCACCGGTACTCTCAACTTTCCGCCTTTCTTACAGTCTTCTTCGTGCCATCGCATCGCCTTGGCATGCTCTTTGTTTTGGAACAAACGTTTCAACCGTGGTATTATAGGAGAATACCACATCACCTTGGCAGGAATCTTCTTCCTGGGGCGCTCGCCCTCGACATCACCATGCTCATCGCGGCTGATCTTATAGCGCAATGCACCACATACCGGGCAAACGTTCAAATCCTCGTACTCACCGCGGTAGAGGATGCAATCATTAGGGCATGCATGTATCTTCTGCACCTCTAACCCTAGAGGGCAGACAGCCTTCTTTGCTTCGTACGTACTCTCGGGCAATTCGTTGTCATTTGGAAGCATATCCTTTATCATTACCAGCAACTTTCCAAATCCCTTGTCAGATACACCATTCTCTGCCTTCCATTGCAGCAATTCCAGTGTGGTGCCCAGCTTTCTCTTGTCACCTACGCAATTCGGTTACAACAATTTTTTGTGATCCTCTAACATGCGCTGCAACTTCTTCTTCTCCAAATCACTTGCTATTTCTCTTTGCATCGGCAATGGCCCGACCTAGATCATCAACGGGCTCATCCGATGCCTCTTCTTCAGCTTCTTCCCGCATTGCCGCCCAGCTTCTTCCGCATTACGGCTCAGATTCTTCCCCATTGTTGTATCATCGTATTCAGGGAACCCATGGCCAGGATAGCTGTCGCCGTCCTCTTCTTCTTCATTGTCTTCCATCATAACCCCTCTTTCTCCGTGCTTGGTCCAAACATTATAGTGGGGCATGAAACCGGACTCAAACAGTGGACGTGAATGGTTCTTGACGTAGAGTAATTGTGACCATTCTTACAGCCAGCACATGGACAAGGCATAAAACCATCCGCCCGCTTGTTTGCCTCGGCCATAAGCGAGAAAAGTATGCACGCCCTCAACGAACTGGGAGAGCATCGGTCATCGTGACATCCATTGCCGGCTCATCTTCATTACACAACACCGAATAGACCAAATTAATACAAGTTCATACATAAAGTTCATACAACACTTAAATGCAACAAACAAATAACTCTCTAGCTAAAGCATTTAAATGCAACAACAAATGCGATCAAGATCGCAACTAAGGTAACAATTGATCCAACAGCATAATGATACCAAGCCTCACTATCGATGGCATATTTTCTAATCTTTCTAATCTTCAAGCGCATTTTCTCCATCTTGATCCTGTGATCATCGACGACATCGGCAACATGCAACTCCAATTCCATCTTCTCCCCTCAATTCTTTTCAATTTTCCTTTCAAGTACTCGCTTTCTCTTTCAACTAAATTTAACCTCTCGACAATAGGGTCGGTTGGAATTTCGGTTCACATACCTCCTAGATAAAAATATCTATGTCAACTTGATGGGCATAATTTGTCATAAACACGAAATGCAACAAATAGTTTTGAAAGAGAATATACCACATCCGAATCATAACAAGGATGAGGGCCGACGGGACGGATATCAAAACCATGGCACTATGTATAACAAACAACGACGGGTAAGATAATTATTATACGAGGAACTATATATCCAAATCACACAAACATCAATTTTTATATAAAATTTCATGAACAAGAGGCTCACCACAAGGTGGTGCCAGCTGACGGGACGGTCTTGGCGGTCGACGGTGGTTACGATGAGATTTAGAAGGCACTAAGTAAACCACACTTACATATGCAAACTAAGTGTTATTTTGACCTCAAATAGCATATAAATCAAATACTAGCACATATATATATTTCCTCCCAAATTACTAAACTCACAAATTAATAACTATATAAACCAATGCAAGAGCTAATCTAGCAATGAGAGATGAAAGGACAAAGTTGCTAACCTTTGTGATCACTTGAATGGATGGGGGCCTTCAAATCTTGACAAATTTTGGGCAAAATGTGTGATGAGCTCGAGGGGAGAAGAGGAAGAACAGAGAGGAGAGGAGAGGGAAAAGGGGGAAGAACAGAGCGAGCTGGATTTAAGGGTTTATATGCAGGAGGACCTATAGTACCGGTTCGTGGCACGAACCGGTACTAAAGGTGCTGGAGGGGGCCCAGACTGACAACACCCTGCCACCGCCCTCATTAGTACCGGTTCGTGGCACGAACCGGTGCTAAAGGTTAGCCACGAACCGGTGCTAAAGGCTAGCCGTTGGAACCGTCACTAATGTATACATTTGTGCCGGCTCTAATACAAACCGGCACTAATGTGCTTCACGTTTGACCCTTTTTCTACTAGTGAAGGCCTTTACTGTGATAAAGGGACAATTGTTCAGAGAGAGTGTAACTGGAGCCTGCCAGAAATGCATCACACCCGAAGAAGGCCGAATGATCCTTAACGATATTCACTCGGGGACCTGTGGTCACCATGCGTCCTCTCGGACCATCGTGGCCAAAGCATACCGAGCCGGGTTTTATTGGCCGCACGCCAACGAGATGGCAAAGGAAATAGTGGACAAGTGTGAAGGTTGTCAGTTTTATTCCAACATGTCCCACAAACCTGCGTCCGCTCTGAAAACCATTCCTCTCGTCTGGCCTTTCGCTTTGGGGTCTGGACATGGTTGGACCCTTGAGGACAGGGAGAAGTGGATTTACACATGTGCTGGTAGCAGTCGACAAGTTCACCAAATGGATCGAAGCCAAGCCTATCAAGAGCCTTGAGGCAAGCACAGCCGTGAGTTTCATCAGAGAACTTATATTCAGATATGGTGTCCCGCACAACATTATCACGGACAACGGCTCGAACTTCGATTTCGAAGAGTTCAAAGCTTTTTGCACCTCCCAAGGCACGAGAGTCGACTACGCTTTGGTCGCCCATCCCCAGTCGAATGGGCAGGCAGAACGAGCAAATGGATTGATTCTCAAAGGACTGAAGCCTCGGTTAATGCGTGACCTCAAGCACGCGGCAGGGGCTTGGGTCGACGAACTCCCCTTGGTGCTTTGGGGGCTGAGGACGACCCCCAATAGGTCGACTGGACGAACTCCATTCTTTCTAGTCTACGGAGCCGAAGGTGTCTTGCCGAGCGATTTGCTCCACAACGCTCCCCGGGTCGAACTCTTCTCAGAAGAAGAAGCAGAACAGGCTCGACAAGATGCAGTCGACCTCTTGGAGGAGGAAAGAGAGATGGCCTTGATCCGGTCGACCATTTACCAGCAAGACCTGCGTCGTTTCCATGCCAAGGACGTAAGAGGTTGTGCATTCCAGGAAGGGGACTTGGTCCTCCGAGTAGATCAGCAGAAGCCCCACAAGCTCACCCCCGCTTGGGAAGGCCCTTTCGTTATCACCAAGGTGCTCCACAACGGAGCCTACCGTCTCTTCAATGTCGAGCACAATAAAGATGAGCCGCGCGCTTGGAATGCGGATCTGCTCCGCCCTTTTTATTCTTGAATGTTCGGACCGATCAGATGTAATAAGAAATACTTTTTAGTTTGACTATCAAGAGACGTGATTTAATCCTCCCGCATAATTGTTGTTTATTTCTTTTGTGTACATTACCTTAGCCGCGAATCTTTTTCGCCTAAGTTGAAGTGATAAAATCCTACCGAGTGGAGAGTCTGCCTCTCCCCCGGAGGCTTAGCTGCAGCCCAGTGCTCACCTAAGTGATAAAAATCCTACCGAGTGGAGAGTCTGCCTCTCCCTCGGGGGCTTAGCTGCAGCCCAATGCTCGCCTAAGTGATAAAAATCCTACCGAGTGGAGAGTCTGCCTCTCCCTCGGGGGCTTAGCTGCAGCCCAGTGCTCGCCTAAGTGATAAAAATCCTACCGAGTGGAGAGTCTGCCTCTCCCTCGGGGGCTTAGCTGCAGCCCAGTGCTCGCCTAAGTGATAAAAATCCTACCGAGTGGAGAGTCTGCCTCTCCCTCGGGGGCTTAGCTGCAGCTGTTGGGGAATGTAGCAGAAATTCAAAATTTTCCTACGTATCACCAAGATCTAACTAAGGAGAAACCAACAACGAGGGGAAGGAGAGTGCATCTACATACCCTTGTAGATTGCTAAGCGGAAGCGTTCAAGAGAACGGGGTTGAAGGAGTCGTACTCGTCGTGATCCAAATCACTGGAGATCCTAGTGCCGAAAAGACTGCACATCCGCGTTCAACACACGTACAGCCCGGTGACGTCTCCCATGCCTTGATCCAGCAAGGAGAGAGGGAGAGGTTGAGGAAGACTCCATCCAGCAGTAGCACAACGGCGTGGTGGTGATGGAGGAGCGTGGCAATCCTGCAGGGCTTCGCCAAGCACCGCGGGAGAGGAGGAGTACTTGGGAGAGGGGGAGGGTTGCGCCAGAACTTGGGGTGCCGCAGCCCTCCCACCCCTCCACTATTTATAGGTGGGGGGGGGGGAGAGGGGGCCGGCCCCCTTAGATCTCATCTAGGGTTGGGGGCGGCGGCCAAGGGGGGAGGAGTGCCTCCCAAGTGAAGTGGAGGCCCTCCCCCTTAGGGTTTCCCCTCTCCCATGCGCATGGGCCTTGGGGGGGCTGGTGCCCCTGGCCCATTAAGGCTAGGGCGCCCCCTTACAGCCCATGCTGCTGTATTGGACGTGGTGGAACATCTTACGGACCTCCGGACCCCTCCGGAATCCTCCGGAACCTTCCGAAAGCTTCCCGGTACAATACCGGAAAACCCGAACTTTTCCCGGAACCCGAACAACAATTTTCCATATATAAATCTTTACCTACGGACCATTCCGGAACTCCTCGTGACGTCCGGGATCTCATCCGGGACTCCGAACAACATTCGATAACCACATACAAACTTCCTTTATAACCCTAGCGTCATCGAACCTTAAGTGTGTAGACCCTACGGGTTCGGGAACCATGCAGACATGACCGAGACGTTCTCCGGTCAATAACCAACAGCGGGATCTGGATACCCATGTTGGCTCCCACATGTTCCACGATGATCTCATAGGATGAACCACGATGTCAAGGACTCAGTCAATCCCATATACAATTCCCTTTGTCTAGCGGTATTGTACTTGCCCGAGATTCGATCGTCGGTATGCCGATACCTTGTTCAATCTCGTTACCGCCAAGTCTCTTTACTCGTTCCGTAACACATCATCCTGTGATCAACCCCTTGGTCACATTGTGCACATTATGATGATGTCCTACCGAGTGGGCCCAGAGATACCTCTCCGTCACACGGAGTGACAAATCCCAGTCTCTATTCGTGCCAACCCAACGGACACTTTCGGAGATACCATAGTGCACCTTTATAGCCACCCATTACGTTGTGATGTTTGGTACACCCAAAGCATTCCTACGGTATCCGGAGTTGCACAATCTCATGGTCTAAGGAAAAGATACTTGACATTAGAAAAGCTTTAGCATACGAACTACACGATCTTTGTGCTAGGCTTAGGATTGGGTCTTGTCCATCACATCATTCTCGCTAATGATGTGATCCCGTTATCAACGACATCCAATGTCCATGGTCGAAAACCGTAACCATCTATTGATCAACGAGCTAGTCAACTAGATGCTTACTAGGGACATGGTGTTGTCTATGTACCCACACATGTATCTGAAGTTTCCTATCAATACAATTATAGCATGGATAATAAACGATTATCATGAACAAGGAAATATAATAATAACTAATTTATTATTGCCTCTAGGGCATATTTCCAACAGTCTCCCACTTGCACTAGAGTCAATAATCTAGTTCACATCGCCATATGATTAACACTCACAGGTCACATCGCCATGTGATCAACATCCAAAGAGTTTACTAGAATCAATAATCTAGTTCACATCACTATGTGATTAACACTCAATGAGTTCTGGGTTTGATCATGTTTATGCTTGTGAGTGAGGTTGTAGTCAACGGGTCTGCAATATTCAGATCCCTATGTATTTTGCAACACTTTATGTCATATCGTAGATGCTGCTACCTCGTTCCACTTGGAGCTATTCCAAATTGTTGCTCCATTATACGTATCCGGTATCTCTACTCAGAGCTATCCGGATAGGTGTTAAGCTTGCATCAACGCAACTCTTTACGTCGAACTCTTTATCACCTCCATAACCGAGAAACATATCCTTATTCCTCTAAGGATAATTTTGACCTCTATCTGGTGATCCACTCCTTGATCACCTTTGTACCCTCTTGCCAGATATGTAGCAAGGCACACATCAGGTGCAGTACACAGCATAGCATATTGTAGAGCCTACGTCTAAGGCATAGGTCGAGCTTTAACTCTTAACTTCATACCTTACAACTCAGGCAAGAACTCCTTCTTTGACCGATCCATCTTGAACACCTTCAAGATTATGTCAAGGTATGTGCTCATTTGAAAGTATTATTAAACATTTTGATCTATCTTATAGATCTTGATGCTTATTGTTCAAGTAGCCTAATCCAGGTTTTCCATTGAAAACACTTTTCAAACAACCCTATATGCTTTCCAGAAATTCTACATCATTTCTCAACAATATGTCAACAACATATACTCATCAGAAATTCTATAGTGCTCCCACTCACTTCTTTGGAAATACAAGTTTCTCATAAACTTTGTATAAACCCAAAATCTTTGATCATCTCATCAAAGCGCACATTCAAACTCCGAGATGCATCCTCCAGTCCTTAGAAGGATCGCTGGAGCCAGCATACCTTTTAGCATCCTTAGGATCGACAAAAACTTTCTGATTGTATCACATACAACCTTTCCTTACGAAGCTTTGGTAAGGAAACTCGTTTTGACATCCATCCGCCAGATTTCATAAATGCAGCTAATGCTAACATGATTCCGACGGACTTAAGCATCGCTACGGATGAGAAAATCTCATCGTAGTCAACTCCTTGAACTTGTGAAAATTCTTCGCCACAAGTCGAGCTTCATAGACGGTGACATTGCCGCCCACGTCCGTCCGTCTTCTTCTTAAAGATCCATTTATCTCAATGGCTTGCCGATCATCGGGCAAGTCCACCAAAGTCCATGCTTTGTTACGATACATGGATCCTATCTCGGATTTCATGGCTTCTAACCATTTGTCGGAATATGAGCCCACCATCGCTTCCCCATAGCTCAGAGGTTCATTGTTGTCTAGCAACATGACCTTCAAGACATGATTACTGTACCACTCTGAAGTAGTACGCATCCTTGTCCCCCTACGAGGTACGGTAGTGACTTGATCCAAAACTTCATGATCACTATCATAAGCTTCTACTTTAATTGGTCTAGGCGCCACAAGAACAACTTCCTGTGCCCTGCTACACACTTGTTGAAGTGACGGTTCAATAACCTCATCAAGTCTCCACCATCCTCCCACTCAATTCTTTCGAGAGAAACTTTTCCTCGAGAAAGGACCCGTTTCTAGAAACAATCACTTTTTCTTCCGGATCTGAATTAGGAGGTATACCCAACTGTTTTTGGTGTCCTATGAAGATGCATTTTGATCCGCTTTGGGTTCGAGCTCATCAACCTGAAACTTTTTCACATAAGCGTCGCAACCCCAAACTTTCAAGAAACAACAGCTTAGGTTTCTCTAAACCATAGTTCTCACGGTGTCATCTCAACGGCATTACGTGTTGCCCTATTAAAGTGAGTGCGGTTGTCTCTAATGCCTAACCCATGAACGATAGTGGTAATTCGATAAGAGACATCATGGTACGCACCATATCCAATAGGGTGCAACTATGACGTTCGGACACACCATCACACTATGGTGTTCCAGGCGGTATTAATTGTAAAACAATTTCCACAATGTCTTAATTGCATGCCAAAGCTCGTAACTCAGATACTCATCTCTATGATCATATCATAGACATTTTATCCTCTTGTCACAATGATCTTCGACTTCACTCTGAAATTACTTGAACCATTCAATAATTCAGACTTGTGTTTCATCAAGTAAATATACTCAACATCTACTCGAATCATCTGTGAAGTAAGAACATAACGATATTCATCATGCCTCAGCACTCATTGGACTGCACACATCAAAATGTGTTACTTCCAACAAGTTGCTATCTTGTTCCATCTTACTGAAACCGAGGCTTTTCAGTCATCTTGCCCATGTGGTATGATCTGCATATCTCAAGCGAATCAAAATCAAGTGAGTCCAAACGATCCATCTGCATGGAGTTTCTTCATGTGTATACACCAATAGACATGGTTCACATGTCTCAAACTTTTCAAAAACGAGTGAGTCCAAAGATCCATCAACATGGAGCTTCTTCATGCGTTCTACACCAATATGACTTACATGGCAGTGCCACAAGTAAGTGGTACTATCATTACTATCTTATATCTTTTGGCATGAAAATGTGTATCACTACGATCGAGATTTAGTAAATCATTCATTTTAGGTGCAAGACCATTGAAGGTATTATTCAAATAAACAGAGTAACCATTATTCTCCTTAAATGAATAATCAGACATGCGATAGACATAATCCAATCATGTCTATGCTCAACGCAAACACCAAATAACAATTATTTAGGTTTAACACCAATCTTGATGGTAGAGGGAGCGTGCGATGCTTGACCACATCAACCTTGGAAACACTTCCAACACATATCGTCAGCTCACCTTTAGCTAGTCTCCATTTATTCCGTAGCTTTTATTTCGAGTTACTAGCACTTAGCAACCGAACCGGTATCTAATACCCTGGTGCTTCTAGGAGTACTAGTAAAGTACACATTAACATAATGTATATCCAATATAATTCTATCGACCTTGCCAGCCTTCTCATCTACCAAGTATCTAGGGTAGTTACGCTTCAAATGTCCGTTCCCTCATTGCAGAAGCACTTAGTCTCGGGTTTGGGTTTAACCTTGGATTTCTTCACTAGAGCAGCAACTGATTTGCCGTTTCATGAAGTGTCCCTTCTTGCCCTTGCCCTTCTTGAAACAAGTGGTTTCATTAACCATCAACAATTGATGCTCCTTCTTGACTTCTACTTTCGCGGTGTCAAACATCGCGAATATTTCAAAGATCATCTATCCCTGATATGTTATAGTTCATCACGAAGCTCTAGCAGCTTGGTGGCAATGACTTTGGAGAAACATCACTATCTCATCAGGAAGATCAACTCCCACTCGATTCAAGTGATTGTTGCACTCAGACAATCTAAGCACAAGCTCAATGATTGAGCTTTTCTCCCTTACTTTGCAGGCTAAGAAAATCATCGGAGGTCTTATACCTCTTGACGTGGGCACGAGCCTGAAATCCCAATTTCAGCCCTCGAAACATCTCATATGTTCCGCGATGTTTCGAAAAACGTCTTTGGTGCCTCAACTCTAAACCGTTTAACTGAACTATCACGCAGTTATCAAAACGTGTATGTCCAATGTTCGGAACATCCACGTATCGATGTTTGGGGTTCAGCACACCGAGCGGTGCACTAAGGACATAAGCTTTCTTCCGTTCAGATAATCGCCATCGTCAAGTTTCAACTATATTTTCTCTAGGAACATATCTAAAACAAAGTGGAACTAAAGTGCGAGCTTTACATAATTTGCAAAGATCTTTTGACTATGTTCAGGATAATTAAGTTCATCTCATGAACTCCCACTCAGATAGACATCCCTCTAGTCATCTAAGTGATTACATGATCCGAGTCAACTAGGTCGTGGTCCGATCATCACGTGAGACGGACTAGTCATCATCGGTGAACATCTTCATGTTGATCGTATCCTCCATACGACTCATGCTCGACCTTTCGGTCCCTTGTGTTCCGAGGCCATGTCTGTACATGCTAGGCTCGTCAAGTTAACCTAAGTGTTCCGCGTGTGTAAATCTGGCTTACACTCGTTGTATGTGAACGTAAGAATCTATCACACCCGATCATCACGTGGAGCTTCGAAACGACGAACTTTCGCATAGCGGTGCACGATTAGGGGAACACTTTCTTGAAATTTTAATAAGGGATCATCTTATTTACTTTCTAAGCAAATAAGATGTATAAACATGATAAACATCACATGCAATCAAATAGTGACATGATATGGCCAATATCATTTTGCTCCTTTTGATCTCCATCTTCGGGGCTCCATGATCATTATCGTCACCGCATGACACCATGATCTCCATCATCATGATCTCCATCATCGTGTCTCCATGAAGTTGTCTCGCCAAATTATTACTTCTACTACTATGGCTACCGGTTAGCAATAAAGTAAAGTAATTACATGGCGTTGTTCAATGACACGCAGGTCATACAATAAATTAAGACAACTCATATGGCTCCTGCCGGTTGTCATACTCATCGACATGCAAGTCGTGATTCCTATTACAAGAACATGATCAATCTCATACATCACATATCATTCATCACATTCTTCTTGGTCATATCACATCACATAGCATACCCTCGCAAAAAACAAGTTAGACGTCCTCTAATTGTTGTTTGCATGTTTTACGTGGCTGCTATGGGTTTCTAGCAAGAATGTTTCTTACCTACGCAAAACCACAACGTGATATGCCAATTGCTATTTACCCTTCATAAGGACCCTTTTCATCGAATCCGTTCCGACTAAAGTGGGAGAGACTGGCACCCGCTAGCCACCTTATGCACCAAGTGCATGTCAGTCGGTGGAACCTGTCTCACGTAAGTGTACGTGTAAGGTCGGTCCGGGCCGCTTCATCCCACAATACCGCCGAAACAAGATTGGACTAGTAATGGTAAGCATATTGAACAAAATCAACGCCCACAACTACTTTGTGTTCTACTCGTGCAAAGAATCTATGCAATAGACCTAGCTCATGATGCCACTGTTGGGGAACGTAGCAGAAATTCAAAATTTTCCTACGTGTCACCAAGATCTATCTAAGGAGAAACCAGCAACGAGGGGAAGGAGAGTGCATCTACATACCCTTGTAGATCGCTAAGCGGAAGCGTTCAAGAGAACGGGGTTGAAGGAGTCGTATTCGTCGTGATCCAAATCACCGGAGATCCTAGTGCCGAACGGACGGCACCTCCGCGTTCAACACACGTACAGCCCGGTGACGTCTCCCATGCCTTGATCCAGCAAGGAGAGAGGGAGAGGTTGAGGAAGACTCTATCCAGCAGCAGCACAACGGCGTGGTGGTGATGGAGGAGCGTGGCAATCCTGCAGGGCTTCACCAAGCAACGCGGGAGAGGAGGAGTACTTGGGAGAGGGGGAGGGTTGTGCCAGAACTTGGGGTGCCGCAGCCCTCCCACCCCTCCACTATTTATAGGTGGGGGGAGAGGGGGACGGCCCCCTTAGATCTCATCTAGGGTTGGGGGCGGCGGCCAAGGGGGGAGGAGTGCCTCCCAAGTCAAGTGGAGGCCCTCCCCCTTAGGGTTTCCCCTCTCCCATGCGCATGGGCCTTGGGGGGGCTGGTGCCCCTGGCCCATTAAGGCTAGGGCGCCCCCATACAGCCCATGCTGCTGTATTGGACGTGGTGGAACATCTTCCGGACCTCCAGACCCCTCCGGAATCCTCCGGAACCTTCCGGAAGCTTCCCGGTACAATACCGGAAAAACCCGAACTTTTCCCGGAACCCGAACAACAAATTTCCATATATAAATCTTTACCTCCGGACCATTCCGGAACTCCTCTAATGTCCAGGATCTCATCCGGGACTCCGAACAACATTCGATGACCACATACAAACTTCCTTTATAACCCTAGCGTCATTGAACCTTAAGTGTGTAGACCCTACGGGTTCGGGAACCATGCAGACATGACCGAGACGTTCTCCGGTCAATAACCAACAGCGGATCTGGATACCCATGTTGGCTCCCACATGTTCCACGATGATCTCATCGGATGAACCACGATGTCAAGGACTCAATCAATCCCGTATACAATTCCCTTTGTCTAGCGGTATTGTACTTGCCGAGATTCGATCGTCGGTATGCCGATACCTTGTTCAATCTCGTTACCGGCAAGTCTCTTTTACTGCTCCAGTAACACATCATCCTGTGATCAACCCCTTGGTCACATTGTGCACATTATGATGATGTCCTACCGAGTGGGCCCAGAGATACCTCTCCGTCACACGGAGTGACAAATCCCAGTCTCGATTCGTGCCAACCCAACAGACACTTTCGGAGATACCTGTAGTGCACCTTTATAGCCACCCAGTTACGTTGTGAAGTTTGGTACACCCAAAGCATTCCTACGGTATCCGGGAGTTGCACAATCTCATGGTCTAAGGAAAAGATACTTGACATTAGAAAAGCTTTAGCATACGAACTATACGATCTTTGTGCTAGGCTTAGGATTGGGTCTTGTCCATCACATCATTCTGCTAATGATGTGATCCCGTTATCAACGACATCCAATGTCCATGGTCGTGAAAGCTGTAACCATCTATTGATCAACGAGCTAGTCAACTAGAGGCTTACTAGGGACATGGTGTTGTCTATGTACCCACACATGTATCTGAAGTTTCCTATCAATACAATTATAGCATGGATAATAAATGATTATCATGAACAAGGAAATATAATAATAACTAATTTATTATTGCCTCTCGGGCATATTTCCAACAGCAGCCCAGTGCTCGCCTAAGTGATAAAAATCCTACCGAGTGGAGAGTCTGCCTCTCCCTCGGGGGCTTAGCTGCAGCCCAGTGCTCGCCTAAGTGTTAAAAATCCTACCGAGTGGAGAGTCTGCCTCTCCCTGGTGGGCTTAGCTGCAGCCCAGTGCTCGCCTAAGTGTTAAAAATCCTATCGAGTGGAGAGCGATCCTCCCGCTCGGGGGCTTAGCTGCAGCCCGGTGCTCGTCTAAGTGTTAAAAATCCTACCGAGTGGAGAGTCTGCCTCTCCCTCGAAGGCTTAGCTGCAGCCCAGTGCTCGCCTAAGTGATAAAAATCCTACCGAGTGGAGAGTGATCCTCCCGCTCGGGGGCTTAGCTGCAGCCCAATGCTCGCCTAAGTGTTTAAAATCGTACCGTGTGGAGAGTGATCCTCCCGCTCGGGGGCTTAGCTGCAGCCCAGTGCTCGCCTAAGTGTTAAGAATCCTACCGAGTGGAGAGCGATCCTCCCGCTCGGGGGCTTAGCTGCAGCCCAGTGCTCGCCTAAGTGTTAAAAATCCTACCGAGTGGAGAGCGATCCTCCCGCTCGGGGGCTTAGCTGCAGCCCAGTGCTCGCCTAAGTGTTAAAAATCTTACCGAGTGGAGAGCGATCCTCCCACTCGGGGGCTTAGCTGCAGCCCAGTGCTCGCCTAAGTGTTAAAAATCCTACCGAGTGGAGAGCAATCCTCTCACTCAGAGGCTTAGCTGCCGCCGAGCGCTCGCCTAAGTTCTGAAAACCTTACCCAACCGGTCGACTGGAACGTCAATGCCATTGCTGAGTGCCTTGCTGATGAGCTGATCAATGCTACTCAAGGATCACCCGACCGGTCGATTGGAACATCAAGACCATTGCTGAGTGCCTTGCTGATGAGCTGATCAATGCTACTCAAGGATCACCCGACCGGTCGACTGGAATGTCTAGACCATTGCTGAGTGCCTTGATGATGAGCTAATCGATGCTAGTCGAGGATCCCCGGACCGGTCGACTGGCCTTTCTTCGAAGACAAACAGACAATAAAGTGCATTAAGCAAACAAACAATAATTCGAGGGAAAGACGCATTTCATTCGAAGACAAACGCAATATGTGAGGTGATAAATCCGATGTTTCTTAAACCGCAAAATAAAGTGCTCGGGCGCCAGGCCCGAAGGAGTTTTATTGATTACAAATCCACTCGGCATTCCGAGGCAAATCAAAGTGGTGGCATAATGTTTTTTAAATCACTCGGCGGGAGAAGGACTGGCCGGGTCGCAGAAGCTGTCGAGGTCGATGCTGTCGGCGATGCGAGTGGCTGCCTCAAGGAAAGTAGCCATGAAGTCCTGGAAGGACTGCTTCTTGGTGTTTTCCACTTTGAGAGCCGCAAGCTTGTCCTCCTTGGCCTCCTTGTAGTGCACTCGGACCAAAGACAAGGCGACGTCAGCCCCACAACACGCAGAAGATTTCTTCCATTCTTGCACTCGGTCTGTGATCTGGTTCAGCCGAGTCATCAAAGACTCGAGGTCTCGAGACATATCCGTCCACTCGGACCATCGCCGCCTTCAGCCGAGCCAGATAGTCGACTGCACCATCCAAGCGAGACTCCAGTCGAAGCAAGTTCATCGTGACTTCAACTTTCATGGGGCAATTGATGGGGTCGAGACCTGTCTTGACCCGTCCAGTTTCATCCTCGAAGTCATGACAGAATTTTGTTTCATCACAGCGAACAATGAGTCGATAGAATTGCAAATCCCAGTCGACGATGGTTATTTAACTGAAAAGACATACCTTCAAGCTTCAGGACAAGCTTTGCTGCAAGTTGTTCTAAATGAGACTCTAGCTTGCCGGTCCTGGTCTTGAGACCCTCAACTTCAGCGGTCAAGTTCTCCTTGTCCTTCCTAAGCTGCTCGACTTTGCGCTTAGCGTCCGAGACAACCGTCTTCAGTGTTGCGTTCTCATCCTCCAACTTGCCGACTGAAGCCAGCTTCTCGTCCGCAAGGTTCGTCTTCTCGCGTGCTTCCTTTTGAGCAGCTGCTAAGTCCAGGTCCTTCTGCTCCAGAGCTTCCTTCATCCTCTCTAAAGAAATAACACTCTTCAGACGAGACTGGAGTTGGCGATTTTCACTACGCACATCTGCTTGTGTGAATTCATTCGGTTCAAAGAGACTAAAAGAAAAGCCAGCACCAAGTGTGAAGCTACAAAACAGACAGAATGACCGAGTGATTACCTCCCATGATGGCTATTTCTTCTTGAGCCTTCTTCAGATTCTTCTTCGCCAGTTCAAGATCAAGTTCAACGCTGATATGCTTCTACTTTAATTCGGTGAGACGAGCTCCAAGATCACAAGACCTCTGCAGCCAGAAAGACAGATATGTCAGTCGACACATACAAGTAACAGTGAAGGGAAAGATTTATTCTCAGACTACTACCGAATCAAATATTCAACAGTAGTCTCGGGGACTACACCTAGTGGGTGCACTCAGCGTGCCCCCATTGGATCAGATGAACACTCAAAGCAAAGAGCTTCAAAAAATGCACTCATCGGACCCGATCATTGCCCGGTGATCGACCGTGGTCTCGGGGACTACACCCAGTGGGTGCACTCGACGTGCCCCCACTGATTCAGAAAGTGCAAAATCAGAGATTTCTAGAGTCCTAAACGGAAGAACACCCAGTGGGTGATCAGATATAAAGCAACGTTCAAAAATTCAGTTGGAAGTTTACCGACCTGAACATTGGTCCGAAGGGCAGTGCTAGCATTGTAAGCTACCTGACTAGCTTCATGCATCACTTTCACTTCCTCCATGACAAGATTCGCCTAGCGAATGGCTTCCCTAGCGGCACTCGGCGAGTCATCTGGAGTCTGATATGTAGCAAAGAGAGATGGCTCCGGAGGAATCAAAGCAGCCGCTGGGTCAGACGAGTGGAGTTACCTTTGGCGGCGGGCGTCTGTCGCAATCGACCCGACGGATGATCGATCGTCAGCGAATTGACAAATGTGACGTTCGTCCGAGCTATCGCCTCCGGTGCCGGTGTCAACTGAGGGATTTGGACTTCAAGTCTCCTTCTGCTCGAACCTCCGCTCTTCTTCTTCCTCTCCAGCAGAGGCGCTTCTTCTTCGTCATCGGGAAGCACAACGACATCTTGCGGAGCTACATCATAAGAGTAATATAAAATTTTCCGTCAATCGACCACTCACTCAGTTAGATAGAACTGAGTTGAACAAACTTATCAGCTCGTGAGGTGGCTTCTTCGCCTTCTGGTCCTTTGTCAACATCCATGTCAGTGGCAGCAGAGGCGGGGCTGGAAAGGCACAATTACTGATCGGTCGGATCGAGAGAACTTTCAGTCGACTCACAGAAACACAAATGAGATACTCACCCTGAGGCAACGGGGACGTCCATCTTGATTCGCGGCAATGTCTTTCGGGTCTTCGAAGGGGCGAATTTTGGCTGTTTAGCCACCTTCTCTGTCGGCTCCGGAGTTGACGTCCGAGCGCGCTTCTGGGTGGCAGCACTTGGAGCTGCACTCTTCGCACGACCGCCAGACAGATCGTGTTGCTGCTTGGATCGACGCTCGGAGCGCGGCGACGAGTCGACCTCTTCCTCCTCGTCCGACTCCTCACTCTCCTCCTCCTCCTCCTCCCCTTTCGGAGACTCCCACTCGCCACTCTCCTCAGCGTTGTCCTCCCCCTCCTGGTCCTGCACCAAATCATGTTCGCCGTTGGGCATGGAGTACATCTCAGTGAATACCTGCAAAGCAAATTGGGCAAGACAAGAGTCAGCCAACGTTGAGTTCAGTCGGAATGCAGGAGGAAAACAGTCGGAACAAAGAACGTACCTTGTCGGGTGGGTTGTCGCTTCCGAAAGGGATGACTCACCTGGATCCTCTAGGGTTATCTTGAGTGCCCGTAATGCTATTCAACCACGAAGCCACGGTGTCGAGCGACACTTCTTCTGGATGGATCCGAGTGGTGTCGCTCGGTCCAGAATACAACCACATCGAGTGATCACGAGCCTGGAGAGGCTGGATACGCCGAGAAAGGAACACCTCCAGCAAGTCCAGGCCAGTGACACCGTCATTGATGAGCTGGACCACTCGGTCCACTAACATCCTCGTCTCCATGGTCTCGGCAGCAGTAACCTTCATTGGAGCAGGAGTTTGGATGCGGTCGAATGAAAAAGGAGGGAGACCAGTCGAATGACCTGGAGTAGCAACGTCCTGGCAGTAGAACCAGGACGATTGCCAACCTCTAACGGATTCAGAAAGGGTCATAGCAGGGAAAGCGCTCCTATTCCTCTTTTGGATGCCTAAGCCCCCACACATCTGGATAACGTGGGTTTTCGAGTCACTCGACTTTTCCTTTTTAACCGACTGGGAGCGAATGGTGAAAATATGTTTGAAGAGACCCCAGTGCGGTCGACACCCTAAGAAGTTCTCGCACATCGACACGAAAGCAGCTAGGTACGTAATAGTGTTAGGGGAAAAGTGGTGGAGCTGTGCCCCGAAGAAGTTCAAAAACCCTCGGAAGAAAGGGTGCGGAGGAAGCGAGAACCCCCGGTTGACATGAGTGGCAAGCAAGACGTACTCACCCGATCGAGGTTGTGGCTCCGTCTCTCCCTTCGGCAGCCTCGCCGCCCCTACTGCAATCAACCCAGACTCCTCTAAATCGGTCAGGTCATCCTGCCGGATCAAAGACCGGATCCAATCGCCTTGGATCCAGCCTGGCGGCAGCCCCGAGCGCGACGACGATCCGCGAATTGGTTTCTTGCCCTTCACCGCCCCCGTCGCTTTCTTGGCGCGCTCTAGCGCCGCCGTCTTGTTCTTCACTATGGCTAGAGGGCGGCGGCGGCGGAGGCAGAGGCGCTAGGTGCAGTGGAGGAGCAGAGGAGAAAGAAGAAGAGGCAGGAGTGCACAGTGCAAGCGCCCCGGCCCCGTCGCCTTATAAAGGCTCACTTCCGAGTGACTGACGCGTGGGGCCGGATAATCCCGTCAAATCCTGCTACGATTCTTGCGCTTGTGCGCGTGGCGAAAAAGGCGGCGCGATGATCGAGGCGTCGCTGCTTATCCGGTCCCTCTTTTTGGCGCCCTCGTCTCGCGCCCACGAAATTTCGTATCCCGCAGAATCCGGGATCCCCCGCAGGCAATCGCGCCCGAGATCTCGCACCCCCGCACGACACTCGACGCATGAAGTCATCAATTCAGTCGACTAATCACTGAATGGATCAAGGCAACCGAGTCGTCCCCGAAGTACCAACGCTGGCGTTCAGTCTAACAGAAAGCACTCGCGGAGACACGAGACAGGTCCAACGTTGTCCTACTTTCTTCTCACACCTTAATCCATTCGGGGGCTACTGACGAGGATACAGACCAGGGGTAGGGTCATAGGCTCGACCCGTACACCCTACCCCTGGTCACTGTCCTGGAAGATGAAAAGACTAAGAGTCAACAGAAGGGCTCTAGCTCCATACGTCGAGTGAAATCCACTCGACGGTAACATCACTCGACGGTCGTTACCTACCGTCACTCGACCACAAGGAAGATCACTCGACCATATTGAAGACCAATAGTCAGGAGGACACGCAACGGCCAGATATTTACTCCCCCGTCTTCAATAGCATTAAGACTACTTACTGCTGGCGTTACCAGTAACGCTCCTACTTATGTACATTAGTTGATTTAGTTCCCTTGTAATGAGGGCGGGCTGGGGTCCTGGCGCACTCTATATAAGCCACCCCTTCCCTCTGGCACAAGGGTTCACACTCTTTGTAACACAACACACATAATCCAATCGACCGCCTCCGGGCACCGAGACGTAGGGATGTTACTTCCTAGGCCTGAACTCGTAAAACTCGTGTGTACACCTTCACCATAGCTAAGATCTTGCCTCTCCATACCTACCCCTTCTTATACTGTCAGCTTTAGAACCACGACAGTCGCCGCAACCAAAATGTCATCAACATGGACGGGCAATTTTTCGGTGAGCGAGACCAAGAAGGAGGAGAGGGTACAAGCTCATGTTGGATGAGCAAAAGGAAATGGTGGAGTGGGACCGAAAGAGGGCGGAGAAGAAGCTGGAAATTGAGAGGGAGAAGATCGAGTTGGAGAAGCAACAAGCCGCGATCAAGTAGGAGCTCGAGAAGGCCAAAACATTTGGGGACATAGAGCTCGAGAAGGAGAGGTTGCAACTCGCATGTGACGCCGAAGCTGCGAGGATCATGTTGGCGGACGAGACCCTATATGATGAGCATTCAAAGAAGTGATTTGTGGACAAGAAAATGGAGATCAACGACCGTAGGAAGTACGAGGTGGCGAGGATGGCTGCGGCCTGAATGCAGGTGGAGGAGGCAGCCCAGATGCAGGCGGAGCAGGACGACCAGGACGCATTCCGCTCGGAGCATGCACCTAGCCAGTGATCCGAGGACATCCGGGACGCTCGGACATTGATTTCATTTTGCCATGTCCGGTTTGTTGAACTATGATTTGCTTTGTTTTGTTTCGAACTTTGGCATTCAAATAGTTTGCATCATATGATCGACGTGCATAGATTGCATGAATTTGTGGAACGAAATTTATGGTATGTGGATGTGCGGCGCAAAATTTGAGGGGTGCCTGGTCAATGCCCGCGGACGCGCCCAGGCATGTCCGCGAGCGTTTGAGGGGCCGGATTTGCCAAGTACAACTGTAGATGCTCTTAGTCCTCTTTGAATTTTGAGTCTAAATTTAACTAAGAAAGTGAATAACAAAATATATATGCCATAGACTTATATCATTTAATTTATACGCGAAAGGACTTTCAAATGATATAAGTTTCATGCCGCAGAACTCCTGGTTTGTTTGTTAAATTTTAGATCAAAGTTAGCTTCGAAATTTGTGAGAAGCTTGTAAAACCCGAGCAAAGGAAGTATAATCGTGTGGAGTCGTGTCTCCGACAGGTCTTGCAGTACTCGGCCGGTTTAGGTTTCCAGTGGATTCAGCCAGTATTAGTGGTCTTTGGAGTTTCTATAGGCCACTATCGGCATTTTCTTCTTCGGGAAGAGCCACCGCCGATGTCTCCTGGATTGCATCGACGAGTTCCCACGACACGTTGATTTTACAAGCTCCAGCATTAAAAGAGGTTTGCTCTGCCAAGGTGGAGGCCCAGAGGCGACATCAAGCTATACCCACGACGCGTCACCGGTGAACGCAGAAGGAAGAAGACTCCGGCACCCTCAGCATTTTGAATGTAGTTTTTAACTTTTTAGTACGGATGTGTTTGTATTTTTTTTTAAAAAAGAATGTGTTTGTAAGGACTTGTGATTCTTAATATATGGCGTTCAGCCTTTCAAAGAAAAATCATAAACTAACGGTTTGGATGGAAGGCTGGCTTCCTGTTGGTCAACCAGTGTATCTTATCTGAATCGTTGGTCAATCGATCCATAATACACGTACTACCAATCTGATTGATTATCTGTAGTCAACTATCAGCCCCTCAAAAAGAACAGAAAAACTACCAGGATATAGTTGTTGCATCACAGAAAGCAGGCGAGAGGGTGCATGCTACTCACTAAACATGCCATGTTTCGAACAAAGAAGGAAGAATAAACAAAACTCGCACTGATCCATGCATGCAGTCTCTCTTTTTTCACTGTAAAAGAAATGTAGCCT
This sequence comes from Aegilops bicornis, assembly GCA_021605145.1. Taxonomy (NCBI): domain Eukaryota; kingdom Viridiplantae; phylum Streptophyta; class Magnoliopsida; order Poales; family Poaceae; genus Aegilops; species Aegilops bicornis. Next base: position 680,613,106 of record CM038669.1, on the reverse strand, counting down.
CTCTATCTTCTTTCCCCCTGGTATTTTGTACTTTCTCTGTTTCTAAATATTTGTTTTTTTAGAGATTTCAAATGATTACCACATACGGATGTATATAGACATATTTTAGAGCGTAAATTCCCTTATTTTGCTTCATATGTAGTCACTTGTTGAAATCTCTAGAAAGACAAATATTTAGGAACGGAGGGAGTAATCATCATGTACTATAGTTCATAATAATCTTGAGGGTCATTTGCAGAGCGGTACACCAAAACCTTGTGCAAAAAATAAAAATAAAAAAAAGTGTGCACCAACCAACCACACCCAAACCACCAGGGTTGCATGCTTGCTTAATGAACCCCATCGATCCCGTCGGGTTCCGGCCGGTACGGCGTTGCCGCGGGAGGAGATCGGAGACAGGCACACACACACGTACTATTGCGATTACTACCCACATGGTCACTGACGATCGATCGATGGGTCTATTTATCGTCCAGACGGTCCAGTTAGGGACTGCCCGTGCGTCCACGGCACAAGGCACACACGAGAGTGCACGTACGTACGGTGCAAGCTAATTAAGCACCCGACAGGAAACCGGTGGCTTGCACGCCAAACCTCGCGTGAAGCTGACACGCTGACGGCGAGCGTGCGAGCAGTCAGGCACAACCCAAAAAAAAGTCAAGTCGCACTTGGGTATACGTACGCGTGTGCCAGTACGTATGTCTGCGGCAGATAAAGTCGGGAACGGCGACGGCGGAAAGCAAAGTAACCTGGCCATGCATGCATTTTCAGGGAGTGCCTACGGGTTGTATCTTGTATGAATGAAAAAATAATTCTGGCCAGTCTTTTTTTTTTGAACGACCGGATTTGAATCCGTTGGTGAGATGGCTTTCCTCCTCCCCTGATCTAGATGTTCATCTTCTTCCCCCCAAACCGCATCTCGGCTGAATCGTCTGCCGCTGCCTGCAACTGGCGGCGCTCCGTGACCGCCTCGCTGCCCTACCCTCTCCTTGGCCTTCCCCCGTCGTTATGCTTGTCCCCGCGAACTTGCACCCCCGTTCCCAACACACACGCGCAAGCGACTCCCCACACACACACACACACACACTGACACACACACACACACACACACACACAAACCGTCAAGTTTCAAACTCACCTCCCCTGGCTGTCACCACGGCCCGTTCGAAGCCGAGGCCTTGCTAACGTCCCCGGGCCGCGCCTTGCTGACCCAGGACCCGTCACTAGCATCGGCCTCGATGTTCCGCAGCGCCTCCATCATCTTTCCAAATGAAATCGACTGATCCAAATTTTAAATTCAGGCAACTTACCCATAGAAATGGCATTTTTAACCGGACAACACTGGATCAGACGGTGGAGTGGTGATTACCACCACCGGTCGATAACCCTTTTTGCGCGATGGCAAAAAGAAGAGCACGAGAGAGCCGGAGCACGCAGTGGGCGATCTCATTGGCTGGCCATGCCATCTACTCCCTCCGTTCCCAAATATTTGTCTTTCTAGCCATCTCAAATGAACTACAACATACGGATGTATGTAGACATATTTTAGAGTGTAGATTCACTCATTTTGCTCCGTATGTAGTCACTTGTTGGAATCTCTAGAAAGACAATTATTTAAAAACGGAGGGAGTAGTATAGTTGTTTTGTTTGTCCTGTTTTCCCCGGCACACATCATTGCCTGCCCGTGGCTGGCCACACTTGGCCCCTTTTCCTTTCCACATCTCCGGCGGGTGTCCCTCCTCAATCATCACCGCCAAGCTAGCCCCGGCTCCTCCCAACTCCAGCCAACGCCACAAACTCAGCTACCACATAATCTGTCCATCATGCATGCACACATAGCCCCACGACGTTAACGTCTCACAAGTATTAACAAAAAAAAAGTCCAAGCTTCCATATTATTTAAGCATCAGCGTGGGCAAAATAATTGGCCTGTGTCATGCATGTATGTCATCTCGTCGCCTGCACATGTGGTTCAGCCGGCTGTTGTGGTGGCGGCGTTGGTTGCCCATTTGGGGTCATATATCGTCCGGGGAAATTAGTAGATTATCCATCTGGTTTATGATTTATTTCGTGATGCACATATATTATTTCCCATGCATGCGTATATGGTTGTGTGTCGTCGTTGGCTGGCTGGTCGGGTCAACATTAAATTTTGGCATCAACTGGGGCCGTTCACTCGATCGGTTGGCACCTAATTGTTGTCTCGACCTTAAAATCTTCTCTTCTGGAATCATTTTATATTTGATGATGAATGAATGAGGACGACGACGTGCCTACGCCTACTTTGTGCGTGCGTGGCCATACATAACATACATATACAAATGTGCAATGGATGCACTGTGCATGATGGATACACTGGACCAACTATTTCATCTTGGAATGGGACTAATTATAAGCTAGCCAGATAGATACCTAGCCGCTTCCTTGCTCATCGATCTTGTCATCTACTCCCTTCGTTTCCAAATATAAGTCTTTTTAGAAATTTTAACAAATGACTGACCTTTTGATCTAAAAAAAAAACAAATCGCACGCACAACCGGCTCGCCTCCAACCTCGCGCGCCGCCTCCCTGCTCGGCCGTCGTCCAGGCATAGGCTGCCGTCGCCGTGGTGCCGTCCACCGACCGGCGACCGGCGACCAGCGACGTCTGGTCCCCCACTTCCCCAGGAAGGACCCTCATCCCCTGATCCCGTACCGGGCGGTCCTGCTCCACCCCTGTGTCCGCCGTTCTATGTATGAACTAAATTTAATTGGAAAAAAAATGTTTGTGCATGTATTCTGTATTCAGTCAGATATGCAGGGTATTGTTGAACTCAAATTGATGCATTTTCTAATTCCATTTTAAGTTGTAGAAATTGAAGATGAAGATACAGTATATTTTTTTACCCGTGCCTGCAATGGGGTTGTCTACGCCTAGCATTTTAGATGAAGAGAATCAAGCGGCCGAGGGGCTGAATCAAGACCGCAAACCGACATACCTTTGATCAAGTTAGGGGAGGCGCCAATGAGGTAATCAACTGATCTGGTAATTTTTTTTGTATCCCGTATTATTATATGTACTTTGGTCATGTTTTATCTACTTTGTTCGATCGTTGAGCATTGAGTAACATTCTTGATTTATGGAGCGATTGAACTTTATTCTGTATAGTTTTTGCATGAGGTGTATTTAAAAATGGCATGAGATATCTTTGGGTAGTTATAAGTGCCAAATATTATCCATATTGCTGGAAAAAAATTGGCCCGGGTTTTGCTTAATTCCTGGCTCCGCCACTGCATACATCCGTATGTTGTAATCCATTTGAGATAAATAAAAAGACTTATATTTAGGAACGAAGGGAGTATATGTTTGTGGGATCACTCTGCATATGCAACCTCACCTGTGATCTATTCCCTCAGTCCGAAAATACTTGTCGAGGAAATGGATGTATCTAGACATATTTTAGTTTTAGATACATTCATTTTCATCTATTTATGTGACAAGTAATTCCGGACGAAGAGAGTAAATATAGAATATTGTCCGCATGCCATGTGAATGAAACGTCACAGCCAACTTCTTCAGTTCTTCTACTCCATGTCCATGTTCGACGTGCGACTCCGCCGGGCCATCAACCGACAAAACAAAAGGATGGCATGACACTGACCTAACTAGTATATATAGGTAATTGATGCATGGCACAGTTAATTAACTAAGCTGCCTTTCCACACATGCATGCTACCCCCTCCGTTCCTAAATATAAGTCTTTTAAAAGATTTCACTATAGACTACATACGGAGCAAAATGAGTGGATCTATACTCTAAAAGGCGTCTATATACATCCGAATGTAGTCTTTATAGTGTAATCTCTAAAAAGACTTATATTTAGAAACGGAGGGAGTATATTATAGTACCGCAACGTCATTTTCTATCTCTCTTTTTTTTTTTGCAAAAACGCCTCGGGCCATAATTTTCGCAAGACCTTACAAACACACTCATACGGAAAAGTAAAAGTACAAGCCTTGAGGTGCCAAAGTTTTCTTCCTCCTGTATCCATCACAGCTCGTCGTGAGTAAAACTCGGTGCCGCCTCCGGTATTCAAGCTGAAAAAGTTTTGCACGATCGAACGGTATTCAGGTTTTTTCAGTTGCGCGGGGAGGGAAAAAAAGAGTACCCGGCAAATATATATCCTCCTCTTTAGTTGTAAAAAAAATCAAATCCCCTCCTGTTTGTGGATACGCTGACTAGGATGTCTCCCTCCGTAAAACAAATATAAAAGCATTTAGACGCTTTTCTTTACGGAGGGAGTACGTACTGTTTTCTTCTTCCCATTCTAATCGAAATATCTGTATCAACCGGCTGGTGGTTAAAGCATCGTAGACAAAGGTGGCTTAGTCTCCTGTTGTCAGTTGTGTTGTGCACCAATTTGATCGGCAAAAGTTTAAGATTCCTACACTCCGCACTCTGGTCTCAGTATACAAATCTAGCTGTGCTTGCTTTACGGAAATCTAAGCCCTGGATACAAAGGATGCGGAAAGAAAGAGAGCTCGACACAACTGGTAGATAAAGGTGATCGTCCGATCACGAATCTGGAGGGTGGATACGTTCCTATCTCCCTCCTTCAATTCGATCTTAATCTGTTCTTAAAGCAAAGAGAATGAAGTCCCTGGTTTAGGCTTTCACTTTACTTAGTACACATAGGTTCACGCCTTAACGGCAATGATTTTGTCGACGAGATGCACCCCATCCGTCTCGGGCCCATGGTTGGTGATTGCTCGGAGGCTTTAACCTCGCTCGTTATCCGGAGGAGAAGAACAAGGACAATTTTCGGGCTCTGGAATATCCACCCGGCCGGGCTGGAATGCAAATGAATTCTCCTGAACAATTGTTGGTGTTGGTGCTCATGGACCAGAGGTGGGCGAGGGTCACAGTAGAACAGTCAACAGCCGCATTCATGTTTGCGCTGCAAAGGACTCATCAAGCAAGGAGGCCAAAGGATCCAATATTCAAGTCGCGGTCTACCTATCCCGGCCCTCTCGTCGTGGTCTGCCTGCTGACCTAGGAAGGTGGTGGTAATGGTAACTCCTCTTCTTCTACTCCTTGACAGAACAAGTTTAGAAAAAAAAAGTGTGTTTATGACTCGACGAGATAGATAAAACACTACACTATGATCCGTCGAGATAGGCAGACGTACGTATGAATCGTTAAGAACCCCTTCAAAAATTACTGGTAAAATCTGCAACAACGAAGCTGACTGGACATGATGATGGCTTAGCTGCATTCATGCATGCACGGCCGCGGCTGTTGACCATGCTTTCATCTGCTTGGCCGAGCAATGGAATTTGAAGAGCACGACACTTGCTGGAATGCATGATGGCATCCATGTCATTTATGTTGACGGATAGGTGGGCGCGTCCGTCCGGCCAGCCACGGCCGCCGACGCCATTGTCACCACCCAGCCAGCCATCGTGTACCACGCACGTGATGGCGCGCCGTGCGTGACTGCGTGGATCGCGACCACGACAGTCCTATAGGAGAGGCGTGGCCCTGCTAGCACATTTTAATAAGTCACGTATGAGTACAGTTTTTCCTTGACATTTTTTAGCGCACTTTTTCTTGACAAACAGAGCACGAAGATGGCCAACTAATGAGTTTTCCTCCTGTACTCCTCGCCCCAACAAAAATTATTGACAAACTAAGATAATAACTATTCACAAAGAGAGGCCGAAATTTTGAAAATTCCCATGGTATACACCAGGAGAGCCTGAATAACTGACTTGGTCTAAATTTCCTTCACCCCACTAAAGGCATATTTGTCAATCCTGTTCGAAAGTCGTTGAAGAACTTTATCCTCGATAGATTGAAACTTACCAGTCTTCATTTGACCTTCTGGCACAGGCAATCCCAGATATTTATCCTCAAAACCATTGGTAGCGACTTAAAGAATAACCATGATGGATACATGATCTTTCAAACTGCACTTCTTCCCAGACATAATCAATCACTTATCCGGTCTCAGCAACTGACCAATCCCCTCCTCATAAACCGTCAAAATGATTTTATTGGTCAAGACTTAGTCATTCATCTCTTAAAAGAATTGGAGACTACCATCAGTAAACAACAAATGAGAGATACCTCGAGCCTGCCTGTTCAACCAAAAATCATGAAAGGCCTCTTTAACACAACCATCATTAAGCAGCAACGACAAGGTCTCATCCAGAAATAGGAATAATTATGGTGACAAGGGATCCCCTTGCATGAGACCACGAGAAGGGTCACCAAAATTTCTACCGACGTGACACAAGTCCTAATCCAATTAATATTAACCGGCGCAAAACTAAAAGCCCCAAGCATACTTTTCAAGAACCGCCAATCGACATGATCATACACTTTAGTAAGATCCAACCTGCATGCACAATAATTGTCGCCATAATCTTTTAACATATTCAAGGAATGCATACATTCAAAGAAGATGAGTGGATACGTCTTGGCCTCTTGACCTAGCCAGCCGCCCCATCCAAATAGCTAGGGTACTATGCTTCCTGCCGGCGCCGACGACGGTCCATCCCGTCTCCGATGGCCTTAGGGCCATGGAGGCGGAGTGGATCTCGCCCATTGCCGGTGGGAGGGCTCTGTTTTTAGATCTTTTTTTAAGCTTTGTTAGGGTTTGTGTCCGGCTCAGGAAGGTGAGACGGCGGCGGCTCCCTGAAGATGGAATAAAGGTCTCCCCGCCTAGCCCCCGTTCCGGTGATGCGTCTAGCATCATTGGTGGGCATGTGGAGGTGTGTCTCCGGTGGATCTGTGTTTTGGTGGATTTGCTCGGATATGTTCGTCCTTTGTCTTTGTTCGTGCGTCTTCAGGTTGGATCCTTTTGATCTACACTCTTCATCTGCGAAGGTTGCTAATCTGGCATGTTGATTCTATGGGGCCTTAGCACGACGACTTTCCGACTATCTACTACAACAAGGTTTGCCCGGTTCCGGTGAGGGAGGGGTGATGACAGCGGCGCTCCTTCGGCTCGCTTCAGTGCTTGTAGTCGTCGCTAGGTGGTCTACTGATCTGGATGTAATTTTTATTATTTCTAGTGGTCGTTGTACTATCATGATTGAAGATGAATAGATTGAAAGTTTTTCCCGCAAAAGAAGAAGAAGAAGATGAGTGCATTATCCACAATTAATCTACTGGGAATAAAAGCACTTTGAGTAGGTTATATCATACCATCCAGCATCGGTCTCAGTCTATTAAGAAGACACTTGGAGATAATTTATATATGACATTACGGAAAAATCTTTAATTGATGGGAGATTCTTCACTTTAGGAATTAGAATAGGAGAATGCTATTTTTCTGCCGACTGTCAGTTAGCGATAGGCACGTACGATCGCTTCCGCCTGTTTTTTTTCCTTCAATCTTTCTTTACCATCGCTCCCGCTCCCGCCCGCTGTCGATCCACAATTCCCGCACGTCTCGCTCGAGCCTTTTTTGGGCTGTCTTTTTCTTAATTTCGGTAAAAAAATAGGAGTGCTGGGGGAGTCGAACCTGGGATCTGATAGATCCAGCAGTGTTAGGAACCTAGCAGCAACCACCTAAGCAAACTCTATGTTGTGATTTGATTCTTGTTACGTACTTTTCATACATTTATGTTAAGGTAGACTTTTCTACTCACAGATCTGATCGAGTGTTATTCTGCTGTCGTTTTCGGTTTTTCTTACAAACTTTTTACCAAAAAATATACAAAACATACATTTTTATCAAAAATAAATTAGAGATGTGAGTTGAGCTCACGATTTAACATATAAGACTAGACTCTTGTACTCTTTGTACATAGATATGAGCTGAGTTCATGGTCTTAACATGATAATTTATTCACCGCAACCTTGATAACTTACGTACAAATATTGTAGAAACCTCGATCAGGTGAAAAACCATTTTGAAACACATCCCGATAACTCGTGTGAAAATAGCATGATAATATAAGTACCGTATACATGATAATTTTGGTTCAGTGGGGAGTGTTGTTTGACGATAATTTATGTGTAAATAGCATGGTAACTCACACATAACAAACTTGATCACTTATATACAAAAATCATGATAACTTTTGTACAAACATCCTTATAGCGTGCTAGTGGTCCGGCCCACGAAAACGACTTGTTTTTGGCGAGATATGGATCTCATAACTTGATGAACAAATATTATGTTAACTTTGACCCAGAAGAAAGTTGCTTAAATATACTCCGGCATCTTCAGTGGTACGTAATACTCACGGTATTTTTGACCGGCAGAAAATAGTGGTTAAATACACAACTTGATGACTTCAATATAAATAGCATGGAAATATGCGCACCATAGACCAGATAACTTAGGGGCACAGACAATGTGATAACTTTGAACTGGGATTTTTCTTTCTTAAAATCATATCTTCAATTACTTATGTGTAAAATAATATGGTAATATACGCACCGCTTACCTGATAACTTAGGTCCAAACACCACGGTAATTTTTATCCGGGAAAGAAAATGTTGAAGACACATCCGCAATAACTTCTGTATAAATAGCATGATAATATACGACAACAAACCTGATAACTTAGGTACAAATACCCTGATAACTTTAATCTGAGGAAAAAAGGTTGTTTAAAATGTAACTTCGGTAACTTTTGTGTGCCCACACCTCTGATAACTTATGTACAAAACACCATAGTAACTTTTTACTTGGGCGAAAATATTTGTTGTGCGTGAGTTATCATGGTGTTTGTGCGTGAGTTATCATGTTCGTATGCGTATACATTATCATGCTCTTTACAAAAAGTTACGGGGTATGTTACAACAACTTTTTTCTTCGGGCAAAAGTTAAGCAGTGTTTGTGAGTGAGTTAACAGGTTTGTGGCTTATATATTACCATGCTCTTTATAAAGAAATTATTAGGATTTGTTCAACAACAAAAATTCATGTGGTCAGAAAATTTACCATAGTGTGTTGTGCGTGAGTTATCAGATTCATGGCGTAATAAATTATCATGCTCTTTTTCCAGATAAGTTATCGGGGTGTGTTACAACAACATTTTTTCTTCACAGTTACCACAGAGATTTGTGAGTGAGTTATCAGGTTCGTGGCGTATAATTACCATGCTCTTTTACAGATAAGTTATCGAGGTGTATTATTACAACATTTTACCTAGGGTCAAAAGGTTACAGCGGCGCGAGTTATCAGGTCTGTGATGCATGGATTGCCATGTACAAAGGAAAGGAAATTTGGTAAATAAAAAAGAAAGAAAGAAAAACAGCTTGTTTTTCTGGTCGCGTATGTAGAAGTACAAATATTTATTGGCATTCTATGTAATCACAACTTGAAACTAGACTAGATGGATATGACAAGCAATCTTGAATCAAGAGGTAGTGAGTTCAACTCCCACCTCATACCACTTTTTACCATTTTTTTCTACCACGCTAGGAAATAAAATGAAGCGGGAGAAGCGATGGGATGGGATCGAGAAAGAAGGATGTGCGCCAGAAAAAGTCGGATCTGTTCAGCACAGTCCGGTATAAATATTACCCAACCTAAATTATAACCAGAATTTAAGCTAGTTCAGTTGGTTGTGAACAGCTATAGTGAACCGTAGGTAGTGGGTTCGAGTCCCACTTTATACATTTTTTTTACCACGCCAGAAAAAAAACAGGAGAAGGGAGGGGAACGAAGCGGGGAGCGGGAGAAGCGATCGTGCGGATCTGTCGCTAACCACCAGTCGACTGGTGGTTAGCACAGTCCATTAGAATAATAATGGTATCATCAATCCCATCCGGCATACTTCCTGAAATAATAATGTGCACAATTTCCCCCTGACGTCGGGGCTTCTGGGGCGTCTGCCATGGCCGTCTCCAACGGGTCGCCATGGCAGTTGCCAAAGCACCCACGCCTGAAGCGTTTTTCATGCAAAATATCAATATCAATTTGATAAAAATGTGGAGCTTGTAGAGTATGCTTTCGACCACGAGCACACCATTCTTAAAAAAAATAAGACCACGAATACACCTGTTGACTGTTGTACAATAAGTATGGGTGCACATGATACATTTTCTTGGTCAACCATAGTAGTGTTTGATCTACGGACAATTGGAAAGAGGCATCACCCTTACGTAACATAGTCAACTACAAGAACCCGTCGTTGCGTAACACAAATCGCATGAGCGTGCTCCGCACCGACCATATAACCACCGGACGGAAATTCGCATCATTCAGGTGATCTGCGTGATCATTTGCTGAACGTTACGCCTAGTCAAAGGACGTCCCTTACTTAATCCCAGGACCAACGAAAAGCAATTAAGCAAGACTTCATGCACGCTTATTATTAAATCCGTCACGTCGCCGCCGGCCGGCCGGAGATGGACAGACATATATACACGACCGGGATTAATACCCTCGTGGTCTCGCACATGGTCCATTACGATCGATGGATTCTTTCGCCACGTACGTCCGGTGCAAGCTAGCTAGCCGTCGCTGGAAACGACCGTATGTACGTACGTACGGGCCGACAGGATACGATCGATCGAATGTGGCTTGCACGGCAAACCTCGTGCAAAACTGGCTGACAGCGATCCAACAAGGAGTCAGCCCGGCCGGCACGAACGAAAAAGGTTGGCACGAGTGTACGTACAGATGTCTGTGTTAGAGAAAAGCAGCGGCGGGCAGGGAGTGTTGAGGCTGCGGGAGTGGCCGGCCAAGCATGCATGTCGAGCGCCAACGGAAAGGCGGAAAGCACCGTGGGCATGCATGCATGCCCCCACGCAATGCAACACGTCGGATCTGCCATAGTTTCTTATTAAAAAAATCTTCCCTCTATCACAAAATATAAGACGTTTTTGGTCTAGCAAAAAAGTCTTATTTTCCGTCACGGAGTATCTTCGAACAACATTACTCCCTCCATTCTCTTTTATAAGACGTTTTGGAAACTCAAATCAAACTATTTTGTGTGTTGTCTTGTCTTAACGTCTTATAGAAGTGAACAGAGGGAGTAGGTAAAAATAAATTGTAAATTTTGCAGCAATGTAGTATTTCTGTTGCTTTTTTTGTGATGGGGATGAACACATGAATGTGTATGCCACATCTTCAATGGACTTCCCTGTTTCCTACTCTAATTGGACTTGCATGCATGGTGCACGTAGAATAAGATGCATGCATGACCACTAATTCCCCCTCTCTCATCCCTATGAATTAAATGTGGCATCAGATTCAAAGCACTTTAACTTAATTTGGACTCGAAATGAGCCTAATATAATGAAATCTGGAAATTTTGAGATGAGCCCCTCTAAACCGGAAAGGAGGGAGTACCTATTTGTCGGAATAAAAAAGGGTCTCCAACATACACCTCTACTCTGGCCCGGCAATCCGAATTACTGGAAATACTCCACTTTGATGTCAAATTAACATGCAACTCACTCGAATGTTTGTAGTCGTCACTAAGTGGCGTATGGACCTGCTTGCAATGTTTGTTACGTTTGTTGTCCCCTGTATTGTCATAACAAATGAAGAATAGAGATTGAAAGTTTCTTGCACAAAAAGAGGAATAGGGATTGGCCGTATTGTCCACCACATTGACTTAGCAACCTACCCCCATCCACAACCCCCCTTTATCCCCTCCATGACCCGACATCCTCGCTGGTGCCGCCAGGAGATATCCTTGAGAATGAGGAGCTCGGGGTTGAATGTGCACTCCACCGGTCCTAGACCACAGACGAGAGCAACGTCGCGCTGGAGAAGGGTATCGTGGCCTCCGAGCACGACGCACCGCCAAGGCACCTCCTATGAGAAAGCGCAACCACATCGAATTTCAGATGTTGCCCAGATGATGACGACTAGTAACGGGTTAGACGGCAACAACGAGTGGGCTGGCCGCCCCACCTCCTTCGAGCTTGGCCTCCACTTCGGGTTCGTGGGCGTCCATTAGTTCAGTTATATTTAAATTTAGTTTAAATTAAGGTATGTTTGCTATGTTGGTATGTTGCTAGCTTGAGTATGACTATGTTTGAATGTTGGGATAATTTAGGACCACCGTTGGGTATCCGGACAAGTAGGTCCGCAAACAAATAGATACTGTCATTTGATGAATGAAAGCTCTTGGAAATGCCCTAAATTAGATAGCGCGGGCCGGTGGCGGCATCGTGGCCGGCCATCGGGTTGTATTGTCTGTCCTGTTTTCCCCGGCACACATCATTGCCTGCCCGTGGCTAGCCACACCCTTTCCCTTTCCAAATTTCCGGCCGGTGTCCCTTCTCAATCAATTATACTATACCGCTATGCTAGCTCCGGCCAGGCGGCCAACACCACAAGCTAGATAGCAAACTCCAGTAGCTTGCCGTGCCGTGTCTCGTGTCATCGTGTGTGCTTTAGCTACCACCCATGTCTATCTCTGAAACCCTCTCTGTGTGTTGGTTAGTTTAACTAACAGCTGGTGTGTCGTGACCCAAATTGTAGCTAGCCCGTCCTCTCCAATTCATCATGCATGCATGTCCAAACAAAACAAACAAACAATCTCGCTATCATGCGGCATTCCCCCACCACGTTAACCTCTAAGGATGAGTATTGTTAATTTATATACTGAGCTTACATAGTACTCCCTCCGACCGCGTCAGATCTTGGTTAAAATGGCTTATGTCACACATGTCATCCCGTCACCCGCAGATGCGGTTCGATCGGCGGTTGTGGGTGGTCTTGGTTGCCAATTTGGGTCATATGTTGTCCGGGCGGATTAGATTATACATCTGATTTCACATACGAGTATATTTTTTCCCATGCATGCATGCACGCACATGTATATATGCGCATATAGTTGCGTGAGGTTGGATGATTGGTTGGGTCAGGGTATAATTTGAGCATCAGCTGGGACTGTTCACTCGGTTGGCACCTCATTGTCTCAACCTTAATTATTCTCTTCCGGAATCATTTTTTTATCTAATGAATGAATGAATCTGGACGACGACGTGCCTACGCTTACTTTGTGCGTGGCCATACATAACATACATATACAAATGTGCAATGGATGCACTATGCATGATGGATACACTGGACCAACCATTTCATCTTGGAATGGGGCTAATTACAAGCTAGCCACATCAATATCTGATATAGCTAGTTCCCTTATCGTCTTGTCATCTTTATGTTCGTGCGGTCACTACCCATAACCACCGTCTCCACATGTGAACTATATCATTCTATATAGCCCTAAAATTGAGCTAAGCAAACCAGATTCCATATCGATATCTAATCCCTTATCGTCTTGTCATCTTTATGTTCGTGTGGTCGCTATCAAACCAGTGTCACCACCTGTGAGCTATATCGATGTATACAGCCCCAAAATTTTGTCTGAATGCCATGCGAATGAAACGTCAGCGCCTACCTTCTTCTAAGCATGTCCAGTTCAGGCTATCTACGACACTCCACTCCACGGCTTCACCCATCTACCGACAAACACAAAAGGATGGCATGACAGCAACCTAACTATGTGTACCACTACTATACACTACCTTCGTCCCAAAATTCTTGTCTTAGATTTACCTATCTACGGATGTATCTAGTCACGTTTTAATGTTAAATACATCCGTATCTAGACAAATTTAAGACAAGAATTTTGGGATCGAGGAAGTACTAGGTAATTAGTACATGGACAGTTAACTAACTATGACGTTTTCCAACACATGCTATAGTGCTGCATGGAGCAACAATACCACTCTCTATCTCTGGCTATATGTGAGCCTTTAATCAGTTGAAAAATCTCGTGAGCCTACGTATGAGCAGGATTAAACACTTTAAAGGCTGTTTAACTAATAATTTGCAAGGTGAAAGATACACCTGGCAAATCCTTCCCTCTGGTATGGGCGTGTTGACTAGATCATAGTATTGTTTTCTTAGGGCATCTTCAACGCAGGCCCTCAAACAGCTCGCAAACGTTCCGACCAAGTTGACCGCACACACTTTGCCATCCAACACAGATCCGTATTTGTCTACAGCCGCGTCCGCATGTCCGTTTTTTCACAAACCGGAATCAAATCTGCTGGAGCTTTGCGCGAGTCTGGAGATCCACATGACGAACCAAAAGCCACCACATACCCATCTCCCCTCTTCGTCCCGATAGCAGAAGGCTTGCAGAAGCACAACTTTTTGGCTTTGCAGAAGATGATTAGGCGTTTGACGCATAGCATCTTTGAAGTTTGCCGCTAATCATTTTGTTTCACTCCTGTTTTCCTTTCTTTTTTGTCTTATATAAAATGCTACAAGATTTGGCGGAAGCAAGCTAGAAGCACTATGCTCCGGCCGGACTCTACGCTAAATGGTGATATAATGTGCCCCCTTCATTCTGAATCCGGCCGGAGTACTGGTTAGCTAGATGTTATGGAGAATTTAGGGTCCCTGTGATGCAAGAATAGGAAAATTAACATAAGAACATGAAAATCGCACAAATTGGATGTCGTGGCATTTTGCATCTTACTGAACTAATTGCACCACGGAAAAACTACAATGGCAAAACTTTTGGCAACACGTTTCTTTTGTGATTCAATTTAAATTGTTGTATCTACACAATATATTACTTTCCATTTTTTTGTCAACTTGTAGAGTATGTTTTCGACCAGGATACACTGGTTGTATCATGAGCATGGTTGCACATGATACGTTCATACTAATAGTATTTGATCCACAGACAACTGGAAGAAGCATCGCCCCTACGCAATAGTCAACTAGTACGAAAACCGTCGTTGAGCAACACAAATGGCATGAACGTGCTATCCACCGACCACCATATAACCACCGGACGAAATCCACACCATTCATATAACCTTCTTGATCATTTGCATGACGTTAAGCCTTATCAGAGGACAGCTCTTAATCACAGGACCAGTCCAAAAGCAATCAAGCAATAAGCAAAGCTTCATGCATGCATATTACTCCCTCCGTATCAAAACATAATAGTGTCAAAGAATATCTTATGTTTTGATACGGAGGAAACATTAATTGACCCGTCACGTCGCCGGCCGGCCGGTACGGCGTTGCCGTCCATCCATTGGAGTTCGATCGGAGACGATGCCCTCGTTGTCTCGCACATGGTCTACGACTTTCGGTCGATTCGATTCCATCGCTACGTACGGTGCAAGGTAGGCGTCGCTGGAAACGACCGGATGTACGTACTACGTGCCGATCGAATGTTGGCGCAGGACAAACCTTGTGACAAACATCACGAACTCCATCACATCACGGCCGGTACGGTGCTGCCGTCGGAGACCGGAGACAGGCAGGCACACACGCACGATCGCGATCAATACCCACATGGTCATTGATGATCGATCTATGTTTTCGCACATGCAGGCTAGGGCGGGCGCACGCGTACGTGGATGTCCCTGCGTGCACGGCACACCCAGAACGACACATATGTGCTCCCTCGGTAAACTAATATAAGAGTGTTTAGATCACTATTTTAGTATTCTAAACATTTTTATATTAGTTTACGAATGGAGTACTTACGGTGCACTCGAGCGAGTGACACGAGACCGATGGCTTGCACGCCAAAGCTTGTGCGAAGCTGACTGGCCGACGGCGAGCGGACGAGCGATTCATCTAGACCCAAACACACAAAAGGTCGCACGCACGAACGCACCGGTGCACGCATCTCGATCGCCAACGGCAGCCCTCGAGACGAACTGCAACTTTGGATGAGACGGATGGAGCGCTGGAGATTAGTACCACCACTAGCCGTTAACCCTTTTAATCCGCACCATGGCTGACAAAGAGCACGAGAGAGCACGCATTAGGCGATCTCATACAAACATACATAGCACATAGGCAAACACAATACGTTCACCGAAAGATAATATGTTCAAAGTTCATATAAACGACGGACAACTTAAAACTGCATCTAATATTTGAAATTAGATTGAAGAAAACAGATCTTCACCACTTCCTCGCCCGCCCTTTCCTCTTCCGGTCGCCGGCGTAGCTGTAGGCGTCGACGGCTGGTGGAGGATCGTCCGAGTCGTTCGGACAAGGAGCCGTGGTTGTCGTTGTTGGATGAGCAGGAGATGATGATGAGCTCTTTGAGCCGCCGGACAACCCGGTCCTTCTGACGCTTGAGCTTCGCCAGCCGAGCCGTCTCCGTCGCCTTCTCCTTGACCTCCTGCTCGGCCTACTCGATGGCAAGCCGGAGAGCCTTCACGTTCTTCTGGCGGAGCCGCTGAGTGTCTGTCTCCGCTGACGTAAGCGACCTGCAGTAGACCCATGCAAGGAGCCACTCGTCCTCGTCGGACTCCGCTGGTAACCCACGGCGATGGCGAACAGAGCTCTCCGCCACACCCCTTACCCTTGCCCGCTGCCTATTTGCGGTGGGCGGCTGCGTCTCTGACTCCGGCGTGCGCGTCTAGGCCGGCTGGACGGGCACAAGCACCCACCGCTGCCCACGCGAGGAGCAACAGCTGGCTGGGGCAGTGGACGGCGTAGGGGAGGCGCGGATTGCGCAACCCTCGCGGAGCTGCGCGTTGGCCGGGAGAAGCCATCGCCGGCGGGGAGATGCGAGGCGACCGATCCGGAACTACCCACCTTGGACCTCTCGAGGACAATGCGAAGAGCCAACTCCTCGTCGGAGTCGGAGTAAGAGCGGCTGCCGGCGCTTGACATGGTCGCCGGAGTCATTGGAGTGGATCGAATCGAAGAAATCGAAGGGGAGAAGAAGAGACGGATCGAGAGCGGAGTGAGGCAGGGTTTCTGGATTGGGGATATTTGTGTGAACGGAGTGGGGTCGGGATGGGCCGGGCTGACGTATCGGAAGCGCCCAAGCAGCCCCATATCCGCCGTATATTTGGGCTGGATATGGGGGACATCGGACATCGCGGGGTGTTTGAGACTCGTTTGAGGTGTCCGACCGAGTCTCATTTTCATGACCGGTCAATGATTAGACGGCCCATGGGGCGTTTAAGGCTGGTTTAAAGCATCCGGCTATAGACGCTCTTATACAGAAGACATTTGCCGGTCAGCTTCGGATATGCCATGACCACCGTACGAAATTCACATCATCCATGTGATCTTCTTGATCATTTGCCGAACGTTACGCGTAATCAAAGGACAGCCCTTAATTTCAGGACCAACCTCCTAAAAGCAATTAAGCAAAGCTTCTTCATGCACGCGTCGTCGTCACCTCTCGGCCCATACGGCGTTGCCGTCCATCCATCAGAGATGTACGTACACGACCGCGATTAATGGCCTCGTTGTCCCGCACTACTTCCTCGCCGGAAAAGACCGACCGTACGTGCACCGACTACAGGAGACCGATCGGTCTTCGCTTGCACGGCGGACCTCGTGCGAAGCGACAGACGGACAGAGGAACTGACTGACTGACAGCACGCACGCACGCACCGTACGTATGCGAGTGAATACATGAATACCCAAAAAAAAAGGATCATGCACACATGAATGAAAGTTTCTCTTCTTCTTCTTCCTTTTCGCGGGAAGAAAATGACAGAATACAAAACTCATATCATGCGGATGCCATCCCCGTTTTTTACTCTCTCCGTCCGAAAAAATTTATCCCAAACTTATCTAGCACCAAGTTAGTACTAGATACATTCATTTGAAGGACAAATTTTTTCAGACAGAGGAAGTACTCGGTATATTGTCTTCATGCATCACAGAAGTGCGTAACAATCCTCGGAATGATTTGCCGAACGTACGGCACCGTCGACACGGCCAATCAACACCTTGTGCATCAACCAGAACCAAAGCTTCGTGCTTAATGAACTCCGTGACGTCGGAACCCGGCACGGCGGTACGGTGTTGCCGTCGGAGGCAGGTGACAGACAGACAGGCACGTAGCACGATCGTGATCAATGTTAGAGTGTAGAGAGTGTAGAGTGTATTTGTATGCGTATAGAGCACGACCTGCGGTCAGTGCATGCGTGTGAGTAGTGGGCATGTCGCCCACGATCAGCCAGGTAGTGGCGCACAAGGCTCTCTGTAACCTGTATATAGTTTCAGCCAGCAGAGCTAATGGATGGGCGTTGATTCCTATAGCTACTCTCTCCTCTTCATGGTATCAGATACCGGCGACCGGCTCAATCCCTTTGCTTCGGTCGACGATCCCGCTTCCGCTGCTATGGAGAGCAACCCGCCTTCCCCCTCCTCCCCTGCTCCGGATGGCCCCGGCGCTCCTGCCGTCGTGGTCGTGCCACCTCCACCCGCTCTCCTTCCGGCCGCACCGGTGGCTCCTGCTACGGTTGTGACAACCGTCTCCCCCACGGTGCTGCAAACCATTGACATCCGTCGCTACGTTCCGATCACCCTCGACCTCCTCGCCGGCAACTACGCGCAGTGGCGTCGCCACTTCGACACGGCGATCGGCATGTTCGGGCTCCGCGATCACGTGGACGCCGCGGCTGCCCCGCGGTTTGATGATCCCGACTGGGCCATGGCGGATCATGTTGTGGTTCACTGGCTCAACGCCACTGTCGCGCCTGATCTCCTCGACACGGTCATGGCGGACGAGGACACGGCTCTCACTGTCTGGACGGCCATCGACGGGCTCTTCCGCGACAACCAACTCGCCCGGGCGGTGTACATCGACGCTGAGTACCACGCCGTCGTGCAAGGCGACATAACGGTCATGCAAGATCGCACCAAACTGAAGACGTACGCCGACCAACTTCGCGATCTCGGCCAGCCCGTGTCGGAGCCACGCCAGGTCTTCCACCTCCTGCGCGGCCTCAACCGTCAGTACCACGGGGCCATTCCCCACATCCCGTCGCAGTCGCCGCTGCCCTCGCTCCTTCAGACGCGCTCTTTCCTGCTCTTGAGGAGCACCGCGCTGAGCAGACGACACGTCTCCAGGGTGCGCACGCGCTCTACGCCGGGCGTGGTGCCGTGCCGCCGCCCCCTTCGCCTACCGCGCCTTCCTCGGTCGTGCCTGACACCGCTGGTGGCGGCCATGCGCGCGGTGGCCGTGGACGTCGCCGCGGACGCGGCACTGGTGCCGGCGCCTCGCCCTCCTCACCTGCGCCCCCGCGGGTAGTCCTGGCCATCTCAGGCCCGGCCCTGTCGGCCCACCCAGGCCCGGCCCTAAAATCCAGGGCCTAGGCTCGATGGGCTTGCCCATGGGCCGGGCTTGGGCCTGACTTTTGAGCCCACCAGTAGGGCCTGGACGGGCTTGGGCTTGGCATATTGGCATTTTAAGGAAGAGGCCCGGCCCACGGCCCTAAGCCCGAAGGGCTTTTTTAGGGCTTTTTACCAGATGGGTCGGGCTTGGGCTTGAAAAGTAGGCCCAGTGATAGGGCCTGGGAGGGCCTGGGCCTCAGTTTTCTGCCGTGGGCTTTTTCAGGCCCGGCCCAAGCCCGGCCCGGCCCGGCCCATGGCCAGATATACCCGCGGGCACCCGGCCTGCCCGCTCCCGCCCCCGGCACCAACTCCTGGACGGGGCTGGTTCAGGCCTGGCCCATGCCGTGGCCTTGCCCGAACTCCGTGTGCTTGGCCCGCGCCCTGGCACGCCGCCCCAACAGGCCATGTACGCCGCTCTCACCGCTCCCGGTGCGTACGGCTACGGGCCTCCGCCTTCCTGTGCACCTCCGTACGGCTACGCTCCGACGCCGGCCTATGCTCCTCCTCCTGGCACACACCAGCCGCAGCCGCTGGACATGGCCTCTCTCCAGGCCGCTCTTCACAGCGCCACGGCGGGGCCGTCGTCTTCCGGCAGCGCCTCCGAGTGGTACATGGACTCTGGTGCGGCGTCCCACATGACCAACTCCCCCGGTACACTTCAAACTATCTTTCCCTCTTCTTCCTCCTCTCATATTGTCGTTGGTAGTGGCGAGCATCTACCCATCACACACACAGGCACCGGCTCGCTCATCTCCGGCACCTCTCCCATCCAACTACGCAACATCCTTGTCTCTCCCTCCCTGCTCAAAAACCTTCTCTCCATTCGTCAGATTTGTCGTGACAATCCTGTTTCAGTGGAGTTTGACTTATTTGGTTTCTCTGTCAAGGACCTCAGAAGTCGGGCGGTGATCCTGCGCTGTGATTCCACTAGTGATCTCTACTCCGTGACGTCGGCGACCAAGCGTCCCGCACCTCCCTTTGCCGGCGTCGTCACTGCTTCTCGCCTTCACCAGCGGCTCGGTCACCTTGGTTCAGCCCAACTTCAGCTCGTCGACAGTAGCTTTCTTTTCAGTAAAAATGCGCCGCATCCTTGCCACGCCTGTCGCCTTGGCAAGCATGTGCGCCTCCCATTTTCAGATTCTGTCAGTTGTACTTATTTTTGTTGGGGAACGTAGCAGAAATTCAAAATTTTCCTACGTTTCACCAAGATCTATCTATGGAGAAACCAACAACGAGGGGAAGGAGAGTGCATCTACATACCCTTGTAGATCGCTAAGCGGAAGCGTTCAAGAGAACGGGGTTGATGGAGTCGTACTCGTCGTGATCCAAATCACCGGAGATCCTAGTGCCGAACGGACGACACCTCCGCGTTCAACACACGTGCAGCCCGGTGACGTCTCCCATGCCTTGATCCAGCAAGGAGAGAGGGAGAGGTTGAGGAAGACTCCGTCCAACAGCAACACAAAAGCGTGGTGGTGGTGGAGGAGCATGGCAATCCTGCAGGGCTTCACCAAGCACCGCGAGATATGAGGAGAAAGAGAGGTAGGGCTGCGCCAACATGAGAAGAACTTCGTGTGTTGGGCTGCCCCTTTGCCTCCACTATATAGGGGAGAGGGGCTGCGCCCCACCTAGGGTTCCACCCCTAGGGGCGGCCAGCCCTACATCCCATCTAGGGGCGGCCAGGGGAGGAGTGCCTCCCAAGTCAAGTGGAGGCCCTCCCCTTAGTGTTTCCCTCTCCCATGCGCATGGGCCTTGGGGGGGCTGGTGCCCCTAGCCCATTAAGGCTACGGCGCCCCCTTACAGCCCATGCTGCTGTATTGGACGTGGTGGAACAATTTCCGGACCTCCGGACCCCTCTGGAATCCTCCGGAACCTTCTGGAAGCTTTCCGGTACAATATCGGAAAAACCCGAACTTTTCCCGGAACCCGAACAACAACTTTCCATATATAAATCTTTACCTCCGGACCATTCCGGAACTCCTTGTGACGTTCGGGATCTCATCCGGGACTCCGAACAACATTCGGTAACCACATACAAACTTCCTTTATAACCCTAGCGTCATCGAACCTTAAGTGTGTAGACCCTACGGGTTCGGGAACCATGCGCATATGACCGAGACGTTCTCCGGTCAATAACCAACATCGGGATCTGGATACCCATGTTGGCTCCCACATGTTCCACGATGATCTCATCGGATGAACCACGATGTCAAGGACTCAATCGATCCCGTATTCAATTCCCTTTCTCTAGCGGTATTGTACTTGCCCGAGATTCGATCGTCGGTATCCCGGTACCTTGTTCAATCTCGTTACCAGCAAGTCTCTTTACTCGTTCCGTGACACATCATCTCGTGATCAACCCCTTGGTCACATTGTGCACATTATGATGATGTCCTACCGAGTGGGCCCAGAGATACCTCTCCGCCACACGGAGTGACAAATCCCAGTCTCGATTCGTGCCAACCCAATGCACACTTTCGGAGATACCGTAGTGCACCTTTATAGTCACCCAGTTACGTTGTGACGTTTGGTACACCCAAAGCATTCCTACGGT
The DNA here is from genome assembly GCA_021605145.1 of Aegilops bicornis. Taxonomy (NCBI): domain Eukaryota; kingdom Viridiplantae; phylum Streptophyta; class Magnoliopsida; order Poales; family Poaceae; genus Aegilops; species Aegilops bicornis. Next base: position 680,591,460 of record CM038669.1, on the reverse strand, counting down.
ATCCGGGAGTTGCACAATCTCATGGTCTAAGGAAATGATACTTGACATTAGAAAACATTTAGTATACGAACTACGATCTTTGTGCTAGGCTTAGGATTGGGTCTTGTCCATCACATCATTCTCCAAATGATGTGATCCCGTTATCAACGACATCCAATGTCCATGGTCAGGAAACCGTAACCATCTGTTGATCAACGAGCTAGTCAACTAGAGGCTTACTAGGGACATGGTGTTGTTTATGTATCCACACATGTATCTCGAAGTTTCCTATCAATACAATTATAGCATGGATAATAAACGATTATCATGAACAAGGAAATATAATAATAACTAATTTACTATTGCCTCTAGGGCATATTTCCAACAGTCTCCCACTTGCACTAGAGTCAATAATCTAGTTCACATCGCCATGTGATTAACACTCACAGGTCACATCGCCCTGTGACCAACATCCAAAGAGTTTACCAGAATCAATAATCTAGTTCACATCACTATGTGATTAACACTCAACGAGTTCTGGGTTTGATCATGTTATGCTTGTGAGAGAGGTTGTAGTCAACGGGCCTGCGATATTCAGATCCCTATGTATTTCGCAAAACTTTATGTCATATCGTAGATGCTGCTACCACGTACCACTTGGAGCTATTCCATAAGGTTGCTCCACTATATGTATCCGATTTGCTACTCAGAGTCATTCGGATAGGTGTTAAAGCTTGCATCGACGTAACCCTTTACGCCGAACTCTTTATCACCTTCATAATCGAGAAACATGTCCTTATTTACTCCAAGGACAATTTTGACCATTGTCCAATGATCCATTCTTGGATCATTCTTGTACCCCTTGACTGACTCATGGCAAGGCACACTTCCGGTGCGGTACACAGCATAGCATACTATAGAGCCTACGTCTGAAGCATAGGGGACGACCTTCGTCCTTTCTCTCTATTCTGCCGTGGTCGAGCTTTAAGTCTTAACTTCATACCTTACAACTCAGGCAAGAACTCCTTCTTTGACTGATCCATCTTGAACACCTTCAAGATTATGTCAAGGTATGTGCTCATTTGAAAGTATTATTAAACATTTTGATCTATCTTATAGATCTTGATGCTTATTGTCCAGGTTTTCCATTGAAAAACACTTTCCAAACAACCCTACATGCTTTCTAGAAATTCTACATCATTTCTGATCAACAATATGTCAACAACATATACTCATCAGAAATTCCATAGTGCTCCCACTCACTTCTTTGGAAATACAAGTTTCTCATAAACTTTGTATAGATCCAAAATCTTTGATCATCTCATCAAAGCGTACATTCCAACTCCGAGATGCTTACTCCAGTCCTTAGAAGGATTGTTGGAGCCTTGCATACTTGTTAGCGTCTTTCAGGATTGTCAAAAACCTTCTGGTTGTGTCACATACAACCTTTCCTCAAGAAAACTGTCAAGGAAACAATGTTTTTTGACATCCTATATGCAAGATTTCATAAATAATGCAGTAACTGCTAATCCAATTCCAACGGACTCTTAGCATCGCTATGAGTGAGAAAGCCTCACCGTAGTCAACTCCTTGAACTTGTCGGAAAACATCTTTAACGACAAGTCGAGCTTTCTTAATGGTGATACTTACCATCATTGTCTGTCTTCCTTTTAAAATCCATCTTTACCCAACGTCCTTACGACCATCAAGTATTTCTTCCAAAGTCATGGATCCTCTCTCGGATGTTATGGCCTCAAGCCATTCGTCGGAATCCGGGCCCACCATCGCTTCTCCCTAGCTCATAGGTTCATTGTTGTCTAGCAACATGACCTCTAAGATAGGATTGCGTACCACTCTGAAGTAGTACGTGTCCTTGTCGACCTACGAGGTCCGGTAGTGACTTGATCCGAAGCATCATGATCACTATCATCGCCTTCCACTTCAATTGGTGTAGGTGCCACATGAACAACTTCCTGTGCCCTGCTACACACTGGTTGAAGTGATGGTTCAATAACCTCATTAAGTCTCCACCATCCTCCCATTCAATTCTTTTGAGAGAAACTTTTCCTCGAGAAAGGACCCGTTTCTAGAAACAATTACTTTTGCTTCCGGATTTGAGATAGGAGGTATACCCAACTGTTTTGGGTGTCCTATAAAGATGTATTTATCCGTTTTGGGTTCGAGCTTATCACGATGAAACTTTTTCACATAAGCGTCGCGGCCCCAAACTTTCAAGAAACGACAACTTAGGTTTCTCCAAACCATAGTTCAAACAAAGTGTCGCCTCAACGGAATTACGTGGTGCCCTATTAAAGTGAGTGCGGTTGTCTCTAATGCCTAACCCATGAACGATAGTGGTAATTCGATAAGAGACATCATGGTACGCACAATATCTAATAGGGTGCAACTATGATGTTCGGACACACCATCACACTATGGTGTTCCAGGCGGTATTAATTGTGAAACAATTTTCACAATGTCTTAATAGCGTGCCAAAGCTCGTAACTCAGATACTCATCTCTATGATCATATCATAGACATTTTATCCTCTTGTCACGATGATCTTTAACTTCACTCTGAAATTACTTGAACCTTTCAATAATTCAGACTTGTGTTTCATCAAGTAAATACACTCAGTATCTACTTAAATCATCCGTGAAGTAAGAACATAACGATATTCACTGCATGCCTCAACACTCATTGGACTGCACACATCAAAATGTGTTACTTCCAACAAGCTGCTATCTTGTTCCATCTTCTTTGAAAATGAGGCTTTTCAGGTCATCTTGCCCATGTGGTATGATCTGCATATCTCAAGTGATTCAAAATCAAGTGAGTCCAAATGATCCATCTGCATGGAGTTTCTTCATCAAGTATACACCAATAGACATGGTTCGCATGTCTCAAACTTTTCAAAAATGAGTGAGTCCAAAGATCCATCAACATGGAGCTTCTTCATGCATTCTACACCAATATGACTTACATGGCAGTGCCACAAGTAAGTGGTACTATCATTACTATCTTATATCTTTTGGCATGAAAATGTGTATCACTACGATCGAGATTCAATAAACCATTCTTTTTAGGTGCAAGACCATTGAAGGTATTATTCAAATAAACAGAGTAACCATTATTCTCCTTAAATGAATAACCGTATTGCAATATACATAATCCAATCATGTCTATGCTCAACTCAAATACCAAATAACAATTATTTAGGTTTAACACCAATCTCGATGGTAGAGGGAGCGTGCGATGCTTGATCACATCAACCTTGGAAACACTTCCAACACATATCGTCAGCTCACCTTTAGCTAGTCTTCGTTTATTCCATAGCTTTTATTTCGAGTTACTAACACTTAGCAACCGAACCGGTATCTAATACACTGGTGCTACTAGGAGTACTAGTAAAGTACACATTAACATAATGTATATCCAATATACTTGTATCGACCTTGCCAGCCTTCTCATCTACCAAGTATCTAGGGTAATTCTGCTCTTAGTGGTTGTTCCCCTTATTACAGAAGCACTTAGTCTCGGGTTTGGGTTCAACCTTGGGTTTCTTCACTTAGAGCAGGAGCTGATTTGTCGTTTCATGAAGTATCCCTTCTTGCCCTTGCCCTTCTTGAAACTAGTGGTTTCACCAACAATTAACAATTGATGATCCTTCTTGATTTCTACTTTCGCGGTGTCAAACGTCGCGAATATCTCAAGGATCATCATATCTATCCCTGATATGTTATAGTTCATCACGAAGCTCTAACAGCTTGGTGGCAATGACTTTAGAGAAACATCACTATCTCATCTGGAACATCAACTCCCACTCGATTCAAGTGATTGTTGCACTCAGACAATCTGAGCACGAGCTCAACGATTGAGCTTTTCACCCTTAGTTTGCAGGCTAAGAAAATCGTCGGAGGTCTTATACCTCTTGACATGGGCACGAGCCTGAAACCCAATTTCAGCCCTCGGAACATCTCATATGTTCCGCGACGTTTCGAAATCGTCTCCGGTGCCTCAATTCTAAACCGTTTAACATTACTGAACTATCACGTAGTTATCAAAACGTGTATGTCAAATGTTCGCAACATCCACAGACGACGTTCGAGGTTCAGCACACCGAGCGGTGCATTAAAGACATAAGCCTTCTACTGATCGCATAATCGCTACTGTCAACTTTCAACTATATTTTCTCTAGGAACATATCTAAAACTATAGCGCGAGCTATGACATAATTTGCAAAGGGCTTTTGACTATGTTCAGGATAATTAAGTTCATCTAATATACTCCCACTCAGATAGACATCCCTCTAGTCATCTAAGTGATTACATGATCCGAGTCAACTAGGCCGTGTCCGATCATCACGTGAGACGGACTAGTCATCATCGGTGAACATCTTCATGTTGATCGTATCCTCCATACGACTCATGCTCGACCTTTCGGTCTTGTATTCCGAGGCCATGTCTGTACATGTTAGGCTCGTCAAGTTAACCTAAGTGTTTCGCGTGTGTAAATCTGGCTTACACCCGTTGTATGTGAACGTAAGAATCTATCACACCCGATCATCACGTGGTGCTTCGAAACCACGAACTTTCGCAACGGTGCACAGTTAGGGGGAACACTTTCTTGAAATTTTAATGAGCGATCATCTTATTTACTACCGTCGTTCTAAGCAAATAAGATGCATAAACATGATAAACATCACATGCAATCAAATAGTGACATGATATGGCCAATATCATTTTGCTGCTTTTGGTCTCCATCTTCGGGGCTCCATGATCATCATCGTCACCGGCATGACACCATGATCTCCATCATCATGATCTCCATCATCGTGTCTTCATGAAGTTGTCTCGCCAACTTATTACTTCTACTACTATGGCTACCGGTTAGTAATAAAGTAAAATAATTACATGGCGTCTGTTCAATGACACGCAGGTCATATAATAAATTAAGACAACTCCTATGGCTCCTGCCGGTTGTCATACTCATCGACATGCAAGTCGTGATTCCTATTACAACAACATGATCAATCTCATACATCGCATATCATTCATCACATTCTTCTTGGCCATATCACATCACATAGCATACCTTGCAAAAACAAGTTAGACGTCCTCTAATTGTTGTTTGCATGTTTTACGTGGCTGCTATGGGTTTCTAGCAAGAACGTTTCTTCCCTACGCAAAACCACAACGTGATATGCCAATTGCTATTTACCCTTCATAAGGACCCTTTTCATCGAATCCGTTCCGACTAAAGTGGGAGAGACTGGCACCCGCTAGCCACCTTATGCACCAAGTGCATGTCACCGGTGGAACCTGTCTCACGTAAGTGTACGTGTAAGGTCGGTCCGGGCCGCTTCATCCCACAATACCGTCGAAACAAGATTGGACTAGTAACGGTAAGCATATTGAACAAAATCAGCGCCCACAACTACTTTGTGTTCTACTCGTGCAAAGAATCTACGCAATAGACCTAGCTCATGATGCCACTGTTGGGGAACGTAGCAGAAATTCAAAATTTTCCTACATGTCACCAAGATCTATCTATGGAGAAACCAGCAACGAGGGGAAGGAGAGTGCATCTACATACCCTTGTAGATCGCTAAGCGGAAGCGTTCAAGAGAACGGGGTTGATGGAGTCGTACTCGTCGTGATCCAAATCACCGGAGATCCTAGTGCCGAACGGACGGCACCTCCACGTTCAACACACGTGCATCCCGGTGACGTCTGCCATGCCTTGATCCAGCAAGGAGAGAGGGAGAGGTTGAGGAAGACTCCGTCCAACAGCAGCACAACAGCGTGGTGGTGGTGGAGGAGCGTGGCAATCCTGCAGGGCTTCGTCAAGCACCGCGAGATATGAGGAGATAGAGAGGTAGGGCTGCGCCAACATGAGAAGAACTTCGTGTGTTGGGCTGCCCCTTTGCCTCCACTATATATAGGGGGAGAGGGGGGGGCTGCGCCCCCACCTAGGGTTCCACCCCTAGGGGCGGCGGCCAGCCCTACATCCCATCTAGGGGGCGGCCAAGGGGGGGAGGAGTGCCTCCCAAGTCAAGTGGATGCCCTCCCCCTTAGTGTTTCCCCTCTCCCATGCGCATGGGCCTTGGGGGGGCTGGTGCCCCTAGCCCATTAAGGATACGGTGCCCCCTTACAGCCCATGCTGCTGTATTGGACGTGGTGGAACAATTTCCGGACCTCCGGACCCCTCCGGAATCCTCCGGAACCTTTTGGAAGCTTCCCGGTACAATACCGGAAAAACCCGAACAACAACTTTCCATATATAAATCTTTACCTCCGGACCATTCCGGAACTCCTCATGACGTCCGGGATCTCATCCGGGACTCCGAACAACATTCGGTAACCACATACAAACTTCCTTTATAACCCTAGCGTCATCAACCTTAAGTGTGTAGACCCTACGCGTTCGGGAACCATGCAGATATGACCGAGACGTTCTCTGGTCAATAACCAACAGCGGGATCTGGATACCCATGTTGGCTCCCACATGTTCCACGATGATCTCATCGGATGAACCACGATGTCAAGGACTCAATCGATCCCGTATTCAATTCCCTTTGTCTAGCGGTATTGTACTTTCCCGAGATTCGATCGTCGGTATCCCGATACCTTGTTCAATCTCGTTACCGGCAAGTCTCTTTACTCGTCCCGTAACACATCATCCCGTGATAAACCCCTTGGTCACATTGTGCACATTATGATGATGTCCTACCGAGTGGGCCTAGAGATACCTCTCCGTCACACGGAGTGACTAATCCCAGTCTCGATTCGTGCCAACCCAAAAGACACTTTCGGAGATACCTGTAGTGCACCTTTATAGTCACCCAGTTACGTTGTGACTTTTGGTACACCCAAAGCATTCCTACGGTATCCGGGAGTTGCACAATCTCATGGTCTAAGGAAATGATACTTGACATTAGAAAAGCTTTAGCATACGAACTACGATCTTTGTGCTAGGCTTAGGATTGGGTCTCGTCCATCACATCATTCTCCAAATGATGTGATCCCATTATCAACGACATCCAATGTCCATGGTCAGGAAACCGTAACCATCTATTGATCAACGAGCTAGTCAACTAGAGGCTTACTAGGGACATGGTGTTGTTTATGTATCCACACATGTATCTGAGTTTCCTATTAATACAATTATAGCATGGATAATAAACGACTATCATGAAAAAGGAAATATAATAATAACTAATTTATTATTGCCTCTAGGGCATATTTCCAACAATTTTTCCTTTCAACTACTGCATCTTGATGTATGGACATCTCTGGTTCTCAGTATTTCTGGTTATCAGTTCTGCTTAGTGGTTCTTGACGATTACACACACTACGTTTGGACCTTCCCCCTCAAACACAAATCTGAAGTTCTACCTATATTACGTGATTTCTATGCCTATGCCCGCACGCAATTTCAGCTGCCAGTGTTCTCTGTTCAAACAGACAACGGCCGCGAGTTCAATAGCCATGCCTCCCGAGAGCTTCTTGCCTCCCATGGCACCGTACTCCGTTTGTCATGCCCCCACGCCAGTCAGCAGAACGGCAAGGCCGAACGCATCCTCCGCACGCTCAACGACAGCGTGCGCTCGCTTCTTTTTCATGCCTTAATGCCGCCGCGGTTTTGGGCTGAAGCTCTGAACACTGCAACTTTCCTGCTGAACCAGCGCCCCTGCCATCACAGCGCGCCGCGGACGCCACATGAGCCTGCTCGGTGTTGCCCCTGATTACAGCATCCTGCGAGTGTTCGGCTGCCTGTGCTACCCCAACCTCACCTCCACTACTCGCCACAAACTCGACTGTCGCTCCGCCGCGTGTGTTTTTCTCGGCTATCCAGCCGATCACCGTGGGTATCGGTGCTTCGATCTCCAGTCCAAGCGAGTCATCACCTCGCGCCATGTTCTCTTCCACGAGGACGTCTTCCCCTTCGCGTGCCATGAGCCTGCCGTCCCGCCCGCTCCACCACCACTTGGGGCTCCACCGATCCTGCAGCTCCTTCCACCTGCACCACGCCCGTCTCCTGACACTGGAACTGACGCTGTCTCGCCCGCGCCTCTGCCAAGTTCGAACGCAGCCGTTGGATCGCCCCCGTCGCCCGCGCGTTCAAACACGGCCGTCCAATTCCCTTTGGACGGTTCTCCTGGCGACGCCACCAGCACGCGCTCCGCTCGTTCAACTAAGGCCGCCTGATCATCATCCAGCGGCTCTGGCTCTTCGTCGTCTGTGGCGCGGTGTTCTGCTTCAGTTTCAGCTACGGCTTCAGGTTCAGAGAACGGCGCGCTCACACCAGCTGCGGCCCCTCGTCGCTCGGTGACCCGCGCGCAGGCTGGCGTCTTCAAGCCCAATCCAAAGTACTATGATGCAGCTGCTGCCTCCTCCACCGACTCACTCTCGCCGCTACCCAGCTCCGTTCGGATTGCCGTGCGCGATCCCAACTGGTTGGCCGCCATGCGCGACGAGTTTGCTGCGCTCGTCGCCAACCGAACCTGGGAGTTGGTTCCTCGCCCATCCAACGCCAACCTGATCAGCGGAAAATGGATCTTCAAACATAAATTTCGAGCGCATGGCTCCCTCGAACGGTACAAGGCACGGTGGGTGGTCCAAGGCTTCAACCAGCGCGCTGGCGTGGACTACGGCGAGACCTTCTCGCTGGTGGTCAAGCCGGCGACGATCCGCTCCGTCCTCACCATTGCTGCCTCGCGCGGCTGGCCCGTCAATCAACTGGACGTCAAGAATGCGTTTCTGCATGGTGCACTTGCGGAGGAGGTTTACTGTCTCCAGTCGGCTGGCTTCGTCGACGAGCACCGTCCTCAGCATGTCTGCCGCCTCAACAAGTCACTGTACGGGCTTAAGCAGGCCCCGCGCGCCTGGTTTTAGACGTTCGCCGCCTTCATCAACACGATCGGCTTCACCGCGACGCCCTCTGACTCCTCTCTGTTCACCTACACGCGCGGCGCTGACGCGGCCTTCCTCCTCCTCTACGTCGACGATATCGTGCTCACCGCGTTGACTCCGGCTCTTCTTCAACGGATCGTCCACGCCCTCACAAGTGAGTTCGCCATGAAGGACCTTGGCGCCCTGCGCTTCTTCCTCGGCATCCAAGTGACGCGCACCGCCTCGGGCTTCTTCCTCTGTCAGCAGCAGTACGCCGAGGACATCCTTGAGCGCGCTGCCATGGACAACTGCAAGCCGTCACCTATGCCGGTCGACACGAAGGGCAAGCTTCCCCAGGCCGAGGGCCCGCGCGCCGCGGACCCGTCCGGCTACCGCAGCATCGTCGGCGCTCTCCAGTACCTCACCATCACCCGGCCTGAGCTGGCGTACGCCGTGCAGCAGATATGTGTGCACATGCACGATCCGCGGGAATGCCATCAGGCCCTCATCAAGCGCGTGCTGCGCTACGTCCGGGGGTCGCCCGCGCACGGCCTCCATCTCCGCGCTTCCTCAACGCTGGATCTCCGCGGCTACACTGACGCTGACTGGGCCGGCTGCCCAGCCCCCCGTCGTTCGACGTCTGGGTACAGCGTCTACCTCGGCGACGCGCTCGTCTCCTGGTCCTCCAAGTGTCAGGGCACCGTGTCTCGCTCGAGCGCTGAAGCTGAGTACCGCGGCGTTGCCAACGTCGTCACCGAATGCGTCTAGCTACGTTAACTTCTCGGCGAGCTTCTTCTTCCCGTCCGCTCGGCGACCGTGGTTTACTACGACAATTGTGTCCGCCTGCTACCTCTCCGCCAACCCCGTGCACCACCACCGCACCAAGCATGTCGAACTCGATATCCATTTTGTGCGGGAACGTGTGGCGCTCAGCCAGTTTCGCGTCCTTCACATCCCCACCACACAGCAGCTCGCCGATGTCATGACGAAAGACTTGCCCACGGACATTTTTCTTCAGTTCAGGGCCAGTCTTTGCATGCGTCGCGCCGGCCGACGCCAAGACTGCGGGGGGTGTTAGAGTGTAGAGATTGTAGAGTGTATTTGTACGCGTATAGAGCACGACCTGCGGTCGGTGCATGCGTGTGAGTAGTGGGCATGTCGCCCACGATCAGCCAGCCAGGTGAGTAGTGGGTATATAGTTTCAGGCAGCAGAGCTAATGGATGGGCGTTGATTCCTATAGCTACTCTCTCCTCTTCAATCAATACGCACATGGTGATTGACGAACGACGGTGGATGAGTCCATGCACTGGCTGCCCGTGCGTACACCGGTACACGGCACGGTGCGAGCGAAGCGCCGGACACGAGACCGATGGCTTGAGCGCCAAACCGCGCGCGCTGATGCTGAAGGACTGAGCGACGGCGAGCGGCTTGAGTCGGGCTCGCGCACAAATGGGACACGCACTTGTGCTTACGTATGTCTTGGGCAGGTGGTAAAGCAGAGGCGGGCGGTGGCTGCGGGAACGGCCGGCGAACGGCGACGGAGGGTAGCAAGGGAACCATGCATGCATGCTTACCGGCAACCATCGAGGCGAACTGAAACTCAAAAATGTGGACAAGATGAGACGGATGGAGCGGCGGTGATTAGTGCCACCACTAGCCGTTAACCCTTTCTGCGCGATGGATGACAAGAGCACGCCATGCCATCCGGCCGGCCGGGTGTTTTATTTTGCTTTCCCCCGGCACACATCATTGCCACACCCTCTTTCCCTTCCCCTTTCCGTGATCAATACGCACATGGTAATTGACGACGGAGGGTAGCTCTCTCTCACTCACTCTCACTCTCTCTGTGTTGATTAGTTAACTAACAGCTGGTGTGTATGCCCACCCAATTTGTATGTAGCTAGTCTGTGCTCTCAGATTTATCAAGCATGTATGTCCAAATAAAACAAAACACAAACACAAACACTCTCGCTGTCATGCATGCACATATATACAACCCCACGACGTTGACGTCTCACAATTAGCAAGTATTCAAAACAAAAATACCAACTCAAAAAAGAAGTTCTATAAAAAACCGAGCTTCCATAATATTTCATCATACGTGTGGGCAAAATGGATTTGTGCCATCTACCTATTTGTCAAACGGTTCCCTAGTTCTCGTGTCACATGCAAGAATACACATGCATGAGTATATACTACCTATTTGTCGTTGGGGACACAGCTCCTCGGTCGCTCCCGCGAGCGGCCAGGAGCGCAACCTAGCCGCCGCCAGCGCCACATCCAGCCGCCCCTTCTCCCCTCGCCGCCGCCGGCAGGCAAAGCCCGTGCGGCTTGGCGGCGGCAAGGCCCTCTCCTCCTCCTGCTTGGAGTGGCGCGGCGTGGGCCGACCGCTTTGAAGGAGCTCGGGCGCCTTGGCGTCCGGGGCGGCGCAGCGAGGCAGTGCAGGTGGTGGGGCGAGCGCGGCGGGCCTTCGCAGGTGGCGGGACGGCGCGATGCTCTGACGCTTGTCGCGCGTGCGGGAGGGGCGGACAAGCGCGGATCTGAGGCGCGGATCTGAAGCGAGCGGGCTCGCACGACAGCGTGAGGTGGTGCTTCGGCTCGGGCGGCGCTGCGGTGATTCGACAAGGGAGCAGCGTGGATGCGCAAGGGACCTTGCTGCCCAGATTTTCTGCAGCTCGGGTGGGAAGGATGCGCTGCGTCTGGCGAGGGCGGACAGGGCTTCCGGCGGCCGGAGGGCGAGGCGGCTGCCGCGGAGGTTCGGCTGCGAGGGCGCGGCTGGTGTGGCGCTCGTCGCGGGTGCGTGAAGGGCCTGGGCTGCGCGGTCGGCGCGGCTCAGAGGCGTCGCGGATCTGCTGCTAGGAGGTCGTGAAGGGTGAAGGTGGTCAGATTCGGCCAGATTTGACCACGGTGGCTCGATGGAGGGCTTGATGATGCATGATGTGCGGGGCTCGAGAAGCTGACCTGGGCGAAAGCTTGTCTCCGGCGTGTCCGGAGCCGGCGATGGCGACGCTTTCAAGCGCCGTTCCCTTCTTGTTGGCATCGTCGAGGCACTATCAGCTCCAATCTTAGCAGCTTCGGGGGAAACCCTAGATCGATGGGATCGGGCGATGACAGTGCTCTAGCATTGTATCCCCTCTCGGGGGCTTCGTCTTTGGAGCTAGGCATCATCAAGCAAGGACCGATGGAAGTTGGTGGTGATGGCGTCGAGGCTTTTGTGGCAACGATGATGGGCGTGTGCGATGTCGGAGACGCGGCAATGGTTGCGGTAGTCGGCTCTTCTCCGGCGTGTTCGTGGGACTACCTTGGGTTGTTTTGTTGCGGTGAAGTCGGAGCTGAGGCGGCGGGGCCCTGTGGCGACGATGACAGGCAGCAGGTGGTCTGTCCGGTGGTCTTCCGCGGCGCCAACCTTGCATAGTCCTCCTTCAGAGCCATCTTTCAGAGTCGGAGCTGTGTTGTCCTTGGCGTGTGTGGCTGAGTTTGGCGCGGGGTTTCTTGTGTTTCACACAGCTCTACGGTGTGGGTTGGGTCGACATTTGTCTACGGAGAAGTCGGAGTCGCTTTCTCGGAGATTAGGGAGGGCGACGAGGCCTGTTGGGGAGAAGTGATGTCGATGACCCCGGTGTGTGATGTTGATTTAGACCCTCTATGTGAGGTGTGTGGTATTATGTGTGCCGCTCAGCGATTTGTGACGGTTTTCGCCCGGTTTTCCGTTTATTAACCGGGCAACTCTCTTCTGCTTTATTAATGAGATGAGGCAAAGCTTTTGCCTCCGTTTCAAAAATTTGTCGTTGGGGAAAACCAGTACAAGTTTCTACAGCGACAAGTATTGTGGCACATGAGGTTGGCTGGTTGGTTGTATCGAGATAAAATCTTGGCATCAACTGGGCAGTGGCGGAGCTAGCATTTGACGTCAGGGTGGTCCGCCCCCCAAATTTTTTTTTTAACAAAAATATGATGAACGTTCTAACTAGTTCTCGGTATCACATATAAATATATCAATATGGTCTTACAAACACACTAGAATTCTCAGTTAAGACTAACTTTTGCATAAATAAGCTTACATAGTACATATTAGACATACCTTGAGAAGTTCAAAAAGCCTATGTTTCTTGCTTACGCTTCTGCATTGTCATGAAGGTATAATGAAATTATTGAGGCTGAATTCAAGCCTTTGTGGTTTCATTCAAGCCAACTAAAATTTTACATCATTTCTGCATATAGACCGATTTAAACATATTAAAGTACTTGTGCAAAATTATCTATGTGTTCATCACTTCATGTAAAGGAAATTGGGGCAAAAAGGCAAACCCTAGTCTGAAATTGGGGGCAAAAGGAAAACCCTAAGTCTGAAATTGGGGCAAAAAGTACCTATAACTTGTTTGCCGCCGTGGTGGCCGGGCTGGGCTTTGCTGGGTGGCGCCCGGGCGGAATCCGGACACCGAGCGCAGGCGGGCGCGCGGCCGACTACGCGGGCGGCCAACAGCAGGCGGGGGCGGCCGGACCGAAAGGTGTCGGGCTCCGAGCTCCGGTGGACGGCGGGCGACCGGCGAAGCCACGAGGAACGGCGAAGCCGCGACGGCGAGGTGGTTGGCCGGCTGGTTGTCGAGTTCGGTCATAACGAAGACGAGTTGCTGCGCGAGGGGGCGAGGGTTCTCCTCGTGCGTTCGTCCCTGTATAGATTAGTGTGCCTTTTTTTTTTGCTCTCTGGCTCAAATTAGAGATATAGGTATACAAGCAGTTTCAAAATCCCAGGGTGGGCCGCGGCCCACCCTGGCCACCCTGTACATCCGCCACTGCAACTGGGGCCGGTCACTTGATCGGTTGACACCTAGCAACTTGTTGTCTCCAACTTAATTCTTTTCTTCCGGAATCATTCTATATTTTATTTTCTTTGCGGGCCGAAGCATTATTCTATATTCTATAACTAATGAATGAATGAATGAATGAATCCAGACGATGTACGTGCCTACGCCTACTTGTTTGATCTTCTGATGCGTGGCCATACATATATACATAACATATACAGCCTTGGATTGGATGCGTGCATGATGGATACACGGGACCAAAACCATTTCATCTTGGAATGGGGCTAAACAAGCCAGATCCAAATCTAGTTCCCACCTCTCATCTTGTCATCTTTATGTTCGTGTGGTGTGCTGTGGTCACTCTGCAGTATCTCCACCTGTGAGCTATAGCCCAAAACATTCCATGTGAATGGAACGTCACTAGCTAGCTACCTTCTTCTACACATGTGCTCATGTGCATGACACGCACCTACCTATATGTACTAGTACTCCTATATAGCAGTACAGTACATAATTAGTGCATGGCACAGTTAAGTAACTAAGGCTTTCTTTGGTTCATAGGATAGGATTATCATAGAAATAGGAAACTTGTAGGAATATGATTAGGAAAAGAGATGTCATTTGGTTCACATCATAGAAATTTTTTCATTGAGTATAGCCTCATGTTTATTTTCTTTTGAAATGTGGAGGATAGGAACCAATCCTATGTAGGAATAGGAATCCATTCCTATGACAAAGGGCTTTAAAGGGAAAATTCCTACAAAAATCATATCATATATATTTTTTTTTGAAATTCCTCCAAACCTCATGCATGCTTTTTTTCGCGAATACGCAAAGTTTACGTATCATTGCATTGATAGAAGGAATAGAATGAGTAGCAGGGAGATAAGGGATGCTCGGCCCGAACAAGGGATACAACACAGCTAGACCTACCAAGCCTGAACCAAGAGCGGTCAAGTCGAACCAGCGAGAATACCAACATCGTGAAAACCAAAACCGGGGACACCACGAGCAAACAAGATAGTGCCTTCAAGAAGGAATACGACGCCGAGACGCCATCGCCATCCGGTCTAGAGGACCTAGCTAGGGTTTCCGCTGAGCTCGAGGAGGGGCTCAGCCGAGGACCTTGACAACGTCTTCAAGAAGATAACGACATCCGCAGGGATTTCACCCTGGCCGAAGGCTGAGCAATCCCATAACCGCCGTGTCTGGAGTCGAAGATGAGGAAGCCCGCACTAGTCAAAGCCACCATGTCGGAAGGCGATTGGCGGGGCTGCACCTGCCGTCGGAGGGTGGCACTCACTGGCTATACATGAGTACGTATAGTTTGCAACGTCCCACTCACTGGCTATACATGAGCCTATAACTCAAAAAACGAGCCTATAATCTACCAGCAATTAGTTTGCCCAGCCAAGAAAGTTGTGCACGATTGAACGTACTAATTTGCACACGAAAGCAACCCGGCCCCTTGTGCCATGGACACGCTGACTAGCTTGCATTGTTTTCTTATTCTCATCTTGCTGACAATGTCGATCGAAAAGTTTAAGATTCCTGACTCCGCACCCTGCAGGCCTCCATATACAAATCTCTTTGCTTTATGGTAATCCATGCCCTAGATGCAAAGAATGCAGAAAGAGATCACACGACTAGCTAGGGGATAAAGGGGATCGTCTGATCACGAATCTGGAAGGAAGGACGGGTCTCTCCCTCCTTTAATTTAAATTTGATCTTAGTTTGTTGTAAAAGCAAAGAGAAAGCCCCCTGGTTTGGGCTTTCACTTTACTTAGTACGTACTCCGTAAACTAATATAAGAGTGTTTAGATCACTGTTTTAGTAATTTAAACGCTCTTATAATAGTTGACGAAAGAACAAATATAAAATTGCTAAGTGATGACTAGTTTTTTTATTAGTCCTTTGACGCTAAACCAGGATTACCGATTAGCTGGATGTGGTGGCACAAACTCGGAGTACTGGTTTTACAAGAATTAATAGCAAGGGAAACATAAGAAGATGAAAAGCGCACGGATTAGATTAGATTAGATGTAATGGCATTTTGATTCTTACTGGGCTAATTAATGGCACCACGTGGATTTCGCCCATGGAGGGGGTAAATTTTTGCTATAACTATCACAACAAGAAGATAATTTGGCTGCTTGCACGGCCGCGGCTGTTGACTGTGCTTTCGTCTGCTTGGAAATGGCAGCGCCGTGCCAAGCAACCAAATTTGAACAAGAGGAGACTTTGCTGGGTGGCATCATGGCGACCGTGGCCTTCCCGCTTTCACCAGCGGCAATGAGGCAAAATGGCAATAAAAATGAAAGGCTTCCACTCTAGGGAGAGAAAAATTCTAAATATACTAGGAGAAACTTCCAATCCATTCCAGAAATAATGAAATGTTACATTAAATAAATGGATGAAAAAGATGTACCTAGAATACAGGATGGAATGGAATATAGATACATCCATACCTGCGACAAGTAATTCGGAACGGAGGGAGTACATGTTAGATGATCACAGAGACAGCCTAATGCTTCAGCAGCAACATAATCGACAGTACATGCTCACACATGCATGCTGGGTACTTCAGTGACTACGTCGGCAGCATTCGTCACGGACGACCGAAGCGCGCAGCAGGCCACACCATCACCTTGGCTCCGACCGATACGGAGGAGGATCCCACACGACTAGGGTTCACCAACCATCACCTGATGGTCGAGTACATGATGCATTCCCTGGAGGTGAAGTGGAAAGGCTGGTGGGGAACGGGGTTCCTGAAACACAAGAAGCGGCAAACACATTAGGATGGTAACACCACAGTTCAATCTCTGGTGCAGGCATGCACTACTCCACTTGCACAATTCAAATTAGGGTCATCAGCACATTATGTCGTACAGTATGTGATTTGCTTCTAAACATCTAAGTCCTCTACGCAAACTCTGACTGCAGTCAGGTATCGATCAGCACTGTATCTGATTTGCATGTCAGCATCTATTAGCTACGAAATCTGACTACGGGTTAACCAACAAATAAACCAGGGTACCAACGGTACACTCTTCCTGTCAGATTCTTCTACTTTTGCTTGCATTTGGCCTTTTGTCTTACGCAGACAAACACCAGAAATGAATGATTTACTATATATAGTCGTATCACATAATGCTAATAGATGGCTGGGTGGCTGCATGTACAGTATCCAACTTACGGTCATGGCCATACTGAATTAACTAGTTAAATCAGGTTAGCCAGCAGATACTGCATGTGATTTGCACGTAAACATCTACAGTACTAGTTTTTATATTCAAACTCTGACTCGGTAGTCAGAAATGGATGCCATTACTAACACTACACTGTTCCTGTCGAATATTTACTCAACTCACACAATTCATGAATTCAATTGGGATCATAAGCAGAGATATTGTCTGTCATTTCCTGTAAATATCTAGTTCTATGTGAACTCTGACTCTTGTCAACAACGAATCAGGGTACCAACAATACACTCTTCCTGTCTGATTTTCCTTCTGTTTGCAGTGCTTGCATTTGGCCTTTCATTTACCCAGGTAAATACTAGAAATGATTGATGGTGGGAGGACACGAACTTTTGTTTGACCCAGCTGTAGTTGTATTAAATAAGGGATGCTAATAGATGGTGGGGTGGCTGCAGGTACGGAATCCAACTTACGGTCGTGGCCCGTATATCTTGATCTGCCGGACATGGGTGTCCCTCCCGTTCAGGTGATTGGCCAGCACCGCAATTTGGAGCATAAATGTATGAATGAATGTTTCTCTGCACAAATATGGCAAGAAAGAGAATTATGCCACTGTCTGCAAAGGCAGTAAAATAAGCAGGAGGATCCAAACAATATCATTCTTAAATTAGTTCTGAATTCCTCACATTTTTGTAGTGGGCAAATTATATGTCAAACTGAAAGCTAGTGGGTTATTATAAGACTGAAATGAATTAGCTGCAGCGTCAGATATTCTTGCAGTTTGACATAGTATCTAAGTTTATCAAAATCTAAGGAAAATTCAGCTACTAGCAAAACAACAATAGTAACATAGTAAACCATGGAATTTATGCAAGCAGTGGCCTGCACAGGCGGTGTGTTGAAAACTAGTGTCATCCAACATGCTGAAATGAAATTTAATTATTACAGGAGTTGTAAACATAGATGCATAGTATGCCATCAGATGGTAAGGTGAGCTACATTCTGAAGTTTCAATGCTAGAGGAAGGAAAACAAAGGCATCACAGGGTTTAAGTTACAAAATCCATACCGGGGATCAGTGCCAGATAATGATATATGAACCCATCCTACTGGCTTCAAAAGGTCCACCGTTTTAATTTCCTGGAAGCATGGTAAATATAGTGGTCCATTGTTTCAGATCAAAGACAAAATTATCACTGTAAATTTGAATTTTCAAGGATCAGTTCAGTGTTCATTGGCAAGTATGCACAATGCAGAGAAATTGCAGAGAGAGACCAAGTTTCCCAATCAATATTTCAGTAAGGCATAATCATATGATACTTCAGAATATGATGCGACAATAAGGTAGTGTAATCGGTAACTATAACACATCAGCCCCCCAACTCCTGAAACCCGAATGCACAGACCAGGAGGTCTTTAATTTGGTACTCCATCTGTAAACTAATACAAATGCCATCCTCAAGTAACAACATTGCTGAGTGCTCTCACCACCATCGAGCACAGACCACAAACTTAGAATTCAGAGATACATGCGTGCTCTTACTGTGCACCTCGATGCTATGTTCAGAACGTTGTTGAAACGATGTATTGCGGGCGGCGGAGGGAGTTACCACCTTGAGATTGTGGAAGCCGTCGCCGGCTCGGATGGAGATCTTGCTGGGCGTGTAGCTCTCGTCCAGCTTGAAATCCACGTAGAGCGCAACAAGCTGAAAGCCCCCAGCAACAAAGTCAGAAACAGAAAAAGGATCACGCGCCATCCAAACCAAA
Organism: Aegilops bicornis; assembly: GCA_021605145.1. Lineage (NCBI taxonomy): Eukaryota > Viridiplantae > Streptophyta > Magnoliopsida > Poales > Poaceae > Aegilops > Aegilops bicornis. The sequence goes on along the minus strand of CM038669.1, from coordinate 680,572,812 downwards.
TCGAACGGAAGCAGCAGCAGGTCAGCGACTCATGGTGCACACCTGCAGCTGCACCTTCTTCTGGAACTGGATGTTGACCAGGTGGGGCTGCGCGCCGTCCGACCTGACCAAAAAAAATTAATCCACCGACGGCGGCTAAGCTCAGTCGGTGATACCGCGAGAGAAGAGAAAGAAATCGAGGGGGGGGGGGGTGCTGACTGCCAGTAGGTGTCGAGGCTGTCGTCACGGAGGGAGGTGACGCCGTTGCCGGGCTTGCAGGAGCTGACGCTCCAGGCCGCCGTCTTGGCCATCTCCCGCATGTCGCCCTCCACCGAGAGCTCCGGGCAGCCCTTCAGCCGCCCCGCCGCTGGCACAGCCGCGGCGGTCCCCGGCGTCGCCGCCGCCTCTTCCTCACCGTCGGACTCCATCACGCGATGCAGGCGGCACAATTTGGGGGAGAGCGAGGGTTTGGACTTGGGAGTGTGGCCTGGACGGAAGGAGATACAGGCCCAGTTCTTTTTAGCTTTTGATTCTGCAGAATCAGCTTTTGGGAAACTTCCCACAGAATCAGCCGTCGAGTTCTCTTATGAGATTTTGGTCTCAGATTATGGAATGAGTTGTATGCTGAAATGTGCCTGAACTAAAACTGAGTGTTGAATTGCTTGTTTTTTACAAACTATGATTTATGAATATTTTTAGCTTGCTAAATATTACAATAAAGAAGGTTTCCAAGTTTCCTTTGCTACAAAAGAAGTCGCCAAATATAGTACAAATAAACTGACTAATCTCATGGTTTCCTTTGCTTTAGGGGCTTGATTTTCTTTTGTTTCTCCATCTACAACGTCTATCATTAGCACATAGCAGTAGCAAAACTGAACCACTCACAGGTAGCATTGAGCAAAGCAATCGTAGTAGCAAAAGAATATAAAAAATCATCTACCTACACAGTAGAGAGAAGAACTCTTGTTCCATGTATGTAGAGAGAAGAATCTAACAAATAAACTAACATCATCCACCCATCAATCAATCAAGCAAATCATCTACATCCATCTAGCAATCCATTGTTCCATGTACTACAGAAAAGAGCTACAAATCATCTACATCCATCTATCCATCCACTCTTCCATGTATGTACAGAGAAGAATACAAGAGAGAGAGAGAGAGAGAGAGAGAGAGAGAGAGAGAGAGAGAGGCTCACCGAGGCAGCGGACAGAGGACAGCAGCAGCCGGCTGGACGGGCTCGTCGGGGACGGCGGAGGAAGGGGGGAGGGGCGGAGGACCTCAGGTGCTGGCGGGATGGGGGTCGGAGGAGGCCGCGCGGACCACTGCTTCGGCCGGCCGGTTGGGCGCGTCGGCTCCGGCAGGGTTAAGGCCGCCGTTGGTCGAGCGAGGAGTGGCGGCGGGTCCAGGAACCCTAGCGGCGGGTGGAGGAAACCTCGAGCCAGGGCAGGGGAGCGAGCGCGGCCGACGCGTTTTCTGGGCCGCGGTCGGTCGGGCTGTGGAAGGCCTTTTTATTTTTTTTTTGAAATGTGTGGAAGGCCATTTTGCCCGTAATTTCGTGTTGCAATATTCATTTGCGGGAGGTCCAGGATCCACCCAAAAGACCAAAACGCTGCTTTTTATTTCAGATTGTGGTCTGATTTCTTTTTTTTTGAAAAACTCCATCCACATATTGATCATATAACAATAGTCTTACAATCGTTCATTACATAATTATTAATGCAGGCGGAAATGTAATTATTATTGTATACCATCGGACATGGTATCAAAACTAAATTTTGCTATCTCATGTGCCGCCTTGTTAGCCTGCCTATCAATCTTAACAATCTTGAGATCAACAATAAACTTGGAGGTGGTCTGATTTCGACGATTCTACAGAATCAAAACAAGTTTTTTCTTTTCTAAAATCACTAGGTAAGGAATACTCCTTGCGAAGATCACTCCAACTTCCCCAGATTGCGACAAGTGGCGCGCTGCATGTGCGCCACTTGTCGCAACCTGTGAGTTTTTCCTTTTTTTCGTAGATATGTTTGTTCAAAATGTTTTATCTCTTAAACCATGCGTTCAAATCTCGATTCGCTTTCATTGTTGGATTCCTCGCGTCAAGATCGCATGAGCACACAAGCAAGCCCGTATAGGCTTGTCTTTGCGTGGTCCGTCCGTTTGCCCGCCGGCCCATTGCATTTGCTACGTAGAATGTTGCCTTATCCAGATTTATTTCTACCCCTCAAAAGAATCCAGATTTATTTCTGGATTTCACATGTTCTAAGGTGCCTCAATTTATAAGTTTATATGTGGTCCACCGTTGTTGATTTGAAAAGTGAATCATCAAGGTTGGAAGCTGATTGCAAACAGGCAAAGGGGATCGCGCGTTGGGACGAGCAATCGCGAAAGAGTCTTTTCCATACAATGGTACACCTAAGTACACTTTTCTTACCCCTAAAAAAAGCACTCCCACCGTAAAAAATGTAAGACATTTTCTATGCCCCATACAAATCAAAAAACGTTTTACATTTCGATAAAATGGTTGTACATTTTTTGCATATTTCCTTAAAAAAGTACAACTTTCTTTTTTTTCCCCTAAAAAAAGCAGAATTTTCTTGCAGGAAGAGTTTACAGATTGACGTGGAGGCTTGTTGTAGAATACTGGAAGAAAACTTTGGAGCAGTTACTTACTCCCTCCGTTTCAAAATAAATGACCCAACTTTGTACTAACTTTGGGAGTAGTAGAGAACGTGAGTAACATACCATGTAGTGTCTGTAACTCAGTGCATAGGACAAAAAGAATATACCATTATTGGTTTAGGATAGACAATGTTTCCTAGTCTATTTCCATTTCCGATGAATTTCATGTGCTCTAAGTTAGCTCTATTTAATACCCCTTGCGTTTCAAAATATAGTGCATAGAGATTTTTGCCATAGATGTTCTTTGTAAAATTGAATCAAGTTTGTGTTGAAATTTACTATATCTAGCTACAATACAAAATAAATATCTTTAGATGCATCATAAAAATATGTTTTTGTAATTTTATTCATTTCATATTATTTGTACTTGATTCTTCTCATAAAAGTTTCTCTTTACTTGGTCAAATATTCCCCCAACTGCTACTGAAGCATATACATTATATAATCTAGGGCAATTATATTGAAGTGATCTCCCAACCACCCATCTTCCCAAAATGTAACATTTTCCCACTCCCCACAGTAAATTTACATAGTGAGAAAAGGTGGATTTTGAATTTATGCAAACCCTTCCAAAATTGAGAATCACCTTGTCTGGATTTTTTCAGTAAGGCATCTATTTCTCTTATATTTTTATTAGAATTTTTGCCAAAGGCCCTATGAATTGTAGATCTTCCAGCACCACAAGACGGATTTTTTTTTCAAATTTGCATAATTTTTTTTGCGAACATTCTTGGGCCTGCCGTGGAATAGGAACTCCCATATTGCCCCAAAAAATATATATATTCAACAAAAAGCAGAACATAAAACAGTTTAGGAAAAACGCTTTTAAATAAAAAAATATGATTTTTTGGGCCAGCCCAGTTAGCAATTTTGTGCATTCTTGGGCCTGCCGTGGAATAGGAACTCCCATACTGTTATTTCTTAACACAGTACAGACGCAAACGCTCATATACACGCGTATACACTCACCCCTATGAACGCACACACGCACACCCTACCCCTATGAGCACATCTGGATGACTGAGCCGGCATATCATCTTGAAATTTACGAAGACGTCGTAGGCACCTCGTCGTCGACGGAAACGTCTCCTCCCACTTAATGCGCATCGCCGGAAATCCTGAAATAAAACCAGGAAATAAATGCAAGCACCAGGATTTGAACCCTGGTGGGCTGAGAATACCACAGTCCCTCTAACCATCAAACCACAGGTTGATTTGCAAAACTCTCATACTGTTATACATGTGAGTTCCTCCTTCTGCTTGCCACCCACTCAACGAATAAGATTATCGATCATTGTAATACTTTTGATACTTGTTCGGTGAGTCATGAGTATAGGAGCTGAAATATCAAGGCTCACAATTTAGCGAAGCACGTTCTCTCACTTGGGGTTGGCCGTCATGTTTGGTTAGGCACACCAGGTGTAGCGACCAGACCTCAAGCAGTCCGATCTACGTACATCGTTGTCATCCTCGATCGGTAGTGCTGACACGCACAGTATTTGAAGGATTTATAACACAGTAGCAATCACACACTTATTACATCGAATGTCTCAAAAGAGAACTTATTACAATAAATATGGCTTAAGGCCATCTAAAAACGATATCAGCGAAAGTCTTGGAAGATAAAGCGAGTCCATCAACTCCAACGGCATCACTGAGTGAAAGACCACGACCTAAGGCACCTTACTCGTCGTCTGAAAAGTCTGCAACATGAACGTTGCAGCCCGAAACGGGTCAACACATGGAATATGCTGGCAATGTAACACATAGAGAGTAATGAACAGAATAATGCTATCACTACATGCATATATGGCTGGTGGAAAGCTCTATGGTTACAATTTTGCATAAAGCCAATTTTTCCCTACAACAAAGGAATAAATTTTATTTAACTATCATGGTGGTTGTTAAACATTGAGAAGGTTCCTCCAACTCAATCCCAATTAAGCATCATCATTAACCCAATCAAATTAAATTAAGTAACATGATGAGATTCACATGATAATCCAAGAAACTAGATACTCAAAACGTCCATAACCGAGGACACGGCTAACCATGATTAGTTTATACATTCTACAGAGGTTTGCGCATTTTTTCCCGCAAGACTCGATCGCCTCCGCTGGATTTCTCGCACTACAAGGTGTTTGAGAAACGGATGACCGAGACACAATCTTTCAGAAGCATTAACTCTTTACTCTGGATAGACAGTACTAACCTACATTCCCTACATCTGCTAGTCTACCACTGAAAAAGGTTACACAACATACTCAACTATGCTAGAGCCCATAGTAGCTTGCGGCTGCACACGGAAGTTTCTAGCATGAATATTCTCATGATCCCTTTGAGCCTGGGTGGCAGTCCATAGGAGAATCATACGGTACCCTGGGATTTCCAAAAAAAAACATGCAACACTGGGTTCCCCGGGTGCCTCAATCCACCCAGATGTGTATTAAAGTTGTCACCTTAAGTTGAACCATTAATTAACAATACTCACATCTGTCATGGATACACTCACCCAATCCACGTCTACGAGCAATAGCAATATAAGCAAACATAGAAGTAACTCTCAAAGGTTTTAATAAATAACAGGACATAGGTACCACCTCGTCTACTTCCCAAAACCCACATATTAATTCAGATCCTAACCATGCAATTGTTTGAGGATTGATCTAATGTAATAAAACTGGGTAGTAAAGAGGTATGCTCAAAGTGTTACTTGCAATGCTGATGATCCGTGAAACCTACAGACTCGTAGTAGCACGCTGCGCACTCCGGGTACTCTATCGCAAACAAACAAGCATACAATAAGCACTCATCTAATGCACGGGTAAAACTCAAATAAGAGATCTAACCAGAAAGTTCTACTTAAGAACTCCGGTTTGCAAAAAGAATCAAATCAAACGAAGCAACGAAACTCAAACAGCGAAAGAAACAAACTTCGTTTACTAATCTGGACCTAAGTCAAATTTTACAGTAGCAAAAACTTATTTAATTTGGTTAAACGGAAAGAGGGTTTCGAGACAAAACTCTAGGCACTTGAATCGCCTGATTCCAATAAACGAGCGAAAAGTTAAACTAAAACGAAAATTGGATCAGAAATCGCGATCGAAAATAAACGCGAAAAACCCGAGAAAAAGAAAAACTGACGAACAGGCTAACGAACGAACGTTCGCTGTCTGCGGCTAAACGGTGAAAATCGTTCGTTAAAACAAACGTACGGACGAGCGTCCGCTAAATAACTAAACCGAGAAAAATCGATGAACTGAAACTAAAAAAAGGATCAAGGGTTTAAAAAAACGAACGGTTTTATAAAAAAAAACCGGCGACGGCTACCTCGGGTCCGGCGGGATTCCAACGAGGCAGCGGATCGGCGGCGGCTCCGGCGGGCGGCGGCGGGCGGCGGCGGCGACTAGGGTTTTGGCACGGGTGGGCTGGGGCGGCGGTGTGGGCTGCGGGGCAGGGGGCCCCGGCTTATAAAGCTCCCCCGGGCGGAGTCCTGCTCGGGTACGGCCCGGAGTCGGTTTGACTTTTTTTTAATAATTCCGACGTGTAGAAAAAGAAAGAAAAGAAATACTAAACGGACTCCAAAAATCCCGAAATAAATTTTCCCCGTCCTCTAAAAATAAGCCGGACAAGATGAACATTTAGTTGGGCCTATAATGCAATTTTGAAAAATGCGTATTTTTTCCTAATTCAAATAAAATAGCGATAAAACTCCGAATACAAATCTTAATTGATTTTAATATTAAATATCCAATATTTCTTTATTTTGGGAAAGTCATTTTATTCCCCCTCTTTTATTTTTATAAAAGAAATATACGAAGATAAAATAATTAAAATCAAACGATCCTATTTTCAAAATTTGAGAATACTCAAATATGAAAATAACGAATTCCCCAACTCGCTCCGTGGGTCCTTGAGTTGCATAGAATTTCTAGAATCAAGCCAGAATGCAATAAAATATGATATGCATTGATGATCTAATGTATAACATTTCAAATTGAAAATTTGGGATGTTACAAACCTACCCCCCTTAAGATGAATCTTGCCCTCGAGATTCGGGTTGGCTAGAAAATAGGTGAGGGTGGTCCTTCAGTAGGTCTTCCTCTCGCTCCCAGGTGGCTTCATCCTCGGTATGGTGGCTTCACTGAACTTTGCAGAACTTGATAACCTTGCTGCGCTTGACTCGATTGGCAAACTCAAGAATCTTGACTGGTTTCTCCTCATAAGTCAAATCGCTATCCAACTGAATCGCTTCCAGTGGCACTGTATCTCTCAAAGGGATATCGGCCATCTCTGAGTGGCACTTCTTCAACTGAGAAACGTGGAACACATCATGAACTCCCGACAATCATTCGGGCAATTCCAACTTGTAAGCAACTTCTCCCATACGCTCCAAAACTTTGTATGATCCCACAAAACGTGGTGCTAACCTTCCCTTAACTCCAAAACGCTTAACTCCTCGAAGTGGGGACACACGTGATGTTTTTCCGTCTAATCTATTTGTCTGCATAGTAAAGCAAATGCCGTACGAATGATCCGGATTGTAAGCGTCGTTTACGCATGGAAAATCAATTTGATTCGACAAAACAAAATGACTCCTTATCTATGGGGTGATGCATCATTCACTTGGGTGGCTTAATGAAAGTCTTTCGACTGAGACACTAATATATTGTTTTTGCGTGCTTGTTCACTGCTCGTTTTGCAGATGCAGATCTTCGTCAAGTTCATCAATGGCGAGTCAGATACGATCTACAGTGTGAAGTCCAAGATTGAAGACAAGGAGGGCATCCCTGCAGGCCACCAGAGACTCATATTTGAGAATGAGCAGCTGGTGGGCGGCCGCACCCTCAAGGACTACAACATCAAGGAGAGGTCCACCCTTGACCTTGTCTTCCAAGGGATGCATATCTTTGTCGAGACGCCGGGTGTGATGACCAAGACGCTCGAGGTTGAGAGTGCAGATACGATATACAGCGTGAAGGCGAAGCTGTTCGATGAGACCGGATATGTCCCAGGAATGCAGCGCATCATGTTTGCGGGGAGGGAGCTGGAGGAAGCCCGCACCTTGGCCGACCACGACGTCCAGAACAATTCCACCGTTCGTCTTGCGCTGCGCCCCTGGAGGCTGAAGGACAGGAGGCACGTCTGGGTGAGGACGGCGACGGGCAGGACCATCATCAGATATTGTGCCATGTGCTCGGAGTCCGTCGGCGATGTCAAGGACAAGATCTTTGTCGAGCTGGGCATCCCCACGGAGCAGCAGCGCCTTTCCTGGGGCGAAGGCGGGGCGGCGCTGGAGAACTGGCGCACCATGGAGATGGAGGAGACGGAGCGCTACCTCGTTCTGCGGCTCCGCCTTCCCGAGTCGTCTGCTTCTGGTGATGGTAGCGAGTGGCAGAGGTAGAACGAACTACTGTGACACTTAGCCTAGGATGTTTCAGGATCTGAAAGGTAGCATTGTCAATGTTTTTCTTCAGTTGAGAGTAAGGAACACTTAGCCTAAGAGGGAGTACTTGTGTTGTACACTCTTGCACGAGCCATACGGCCTTGCTCTTCTCTCTCAAGAAAACATGATGGGTTGCATTCGGCACTGACAGTGATCCGTGACCTGTGCCGAAGTTTTGGTTTGCCTGAACTCTGTGCATTGTCAGTTTCTTCCTCTAGTCTAGTGACCAAATTGTGTCTGAGCTGAGCCAGCAGGTGGGGAAACACCAGAGCTTTGGTCTGTGACTGTGTTTCTAACTTGTAAGCTGCATCTCCAACTAATTGTGCGGAGTGAGCTCATCAAGCATGCAACATTTAAATTGAGGTTCAGACATTTGCGGCGTAACCACTTGATGGATGGAATCTGAATTTGAGGTAGTGTCTCTGAGGCCCGGCCCTGGCCCTGGCAAAGTTTGCGTCGAGAAACTAAACAATCCAATCGACAAAATAAACTTAAATCATGTTTTATCCTATCACATGTGTTGGACGCTCCTGCACGAACTTAATTCTGGCTGTCGTTAATTCTGGGCCTATCTGACGGTAGTCATAAAACGATCGCCAACTCGACACAGTCATTGCTCATGAATTTCAAAATATATTCAAGGATTTTTAAAAATGTACACGAATTTAAAGAGTGTTCATGCATTAAAAAAAGGAATTGTATTAGAAAATTTCGAAACATGTAAAACAGAAATTATGACAGAAAAACCAGAAAAAAAAAACCTCAAGAAAAACCAACGGGAAATTGCAGATACCCAGTGGGAATAGAGAAACCAAAATCAAGAGAAACAAGCAGTTTCAAAACTGGTCAGAAAACATCCGAAGGCATAGAATTATAATAAATGGCCTTGTCTGTTACTGCCCAAGGTGAGCGATTTGTACTATTCTACATTGTGAGCGTAGAATAGAAAATTCCTTGAGGCTATGTTCGGTTCCAAGAGATTATATCCACTAGTGGATCTAATACCTGCAGGGTTTTGATGTCGCCACCCAACCCCCACGTGGAATCATTCCACTAGGGGGATTAATCCCTCTCACCTAATCTCTGTTCGGTTAAACCCACCAGCAAAAACACTTCGAAGTACTCAGTATACAACATCAGAGCAGCACAACAAGAGTAATACAAGTCTTGTTCATTACTGGAAGCAATCAGTTACAATTACAAGACGTAGGAATCAGAAGCATGCTCATTAGAAGCCAACAAAAAAGCCTGTGGTTTGTCAAAAAAAAGCAAAGAAATTACCTTGTATAGAGTTGTAGATCAGTAGATGAAATTACGATCAGCAGATGAAGCTACGATCAATAGATGAATCCTTTTGGAGCTTCTAGCGCCCAGACTACGAGCTGGACAATCGGCGCAGTGAACTGCGCCATCATGACGCCGGAACTGCAGTCGGAAGGCAGGGTCGTACCCGCACAGCCGACGGAGGAAGCGGAGGGATCTCTGGATCCTGGGACCGACGGAGGTCGGAGGGAGAGGGCCGCCGTCCGCCGGATCTGGAAGCCTTGCGTCGTTCGTCGTCGCTGCCGTCAGTTAGGTCCGGGTCGCCGCCGAGCTTGCCGCTGCAACGAGATGCGGTGGCGCCGGTTGGATAGGTGGGAGGGAGGAAGGGGGGAGCACGCCGCCGTAGTCTCATCCGGTAGCACTGCTGCTGCAGTCTCTGGCGCCGCCACCGCACGAGAGAGGTCGGGGGAGAGAGAGCGTGCCGTTTCGCGAGAGACAGAGAGACGGGGTTTGCTTCCACGAGGTGTGACGCGTGGGTCGTTTCCCTGCGATTTCCACGGGATTTGGGAGGGAACTAATCCCGGCCGGGTCTAATCGAAGGCTGTTATCAGCCAGACCGGGATCCGACCCCAGCCGGGGTGAAACCCACGGGGATCGGCGGGGTTTCGACCTGATCCCGGCGGGGGTGGGGTTAACCGAACCTAGCCTGAAGAGGGAAAGGCAGGAACGGTGGTTCGAAAGGAGAGAGAGGGAAGCAAATTAAAGCGGCCCGGCCCTCCACGTCCTAGCTAATTAGGCCGGATTAGGCCGGATTAGGTGGCGGCACTGGGCTAGCCCATAATTTCAATGATTTAAGCTTTCTCAAAAAATACTTTCCAAAAAAAGGTTCACTGGAAATTTCACCGCAAATGATAGTTTTTTTTCACTTACAAGAATGTAAATTTTTTCATTGTTTTATCCATAACCTCTGGCTGTGAAGAATTTCTTCTGGTAAGTGGTAAGGATATTGTAAATTTCCTTTAAATTATTTTTGTTTCATCAGAAAGAAGGAGGAGAAGGAGAAGGAGAAGGAGAAGAAAGTGTTTGAACGGAATGATGTATCGTCTGGGCAGTTGTTTTCAACATCTGGTATCTCCGAAAGCCACGATATATCAATCTTATCTCTGTAGCCGTCGGTCGATTCGAAAGATCTGCCACGGCAGACAGTAGATACTTATCCTGGTCGCACCCCCACGAACGCAGGCATACACCCCCCCCCCCCCCCCCTGCATACGTGCAAAACAGAGCAACGTTCACCAAGCAAGATTCTTCGTGGAGCCACCTCGAGATGGACAATACTGAGCCAAAATGCTATTATTGTATTTATCAATCGCCAGCTCGCAATAATTCTGGAGCCTGCTTTTGACCAGCTCCGTTGATGCTGCTGAAGGTTCTAACATGTGCAAGTTGCGTATTTATGCATATTCAGAAGCAGCTAGTGGCCGGCCGGCCATTCCACCCTGCAAAATTTTGAGAGAATAATTTTTTTAGGAACCATCTAGACGATGCATGCAGTTATTTTATTAATTATTCGCAAAGACCATACAAGGTGATACATCAATAAGTCTGAAGCCACTATCTAGCAACGTGGTTGCTACTCCTATCCCCTTGATGAAGGTATGCCGAATGTCCGGGCCTAATACCAAACAGACATCGCACCAAAGTCTAACATCTAAAGCTGGATGCCCCATCTAAGAGACTACCTGGATTGGATCACACACCGGTCCGGCACACTTTCAGTGAGCACCGCACGCTGCAAGGGCCGTCACCTCCATCTTCCATCGATCCATCCTCAGAGCAGAACTGATGCACCGACCTTGCCAGGCCTCTCTGCCATCGACGCCACCATGACGCCAAACAACTTCCTCGTCCTGCGCGAGTCCATCTCCGCGCACCGGACGCTGATCGAGTCTCCACTGCACCATGCCGCCGAGATCCGCGACCAACAATGTGTAAGCTGAAGCACCGCTCCACCAAATAAGCCTTCCACTGGTCCCTCAGCCCGTGTACGCCTCCACGAATGACGCCCCCAAGAGGGAAACGACACCATAGCACCGCCATCATCTGATCTCCTGATCTAGGGTTTTCCCCGGAGGTAGCATAGAGTGGTCTTGAACTTCTCCATGGCGATGCCTTCAAGAAGGGAACGACGCAAACAGCGCCGCCACCGCCGGCCTTGGCAGCTAGTCGAGAGCAGGTTTTTGCCCAGATCTATTCGAAGAGCCTCCCTCAAGCATCTCGTACACGGACTGCCGCCATCTCTGTCGGGGACTGGACGAAAGGGATCGAGGCCGCTGCCGCCTGATCGGCCATGGCACCACCACGGTGCCTCTGTGCCCGCCAGCCCACCTTCGCCGTCAGAATGCACACCGGAACCGCCGGCCCGCCCAAGCCCATCTGGGCAAGACAAGACCCGCGATCCCGGCCGTCGCCACAGGGGCGCCTCCGCCGCCGCCGCCGTCACGCACGCTGTAGGGATCCCGCCGCTCCTTTCCGCCGGATCTCCGTCGTTCCATGCGCCGCCGCCGCCCGGAGCTATCGCCACCACCGCGCTAGGGATAAGGCGCCGCCGCCGCCATCATAGGCCAGACTTCGCCGGTGAGACCTCAGGTGGTGGCAGGACGAAGGAGACAAGGGGATGAGGCCTAGGGCCAGCGGCGCGATCGCCCCTTGGCAACGCGGGGGTGGGATCAAAACATAGAGCTGTATAACATACATACCACATGCCAAGGGAGAATATATGCTTCTGCTCAAGCCTGTTTGTTACAACTGTTTTTGATCAAAAAATCAGGTAGCATGTAACACCGTCGACAACCCTGACCTGATAACGATTCCGCTGTCGCTGCTGCATGCCAGAATTAAGAATCTGTCTATCATTTGTGCTTTTGCATATAGATTTTTTTTGTAGCATATATTCTTGGCCGTGGGTGTCAGAATCCGCGCCCTGAAGACGGGAGGAGATAGGCTCAAGTTGCGTTGCGTGGCAACTTGATTCGAGAGGGAAGCGTACCGTCTTCTGTTTATGAACCCACTTATCATTCCATTTATGCTCTTTTAGTGGATCTTAGGCTTCCACACCCCATGGAATCTGAGAACTGTTAATTTATACGTTGCTTTGCTCAGTTGTTCAGTTATTTTTGCACAAGCGATTTCAGTATTCTGTGCTCTACAATGACATATGCATAACGGAAGAATAATAGACTAACAAGTGAAGTTGTCTAGAGGAATAATCTGTACTACTACACAATAAGTTTTATTAAATTTTGGGTGGTAGCTAAATATTCCAGTGGATGCATCTCTTATGAAATTTCATTTTCCCATTTTTCTAGAAATAGACTGAATATATCAATTCAAATAAAGAAAATACAGCATACCAACGAAACTGAAATGGACACAATCAACTTAACTCATGGATAAAAACAAAAAGTTACATCGCTATGAAGAGTTACGTTAGTTGTTCACCTCAACATGCGATAATTTAAAATTGCTAAGCACACTATGTGAGGGGGGAAGGGGGTACGGGCGGACTAAGTTGTTATGTTGTCCACAAGAATACTCATAAGAAATCTAGGGTGTTCATCAACCCAACCGGTCCTGATGATGAAAGGGAAAAAACTAGCAATCTCAAGAGCCGCTCCATTCGCCTCCCTTGGACTATTAGGAAAGTCAACCTTCCAATTGCGCCCGAGGTCTCAAAGCAATCCTACAAAAATAACCGTTACTGTGTTCCACATTGTGAATTTCTTTTTGATTTTTTCCTTTTTCTAAATAAGGAAACAAAAACAAAAACTGAACAGAGGACAATCATGGAATAGTCCTTTTCTTGCAGAGGTAATTATTCTCTAATATAGAACCCCACGTTGTTTCCATCATCTCATATCTTCTAATTGTAGTCGTGATATCTCATTCCTATAGCCGCCGATGGATACAAAATAACTAGTCATTTGTCAGGCTGAGCTTTAAGAAGACCAACACTCAAATCCCTAGTTGAATCCCTAAATATTAGGTATTTCATGCTTTTGTCGGGTTTCCAGGCCATGCATCAAGTAGAAAACTGGATCTCTAGTCCGACCCGAATGTTGGTCTTCCGGGCTCAGGCCATTAGGTCGACTTCCATGCCCAGATTTAGTACGAGAGACCCACTGCTGGAGAAGGTGCTCATCGCACCTGGCCACACATTGTACACCGGCATATTGCCCACATGAATTTTACCACAAAAATTACACCCTATACGTGAAAAAACAACAATTTGTTTTCAACCACCTATTACGTACCGAGCAAGAACTACAAATACTCCATCTATCTGCCACGAATTAAAGAGCCGACCGATAGAGCTAACAATCCTAGTGATATGTTGTGCATGACAAGTTCAGGTAGTAGTAAGGATGAGTGATGAGTGTTAACCTTGACCCCCTCGCTAGCTAGTGCTGATAACAATTCCATCATTGCGTTATACAGGGCAGAATCCAGAATCTGCCAATCCTGTGGAATTTTTGCATTTAAATGTGGCATGTGTTCTCGGTCGGCCATTGTTATCACAATCTGGCTAGCGCCCTGGAGAGGGAGGAGATAGGGCCGAAGTAGGGTGCAAATTTGATTTGAAAAGAACACATATCATTATTTTTCTAGGACCAAATTATAGTTCCATTAGTTTGCTTCAAGTGGATCATAGACTTCCACACGCCATGGCATTGGAGGAGCAATGTGTATGTGTTTTGGTGTACGTATGCGGCAGTGTCCGAGACAAAACATATTCCGGTCGGCTTTTCCAAATTTTCTCACGGTAAACAACCGACAACAGAACAAATACACCATGCTAGGTAAGCAACAAAATGTTGCATGCCTGTCACGACAGGGCAGTCGAGAAAATAAGATATCGGTGGAGAAAAAATATGATAGAAAAGGCATAATTGTTCAATTTCAAATTTCACAAAAATTTTAGAACATACAAATCAATATAAATAGCTCACATCAATCATAGTTCTAAAAAATGACATGTCTTCTTCATATACAAATTCGTTGGAAATTCACATAGAACAGTTGAAGGTCATAAAAAACACAAGCACATTTTTCATTCAATTGTATCTTGAATTGCAAAATTCTCTTCCAGATTAGCCCACATTGAAGTTGTAATTTTCCGGTCAAGTGTTATATATGCATTAACTGTTGAATGCAATTTTTTAACGAACCATATTCTATATACAAGAGTTAAAAGCAATATTGCTAGAACAAGGACCATTATTTATAAGATACGGTAAGGATCTATTCGGCATCTCAGTTTCTCACATCAACTTTGTCAAAAATTGGCTTCACCCATCAAATGTGATCGCATACTAACTGAGCTAGATACGCTATAATCCTATCTAAGATATGATACAAACCATTCAACTGACAAATAACAACATTAGCACAGGGTTTTTGAATAATGTACTGGTTTAATTCCTCAAATAAAAATAATTACATGATTTGCTTATGCATAAATACAAAACCTCGGACCATAAATCACAAGGTAATGAAGAAAGATTGCCTTTTAATGTTCCCAGATTGCCAAAATGGAGGGACAATTTAGAATAAATGAGTCGCGGCACACATCCATTGCAATTAAAAAAATGCATTTTTCGGATATATTTTGTTGGTTTAATTTTCAAAGCCATATGCAAAGTCGTGCACTATTTTTCTTAATATTATTCTCTCATCCAAAAATTAAGACATATCCTGGATCGCATGGCTAACACGCACCCACTTTCTAGTGATGGCAACCCAATCTTTGTAACTAACTATTCGTAGATACCGACATGATGCTCTTGAAATAACTACTATATACTTAACTACTTCACGTGTAATAATTAGCTAATTTTCTTTATCTTTGATGTTATGCTCTCTAAATATAATGAACATAGGAGATTTTTAAGGTATACTCAAGACAGTAACAACCCAGCATTACTGCAGCAAATATGTCGGTGGTAGAACCAAGATCATCACGGCAGGAAGAAGTTGGTTAAACCACAACGCTAGTAAAAAGAATAGTTTTTCGCTATTTTGTGGTGTAAATAAGAGTCAACCTCGATGTACATGAACACTTCAAAGCTAATATTACTTGCTTAATTTGGTGTAACAGAAAGCTTGGTTCACTAACCATGGACTATATTTTTCAAAATGACAGAAGGGAAACCTCTTTCGGTATCTGCATATGAAGATGCATATATGTCTCAACTTTAAGTATGAGAGCATACATGTATAGCATGTATGGATGCATACATATTTTTTTCTTTGAATCTTTGAGAGGGAGGAGGTGAGGAAGGATGCCGAGGCGATTCGTGACGCAAAAGGGCCGAAAAGATAGAAAGGTAGATCCTCCACTTCCAGGGGACAAAAATGTTTGTTCCTTTCTCCAATCGTCCCCCTCCTCACTCTTCTCGTGCTGGCCTGCTGCTTCAAAATTCCTCTAGTTTTCCCCTCCACTCGTATGCACATTATCATCCATCTTCTCCGCCCCCCACACAAAGCTGAATCCTCCTCGAGTGCTATAAGTAGCACCTCTTCTCACACCTTCTTCCTCATCCATCTCACCAGCAGCCAGCATCCAAGCATAGTTCAGGTCATAAGCTAAGGTATATATAACAGCTGATTGGTCAAGGAATCAATCGTCGAGCGACATCAATGGCTTCTCTATCGATGAGCGCGGGGTGGACGCCGAAGCAGAACAAGCTGTTCGAGCAGGCGTTGGCGGTGCACGACAGGGACACGCCCGACCGCTGGCACAACATCGCCCGGGCTGTCGGCGGCGGCAAGTCGGCGGACGATGTCAGGCGTTACTACGAGCTGCTCGTCCACGACATCGCCCGTATCGAGGCCGGCAAGGTGCCCTTCCCCGCCTACCGTCCCCCATGTCCTGGACCCGGCCACAACGTCAGCTACGAGGCCGACAGGTACGACCGCCGTCACTGTGTTTCTTATCAGTTATGCATGGGCTTAAGCTGGACTTAAGCTGGTAATATTTTTTTTGCGAGGGACTTAAGCTGGTAATTTATGTGATCAGGTTGAAGCACTTGAAGATCTAGGCGGTAATCGGGTAATGGGCGAGGGATGATACACACTGCACAGATGGACTGAACGAAGAAGCATGCGCGTGCATGGGGGTACCTTGTAATACTCATAAGCGTGTGCATGGTGTCCATGACTCCATGTCAATGTATACATGCACGACTAGCGGGCAGAAAAGTCGGCCGGTTATGCAGATGCATGCATGTTCATAATACTCCAGTGGCTAGTGGTCTATAAGTATGTACGTGAGATCGACTTGTCTCCTTACTCCCATGGGTTTAACTTATCTCGTGTGTATTCTAATGTACAATATTAATATTATCCTTATATTATTGTCTGCACATGTAACCATGCTCTATGTCCATATCAATTTGTGCGACATTTTTGCTTAATAATATGGCTATATGCATCATTCATGCAGAGGCCGGGGTATTCCTCCTTTAAAAAAAAGACCATATCAATGGAGAGATAAATTGATGTTAATGCCAAATATGTTACACACACACATACTAGTAATACAAAGACAAAACAAATGCGCTGTGTTTCACGCTTTAATCACATATTTTTTTGGGGGAGGAGCATTTACGACTTAGCATCTCGTTGAGGTGCCACAGTAGAGGCAGTGGAGATCATGAGTATATATGTTAAAATAATATTATGTGACTAAGGACGGAGAACATGCACCCATTGATCAAATGGCAGAGCAGAACCGGGAATAAATCACAGTACTATAAAGCATCCATATCATGCTAGGGTTGCTAGCTCTCCTCGCATGGGTTCATTGTTGTTGTTGATAGTGGAGCTCCCACAGATACTGGGACACCAGGTCTGGGCCATGGGCTGCCTCCTCCCCTTCCACCCACTGAAATCAATGGTTCCTCTTCCACTCAGTGGAACCGCTCCAACATCCCCTTTGATGATGGTGGAGGCGCTTCATGTTGTTGTGCTTGGATCACGCTAGGCAACTGTTTGTTGCTTCTCAAGTGCAAGGGTTTCCAGAGGTAAGCTCCCCTCTAGTTGAGAACTGTTGTAGGAATAACTAATTTACCTGGGTCCCACCTGGTTCTATGTGGCAAAATGGTCAAGACGACAACAAGTCAACAAAATTAAAAAACAAGCCCTTCATGGTCAACAAGTCAGAGGAAAATAAAAAGTAAAAAACAAGGGCGACTGGAATAAAAGAACAGCTAAAGGGCCCAAGTGAAGAATTGTCCTAGACAGCCAAAGCGCATTAGGGTAGCTAGAGGGATGGCTCACCATGGACTATAAACACTCCAATATTAGTCTTCATAGATTAGGGCAACTCCAACGGGAGTCACTAAATCACGCACAACTGTTTGGACGGGAGGACATTTTCTACCATTCAACAGCGGTCACTAAAATTGTTTGGACTAGTCTTGATATTCGAAATCCTGCAAACCGACAACATTGGGACCGGTTCAAACAATTTTACAATGTTCATGGACCTGCTAAACAATGAGATCTAGAGACATTCTCAGAGGTGATGGCAGCTAGTGTGATCATGCACAACATGATCGTGGAGGATAAGAGCTGTGGAGTTCTCCATGGTCTGGATTTAAAAAAAGTGGGTGATCCTATTCAGCTTCTAGAGCAGAATCCGACTACATTTGAGGATTTTCTCCAAATGCATCATCAAATTCGCAATCAAGGAACTCATGTGAAGCTTGAGAATGATCTGGTTGAGCATCTTTGCGGGTTTTGCATGGACAATTAGAACACGTGTCTGACAAAGTTGAATGTTAACTTTTTCATTTCAAAACTTTATATTTGGGTTGTAATACTCCCTCCTATCCATATTAATTGTCACCGATTTAGTACAACTACTAAATCAACGACAATTAATATGGATCGGAGAGAGTATTTTTATTTGAAATATTGTTGCATTGGAATATTCCTCTTTCAGTTGCTTACGATTTGTGCTGTTTATATTTGATTATTTTGAGTACTCCGGGTATGGGAAAAAAAAAACTAGGAGCGGACATTTGGTGCATACGGTTGGATGGCCTCCACACATTTGGCGAGGTCCATTTTGATGATCCGCGTTGGAGTTGCCCTTACAAAACTTGACCTATATATCCTTCCCCACATATCACTCTCATGAGTAGCCTTGGTAAATTATCAAGGACCTCTACTATATAAAGTCCCCATGGGCATGTAACTCACTCAATTCACTTGAGTAGCTCATTCACTCTCACTTGAGTAACTCAAGGGGAGGTGGCTAGAGCTCTGGGAGGGAGATTTAGTTTCGACCCAAGGAGTTCTTCTCACTCATCTGACGAGGGTGAGCATCATCTGGTATATATCTGCAAAAGGCCGTGATATGCCGATATCTTATCCCTGTACCCGGCCAGATCTCATCGGCCACGGCAGGCAGGAGATGCTCACCCTCGTTTCAACCAGTGGCGCTAGCAAGCTAGCAGAATCGCCAGGCTGCAATAGTGCTGGAGCCAGCCTTTGACCAGCTTGGCTGCTGCAACTGCCCAAGGTTCTAACGTGTGCAAGTTGCATAACATGCATATGCAGCTAGCTAGTGGCCGGCCATTCCTCCCTGCAACTTCTTGGCTTGGCCAGCCGACAGAACCAACAAGGGCTTTTGCCTAGTTACAAGTTGAACGCGGATTCAGCACGACGATGTGTCGCCGTTGACAGCGACTTGAATACCTGATCACCGGTGATGATAACGATTCCGTTCCTATCGCAGCTATGTGCAAAAGTTGAGAATCAGCCAATCCTATCGGCTTTCCGCGCATAGACGTGCGATATGTTCGTGCCCGTGGCTGACAGAATCTAGGTTGCGCCCTTGACACTGGAGGAGAGCAGGACATAGGCCCAAGTTTACTTTCAAGAACCAACTTATTGTTTCCATTATGCTCTTCAACTGGATCTTTGGCTTATGGTATCGGCGTACTATTTATGTGTTTTTGTAATTTGATTTGAGAGGGAAGAGTAGGACCAGAACTTTTGGTCTATGGGTGTATATACATCCTATATGAAAAAATTAGTAATTAAGTAAAATGTTACAACATATATTTTTAATAAACTTGAACTTCCATTGTACTTGTGAAAAAAAATCCCCCCCTCCCCGTCCCCCTTGACTTCTTTCAAGAAAACAAAATTTTGGCCAAAATAGTGTGAATAATGACCTATAATAGCAATAAATCTTGTTTTTTTCCTTGTAGTCAGTACCGGTTTTCTATTCGTGAAATTTATATGCTAGTGCAAAAGGAAGTCAAGTTTATTCTAAAAAATTCTAAACTTTTTTGACTTTTTTCCAAAAAAAAATCCCCAAATCAGGTGTATACACCCATGAACCAATTTCTCGGGAAGAGTATCACTTCTTTTTATAAACAAAGTTATCATTCCATCTATGCTTTTCAAATGGACCTTAGACTTCCCCACCCCATGGTAAAAAAAAAAACTATTTATGTGTTTCGGTAATATAATTTGAGAAGGAGGCTTATCACTTCTTTTAATGTACCAACTTAACATTCCATTTATGCGCTTCGAGTGGATCTTAGACTTCCACATCCCATGGTATGAGAACTGTTTATGTATTTCGGTATACGTGTGTGACCTTGTTAAATGAAAATTCGGGTGGTGGAAAAATTATCAAGCGCATGCATTTCTTAGAAACGAACAACCATTTAGCATTTTTTTCGTTTTTCACAGTAGACCTATCTTAAAACTTAAATAGGAAACATATCAACAAAATTAAGAATTACACGATCAACCGAGCTCACTGATTTAAAAATACAATTGTATTTTCTAAAAGAGTTGTATGAGTCGTTCGACCCAACGAGCTAAAATGTGAGAATGAAGTGTGAGGCCCAACCAAACTTATCCTAACTAAGATCATTTTAGCTCGGTGAACTGGGTTGGTCCTATGTCTGTGAAATTTCAGATGTGCCCTCCACACTGACGATTCTTTATCCATGCTTCGAATCATATTATGTTGAAACAAAAAATAGATATCTAACAAGCTGTTCTGTTCGCGGACAATGAGTATAGTTAACCTTCACAATTGTGCATGTTGTCTTAAGCAAGCCGAAAAAATAGCCATCACGGTGTTTCATATTAACCTGGGCCTGAACATGTATACCTTTTTACTAAATTGGATTAACCCCGGATGAAACTAGTAAGAGCTAGGCCATACGCTTTTCGATGCTTTTAATAACCACTACTCCATAGCACACCTCTGCTGACCGATCACTACTTCCAAGCACAGAAAACCCGTCGGTAGTACCACTTACGGGTTACGGCCCATTCATAGAGGACTATTATGGCGTAGAACCAACTAATGAAAATCACTCTTCCATGTTCAAACGGTTCAACATCGTTGCCTTGGCCATCATCGCAGCACACAACATGTGAAAGAAGGAAACTAGGATGAGAAAGCCGCATATACATTGAGTTTTACCTCGTTGGGCTCCGGCTTACTCAATTTTGCTTATAAAGCTCGTCATGTTGGCCTTCTCAAAAAGAAGAAGAAAAAACATTATTGCAGAGCGTTATCTTTCCGGAAGCTGATATGCCTATATATGAAAATTTCCTCTAGATATTCTCTATTTACCAAATAATAAAAAGATAAGAAAGCTAAACAGTGGACATGGAATAGAATTTCTCTGGCCTAAGTAATTGTTCCCATGACATAGTAATATCTCCATGTTGTTTTCAGCATCTGTTATCTCCAAAAGGTCGTCCGATGGATACAAAAGATCTCCTGCCACGGCAGGAGATGCTCATCGCACCCCCTCGCAAAGCCAGCATCCAGGTTGCACGGCGTGTGGCCGGCCACCCACTAGCATCTCGATCCTCGCACAGATTTCACCATAGAATTTACGCTAAAAAAGCTACATTCTTCAAGCATCTACTACTACTACAGCACGTACCGCCAAATCCACTAGCTATATCTATCTAGTTGCTGAGAACCAAAAAGTTGAGCTACTTTTGGGCAACGGATTCTTCAGAAGTTCGTTTGTGTGAAGATGTTCTCTTCAGAAGTTTTAGTGTCTAATGCCCGATCGAGCCGGCAGCAGAATCATCTGCATGCAATTATTGTGGAGCCTTTTGACCAGCTTCTCTTCCCGTCTAAAGATCTAACACGCGTGCAAGTTGGACGCAGGACATATACTTCTGCTAGCTTTGCCGATAAAATTAGCCTAGCTTATATGGTTAGTTGATGAGTGACAAATTAATTCAGTTCAGGTAACACTAATATGATATATCGTTGTCGAGTGTCGACCGTGACATGATCATTGGTGCTCATAAGTGATAATGATTCCATCGAGCACTGGAGCTGCCAATCCAAATTCAGAATCTGTCAATCCTATAGGATAGCTTTTGCATATGTTCTTGGTTGTGTCTGTCAGAATCTAGTGCCAAGGAGATTGGAGGGGGGCAAGCATGCAGGAGGACAAGAGATAGGGCCAAGTTGGGTGATAATTTTGATTTAAGACTGAAAATTCCTTTTTAAGAACCATACTTAGTACTCTTTGAGTGGATCTTAGACTTCCACACTGCATGGAGTATTTTAGTACACCTGTCCTCGGTTCACTTGTTCTATAAAAGTGGTTTTGCGAAGGTTCTAGATCATTTTCTTTTATTTCCTTTTGTTTTTATCTCCTTTTCTTTTCCTTTCTCTTTAAGTTTTTGTTTATTTTCCTTTTTTCTTTCCAAATTCACAATCATATTACAAAATCTGGGAACATTTTTTTTCAAATTGGTGAACATTATTAGAAATTCAAACAATTTTTCAAATCGGTATTTTTTTTGAAATTCAATCTTTCTTCATCAAATTCAAAGACTTCAACAAAATAATTTTTCATCAATTCCAAAAAATGAGCATGAATTTTTTAACTTTTTCGTCATATTAAAAAATGTTTGTCCAATTCAAAGCATGTTATAGAATTCATTTTTTTCATAAATTTCAAAAGCAATCATTGAATTTAGAATTTGATCACCAATTTCAAAAAAAGTTCTTTAAGTTTAATATTAGTTCCTCAAATACAAAAATGTCCATCGAAATGCAAAAATGATGAGTTTTTATAATTGTGAATATTGTTTTGAATTTTGAACATTTCTTGCATTAGTGAACATTTTTTGAAATTCTAAACTTTTTTCAAATCCCAAACTTTCTTAAACAAGCAAAAAATAAAAAATCAAAACAATGTGCATGAGTGTTCACACGTAATATACATGTGTATGAGTGTTCACAAAAAAAATAAAAAAAAATTCATGGTATTGAAAATTGTATTTTCAGAATTAGCTCCCTGGTGCTCGGTCACCGTTGGCATTTCCGATCAGTTATTGCCATATTCTTCTTGTTTCAGGCTTAAAAGATGTGTCAATGGCGATTGTGGCCCAAAAATGACCAATCTCACCCATCCCAAAGAGCCCTCGTTCCAAATATAATTTTCTAGACCCAGATCCTACACCCCCGCCCCCCTCCTCTATTCCGAGGTGGTTGTCCTCCCTTTCCAATCGACCTAGCCACCCTCCTTCCTTACTCCTACCAATCCAGCCTCCTGCCTCCGTTGCTTCTCCTGATTCTTCCTCACCCAATCCGGCCACCCCGTCCTTCAACGGATCCATCTCATCACCTTACTCTACCGTCGCTGGCCTCTCTCCTCTCTCTTTGGCCACCATCCCTTATCCACCGTCATCGCCATCCTGTCATCTCCAATGGGGCCGCGGGGGATTCGGCTTGTTCTACTCGTCGACCTCTAGGTCCCCCCCCCCCCCCCTAACACAGTCATAATTACCGGCACCTCCGCTTCCCGGAGCTCGATCTCTCAGGTTCTCCTTGGCAGCGGTGCTGCTTCCCGGAGGCCATCTGCCTTCTACGACTCCGCTGCCCATTTGGTGTGGGTTTTAGGCCCGTTTGCATTTATTTTTTCTGCCTAGTGATAGTTCATTTTTTATTTTTTATTTTGGCGTAGATGTGATTTTTGCCAAGCTTACAAACGAGACCCCTGCAATCCAACCGGATCGAAGATACCGCCAATATCATTGCTATCAGTACCTTTCTGATTGGTCGCGACTTCCGACCGTACTTGCTCATCAGAGGGTTCCCCGCATGCATGCACGAAGCACGCGATCGTGTCCTATAAATACACGGTCGACCCAGCTCACTGAAACCATCCCATAATAACCAACGAGACCTAGCTAGCTAGCCATACATCAATGTCGTCGGCGGCCGGCTCCAAGGGTTCAGCGACGACGGCGTGGACGCAGCAGCAGAACAAGCAGTTTGAGTGCGCGCTGGCGGTGTACGACCGGGACACGCCGCACCGGTGGCACGACGTGGCCCGCTACATGGGCGGCGCCAAGTCCGCCGACGAGGTGCGCCGCCACTTCGAACGCCTCGTCCACGACGTCGGGCAGATCGAGTCATCCGGGCGCTACGCCGGCTAGGTCGCCATCTTCGCCCAATCCGCCGCTGCCTTGGTCGCCGTCGACGCGAGGTACGAATGATGCGGGGACATGATTACGTGAGTGTGCGTGTATGGATGCACGTGGCCCGACGTGCCGGCGTGCGTGCGTGCATGTTGCATTGCATGGACATGCATGCTGCGTCGGTGGCCGGCCGGCCGGCTTGGCTTGCCGGTGCGTGCATGCATGCCACTGTGCCACATGAGATCTAATCCTGATTGTGATATACACATGGGTCAGACAGATAGTGATAAGCTTTAATATTGGCCGTTCGAAATGTACAGCACCGGCTCCTCTGTTCGATCGAACTATGGTTAACCGATGTGTGCCATTGTCATGTGTATGGCTGTTGACGTGCTTGCATCAATGTACTAGTATATGCTACTTACATTGATTACTGAAATAACACTGACGCCGGGCCCCCTGTTTCTGTCTGTCTGCACTCTGCAGATCGATCTATCTTGATGATTCTACTTACAAGACTAAGTAAACAATGTATATGTAGCTGCATGTTGATCCATCGGCCAACGCTGTAGGCTTGCTGTAGAATCACTATGTTGGATCCTTGAAATGCGTGATGTTAGCGGCTATGAATTCATATTATAGCTATACTACATGTATGTGGATGCAAATTCGTGTAATAGTTATAAAATTATGTCACGAGATACGTGTATACTAGGATGTGTGTGTACAAAACACATTGATGGTTACTTGTGTATACATCGATCACCAAGTTGCCTGTAAATATTCAAATTTAATTGCTACTTGCGTGAGCATCTCCTCTTAAAGAAATAAAAAAAGGGTAAACCGAATCAGGCTCATCGACCACATGGGTCAATTTGCTCCGGGGATCGAGGCTTTCGATCCACGGTAGTTGCGAAATGGAATCCCTATAAATTTCTCTATATGTGGTAAAATTTGGATTCAGTTTCGAAAGTATCTTTTGTGCATATAGCTACATGATAATCAGACCCTTGCTAGGTACCCAGCGAGACCCTGCAACTCATATACTCCCTCCATCCCAAAATAAGTGACTCAACTTTGTACTAACTTTGCACTAGAGTTAGTACAAAGTTGAGTCACTTATTTTGGGACGGAGGGAGTATAATATAAGCAAAAAACTGAAGGGTACATCCGAACATATATTGAAGTTAGGTACAAAAGAAGACACAAGAGACTGGACATGGAGTATCTACACCCGAGCTCAAATGCTCCCTCGTGAACAGTAAAATCGAAAAAAAAATTCAAAAAATTCGGAATTTTTTTGTGGCGAACTTTGGCAAATGTTTTGTATGTTGGAAAAAATTCAGCACGAAACGACATTCGTGGAAGGCGTGGCAAAAAAAAAAAATCGATGTTCCAAAAATGCTAGTTTTGGAAACATTTTGGAGTGCTGAATTTTTTTGCCACGCCTTGCACGAATGTGTTTTGTACTGAAATTTTTCATGCATACAAAACATTTGTCAAAGTTTATCACAAAAAAGTTAGAATTTTTGAATATTTTTACTATTTTTTTTTCTGATTTTACTATTCATGCAGGAGCATTTGAGCTCGAGTAGAATAGGACTTTCGCAAGAGACTGCCATATTATACATCATCCCATTTACTCTATTTTCTATACTAGATAGTTACCTATGCGTTGCAATTGGGACATAAATATTTTATTAGGTTAACCAGTGATTTACCTGCCCATATCAATATGATTGCATACGGTATGTTGGACAAAGGACGAATGGTTGACAGAACCTTATGTTTCTTTAAGCAGGAAGATATTTCTTACTCCCTCCTTCCATCTATATAGGGCGTAATGCATTTTTCGAGGTTAACTTTGACCAAATGTTAGAGCAATAATATATGACATGCAACTTACACAAAGCATACTGTCAAATTCGTATGTGAAAGGAGCTCCTGATGATATAATTTTCACATTATACATCTAATGTACTATTAATCTTGTCAATAGTCAAAGGCAGTCTTGAAAAACACACTAGGCCCTATATAGATGGAAGGAGGGAGTAGAAAGTTAGTTCAACCAAGAGAACTACAACATTGGGCAGGCCAAGGCCCTCCTTGATCTCCATTACACTTCTCCCTGCATCTAACCATCTTTGGCAATCTATCGCGAGTTGCTGCTATATTTTTTCAGAAATATGTTTGATTCAACTCTGGTGAAAAAGAATACAAATCTGAGAGAAATATAGCAGCAGCCTGCAATAGATTGAATCAACTGGTGATTATGTATTTATACATACAATATCCCAAATGTGACTGAAAGTTAATGCATGCAGAATCACCCTTTGTTACATAATACTTAAGGTGAATTTATTTTGTATCTAGCTCTATCACTACTAATCTAAATATGTCTATTTTGAACAGTTAACTGAAAACACATATACATGGATGTTTTTAGCATGTTTGTCTGACTTAATTTGTAGGATTTTTTTGCTAGTATAATTCCTGATGATATTGTTGGAAAATAAGCACATGACTATACTAGTTTTGAAGTTCTTTTTTGGTGCGTATCTACTAGATTTGAACTTAACTGAGCTTCACATTTCTTTTAATAGCCAGCAATTTGTATGAATTTCTTATACATCATTGCATAGCCTCCAACCATCAATCACAAGGTAATGTATACAATCATAGTAAGCTAAGGGAGGGAGTGTAACTATTGTAATGCTATATATGCCCGTTTAGTCTTAGTTCTAATAAATACACATGTATGTAGGTGTCCAGTTAACATCAATGCCGCACACTCAATGCAAAAACAAGACGAGCTTATTTACATTCACATGATCTCACTTAAAAGTCACCGCTTGTGCTCAAAACACAAACCAACTAGTTCTTCCCCATCATATTTCCTTTCTCCTATCTATATTTTGAGCTTAGTATCAAAGGAAAGGTTGCCCTTTAACGGTCCTGAATCATCTAAAGGAAAGGACAATTTAGCACTGATGAGCCGCGGCGTGAAAAATTCTGGTCAGTTAATACAGGAATCTAACATAAACAATTCTTCTGGAATCAATGTTTAATGTCATAGGAAGAATCATGCACAAAGAAGTGGGAGCTTGATTTTGAGATATGATTCTTCCATCCAAAAAGCAAGATATATCCTGGTTTGCATGGCCAACACGCATCTGAATTTTGGTGATGGAATCCAATCTTTGCAACTAGCTATTTGTAAATAGCGACTAGATGCTCTTAACTATATAGCTAGCTCCTTGACAACGAAATAAGTGATTAATTTTCTTTATACTCGATGCTATCATCTGTGAATATTACAAATAATGGGAACTTAGTTTTTTTTAAGAACTGAAACTTTTAAGATACACTCAAAAGAGTAACAACCCAACACAACCCCAGAAAATATGTTGGTGGTAAAACCATGATCATCATGCATGCAAGGAGTTAGTTGAACCAAAATTCTAGTAATTTTTTTCTCGATATTTTGTGGTGTAAATAAGAAGTCAAGGCACTCGACATGCACGCTATAGAACTTGCATAAATTGGTGTAACAAATAGTTTGATTCTTTTCTTCAACAGAGAAGAGAAAAAAATGATAGAAGAGAACCCTATTTCGGCCTCTCCATATTGCATATGAATATGCACATGTCTTCACTTAAAACTATGAGAACGTATATGCATGTATATAGACACATATATTTACATTTTTACTTTGAATCTTTGAGCAGGAGGAGATCGAGGAAGGATGCCAAGCCGATTCGTGACGGGACCGAAGAGATAGAAAGGTAGATCCCCCACTTCCAAGGGACGGAAATTTTTGTTCCTTCTCCAGCTGATCTCCCCTCCTCACTCCTCTCGTGGTGGCCGGCTGCTTCAAGTATTGCTCTTTGTCATTTTTAACCTCCGCCCGTATGCACATTATTCTCCATCTTCTCCGCCCCCACAGAGCTGAATCCTTCCTCCAAATTGTCTAGTAGCTGGCCGGCTATAAGTAGCACCCCTTCTCACACCTCTTCCTCATCCATCTCAGAAGCAGCCTGTGCAACCAACGAGTTCACGGGGCCAACATCATAAGCCCAGAGGGAGCAATGGCGTCGCTGTCAATGAGCGCGGCCGGGAGGGCTGGGTGGACGCCGCAGCAGAACAAGCTGTTCGAGCAGGCACTGGCAGTGCACGACCGGGACACGCCCAACCGCTGGCACAACGTCGCTCGTGCCGTTGGTGGCGGCAAGTCGGCCGACGATGTGAAACGCTACTACGAGCTGCTCGTCCACGACATCGCCCGCATCGAGGCCGGCAAGGTGGCCTTCCCCGCCTACCGTTCCCCGTGCCCAGGCCCCGGCCACAACGCCGGCTACGAGGCCGACAGGTACGACCGGCGTTACCGTGTTTCTTATATCAAATTATGTGTGGACTTAAAAGCTGGGGTGAATCTTGTAATTTTGATGATTAGGTTGAAGCACTTGAAGATCTAGGCGGCCATGGACAATGAATGATACACACTACATAGATGGATGGAACTGGAAGCATGTGCATGTGCATGAGATAAGTCTCGTGCATGGTGTCCATGTCAACGTACGCATGCAAGGCTATGCAGATGCATGCATGTTCATATTACTTCAGTAGCAAGTGGTCTATGGCGGGATCGACCTGTCTCCTTCCTCCATGGATTTAACTTATCTCGTATTTTGTATTCTAATGTACTATATTTATATCGTCTGCACATGTAACCATATGTCCATACCAATCAAAAGAGAAAAGAAATTGATGATAATGCAGATATGTTATACACACATACTACTAAAAACAAATCTAAACAAATACAGTGCGTTTCAGGCTTCATGGATTCCTTTTGTTATATCATCGTGGTGATACGGCAGAGGTGGCGGAGATCACGAATATGCAAGGGCGGAGTTGGGCCCCAGGCAACCAGGGCCAAGCATAGCATTTTTTCTTTCTTCCTATTAACCACCACCATTCCTTGCACAAAAAAGAAAAAAAAAAACTACCAACATTTCTATATTGGCCCGGGGTTAAGCCCACACAACACAACCCAACCCAAGCTCCCTTCTTAACGCACGCACATTCCCATGACCCAAACCATGACCTAAAATGGAACTTGGAAACTCATTTCTCCCTTGTATGTCTAGACCAGATGGTCGAGACACTTTTGGGCCTGCAAAGCTATCCCTCGATTGTCCGAGGAACGGACCGGACTTTCAAAATCCCCCCACTATGTCACCAAATCGAGTGAAGGAACATGGTAGTCCGGATAATCCTCACGGACCACGTCTCCCCACGATGCATGTCTCTCCACTCATCTCTTTCTCCTCTTAGTTGATGTCCAGCTCACTGATAGTTACATCCCACGTTTCAAAAAATGAGGGATACCGTTGGAGGGCCTCAGCCTGGTCAGCTATTCGCGGACAGGCCTATGGACATTTGAGGGTCTCCGTTCAAGGGATAGCGGTGAAGATATCCTAACACTATGAGCATTTATGAGGAAATCTTTTACTGGTAGCTACTCGGTTAGTCGGCGAGTAGGGATTAATAAGCTAATAGGTAAGTTAATCAATTAATCAACAAGGTAACTGACTACTTTTGAAGATGTATTTAATACTAATTTAAACATAAATAATTGTAAACATATTGAAGAATCTAAGTCACGTAATTTATTCCATAGATTGAAGTGATTTTTCCCTAGTAGTCTCCACTAAATTAGAGTTCACTTTAGCACTTTGTATTAATATCCTTCTAAATTTTATAATTGTTAAAATTTAACTCATACTGCAAAATGGGGTTAATGTTAAATGTCTAGTATAAATATGTTATCATCAATCATTTTGACTCTTTTTGACCGAACTAGCCTATGATATGTAGCTAGTGGTTATAAACTGGAAAAATCTGCATGATAAGGCACATTGATTTTTCACCATCGTGTATCTAGCCATTCGATGTGCTTGCTACCAATTTAGGTATAACTAAAAAAGGGTATTCAAGCTATTGATATTACGAACCGTTCGAATTCCACATACCTAATGATTGAAGGAGCCCCAAAATATAAGGTGGTCATGTATAATTATGAAAGTTAGAATGGCGGTTATCAAAAAATGAGAATGATGATTAGCACCAATTAAGAACAGCGAGTAGTACCAAACGATTCAACACATTTTTAAAGTTTTTTTTACAGGAAGCTACAAAAGCAATCTCAGCTAACAAAAAATGCATAACACATATCTTATCTCACATGGTGTTGATCATACGTGATGCATTAAAAGACACTCAATTGAGAACCAATTAAACTATGGATCAACTTGCTTATGCTTATATGTTGGAGCACTATCATGATTGTTATCTCATATAGTTTCATTGTATGTCGATACTGTTAAAACCTATATAAATATTGTGTATGTGTAGCCAGAAGAAAAAAATACAGAAACCCTAGTAGCGGCGCGGGATAAGGGCCTAGCAGCAGCGCGGGGCCTCCGCTGCAACTACACATGGTTAGTAGTAGTGCTGGGTCTGGGGCCGTGCTACATCCAGTTAGCAGTAGTGTGCAGTTGGCCCGCGTTACTACTACCAGAAGTAGCAGTAGTACGGGTTTGTACACTGCGCAACTACTAAAAATTAGTAGTAGCGCGCTAGTAGTAGGATGGCCCCCCGCGCTACTGCTAGGGCTTTACCCCACGCTGCTACTAGGGTTTTCCCTAATAGTGTCCGGCCACAACATCCGCGATGCATGGATGGCTCTGACTGCCGGGGGGGGGGGGGGGTGTCACCACGTTAGCTTACAGCTTTCGGTTTTTTTTTCCAGAGCAATACAACAACAATGATTCCACCCATTACCCCTCTCCAATCTTCTTGCTGGAAGTGCATACATCACAAAAGAAGATAATTTGTTGGGCCAAGCTTGGTTGTATACTAGCATGGATCCTATATATAAAACTAAGCCAAACGGGTTCAAAATATTGTGATAAAATTTACGGGTGCCTCATGAATTCAAGATCTACATCACACTACATCCAATCGCAACTCACTGCAATGCGAGCTCTCTCAGTCATCGATGACATATCATCCGAGAAACGACAAACAGTTTTGTGGTGCTTATGTGCAAGTGGTGAATACGAACGAAAGTATTGTGGGAGTCGGAAGCCATGTAAGTTTGGCTTGGTCCACTTTGATCATCATCTGCGTCCTAGCCAAAAAGAAGTAGAATGATGAGGAGGGAGAATTGGGAGAAAGGTATGGCCCTTCTTAACAGGGTGGTGAGCACAATGTCGGCCTTGTGGGGAGGGTTCCTCTCCAAGAAAGACGTGGAATGAAAAAAAGGACATCAAGGAGGAGTAGAGGAGGGAAGATACAAACTCTACTTGATGTCCATAGGGAGGAGATGGACTTGGAGAAGGATATGCTAAGGGAGAGGTTGCTACTTGAGAGGGAGAGGGTGGAGATCAAGAAGATGAAGATGTGGGAGCAAATTGAGTTTGAAAAAGAACAAGCCAAAGGAGCACACCAAGATTGAGAGAGGGGGGGGGGGGTTGATCACTGAAGCAAAGAAAGTGATAACTGAGACCGAGAAAGTTGTGCTCATGAGCATCACTGAGGATTCAAGGAGTGTGTTAGCCAATATTGGCCTCATCAATACATATGCCGAAGTGCACGCACTAAAAAAGTATGATTCATTTGATTTATTGGCTACATTTGAATTGTTAAATTTGTCGAGGGTCATATTTGAATTGTTGAGTTATTTGACTTGTTGATGTCGAATTATTTGCGCTCATTTTTTGTTGTTGAATGCATGGAATATGGTAAAAATATTCATGTTTATAGGGCGTGAAGATTCATATTTATATAGCAACTTGCAAGAGAATTTCCTGTTAAAGAGGGGAAGGGGGAAGAGAACCGAATCATATTGCTCACATCTGTCCATTTGCACTAGGTATAAAGGCTTTTGACCCACAACAAGTAGTGGGAATATCTAAACATTTATGCGTATATGATTACATGCTAAAATTTTCACTTTAGTTCCCCAAATATATGTTATCATTTATTGATCCAGCTACAGAGCTGAATCCATCTGACCATATATGGGTTAAAAGAAGTACAAAAGAATCCTGTCTGGAAGCAAAAATACAAATAACCCCTGTAAAATAGAAATACTCCCTTATTTCTGAAATGTAAGGCTCACTTGACTTCCTCAGACTCCGATGCCTAACTTTGACCGCAAATATATAATAAATTATATGGGTTAAGCATATATGAATGGTATGATCGTATTTATCTTACAAAATACTTTTGTGTCGAGAGCCTTGGCTCAGTGGTTAGGCATGCGGTTGTGCAGCCTAAAGACCCAAGTTCAATTCCTAGAATTAATAGGTGATGCACATGTTTTTTTCCATTTATTGAGGATCAAGCTTGGTGTGTGATGTAACCATTCATCAAAAAATATCTTGATACTCATTAAAAAAATTCTGAAGACCATGTTTATCTTGGTACTCACACTAAAATGGTTGTATGCATCCCTAGTTGGTGTAGAGGTCGGGAAGTGAAAATCTCTCCCATTTTTGGATTTGGCATCAACCAAACTTGTCTTGCATGCAGCATCATACAGAGATTGCATCTGAGCCTCGGCGTCGTCCACACCACCCCCCCCCCCCTCGGCGCGGTGCTCGGCGGAGGCTCACGACGGCTGTGTCCTCCCGTGCGTCGAGCGGGTATAGTTTGATGGCGGCGGGACATGGCTGGTGGTGGCGGCGGCGACATCCGGCCTGGATCTCGAGGCAGCGGCCCTGGAAGGTGGTGGCAGGTGAAGCTCGGGCTTCCTGCGGCAGTATGGCATGGTGCTGTCCTTGTCCAAGGCGGATCAGCACAGGCGATCTGGTGGCTTCGGCTCCGGATTGGGTCGAATCAGAGGCGTTGATGAGACACGGGATTCCTCTTGGTGGCTCTTGCGGTTTGGCGAGGAGGGGTGGCGGCCCTCCTCCAAGGCCCTAGTGGTGGCACACACACAGGCAGTGGCCGGTGTGCCAGGGCTCCCACGGTGAAACTGCTGATGTGGATGGTCGCCGGATCTGGGCGGCTAGATCTGGGTCTTTGAAGGCGGTCTGGGCATACACAGGTTGTTGGGTGGATGTATTGGGACTAATCCAGGTGAAAACCTGGTCTTCGGCCAGTTGCCAGAGCCGGTGATGGTGAAATCCCTTGGCGTCGTTTCCTTCATGAAGGCATCATCAAGGTGAAGCTCCCAACTTCTCCCGCTACCTCCGGGGGAAACCCTTGATCTATTGATCGGATGATGGCGGCACTCTTGTATCGTTCCCTCATTGGGGGGCGTCATTCTTGGAGGTGTGCATTGGCTAGAGGGGCTAGTGGACGGTTTTGCGTTGGAGCGGCGTTTCATGTCACGCATCGATGATGTGGAGTGTCGGCATCGTGGTGCGGGAGGGTCTCGGCGACAGATGTATGATGATGGACGTGCGTAGGGAGGTGGCGTTGTCTGGCGCCGTGTGGCATTGATGTCAGGCCTGACAAGGTCAATGCGTCAGTGCCTGCTTTGAAGATGGATCGGTGGAAGACGTCGGCGCCGGCCTCTGAGAGTGTGCTGGACCAGCGTGTGCCCCAAACCCGGTAGCGGCTAGGATGGGGCCTCCGGCTTTACATGTTAGGCTTTGGTGCGAGGTCTGTATGGTATTCGGCTCCGACAATCGGCACCCCTTCATCAAGTGGATAGAAGTAGCGACAGATGTTCCCAAGATGGTGGCTTTAGAATTGTTGATGTATTACTTTGTAAGGTCTTTGTGAATAATTAATAAAATGACTGCATGCATCGCCCAGATGCAGAGGCCGAGGGCCATCCTCCTCTTCAAAATAAAATGTCATGTCTTTACACTAATTTTATGAACATACTATAAATGTAAATCATAGACTGAAAAATGTCAAAACTTAAGTGTGCCGTATATTTTTGGAAGGACGAAGACCCACATAATAAAAAATATATGTAATGTCTCATTATAATGTTTTCGCCCATTTACATAGATTTCTTATATGTAATCACCTAGTTTGATTCTGTACAATCATGTATAGCAACAAGTAGCATGTTGCTGTTGTTTTGTAATTTGTGTATACAATTCCACTTAAAAAATAGAACTCACATGTATCATATAGTCACATTTGTAGTATTTCTGTCGTGGGGTCAAGCTAAAACTATTTTGGAACGAACTATTTCCCAAACTACTTGAATACTTGAAAGGAAATGCTGTCATTTAACGTTCATCAATTACCTAAAAGGTGGGACAATTTAGAATCAACCAAGTGCAACACACAAAAGGAAATTTCCTTTCACTCATTACCGGAAAGCAGTTTTTCTTTCTTTCCATCGGAATATAAAAAGACATGTCTTTTTTGCTATAGGTAGAGCCACACAAACAGGTTGGAGCTAGATTTCTTCATGATATTCTCTCATCCAAAAAGCAAGATATATATTCTAGCTCCTGGATCGTATGGCCAACACACACCCGTTTTCTGACGATAGAATCCAATCTCTGCAACTAGCTATTTGAAGATAGCAACATGATGCTCTTAAAATAAATTTACAACTTGCTCCTTTACAAGCAGTAATTAGCTAATTTATGTATTGCTCGATTTTATCCTCTCTGAATATTTCACAGAAATATGAAGAAGTTCTTTTGGGAATGAGTTTTATGGCACACTCAAAGCAATAACAAGCCAAACAAATATATCGGGAATTTACCCATGATCATCATGCGAGGAGAGTTGGTTGAACAAAAAACACCAACAAGAATTACTCCCTTCAATATATTATAATTGTCGCTGATTTAGTACAACTTTAGATCGGAGGGAGTATTTTTTTCTTAGAAGACATCAATCAACACATTTGTGGTGTAAATATGCTTAATCATGAAGGTGCATATACATGCGCATATAAATATTTAAAATTTCGCATGCTTTGAATCTTTGAGCAGGAGAAGATCGAGCACAGATGCGATGCAACTGGGCCAAAGAGATAAACAAAGTTAGATCCTCCACTTCCCGCGGACAGAAATGTTTGTTCTCCTCACTCCTCTCGTAGTGGCCGGCTGATGATTCTCCCCCTTGTTCCTCTTGTTTTTTCCACTCCAGCTCCATCAGTTTTGACCTTATGCTCCATATGCATATTATTCCCATCTCCCGCCCCCAGACTGATCATGCAATCCTCGTCGACTCCGTCCGGACCGCCTATAAGTAGCACCACTACTCACACCCTTCTACCTCATTCCTCAACAATCTCACCAGCAGCTAACTATAACTCACATCGGTCGACTAGATAGTGAGTGGCTAGAGCTCTTCCGATCGACCGATCAATGGCGTCGCTGTCCATGAGCGCGGCCGGGAGGGCGGGGTGGACGCCGAAACAGAACAAGCTGTTCGAGCAAGCGCTGGCAGTGCATGACAGGGACACGCCCGACCGCTGGCACAACGTTGCCCGCGCCGTTGGCGGCGGCAAGTCGGCTGATGACGTGAGGCGCTACTACGAGCTGCTCGTCCGCGATGTCGCCAACATCGAGGCCGGCAAGGTGCCCTTCCCCGCCTACCGTCCCCCCTGCCCCGGCCCCAACGTTGGCTACGAGGCCGACAGGTTTGTACCTTCCTTCTCCATGCATCCTCTTTGGGCGTGTTTATCGAATTAATAAATAGCTTATAGATAACATCGATTCTTTGAGTGAAATCTGGGTCGTTAACTAATTCATGTATGCAGGCTGAAGCACTTGAAGATCTAGCGAGATAGATGGTATATACATGGATATGAAGCATGTGCGTGCTCGCCAGCATGGATGGGGATATCCTATGATATGGTATGCATGCAAGTCATTGCGCGCATGCAACTGTATATGCAAGGCTGGCAGCTGGAAGAAAGAGTCGACCGATGCATGTTCATATGTATACGTAATTGTTATATTTGGCAATAGTAGCTTAGTACAGTACAGATCAGATGTTGTAGGACGGTCCGTCTCCTTCTCCTGTGTGTAAATCGCAGTATTCCTTATGTAAATACATTATATCATCTGCAACAAAAATACAGTACTCCCTCCATTCGAAAAGTGTAGTGCATTTTTTCTTCTGACGTCAAACTTCGTAAACTTTGACTAAATTAATAAAAATATCAAATATCAATTACGTCAAATAAATAAAATTACAAAATATATTTATGATGCATCTAAGGATATTTATTTTGTATTGTAGATGCAGTAAATTTCTCCATCAGTTCTTTATTTTTTTGCAGATGAAGTTTGATTAAATTTTACAAAGCTTGGCACCTATGGAAAAATTTCTATGCTCTATATTTTGGACTGAAAGGGGTATTAAATGGTAACTTAGACCACATGAAGTCCATCGGAAATGGAAATAACCCAGGCAACATTATCCTTGCTAAACCAATAATGCTATAGGACTTTTTTCCCTAGCACGCACTGACGATACATGGTCTGTTTCTCACGTTCTCTACTAACTATAACTGCTCCTAATTTTTCTCCGAAAATCATACACCTATGAAGAACACATGTGCATGCTTACGAAACCTTCTATCTAATCTAAACAACCCCCCCCCCCCCCCCCATTTACAGGCGGGGTGGGCCCCACCCTCACCCAAAGGCCAATCCTAATTATCCACGTTGGTTTGTATGTAGATTACGTAGCTAGATTTACGTAAGTCTAGCATTGCTCATTTTTCACCTAGGATTCTACAACCAGGCTCCACGTCTGTGCGTAAACACTTCCCGTAAGAAAACCATCCTTTCTTTTAAGGAAAGAAAATAAAATTGTACTCTTCTTGAGGGGCAAGAAAATTGTACTGAAGTGTAGCATTGTATAATAGTGCGCCGATATTCGCTGAGGTTTTTTGTAGACAATTCTTTAACTCGTCACAATGTTTACAGGGACGAAAGTAAGATCACCTGGTGTGCCTAACCAAACATGGCGGCCAACCCCAAGTGAGAGACCGTGCTTCGTTAAATTGTGAGCCTCGATATTTCAGCTCCTATACTCATGACTCACCGAACAAGTATCAAAAGTATTATAATGATCGATAATCTTATTCGTTGAATGGGTGGCAAGCAGAAGGAGGAACTCACATGTAT
Organism: Aegilops bicornis; assembly: GCA_021605145.1. Lineage (NCBI taxonomy): Eukaryota > Viridiplantae > Streptophyta > Magnoliopsida > Poales > Poaceae > Aegilops > Aegilops bicornis. The sequence continues at coordinate 680,535,807 of CM038669.1, read as the reverse complement.
ATCAGTATGGGAGAGTTCCTATTCCACGGCAGGCCCAAGAATGCACAAGACTGCTAACTGGGCTGGCCCAAAAAAATCATTTTTTTTATTTAAAAGTGTTTTGCCTAAATTGTTTTATGTTCTACTTTCTGTTCAATATATATATTATTGCGAAACAATTTATGTAAATTTCAAAAAACATCCGTCTTGGGTGCTGGATGATCTACAATTCAGAGGGCCTTTGGCAAAAATTCTAATAAAAATATCCGAGAAATAGACGCCTTGCTGGAAAATCCAGACAAGGTGATTCTCAATTTTGGAAGGGTTTGCGTAAATTCAAAATACATCTTTTCTCACTATGCAACTTTACTATGGGGAGTGGGAAGATGTTAAATTTTGGGAAGATTGGTGGTTGGGAGATAAATCACTTCAATATAATTGCCCGAGATTACATAATATATGCTTCAGTAGCTGATGTTCAGGGGAATATTTGACCAAGTACAGAGAAACTTTTCTAACAAATATCAAGTATCAATAATGTGAAATGAATAAACTTACAAAAACATATTTTTATGATGCATCTAAGGATATTTATTTTGTGTTGTAGCTAGATATAGTAAATTTCTCCAGAAACTTGATTCAATTTTACAAAGAACATCTATGGAAAAATCTCTATGCACTATATTTTGGAGCATAAGGGTACTAAATAGAGCTAGCTTAGAGCACATGAAATTCATCAGAAATGGAAACAGACTGGGAAACATCGTCCATCCTAAACCAATAATGGTATATTCTTTTTGTCCTATGCACTGAGTCACAGACGCTACATGGTATGTTACTCACGTTCTCTACTAACTATCTGCTCTGAATTTTTCTTCCAGTATTCTACAACAAGCCTCCAGGTCAGTCTGTAAACTATTCCTGCAAGAAAATTCTACTTTTTTAGGGAAATAAAAGAAAGTTGTAGTTTTTTAGGGAAAGATGCAAAAATGGTACAAGCATTTTATCAAAATGTAAGACAGTGGGGCATAGAAAATGTCTTGCATTTTTTTACGGTGGGAGTGCTTTTTTTAGGGGTAAGCAAAGTGTACTTAGGTGTAGCATTATATTATAATGGGCCTATAATCTCACATGTATGTCGGTATGGGATCTCCTATTCCACGACAGGCCAGTGATGCATAAGACAGCTATATGGACTTGGCCAATAAATTCATAATTTTTTTATATGTAAAACTTTTTTATTTAGTAAAATATTTTTCTGTTCATTTTCTCTTAAATATATATTTATTGCGGGAAAATAATGTCAGTTTGGAAAAATGTTCATCTTGTGTTAAAAATGTTCATATGTTTAATTGTTTTTGTGCATTTTTCAAAAATGTGCACGTATCTATACAAGTCATACTTACAAAAAAAATTGTTCATATATTTGCTTTAGAAGTTCATTAAGGATTAGATTTATGCTTGTATTTTGAAACAAGCATCCTACCCCCCGCCACAAAAAAAATCAGAAAATGAAATGTGATTAAGAAAGAAAACGTAAAAAAAAGTAGCGGACAAAGAACCAACTGAAGGTAGATGTAAATTGGAAGAAAATAATATAAAATAGATGAGAGAAAAAATCATACGTGGGGCAACCCATGTAGTGCATGTAGCAAGTGTTATAGGAATTTTCAATCAATATACCACCATGGGCAGTTAAAACAATGCCGAATAGACATGTAGGGCATAAATGCCTAACCGCCAGATTTGCTAAAGCCCTTTACCGATCGGTCGCCCCACCTCCTACTAAACCACTCCTTCTCATGGTTTCAATATGATGATACAATGTAACAAACAAAATGTTGTTTATCATGGATTGAACTTATCACGATCATTTGCATGGAGAAGTAACCATTCTATTGAATACAAGAGTTTATGAGGTTTAAGTTTCTGATCTCAAAGAAACTTAAAGAAAATTGTTCAGACCTGATTTTATCTTTCTTGCTGAGAGCTCCTTCAATGTACATTCACCCATGAAAGTTTGCAAACACCTAGTGCACTAGAGTATCTTCAACTCCAAAAGAAGATCATATTTCTTACTATTTTTTTCGAATTTATGGTTCACCAGTTGCTGAGGAGCCTGCGTACGGACATAGGTTACCAGGAAGAGCTAGCTATAGTAATGTAGATTTACTTACATTATATCTGTCGTTGGTCTCACTTGTGTAATAAATCATAGTATTCCCTTTTATTTTAGAAGTCCAATCCTAATATTCCTTATGTACATGTGTGTGTGTGTGTGTGTGTGTGTGTGTGTTTAATGCTTTTCCTTTTCCTTTTCCCCTTTTCTTATTACATTTCCTTCTGTTTTCAATCTTTTCTTTTGGCCTTTTCAGAATATTTTTTATAAAATAGTAAAATAAATATTCTAAATATATATTTTTCTACCAGGCACAAAGAAATATATAGTATAGAGTAAAGAGAGCAGAACAAGGTTCACTAGCGGTGAACATTTTTCAACAACTCAAATTAAGGTGAGATGGGTACAAATTTGAAGAGCATGAACAAAAGGTTGAGAACAAAAAGACAAAATAGAATGTGTATAAAGGCCCAGGCCCAGGCCACAGTAATCTCTTATAAGAAAAGAAAAACAAAGACTGTTTTTTTTACTCCCCAAAAAATCTAAAAAAAACTATATATGTACATATTGATGGGTGGTATGTACGTTAATCTTTCAGTATATATATTTTCTGTTCCCATGTACATTAAAAGGGGAAACATATGCATCAAAGTAGATTAACCTTTGGATTTTTGGAGCCACAAATTTGTCCTTTTTAAGATTTCAATTAATGTATTGTTTAGTAAAATTATATGCATGTAGAGCGCGCGCGCGCACACACACACACACATATCCATGGGGATTATTTATGGATATTTTGAAACTTCTGTTTTTTTTCATTTCATGGAAATTGTGTTCAAAATACAAGGTAACAACTTCTCCTCGTCCAAAAAAAAAAGTTTCCTTTCCCCTATCTATTTAGTGAACCAAAAATCAAATGAACTATCGCCTTTAACTTTCATTTAGGAATGGCCTAAAAGAAGGAACAATTTAGAATCAACCAACCGCAACACGCAAGGAAAATTCTTTTCACTCATTACCAGAAATTGTTTTTTCTTTCAATTGGAATATAAATATAAATTTTACTTTAAAAATTAATGTTTAATACCATAGGTAGAATCCAACACTAAAAGTTGGAGCTAGATTTGTTGATAATATTCTTTCGTAAAAGCAAAATATATATTCTAGCTCCTGGTTGTATGGCCACCACACCCGTTTCCTGGCGATAGAATCAATTTTGTGCAACTAGCTATTGGAGATAGCAACATGGTGCTCTTAAAATAAATGTATATACAGCTAGCTCCTGTACAAGCAATAATTGGCTAATTTTCTTTATACTCGATGTTATCCTCTCTGAATATTTCACACAGATACGAAGAACACTAAAAGATTCTAGGACGACATTTATGGCACACTTAAAGCAATAATAACCCAACAGTAACCCAAGCAAATGTGTGGGGGACACAACCAAGATCATAACGCGAAGAGAGTTGGTTGGACCAAAACACCAACAACGAACTACTTTTCTTATTAAACATGAATCGACATATATGCCGTGTAATTATGCATATACATATGTGTACGCATATATGTATTTACAATTTGCATGCTTGGAATCTTTTAGGAGGACGAGATCGAGAACAGATGCGACACAAAAGAAAGAAAATCACTAGGCTGGAAAGATAGAAAGTTAGGGCTCCTTCAATTCACAGGGTTTGGGAAGCTTAAGAAAGGAAACTTACTTGAATAGGATGTACTGTCCACTGAGATCCTATGTTGTATAGCAAAACAGAGGATTTTTTCTGAGAAGTCCAACCTCATGCTTGTTTTCCTGTGAAAATGAACTAGGAAGTTCTTATAGGATTGGTTCCTGAGGAATGCAATCCTGCGAATCAAACAACATGTAAAGGGAAAATTCCAGAGAGTGTCAATCCTGTAAAATTCTTGTGCAAACCCTGTAAATCAAAGGAGCCCTTAGATTCTCCATTTCCTGGGGACAGAAAAGTTTCTTCCTCCTCCCTACTCTACCCTCATAGTGGCCGGGTAATGATTGTTCCGCTTGTGTTTCCCACCCTTTTGACGTTGATCCACCTCCATCACCCATATGCTCCATGTGCATATTGTTCCCTCTTCCCGCCTCGACTCCTGAACCAACCGCCTATAAGAGCATGGTTAATAATACAGCCGGCTATAAGAAGTTGCCGTCATCTACGGTCAACCTCTTAGCCGGCATGTACAATAGTAAGTTTTAAATATGTATTAGTTTATCAATAGTTAGAGGGTGCCTGGATCCAAGGGACTTATTTTAGTCTGACTAAAAGTTTCAAGCAACACTGACTAAAGAGGGGCTAAAACTAGTTTTGAGACTAATTTTTTTTAGTCAGGGATACTCCTACTAAAATGTGGATTAGTCCTCTCTCTCCTCATTTAACTCCTCTCCTTTAACACAGGCGAGCTTGGGACATGGCCAGCCCACACCCGCGGACCCCCTCCCCTGAAAAATTGAGGGATTGGACGCCCTTGCTCGGTGCATGTCTCCTTCAAGTTGCTGTCACAACCTTAATTATACTAGATCATTGATGGCGCGCGTTATTGCGCCCATCTATTTTTACTCTTAGTTGTTAAGAGATATGAAGTAACTTGTATACATTTGTTTGCAATGCATTTAAATATTGTGCTTGTCTCCTCCATTTTGCAGAATATAATGGCATGTAACTAAAGAGAGAGAAATACTAATAATATAATGGTATTTAACTCAAGAGAAAAATCCAGTCCAGCTGATGTGCAAAAAAGTAGTGATCTTTTTGGCTCCTAAAAAGACTCCCGCAAAGGCTCACGTCACATTAACTAAAAGATAGATATATTGAGGAAAGACAACAGTAATATGAGAGAGAGAGAGAGAGAGAGAGAGAGAAATAGATAGTACAAATATTTTAGAACTTCTGGACAATATTTATTATCTAGAAAATCTCAGTGAGCTCCGGACAGTAATATACTACAATTATACATTGTGGTCTAAGGGACATATATTGTTGCATCGCGTCAGGGGAGATGAATGAATGTGTAATTGCTCAGATTTGAGGTCGTAGAATTCCATCTGATCTAGAATAATAGAAGTTTTCTTAAGCTCAGTATCAAATGCTAGTGGGTTGTTTGTGAAACAATAGCTCAAGTTGTGTTGCATCTTAACCAACTTAAAATTATTTACATTGAAGTACAGACAAAATACATGTTAGTAAGGCAAATCAATTGAGCAAATAGCTACATAAGTAGTGTCACAAGGAAGGAAACAATAATGACAACATTACCTACAGAACATTTTTGCTAGTATCTGTAAGAGAGCACTATCTATCAAATCAGAGTCATAAATCGAGTTTGGCTTCCAGAACTGTCCTTACTATATATGTGCCTTGAACTAAGCATGAAACAAAAATGTGGCCATGTGTTAGATGGTGCAAGTAGATGCAATAGCGGTGGCGGTCTCTCGTGCTCCGGCTTGCAGCCTCTTTTGGTGCCTTCCTCCGCTGCACGGATCCTATTACTGTATGACTCGACTTAGCATATGAATATACTTGCATTGATTCTGTTATCAGAAATGCATGTAGTAATTAGTAATATTGGCATGTACAACCCCACCTAGAAACATGTTACGGTGTTGTCTCCTTGGTAGTGAAAATATGTTACGAAGCCTATTTAAAATGATCTAGAAATATATTTCACAACTGAAATAGTAAACAGTAGTCTAGCAGCGAAACCCAGGCTACATATAATGGATAGAGATTGAGCAATCACAACTGAAACCAGGGGAGTAAATGAGGAACGATGTCTTACCTTTGTTTGAACGACGGCCATTCCAGAATGCATATAGGCATGGGATTCAGTCTTGTACTAAAACTTACTGTCGATGAGAAAACCAAAATAAATGGAGTTAATAATGAAGTAAACACCTATTCTAGGCCTATACTATAAATGTGTGGGTGGGGTTATTCAAGAAGATAGAACCAAAGAGCACAAAAAGAAAACAGATTCGAGCATCCTGGACGGATCTGTTTTGATTGTATGATGATGTTCAAACAAGACTTGCAAAGCCAGAGAAGTCAAATCCTTTTCTTTAAGAACACAGAAGGTGGTACACTTGGAAACAAAACTGCTTCAATTCATTAACTATTGGTTTTTCCAATTGCTAGCTAGACATCACACCATAGAACCCATGAAATTAATCCTCCACCATTCAATGAATCTGCACCGTGTGAAACCATTTCAGAACAGGGGTGAAGGAGGAAGGATACTAACCTTTGTTTTGTTTTAATAACGTCTGTTCCAGATGGTGGCAAACCCAATAACTTTCTTGAGGACAGTGTCTTCCAATTGCAGTAGAACTATTGCAAGTGCAGACCAAATGTTGGAGAAGAGGGATAGGGAGGAAAATATCCTATGGAGCTTAGGCTCATAGACACCCCGTTATCTAGCCATTCAATTCTGCATCGCGATTCGTGCAAGTATTTTTTCTCTTTTTCGTTTCTCTCATATAGTTTAACATATGAACTTCATACTTTTTCAGCACAACAGAACATTCTTACTAGAATATGGGAAAAATACTTTCAGATTTTTTCGCGCATCATAAATAATAGAAATAAGATTTTTAATTAAAAATCTCATTTTCTATATTTTCTTGGAAAAAATCTGAAAGTTTTATCCCACATTGTTCTAAGAATGTTTTGTTGTCTTGGAGAGTTTCAAGTTCATTTGTTGTTTTGTTTTGAAGAAACAAAAAAGAGAAAGTTTTCATGTAGTAAGTTAGTTGTGTAGTACGGATCTCAAAGCAACATTAGATGGTGAGGATAGGAGGTGTCCAGGAGCCCGTGCTCTAAAAATCCGCGTCCGGGATAGGGAGGAGAGTGTGGGTTCGACTTGCGACCTGGAGGTTGTATCGCGCGCCTGTGCTTGCCTGCCGCTGCCGTCACTCGACGCCAGTGTGCCCAGTCTGCCGCCAGCGTCACACTATGCTGCAGGTAGGTGCTAGGGTTCCTGGTGCAGCCGATTAGATCTCCACCTTGCCAAGCCGAGACCGAATCCCTTCAAAGCTAAGCGCGCTCACGCCGCTCTGCTGCTAGTCCACCCGAAGGGAGACGATGGGAAGGATAGGGAGGCGGCACCATAGAGGCAGAAGCGGAGTAGATGGAGAGGTGGAGAGAGTCAAGTGGGTGGCGGCGGAGGATTTGAGGTAGGATTTGGGAGGAGGCCAGGAGATAGACGAGGCAGAGGTGAGAGACAAGAGAGGAGAGGGTGTTCGCGTTTGATTGACCGTGATCGGTTAACTGGGCCGTCGACCGTGGTGCATAGGCCCGATCAACAGGAATACACTGATTTTTCTACGGGAGTAGCGTCCCCTAGGACAGCTGGCCCATTGAATCGAACGACCAGAAACAACCAGATCGAAACAACGGACGGCCAGGAGCGCTGATGGCATGAGAGGGCTGGGAGGATGCTCAGTTTTAATGTATCTAAATTGAACGCATACTAATATGGCTCGTGTACTTAGCTTGTAGCACTTTCAACAAAGCTGTATGAATGGACCAGATATGAATGGTTGTGTGAGTGTGAAAGTTGAGAGCACTGTGGGAAAGTCTTGAGGCTCAGGGAACACACTGTTTGCTCCTGAGTAAAAACCGATAAACTCATGTTCTTAGAAAAAAGACTGGTTTTTGAAAGATTCAAAAATGAATTGTTGCAAAACAAATTTATGAACTTAAAATCCTGAATTTTAAATACATTTCATGGATTTTTAAATATTTAAAATTTAAATAAGTTTGCCAATTTTAAAAAATGTTCACAAGTTTTAAAAACATTCATCATTTTAAAATAAATATTCATTCATTTTTGAAAAATTACTACGTACTTTAGAAGACTTGCATTTCTAAAATGTTCAATCTTGTAAGAATTATTCACAAATAAAAAAAATAATGAATTAAAAAATGGTTCACAAATTTAAAAATATTCATGAATTCATTAAAAAAATATACGCTAAAACCAGAAGAAAACCAATGGACACAACTTAAAATAAATGAAAAAAATAAAAACTGAGTGAAACAACTGTAAACCAACAGTAAACTGGATGGAAGAAAATAAAATTGGATTCAGCTCTGCATACTGAATTGACACATATTCGTTGTTTAGTGTGTGATATAGTGATTAAAGATCGCAAAAGGCGAAGAACAGGAAATTCCATGACTGTGTGCTTGCATTTTTTTTTTACTTCGAGCTTGCATATCATTGCTTCCTGGCGCATGAACCTGCTGGCACAGTGGGTGCAAATGGTATAGTGGGTATGCAATCAAGTTTTCTCAGTTGGTTTGTGTGGTGGTCCTGTTTTTTTAGGCGGCATTCTCGTCGTCTGGTGGGCATGGACACATGGTCTGATGGTCATGGGACGAAGATGATGTTGTTTGCGATCATCGAGACTAGTGGCTTATTCGTTGCTTGTTCAGTGGCCCTAGTGTGACCGGGATTTGGTGCAACATGCAAAACCACGTAAATCCCATGTGCTCACACCTGACTACACTTTTTCTTTGAGAAGAGAGCAAGACCCTTGGGATATGCATCACGTGATGCATGCGGTCATATATTAGGCTGCCCGTGATGAGAGTATCATAGGTAGTGTCATGCGTACCAACTAGGAAAATGAGATGGCGTAGAACTAAATGAAAAAAAGAGGTTTGAGTATCATATCATGACACCGTATTATATTAAATAATGTGCTACTTTGTGTAATGCGTGGTAATAAATGAAGTTCTCTATGATACCAATATTATAATACTACTCCCTCACTCTCAGTTTACAGGACGTGCACGTACCCCTAGGTTGTCAATTTGACCAACCTAATACAAGCCATATATTACAAAAAAATATACCAATATAAACTTAGATGTTCTATTTTTCAAATGGTCTAATTTTTGTGTTATATAATTTATATTAGGGTGATAAAATTGGCAACCTAGGTATCCGCGTAGGGCTTGTAAACTGAAACGGAGGAAGTATGTATTACGGATGTAGTATCATACAGTACTATCATATGTATGATATTAATATATGATACTCCTCATTACAACCAGCCTTATTAGTTATTGATGTGCCAAATAAATTGGCTTACAAAGAGAAAAAAGAAAACTTAAGGCCATCCACATAGCACATGTCCCACAAGAACATCTCGAAATACAACGACATATCGCTTGGTTGGAAGGGAGGCACATCGCAAGCGTGGTGGCCGACCAGCAGCAGCACTTGCGGTGGCGGCTCCACATCCCTAATGCAGCAACGAATCGAGCTGATGACCACCGACGCGATTCGGATTCGCTGACTTGCCGTGGCAAAGGTAGCGAAGCTATAGTACCGCTACCTTTGCCCAGCAAAGGTGGCAAAGTCAGCGAATCCGGATCCCCACCGGCGTTCGTCCTCGAGCCACCCCCGCTTGTCCCAAACATGGGATCCATGACGTGGCTGTAGCAGCTCGCCCGGAGAATCAATGTAAATAGGGATTCTGGCATGAGTGCGGGTGAGAGAAAGTGTGAGGGAGAAACCGGCACCGCTTTGCTTCGATAGGAGAGGAAAGAGAGGAAGTGTGTTGACTCGTTCGCTCGATTAGCTTCTAGCCCGAACGCCTCTAGGTGATGATGTGTCAAAGTGGATCAAGGAGAACTGTGCGCTAGATCAACGGTAATGAGCACGTTCGGGAGTCAAAGCTAAAAATCCGATGTTCAGGAATTATCTTTTCCGGAAAAAAAAATGATACATTGGAAAAGAACATACATGCGAAACCACAATGATACCATATATAGGTTAAAAACTTGGTACTGCTCCATCCTTGCAAAAGAAAAAATTGCAGTCTCTCGTGTGCAAGTCTATGCGGTGGTGCAAGTATGCACCTATTTAATTTGTGTCTGTGTTTATCAGTGTATAAACGAACAGTACGAGTAGCAACGGTGCATGCACGCATCACTCGAGCATGGGCAAAAACGGAAACATCACGTTCTAAGAAAAAAGGAAGATGCCACAGCCTGCCGGCCACATCGATTAGTGCCAATCAGAACGAAACGATTTTCCAATTGCTCGTTAGGCACCGTTTTCTCCTTAGCAAATCACGCTGGCCTGCATATCTGGAGATACTATACGTGACAGACTGTATTTGTGTAGTTCCCAATTTTTCTAGACAACATACCTGCTTTGAAATTAACCATTAAGCTGCTACTAAGATATGCAAATATCACTATCAGGGTCTATATCTTTTAGTTTTGGCTATTGTGCCTTGTCGTTAACAACAAGGCTAAGGTGATGCGCTTTCATAAGGAGATCGTGTATCTACGTTGCCACGTTCGTGTGACGGAGGACGAGATGAGTCGCCAGTCAGTCAAAACGGTGGAGTTTTGGAGGGTTTTCAGGGCAGTCAACGGATATAGCTTGTCCATCAATGACGAAGGCCATATGTCTTGTTAATTCTCAGGCCAGCAGATATAACCTAAGCAGAAACGTACCACCCATCTCCGAATATCCATTCCTGAGCCACGCTCGTCTACGTCCGGTGAAGAGAAAATTCACAAAAAATACTTAAAAAAAGTTCAAAATATGATTTTTTTTGCATGGAAGATAATTTGGTTCATAAGGTGTGCTTCAAATTTTAGATTATTTAGACATATGAGTAGCTCTCAGCAAAAAAGATAAATTAGGTCAGAACAACACAAGAATAGTAAACTTTCTTGCATACCTTAATTTCTTATTTTGCTAAGAGTTACTCAGATGTCCAAATGATCTGAAATTTGGAGTGTACCCCACGCATCAAATTATCTTCCATGCAAAAAAAATCAGATTTTTTTAATTTGTTTTAGTATTTTTTTTATTTTCTCTTCATCGCCGGTGCAGCTGAGCCTGGGCACCGAATCGCCTCATCCCACTGTCTCTCTTTCTCTCTCTCCCCCTCTCCCCCCCTCCCCCCTCCACGTCCCTCCATCCCTCCACTCTCTCTAGGAGGGGGTATCTATCAGAAGTCTAATTAATACGTAGGAAGAAAAGAGAGAAACAGCAAGAAGGGGATATCCTTGTGTGGATATACCAACATAATTATTTCTGTACTTAATTAATTAAGCAAGCAGTTAATTACGTCAAATCATTTTGAAAGTGCTCGTGGGCAAGGACGATGATCAGGCTATCAACGACATGGCCGAGCACCGCTTGCCAACATGAACAACGGCCACCATGCGCTCGCGTCATGGGCGACCTAGCGTTTACCAAGATGGATGACGACTTTGCTCTGCAGGATGTCCACACGCCGACGGTTGCCAAAACGTTTGCGGGTGAGGACAACATGACACAATTGTGAACAGGAGGTTCATGCAATAGTAGAAAATAAGAGTGTTACAAGAATCATAAGAAAAAAGAACTAAAGCCGCCAAGTAGTCCATGATGTTGGAGAAGTAAGAGAGTTCCAAAAAATAAGACAAAAAAAAGAAAGAGTATTCTAAAAAACAAGTAGGAACGAGAACTAAACCTGGCAAGGAATGAGAAAGAAGAATATGAGGCATCAATGCCAAAGAAACTAATGTGGATGTGGTGTTGGTTGACGCTAATGAAACGGGTTGGCTAAGAGGCTAGAACTAGAATATGTAGGGATGGAAGAGGAAGAGAAGAACGATAATTATCCCTTCTAGCATATGTGAGCGGGATGTGGAGCTTATTGGTGACTAGGAATACGTTCACGTTGCCAGTCGCCCCAACGTCAATGTGCATTTGCAAAGTTGAATGGACCTTTGAGAATGATCTTTATAGTTCTTTGTTATTTTATGTCAATAATATGTGTTAGTTTAGCCCACTCTATTATATTGTAAACACGAAAAACTCATCTATTAGAATGAATGGGGAAGATGAGGTGCACGTCATCTGGTTTCGAAGGAGGTGGCCCCAACGAGAAATGTCCCGCTACGTGGGGAAACCGAGCGGGAAGGGGAGGTTCCCACAGAAAAAGGAAAGGTGTGTCATGGGATGGATTTTGTGTTGGATCCGGATGATAGAGATAATATGACGGATAATCTGTAGCAACGTACGGGTGTTCTACTTGTCGATATATAAACGAACAGTGCGCGTAGCAAGCCGTGCATGCATGCATCACTCGAGCGTGGACAAAAGCAAAAACACAACGTTCTAAGAAAAAAGGAAGATGAACGCAAACACACCTGCCACATTGATTAGTACTAATCATATTGAAACGATTTTCCAGTTGCTCGTTAGGCATCGTTTTCTCCTTATACTTTAACCTCAAGGTAAACTAGAAAATCAACTGATTTAATCATTTTATCATTGAATTAACATGTAAGACTCTTCCAGAATCATATATTGCATGGTGCAGTATTAAATTAAAGCTTTATTCCACTTGAAGAGAGAAATGAGTAGTTATGCGGATGCTATAGGCACTAGTTTCGAGGAAAATCATGTTATTGACAACACATACACTCTAGAGTTTCTTGTTAGGTATATACAAATCAACAAACTTTTATTAAGATAATTGTTAAAAATCGTATTGTGAACCCTCTATAAAGATACTTAAAATTACCAAAAGAACTACAACCATATAAAAACAAACTATGGTATAACTAAGTGACACAACTTGTCTCATGGACCAAGGTGATCTTATCATATTGTACTATTACTTTACTTGAATTTAAACGGATATCTCAAACTATGACTTGAATTTCAATAAAATATAGTCTGTTAGCACTAATGTATTTGTAATATAAATGTCATGATTGTATATTCTATAAACTTTAAATTATAAGGCAATATATGGTTATATATATATATACACAATTGAAAAATTATGTTGGTTAAAGTTGCATGATACAGGTGTATCAAATAAGATAATTAGTTCATATTTTGTAACAGATTTATTTATAAATAAATAAAAAGGTTTAGTATAAATACATGACACATTATTCCAATTAAGTGTGGCTAATGTCCGCTATCCTTCCAAGAACAGGTTGACGAATATTTTATTACCAAATTTTGTTGTTCTTGTGTCTAACCAAATCAAATTTGCAATGGGTCAGTAAAAAATTTGAAAAATACGAGGCTACAAAATGTGAGTGTTATTTGTTGTTCTCGCTCATGTCTAGCCAAAGCTGATGTGGTATGGATCAGTAAAAAATTTAAACAATATTTATTATTCTAGAAAAATATTAATTAACATTGTTTACATTCTTTTTCTCGTACACTTCTGACCAAAGCTGATGTTGATTATACTCCCTCCGTCCGGAAATACTTGTCATCAAAATGGATAAAAGAGGATGTATCTAGACGTATTTTAGTTCTAGATACATATCTTTTTATTCATTTTGATGACAAGTATTTTCGGACGGAGGGAGTATTTAGAACGGATGTTTATGATCTTCGAAATAATTCTCATGCATAATGTTTTAGACAAAATGAAATAGGCTACAAATATTAAAGTAGCTTTAGGGAATTGAGCTAAAGATAACCAATGATTGAGTATTAAATTGTTGTAAGTTTATACTTACAATTCTGGTCTTCGGTTATGTTTTGGTGAACTGTCAAATGACATTTGCGATGCTGCACACCTCCACTTTGTTCCTATTGAGACCCTATCCATAAAGCAACCATCAACACAATCTCATTGTTTCTGGCGCCCAAGAGCTTATTCTCAGACTTAGAACTCCAAGATGATCTATATGCACAATAATATTTTTGTTTATCTAAACGAACGCATATTTTTCTAAGAAAAATGTACAAAAACATATGTTCATATATCTAGATGTTTATGCTTTGAAATCTCAAATGTAAGAACGACTATCACTCTCAGTCATATGGGCACACAAGTATAGCACATGGTAAAAACTTCGTACTACGCCGTTCACACAAAAGAAAATATTATAGTTCTTGTGTGTAAGTCTGTGCAGTAGTGACATCAGGCGATCCCCCTTTTCCCTTCGGCGCCGCCGCCAGTCCGCCCCATCTCTAATGGCCTATGAGGTGCGGAGGACCTCGCCCCCTCCCCCTCCCCCCCCCCCGGCCGACGGGAGGGACCCAACTCTCATTGTTGTTAGGTTTCGTGTCTTGGTTGGGAATATGTGGCGGCGACGATGTCCCTCAGTAGAAATAATGACTCGCACGTTCTATCCCTGTCCAAATGGTGTGTCTAGTATCGTCGGAGGGCGTGTGGAGGTGTGTCTCTGTCGGATCTCACGGGATTCAATTGGTGCTGGTCTTTGATGAATCCATTTAGATCAGGTCTTTGTTTTTCTTTGTTTGGGTCTTTACAGATTTGATTGTGCTGATCTATAACTCTTTTCAGTGGTGATGGTTGCTACTTTAGTGCGCTGGTCCTGCGGGGAGTTGGCACGATGACTTCCTGACTGTCTACTACAACAAGTTTGCCCGGTTTCAGAGATAAAGGGGCGATGACGGTGGCGTCACTTAGGCCCGCTACAGTGCTTGTAGTCGTCGGTAGGTGGTTCACTGATTTGGCTGTAATTTTTATTACTTCTCGTGTTCTTTGTACTGCTATGATGAAATCTGAATAGATCGGAAGTTTCTTCGCAAAAACAAAGTCCATGCCCTAGTACCAATGAATATCACTCATTTGCATAAACGAAGAGTGCGGGTAGCAAAACGTGCATGCACGCATCACTCGAGCATGGACAAAATCGGAAACACAACGTTCTTTTTTTAGGGAGGAAACACAAGAAAGAAAGCTGAATGCAAACATGTTAATCAAAATAAAACATGTGGCTGAATAGTTAGAGGAATTATGGTATCCCTAGTACCAATGAATATCACTCATTTACGTAAACGAGGAGTGCGGGTAGCAAAACGTGCATGCACGCATCACTCGAGCATGGACAAAAACGGAAACACAACGTTCTTTTTTTTAGGGCGGAAACACAACGTTCTAAGAAGAAAGGAAGCTGAACGCAAACACGTTAATCAAAATAAAACCCGTGGGGTATGCCTACCAGGTTCAAGTCCTGGTGCAAAATGAAATGATTTTCGAGTTGCGCGTTACGCGTCGTTTTCTCCTTACTAAGTCACGCCGGCTTGCATGGCTCGAGATACTTTACGTGACAGACTGTTTGTATAGTTCCTAATTTTTCTAGACAACATACCAGCTTTGAAATTAACCATTAAGCTGCTACTCAGATATACAATATCGCTATCAGGGTCTGCATCTATACTACTCCCTCCGTAAAGAAATATAAGAGTGTTTAGATCACTAAAGTAGTGATCTAAACGCTCTTATATTTCTTTACGGAGAGAGTATTAATGAAATCTTTTAGTTTTGGCTATTGTGCCTTGTCGTTAACAACAAGACTAAGGTGATGATGTTTCATAAGAAAAGATGATGCGTACATTGCTACGTTGGTGTGAAGGACGGGAAGAGTAACAGTTCGTTCCGTTTTCCCCTCTTCACCGTAGAGGCAAAACATGTTGAATAAGTAGGCAATTTTTCAACTAATTTAACCCATAAAAAATCACTAGCATAGCATTGACATAATTAACGACATACTGATTCTGATCTAGACAAGCACGTACTATGCAAATAGTAGACATCTACACATAATGCTAGTACTGCTAACATGGAAATAAACAGGGGCGGGATAAACGTGTTATACCCTCCAGTACGCCATGCAGAACCCGCGGTGGCGGTTGCGGCAGCAGGGGCGTCTTCGGCGGCCTTCTTGTCGGCCCCGGGCTTCTCGGCGTCGGACTGAGGCATGATGATGATGAAGGCGACGCGGACGTAGAGGAAGCAGATGAACGGAGTCAAGCAGTCGCGTAGTCGCTTCCCAAAACCTATTCGCCCCTCTCGCGTACAGGATCCGGAGAGGCGGGGTTTGGAGACCTGCTCTCCCGTCGACCGTGTACGGGGCGGACGGGATGGAGTCACCGGCGGCAGCAGTAGCAAAGGAGCGACGGTGGGCGGTGGGCGTGGAGCAGATGTGATCTGTTCATGTCGGCTAGGGTTAGGAGACACCTCACACTTATATAGGCGCAGCCGCGTGAAGAGACGTGGGCTCGATCCACGTCCCAAGTCCATGACAGAGCTCGGCTCGGCTCATTCCCGCGACCCGCGGCGCGTCGTGACGAGGCGGGCGGCGGAGGAGGAGTGCACGAGGGCCTCTTCTATTTTCATGCTCCAATAGCATGGGGAAGAGAAACCCTTATAAGGAGGTCCAACTCCTCTCCATCTTTCGGGGTGGGACTAAACTCCTGACCTATTTATGAATTTACTAGAGATCACCCCAATCTCATAGACTGTGACCAGCAGTCGGGTTCATATAGGTATGTTCCTCCAAAGGTCGCTCTGTTGGATAGCATCTTGCTTACATAAGTGGAACACATTAAGACAATAGTCATTCTACGATACAGTATCAAGAATATTACATCTCCAATGGAGTGGGTTAGTATAGTTACTCTCCTTAGTTCACCACTGGCTTGTTTTCCGAGTTCCTACTTCATAGGATCTCCGATCACATAGGTTGGCTTACCACAGATGCATTATCTACCACAACACGTGATATCCCTTTTGTAAAGGGATCTGCCAGATTCTTAGCTGTTTGGACATACTACAACGCTATCACTCCAGAGTTTCTTAATTTTCTGACAGCTTTTAATCTCATTCTTATGTGTTTGTTGGACTTCATGTTGTCCTTTGAACTCTTCACCTTGGTGATGACAGTTTGATTGTCACAGTTCATAAGAATAGCCGGAACCGGTTTATCAACCAATGGCAAGTCCAGCAAGAGATCTCGAAGCCATCCTGCCTCGACACCAGATATGTCTAATGTTGTTAATTCTGCTTCCATAGTCGATGTCGTTAAGATTGTTTGCTTGCAAGACTTCCAGGAAACAGCACCACCTCCAAGAGTAAACATATACCCTGTTGTGGCATTCATCTCATCAGCATCAGAGATCCAATTCGCATCATTATACCGTTCAAGTACCAACGGGTATCCGGTATAGCGAAGTCCATAGTTCATAGTACCTTTCAGATAGCATGCCAATGTACATCACTCGGTTTGGAAACAAACCGGCTTAGTTTGCTCACAGAAAATGCGATGTCAGGCCTCGCCGCGCTCGCCAGGTACATGAGTGAACCTATAATTTGAGAGTATCTCAACTGATCCTTAGTTATGCCTTCGAACTTTCGAATCAACACACTAGGATCATATGGTTTGCAGTCCGAATATCCAAGACGACTCAACACCTTCTCAACATAATGGGATTGCAGAAGTGTGATCCCACCCTCATTATCTCTCAGTAGCTTGATGTTCAAGATAACATCAACCACACCAAGGTCCGTCATCTCAAAGTTCTGAGATAGCAACGACTTGACCTCCTCAATGACTTTGAGGTTGGTTCCGAATATCAGTATGTCATCAACATACTAGCACACTATAACTCCTTCGCCCCCACCATGACGATAGTATACACATTTGTCAGCTTCATTAACAACGACGCCAACATATGTCAGAGTTGTATTAAACTTATCATGCCATTGCTTAGGTGCTTGTTTCAGGCCATATAAAGATTTCAGCAACCTACACACTTTTTCTTCCTGACCATCTATCACAAAGCCATCTAGCTGTTGCATGTAGATTTCCTTGTTTAGCTCTCCATTCAAAAAGCCGTCTTACCATCCATCTGGTGGACGAGAAGACCATGTGAGGCCGCCAACAAGAGTAATACTCGAATGGTGGTCAGTCTGGCCATAGGTGAATAAGTATCAAAGAAATCTTCCTCTTCTTTCTGGCCATAGCCGTCGGCCACAAGCCTAGCCTTGTACTTTTCAGTCGTCGTATCGGGCCTAAACTTCTTTTTGAACACCCACTTACATCCCAATGGTTTGCAACCATAGGGACGTTCAGTGATCTCCCATGTCCCATTAGCCATGATGGAATTCATCTCGCTACGGACCGCATCCTTCCACTAGTCAGCTTTTGGAGAGGCATACGCTTCTGAAATAGAAGTGGGAGTATCATCCATGAGGTACATGAAGAAATCATCACCAAAGGTCTTTGCAGTCCTTTGTCTCTTACCCCTACCAAGAGTTTCCTCGTCATCCTCCTCGGGATTTTCATCATATGTTTGTTCATAATATATATTCCATAGGAATGGCAGGCTCAGAAGTCTCCTCAGATTCCTGTCTAGAAATGCTTTGCATATCTCTCATAGGAAAAATATGCTTGAAGAATGTAGCATCCTTAGACTCCATAATTGTACAGACCTTCTGGTCAGGTACCTTGGATTTCACTACAAGAAATCTATAGCCAATGTTATTCTTAGCGTAGCCCAAACTAATGCAGTCCACAGTCTTTGGTCCAAGCTTACGCTTCTTGGGGATCGGCACATTGATTTTTGCCAAACAACCCCAAGTATGCAAGTATGAGAGTGTTGTCCTTCTCTTCGCCCATACTCATAGAGAGTGATCTCAGTATCCTTTGTCGGAACTTTATGCAAGACATGACATGCCGTCAATATAGCCTTCCCCCATCATGTCTTGGATAAACCAGATGTATCTAACATGGCGTTAACCAAATCAGTTAGAGTACGATTTTTCCGCTCAGCAACCCCGTTTGACTAGGGTGAATAGGGAGGCGTCCTATAATGAATAATGCCGTGTTCAACACAAAAAGAATCAAACTCACTCGATAAGTACTCTCCACCACGATCTGATCGGACTCGTTTAATTTTCTTTTCAAGTTGATTCTCAACTTCTGCCTTATAGATTTTAAAGTAGTGTAGAGCCTCATGTTTAGTATTTAACAGATACACATAGAAATATCTAGTGAAATTATCTACCAATGTCATGAAGTATTTATTTCCACTTTCATTCAACACACCATTCATCTCACAAAGATCAGAATGTATGAGTTCTAATGGTGCCAAGTGTATCTCCTTCGCAGCCTTGTGAGGTTTGCGAGGTTGCTTATCTTGAACACATGAAAGGCACTTAGAACCTTTGGCTAAAGTGAAACTCGGAATTAAATTCAATTTAACTAGCTACGTCATAAAACCAAAACTAATGTGACAAAGACGTGAATGCCAAACTTTAGATTCATTAACACTCGAATGAATATGGTTCACGACTTTATTACAAAAATCTGCGAGGGAAAAGCGGAACATCCCTCCGCTCTCATAACCTTTTCCAACAAATAGTCCATATTTAGTAACAATTAATTTATTAGACTTGAAGACCAACTTAAAACCTTCTCTACATAGAAGGGAGCCACTAACGAGGTTCTTCTTGATGGCGGGGACATGCTGCACGTTATTCAGTTGCACGATTCTTCCCGAAGATAACTTCAGATTGACCGTGCCAACACCATGAACAAAAGCACTCACCATGTGTCCACCCACCAACCACCAATCGGTGGGCTGAAACATTGAAAAAACAGTAAATAAATTATCGTACCCAGATGCACCATTCTCATTTTTGCCCATAATCATGTTGACAGACTTGGAGTCCTGTCTTCTTGCCCTTCTTCTTAAAGTCAGAATCGTTCCCGTGGAGACACCGGATACCCAGAACACGCTCACAAGGAGTGCGCGAGGGCCTCTTCTATTCTCAATCTCCAATGAAATGTGAAAGAGAAACCCTTATAAGGAGGTCCAACTCCTTTTTAACTTCCGAGATGGGACTAAACTTCCCACTCATTGTGCCAATTAAACCCACATGGGCCCTTAGAAATTTTCAGAAACTATTAGATGGGCCTTAGGCCCACCCTAATATTTCAAGAAAACAAGAGGCAAAACCGTCTGCTACTGCTCTTCATCGGTGAGAGGAGGGGTTCCTCCACCCTCCGCCGGCCGCTCCGGCAGCCGGAGGAGGGAGGAACCACTCTACCTCGCCGATTTCGTGTAGATAGGTTTGGCCTAGGTTTGTGGTCGTCCGTTGTTTCCGTTTCTATGGCGATGGCAGCAGCGTCTAATAAAAAGTGCCCCAGATTTGTCTCCGGTTGATCGTTGCGTAGTGGTCAACGGCGGATCTGGTGGCTGGCTTGCCAATCGGGGCTGGGGCAGCGTTGGAGTTGTCCCTGTTGTGGCGTTTGTGCTCTTGCCTCGTCGTTGCGGTAGCGCGCTTGGCGGCGCTCGTTCCGGCGTTGGTTTGTGGGTATGGATCCTGTACGTGTGTGTAACAGTGTAAGTAGTTTGTGGACTCTGGTTCTGCTGTTTCTCGTCGGTAAAGGTGTCCTGACATGTTCGTCGTTCCTCATGCCGATGCAAGCGGTGGTGCTCTACCGATCTGGCTTTTCTCGGGCGTGCTGGTCTTATAGGGCCGAGGATGGTGACTTCCCATCGTCAACAGTCCGTGTGCATGATCAAGGTTATCACCTGATCCGCGAGGGAGCAGTCGCGACGGCGACGGCGGCGCGTCCTCATCCCGCGTTGCTGGTTGCTGGATTGGTTCCCCAGGGTGTTGATTGTAATTTTCCTTTTTCTTGGGGTGCTTTATACCACTGCTTAATTTCAATATAGTATGGGGTTTCTTTCAAAAAAAGGACGGGAAGAGTCGTCAGTCGGCCAATCGGTGGAGTTTTGGAGGGTTTCAGGGCAGCGGATAGCTTGTCCATCGCCACAAAGGCCATGCGTCTTGTTACTTTGTATAGGCCAGCAGAGAGAAGCTGAGCCAGAAACGTACCACCATCTCTCTCTCTCTCTCTCTCTCTCTCTCTCTCTAGGGGCGGGGAGTATCCATCAAAAGCCCAATCAATATGTAGGAAGAAAAGAGAGAAACAATATGAAGAGAATATCCTTGTGTGGATATACCATCGATAATTATCATCATGAACAGAACTCAACTAGTTCCAATCGATGGACTTGATTCCTATCATTTCAACGGGGAAGAGCGGGAAAGCGCCAAGTACCAAACAATTATCTCGTTTTCAGCTTATCTTGGTGGATCTACCAATCATAATTGACTTCCTCTACAAAAAAGAGAACAAATCGTCCTTCTAGATGGCACCACGACAGCTACATTGCAAAAATACAACATAAATAATACTCTAAAAGTGTAACGATATGTGTATGTCCTTCCTATGACATGTCTTCTTCCCTTTGGTTTGGATGCAACTTTGGACAGGCTGCCACGTAGAATGTGGTCATCCCGAGGATACTCTACGCGTTGTGTTACATGTTCAATATATAGGGATCTTGTAAGAGTGTTTGGATCTATAGCTACAATATCATACGGTGTGGTGGTCGGATGCAACTTTGGGCTAGCTCGAGGCATCCTTGTTTCAGAAACGAGCAGTATGCCGGACAATTGCAAACCTAGCATGCAATAATCCAGATGATCCCTCAATGTCCTTGCTCGCTGCTTCTTGTGCCTTTGCAAAAATCTTTCAGTTTCATGGTCTCGGGATTAGAAATTGTCTTCACAAAGATAGTAGCCTTGGTCATACCGAGGACCATTCACCATGTGGATGCATCCTGGAGCTGTACCACCTATTAGCCAAAGATGAGATCTCTACAACATATTAATGTCATTGTGAAATCCAGACAACTCAAATTACGAATGCCAAATTCACAAATCCTCATAGGTAACCACTTGCAAAGTAATTGTTTGGTCATGGCAATCCCCAGTGAATTGGCCGCACTAAGATGCCGGGCAATTCTTCCACCTCGACAGCATACAGTCAACACTCCCAAACATCTAATGGTAAACTCTTTCTTTGTTCATTGCCGAAAGCATTGCCATGACGTCTGCTTTGGGTACTCGTAGATACTGGTCTCCATTAACCTTAACCAGTCTCAATGTACACTTTTGTGCATTGTATGATTATATCTTCGGCCATTTAGAGATAATTATTTGTCATATCTGCAGGAGTGCCATATGCAATCATCCGAAGTACCATGGTCACCTTCTAGAAACGAGAAATGCACTGCAGACGGGCAACATTTCTTAATTGCTAGACGAGCAGTCGTTCAGTGGCTTTATGTCCTCGGCAATTTAAGAGAACAACCATTCGAACATGCAAAAGCACTGCCGGAACAAGTTGGTAGGGTAAGCACGCCCGACACAAATTAGTTGTCCATGAGCCGATTATGGTCATCGGTTATGTTCCGAAAAAATGTCAAATGACCCATTTGTGATCCTGGACGATTCCTCTTTGTTCCGGTTGCGCCCCTATCCACTGAGCAACGATCAACACAATCTCACCGTCTTCGGTGCACAAGAGCACACCCCCGGACTCGGAACTCCAAGACGATCTATGTGTACAAAAATGTTTATATATTTTTTTCTAAACAAACCTTTATATTTTTCTAAGAAAAACTATACAAAAACATAGGTTCATATACCTGGATGTTTATGCTTTGGAAGCTCACATCACAAAAAAAAATGTTCACGTAACCTAGAAAAGTTTACAAATATCGATGCAGATAAAAGATGGATGTTAGAAGATACACCTTCAATCAAAAATATTAGAATGTTCTGATCTTTTGTTAGATGCATTGGGAGAATAGAGATTAAAATTAGTTGATTGTGAATGTAAGAAAATACCCTAAAACGTTATTTTCAGATACGTGTAAACTTTTAATGGGGGTGTACCGAAGCAAAGCCCATAAAAAAAACATGTGCTTTTGAGAACAAAGGAAACGGGAACAAAACCAACAGTGAAAGAAAGGAAAAGAAAAAGAATACATTGGGAATGAACGAATGTCACTCTCGGTCGAAAATGGAAACACGACGTTCTAAGAAAAAAAAGGAAGATGAACACTGCCTGCCGGCCTCATTGATTAGTGCAAATCAAAATGAAACGATTTTGCAATTGCTCGTTAGGCATCGTTTTCTCCTTGGCAAATCACGCCGGCCTGCATAGCTCGAGATACTTTACGTGACAGACTGTATTTGAAATCAACCACTAAGCTGCTACTCAGATATACGATAATCTCGCTATCAGGGTCTGCATCTATATTAATGAAATCTTTTAGTTTTGGCTATTGTGCCATGTCGTTAACAACAAGATCGACTAAGGTGATGCGCTTTCATAAGAAGATGATGTATCTTCGTTGCCACGTTGGTGTGAAAAGGACGAGAAGAGTCGTCAGTCGGTCAAAACGGTGGAGTTTTGGATGGATTTCATGGCAGCGGATGGATATAACTTGTCCATCGTGGCAACGGCCATTCGTCTTGTTAGTTTGTAGGCCAGCAGAGATAAGCTGAGCTAGAAAGAAACGTACCACCATCTCTCTCTTTCTCTTTTTCTCTTTGGGGGAAGGGGGTATCCATCAAAAGCCCAATCAACATGTAGGAAGAGAAGAGAGAAGCAATAAGAAGAGAATATCCTTGTGTGGATATAGTACCATAGTAATTATCATCATGAAACAAAACTCAACAAGTTCCAATCGATGGACGTGATTCCTATCAGTTCAATGGGCAAGAGCGGCAAAGCACCAAGTACCAAACAATTATCTCGTTTTCAGCTGATCTACCAATCATAATTGCCTTCCTCTAGACTAGAAAAAGGAGAACAAATCGTCCTTGTAGACGGCACCACGACAGCAACATTGCAAAAATACAACATAAACAATATTCTAAAAAAAATGTGACGATATGTGTGTATGTCCTTCCTATGACATGTCTTCTTCATTTTGGTTTGGATGCAAGTTTGGACAAGCTGCCACGTAGAATCTGGTCATCCCGAGGAAACTCTACACATTGCATTGCGTGACATGTTCAATATTTGTGGATCTTGTAAATGTGTTTGGCTCTATAGCTATTGTATATGCGATCGGATGCAACTTTGGGCTAGCTAGCTAGATGTCATGTGCAGTACGCCTGGTCATCTGCAGAGCCCCCACGAAGAGGGGCGGAATGCTCTGGGCATTGCGGAACACGTTCTCCGGGTCGATGGTGGTCTTGACACGGACGAGACGGTCGTAGTTGCTCAGGAAGTACCTCTCGCCCCACGTCCTCGACGCCTCGACCTCCGAGTTAAAAGGGCTGCCGCCATCTTCGTCGTCCTCTCTTATTATAGGATCATGAGGGTGAGCAGCAGAGCCATTGTTGTTGGTGCCTAGATCAAGGTCTAGGTAGTTTATGTAGGCGGTGCGTGGGCCGTTGGACACGTAGGCTCCCATGAAGTCGTAGAACCGGCGTAGCCAGTCCATGTACTCCTGTCTCTGGTCGTCGTCGTCCGCCGTCCAGGCAATGAGATGCTGGATTCCGTGGATGTTTCCCTTGCGGTGCGGGAACGGCAGGTCGTCGGCGGCGATCCGGTCCATGGCGCCGCCGTACGGGTCGAGGATGACGTAGGCCTTGGGCTGCTTGGAAAGGAATTCGATGGCTCCCTCCAGCTCGCCGAAGGGCGTCGGCCGGCGCACGAAGTCCGACTTGGCCTTGAAGTAGTTCTTGTCGTGGAGCACGCGGTCCGTGAGGTCCGACGTGGAGCTCCCTTCCGGCAGGCCGGAGAAGAAGACCACGGAGTCGATCCAGCTCATCTCTCTCGGGTTCAGGTCCGACAGCCCGATCTCTGGGAACCGCGTGGAGAGTATCTCCAACGCTTCGTGGCTCCGGCCGAGGTAGAACCCTTTAAAGGCGACGGAGATGCCGGTCCGGTCAGACTCCGGCAAGCCGGCTCCGACGAACGCAGAGAGGTAGAACTCGTCAGGCAGCCACGGCGCGACGTGCTGCCATGTTGACACGAGCCGTGCCACCGACTCCACGGTGCCCGGCCGGTTGACGACGAACACGGTGACGCGCTCCGGGACAGGGCTCAGCTTGACGCGCCACGCGTAGACGGCGCCCCAGGTTCCGCCACCGCCGCCGCGGATCGCCCAGAAGACCTCCTCGCCCATGCCGTCGCGGTCCAGCACGCGCCCGTCGGCGTCGACCAGCACGGCGTCGATCACGTTGTCCGCCGCGAGCCCGTACTTGCGGGACAGCAGCCCGAACCCGCCACCGGCGATGTGGCCTCCGGAGCCGACCGTGGGGCATGATCCTGCAGAGAAGGCCAGGGTCTTGCTGGACGCGGCCACCGCGTGGTACACCTGCCCGAGCGTCGCGCCGGACTGGACCCACGCCGTGCGCGTTCCGGCGTCGACCCGGACGCGGTCCAGCGCCACGAGGTCGATGACGACGAAGCCGCCGGCGTCGTCCGTGGTGTAGGAGAGGCCCTCGTAGCTGTGCCCGCCGCTGCGGAGGCGCACCACGAGCCCCGCCTCCCGGGCGCACAGCACGGCCGCGCGCAGCTCGGCCAGGGACGCCGGGACTACCACAGCGGCCGGACCGTGGTGCGCACAGGCGGCCGCGAACCGGAGGTTCTGGACGGAGAAGGCGAGCGCGGCGGCGTACGCGGGCGAGCGGCAAGTGGTGACGTTGCGCACGCCGGCGGCCGCGAGGCAGGACGTCATCAGGGCGCTGTCATCGTCGTCGTTGCCGTTGCCGACGCTGCCGTGTGAAGCCGCTTGCACGGCGAGGAGGCGGAGCAAAAGAGAGAAGAGCAGGTTGATGGCCATTGACGCATGGACTGTGGAGTGTGACGATGTGCGCGTGGGGTTTTATGCAGGCCCGCGTGATTTTATTCTTCTACATGCAGGCCGGCGTGATTAGTTAAGGAGAAAACGATGCGCAACGAGCGGTTAAAAATCATTTCGTTTTGATTAGCACTAATCTATGTGTTCGGCCGGCAGGCTGTGGTTTCTACCCGTACTACATACTGACAAACACGGACACAAAATATTTGCACACTTGCACTACCAGACGCACTTGCCAACTTTTTTGTTCTTCTCTGCGTTTTAGGTACCAAGAATGCACCAACAAACTTATTTGTTCGCCTTCTATATTTTCCTAACAGTGGTATTTTCGGTAAAAAATACTTTCCGTGATAGACTATTAATATATAGTTCCCCACTTTACTAGACAACGTACCCGCTTTGAAACTAACCACCAAACTGCAACCTAAATATACGACATCTCGCTATCAGGGTCTACGTCTATCACTGGTGGAAAAACAGGCTTCCGTCCAGCCCCATAAGTCATGGTTGTAGGAATCATGATTAATGGGACCTTTAGTCATGATTCGGAGGTGAACCGCGACCAAAGGCCTGGGCCCTGTGGCCGGTGGCAAGACGTGAGGTCTTTAGTCGCGGTTTGCCGTGACAACCGCGACTAAAGGTTTCGGCACCTTTAGTCACGGTTTGCCGTGCCAACCGCAACTAAAGCCCTCCCCTATATATACCCATCCAAAGCAGCCAACACTTAGCCATTTGGAGCCATTCTCTTCACAAGTGGGTGTAGGTTTGCTTTTGGTTCCTCTTATGCACATAAGGTGTTTGATGAAATGCCCCAAGAGCATGAAACAAACATGACATGAAGTGTTGGAGCCACACTCCTCGATCGCGGTTAGCAACTTGATGAACCTTTGATGTGTCATTGATAAAATATGCATGTGTGTAGTTCATTGTTTAATTTATATTGTTTGTAGCTAGTTAGTTTAACAAATGCATGATGGTTAATTATATATTTTATATTATAATAATGCAGATGAATCGGCAATGGATGTACGGTAACCGACTCTCCGGCGAGTTCACTACGGGTTTGAAAGATTTCCTCGTAGTGGCTAATGCGAACAAGCGGGGGGTTTTGTTATCTGTCCATGTGTTATCTGTAAGAATCGGAAGGTTACTCTTCCTCAAGAGATGTTCACATGCATCTGCTTGCACGGTTTCATGCCAAGCTATAATTGTTGGACCAAGCATGGAGAAAGAGGGTTATAATGGAAGAAGATGAAGAAGGGATGATTTCATCGATGAAAGCTATCTTGCTCATTTCGGTGATACTTTCATGGAGGATCTGCTCAAGGTGAAGGGAAGGTGAAGAAGAGGCACGTGATGATCCCGTTGATGATCTTGGTCGGACCATTGCCGATGCACGGAGACGCTGCGAACCGAAAAGGAGAGGGAGAATTTGGATCGCATGTTAGAGGATCACAGAAAGGCGCTGTACCCCGGATGCGATGATGGTCTGAAAAAGCTGGGCTGCACAATCGGATTTGCTGAAATGGAAGGCAGAGGCAGGTGTAGCTGACTCGGCATTTGAAAACTTGCTGAAAATGTTGAAGAATATGTTTCCAAAGGATAACGAGTTGCCCGCCAAAGACGTCTGAAGCAAAGAAGGTTTTCTGCCCTCTTGGTTTATAGGTTCTGTATATACATGCATGAATAAACGACTGGATCCTCTACCGTGGTGAATACGAGAATTTGAATGAATGCCCGGTATGCACCCCATTGCGTTATAAGATCGTGAGGCGATGACCACGGTGACGATGTTGAGGGCCGTAAACCCGTGAAGAGGGTTCCCGCCAAGGTGATGTGGTATGCTCCTATAATACCACGGTTGAAACGTCTGCTCAGAACAAAGAGCATGCCAAGTTGTTGCGATGGCACAAAGAGGACCGTAAGTCGGACGGGGATTTGAGACATACAGAAGATGGAACTCAATGTTGAAAGATAGACAGATGTTTCAAAGATTTTGCAGCTTACGCAAGGAACATATGATTTGCTCTAAATACGGATGGCATGAATCCTTTTGGCGAAAGCGAGCTCCAGCCATAGCACCTGCCCGTGACTCTATGCATCTACAACCTTCCTCCTTGGTTGTGCATGAAGCGGAAGTTCATTATGATGCCGGTGCTCATCCAAGGTCCGAAGCAACCCGGCAACGACATCGATGTGTACCTAAGGCCATTAGTTGATGAACTTTTACAGCTGTGGGGTGGTGTCCGTGTGGGATGAGCACAAACAAGAGGAATTTGACCTCTGGCGTTGCTTTTCGTAACAATCAACGATAGGCCTGATCTTAGTAACATTTCGGGAATGTCAAATAAGAGATACAATGCATACAAGGACTGCTTACATGAGACTGAAAGTGTACATTTGCAAAATTGTAAGAAGAACGTGTACCTTGGGCATCGTCGATTTCTTCCGAAAATTCATCCAAAGAAGAAAGAAAGGCAAGCATTACAACGGCAAGGCAGATCACCGGCGAAGCTCGCGGAACGACTGCTTGGTCGAGGTATTTGATATGGTCAAGGATTTGAAAGTCATCTTTGGAAAGGGTCCTAGCGGACAATCAGTTCCAAGGGAGCCGACGGGCACGCAGCCATGTGGAAGAAGAAATCTATATTCGGGAGCTAGAATATTGGAAAGTCCTAGATGTCCGCTCTGCAATCGACGTGATGCACGTTACGAAGAATATTTGCGTGAACCTCCTAAGCTTCTTGGGCGTGTATGGGAAGACAAATGATACAAAGGAAGCACGGCAGGACCAACAACGTTTGAAACACCACGATGACCGGCATCCGGAATGGTTTCAAGGTCGTGCTACTACGCTCGACCAAAGAAGAGAAGGTCATCTTTTTGAATGCCCGAGCAGTATGAAGGTCCCGTCTGGATTCTCGCCCAATATAAAGGGAATAATAAACATGGCGGAGAAAAAGTTCCAAAACCTGAAGTCTCACGATCGCCACGCGTGATTATGACGCAATTGCTTCCGATTGCTTTGAGGGGCTCCTGCGGAAAATGTTCGAGTAGCCATTGTGAAGCTATGTGCATTCCTCAATGCAATCTCTCGGAAGGTAATCAATCCGGAAGTTCTACCACGGTTCTGAGCGATGTGATCCAATGTCTTGTCGGTTTGAGTTGGTGTTCCCGCCATCCTTCTTCAATATTATGACGCACCTCCTGGTTCACCTAGTCGAAGAGATTTTCGTTCTCGGTCCTGTATTTCTACACAATATGTTCCCCTTGAGAGGTTCATGGGAGTATTAAAGAAATATGTTCGTAACCATGCTAGGCCAGAAGGAAGCATCGCCAAGGGCTATGGAAATGAGGAGGTAATTGAGTTTTGTGTTGACTTTGTTCCTGACCTTAAGCCGATTGGTCTTCCTCGATCGCGGCACGAGGGGAGACTAAGTGGAAAAACACGATCGGAATGAAATCAACGATATGTATGGACGGCCATTCTCCGACTCAAGCACACCACACCGTCTTGACCAATTCCAGCTTGGTGGCTCCGTACTTTGAGAAACACAAGAATATTTTACGTTCGACAACCCGGGAAGCCTGAATCCTGGATTAGGAAGGCCCACATGGAGACTTTCGGCAGTTGGTTGAGAAAACATTTAATGAATGACAATGATGTTGTAGATCAGCTGTACATGTTGGCCAAGACACCATCTTCGACTATAACGACTTTCCAAAGTGCGAGATAAATGGGAATACATTTTACACGATCGCCCAAGATAAAAAGAGCACCAACCAAAACAGTGGTGTCCGCTTTGATGCAGCAACCGAGAATGGGCAAGAGGTCACATATTATGGTTACATAGAGGAGATATGGGAACTTGACTATGGACCCTCCTTTAAGGTCCCTTTGTTCCGGTGCAAATGGTTCAAGCTAACAGGAGGTGGGGTAAAGGTGGACCAGCAATACGGAATGACAATGGTGGATTTCAACAATCTTGGTTACCTTGACGAACCATTCGTCCTAGCGAAAGATGTCGCTCAGGTTTTCTATGTGAAGGACATGAGTAGCAAACCGAGGAAAGCGGAAAGATAAGAAAAGCGATCAAGACATCATGCGATGATCCAAAGCGCCACATTGTTCTTTCAGGGAAAAGAAACATCGTGGGAGTGGAGGACAAGACAGACATGTCAGAAGATTATAATATGTTTGCTGAAATTCTGCCCTTCAAAGTGAACACCGACCCAAGCATTAAGTTAAATGATGAGGATGCTCCATGGATACGGCACAATCGTAAGCAAGCAGGGACACAAGGGAAGAAAAATGATGTGTAATAATTTATTGTACCAAACTTTGTTGAATGGATCATGTGAATTATATTACCCGTGATGTGTTTGGTGTCCATTTTGAATGATTCGAGATACCACTGATGATACATGAAATTTGGAGTGATTTAGTCATACTCCTGCCTAGGCGTATAATATGCATACTGTAGTCTTCATAGCCGCCGTCGTCGTTGTCTTGGTAGTCGCCTTCTAAGTTGCCGCCGCCGCCGCCGCCGTCTGTCGCCGCTGTCGTCGGGCGGCGCCGTGGTTCGAATCGAGGGTAGCGCAGCGGGGATATCGCCGGCCGTGATGTAGTCCATGACGCTCTGCAGAGTCCGCCATACCACCATAGCCGACGGCCGGCCTCGTGGAAGTTCCCAGAGGCGAACCGTCCTCCTCATACTGGCGGCGCCCTCTCACGCCGATTGATGAAGAAGGCGTCCCAAGTATGCTGGTTATCGGGATGCCGGCCGGGATTCATCCGCTGCTCGGCGTGAGGTCGAGGTAGTAGTGGTTCGTGATGGCCGCCCGCTGCAGTACCACGAGGGACGGGAGGGACGGCTGCACGCCCGGGCGCTTAGGCTCCAGCCGGTGGGGACGCGGTAGCCGGTGGACAAGGGTAGTTCGAGGCGCAAAGCTCCTCCACCTGGCCGTAGGTTAGAGTGGTGCGGTGGAAGCCATGAGAGAGTGATGAGAGATTGTAGAGATGTGATAATGCTGGCCAAGCCGGGCTACATATATGTAGTGAGAAATGGCGGGAAAAATGGGAGCGGGAAGACAGGAGGCGGGAAGAAAGTGGCGGGAAGAAAGAGGCGGGAAGACAGGAAGAAATGGCGGAAGAAGATGAATCCAGAGTTGGTCATCTAACCTTTAGTCCCGCTGGTTGGTGCAACCGGGACTAAAGGTTAGACAGACGCGTGGGTAGCGCCTGACATACTGTCGGAGGAACAAGACAAAGCAGAAGCGGCGCCGTGCCTATAAAAGGAGCATCGATCTGCCAAGATAGAGGCGTGAAGAAATGGCGGGAAGACATAGGCGGGAAAGAATGGCGGGAAGACTGGCGGGAAGAACTTGTGGGAAGACAGAGGCGGCCGAAGAACTTCTCTGAATTTTTGATATATTATTTGTATTTTTAGAATTTTGAAATGAATTAGTTCTATTTTTCTGAATTTTTTGATATATTATTTGTATTTTTAACATATTGAATTGAATTAGTTTTATTTTTGACATATTATTTGTATTTGCCTCGTAGGGTTTGGAGACGGTTCGTAGATACAAAGGACGTAGAACTTTATATGCATTAAATTATGTATGGAAACTTGTTCAAAATTGTATATGGTCATCCGATGATATTGAATATATATTGTATATTCCTCTTGAATTCTTTTTGGTTCTAATTTCAAATTTGTTTGAAATTGTACATTCATATGCATGTATGTAGTACCGTAGAATATGTGAAACTCCTTCAAAATTAAAATAAAGCACAAAAGAAATAAAACAATACAAATTAAACAGAAAACAATACAAATTAAAAAGAAAACAATACAAATTAAACAGAAAACAGGTTTGGGGGGCTAAAACCCTAAACTGCAGCGGCCTTTAAGTCGCGGTTGGCCGCACCAACATGACTAAAGGTGAAAGTATGAGCATAAAAACCCGCCATAAAAACCCTTTAGTCGCGGTTGGGCAGGCGACCCGCGACTAAAAAGGTACCTTTAATCATGGGTCTCGCCGCCAACCGCGACTAAAGGGGGAGCATAAAAAACCGCCAAAAACCCTTTAGTCGCGGTTGGGCAGGCGACCATGACTAAAGGGTACCTTTAGTCACGGGTCTCGCCGCCAACCGCGACTAAAGGGGGCTATAAATACAAAGGCTCGATTCTCGTCTTCTCCGATTCCGATTCTCGCTTTGTTAGTCTCTGCCGCGCCCTCGGCCGCCCGCCCGTCGCCCTCGCCCTCGACGCCGCCGCCGTCGCCCTCGCCCTCGGCGCCGCCCATCGCCCTCGCCTACAGCCCAGCGCCGCCGGCCGACCTCGGTATTGCCGCCTCGCTCGCCCGCCCTCAACGCCGCCGACCGGCCTCCTCGCCCACCAGCGCGCCGCCTCGCTCGCCCGCCCTCGACGCAACCTGGTAGTGCATCCGCCAAGGCAACCTCCGGCTACTTCAGAAACCAAAAACAAATAGGAGGGGGTGCTCGGCTTGGGAAGAAGCAGCGGAGGCAGGCGAGGCGGACTCGGCGGCGGCGGCGGAGTCGCCTAAGCGGGACTCGGGCGGCGTCGCGAGGAGAGGGAGGCGGGCTGGGCGGGCGCTGGGCACAGGGCTGGCTGGTGGGCTGGGCCTCGGTCCGAGTGGCAGCGCTCGTTTTTTAAATTAAAACAAAACGAAATAAATAAAATATCAAACGAACTCCGATTTAAATAAAACAAATTTTCCCCGACTCCTAAAATGAGTCAAACAAAATGAACTTTTAAAAACTGCAACATGCATAAAAATCTTAAATGCTCATTTTGCCTAAGCAAAATAAATCTTCGAAAACCAAATTTGATTTATTTATAATATCTTCGCTTTTCCTAAATGTTGGGAAAGTCATATTATTCCCTCTCTTGAGATTTTTATAGGAAAACTTTATGAAGATAATTTTAAATAAATCCAATGATCCTATTTCCAAAATTTGAGAAATCCCAAATATGAAAATAATGAAACTTCCAACTCTCTCCGAGGGTCCTTGAGTTGCGTGAAATTTCCTAGGATCGGAAAATGCGAGAAAATATTATATGCATGATGATCTAATGTATAACATTCCAAATTGAAAACCAAAAACAAATTGTATTTTTTTTACCAAACATTGACAAATGTTTAATTCCTTGCAAAGTTTCTTCACAAAATGACATTCGTGAAGACGTGGTTGTCTGTTGTCCTCGCCTCCCTCTCCGTATGTGTTGTCCTCGCCTCCCTCTCCGTGACGTCGTCGTCTGCCGCCCCGTCTCGCGCTCTACCGCGACACCCTCTCCCACCCTTCCTCGCCTCCTTTTGCCACCGCCCTTTCGCCACCGCCACCGCCACCGCCCCTTCTTCACTTAATTAATTTGTTTTACTACATGTTTTCAGGACTGACATAATGGCGGACGATAGAGCTGACCCGATTATGGACAACTATGATCCGGACGGTGAAGCACATATGTTCGGCATCATAAACGGCGATATTCTATATGTGCCGATCGGAGAAGAAGAAGATGATATCTCTTCTTATCTGAACCTTGACGGTGAAGATGAAGGGCGCCGTCGACAAGATGATGCCGAACAAACGTCGATAAACGACGATCTTCAAATGGAAGTAGCAACCACCTCCGGCGCCGAGGTATATATATACATTGAGCCTCCGTGATACAAACTAACTGATTTGAATAAATATGTGTGTACTAACGCGCGACTCTCTTTCTTATTTTAGCCCTCGGCGGATCATCGAAACAATCGAGTACGTCGTCAAAGCGTGGCGCAACCAAGACGATGAAACAAGGAGAAACATGCACCATCGAGGTTGTCGACCGTGCAACCGGCAGGTCACTGAGCCCCGCAAGAACGCCACCAAGTTTGTCAGCCAATGCGGAGCCATTGTTAGAGACAACGTCTCGATCACCGTCGAAGTGGAATGAGCCAAAGAAGGCACGAGTTGATGGTTTCACTTTTTGTCGATAAGAGAACAAAAAAGATTGCTTCAAGAAGCTTATGGAACATTTCGTTCTACCTCCGGAATACAACAAATTCGATGAGGAGGGTAACAAGATTGAGGAAAACAAGGAGAGGAGGAGGCTAGTCAAACAGTTCGCTCTTCATAAGATGGCCGACGCATTCCGGAAATTCAAGCAAAATCTAGCCCATGACTTTGTCAAGCAGAACAAGACTCCGGATTTCAAAGGACAATATGAGAAACTGAAACATGATTGGCCAGAATTTGTGAAGCAAAAGAAATCGGAGCAGTTCATTCAAATATCGAAAAAAATAAGGAAAATGCGGCTAAGAAGGAGTACAATCATGTTATGGGGCCAGGAGGGTATCGCATTTGGGTGCCTAGGTTGGAGAAGATGGAGAATGAGCTGAGGCGCGAGGAATCCGTCCAGGTACGGAGGGATGGGACCCAAGGGCCAAAAGCTAGTGGTACGGGCATGGGGGAACGCTGAACCCGGAGACAGGGAAGTGTGTTTACCGGGGCAAATTAATTAAACCCACCCAAGCCCTTATTGACGCAATGAAGGATGCTCAACAGGGAAGATCAAGTTCAACAGAGAGAACGACGCCAGCGACAAGAGCCCTCGGGAATCCTGAACACGGAGGACGTGTACGAGGCATGGGGCACATTCCGTGGAAAATAGGGTTCCCCCGGGACGATGACCCGTACGGTTACAGAAGCCGTAAGAGAAAGATGGATCGGGAATGAGATGTTGTGGCGCGGTTGGCATCGGAAATGGATGTGATGAAGAAAACCATGAGTGTACTAGTAGCCGAAAGAGATGCAGCTCGGGTGCAGATGAAGATCATCCAGCGGATCTCGGAAGCCAGCGGCGGAGAAGCAGCGTGGCTTCCACAGAGGCCCCACCGGCTGGTGCAGATGCACCGACGATCGAAATTACTGCACGGAGCCTCACGGTGGTCGAAATTACTGCACCGGAGCCTCCGTGGTCGAAATTACTGCACCGGAGCCTCCTCGCTACCCGTGGGCGATATAAAGGAGATGAAAGAATGTCATCTGTATTATCCTATCGGGAACATGTCCATGAAGGTAGCCATCGGCAGTGCTTTACCATGTTTACTGGAGCACTCCACCACAACAACCCCATTCAAGATGGCTATGCTCGTGTCACGGTGGAGGACATAGTCCAAGGGTTTGAGGACCTGAGATTGACATTGCTACACCAAGGGGAGAAAAGACTTGGAGATGTCAAGCGCCATTTCATTCTATGGCAAAAGAAGTTTATCAAGTTTCAGCGAGGCGCCAAGGACAACAAGTCCACCCCTCACGGTGGTGGTGGTGGCGGTGGTGGTGGTGGTGGGGGGGGGGGTTCACCTACACCTCCGTCACGTCTGCCGCCGCCGCCCCCCCGTCCACAACGTCCGGCGGGTGATCAGCCGCCGCCCCCCAGTCCTCGTCCGGCGGGTGATCAGACGCCGCCCCCCAATCCACCTCCGGCAAAGAAGCAGAAGCAGTCCTGGATTATTAACCCGGACCCTTATGTACCTAAGACCACAAAGGTACCGGAGCCATCATCAAGCCTCTCCCCACAAGGCCTTGGGAACGTAGTGCCGAGGAAGTCGGCGCGGCCGCGGCTGCTGATTTGGAGAAATGGAAGGCGGACTGCAAGAAGAAAAGAGAGCCCGAGCCCAAGCCGGATTTTCGATGAGCAAAAGAAGTGGGCTAAGTCATTTTTGAGCACACCGTCCCAAGCCGCGAAGAATCTGCCTAACGACTATGCACGTGAACTTCAGGCAGACACTCATGTTCAAGGAGAACAAAGAGCGGGAGAAGGCCGAAAGTAAAATAAGCGGGAAACAAGTTGCCCAGCTCGGGAACAAAGTAAACAATCGATTGCCCCGCTTATAGTGGAAGCCTTCTGTCCGGATGCCCCGAGATCATACAAGCTGCGGCAGCACAGGGATTAGTATGTAGAGTGCGAGAACAAGCGGCCAACTTAGGTATTACTCTTCGTGAACTGTTAGGCCTTGATGAGGCGCCAAAGGAAGGAGGTAGTAATTACATATGTCAAGAATGGGCCTCTCGTCGAGCCTCACAGGAAAAGGATCTACCTCCATAAATGAAAGGTCTGCTGAAATGGTACAAGGGTTACATAAAAAATAAAACGCCAAAGAATATATTTATGCGGAAGTTAGACATGAGCATCACTTCAAACATTACTATGTACAAATTGAACTGAGTGAATTGTTCCAGCTTTTCAATCTGCGCGAGCTCGACAAATCTATCATCGGTTGCTACGTTACGTAAGTGATTTATTAATTTCTACCCCATCTCGTTCATATTGCCTGCACTATATATATGTCCTAACTATATTGTTGTGTCCGCTATTATACATGCAGAATGAAGATTAAGGAATGCAGAGTAAGGAACATCCATGATGTTGGGTTCATTGACCCACATATCGTTAATGGACATGTGTTGGAGCGTCACCCCGCCGACGTGGAGGCAGACCTGTGGCAGTTTCTTACAAAGCAGGAACTCAAAAGTGATATTCTATTTCATTACCATTTTGGGTGAGTGTTTCTGTCTTGAGCACATTCTCTTTTGTTTACTCCATGCATGGTATGTGGCCGCCTAATCGAAGAGTTATGCATGACGTCTTGTGCATGTATCGTGTCCGCAGGTTCCACCGGATTCTCGCTAGTAATTAAAGTTAACACCTCGTAATGTCTCGCCCACGACTCTCTGAATATGGATCCAAAGCTTTGGGGCGGCATGAGAAGAATGCTGCAGTAAGTAATTATTTTCATTCATTTGCGCTCTATATCGATCGGCCTATTTCGTTCATTTCCTAATATCAAGTAACTAATAACTCTCTTGTTCATTTAATTTTCTTTGCCTCGTAGGGTTTGGAGACGGTTCGTAGATACAAAGGTCGGTGAATTCAAAAAGAGCTAGAATTCAAAAGGTCAAAGCCTAAGAATGCCGGGGATATTCAGCCACCGGAGACCAATCTATGTGGATACTATATACGTGAGATCATCCGAGATACACCTCTGAGCGGGTTCCGAGTGATACCAATGCTCGAGGAATAACCTCCGGATGATGCTTAGTCCGTAAGCTCGCTTCCGACCACTTCAAGAGGAACTAGCTGGATGGTTCAGCAGGGAAGTCCTCCATCCTAAAGGAGAACACTATTACGAGGACGTAGAACTTTATATGCATTAAATCATGTATGGAAACTTGTTCAAAATTGTATATGGTCATCCGATGATATTGAATATATATTGTATATTCCTCTTGAATTCTTTTTGGTTCTAATTTCAAATTTATTTGAAATTGTACATTCATATGCATGTATGTAGTACCGTAGAATATATGAAACTCCTTCAAAATTAAAATAAAGCACAAAAGAAATAAAACAATACAAATTAAACAGAAAACAGGTTTAGGGGGGCTAAAACCCTAAACTGTGGCGGCCTTTAGTCGCGGTTGGCGTAAGAACCGCGACTAAAGGTCCTCCGCCTTGACGGCCGCTGGCGCCCACGTGGACGGGCCGTTAGTCGCGGTTCTTAAGCAGCCGCGACTAAAGGTGGGGGGCATTAGTCGTGCTTATTTGGTCGCGGTTGCCCAACCACGACTAATGGCAGTTGCGAACCGCGACCAAAGGCCTTTTTTCCACCAGTGTATATTAGTGAAATCTTTTAATTTTGGCTATTGTGCTTTGTCGTTAACTATTAGACTTTCTTAAGAATGGTTACGTACGTGGCCACGTTAGTGTGAAGAACCAAAAGAGTCATCAGTTGGTCAAAACGGTGGGGTTTTGGAGGGTTCAGGGCGGCCGATGAATATAGCCTGTCCATCGTGGTGAAGGTCACCCTTCTTGTTAATTATCATGCATGTTGTGTTTGAGGTCATCTTTTTTTTTTTCTTAGAATGTTGTGTTTTCATTTTTATGCACGCTCGAGTGATGCATGCATGCACGATTACTGCACATATTGTTCACACAAAATATGGTAACAAAATACTATTCTTAGAACAAATATATATTGACAAACCAGAACACAAAATATGTGCACACTTGCACATGAGAACCACAAACTTATTTGTTCTTTTTCTACTCCCTCCATCCCATAATATGACGGAGGGAGGACGTTTTAGGCACGAAGAACGTGCCAACTAACTTGTTTCTTCGCCTTTTCTATTTACCTAAGAGTGGTACTTTTGGTAAAACACTTTACGTGACAGACTATTAATATAGTTCCCCATTTTTCTAGATAACATACCTGCTTTGAAACTAATGACTAGATTATTACCCAAATATATCACGATCAAGGTCTACATCTGTATCAGTGAAATCTTTAATTTTGGCTATTGTGTTGCCGTTAACAACAAGAGTAAGGAGGTGCATTTTCTTAAGAAGATGGTGTACGTAAGTTGCCACTTTGATGTGAAGGATGAGAAGAGTCGTTAGGGCATCTCCAGCCGTTCAGCCCCCCAGGGCGCCTAAATAGAGCGGCCTGGGGCGTGCCCCGCTTAGTTCGCCCCCGGAGCGACCTAGCTCGATCACGCCCCACGCGCCGGCCCCAGAATGCGGGAAATTTAAACTTGGTCGTTCCGCTCTCAAAAGACGCCGCAAATCCGCGATCGGACGTAGTCTGGCGTTACAAAAACAGAGCGCCGCCGCCGCAAGTTCGCGTCGCGCAACGGTTCACTCGGCGGGTCGGCTCCAGCGTTGGCGGAGTCGGCGTCTGTGAGCTCGTCGGTGGCGGCGCTGCTTCGGTGCTGGGCTGCGTCGGCGCGGCTTCAGCACTGCTGGGCGGCGATGTAGAGGCGTCGTTCGGGCTTGGCGTCCGGGTGGTCGTCGGCGTCGTCGGCGTCGTCGGCGTTGCCGTTGGCAGCTCGATCAGGATGAGGCCGCTGCACCAGGTACCACGCCTTGAGCTTCGTCGTTGCTCGAGCATGTCCGCCCGCCCATCGGAAAAGCCATGTCGGTGTTCCTCTTCTTCGCGGCGACGTTCGTCCGGAGCAGGTCGAGCTTGATGGCGTTGCTCTTCATTAGCGACGACCACCGCGCCTCGGTCTTCTCTTCGCGTAGGGCGGCCCGGGCCTGGGCGTCGGCGAGGCAACGCTCGATGGACTCCTGCAATCGCGCGGTTGCCGCGTCGGCGCTTTTCCCATTCTTTGCCAATTTGTGGCCGTCCGGCCGCCCCTCTGACGCGCCCGGAGTCGTCGCGTCCGACTTGTATGTCTCCTTGGCCTTGTCGAGGGCATGTCGGACTTTCGCCCACTTCTCGCACTTGTCAATGCGCTTGTAGACGTGGAGGTGCTTGAAGT
This sequence comes from Aegilops bicornis, assembly GCA_021605145.1. Lineage (NCBI taxonomy): Eukaryota > Viridiplantae > Streptophyta > Magnoliopsida > Poales > Poaceae > Aegilops > Aegilops bicornis. Next base: position 680,496,853 of record CM038669.1, on the reverse strand, counting down.
CGGTGTCTTGGTTGTCGCCCCGATACTTGGCGAACATACGCAGCAGCTGCGCGGAGGGACGAACAATTGGCGGGCGGCGGGCGTAGGGGACGAAGATATGCGGGCGAACGGCGTGCGTACCTGATCCTCAACGCTGGCGCCGCTCTCCGGGCGAGCCACGACCTCCTCGATGGTTCCATGCCATTTGTTGCACGCCAACTGGATACGCCCCCAATGGTTCGCCATCGCCTTGGAGCCGTGCTGCATGTAGACGCCTTTGAAGTAGGGGTCGACGAGCTTCCGCTCGTCGAACTCGGCCTTGATGCGGTCCCAATACGTCTCGAAGCTCTGGTTCGTGCCGGTGGTCGGGTCGAGGCGCACGACTTTCCATGTTTCGGCGAGGCATTTCTCCTCCTTGGGCGCCCACTTGATGCGCGGTTCGCTGACCTAGCCGCCCGCTTCTTCTTCTTCTGGCGCCCCTTCGCCGTAACAGAGGCCGCTCCTCCTCCTCCTCCTCCTCCTGGTCCTCCTCCTCCTCAGGTTCCTGCGCGTCGTCGCCGTAGACGTAGCCGAGCTCGGCCTCCATGTCGCCGCTGAGGTCCACTACCTCGTCCTGGGTGGCGAACCCGGGAGACGCGGCGGCCGCAGTCGATCCTGTCGCGATGATGTCATCCATGTCGGCTCCCGTGTCGTCGGCGTCGCCGAGGTGCGAGAAGGGTGGCGGTCCACGATAGAGATGGGGCGTCGGTGTGGATGCGTAGGCGGCGGACGGCGAGTAGTTGTATGGAGGGTACTGCACGCCGACGAAGACGGGCGAGGGCGTGCGCGTAGCGGGGTGACCATGAGGGAAGGCCACGTTTGGGTTGAACCCACCGTGCGCGTCGCCGTCGGCGTAGCCGGGCGACGATGAACCCCATGGAGATCCGGCGCCTTCATGTCCCCAGGGCGCGTACTGGGCGTGGCTAACGACGGGTGGATTCATCCCCGCCTGGTCGACCGATGAGGAAGACGCCGCCGCTGCTGCCGCGTTGTCGCGGGCCTTCTTGGCTATGGCCTGTTCATTGTCGGCGGTGGCCCGCGCCCGACCTTCCACCCTCCACTCGGCGTTACAGGCCGGTGGCTTCGATGGCGGCGCCCTCGGCTTCCTCTGCCTTGGTGAGCCACGGCGCGGTCGCGGTTGCCGCCAGCCTTGCATGGCGTACTTCTTCGCGGCGAGCGGGAGGGGGTTTGGCGGGAGAAAGGGAGATAATGGCGGGAGGAAGGCGAGCGAGCGGGAGAGATGCGAGGGAAAAGCGTCGAGAAACGGCGGGAAAAGGCCCTCGGGTCACCTCCAAGGCGGCCCACGCGCCTTTTTCGCTTGTGCCGGCTCCCCAAGCGCCCCCCAGGGTGCCGGGTTCGGCCTGGGTCCGCCGACACCAATTTTGGTCCGAGCCGGCGAAAAACGGGCTTCTCGGGACGCGACTGGGGCCTTTTTTTGACGACGGCGCGGTAAAATCGCCTAGGGAGGGCCTGTTAGGGACGCGGGATGCCCTTAGTTAGAGGGTTTTCAGGGCGATGGACGGATATACCATGTCCATCGTGGCGAAGGCCATACCTTATTATTTCTTAGGCCGGCAGAGATATACAGTATAAGCTAAGCGTGAAACGTGCCGCCAGATTTCTGTCTCTCTACCGTATATTCAAACTTTCTCTTTCTCATTTTTTAACCCGGAAAAATAGATTAATTATTCTATGGTATTTTGTTTTCTATTAACTCGTATAAAAGTATAGTACAAAAGGGAGGAGCAAAAGAAGAAAAACCTACAAAAGGCTAGCCATGAACAGACTATGACTATCCAATACCAGTTGTAGGAATCTTTTTTTTTTTTTTTTTGCGAATACAGTTGTATGAATGTTCCAAAAGTTTACCGAAAGCCACTCGTGAAATCAAACAGCATGTTTGCTCCGAATCCTATGGGTAAGAGGACCCTTATCAACTTTGAAATCATGCCTCCAGGCTTGAATGGAATGAGTGAAGTTTCTGAAAATTCTTTGATTCCTATGAATCCAAAGGTTCCAGCAGCCCAAGATAACAATTTCCATGCTATATATAAGGGTCTACGTCTATATTAGTGAAATCTTTTAATTTTGACTATTGTGCCTTGTTGTTAACAATTAGAGTAAGGGGGTGCACTTTTTGAAGAAGATGGTTACGTACGTGGCTACGTATGTTAGAGTGAAGGACGAAAAGATTCGCCAGCTGGTCAAGACGGCGGAGTTTTTGTGGATTTTCAGGGGGGCGGATGAATGTAGCTTGTCTTTCGTGGTGAAGGTAATACATCCTATTAATTATCATGCATATTGTGTGTGCGCTTATATTTTTTTTTCTTAGAACGTTATGTTTCCCTTTTTATGCACGTCCTACTGATGCATACATGCATGTTTACTACACATATTGTTCATGTAAAATACATCGAGGGACACAAAATACTCTTCTTAAAGCATCTACAGCCGGACTCCTCAAACCATCCCTCATACGCCCGTGGACACGCCCGGTCAGTGACCGGACAGGAAAGAGAAGGAAAAAAGTGACCCAACCTGGCCCCTCATATCATCCTTATACGTCTGGGCTATCCGCGAACCCTCATATCTATCTCAAATATGGAGAGGATATGAGGGCTCGCAGACGTGCACAGGCGTGCATGGGCATTCCGCCACGTAGGACGTGGCCCTACCCCGGACCACCTTTTCTCTTTCTTTATTCATTCTTTTAGTTCTCTCTCTTCATCTTCTTCTATCATGTGCAAGTGACCCGACATATGAGAAGAAATATGAGAAGAAAAATGAGAAGTATGGCTACACGAACGGATAAATAAAGGCTCTGACCGGGCGCGTCCACAAACTTATTTGCTATGTCCTGTTGTAGATGCTCTCAGAACAAATGTATGTTGGCAATGACGGACACAAGTTACGTGTACACTTGCACGATTGCACACACCTGCACATGAGATACTGCAAACTTATTTGTTCTTTTCTGCGTTTTAGGTACCAAGAATGCACCAACAAACTTATATGTTCGTTACTTCGTCTTCTATATTTGGCTACAGTGGTATTTTTGGTAAAATACTTTACGTGACAGACTATTACTTCCCCACTTTTCTAGTCAGCTTGCCTACTTTAAAACTAACAACTAAACTGCTACCCAGATATAGATCATCACTATCAGGGTCTACATCTATATTAGGGAAATCTTTTAATTTTGGCTATTGCACCTTGTCGTTAGCAACAATACTTAAAGCATCTCCAGCTGCGCCCCCAGAATGGCCTTCCCAGGCGTTTTTCTTCGCCGGCGCCGAAAAAACGGCCCAACCGCGCCCCAAGGAGCCCGTTTTTCGCCAGCTCAGGCCGAAATCAGCGCCGGCGAACCTAGGCCGAACCCGACGCGCCGGGTGCAGCTCGGGGGCGCCGGAGTGAGCGTTTTGGCGCGAAGCAGCCGCGGGCCCGCCAAGTCAGCAAGACGGCTGCTTCGTCGACCTCATCGCCTCGGTTCCCGCGGGAACCAATGCGAAGGCTGCCGGGCTGCCGCCGCGGTCAGCCTCCATTGATGCCTCACGGGCGGCGCAGTGAAGACGCCGCCGACGCGCGTCCGCTCGCATGTGCCACGCGTCCGCCCGCATGCCGCCCACCACCACCCGCGCTTCGGCTATAAAAGGCGCCCCTCCCCGCCGGTGAGCACCACACACTTCCCCTCTCCCTCCCGCGAAAGCCTTCTTCCGGCCGAGGAGCTCTCGCCCCACTGCCTTCCACCGCCGACGAGCGAAATGGCGAAGATACCCGGCGATGACGCGGCGAACGGCAACCGCCGCCGACACCTCCAGAGCCGGAGGCGCGCTTTTCAGACGAGGCCGAGTACGGCGCCGCCCGACATCGCGCGTCGGGGCGTGGAGGCTGAGCGTCGGCGGCGTCCCGGTGCCGCCCGTCCCCGAAGGATCCGCACGGCGGGCGGAGATCGCCCGCATCCGCTCGTCGCTGACGGAGGAGCAGCGGAACGAGCCGAGGTACGCGCCCGATAGCGAAACGCTGTGCACGATGTACTTCGAGCGCCGCTGCGAGGAGCAGATCGCCTTCATCAACGGCGTCGTCCCCCGCGGCCGCCATAACTCCGAAAGACGACACGAGTGGTGGGGCGTCCCCGCCGCACACTCGACGCCGTCCTCGACCACATCGAGACCCGCAATGTGCCGCGACTGGAGTACCCGGCACGCCTCTCCTTCTCTCGCCGCCGCGGTAGTTCCTGGATACCGCGGCGAATGGATCCGGGGTCGTCCTCCTCGTCGGGTTTCGGTTTGCCGGCGCTCCGCCCCGTCAAGCCCGAGCCGGAGGAGACACCGCTCGGGCGTCGCGTGCGGAGCGGCGCCGTCGTCATCAACGAGCCGTCGCCTGCGACGGCACCGACGAGGCGCTCCCTTCGCTTTGTCTGGCCGAAGCCCAAGCCGGACACGCCCCCCGTGAAGCCGGAGCACATCGGCATGGTGGCACCCGACGACGAGTCCCCCCTCAAACGGGCGAGGGAGGACTACGTCCGCGAGCAGGTGCGCCGCCAGTGTCGGGCTTACCTGGAGACCCAGGCCCGCAGCCGCGCCGAGGAGGTCGGCGTTATCGTCATCGACAGCGACGACGAGGTCGAGGCCGGGCCGTCATGCGCTGTCGGCGACCCGGGCGAGAGGTGCAGCAGGGACGCCGCGGGCGAGGTGCGCGACAACGACAACGACGACGGCGGCGGCGACTACACCCGCTTCTACAGGCTTCTCGGCATGTAGAAGGCGGCGGCGGCGACAGTGACGGCACTAGCTAGGCGTTTTAAGTTCGTTTTTAAGTTAGTTCACGCATGTTTTAAGCTTTTGTACAAATTTGGACGAAAATGGCCGTGTTCATGCAGAAGTCGTCGAGTTTGAAAAAAAACCAAGACGAACTTCGCCAAACCCGTGGCGACCGTGGGCGTGTGACTGGGAGCGAACCGAACCCCAGGGGTCGAACTAGCGCCGGCTCGTTCCCGGGGGCCGAACGGCCGAAGATGCTTTTAGAAGTTGTGCTTTCATAAGAAGGTGGTGTACATTCGTGACCACATTGGTGTGAAGGATGAAAAGAGTCATCAGTTGGTCAAGACGGTGGGGTTTTGGAGAGTTTCCAGGGCGGCGGATGGATATAGCTTGCTCATCATGGCGAAGTCCATACGTCTTACTAACTCTTAGGCCGGCAGACATAAGATAGAGACGTAGCACGCGTGCACGCGCGCGCGCGCACACACAGGCACATGCGCACAATATATCCCTAACTTTAGTGACACATGCGCACAATATATCCCTAACTTTAGTAAGTATCGATCTCTTTACAAATAAGACGGGTAGGATGGGTGCGCGCGCGTTGGCATGTGGCGCCTTAATACAAGAGTGAGATCGATGTTGTACAAGCACGTCCACCCACGCGGGTACGTGCAGCCTCAGTACGACAACGTTTCATCGAAACCTGTGGTGAATACAGCGTGTTCTTAACGTACGTCGAGGATATACACGGTGGAGGATGTGGACTAGGCTGCTGCAGAGATTTCAATTGGATTGGATGGCCTGCATGCACGCCGGATTACACACATATTCTTCTCCCCACCGAGCCTGCCGTTGCTTAGTTTATATACTCCTACTCTGAGTGGAGTACATTGGTAGTTGTGTGTTTCGTCGTGTGTGGTTGTCGAGTTCGATCGTGTCGCAACTCGCAAGTCGACCCATTCCGATGTCGCAAGTCGTGTTTTTGTGGGAGCTAGAGTTGCCAAATCCGAAACCCCAACATATCTGTGGACGCGCCCGCACCTGTACGTGTCCAGAGATAACGCCGGATCGGCCCTCAAAGGACTCCATTTACTACTACAGCCTTTACTTTTGAAATGTTAAATTCATACAAACCCATGAACATCGATCATCACACATAAACAATAAGTAGCGCACATAAATACAAATCGTTCGCACTTAAAAATACATAATTCAAACGTAGTCCAAACATAAAATTTGTTGATAGTGCATAACTAAAACATAAAAATCATAGTTCAAGGATTTTCTATGTGGACCCACACATGATTCGCAAGATCATTTAAAAGTTGCATGTGCACTTGTTGATCTCGAATTTGTCGATGCGTCCTCAGAAAGTTGGTAATATGCTCCGCCAAATGTTCCGGGAGACTGACATGAACACCGGGCTTCTCAGAATCATGGGTGCGGACTGCCCCTTCACCCTCATCCTCGACAATCATGTTATGCACGATTACACAACATGCCCAGAGATGCCAAAGTTTCTCAACTTCCACATTGCAGCTCCACGAACAATACCCCAAACAGCTTCGAGCACTCTGAATGCCCTCTCCACATCCTTCTTAGCACCTTCTTGCGCTTGTGCAAAAATACATTGGTTCCTACCATGAGTATCCGATATAGTCTTTGATACGTCCATTTGCATTTTGCATCACTATTTTCTATTGCAATTTATCACATTTCAATTATATATTTCATATTACTATGCAATTCAAATGTCTTTTCTTTCTTAATTGCAAGGTATACCTAGACAGAGAAATTACCAGACAAATGAAACTCTGCACCTAATTTGCAACAAAAGAAAAGCATTTTTTTCAGAGCTCCAAACATGCCAGGGATTTTTGTGAATTATTTCTAGAAAATATGAAAACCGAAGACCGAAGAAGGGCTAGAGGGGAGCCACATGGGCACCAAACGGCCTGGCCACATGGTGGGACCGTCTGGTGGCCTCTTGGCTGCATCTAAATGTCATTTTTTCTTGAAAAAATGACAAAAAATTCAGGACTTTTGCTCTCTCATGGAGTGGCCTTGAGGTCTTTTTCCCGCAAGGTGGAACTGAGGTGGAGCACTTTTGCTCTCTCACAGATTGATTCTAGTGAGGAAACTCTCCTCTGGGAGGGGAGATCTAAGCCATAGTCATCATCAACATTCCGTTCGTCATCAGGATCTTCATCAACATCTTAACCAGCACCATCACCATCCCCAACCCTAGTTCAACATCTATTCAATGTGGTACTATAACCTTCGATCGGTTGCTGGGAGTACTTTTATGTGTTGATTACATCTTGTAATTGATGCTTAGGAGTTTTACACCCCCCCCCCCCCAAATAATTACTTTGTAGTAGTATATTTGATTAGCATTAATATAACTTTTGTTTGGTGGTTCTTCATAGCTTTATAACTCTCATCGTGCATGATCTGGGTGCATGCATGAATGTTGCCTTTTATAATCCCATATACTTCCACAAACCGCTATAAACCGCTATAAATTCCATCGAAGATGGAATATTTTGCTGATAAGATAGGGATGTTTCTTAAGAAAAATGGGTGGCCCAGTTAATTTGGAAAGTTTACTTTGATCAGTTTGGACAGAAAAAGGGTTTTCGGTCAGTGAACTCAAGCATATGCCGATATTTACTTTTGGTTCCTAGGAAAACACGCACCTCTGAATCTCGAAACTGGACACGCTGTGTCCCACACCCGACTTCGGATTCCCAACTAACGTCATGTGTCTTTTGACCCAAATTGACATTGGTCCTGCTACTTAACCTCTTAAGTAGGCCACAGTTGTTTTAATCACTTTATTATTGAGTTATCATGTAAGCCTCCTCCAAAATCATATATTGCATGCTGGAGTATTAAGCTAAAGCTATGTTCCAGTTGAAGAGATAAATGAGTAATTATAGGAATACTATAGACGCTATTGTTTCGAGGACAAACCCGTTATTAACACCACATACACTCTAGAATTCTTGTTAGTTATATACAAATCAACAAACTTTTATTAAGATATTTTTTAAACTCGTGAAACCCTATATGAAGATATTTAAAATTACTAAAAGAGCTACAACCGCATGAAAACAAACTATAGTATATCTACAGAAACCCGCATAACTATTTCATCTGTGCACAACTTGTCACCAATGTGGTCTTGTCATATTTTTGCTTTACTTCGATTTAGATGGCATGTCAGTATGGAATTAATTTCACATAAAATATAATTTGGTAACACCAATGCATTTGTAATATAAGTGTCAGGATTGCATCATTTGTAAACTTTAAATTTTAAGATAATATATGGTTATATAGACACAGGGCCGTCCCCAGAAATTTGGAGTCCCTGAGTGAAACTCAAAATAGGGCCCTAAATTTCTACCACCGGGGTCAAACTAAATCATCGGCAACACATACATGACGATTTTATAAAGCTTCCCACAAAGAAAAATCAAGAACTACCAAGGGCAAACATAACTTTGTCATAACCCTAGCCACATTTGGCCCTTTCCCACCCAATCTAATCAAAACAAATAAATTCTTTACCTGATCATGGAGGACCGGATGTGATTGCGCTCATAGTTGACTGGATGTGTAGACGAACTAGCGCCGAAGTATAGTGGCCGATCAGCGGAAGCAACCGGGAACGGAACCGGCGGGCGTTGTTGGGGCGTCGGCCCTCGGGCAAGAAAAACGGTCGATGATTGACAATGACCTAATGGGCTGGCTTTGCTAGGCTGAACTTATACGGTGATTTGGGGGCTGCTGAGCTTTATTTTTCCTAATTAAACCTACATCTATAACAGATTAATATGTGGTGATTTGGGGGCCCTGTGCGGTCGCCCACTTTGGCCCCCTCCATCGACGGCCCTGTATTGGACAGGATTGCTTGATATAGGCATATCAAGTACAACAATTAGTTTACATTTTAAATTTGTGAACTTTTCTTTAATCTCATGGTGGGCGGTAGAAATTGAAAAATCGGTTTTTACCATTCGATTTATTTTAAATTTCTGTTAGCAAAACTACAAACCAAACTGAACAGGGATAAGTAGTTAACCAATAATTTGACTAAAAGGCTTATTCGGTTGAGTGTTTAGTTTACACCGAGCAAACTTGTGAAATGTGTTGCTTTGTATTATGATACTCCGTTGCATTATATAACAAAGCTATGTGCCCCCATTTTCGTAGCTCAATGGGGTGGGACTAAATTGGGATTCCGCTATGGGTGGCCCGACGCACATGCAGGTTTGGGCATTTGTGGCCGGCTCAACCCATGTAGCGTGCACACAACGAGCTCCACTCGCTACTTGGCGTGGGCTTGGCCGCTTGGGTCCTTAGCTTCACTCGCTACAACGACAGTTTCCTTCTTTCCGTTAATTCATTTTTCGTCTTTTTGAACTCTATTATTATTTTTGAATAATGTTTCAAAATTTGAAATATAGTTTGGAATACCAAAAAATGTTCTTGTTTTTAAATATTTTTTAAAATTTTATAAAATGTTCTGGAATTCCAACAAATGTTTCTGTTTTCGCATTTTTGTACCTAAATTTAAGAAATATTTGGGGTTCAAAAAATATGTGGTTTGAAATTTGTGTTCGCCATTAATTTGTTTGGAATTTACTAACAATTTAGAAAAAAAGTGTTCAAGTTTATAAAAGTTTCATACACAATTTTAAATTCCAAAGTTGTTGAAAAATTTAAAAAAATGGTTGGGATATAAGAGTATGTTCATTTTGATTGATAATGACGGAAATTGCAAATAACCAAATTATTCAAATTAGGAAAAATACACTCACGGATGCACCTGTCTAGCCTAGTGTAGCACACTCCTGTCAACTAGTCGAGTATGGATAAATGACCCCAACATTTTGGGGCAGCTAGGCACAGTTATATGGAGCCTTCTGGCCTACCCGAACACCCTGCGTTAAACATGGTGTTTTTGTGGACATCCCTGAAATGACCCCAACTTTTACCATCGGGTGGGCATGCCCATGATAGACATCCATACCATGTTCGAATGACTTCCGACATCGTATGCAAGTTGCGACATGTCCGGCCATTTATTGGCCTTATTTAACCGAGAAAACTCCGAAAAATGTCAAACTTGTCGAAACTAAAAAAATTGATATGATGCTTTGGATTGGTCATACAATGCCATGATAAAAAATTAGGGTCATTTCAAAGATGTCGAGAAATGTGCTCTTAGACGGAGACTTCTGGCCTACCCGGATACTCTCCATTGAATTCGGTATATTTTTGGACACCTTTTAAATGACCTCAAATTTTGCAAACAAGTGGGCAGGCTACTTGTAGGTACCCATGGCAAGTTTGGACGGTTTTCGACACCGTACGCAAGTTGCGACACATCCGGCCATTTATCAGCCTTTTTTGACCGAGAAAACTCCTGAAACTGCAAAATGTATTAAAACCCAAGACAACTTGGCATGGTGCCATGAATTAGTCATATAAGCATATGACAAAAAGTTAGGGTTATTTGATGCACGCTGAGAAACAACATGCTCTCAAACAAAGTCTAATGGCCTACCTAGACACCCAATGTTGAACATTGTATTTTTTTGGGGGGAATTTTTGAAATGACCCAAACATTTGTGAGTAGGTGTGCATGCCCATGGTAGGCATCCATGTCAGGTTTGAAGGAAAAATAATATTTAAAATCATAACTGAAACAGGGACTAAAAACTATTATGTTAAGTTTTTAACAAAACTAATAAATACAAAGGGGTAAAATTGAAAACAGCAAATGCTTTTTTGAAAAGCATTTAATAAACATTTGTAGGGATTTTTTTTATAATTTATGGTAGTTACTACAAACTGTTATTTTGGTATTCCAAAAAATATTTAATTTTCTTGAACAAGTTTCAAAAAGAAAAATAAAGTGTAAAAATGAGAAAAATGAATTAACAAACAAATAGAAAGAAAAAAAAGCTTTGGCTTGGCCCAACTAGGCAACGGCATCACACCGGTCGGGCGCCAATTCGGGCGGGCCAAGCGCTCTCGCATTTGAAAAAGGTTCAATGATTCAAAAAATATCCTGTTTTCAAAATTCGTTAACAAATTCGAAAAACGTTGCCTTTTTTGAACTTGCTCAGAAACTCAAATAATGTTTGCGTAGTTTCAAATTAAGTTTGCACTTTCAAAATTTGTTCCAAATTGAAAAAATATTCCCGTTTAAAAGAAATCTGCACAAATAAATGAATGATCAAGGAATTTCAGAAAACAAATGGGTTTAAAAAATACATATTTTTCTTATATTTTTTATAATATTAAATTTGTCATTGTTTATAAAAAAATGTTTGTAAAAACTAAAACGTGTTTGTGTTCAAAATTTTATTCGCTCTTTTTGGAAAATGGTCTTGTTTTCACATTCTGAAGACTTTTGAATGACATTATATTATTCTGAAATTTAGGTACAATTTTTTAAAATGTGAGTATTTGTAATTTTATGATTTTATTTCCAAAAAGCAATTTTTAAAATTTTTGAACAAATTTCTGTGCATGGTGCGGTCTATTTGAGGAGCTCCTAGTCAGCGCTAGTTAGGTAGTTGATGCTCACGTGTATGCCTTCGGGCCGCGGCCTAATATTGCCCAAGCTGGCTCGCTCACTCGCTTTAAAAAAAGTTCGTGAATTTGAAAATATTAAGAAGTTTGAAATAATGTTAACGAATTGGAAAATTGTTCACGAATTAAATTTTAAAAAGTTCACAAGTTCATAAAAATACTTGTAAATTGAAAATTGTTACGATTTTAAATTTTAAATGTACCATGAATTTGGAAAAGGTTCATGAATTTGAACAATCTTCACGAGATGAGTTTTGAAAAGTTTTCATGAATTTTTTAAAAAATCACAAGTTTGGAAAATGTTCACAAATTTAAATAAAGTTTGCGGGTTCAAAAAAATGTTTCGTGAATTTTTAGAATGTTCACAAATTCAAAAGAAAGTTCGTGAAATAAAAATGAAAAGTGGAAAAAGAATTATAGAACAAAGATGGAAAAAAGAAAGAGAATAAACCGAGAGGAAACCATGCATAAAGAAAACCAAAAGAAAAATCGCACAGAAAAACCATGCAGAACCTGAACCGAAAATGTAGACAACAACAAAAAAGAAATTGAACTACTCACAATAGGTTATCTATATCCGAGCTGGTAGGTGTGGTAGGAAATAAACTTGGAGGTATTGAGTTTGGATCCAAATGGCACAATATTTTTTGAAGCTAAAAAATGGGAAATAAAGGTAAATGGGCAGCCTAGGACAAAGCCTATAGCCAGCGCCACAAAAGTGGGTATGATCTGCGAAAGGTCTATATTATTCTTTATACGTTTAGTGAGGGAGTGTGTTATTGGGGAACGCAGTAATTTCAAAAAAATTCCTACAATCACGCAAGATCTATCTCTAGGTGATGGATAGCAATGAGATGGGAGAGTGTTGTCTACGTACCCTCTTAGACCGAAAGCGGAAGCATTATGACAACGTGGTTGATGTAGTCGTACGTCTTCACGATCCCACTGATTCTAGTACCGAAGGTACGGCTCCTCCGCGATCTGCACACGTTCAGCTCGGTGACGTCCCATGAACTCTAGATCCAGCTGAGGTCGAGGGAGAGTTTCGTCAGCACGACGGCGTGGTGACGGTGATGATGAAGTTACCGGCGCAGAGCTTTGCCTAAGCACTACGACAATATGCCCGAGGTGGAAATCTGTGGAGAGGGGCACCGCACACAGCTAAACAATCAACTTGTCTGTTCTAGGGTGCCCCCTGCCCCCGTATATAAAGGAGCAAGGGGGAAGGCCGGCCGGCCCTCATGGGGCGCGCCCCAAGTAAGATTCCTACTAGGAATCCTATTCCTAGTAGGTTTGCAACAAGGGAAGAGAGAGGGAAGGAGGAAGGAAGAGGGGGAAGGGAAGGAAAGGGGGGGGGGGGGGTGCCGCCCCCATTCCCTTATCCTATTCGGACTCAAGGGGGGGGGCAGCCCCTCCTGGCCCTTCCTCTTCTCCCATTAAGGCCCATCTAGGCCCACTAGTTCCCCAGGGGGGGTTCCGGTAACCCTCCAGCACTCCGGTTTTATCCGAAACATCTCCGGAACACTTCCGGTGTCTGAATATAGTCGTCCAATATATCAATTTTTATGTTTCAACCATTTCGAGACACCTCGTCATGTCCGTGATCACATCCGGGACTCCAAACAACCTTCGGTACATCACTTCACATAAACTCATAATACCAATCGTCATCAAACGTTAAGCATGCGGACCCTACGGGTTCGAGAACTATGTAGACATGACCGAGACACGCCTTCGGTCAATAACCAATAGCGGAACCTGGATGCTCATATTGATTCCTACGTATTCTATGAAGATATTTATCGGTCAAACCGCATAACAACATACGTTGCTCCCTTTGTCATCGGTATGTTACTTTCCCGAGATTCGATCGTCGGTATCTCAATACCTAGTTCAATCTCGTTACCGGCAAGTCTCTTTACTCGTTCCATAATACTTCATCCCGCAACTAACTCATTAGTCACAATGCTTGCAAGGCTTATAGTGACGAGTATTACCGAGAGGGCCCAGAGATACCTCTCTCCGAAACACGGAGTGACAAATCCTAATCTCGACCTATGCCAACCCAACAAACACCTTCGGAGACACCTGTAGAGCACCTTTATAATCATCCTTTTATGTTGTGACGTTTGGTAGCACACAAAGTGTTCCTCCGGTATTCGGGAGTTGCATAATCTTTTAGTCTGAGGAAATTGTATAAGTTATGAAGAAAGCTGTAGCAACGAAACCGACACTATCATAATGCTAAGCTAACGGATGGGTCATGTCCATCACATCATTCTCCTAATGATGTGATCACGTTTATCAAATTACAACACATGTCTATGGTTAGGAAACATATCCATCTTTGATTAACGAGCTAGTCAAGTAGAGGCATACTAGGGACTATATGTTTTGTCTATGTATTCACACATGTACTAAGTTTCCGGTTAATACAATTCTAGCATGTATAATAAACATTTATCATGAATTAAGGAAATAAATAATACCTTTATTAATGCCTCTAGGGCATATTTCCTTCAATCTCCCACTTGCACTAGAGTCAATAATCTAGATTACATAGTAATGATTCTAACACCCATGGAGCTTTGGTGTTGATCATGTTTTGCTCATGGAAGAGGCTTAGTCAAAGGGTCTGCAACATTCTGATCCATGTGTATTTTGCAAATCTCTATGTCTCCTTCCTACACTTGATGACTGATGGAATTGAAGCGTCTCTTGATGTGCTTGGTTCTCTTGTGAAATCTGGATTCCTTTGCCAAGGCAATTGCACTAGTATTGTCACAAAATATTTTCATTGGACCCGATGCACTAGGTATGACACCTATATCGGATATGAACTCCTTCATACAAACTCCTTCATTCGCTGCTTCCGAAGCAGCAATGTACTCCGCTTCACACGTAGATCCCGCCACGACGCTCTGCTTGGAACTGCACCAACTGACAGCTCCTCCATTCAATAAACATACGTATCCGGTTTGCGACTTAGAGTCATCTGGATCAGTGTCAAAGCTTGCATCAACGTAACCGTTTACGACGAGCTCTTTTTCACCTTCATAAACGAGAAACATATCCTTAGTCCTTTTCAGGTATTTCAGGATGTTCTTGACCGCTGTCCAGTGTTCCAGTCCGGGATTACTTTGGTACCTCCCTGTTATATATGCTTATAGCAAGACATACACCAGGTCTGGTAGACAGCATTGCATACATGATAGAACCTATGGTTGAAGCATAGGGAATGACTTTCATTTTCTCTCTATCTTCTGCAGTGGTCAGGCATTGAGTCTGACTCAACTTCACACCTTGTAATACAGGCATGAACCCTTTCTTTGACTGATCCATTTTGAACTTCTTCAAAACTTTATCAGGGTATGTGCTTTGTGAAAGTCCAATTAAGCGTCTTGATCTCTCTCTATAGATCTTGATGCCCAATATGTAAGCAGCTTCTCCGAGGTCTTTCACAGAAAAACTCTTATTCAGGTATCCTTTATGCTATCTAGAAATTCTATATCATTTCCAATCAACAATATGTCATCCATATATAATATCAGAAATGCTACAGAGCTCCCACTCACTTTCTTGGAAATACATGCTTCTCCAAAAGTCTGTATAAAACAATATGCTTTGATCACACTATCAAAGCATTTATTCCAACTCCGAGAGGCTTGCACCAGTCCATAGATGGATCACTGGAGCTTGCACACTTTGTTAGAACCCTTTGGATCGAAAAAACCTTCTGGTTGCATCATATACAAATCTTCTTCCAGAAATCCATTCAGGAACGCAGTTTTGGCATCCATTTGCCAAATTTCATAATCATAAAAAGCAGCAATTGCTAACATGATTCGGACAGACTTAAGCATCGCTACGGGTGAGAAAGTCTCATCGTAGTCAACTCCTTGAACTTGTCGAAAACCTTTCGCAACAAGTCAAGCTTTGTAAAGACTAACATTACCGTCTACGTTGGTCTTATTCTGAAAGATCCATTTATTTTCTATGGCTTGCCGATCATCGTGCAAGTCCACCAAAGTCCATACTTTGTTCTCATACATGGATCCCATCTCAGATTTCATGGCCTCAAGCCATTTCACGGAATCTGGGCTCATCATTGCTTCCTCATAGTTCATAGGTTCATCATGGTCTAGTAACATGACTTCCAAAACTGGATTAACGTACCACTCTGGAGCGGATCTTACTCTGGAAGACCTACGAGGTTCGGTAGTAAACTGATCTTAAGCTTTATGATCATCATCATTAGCTTCCTCACTAATTGGTGTAGGAATCACGGTAACTGATTTCTGTGATGAACTACTTTCCAATAAGGGAGAACGTACAACTACCTCGTCAAGTTCTACTTTCCTCCCACTCACTTCTTTCGAGAGAAACTCCTTCTCTAGAAAGGATCCATTCTTAGCAACAAAGATTTTGCCTTCATATCTGTGATAGAAGGTGTACCCAATAGTTTCCTTTGGGTATCCTATGAAGACACACTTCTCCGACTTGGGTTCGAGCTTATCAGGTTGAAGCTTTTTCACATAAGCATCACAACCCCAAGCTTTAAGAAACGACAACTTTAGTTTCTTGCCAAACCAAAATTCATAAGGCGTCGTCTCAACGGATTTTGATGGTGCTCTATTTAAAGTGAATGCAGCCGTCTCTAAAGCATAACCCCAAAACGATAGCAGCAAATCAGTAAGAGACATCATAGATCGCACCACATCCAATAAAGTACGGTTATGACGTTCGGACACACCATTTCGTTGTGGTGTTCCAGGTGGTGTTAGTTGTGAAACTATCCCATGTTGTTTCAAATGAAGACCAAACTCGTAACTCAAATATTCTCCTCCACGATCAGATCGTAGAAACTTTATTTTCTTGTTATGATGATTTTTCACTTCACTCTGAAATTCTTTGAACTTTTCAAATGTTTCAGACTTATGCTTCATTAAGTAGATATAACCATGTTGGGGAACGTTGCAGAAAATAAAATTTTTCCTACGGTTTCACCAAGATCCATCTATGAGTTCATCTAGCAACGAGTGATAGCAGTGCATCTACATACCTTTGTAGATCGCGAGCGGAAGCGTTCAAGTGAACGGGGTTGAGGGAGTCGTACTCGTCGTGATCAAAATCACCGATGACCAAGTGCCGAAGTGACAACACCTCCGCGTTCAACACACGTACGGAGCGGATGACGTCTCCCGCACCTTGATCCAGCAAGGAGGAGGGAGAGGTTGAGGAAGAAGGCTCCAACAGCAGCACGACGGCGTGGTGGTGATGGAGTGGCAGTTCTCGGCAGGCTTCGCCAAGCACACGCGGAGGAGGAGAGGTGTTGGGAGGGAGGGCTGCGCCTTGGATTGTGTGTGCAGCCCTCCCTCGACCCTCTATTTATAGGGAAGGGGCGGCCCCCTCTCGATGCGATCTAGAGGGGGGGGGCCACGGGGAGGGGGCTTGCCCCCCAAGCAAGGGGGCGCCCCCTCTAGGGTTCCCCCCCAAACCCTAGGCGCATGTGCCCTAGGGGGTTATGGTGCCCCAGCCCACTTGGGATGGTTCACTTCTCCATACAGCCCATAAGGTCCTCCGGAAGAGGTGGCCCCTCCGGTGGACCCCCGGAACCCCTCCGGTGGCCCCGGTACAATACAGATATGCCCCCGAAACTTTCCGGTGACCGTATGACAACTTCCCATATATAAATCTTTACCTCCGCACCATTCTGGAACTCCTCGTGACGTCCGGGATCTTATCCGGACTCGAACAACATTCGGTAATCACATACAAGTCTTCCTAATAACCCTAGCGTCACCGAACCTTAAGTGTGTAGACCCTACGGGTTCGGGAATCATGTAGACATGACCGAGACAACTCTCCGGCCAATAACCAACAGCGGGATATGGATACCCATGTTGGCTCCCACATGCTCCTCGATGATCTCATCGGATGAACCATGATGTCGAGGATTCAAGCAACCCCGTATACAATTCCCTTTATCAATCGGTACGTTACTTGCCCGAGATTCGATCGTCGGTATCCCAATACCTCGTTCAATCTCGTTACCGGCAAGTCACTTTACTGCAGATCGTAATGCATGATCCCGTGACCAAACACTTGGTCACTTTGAGCTCATTATGATGATGCATTACCGAGTGGGCCCAGGATACCTCTCCGTGTCTGAGTGACAAATCCCGGTCTTGATCCGTGACAACCCAATGCAGACACTTTCGGAGATACCTGTAGTGCACCTTTATAGTCACCTAGTTACGCTGTGACGTTTGGTACACCCAAAGCACTCCTACGGTATCCGGGAGTTACACGATCTCATGGCCTAAGGAAAGGATACTTGACATTGGAAAAACTCTAGCAAAACGAACTACACGATCTTGTGCTATGCTTAGGATTGGGTCTTGTCCATCACATCATTCTCCTAATGATGTGATCCCGTTTATCAATGACATCCAATGTCCATAGTCAGGAAACCATGACTATCTATTGATCAACGAGCTAGTCAACTAGAGGCTCACTAGGGACATGTTGTGGTCTATGTATTCACACGTGTATTACGATTTCCGGATAATACAATTATAGCATGAATAAAAGACAATTATCACGAACAAGGAAATATAATAATAATCCTTTTATTATTGCCTCTAGGGCATATTTCCAACAAACCATATCTGCTCAAATCATCTGTGAAGGTAAGAAAATAACGATACCCACCACGAGCCTCAATACTGATTGGACCACATACATCGGTATGTCTTATTTTCAAAAAGTCAGTAGCTCGTTCCTTTGTTCCGGAGAATGGAGTTTTGGTCATCTTCCCCATAAGGCACGGTTCGCAAGCACCAAGTGATTCATAATCAAGTGATTCCAAAAGTCCATCAACATGGAGTTTCTTCATGCGCTTTACACCGATATGACCCAAACGGCAGTGCCACAAATAAGTTGCACTATCATTATTAAACTTATATCTTTTTGCTTCAACACTATGAATATGTGTATCACTACTATCGAGATTCAACAAAAATAGACCACTCATCAGGGGTGCATGCCCATAAAAGATATTACTCATATAAATAGAACAACCATTATTCTTTGATTTAAATGAATAACCGTCTCGCATTAAACAAGATCCAGATATAATGTTCATGCTCAACGCTGGCATCAAATAACAAGTATTCAGGTCTAAAACTAATCCCGATGGTAGATGTAGAGGTAGTGTGCCGACCGCGATCACATCGACTTTGGAACCATTTCCCACGCCAAGATCGTCACCTCGTCCTTAGCCAATCTTCGCTAATCAGAGTCCCTGTTTGAGTTGCAAATATGAGCAACGGAACCAAGATCAAATACCCAGCGCCATCATGAGCATTAGTTAAGTACACATCAATAACATGTATATCAAATATACCTTTCACTTTTCCATCCTTCTTATCCGCCAAATACTTGGGACGGTTCCGCTTCCAGTGACCAGTCCCTTTGCAGTAGAAGCACTCAGTTTCAGGCTTAGGTCTAGACTTGGGTTTCTTCTCTTGAGCAGCAACCTTTTTGCCGTTCTTCTTGAAGTTCCCCTTCTTCCCTTTGCCCTTTTTCTTGAAACTAGTGGTCTTGTTGACCATCAACACTTGATGCTCCTTTTTGATTTCTACCTCCGCAACCTTTAGCATTCCGAAGAGCTCGAGAATAGTCTTGTTCATCCCTTGCATATTATAGTTCATCACGAAGCTTTTGTAGCTTGGTGGCAGTGATTGAAGAACTCTGTCAATGACACTATCATCAGGAAGATTAACTCCCAGTTGAGTCAAGTGGTTGTGATACCCAGACATTTTGAGTATATGTTCACTGACAGAACTATTCTCCTCCATTTTACAATTGTAGAACTTATTGGAGACTTCATATCTCTCAATCCGGGCATTTGCTTTAAATATTAACTTCAACTCTAGGAACATCTCATATGCTCCATGATGTTCAAAACATCGTTGAAGTCCCGGTTCTAAGCCGTAAAGCATGGCACGCTGAACTATTGAGTAGTCATCAGCTTTGCTCTGCCAGGCGTTCTTAACGTCATCAGTAGCATCTGCAGCAGGCCTGGCACCCAACGGTGCTTCTAGGACGTAATTCTTCTGTGCAGCAATGAGGATAATCCTCAAGTTACGGACCCAGTCCGTGTAGTTGCTGCCATCATATTTCAACTTAGCTTTCTCTAGGAACGCATTAAAATTTAAAGGAACGGTAGAACATGCCATTGATCTACAACAACATAGACATGCAAAATACTATCAGGTCCTAAGTTCATGATAAATTAAAGTTCCATTAATCATGTTACTTAAGAACTCCCACTTAGATAGACATCCCTCTAATCATCTAAGTGATCACGTGATCCAAATCAACTAAACCATGTTCGATCATCACGTGAGAAGGAGTAGTTTTCAATGGTGAACATCACTATGTTGATCGTATCTAGTATATGATTCACGCTCGACCTTTCGGTCTTAGTGTTCCGAGGCCATATCTTCATATGCTAGGCTCGTCAAGTTTAACCCAAGTATTCCGCGTGTGCAAAACTGGCTTGCACCCGTTCTATGTGAACTTAGAGCTTATCACACCCGATCATCACGTGGTGTCTCGGCACGACGAACTGTAGCAACGGTGCATACTCAGGGAAAACACTTATACCTTCAAATTTTAGTAAGGGATCGTCTTATAATGCTACCGCCGTACTAAGCAAAATAAGATGCATAAAGGATAAACATCACATGCAATCAAAATATGTGACATGATATGGCCATAATCATCTTGTGCTCATGATCTCCATTACCGAAGCATCGTCATGATCTCCATCCTCACCGGCATGACACCTTGATCTCCATCGTAGCATCGTTGTCGTCTCGCCAACTATTGTTACTACGAATATTTCTACAGCTTAGTGATAAAATAAAACAATTACATGGCGATTGCATTGTATACAATAAAGCGACAACCATATGGCTCCTGCCAGTTGCCAATAACCTTGTTACAAAACATGATCATCTCATACAACAAATTATATCACATCACGTCTTGACCATATCACATCACAGCAAGCCCTACAAAAACAAGTTAGACGTCCTCTACTTTGTTGTTGCCTGTTTTACGTGGGTACTATGGGATTCTAGCAAGAACCGTTATTACCAACGCATCAAAACAACAACAATTTTCCGTCAAGTGTGCTGTTTTAACCTTCAACAAGGACCGGGCATAGCCACACTCGATTAAACTAAAGTTGGAGAAATAGACACTCACTAGCCACCTGAGTGTGAAGCACGTCGGTAGAACCAGTCTCGCGTAAGCGTACGCGTAATGTCGGTCTGAGCCGCATCATCCAACAATACCGCCAAATCAAAGTATGACATGCTGGTAAGCAGTATGACTCTTATCGCCCACAACTCTTTGTGTTCTAGTCGTGCATATAACATCTACGCATAGACCTGGCTCGGATGCCACTGTTGGGGGACGCAGTAATTTCAAAAAAATTCCTACGATCACGCAAGATCTATCTCTAGGTGATGCATAGCAATGAGAGGGGAGAGTGTTGTCTACGTACCCTCGTAGACCGAAAACGGAAGCGTAATGACAACACGGTTGATGTAGTCGTACGTCTTCATGATCCGACTGATCCTAGTACCGAACACCTCTGCGATCTGCACACGTTCAACTCGGTGACGTCCCACGAACTCTAGATCCAGCTGAGGTCGAGGGAGAGTATCATCAGAACGACAGCGTGGTGACGGTGATGATGAAGTTACCGGCGCAGGGCTTCGCCTAAGCACTACGATGATATGACCGAGGTGGAAATCTGTGGAGAGGGGCACCACACACGGCTAAACAATCAACTTGTCTGTTCTAGGATGCCCCTGCCCCCGTATATAAAGGAGCAAGGGGGAGGCCGGCCGGCCCTCATGGGGCGCACCCCAAGTAGGATTCCTACTAGGAATCCTATTCCTAGTAGGTTTCCAACCAGGGAAGAGAGGGGGAAGGAGGAAGGAAGAGGGGGAAGGGAAGGAAGGGGGGGGGCGCCCCCTTCCCTTGTCCTATTCAGACTCGGGGGGGGGGGGGGGCAGCCCCTCCTGGCCCTTCCTCTTGTCCCACTAAGGCCCATCTAGGCCCACTAGTTCCCCAGGGGGGTTCTAGTAATCCTCCGGCACTCCGGTTTTATCCATAACACTTTCGGTGTCCGAATATAGTCGTCCAATATATCAATCTTTATGCCACGGCCATTTAGAGACACCTCGACATGTCCGTGATCACATTCGGGACTCCGAACAACCTTCGGTACATCATATCACATAAACTCATAATACCAATCGTCATTGAACGTTAAGCGTGCGGACCCTACGGGTTCGAGAACTATGTAGACATGACCGAGACACGTCTTCGGTCAATAACCAATAGCGGAACCTGGATGCTCATATTGGTTCCTACATATTCTACGAAGATATTTATCGGTCAAACTGCATAACAACATACGTTGCTCCCTTTGTCATCGGTATGTTACTTTCCCGAGATTCGATCATCGGTATCTCAATACCTAGTTCAATCTCATTACCGGCAAGTCTCTTTACTCGTTCCATAATACTTCGTCCCGCAACTAACTCATTAGTCAAAATGCTTGCAAGGCTTATAGTGATGAGTATTACCGAGAGGGCCCAGAGATACCTCTCTCTAAAACACAGAGTGACAAATCCTAATCTCCACCTATGGAGACACTTGTAGAGCACCTTTATAATCATACTTTTATGTTGTGTCGTTTGGTAGCACACAAAGTGTTCCTCCGGTATTCGAGAGTTGCATAATCTCATAGTCTGAGGAACCTGTATAAGTTATGAATAAAGCAGTAGCAATGAAACTGACATGATCATAATGCAAAGCTAACGGATAGGTCATGTCCATCACATCATTTTCGTAATGATGTGATCCCGTTTATCAAATGACAACACATGTCTATGGTTAGGAAACATAACCATCTTTGATTAACGAGCTAGTCAAGTACAGGCATACTAGGGACTATATGTTTTGTCTATGTATTCACACATGTACTAAGGTTCCGGTCAAATACAATTCTAGCATGAATAATAAACATTTATCATGAATTAAGGAAATAAATAATAACTTTATTATTGCCTTTAGGGCATATTTCCTTCGGGTGTACCAAAGTGGGGCTCAACTGTTTGTTCCATCCTCTTCCTCGTTGTCAGCTAGCCGGTAGACATTTCTTCCTCCATTTTTAGCGGCGAAACCAGTCGATGGCGGCCATTCAATGGGTGGATGTGGAAGGGGGGATGGAGGAGGAGATTACTCAGAGGTTGACAACTGGTTGGGGAGTGGTAGCTTCGCAACCCAGCCAGAGGTGCCGTCGCCGCCACAGCGGACACCACAGGCTGCACCTCTGACGCTGCCTCCCACGCCACAGGCTGCATCACCGTCGCCTGAGGATTGCTAGTTCTCGCTTGAGTACAGAGCGGCAAGGTCTCTTGCTACCGCTGTGCAGGCGGATCCGGCCAACTCCCAGCACTGGGCCTCTGCATTTGGAGGGGTGGAGTAAGTTAATTTTTCTTCTCTTGATGAGCTCCTTGTACAGTTTCAGCATTTCTGCTTGTTCAGTTCAAAAAACAGAGCATAATTTAGTTAGTTTTTTTGACCAAACCCTAAGTTGATGCTGTTGTGATTCATCTTAGAACAAGAACATGCACTGAATCAAAATTGAGGAAACACTCTGTGGCATGTGCTGGATGCACCAATATTGTTTTGCACTGAAAGATTACTTAGATTGAGTAGAAATGCATGGTGGGATTCAGAGAAGCATTTATTGGATTCAGATTCCTTATTGTACTTTACAGTTAGTGCCACTGAATTTTGTAGGAAAAAACACTTAGTTAGGCTTTGGAGGTGTCAGTGATGTTTCAGAGTTTTGGCAGGAGGAGAAAGAGGCTGACAGTGGAGAGGAGAGAGTTGTGGCAAAAAGGCAGCACTACAAAAAAAATACACTTCCGTGATGATACGTGTTTGTCACAGTAGGTCGCGTTTTTTGTCATGCAGGTACATCCATGACAAATTTATGACAGAATCAAGATAGTCATACCGTCTTTGTCAGAGAAGTGTTCAATGACATTACCAAAATTATCATCACGGAAGTGTCCACTTCCATGACGATAAATTGCGGCGTCCACGAAGTGCTTTTCGTCAAGGGTGGCCGACACGTGGCATCCACCGTAACGGAACGCCGTTAAGCTATCGGGTCGGGTTTTGGATCCGATAACCCATTAACAGCCCCGACCAATGGGGATTTTCCACGTGTAAAATCATCATTGGTTGGAGGAAACACGTGTCGGCTCATCGTTGGGACAGATGTCATCCACTCATTGGACAGAAGGCACCTATGATACGTCGACATGTGGCACTGCTCAACAGAGGCCCATTGCTGTGAAAAGGCCAGCCCGTTTGACTTGGTCAAAAGGTGGCGGGCCGGCCCATGGAAAGCCTGTTAACGGCCTGTTCGCATATAGCCCATTTACAGCCCGCTAACCGAAGGTCTGTTACGCCCTATTCGAATTAGGCCCAGTAGCATCATCCGGGCCATCCAATATGATTCCAGCCCGTTTTCACTTCTGGCCCATGTATGACCCATGACGTCTTTCGACCCATATGAGGCCCTATGTAACTCTTGGCCTATTAACGGCCCGTCTTTGGCGGCCCGTAATGAACGAGGTATCACTTTACACCAATTAACGGCCCGTGGTGAAATCGGCCCGTATAGAATAAAGTGTATCACTTTATACCCATTAACGGCCCGTTATTCCGTTGGGCGTTTCCAGCCCATGTTATCTTTTGGCCTTCTCGAGCCCATTTATTCTTGGGCTCATTTCCGTGATTCGTTTACTTACGGCCCATTACTGTCATTTTCTGCTTGTGGGCCAAATTCAGCCCGTGGTTACAGTCGGCCCGTTTGTGGTCCGTTAAACATTGGGCCGTTTTCATAGCGTCA
Source organism: Aegilops bicornis (assembly GCA_021605145.1). Lineage (NCBI taxonomy): Eukaryota > Viridiplantae > Streptophyta > Magnoliopsida > Poales > Poaceae > Aegilops > Aegilops bicornis. The sequence goes on along the minus strand of CM038669.1, from coordinate 680,472,442 downwards.
TCAAATACGGTGTATTAACGATGGCCCGTTATGGTCGGCCCATGAACGGACGTTTCCAACTCTAGCCCGTTTACGGCCAGAATGCGGTCTGTTTGGCCCATGTTTGGCCGATCGATCATACGGCCCGTATACGGCCCATTGATGATACGGCCCGTAGAAGGCCCATTGTTTCTACGGCCCGTAGAAGGCCCACTGTTTATACGGCCCGTAGAAGGCCCACTGTTTCTACGGCGTAGGTCCACTGTCACTACAGTAATATTAGCCCATGGTCATTGTGGCCTAGTTTAAAAAAATAGGTTTTTGCAGCCACTAGCAAACCGCAGAAAAAGAACTGCACTGACTACAAGCAAACAAATAAACAAGACAACAAGGAAATAAATAAGCAAGCAACTTACACTAGGCTATCACGGCTATTACACATATTACATCCACTGGGCATCAAAGTTCGCCACTAGTGTAAATATAGGGAACACAACAGCATATAAACGCCGCAACAAAACAATTCCAGAACTGAAACCACTTCAGAAGAGCTCAAGAAACAATATCCTGGGTACCCAAAATGCTGGCAAGATGCTTATCAAGCTTATTAACTTTCTCTTGTTTAGCGCTTAAGTCCTCCACGCTTGCTGTTGCACCAGAAAGTATGCATATGAATTCTGCAGGGACTTCCTCAGTCTTTCGGCTTCCTGTCGCATAACATGTGATCGATGTCTTTCAACTTGAAGTTGAGACTCAAGAAGCCGAACTGATTCAGGCAACAAGTTCAAGAGTCAGTGCCAAAGTGGTAGCCAGTAACTCGAACACTACATCAAGACAGGACTTTGGAGTTGTCTCAGTGTCCTCAATATAGTTTTTATCAGCTTTCTTGGAGATCAATAGGGATGTCTCACTATCTTGAACCTTATCTGCATTACTTCCTTTACCATTGCATAACAGGTACTCTTCTCCAATATTTTATCCGCGTTCTAAAAGAGAAACAAACAAACACATCTCAGGTTTACAATGTAGTATATGAAACTCATTTTGGTAAACCAGTTCAAGAGTAAGGTGGACAGGATAACAAGCATGAAACAAACATATATCTATGTAGTATGGTCACTGTATGGTCTATATCATTCTAGTTTATGTTGCCAAATCAAGATAGATACAGTTTGAATCATATCTATTTAAGACAAAGCAGCATAGACAGAATATAAGTGTGAGAAACTACACAACAATAACAACACTTGTAATGTGCATGGCATGAGAACATAACTGTTTATTCAATTGAAACTGAAATTAACATAGAGAAAGTTACAACAGCAAACAACCAAACACGTTGAAGAAACAGGTTTAAAACATACCTGTTGCGCCATTGGAGTTTCAATTGCATCCTTCAAATTTGAAATTGGTTGGTATCAAGAATACAAAGTGATGCAAGAGCAAAGTAGTATGAACCATAGCTACGGAACCTGACACGAGAACAATTCTTCTTACGCTTTAAGCATTGACTTGAGTTCGGAGTGGTGGTCCTCGTGATTTGGGCACCGCAGCTTGCCTTACTAACTGCTCGTGTTTGGGTGCTCTATGGTGGAGACGGTGCTATGTCAACGGGAACTGGGTGTATATCTGCTGGGGTTGGGGTTAAAGGGGTGTAGCTGGTTCTCTGTCCAACTGGGTAGGGGTACAATCTGCATGAGTGTGGTGGGTTATGTGTGGTAGGGCTGATTCTTGGGCAAGTACAACCATGGTTCTATCTGCATCGATAGGTAGCACGATCTTTTCTGAAGACCGTGTTTTTACTCCCACAGATACTACTCCCTCCAATTGAAATGGCTGATAAACAAGAAACGTAATTGAATGTACAGACATTGTAAGATAGACATGTGCAATGGATAGTAGGGAAGAAAACAGGGCATGAAATAATTCACATTTATGTTGTCTAAGCAAACAGAATAGCAGGACATAATTTCACATGTATGATGGCTAATTAAACATGATAGCATGACACAATTTCACATGTATGATGGCTAACTAAAAAGGATAGAATGACATACTTCAAAATATGATGACTATGTAAACAGGATGACATGATATAACTATACGATGTGTCTATTAAAGTGGTTGGCATGCCATAAATCACAAACATGCCGTTGATGGAGACATGATGGCATGATATAATTCACAGATAGAATGACATAATTTAAAATATGATGACTATGTAAACAGGATGAGATGATATGACTATATTATGTCTTTAGAAAATGGGTTGGCATGCCATAATTCAGATACATGCTGTCTATGTAAACATCATGGCATGCCATAATTCAAATATATGATTTATATACTAAGGAAGTGAGCAGAGGGCAATCACATATATGATGTGTCAACTAAGGAGATGGCATTCAATATTGTGTATATGATGTAAAAGCTAAGCATTGCAATACAACATATGCATTATATGATTAATATAACCCTTTCAAGTTTGAGCATACACCTCAGGGGGATAATAGGACTGGTCATCTGCCTCTGAAGAGCTATCTGTAACCAGCAAGATATATCTGCTTGAGGTAGCATTGTCTGCTCTGAAGACCTTGTTTTCACTCCAGATTTCTCCAACACCAATTCAAATGTCTAATGCATAGGAAGAGCAGTTGAATATACAAACATTGTCGACAAAAGCAATGAGAAATACAAAAAAAGGACGACATGATATAATTCACATATATGACGCTTGCCTAAACAACATGGCATTGCATAATTCACATACATAATGCCTTGCAATAAGACAAATTGCATAATTCACATATATAATGTCTTGCAACAAGATGGCATTGCATAATTCACATATATGGTAATTAGACACTAAACAGGTGGCATTCACACAAATCATGTCTAAACTAAGCAAATGACATAGCAATGCAAGATACCATACACACGATATGAGTAACATAACCCTGCCAAGTTAGGGCATGCACCTCGCGGGGGGAGGGGGGGATATGACTGGTCATCTGTCTCTGAATCGTCCTCTAAGGAGCTACCGGTAACCAGCAAGACATGCGCTTCGTCAGATAGCATTGTCTGCTCTGAAGACCTTGTTTCCACTCCAGATTTTTCCATGACCGTGCCGAATGGCTGATGCACAGGAAGAGTAATTGAATGTACTAAAATTGTTGACAAATTTAACACATATAAGATGACCGGCTAACCAGGGTGGCATTGCAAAATTCACATATATGATGCCTGGCTAGACAAGATGGCATTGCATGATTCACATATACGATAAAGAAACTAAACAGATGGCATTGACACAAAGCATGTCTAAACTAAGCAGATGACATCTTTAATGTATACAGTAAGCAATGCAAGGCACCATATGCTGAATCCCCCTGAGAACAGTTATCTTCCTCTTGATTACGATCCGAAATGGGTGGAGGGGGGGCTGCCTTTGCGCCCACCATGGAACGACATCTGCATGAAATTTTATTGCCACGCAAGGCTCGTCTCTTTTGCTCTACATGATCAGTTCCATTGTGTACAATAAGCGGCATGCATAGGAATAAAACATAGTGAGATTATGTAAGGAGTGCATGCACAAATCCAGAGTGACGGTAGCAAACTGTGGATAGACCCAAAACCAATGATAGCAGTCAGATAATAGCTTTAGTTAAAAAATACAAATAATGGCTCCTATAATGTTTGTTTACACCCAACATGAAACTCTTAGTAGACACCCGAGATTAACCGGATAGTAGGATGATAGTACCGATTGCTGCCCCAATATGTACCCCACAACCATTTAAAAACTCAAGTTTCAACATTAGTTTGGACCTGACTCGAGTCTAATAGGTGAACACGACGATAATGTAGCATGTCATCATATTAAGCGATGCATAACGTGGCAGAACACGGAAGAGTGCAACCTCTCTTGCGGACCCGTGTAGTCCTCAAGGTCATCTCGCTCAGTTGATGATGGTAATGCAGTTGTCGTGGCTGCCGGGCAGCGGGAAGAAGATCCGAGGCGGCGAAAAGAGTCTGGAGAGCGGATCCCTGCTCCGTGAACCCTTCCATCTTGGGAGCAAATTGAGCTGGGTGGAACACAAATAACGAGAGCGGGACAAACCACACAAGGTTTTCTTTGACACATATCTGTAATAAGTAATTGAGTAAGGGCTTGTTTGAATTTGAGGATTCTAACAATGCAGGATAGGAAATAGATAGGAATAGGATAGGAATGCACGTGCAAAACAGAGAATTTAAAAACACGGGATTTCCGCCAATCTGGGTGTTTGATTCACAACAATTGGAAGATCACAGGATGCAAAAAAGCATGGTGAGATTAAGTCAAACCACAAGAAAATGTACGGTTATAATGCTATTATGCTACTATCTTTTAGTCTTGTGCTTGATGAATAGGAATATGAAAAGGAGGAGAAGTGGAAATTAGAATTCCTACGGTTTTTCTTTCAAGGAGACACTAAAGGAACAAATCCTACAATTTTCCTTTGCTCCATTCCTTTGCACCAAATTCATCAAAAGTGGTACCATAGGAAACTTTCCAATTCCTATGTTTTTTATTCACTTTTCCTTTCAAGCACTGGCGATTCTAGTAGGCAGGCTTGAGCAAGGAAAATCCTACACTAAAAAAATGTTTTTGTGCTACTTCTATTACTCTGGACCCAGGCCACTGCCATACTAGCTCAACTCCCAGGCCCATCGACAAATGCACAGCTCAAAAGCGCAGAGATAGATAACGATGGCGTTCAAGAGAGTCCATCACGGATAGCTAAGTTGCCTGGTACCTCACTGCTTGTCATATAGTAGGATAAAATGATCGTATTTCCCATTACTATGAGTGCTCAGTGGACAATATATGTAACATGTAGAGTAAAAAAGAGATGCAACAAGTGTACAACCTCTTTGGCGAAGCCATGTCGATCTCAGCGTGATTGGGTTGGCGGTGAGGATGCTCGGCTGACTTTCTTTGTCGGAGGAGGGGAAGAAGATCTTAGGCGTCTGGAGATGGAGCCCGAGGTACTGCTCCGCTGTGATGGAGGGTTTCGTCGTTGGAGCAGCTCCGGTGAGTTGTATGACGCCGAGGCTGAAGCAGGACAAGAGAGACAACGAACAACGTTAACCTGAGTGAAATTCTAATAGTAACTCCAATACATGACGTAAAATACATAACCACAAAGTGCTAGATGTAAAATACATCAGCCGCTCATCTCTGAACTTAACTGTCAAACTGAACTTAATCGTCGAAATTGAACCTAATCAGAAACTGAATTTTCTTTGTCAAAACTGAACGCACTAGCAAGGTGAGGCTACACGCCGGTCGATCGACTTTTCATCTCTGGTCACCGATTTTGCGATCGTTGGATACGAAATCAAGGGCCTGCGGTTCATCTTCAACCTCCACCCCCAGCCATGAGCCACCACCGCCAAACAGCAGCTTCGCCGCCCGTGGCGGCGGTGTGCGCCTTCGCCTGAAAACACTCCCCATCGCCGGTCCGCCGCCGCCCCGGCCATCCCTCTAGGCCCCCCTTGCCGAGCTTTTTCTCTAGCGATCCCCACACCAGTGCCCCGCCAGCGCCCCGCCACCGCCGGCGACCACCGCCCCCATCCTGAACCCTAAGATAGATAGCGGGGTACCTCTCCGGCGAGCCACCCTCCCTGCCGCGGCTGGTTCTTCCTTCACCCTGGCAAGCCCACCCCTTGAAAATCGACTGACCCAAAAGTCGATTCAGTCGACTGAAGTGTAGCCAAATCGGAGCAGCATCGCAAGCAAGAGCAAGAGCGAGAGCAGCAGCGCGAGCAAGAGCAATAGCAAGAGCAGACCAGGCAGGGGACCGAGAGCAAGAGCAGAGCAGCAGCGCGAGCGAGAGCTAAAGCAGCAGCAGCTCCTACTGATGTGGACGTCGCCGCCGAGGGAGCGACGCCGTGGAGGAAGTGGCCGGTGACGCCGCCATGGATGGAGCCGCGACGTGTCGGCTCGGGACCGAGCGCCGGCAGCACCGTGAGATCGAATCAAGAAGAAAATGGAGCGATTAATGTACAACCTCTTTGGTGGCGCTGATTCGGCCGCAGCTTCATCCGAGGAAACGGTGATGATGATGCTCTTCCGGTGGTGCAGGTGAAGACGGCAGTGTGGGAATGGAGGTGGCGCGAAAGACGAGGGGAACGTCGGGCAGCTCCTTGGAGTTGGAGGACGGGGTGGCTGAACCGGCGGGACAATGAGATCGACGATGGATCCTCATCTGGTATGGTGGATGAGGGACGTCGAGGTGTTGCTGTGGACGACGTCGTCGGGGAAGAGGCTCCGGCTGGGTGGCGGACGGAGCAGGGTGTGGGGTTTCGTCACGGGTTTTCGTGGCCTCGGTGTACGAATGGGTGGGCGGATGGGATTGTCGGAAATATGCCCTAGAGGCAATAATAAAAGGATTATTATTATATTTCCTTGTTCATGATAATCGTCATTGTTCATGCTATAATTGTGTTATCCGAAATCGTAATACATGTGTGAATACATAGACCACAACATGTCCCTAGTAAGCCTCTAGTTGACAAGCTCGTTGATCAATCGATAGTCATGGTTTCGACTATGGACATTGGATGTCGTTGATAACGGGATCACATCATTAGGATAATGATGTGATGGACAAGACTCAATCCTAAGCATAGCACAAGATCGTGTAGTTCGTTTGCTAGAGCATTTCCAATGTCAAGTATCTTTTCCTTAGACCATGAGATCGTGTAACTCCCGGATACCGTAGGAGTGCTTTGGGTGTACCAAAGCGTCATAGCAATGGGTGACTATAAAGGTATACCACGGTATCGCCGAAAGTGTACATTGGGTTGACACGGATCGAGGTGGGATTTCTCACTCCGTATGACGGAGAGGTATCTCTAGGCCCACTCGGTAATGCATCATCATAATGAGCTCAAAGTGACCAAGTGTTTGATCACAGGATCATGCATTACGGTACGAGTAAAGTGACTTGCGATAGCGAGATTGAGCGAGGTATTGGGATCTTGACGATCGAATCTCGGGCAAGTAACGTACCGATTGACAAAGGGAATTGTATACGGGGTTGCTTGAATCCTCGACATCGTGGTCCATCCGATGAGATCATCGTGGAACATGTGGGAGCCAACATGGGTATCCAGATCCCGCTGTTGGTTATTGGCCGAAGAGCTGTCTCGTTCATGTCTGCATGATTCCCGAACCGTAGGGTCTACACATAAGGTTCGGTGACACTAGGGTTATTAGGAAGACTTGTATGTGATTACCGAATGTTGTTGAGTCCGGATAAGATCCCGGACGTCACGAGGAGTTCCGGAATGGTCCGGAGGTGAAGATTTATATATGGGAAGTTGTCATATGGTCACCGGAAAGGTTCGGGGGCATATCGGTATTGTACCGAGGCCACCGGGAGGGGCCACCTCTCTCGGAGGGCCTCATGGGCCTCATGGGCAGGGAACCAGCCCCTGGAGGGCTGGGCGCATCCCCCCCTTGGGCCCATGCGCCTATGGTTGGGGGGAGGGGAGAAACCCTAGTGGGGGCGCCCCCCTTTGCTTGGGGGGCAAGCCCCCTCCCCTTGGCCGCCGCCCCCCTCTAGATCTCATCTAGAGGGGGCCGGCCCCCTTCCCCCGTCCCCAATAAAAAAAGGGGCGAGGGGAGGGGGGCACACCACATCCAAGGCGCAGCCCTCCCTCCCAACACCTCTCCTCCTCCGCTAAGAGCTTGGCGAAGCCTGCCGAGATCTTGCCTCTCCACCACCACCACTCCGTCGTGCTGCTGCTGGAGCTCTCTTCCTCAACCTCTCCTTCCCCTTGCTTTGGATCAAGAAGGAGGAGGCGTCATCTTGACGTCTCGTGTGTTGAGCAGCGGAGGTGCCGTCCGTTCGGCACTAGGATCATCGGTGATTTGGATCCACGGCAGTCACGACTCCCTCAACCCCGTTCTCTTGAACGCTTTCGCTCTCGATCTACAAGGGTATGTAGATGCACTCCTTTCTCTCGTTGCTAGATGAACTCATAGATTGATCTTGGTGAAAGCGTAGAATTTTTTTATTTCTACAACGTTCCCCAACAGTGGCATCATGAGCTAGATCTATGCGTAGTTCTCTTTGCACGAGTAGAACACAAATCTGTTGTGGGTGTAGATGTTGTTAACTTTCTTGCCACTACTAGTATTATTTTGCTTCAGCGGTATTGTGGGATGAAGCGGCCCGGACCGACCTGTTGGGGAACGTAGCAGAAATTCAAAATTTTCCTACGTGTCACCAAGATCTATCTATGGAGAAACTAGCAACGAGGGAAGGAGAGTGCATCTACATACCCTTGTAGATCGCTAAGCGGAAGCGTTCAAGAGAACGGGGTTGAAGGAGTCGTACTCGTCGTGATCCAAATCACCGGAGATCCTAGTGCGAGCAGACGGCACCTCCGCGTTCAACACACGTACAGCCGGTGGCGTCTCCCACGCCTTGATCCAGCAAGGAGAGAGGGAGAGGTTGAGGAAGACTCCATCCAGCAGCAGCACAACGGCGTGGTGGTGGTGGAGGAGCGTGGCAATCCAGCAGGGCTTCGCCAAGCACCACGGGAGAGGAGGAGGAGAGGCAGGGCTGCACCAATAGAGGTCAAAACTCATGTGTTGGGCAGCCCCCAAGCCTCAAGTATTTATAGGGGGAGAGGGGGCTGCGCCCCCTTTAGGGTTTCCCACCCCAAGGGGTGCGGCCAGCCCTAGATCCCATCTAGGGGGGGCGGCCAAGGGGAGAGGGGGAAACTTGCCCCCAAGTTAGGTGGAAGCACCCTCCCCAAACCCTAGGCGCCTTGGGCCCTTGTGGGGCGCACCAGCCCACCCGGGCTGGTCCCTCCCACACTTGGCCCATGCAGCCCTCCGGGGCCGGGTGGCCCCACTTGAGTGGACCCCAGGACCCTCCCGTGGTCCCCGACGTTACCGATAAAACCCAAACTTTTCCGGTGACCAAAACAGGACTTCCCATATATAAATCTTTACCTCCAGACCATTCCGGAACTCCTCGTGACGTCCGGGATCTCATCCGGGACTCAACAACATTCGGTAACCACATACAAACTTCCTTTATAACCCTAGCGCCATCGAACCTTAAGTGTGTAGACCCTACGGGTTCGGGAACCATGCGCATATGACCGAGACGTTCTCCGGTCAATAACCAACAGCGGGATTTGGATACCCATGTTGGCTCTACATGTTCCACGATGATCTCATCGGATGAACCACGATGTCAAGGACTCAATCGATCCCGTATACAATTCCCTTTGTCTAGCGGTATTGTACTTGCCCGAGATTCGATGGTCGGTATCCCGATACCTTGTTCAATCTCGTTTCCGGCAAGTCTCTTTACTCGTTCCGTAACACATCATCCCGTGATCAACTCCTTGGTCACATTGTGCACATAATGATGATGTCCTACCGAGTGGGCCCAGAGATACCTCTCCGCTTACACGGCGACAAATCCCAGCCTCGATTCGTACAACCCAATGTACACTTTCGGAGATACCTGTAGTGCACCTTTTATAGCCACCCGTATACGCCAGGATGTTTGGTACACCCAAAGCATTCCTACAGTATCCGGGAGTTGCACAATCTCATGGTCTAAGGAAATGATACTTGACATTAGAAAAGCTTTAGCATACGAACTACGATCTTTGTGCTAGGCTTAGAATTGGGTCTTTTCCATCACATCATTCTCCTAATGATGTGATCCCATTATCAATGACATCCAATGTCCATGGTCGTGAAACCGTAACCATCTATTGATCAACGAGCTAGTCAACTAGAGGCTTACTAGGGACATGGTGTTGTCTATGTACCCACACATGTATCTGAGTTTCCTATCAATACAATTATAGCATGGATAATAAACGATTATCGTGAACAAGGAAATATAATAATAACTAATTTATTATTGCCTCTAGGGCATATTTCCAACAGTCTCCCACTTGCACTAGAGTCAATAATCTAGTTCACATCGCCATGTGATCAACATCGATAGGTCACATCGCCATGTGACCAACATCCAAAGAGTCTACTAGTGTCTTAAACTAGTTCACATCACCATGTGATTAAGTCTCAATGAGTTCTAGGGTTTGATCATGTTTTGCTTGTAAGAGAAGTTTTAGTCAACGGGTCTGCAGTATTCAGATCCGTATGTACTTCGCAATTCTCTATGTCATATTGTAAATGCTGCTTCCACGTTCCACTTGAAGCTATTCCAAATGCTTTCTCCACTATACGTATCCGTTTTGCTACTCAGAGTCATTCGGATAGGTGTTAAAGCTTGCATCGACGTAACCCTTTACGCCGAACTCTTTATCATCTCCATAATCGAGAAACGTGTCCTTATTTACTCCAAGGACAATTTTTTGATCATTGTCCAATGATCCATTCCTGGATCATTCTTGTACCCTTGACTGACTCATGGCAAGGCACACTTCCGGTGCGGTACACAGCATAGCATACTGTGGAGCCTACGTCTAAGGCATAGGGGACGACCTTCGTCCTTTCTCTCTTTTCTGCCGTGGTCGAGCTTTAAGCCTTAACTTCGCACCTTAAATCTCAGGCAAGAACTCCTTCTTTGACTGATCCATCTTGAACACCTTCAAGATCATGTCAAGGTATATGCTCATTTGAAAGTATTATTAAGCATTTTTTATCTATCCCTATAGATCTCGATGCTCAATGTTCAAGTAGCTTAATCCAGGTTTTCTATTGAAAAACATCTTTCAAATAACCCTATATGCTTTCCAGAAATTCTACATCATTTCGATCATCAATATGTCAACAACATATTCTCATCGGAAATTCTATAGTGCTCCCACTCGGTTCTTTGGAAATACAAGTTTCTCATAAACTTTGTATAAACCCAAAATCTTTGATCATCCTATCAAAGTGCATATTCCAACTCCGAGATGCTTACTCTAGTCCTTAGAAGGATCATTGGAGCTAGCATACCTTTTAGCATCCTTAGGATCGAAAAACTTTTCGATTGTATCACATACAACCTTTCCTTACGTAAACCGGTAAGGAAACTCGTCTTGAAATCCATCTGCCAGATTTCATTAATGCAGCTAATGCTAACATGATTCTGACGGTATTAATCATCGCTAATGATGAGAAAATCTCATCGTAGTCAACTCCTTGAACTTGTGAAAAACTCTTCGCCACAAGTCGAGCTTCATAGACGGTGACATTACCATCCACGTCCGTCTTCTTCTTAAAGATCCATTTATTTCAATGGCTTGCCGATCATCGGGCAAGTCCACCAAAGTCCATGCTTTGTTATGATACATGGATCCTATCTCGGATTTCAAGGCTTCTAACCATTTGTCGGAATTTGGGCCCACCATCGCTTCTCCATAGCTCGTAGGTTCATTGTTGTCTAGCAACATGACCTTCAAGACAGGATCACCGTACCACTCAAGCGACGCATCCTTGTCACCCTACGAGGTACGGTAGTGACTTGATCCAAAACTTCATGATCACTATCATAAGCTTCGACTTCAATTGGTGTAGGTGCCACAGGAACAACTTCCTGTGTCCTGCTAGACACTTGTTGAAGTGACGGTTCAATAACCTCATCAAGTCTCCACCATCCTCCCACTCAACTTTCCGAGACAAACTTTTCCTCGAGAAAGGACCCGATTCAAGAAACAATCCCTATTGCTTTGGGATCTGAATTAGGAGGTATACCGAACTGTTTTGGGTGTCCTATGAAGATGCATTTTATTAGCTTTGGGTTCGAGCTTATCAACCTGAAACTTTTTCACATAAGCGTCGCAGCCCCAAACTTTCAAGAAACGACAACTTAGGTTTCTCCAAACGGTGTCGTCTCAACGGAATTACGTGGTGCCCCATTAAAGTGAGTGCGGTTGTCTCTAATGCCTAACCCATGAATGATAGTGGTAATTCGATAAGAGATATCATGGTACGCACCATATCCAATAGAGTGCAACTATGATGTTCGGACACACCATCACACTATGGTGTTCCAGGCGGTATTAATTGTGAAACAATTTGCACAATGTCTTAATTGTGTGCCAAAACTTGTAACTCAGATATTCATCTCTATGATCATATCATAGACATTCTATCCTCTTGTCACGAAGATCTTAAACTTCACTCTGAAATTACTTGAACCATTCAATAATTCAGACTTGTGTTTCATCAAGTAAATATACTCAACATCTACTCGAATCATCTGTGAAGTAAGAACATAACGATATTCACTGCATGCCTCAGCACTCATTGGACTGCACATATCAAAATGTGTTACTTCCAACAAGTTGCTATCTTGTTCCATTTTACTGAAACCGAGGCTTTTCAGTCATCTTGCCCATGTAGTATGTTTTGCATATCTCAAGTGATTCAAAATCAAGTGAGTCCAAACGATCCATCTGCAGGGAGTTTCTTCATGCGTACACACCAATAGACATGGTTCGCATGTCTCAAGTTTTTTCAAAACGAGTGAGTCCAAAGATCCATCAACATGGAGCTTCTCCATGCGTTTTACACCAATATGACTTGCATGGCAGTGCCACAAGTAAGTGGTACTATCATTACTATCTTATACTTTTGGCATGAAAATGTGTATCACTACGATCGAGATTCAATAAACCATTTATTTAGGTGCAAGACCATCGAAGGTATTATTCAAATAAACAGAGTAACCATTATTCTCCTTAAATGAATAACCGTATTGCGATAGACATAATCCAATCATGTCTATGCTCAACGCATAAACACCAAATGCAATTATTTAGGTTTATCACCAATCTCGTTGGTAGAGGGAGCGTCGATGCTTGATCACATCAAGCTTGGAAAAACTTCAATACATATCGTCAGCTCACCTTTAGCTAGTCTCCGCTTTGATTCTGTAGCCTTTTATTTCGAGTTACTAACACTTAGCAACCGAACCGGTATCTTAATACCCTGGTGCTACTAGGAGTACTAGTAAAGTACACATTAACATAATGCATATCCAATATACTTCTATCGACCTTGCCAGCCTTCTCATCTACCAAGTATCTAGGGTAAATCTGCTCCAATGGTTGTTCCCCTTATTACAGAAGCACTTAGTCTCGGGTTTGGGTTCAACCTTGGGTTTCTTCACTAGAGCAGCAACTGTTTTGCCGTTTCATGAAGTATCCCTTGTTGCCCTTGCCCTTCTTGAAACTAGTGGTTTACCAACCATCAACAATTGATGCTCCTACTTGACTTCTACTTTCGCGGTGTCAAACATCGCGAACACTTCAAGGATCATCATATCTATCCCTGATATGTTATAGTTCATCACGAAGCTCTAGTAGCTTGGTGGGAATGTCTTTGGAGAAACATCACTATCTCATCTGGAAGATCAACTCCCACTCGATTCAAGTGATTGTTGTACTCAGACAATCTGAGCACAAGCTCAACGATTGAGCTTTTCTCCCTTAGTTTGTAGGCTAAGAAAATCGTCGGAGGTCTCATACCTCTTGACGTGGGCACGAGCCTGAAATCCTAATTTCAGCCCTCGAAACATCTCATATGTTCCGCGACATTTCGAAAACGTCTTTCGTGCCTCAACTCTAAACCGTTTAACTGAAATATCACGTAGTTATCAAAACGTGTATGTCCGATGTTCGCAACATCCACAAACGACGTTTGGGGTTCAGCACACTGAGCGGTGCATTAAGGACATAAGCATTTTCTGTCCGCATAATCGCTACTTTCAACTTTCAACTATATTTTCTCTAGGAACATATCTAAACAGTGGAACTAAAGCGCGAGCTTACGACATAATTTGCAAAAGGTCTTTTGACTATGTTCAAGATAATTAAGTTCATCTTATGAACTCCCACTCGAATAGACATCCCTCTGGTCATCTAAGTGATTACATGATCCGAGTCAACTAGGCGTGTCCGATCATCACGTGAGACGGACTAGTCATCATCGGTGAACATCTTCATGTTGATCGTATCTACTATACGACTCATGCTCGACCTTTCGGTCTCTGTGTTCCGAGGCCATGTCTGTACATGCTAGGCTCGTCAAGTTAACCCTAAGTGTTTCGCGTGTGTAAATCTGTCTTACACCCGTTGTATGTGAACGTAAGAATCCATCACACCCGATCATCACGTGGTGCTTAGAAGCGACGAACTTTAGCAACAGTGCAAAGTTAGGGGAGAACACTTCTTGAAATTGTTGTAAGGGATCATCTTATTTACTACCGTCGTTCTAAGTAAACAAGATGCATAAACATAATAAACATCACATGCAATGATATAGTAGTGACATGATATGGCCAATATCATATAGCTCCATTGATCTCCATCTTCAGGGCTCCATGATCATCATCGTCACCGGCATGACACCATGATCTCCATCATCATGATCTCCATCATCGTGTCTTCGTGAAGTTGTCTCGCCAACTATTACTTCTACTACTATGGCTACCGGTTAGCAATAAAGTAAAGTAATTACATGGCGTTGTTTAATGACACGCAGGTCATACAATAAAGACAACTCCTATGGCTCCTGCCGGTTGTCATACTCATCGACATGCAAGTCGTGAATCCTATTACAAGAACATGATCAATCTCATACATCACATATCATTCATCACATTCTTCTTGGCCATATCACATCACATAGCATACCCTGCAAAAACAAGTTAGACGTCCTCTAATTGTTGTTTGCATGTTTTACGTGGCTGCTATGGGTTTCTAGCAAGAACGTTTCTTACCTACATAAAACCACAACGTGATATGCCAATTGCTATTTACCCTTCATAAGGACCCTTTTCATCAAATCCGTTCCGACTAAAGTGGGAGAGCGGCACCCGCTAGCCACCTTATGCACCAAGTGCATGTCGATTCAGTGGAACCTGTCTCACGTAAGAGTGCGTGTAAGGTCGGTCCGGCCGCTTCATCCCACAATACCGTCGAAACAAGATTGGACTAGTAACGGTAAGCATATTGAACAACATCAACGCCCACAACTACTTTGTGTTCTACTCGTGCAAAGAATCTACGCAATAGACCTAGCTCATGATGCCTTTGTTGGGGAACGTGGCAGAAATTCAAAATTTTCCTACGTGTCACCAAGATCTATCTATGGAGAAACTAGCAACGAGGGAAGGAGAGTGCATCTACATACCCTTGTAGATCGCTAAGCGGAAGCGTTCAAGAGAACGGGGTTGAAGGAGTCGTGCTGTCGTGATCCAAATCACGGAGATCCTAGTGCCGAACGGACGGCACCTCCGCGTTCAACACACGTACAGCCCGGTGGCGTCTCCCACGCCTTGATCCAGCAAGGAGAGAGGGAGAGGTTGAGGAAGACTCCATCCAGCAGCAGCACAACGGCGTGGTGGTGGTGGAGGAGCGTGGCAATCCAAGCAGGCTTCGCCAAGCACCACGGGAGAGGAGGAGGAGGCGGGGCTGCACCAATAGAGGTCAAAACTCATGTGTTGGGCAGCCCCAAGCCTCAAGTATTTATAGGGGAGAGGGGCTGCGCCCCTTTAGGGTTTCCACCCCAAAGTGCGGCCAGCCCTAGATCCCATCTAGGGGGCGGCCAAGGGGGGGAGAGGGGGAAACTTGCCCCCCAAGCTAGGTGGGGCGCCCCCTCCCCAAACCCTAGGCGCCCTGGGCCCTTGTGGGGGGGCGCACCAGCCCACCTGGGACTGGTCCCCTCCCAAACTTGGCCCATGCAGCCCTCCGGGGCTAGTGGCCCCACTTGGTGGACCCCCAGGACCCTCCCGGTGGTCCCGGTACGTTACCGATAAAACCCGAAACTTTTCCGGTGACCAAAACAGGACTTCCCATATATAAATCTTTACCTCTGGACCATTCCGGAACTCCTCGTGACGTCCGGGATCTCATCCGGGACTCCGAACAACATTCGGTAACCACATACAAACTTCCTTTATAACCCTAGCGTCGCCAGACCTTAAGTGTGTAGACCCTACGGCTCGGGAACCATGCGAGACATGACCGAGACGTTCTCCGGTCAATAACCAACAGCGGGATCTGGATACCCATGTTGGCTCCCACATGTTCCACGATGATCTCATCGGATGAACCACGATGTCAAGGACTCAATCGATCCCGTATACAATTCCCTTTGTCTAGCGATATTGTACTTGCCCGAGATTCGATCGTCGGTATCCCGATACCTTGTTCAATCTCGTTTCCGGCAAGTCTCTTTACTCGTTCCGTAACACATCAGCCCGTGATCAACTCCTTGGTCACATTGTGCACATAATGATGATGTCCTACCGAGTGGGCCCAGAGATACCTCTCCGTTTACATCAGTGACAAATCCCGATCTCGATTCGTGCCAACCCAATGCACACTTTCGGAGATACCTGTAGTGCACCTTTATAGCCACCCGATTACGTTGTGACGTTTGGTACACCCAAAGCATTCCTACAAAGTATCCGGATTTGCACAATCTCATGGTCTAAGGAAATGATACTTGACATTAGAAAAGCTTTAGCATACGAACTACGATCTTTGTGCTAGGCTTAGGATTGGTGCTGGTCCATCACATCATTCTCCTAATGATGTGATCCCGTTATCAATGACATCCAATGTCCATTGTCATGAAACCTTAACCATCTATTGATCAACGAGCTAGTCAACTAGAGGCTTACTAGGGACATGGTGTTGTCTATGTACCCACACATTTATCTGAGTTTCCTATCAATACAATTATAGCATGGATAATAAACGATTATCGTGAACAAGGAAATATAATAATAACTAATTTATTATTGCCTCTAGGGCATATTTCCAACACGACCTTACACGACGCTTTACGTGAGACAGGTTCCACCGGTGACATGCACTAGTTGCATAAGGTGGCTAGCGGGTGTCTGTCTCTCCCACTTTAGTTGGAGCGGATTCGATGAAATTGGTCCTTATGAAGGGTAAATAGAAGTTGACAAATCACGTTGTGGCTTTTTCATAGGTAATAAAACGTTCTTGCTAGAACCCTATTGCAGCCACGTAAAAGATGCAACAACAATTAGTGGACAAATTGCATAATTCACATATATAATGTCTTGCAACAAGATGGCATTGCATAATTCACATATATGGTAATTAGACACTAAACAGGTGGCATTCACACAAAGCATGTCTAAACTAAGCAAATGACATAGCAATGCAAGATACCATACAAACTATATGAGTAACATAACCCTGACAAGTTAGGGCATGCACCTCGGGGGGGAGGGGGATATGACTGGTCATCTGTCTCTGAATCCTCCTCTGAGGAGCTACCGTAACCAGCAAGACATGCTTCGTCAGATAGCATTGTCTGCTCTGAAGACCTTGTTTCCACTCCAGATTTTTCCATGACCGTGCCGAATGGCTGATGCACAGGAAGAGTAATTGAATGTACTAAAATTGTTGACAAATTTAACACATAATAAAAAATGATGGCATTATATAATTCACATATAAGATGATCACTAACTGTGGTGGCATTGCAAAATTCACATATATGATGCCTGGCTAGACAAGATGGCATTGCATGATTCACATATACGATAAAGAAACTAAACAGATGGCATTGACAAAAAGCATGTATAAACTAAGCAGATGACATCTTTAATGTATACAGTAAGCAATGCAAGGCACCATATGCTGAATCCCCCTCAGAACAGTTATCTTCCTCTTGATTACGATCCGAAATGGGTGGAGGGGGGCTGCCTTTGCGCCCACCATGGAACGACATCTGCATGAAATTTTATTGCCACGCAAGGCTCGTCTCTTTTGCTCTACATGATCAGTTCCATTGTGTACAATAACTGGCATGCATAGGAATAAAACATAGTGAGATTATGTAAGGAGTGCATGCACAAATCCAGAGTGATGGTAGCAAACTGTGGATAGACCCAAAACCAATGATAGCAGGCAGATAATAGCTTTAGTTAAAAAATACAAATAATGGCTCCTTTAATGTTTGTTTGCACCCAACATGAAACTCATAGTAGACACCGGAGATTAACCAGATAGTAGACAGATAGTACTGATTGCTGCCCCAATATGTACCCCACAACCATTTAAAAACTCAAGTTTCAACATTAGTTTGGACCTGACTCGGAGTCTAATAGGTGAACACGACGATAATGTAGCATGTCATCATATTAAGCGATGCATAACGTAAGCAGACACGGAAGAGTGCGACCTCTCTTGCGGACCCGTGTAGTCCTCAAGGTCATCTGCTCAGTTGATGATGGTAATGCAGTTGTCGTGGCTGCCGGCAGCGGGGAAGAAGATCTGAGGCGGCGAAAGAGTCTGGAGAGCGGATCCCTGCTGTGGTGAACCCTTCCATCTTGGGAGCAGCTGAGCTGGGGTGGAACACAGCGCTGCAGGAGCAGGACAAACCACACAAGGTTTTCTTTGACACATATCTGTAACAGAAGTAATTGAGTAAGGGCTTGTTTGAATTTGAGGATTCTAACAATGCAGGGATAGGAAATAGATAGGAATAGGATAGGAATGCACCTGCAAAACATAGAATTTAAAAACACGGGATTTCTGCCAATCTGGGTGTTTGATTCACAACAATTGGAAGATCACAGGATGCAAAAAAGCATGGTGAGATTAAGTCAAACCACAAGAAAATGTACGGTTATAATGCTATTATGCTACTATCTTTTAGTCTTGTGCTTGATGAATAGGAATATGAAAAGGAGGAGAAGTGGAAATTAGAATTCCTACGGTTTTTCTTTCAAGGAGACACTAAAGGAACAAATCCTACAGTTTTCCTTTGCTCCATTCCTTTGCACCAAATTCATCAAAAGTAGTACCATAGGAAACTTTCCAATTCCTATGTTTTTCATTCACTTTTCCTTTCAAGCACTGGCGATTCTAGTAGGCAGGCTTGAGCAAGGAAAATCCTACACTAAAAAATGTTTTTGTGCTACTTCTATTACTTCTGACCCAGGCCACTGCCATACTAGCTCAACTCCCAGGCCCATCGACAAATGCACAGCTCAAAAGCGCAGAGATAAATAACGATGGCGTTCAAGAGAGTCCATCACGGATAGCTAAGTTGCCTGGTACCTCACTGCTTGTCATATAGTAGGATAAAATGATCGTATTTCCCGTTACTATGAGTGCTCAGTGGACAATATATGTAACATGTAGAGTAAAAAAGAGATGCAACAAGTGTACAACCTCTTTGGCGAAGCCATGTCGATCTCAGCGTGATTGGGTTGGCCGGTGAGGATGCTCCGGCTGACTTTGCTGTCGGAGGAGGGGAAGAAGATCTTAGGCGTCTGGAGATGGAGCCCGAGGTACTTCTCCGCTGTGATGGAGGGTTTCGTCGTTGGAGCAGCTCCGGTGAGTTGTACGACGCCGAGGCTGAAGCAGGACAAGAGAGACAACGAACAACGTTAACCTGAGTGGAATTCTAATAGTATCTCCAATACATGACGTAAAATACATAACCACAAAGTGCTAGATGTAAAATACATCAGCCGCTCATCTCTGAACTTAACTGTCGAAACTGAACTTAACTGTCGAAATTGAACCTAACTGTAGAAACTGAATTTTGTTGTCGAAACTGAATTTTGCTGTCAAAACTGAACGCACTAGCAAGGTGAGGCTACACGTCGGTCGACTGACTTTTTCATCTCTGGTCAGTCGATTTTGCAGTCGTTGGATACGAAATCAAGGGCCTGCGGTTCATCTTCAACCTCCACCCCCCTGAGCCGCGAGCCACCACCGGCCAAACAGCAGCCCCCCGCCGCCCGTGGCCGGCGGTGCGCCGCCCCGCCTGCCCCGAAAACACTCCCCATCAACGGTCCGCCGCCGCCCCGGCCATCCCTCTAGGCCCCCCTTGCCGAGCTTTTTCTCTGGCGATCCCCACGCCACTGCCCCGCCAACACCCCGCCACCGCCGGCGACCACCGCCCCCATCCTGAACCCTAAGATAGATAGTGGGGTACCTCTCCGGCGAGCCACCCTCCCTGCCGCGGCTGGTTCTTCCTTCACCACGCAAGCCCACCCCTTGAAAATCGATCGACCCAAAAGTCGATTCAATGATCAAGTGTAGCCAAATCGAGCAGCATCGCAAGCAAGAGCAAGAGCGAGAGCAGCAACATGAGCAAGAGCAATAGCAAGAGCATCAGCAGGGACCGCGAGCAAGAGCAGAGTAGCAGCGAAAGCGAGAGCTAAAGCAGCAGCAGCTCCTACTGATGTGGACGTCGCCGCCGAGGGAGCGACGCCGTGGAGGAAGTGGCCGGTGACGCCGCCATGGATGGAGCCGCGACGTGTCGGCTCGGGACCGAGCGCCGGCAGCACCGTGAGATCGAATCAAGAAGAAAATGCGGCGATTAATGTACAACCTCTTTGGTGGCGCCGATTCGGCCGCAGCTTCATCCGAGGAAACGGTGATGATGATGCTCTTCCGGTGGTGCAGGTGAAGACGGCAGTGTGGGAATGGAGGTGGCGCGAAAGACGAGGGGAACGTCGGGCAGCTCCTTGGAGTTGGAGGACGGGGTGGCTGAACCGGCGGGACAATGAGATCGACGATGGATCCTCATCCGGTACGGTGGATGAGGGACGTCGAGGTGTTGCTGTGGACGACGTCGTCGGGGAAGAGGCTCCGGCTGGGTGGCGGACGGAGCAGGGTGTGGGGTTTCGTCACGGGTTTTCGCGGCCTCGGTGTACGAATGGGTGGGCGGATGGGATTGTTGGAAATATGCCCTAGAGGCAATAATAAAAGGATTATTATTATATTTCCTTGTTCATGATAATCGTCTGTTGTTCATGCTATAATTGTGTTATCCGGAAATCGTAATACATGTGTGAATACATAGACCACAACATGTCCCTAGTAAGCCTCTAGTTGACAAGCTCGTTGATCAACTGATATTCATGGTTTCCAGACTATGGACATTGGATGTCGTTGATAACAGGATCACATCATTAGGAGAATGATGTGATGGACAAGACTCAATCCTAAGCATAGCACAAGATCATGTAGTTCGTTTGCTAGAGCTTTTCCAATGTCAAGTATCTTTTCCTTAGACCATGAGATCGTGTAACTCCCGGATACCGTAGGAGTGCTTTGGGTGTACCAAACCTCGCAACGTAACTGGGTGACTATAAAGGTATACCACAGGTATCTCCGAAAGTGTCTGTTGGGTTGACACGGATCGAGACTGGGATTTCTCACTCCGTATGACGGAGAGGTATCTCTAGGCCCACTCGGTAATGCATCATCATAATGAGCTCAAAGTGACCAAGTGTTTGGTCACGGGATCATGCATTACGGTACGAGTAAAGTGACTTGCGATGCTTGAGATTGAACGAGGTATTGGGATCTGACGATCGAATCTCGGGCAAGTAACGCATCGATTGACAAAGGGAATTGTATACGGGTTGCTTGAATCCTCGACATCGTGGTTCATCCGATGAGATCATCGTGGAACATGTGGGAGCCAACATGGGTATCCAGATCCCGCTGTTGGTTATTGGTCAAGAGCTGTCTCGTTCATGTCTGCATGATTCCCGAACCCGTAGGGTCTACACATAAGGTTCGGTGACACTAGGGTTATTAGGAAGACTTGTATGTGATTACCGAATGTTGTTGAGTCCGGATAAGATCCCGGACGTCACGAGGAGTTCCGGAATGGTCCGGAGGTGAAGATTTATATATGGGAAGTTGTCATACGGTCACCGGAAAGGTTCGGGGGCATATCGGTATTGTACCGAGGCCACCGGGAGGGGCCACCTCTCTCGGAGGGCCTCATGGGCCGTAGTGGGCAGGGAACCAGCCCCTGGAGGGCTGGGCGCATCCCCCCCTTGGGCCCATGCGCCTAGGGTTGGGGGAGGGAGAAACCCCAGTGGGGCGCCCCTTTGCTTGGGGGCAAGCCCTCCCGTTGGCCGCCCCCCTCTAGATCTCATCTAGAGGGGGCCGGCCCCCTTCCCCCTTCCCCTATAAATAGAGGGGCGAGGGGAGGGCTGCACACAACATCCAAGGCGCAGCCCCTCCCCTCCCCAACACCTCTCCTCCTCCGTTAAGAGCTTGGCGAAGCCCTGCCGGAGTACTGCCTCTCCACCACCACCACGCCGTCGTGCTGCTGCTGGAGCTCTCTTCCTCAACATCTCCTTCCCCCTTGCTGGATCAAGAAGGAGGAGACGTCATGCTGACCGTACGTGTGTTGAACGCGGAGGTGCCGTCCGTTCGGCACTAGGATCATCGGTGATTTGGATCACGACGAGTACGACTCCCTTAACCCCGTTCTCTTGAACGCTTTCGCTCACGATCTACAAGGGTATGTAGATGCACTCCTTTCTCTCGTTGCTAGATGAACTCATAGATTGATCTTGGTGAAAGCGTAGAAATTTTTCATTTCTGCAACGTTCCCCAATAGTGGCATCATGAGCTAGATCTATGCGTAGTTCTCTTTGCACGAGTAGAACACAAATCTGTTGTGGGCGTAGATGTTGTTAACTTTCTTGCCACTACTAGTCTTATTTTGCTTCAGCGGTATTGTGGGATGAAGCGGCCCGGACCGACCTGTTGGGGAACGTAGCAGAAATTCAAAATTTTCCTACGTGTCACCAAGATCTATCTATGGAGAAACTAGCAACGAGGGGAAGGAGAGTGCATCTACATACCCTTGTAGATCGCTAAGCGCGGAAGCGTTCAAGAGAACGGGGTTGAAGGAGTCGTACTCGTCGTGATCCAAATCACCGGAGATCCTAGTGCCGAACGGACGGCACCTCCGCTGCTCAACACACGTACAGCCGGTGACGTCTCCCACGCCTTGATCCAGCAAGGAGAGAGGGAGAGGTTGAGGAAGACTCCATCCAGCAGTAGCACAACGGCGTGGTGGTGGTGGAGGAGCGTGGCAATCCAGCAGGGCTTCGCCAAGCACCACGGGAGAGGAGGAGGAGGAGAGGCAGGGCTGCACCAATAGAGGTCAAAACTCATGTGTTGGGCAGCCCCCAAGCCTCAAGTATTTATAGGGGGAGAGGGGGCTGCGCCCCCTTTAGGGTTTCCCACCCCAAGGGGTGCGGCCAGCCCTAGATCCCATCTAGGGGGGGCGGCCAAGGGGGGAGAGGGGGGAAACTTGCCCCCCAAGTTAGGTGGAAGCACCCCCTCCCCAAACCCTAGGCGCCTTGGGCCCTTGTGGGGGGGCGCACCAGCCCACCTGGGGCTGGTCCCCTCCCACACTTGGCCCATGCAGCCCTCCGGGGCCAGTGGCCCCACTTGGTGGACCCCGGGACCTCCCGGTGGTCCCGGTACTTTACCGATAGCAGCCGAAACTTTTCCGGTGACCAAAACAGGACTTCCCATATATAAATCTTTACCTCCGGACCATTCCGGAACTCCTCATGACGTCCGGGATCTCATCCGGGACTCGGAACAACATTCGATAACCACATACAAACTTCCTTTATAACCCTAGCGTCATCGAACCTTAAGTGTAGACCCTACGGGTTCGGGAACCATGCGCATATGACCGAGATGTTCTCCGGTCAATAACCAATAGCGGGATCTGGATACCCATGTTGGCTCCCACATGTTCCACGATGATCTCATCGGATGAACCACGATATCAACGACTCAATCGATCCCGTATACAATTCCCTTTGTCTAGTGGTATTGTACTTGCCCGAGATTCGATCGTCGGTATCCCGATACCTTGTTCAATCTCGTTTCCAGCAAGTCTCTTTACTCGTTCCGTAACACATCATCCCGTGATCAACTCCTTGGTCACATTGTGCACATAATGATGATGTCCTACCGAGTGGGCCCAGAGATACCTCTCCGTTTACACGGCGACAAATCCCAGCCTCGATTCGTACAACCCAACACACACTTTCGGAGATACCTGTAGTGCACCTTTATAGCCACCCGCCATGCCAGGACGCTTTGGTACACCCAAAGCATTCCTACAAGATCCGGGATTTTCACAATCTCATGGTCTAAGGAAATGATACTTGACATTAGAAAAGCTTTAGCATACGAACTACGATCTTTGTGCTAGGCTTAGGATTGGGTCTTGTCCATCACATCATTCTCCTAATGATGTGATCCCGCTATCAATGACATCCAATGTCCATGGTCGAAACCGTAACCATCTATTGATCAACGAGCTAGTCAACTAGAGGCTTACTAGGGACATGGTGTTGTCTATGTACCCACACATGTATCTGAGTTTCCTATCAATACAATTATAGCATGGATAATAAACGATTATCGTGAACAAGGAAATATAATAATAACTAATTTATTATTGCCTCTAGGGCATATTTCCAACAGTCTCCCACTTGCACTAGAGTCAATAATCTAGTTCACATCGCCATGTGATCAACATCGATAGGTCACATCGCCATGTGACCAACATCCAAAGAGTCTACTAGTGTCTTAAACTAGTTCACATCACCATGTGATTAAGTCTCAATGAGTTTTAGGGTTTGATCATGTTTTGCTTGTAAGAGAAGTTTTAGTCAACGGGTCTGCAGTATTCAGATCCGTATGTACTTCGCAATTCTCTATGTCATATTGTAAATGCTGCTTCCACGTTCCACTTGAAGATATTCCAAATGGTTTCTCCACTATACGTATCCGTTTTGCTACTCAGAGTCGTTCGGATAGGTGTTAAAGCTTGCATCGACGTAACCTTTTACGCCGAACTCTTTATCATCTCCATAATCGAGAAACGTGTCCTTATTTACTCCAAGGACAATTTTTTTGACCGCTGTCCAATGATCCATTCCTGGATCATTCTTGTACCCTTGACTGACTCATGGCAAGGCACACTTCCGGTGCGGTACACAGCATAGCATATTGTGGAGCCTACGTCTAAGGCATAGGGGACGACCTTCGTCCTTTCTCTCTTTTCCGCCGTGGTCGAGCTTTAAGCCTTAACTTCACACCTTACATCTCAGGCAAGAACTCCTTCTTTGACTGATCCATCTTGAACACCTTCAAGATCATGTCAAGGTATATGCTCATTTGAAAGTATTATTAAGCATTTTGATCTATCCCTATAGATCTCGATGCTCAATGTTCAAGTAGCTTAATCCAAGTTTTCTATTGAAAACATCTTTCAAATAACCCTATATGCTTTCCAGAAATTCTACATCATTTCTGATCATCAATATGTCAACAACATATTCTCATCAGAAATTCTATAGTGCTCCCACTCAGTTCTTTGGAAATACGAGTTTCTCATAAACTTTGTATAAACCCAAAATCTTTGATCATCCTATCAAAGTGCATATTCCAACTCCGAGATGCTTACTCCAGTCCTTAGAAGGATCGCTGGAGCTAGCATACCTTTTAGCATCCTTAGGATCGAAAAACTTTTCTGATTGTATCACATACAACCTTTCCTTACGTAAACTGGTAAGGAAACTCGTCTTGACATCCATCTGCCAGATTTCATAAATGCAACTAATGCTGACATGATTCCGACGGACTTAAGCATCGCTACAGATGAGAAAATCTCATCGTAGTCAACTCCTTGAACTTGTGAAAAACTCTTCGCCACAAGTCGAGCTTCATAGACGGTGACATTACCATCCACGTCCGTCTTCTTCTTAAAGATCCATTTATTTCAATGGCTTGCCGATCATCGGGCAAGTCCACCAAAGTCCATGCTTTGTTATGATACATGGATCCTATCTCGGATTTCATGGCTTCTAACCATTTGTCGGAATTTGGGCCCACCATCGCTTCTCCATAGCTCAGTAGGTTCATTGTTGTCTAGCAACATGACCTTCAAGACAGGATCACCGCACCACTCAAGGAGCACGCATCCTTGTCACCCCACGAGGTACGGTAGTGACTTGATCCAAAACTTCATGATCACTATCATAAGCTTCGACTTCAATTGGTGTAGGTGCCACAGAACAACTTCCCGTGTCCCGCTAGACACTTGTTGAAGTGACGGTTCAATAACCTCATCAAGTCTCCACCATCCTCCCACTCAACTTTCCGAGACAAACTTTTCCTCGAGAAAGGACCCGATTCAAGAAACAATCCCTATTGCTTTCGGATCTGAATTAGGAGGTATACCCAACTATTTTGGGTGTCCTATGAAGATGCATTTTATCCGCTTTGGGTTCGAGCTTATCAACCTGAAACTTTTTCACATAAGCGCCGCAGCCCCAAACTTTCAAGAAACGACAACTTAGGTTTCTCCAAACGGTGTCGCCTCAACGGAATTACGTGGTGCCCCATTAAAGTGAGTGCGGTTGTCTCTAATGCCTAACCCATGAACGATAGTGGTAATTCGATAAGAGATATCATGGTACGCACCATATCCAATAGAGTGCAACTATGATGTTCGGACACACCATCACACTATGGTGTTCCAGGCGGTATTAATTGTGAAACAATTTGCACAATGTCTTAATTGTGTGCCAAAACTCGTAGCTCAGATATTCATCTCTATGATCATATCATAGACATTCTATCCTCTTGTCACGAAGATCTTAAACTTCACTCTGAAATTACTTGAACCATTCAATAATTCAGACTTGTGTTTCATCAAGTAAATATACTCAACATCTACTCGAATCATCTGTGAAGTAAGAACATAACGATATTCACTGCATGCCTCAGCACTCATTGGACTACACCCATCAAAATGTGTTACTTCCTCCATGTTGCTTTCTTGGTCCATTTTTACTGAAACCGAGGCTTTTCAATCATCTTGCCCATGTAGTATGTTTTGCATATCTCAAGTGATTCAAAATCAAGTGAGTCCAAACGATCCATCTGCATGGAGTTTCTTCATGCATACACCAATAGACATGGTTCGCATGTCTCAAGTTTTTCAAAACGAGTGAGTCCAAAGATCCATCAACATGGAGCTTCTTCATGCTTTTACACCAATATGACTTACATGGCAGGCCACAAGTAAGTGGTACTATCATTACTATCTTATACTTTTGGCATGAAAATGTGTATCACTACGATCGAGATTCAATAAACCATTTATTTAGGTGCAAGACCATCGAAGGTATTATTCAAATAAACAGAGTAACCATTATTCTCCTTAAATGAATAACCATATTGCGATAGACATAATCCAATCATGTCTATGCTCAACGCAAACACCAAATGCAATTATTTAGGTTTATCACCAATCTCGTTGGTAGAGGGAGCGTCATGATGCTTGATCACATCAAGCTTGGAAAACTTCCAATACATATCGTCAGCTCACCTTTAGCTAGTCTCCGCTTATTCTGTAGCTTTTATTTCGAAAGTTACTAACACTTAGCAACCGAACCGGTATCTTAATACCTGGTGCTACTAGGAGTACTAGTAAAGTACACATTAACATAATGCATATCCAATATACTTCTATCGACCTTGCCAGCCTTCTCATCTACCAAGTATCTAGGGTAAATCTGCTCCAATGGTTGTTCCCCTTATTACGTAAGCACTTAGTCTCGGGTTTGGGTTCAACCTTGGGTTTCTTCACTAGAGCAGCAACTGTTTTGCCGTTTCATGAAGTATCCCTTGTTGCCCTTGCCCTTCTTGAAACTAGTGGTTTTACCAACCATCAACAATTGATGCTCCTACTTGACTTCTACTTTCATGTGTCAAACATCGCGAACACTTCAAGGATCATCATATCTATCCCCGATATGTTATAGTTCATCACGAAGCTCTAGTAGCTTGGTGGGAATGTCTTTGGAGAAACATCACTATCTCATCTGGAAGATCAACTCCCACTCGATTCAAGTGATTGTTGTACTCAGACAATCTGAGCACAAGCTCAACGATTGAGCTTTTCTCCCTTAGTTTGTAGGCTAAGAAAATCGCCGGAGGTCTCATACCTCTTGACGTGGGCACGAGCCTGAAATCCTAATTTCAGCCCTCGAAACATCTCATATGTTCCGCGACATTTCGAAAACGTCTTTCGTGCCTCAACTCTAAACCGCTTAACCGAACTATCACGTAGTTATCAAAACGTGTATGTCCGATGTTCGCAACATCCACAAACGACGCTTGGGGTTCAGACACTGAGCGGTGCATTAAGGACATAAGCTTTCTACCGTCCGCATAATCGCTTACTTTCAACTTTCAACTATATTTTCTCTAGGAACATATCTAAACAAAGGAACTAAAGCGCGAGCCATTTACATAATTTGCAAAAGGTCTTTGACTATGTTCAAGATAATTAAGTTCATCTTATGAACTCCCACTCAGATAGACATCCCTCCGTCATCTAAGTGATTACATGATCTGAGTCAACTAGGCCGTGTCCGATCATCACGTGAGACGGACTAGTCATCATCGGTGAACATCTTCATGTTGATCGTATCTACTATACGACTCATGCTCGACCTTTCGGTCTCGTGTTCCGAGGCCATGTCTGCATACATGCTAGGCCTGCCAAGTTAACCCTAAGTGTTTCAAGGTGTAAATCTGTCTTACACCCGTTGTATGTGAACGTAAGAATCCATCACACCCGATCATCACGTGGTGCTTAGAAGCGACGAACTTTAGCAAGAGTGCAAAGTTAGGGGAGAACACTTCTTGAAATTGTTGTAAGGGATCATCTTATTTACTACCGTCGTTCTAAGTAAACAAGATGCATAAACATAATAAACATCACATGCAATTATATAGTAGTGACATGATATGGCCAATATCATATAGCTCCATTGATCTCCATCTTCGGGCTCCATGATCATCATCGTCACCGGCATGACACCATGATCTCCATCATCATGATCTCCATCATCGTGTCTTCATGAAGTTGTCTCGCCAACTATTACTTCTACTACTATGGCTACCGGTTAGCAATAAAGTAAAGTAATTACATGGCGTTGTTTAATGACACGCAGGTCATACAATAAAGACAACTCCTATATTCCCCGCCGGTTGTCATACTCATCGACATGCAAGTCGTGAATCCTATTACAAGAACATGATCAATCTCATACATCACATATCATTCATCACATTCTTCTTGGCCATATCACATCACATAGCATACCCTGCAAAAACAAGTTAGACGCCCTCTAATTGTTGTTTGCATGTTTTACGTGGCTGCTATGGGTTTCTAGCAAGAACGTTTCTTACCTACGCAAAACCACAACGTGATATGCCAATTGCTATTTACCCTTCATAAGGACCCTTTTCATCAAATCCGTTCCGACTAAAGTGGGAGAGATCGGCACCCGCTAGCCACCTTATGCACCAAGTGCATGTCGGCCGGTGGAACCTGTCTCACGTAAGAGTACGTGTAAGGTCGGTCCGGCCGCTTCATCCCACAATACCGTCGAAACAAGATTGGACTAGTAACAGTAAGCATATTGAACAACATCAACGCCCACAACTACTTTGTGTTCTACTCGTGCAAAGAATCTACGCAATAGACCTAGCTCATGATGCCA
Organism: Aegilops bicornis; assembly: GCA_021605145.1. Taxonomy (NCBI): domain Eukaryota; kingdom Viridiplantae; phylum Streptophyta; class Magnoliopsida; order Poales; family Poaceae; genus Aegilops; species Aegilops bicornis. The sequence continues at coordinate 680,443,052 of CM038669.1, read as the reverse complement.
CTGTTGGGGAAAGTAGCAGAAATTCAAAATTTACCTACGTGTCACCAAGATCTATCTATGGAGAAACTAGCAACGAGGGAAGGAGAGTGCATCTACATACCCTTGTAGATCGCTAAGCGGAAGCGTTCAAGAGAACGGGGTTGAAGGAGTCAGACTCGTCAGTGATCCAAATCACCGGAGATCCTAGTGCCGAACGGACGGCACCTCCGCGTTCAACACACGCATGACAGCCCGGTGACGCCTCCCACGCCTTGATCCAGCAAGGAGAGAGGGAGAGGTTGAGGAAGACTCCATCCAGCAGCAGCACAACGGCGTGGTGGTGGTGGAGGAGCGTGGCAATCCAGCAGGCTTCGCCAAGCACCACGGGAGAGGAGGAGGAGAGGCAGGCTGCACCAATAGAGGTCAAAACTCATGTGTTGGGCAGCCCCAAGCCTCAAGTATTTATAGGGGGAGAGGGGGCTGCGCCCCCTTTAGGGTTTCCCACCCCAAGGGGTGCGGCCAGCCCTAGATCCCATCTAGGGGGGGCGGCCAAGGGGGGAGAGGGGGGAAACTTGCCCCCCAAGTTAAGTGGAAGCACCCCCTCCCCAAACCCTAGGCGCCTTGGGCCCTTGTGGGGGGGGGGGCGCACCAGCCCACCCGGGCTGGTCCCTCCCACACTTGGCCCATGCAGCCCTCAAGGGGCCAGTGGCCCCACTTGGTGGACCCCTGACCCTCCCGATGGTCCCAGACGTTACCGATAAAACCCAAACTTTTCCGTGACCAAAACAGGACTTCCCATATATAAATCTTTACCTCCCACCATTCCTAACTCCTCGTGACGTCCGGGATCTCATCCGGGACTCAACAACATTCGTAACCACATACAAACTTCCTTTATAACCCTAAGCGTCGCCATCGAACCTTATGTGTAGACCCTACGGTTCGGGAACCATGCGCATATGACCGAGACGTTCTCCGGTCAATAACCAACAGCGGATCTGGATACCCATGTTGGCTCCCACATGTTCCACGATGATCTCATGGGATGAACCACGATGTCAAGGACTCAATCGATCCCGTATACAATTCCCTTTGTCTAGCGGTATTGTACTTGCCCGAGATTCGATCGCCGGTATCCCGATACCTTGTTCAATCTCGTTTCCGCAAGTCTCTTTACTCGTTCCGTAACACATCATCCCGTGATCAACTCCTTGGTCACATTGTGCACATAATGATGATGTCCTACCGAGTGGGCCCAGAGATACCTCTCCGCTTACATCGGCGACAAATCCCAGCCTCGATTCGTACAACCCAATGCACACTTTCGGAGATACCAGAGTGCACCTTTATAGCCACCCAGTTACGCCAGGACGCTTGGTACACCCAAAGCATTCCTACAGTATCCGGGAGTTGCACAATCTCATGGTCTAAGGAAATGATACTTGACATTAGAAAAGCTTTAGCATACTAACTACGATCTTTGTGCTAGGCTTAGGATTGGGTCTTGTCCATCACATCATTCTCCTAATGATGTGATCCCGTTATCAATGACATCGAATGTCCATGGTCAGGAAACCGTAACCATCTATTGATCAAGGAGCTAGTCAACTAGAGGCTTACTAGGGACATGGTGTTGTCTATGTACCCACACATGTATCTGAGTTTCCTATCAATACAATTATAGCATGGATAATAAACGATTATCGTGAACAAGGAAATATAATAATAACTAATTTATTATTGCCTCTAGGGCATATTTCCAACACGACCTTACACGTACGCTTACGTGAGACAGGTTCCACCGACTGACATGCACTAGTTGCATAAGGTGGCTAGCGAGTGTCTGTCTCTCCCACTTTAGTTGGAGCGGATTCGATGAAATTGGTCCTTATGAAGGGTAAATAGAAGTTGACAAATCACGTTGTGGCTTTTTCATAGGTAATAAAACGTTCTTGCTAGAACCCTATTGCAGCCACGTAAAAGATGCAACAACAATTAGAGGACGTCTAACTTGTTTTTGCAGCAATTGCTTTGTGTTGTGATATGGCCAAAAGTTGTGATGAATGATGAATGATATATTGTGATGTATGAGATCATGTTCTTGTAATAGAAATCACGACTTGCATGTCGATGAGTATGACAACCGGCAGGAGCCATAGGAGTTGTCTTAATTATTGTATGACCTGCGTGTCAATGATTTAACGCCATGTAATTACTTTACTTTATTGCTAAACCGTTAGCTATAGTAGTAGAAGTAATAGTTGGCGAGCAACTTCATGGAGACACGATGATGGAGATCATGATGATGGAGATCATGGTGTCATGCCGGTGACGAAGATGATCATGGAGCCCTGAAGATGGAGATCAAAGGAGCTATATGATATTGGCCATATCATGTCACTACTATTTGATTGCATGTGATGTTTATCATGTTTTTGCATCTTGTTTACTTAGAACAACGGTAGTAAATAAGATGATCCCTCATTATAATTTCAAGAACGTGTTCTCTAACTGCATACCGCTACAGTTCGTTGTTTCAAGCACCACGTGATGATCGGGTGTGATAGATTCTAACGATCACATACAACGGGTGTAAGACAGATTTACACATGCAAAACACTTAGGTTAACTTGACGAGCCTAGCATGTACAGACATGGCCTCGGAACACAGAGACCGAAAGGTCGAACATGAGTCGTATGGAAGATACGATCAACATGGAGATGTTCACCGATGATGACTAGTCCGTCTCACGTGATGATCGGACACGACCTAGTCGACTCGGATCATGTAACACTTAGATGACTAGAGGGATGTCTAATCTGAGTGGGAGTTCATTAAATAATTTGATGAGATGAACTTAATTATCATGAACCTAGTCTAAAATCTTTGCAAAAATGTCTTGTAGATCAAATGGCCAACGCTCATGTAAACATGAACTTCAACGCGTTCCTAGAGAAAACCAAGCTGAAAGATGATGGCAGCAACTATACGGACTGGGTCCTAACCTCGAGGATCATCCTCATAGCTGCCAAGAAAGCATATGTCCTAGAAGGACCGCTAGGTGAAGCACCCATCCCGTAGAACCAAGACGTTATGAACGCTTGGCAGTCACGCGTTGATGATTACTCCCTCGCTCAAAGGCGGCATGCTTTACAACTTAGAACCGGGCTCCAAAAGCGTTTTGAGCAACACGGAGCATATGAGATGTTCGAGGAGCTGAAAATGGTTTTCCAAGCTCACACCCGGGTCGAGAGATATGAAGTCTCCGACAAGTTCTATGGTTGTAAGATGGAGGAAAATAGTTCTGTCAGTGAGCACATACTCAAAATGTCTGGGTTGCACAACCGCCTCGTCCCAAATTGGATATTAACCTCCCGGACGAGGCGGTCATTGACAGAATCCTTCAGTCGCTCCCACCGAGCTACAAGAGCTTTGTGATGAACTACAATATGCAGGGGATGGTGAAAACTATTCCTGAAGTATTTTCAATGCTTAAGTCAGCAGAGGTAGAAATCAAAAAGGAACATCAAGTGTTGATGGTCAATAAAACAACCAAGTTCAGGAAAGGCAAGGGTAAGAAGAACTTCAAGAAGGACGGCAAGGATGTTGCCGCTCCCGGTAAGCCAGTTGCCGGGAAGAAGTCAAAGAATGGACCCAAGCCTGAGACTTAGTGCTTTTATTGCAAAGGGAAGGGTCACTAGAAGCGGAACTGCCCCAAATACTTAGCGGACAAGAAGGCCAGCAACACTAAAGGTGTATGTGATATACATGTAATTGATGTGTACCTTACCAGTGCTCGTAGGGTATTTGATACCGGTGCCGTTGCTCATATTTGTAACTCAAAGCAGGAGCTGCGGAATAAGCGGAGACTGGCGAAGGACGAGGTGATGATGCGCGTCGGGAATGGTTCCAAGGTCGATGTGATCGCCGTCGGCACGCTACCTTTACATTTACCTACGGGATTAGTTTTAAACCTCAATAATTGTTATTTAGTGCCAAGTTTGAGCATGAACATTGTATCTGGATCTCGTTTAATACGAGATGGCTACTCATTTAAATCCGAGAATAATGGTTGTTTTATTTATATGAGAGATATGTTTTATGGTCATGCCCCGATGGTCAATGGTTTATTCTTAATGAATCTCGAACGTGATGTTACACATATTCATAGTGTGAATACCAAAAGATGTAAAGTTGATAACGATAGTCCCACATACTTGTGGCACAGCCGCCTTGGTCACATTGGTGTCAAGCGCATGAAGAAGCTCCATGCTGATGGACTTTTAGAGTCTCTCGATTATGAATCATTTGACACATGCGAACCATGCCTCATGGGCAAAATGACCAAGACTACGTTCTCCAGAACAATGGAGCGAGCAACCAACTTATTGGAAATCATACATACTGATGTTTGCGGTCCAATGAGCGTTGAGGCTCGTGGAGGATATCGTTATGTTCTCACTCACCGATTTAACTTCAGTAGATATGGGTATTTCTACTTGATGAAACACAAGTCTGAGACCTTTGAAAAGTTCAAGGAATTTCAGAATGAGGTAGAGAATCAACGTGACCGAAAGATAAAGTTCCTACGATCAGATCATGGAGGAGAATATTTAAGTCACGAATTTGGTACGCACTTGAGGAAATGTGGAATCGTTTCACAACTCATGCCGCCTGGAACACCTCAGCATAACGGTGTGTCCGAACGTCGTAATCGCACTCTATTGGATATGGTGCGATCTATGATGTCTCTTACCGATTTACCGCTATCATTTTGGGGATACGCACTAGAGACAGCTACATTCACTTTAAATAGGGCTCCGTCTAAATTCGTTGAGACGACACCGTATGAATTATGGTTTGGGAAGAAACCTAAGCTGTCGTTTCTAAAAGTTTGGGGATGCGCTGCTTATGTCAAGAAACTTCAACCTGAAAAGCTCGAACCCAAGTCGCAAAAATGCGTCTTCATAGGATACCCTAAGGAAACCATTGGGTATACCTTCTACCTTAGATCCGAAGGCAAGATCGTTGTTGCCAAGAACAGATCCTTTCTGGAAAAGGAGTTTCTCTCGAAAGGAGTAAGTGGGAGGAAAGTAGAACTCGATGAAGTACTACCTCTTGAACCGGAAAGTAGTGCAGCTCAGAAAAATGTTCCTGTGGTGCCTACACCGACTGGAGAGGAAATTAATGATGATGATCAAGGTACTTCGGATCAAGTTGCTGCTGAACTTCGTAGGTCTACAAGGACATGTTCCACGCCAGAGTGGTATGGCAACCCTGTCCTGGAAATCATGTTGTTAGACAACGGTGAACCTTCGAACTATGAAGAAGTGATGGCGGGCCCAGATTCCAACAAATGGCTTGAAGCCATGCAATCCGAGATAGAATCCATGTATGAAAACAAAGTATGGACTTTGACAGACTTGCCCGATGATCGGCAAGCGATAGGAAACAAATGGATCTTTAAGAAGAAGACAGACGTGGATGGTAATGTTACCATCTATAAAGCTTGACTTGTTGCTAAGGGTTATCGGCAAGTTCAAGGGGTTGACTACGATGAGACTTTCTCTCCCGTAGCGAAGCTGAAGTCCGTCCGAATCATGTTAGCAATTGCCGCATACTATGATTATGAGATATGGCAAATGGACGTCAAAACGGCATTCCTTAACGGCTATCTTAAGGAAGAACTGTATATGATGCAGCCGAAAGGTTTTGTCAACCCTAAGAATGCTAACAAGGTATGCAAGCTCCAGCGATCCATTTATGGACTGGTGCAAGCATCTCGGAGTTGGAACATTCGCTTTGATGAGATGATCAAAGCGTTTGGGTTTATGCAGACTTATAGAGAAGCCCGCGTTTACAAGAAAGTGAGTGGGAGCGTTGTAGCATTTCTCATATTATATGTAGATAACATACTCTTGATGGGAAATGATATAGAACTCTTGGACAACATTAAGGCCTACTTGAATAAGTGTTTTTCAATGAAGGACCTTGGAGAAGCTGCTTACATATTAGGCATCAAGATCTATAGGGATAGATCGAGACGCCTCATAGGTCTTTCACAAATCACATACCTTGATAAGATATTGAAGAAGTTCAATATGGATCAGTCCAAGAAAGGGTTCTTGCCTAGATTGCAAGGTGTGAGATTGAGCTCGGCTCAATGCCCGACCACAAAGAAGATAAAGAAGAGATGAGTGTCATCCCTATGCCTCAGCCATAGGATCTATTATGTATGCCATGCTGTGTACCGCACCTGATGTAAACCTTGCCGTAAGTTTGGTAGGAAGGTAGCAAAGTAATCCCGACAAGGAACACTCGGACAGCGGTCAACAATATCCTGAAGTACCGAAAAGGACAAAGGACATGTTTCTCGCTTATGGAGGTGACAAAGAGCTCGTCAGAAGGGTTACGTCGATGCTAGCTTCGACACAGATCTGGATGACTCTAAGTAACAAACCGGATACGTGTATATGTTGAATCGTGGAGCAGTAAGCTGGTGCAGTTGCAAGCAGAGCGTCATGGCGGGATCTACATGTGAAGCGGAGTACATGGCAGCCTCGAAGACAACGTATGAAGCAATATGGATGAAGGAGTTCATCACCGACCTAGGAGTCATACCCAATGCGTCGGGGCCGATCACTCTCTTCTGTGCAACACTGGAGCTATTGCCCTTGCCAAGGAGCCCAGGTTTCACAAGAAGACCAGGCACATCAAGCGTCGTTTCAACTCCATCCGTGAAAATGTTCAAGATGGAGACATAAATATTTGCAAAGTACATACGGATCTGAATGTCGCAGATCCTTTGACTAAACCTCTTCTGCGAGAAAAACATGATCAACACCAGAACTCTATGGGTGTTCGATTCATCACAATGTAACTAGATTATTGACTCTAGTGCAAGTGGGAGACTGTTGGAAATATGCCCTAGAGGCAATAATAAAAGGATTATTATTATATTTCCTTGTTCATGATAATGGTCTGTTGTTCATGCTATAATTGTGTTATCTAAAAATCGTAATACATGTGTGAATACATAGACCACAACATGTCCCTAGTTGACTAGCTCGTTGATCCACTGATAGTCATGGTTTCCTGACTATGGACATTGGATGTCGTTGATAACGGGATCACATCATTAGGAGAATGATGTGATGGACAAGACCCAATCCTAAGCATAGCATAAGATCATGTAGTTCGTTTGCTAGAGCTTTTCCAATGTCAAGTATCTTTTCCTTAGACCATGAGATCGTGTAACTCCCGTATACCGTAGGAGTGCTTTGGGTGTACCAAACGTCGCAACGTAACTAGGTGACTATAAAGGTATACTACGGGTATCTCCAAAAGTGTCTGTTGGATTGACACGGATCGAGACTGGGATTTGTCACTCCGTATGACGGAGAGGTATCTCTGGGCCCACTCGGTAATGCATCATCATAATGAGCTCAAAGTGACCAAGTTTTTGATCACAGGATCATGCATTACTGATTTAGTAAAGTGACTTGCCGGTAACGAGATTGAACGAGGTATTGGGATACCGACGATCGAATCTCGGGCAAGTAACGTACCGATTGACAAAGGGAATTTTATACGGGGTTGCTTGAATCCTCGACATCGTGGTTCATTCGATGAGATCATCATGGAACATGTGTGGGAGCCAACATGGGTATCCAGATCCCGCTGTTGGTTATTGGCCGGAGAGCTGTCTCGGTCATGTCTCAAGATGATTCCCGAACCCGTAGGGTCTACACACTTAAGGTTCGGTGACGCTTAGGGTTATTAGGAAGACTTGTATGTGATTATCAGATGTATGTTGTTCGGAGTCCCGGATAAGATCCCGGACGTCACGAGGAGTTCCGGAATGGTCCGGAGGTGAAGATTTATATATGGGAACTTGTCATACGGTCACCGGAAAGGTTCGGGGGCATATCGGTATTGTACCCGGGCCACCGGAGGACTTCCGGGTCCACCGAGGGGCCACCACTCGGAGGGCCTCATGGGCCGTAGTGGGCAGGGAACCAGCCTGAGGGCTGGGCGCATCCCCTTTGGGCCCATGCGCCTAGGGTTGGGGGGGAAACCCTAGTGGGGGCGCCCCCCCTTTGCTTGGGGGGCAAGCCCCCTCCCCTTGGCCGCCCCCCCTCTAGATCTCTTCTAGAGGGGGCCGGCCCCCTTCCCCTATAAATAGAGAGGCGAGGGGAGGGCTGCACACAACATCCAAGGCGCATCCCCTCCCTTCCCCAACATCTCTCCTCCTCCGTTAAGAGCTTGGCGAAGCCACTGAGTATCGCCTCTCCACCACCACCACGCCGTCGTCTTGCCACTGAGCTCTCTTCCTCAACCTCTCCTTCCCCCTTGCTGGATCAAGAAGGAGGAGACGTCACGCTGACCGTACGTGTGTTGAACGCGGAGGTGCCGTCCATTCGGCACTAGTATCATCGGTGATTTGGATCACGACGAGTACGACTCCCTCAACCCCGTTCTCTTGAACGCTTCCGCTCGCGATCGACAAGGGTATGTAGATGCACTCCTTTCTCTTGTTGCTAGATGAACTCATAGATTGATCTTGGTGAAAGCGTAGAAAATTTTTATTTTCTGCAACGTTCCCCAACAGGGATGGCAGTGGGGAACCATGGCTTAGAGATGCGCTTGTCCGAAATGTGAGGTAAGTTACGAAAGTACCCCCCAACGATTTAAGGCGGTTCTTACGGTTCAGGGGTACCACGGGCATTTCACGTGTCGGGATTTCATAGGAGGTGGGAGTTTTCGCGCGCGTTGTAATTTCGGAATAGCAAGGCGCGGTTGAGATGGAGGGAGTTGTCGGAGCACAACGAGACAAAGATATATCTTAAATATTTCGGGCTAACAAGGCGCGGGTTGAAGAGGAGGGAGTTTTGCAGCACGACAGATAGAGATGCTAGCTTCAGTTTTCGGCATAACAAGGCGCGGCTTGAAATTTCGGAAGAACAAGCATAATGTGTATAAAAAAGACAATTTGCACCTCAACACGCAGAACACACACACAAACGCCATTTAGACTAGAGTAAGGTACACGTGCATTGCACACATGAGATTTGGCAACCAAATTATGAATAAATACCACATTATAGCATGCAAGCTTTGAGTCATATATGCATGATGTAGATGTTCGCTTAATTCTTATAGTTCATTTCATTCAAAATCATCTAGTTTTTATAAGAAAGCTAATATATTTTAAGATTCATGGAATTGTGCGTTGTAAGACATAAAGTAAAAACAAATAATGGCAAATCATGAAGAAAAACATTTGGGCAATTCTGATACGGAAGATTCTAGAACAAATAAGAAGTGCTTGTGTTTTGATGTTTGTGCATTATGCTTAAGTTCAACCATGGAGTCTTCTAGATTATACATGTGGCAAAATCTGGTGGAATCTAGATGATATCCAACGGCCAATAGTGCTCAAATTTGCCATCTTTGGACCATCGGATTCGCCTCATCCAACGACCATCTTTCAATGTTAAAGTTACCCGCACACAATATAAAAATATATATAATATAATATATATATGGGTATAGATATAGATATGTGATGCGAGATCCGCCCATCATCTCCAATTAGAATAGTGTGTCCATGCACGGATGCGACGTGGGCAAATGATGTCTGCCATTGGTATCTCAAATTCAAATCAGTCTGACCTTGTTCAATGTGTATACATTACAACATGCTCGTTTCCAAACCACACCGCGCAGATCTCCGTTATATTCATGCATGCATGGGTTTCAAACATCAGGATCTCTTATTCAAATATATGAATTCAATTTTACATTGATTATGACCTCACATATTCTTTTACACCCACACAGTAGTCTTCTCTTTATAATTGTAGCACTAACTTTCTCTCGTGCATGCATGCACACACACTACCAGTCGGCATTATCCATCGCACGCATGCAATCTTTTTCTTCAGGTCGGTCTCCCATGAAGGCACACACCCACACACATCCCCTCTCCATCATATCGGGCATTCTTTATCTCTCACGCGTGCATGCGCAACGATCGATGTTCCTCTATGTATGTGTGTATATAGCTAGGTATTTCATAGTTTTCCACACAAACCGATCAATCGATATATCCAGTGAGGTCTCACCCTCTTTCCCACGTCCACATCGATCAATCTATACCTCTCTATATATAATTACATATATAGCTAATACACCCACATTAATTATATATCCAACGTCCCCCTCTCATCATCCATGCCTTCCGCTTCATCTTTCAGACGCGTGCACAATTGCGAAGACAGGGGGCAGTAAGGGCCCTGCCCCCCCCCCCCCCTAACATCACTATATATCAAGGCTAATATGAATGTGATCATTACACAATTGCTGCTAAAAAAGGTTTAATTTCATGAATTGACCCTCCTCGTAAAGGATTAGCAGTGCTTGGCCCCCTAGCTCATTTATTTTTCATGGCTCCACCACTGCGTGCGACAGCGCACGTGTTTGCCCCCTCTCTCTAAATATCGATCTCGCACTTGTGCATTCCTTCTTTGTCTCCCTCCACTCGGCCCCTCGCACCATCTTCTAGCCCCCCACCGGATTTTGCCACATGTACAATCTAGCAGACTCCATGGTTGAACTTAAGCATAATGCACAAACCTCAAAACAACAGTGGTTCTCTTTTGTTCTAGAATCTTCCGTATCATAACTGCCCAAACTTTTTTCTAGTTGAATTGCCATTATTTGTTTTTACTTTATGCTTTACAACGCAAAATTCCATGAATCATAAAATAGATTAAGGGCTTCTTTGATTCAAAGGATTCTCAAAGGAATTTTGGAGGATTCTAATCATTAGGAATTTTTCCTATCTTGGTTGTTTGATTCGTACGATTGTAAACCATATGAATTTTTCCATATGATTCATTTGCACTAGATTTCATAGGAAACATCCCATCCACTCAAACCTCTTTGAAAGAATTCTGCGTATTTTCTATGCACAATCAAACACTCGTACAATCCTGTAGGATTCAAGACGACATTCCACTATAATCCCATGTTTTTCCTATTCACACGTTCTTAGCTTTTTTATAAAAACTAATTGATTTTGAATGAGATGAACTATAAGAATTAAACGAAGGGCTACATCACGCATATATGACTCAGAGCTTACATGCTATAGTGTGGTATTTATTCATAATTTGGTTGCAAAATCTGATGCGTGCAATGCACGTGTACCTTACTAGTACTTCGAGTATGTGCAAAACACGTAAATTAGAATACTGATGGCACGCTACACAGTGTCTCTCTTACAGTTCATGAAGCCACGTGGCACATGTGGAGGCATTGTCACGACCTCCTTGCGTGGATTGATCACAGTGATGTGTTGCTGGTTCCAGAAGAATGTACTCGTCCTCCCTGAGCCATACTGGCGGTACATGCACGAAGCGAAGATGTGCACGCACGCCATGCACGCACTCATTCCCTCGCACGCACACGCGGGTACACGGGCGGACGCAATTTTGTACCAAGATCCACCGCATGTGATAATTTGACGCATATAAAGTCGTTCACTTCATTGATGGTCAATTAATACAGCGCATGCAAATTGAGTGGACGTGAGGGCAGAAGAAAAACATTATTACTCCACTGCGCGCATGCGAGTAGTTAAATCGTGGGTTGCTAGTAGTACTTCCGTTGGTCTCCTTCGTATTTTGTGCCAATTTTTGACAGTAACATAATATTTACGCATTTGAGCAGTGTAGTACTTGAAATTTATGTTCCGCTAAACTCATCGGGAGCCGTTTCGGGCCTCGAAACCAAAACCATCAATTAATATTTACCTTGTTCCCATCACATCCGAAAGCCTGCTCACACCTACTAGTACGTACCAAACCTGAACATGTTCGCACTATGCAGGTATTAGTACTAGTGCTAGTACTTAGGTTATAAAAAGGGGAACTACCTAACTGAAAATTACTCTACCTTTCCTCCTCATAAGTGCTTCTTCTTCGTCCGTCGTTGCCATGGCCGGTGAGCAGAGCTCTAGGTCGAGAACTACTCGTAACAAGGGAGCGGCAACCAAGGCTGCAGAAAAAAAAAGAGGGCTCGCTGCCACGCAGAGACCTCAAAAGATCTCTCACGGGCAGGCGATGGCTTCCAGGAGCGCCCTAGCTGCGGAGGCGAACATGCCGAGCCGGCGGAGCTGGAGTCATTATCCCTCGACGGCATGCCCGATCAGCTCAATAAGCACCTCAATAAGCAGAAGGAGTTCATCGAAGGCCTGATGGAGTTGCTGAAGGAGAGCCTCGACGACATGCCCGCTGAGCTCAATCAGCAGGGGGAGTTGACCGCTGGCTTGGTGATGCTGCTGAAGAAGAGCATTGCCTCGGAGAAGAAGGCGACCGGCGAAATCCTGCAACTTCAGGAGGACAAGGCGAAGCTCTGCCATGAGATCGACCCGTTGAAGGAGAAAAAAGGCCGACTGGAAGAAGTTGCATGAGAATAGTAGTTCCTCGATAAAGATGTTGTAGGCCCTCATCATGGAACAGAAGGAGGAGTTGGCGAAGCTCCGCATCGAGTACCCGGCCGCTGTCAAGGTATGTAATGCGGCCGTGGAACAGATGGTGAAGGCCCGCGTCGAGAAATCCAGCGTCATGGACAGAATGAAGAAGATGGCGGAGGAGACTTGCAAGGAGATGGAGGTCGTGGAGGCGATGAAGAAGCAGTTACGACTCTGCGGCGAATTAGATCATTTGGGGTGATAATCTTCCCTCTTCTTTTGCTGCTGTGTTTCATCTTTTGCTTCGGGTGTTTAGCCGCACGTGTCACGTTCTCTACGAGGCATGAATAGAACAATGGTTTTTGTTTTTTGAGGGAATGAATAGAACAATGCTAACAATGAGATGACTAGAAAATTAGATCATTTTTATCGCCATATGGCACTAGGCTGCCATGTTTCGTGCTCCTCCGTCAGCGATTACTACTCCAAAGGAAAAACTTGAGTATACCGCACGGTTCTTTGCTCCTCCTCGATCAGGTCGTCGGCGCATTTATACGAGCAGTCAAATCACAAGGCCCCGCCTTCCAGCATTAATGAGCCGTCAAATCACAAAGACCCTCGCCTCTCGTGAAACCGACCAAGCTAGACTACCCCGCCCTCTAGCCTTTTAAAAAATGTATACTTTTGTACAGGAGTAGTATCGATGGATTGCGCCATGGAGCAAAACTTGAAATTAAAAAAAAAGTGGTACATATAGAGAGCGCTCGTCACCAAATTATGCATATAGTACTATTAAAAAGGCTAGTCACAATAATGGTGTCCAGCACAACCCACCCCTCAAATAAAACTAAGCACCCTCGAATTCTTTGACAAAACTAAGCACCCTGAAATTCTTTGACAACTAAACTGCTGGCTATATGATGTTGCCAATATATATTGTACGTATATAATGTGAAGAAACGAGTGGTAGTACTATACCAACTAAAAGATGAAATGTAAGAAATACTAGTATGTACGTACTGAAGAGTTAAAGTAACAAGAAGAAACATAACATAGTTCTGCTGGGGGCTCAACACAACACACCCCTCAAATTAAATTAAGCGCACCTGAAATTAAACTTTGCAACTATTCTGGTAGACACTGCATTAGAAGCACCATGAGCAACGACACTGCCACCTTACTCGGAGTCCTCGTCCACGTCCTCGACTTCGTCCTTGTCCCACTTCCTCTTGGCCAATACTTCTTTGCTTGAACCGCCAACTTGGCTGTTGCTCTTCATCCAAACCTTGTAGATATTGAAACAAAGGTAGCCATCCATTTCAGCGTAGTGGATGTGGTCTATATCTAGTACATTCCGCTGCCATGCATGACGATGAAACGTGTATGGAGGTTTCTCCAGTTTACCGTACGAAGGATGAACCATGGCTCCTGCCAGGGTCAGCATTGAAGGATGACGAGAGGACACCAGCCGATTCTTTTGGAGGTCGAAGGTGTTGCCTACAACGAGGCCTATCCGACGCAGGACTTCTTTGTCGTTACCAAAGTCTACAGTAACGAATTTGACGAGGTTGCTCTCGAGGAAGTCCTTAAAATCCTGGCACTCAACGTGCATGGAATATGTGGTAGACCAAGCATAAGTCATGCACGCAAACCTGGATCACGGCGGGCTTCTTCCTCTCTTCGTCCTTTAGATCCTTCTCTCGTCCCGCGACTGTGGTGTACTCAACATGTAGCCCAGCGACCCACTCATCATCTGAGTCTTCGAACATGCGTCTGAAGCGAGAAAGGCATCCTTTCACCATCGCGGAAGAACGGGTGTAGATGACGTCGAACTCATCGCCGGTGATGGTTCTAACCTTGTACTCACCGCCGATCATGGAGATTTGGGACGCCATGGATTTGGGAGGAGGGTTAGGATTAGTGGAACTGCCGTAATGTGAATGGACGGGACGACTAGGAGCGAACCGCCATAGTATTAAAGGACGTCGCGAGGGACGAGTAGGAAGCGAATCGTCGGCGTCACGAATGGCAGGGTAGTGGCTTTCCATTCTCCCATGATACGGGCTTCCGAGAGCCCTTGGATCTGAGATCGCACGGTTGCATGGCATGATTCTAAACCTATGGGTGAATATCCTATCCTAGAGGGTTATTCTACAAATTTTCAGCAACTTAGCATGCGATCGTTTGATCTCAGATCCAAGGGCTGGCAGCACCACGTATCATGGTTGTACCTACCACGACCGTCGCGTCGCACGCGCGGTCGCGTCCTTGGAGATTTAACATGGTGCGTTAGGCTATCTGATGTTGGCATGTCACACATAGTCATCACTTAGTCACTCATACTACAACAAGGTTAGTTATAAGGTTAGTCATCACTTAGGAGAAAATTTTACTACTCCCTCCGTTTACTCCTCGTCCCTACTACATACTTTGGTTAGTACTCCCTCCATTTACTTATACAAGGCCACTATAAAAAAATACATTTTGCATCTATACAAGGCCACAAATAGTAATCGAGACAAAAGTTACTACTCCCTCCTTTCCAGTTTATGGCTCAATTTCAAAATCTCTCCAACCAAGGTGAGACGGTGAGTGGTCGAATTAATTTCGTAGTTTGCACAAAGACGCTGCTTTTTCTCAAGAAGTTATGTTTACCGAGGCATTAATTAGAACGAATGCATGAATGACCACTAAATTTCCATGAACTTGTACATGCATTGGTTAGTTTCCTCTTGACACTGCTTGCGTCGGGTGATCTAACGGACCTCGAAATCCAACATGTAATGGTACTACTACTAGTATAGTAGAATTGAGACTTATCAAACGGAAAAACGAATGTTCTTTAGATGAGCCCTATAAACCTAGTGGGTACGTACTCCGTAAAAACATATTTTTCCAAAACTAAGTCGCTCCCTTTCATGAATTCTGTAGTATACTCCTCCGTCAACGCTCCCTTTCATGAATTCTGTACTTCCTGTCGCCAACATGTGGGACATATAGCAACCGGGTCGACGTGTCTAGCACCAAATAACAATGCAGAACAACAGGGGGGACGCACCCCACTCGTACCGGCCCAGTAGTAGTAATGAGCAATGAGACGTCAAATCACAATGCCGCACCTTCGCAGACGGACAAAGCAACCATTATTTCACACTTCGGTTCGACATCATCTCAAACCACGTACTAGTATTGCTTCTGCCTCAAGAGAGACACGTGCATTGCCTTGGTACATCATGACACGTGGGACCGCATGACAGGCCATGCTCCCCCGCCGATCGCTCGGTAAAATCACCTCATTTTTACTATACTTCCTCCGTATCGATTTACTACATGGCATGCACGTCGTTCTAGGTTGAGAATTTAACTGGCTATATATATGTGATGAACAGTATGCTAGCCTTTTAAAAAATGTATACTTTTGTACAGTAGTACTATCGATAGATTGCGCCATGGAGTAAAAATTGAAATTTAGAAAAAGGTGGTACATAGAGAGCACTCGTCGCCAAATTATGCATATAGTACTATTAAAAAAGCTAGTACGTGCTTAATTGGGGTGCTAAATTCTATTAAAGAAATACTGGTAGTATGTACATACTGAAGAGTTAAAGTAACGAGAAGAAACATAACATAGTTCTGCTGGGGGCTCAGCACAACACACCCCTCAAATTAAACTAAGCACACCTGAAATTAAACTTTGCAACTATTCCGGTAGACACTGCATTAGAACCACCATGAGCAACGACACTGCCACCTTACTCGGAGTCCTCGTCCACGTCCTCGACTTCGTCCTTGTCCCTCTTCCTCTTGGCCGATACTTCTTTGCTTGAACCACCAACTTGGTTGTTTCTTTTCATCCAACCCTTGTAGATATTGAAACAAAGGTAGCCATCCATTGCAGCGTAGTGGATGTGGTCTATATCTAGTACATTCCGCTACCATGCATGACGATGAAACGTGTAATGAGGTTTCTCCAGTTTACGGTACGAAGGATGAACCATGGCTCCTGCCAGGGTCAGCATTGAGGGCTGACGAGAGGGCACCAGCCGATTCTTCTGGAGGTCGAAGGGGTTGCCTACAATGAGGCCTATCCGACTCAGGACTTCTTTGTCGTTCTTAAAGTCTACAGTAACGAATTTCACTGTTGTGTCCTCGAGGAAGTTCTTAAAATCCTGGCACTCAACGTCGGCATGGCATATGTGGTAGACCAAGCAAACGTTATCTACGCAAACCCGGATCACGGCGGGCTTCTTCCTCTCTTCGTCCTTTAGATCCTTCTCTCGTCCCACGACTGTGGTGTACTCAACATCTAGCCCAGCGACCCACTCATCATCTGAGTTTTCGAACATGCACTGAAGCGAGAAAGGCATCCTTTCACCGTCGTGGAAGTACGGTTGTAGATGACATCGAACTCATCGCCGGTGATGGTTCTAACCTTGTACTCACCGCCGATCGGGGAGATTTGGGACGCCATGGATTTGGGACGAGGGTTCGGATTAGTGGAACTGCCGTAATGTGAATGAACGGGACGACTAGGAGCGAACCGTCATAGTATTAATGGACGTGCGGGGATGAGTAGGAGCGAACTGCCAGCGTACGAACGGCAGGGTAGTGGCTTTCCATTCTCCCATGATACGGGCTTCCGAGAGCCCTTGGATCTGAGATCGAACGGTTGCATGGCGTGATTCTAGACCTATGGGTGAATATCCTATCCTGGAGGGTTATTCTGCAAATTTTTAGTAACTTAGCATGCGACCGTTTGATCTCATATCCAAGGGCTGCCAGCAGCCCGTATCATGGTCGTGCCTACCACGACCGTCGCGTCGCTCGCGCGGTCACGCCCTTGGAGATTTAACACGGTGCGTTAGGCTATCTGATTTTGGCATGTCATACATAGTCATCACTTAGTCACTCATACTACAACAAGGTTGGCTATAAGGTTGGCTATAAGTGTAGTTTTTTTACTCCTCTCTATCTCTTTCTTCGTACTCCCTCCGTCCCATAATATAAGAACGTTTTTGGAACTAGTGTAGTGTCAAAAATGTTCTTATATAATGCTACATAGGGAGTACTAGTATTTATTGCATTTGCTAAGGAGTGACCTCTTCCAATGAAATGGTGTTGCTAAGTTTGCTTCATTTAATTAGCTATAGACTCAAAATTGTCTTTTCACCTAGGTACACGCTTAGCACCGCTTTGTTCCTTGGGTCACCAAACTAGTCTCTCTCTTCTTGATTAACTTGCCACATCAGACTTTATGCCTATGTGGCAAGCTTAAGCACCAGAGGAGCAAATAAGTACAATAGTGCGCTTTACATGGCATTTTGCATATGTTGAGGAAAGAGAGGCAAGGAAAAAGTGGAGAAGTGGGCTCTCATGCAAGAGCCAGCCTCTACTACATGGTGGAGCATTGGGAGAGGCACATGTATGGAGGTGGTCAGGAATCAGGAGACTCACGCCGGTCGTAGCGCCGCAGTTAAAATGATAATGGCAAGTCAAATCACGGGGCCCCACCTGTCCAGCAGTAACTCACTGTCAAATCACACAGCCCTATGTTTGCAGCAGCCTACTCCCTCGTCTTCTCGCATCTCTGTCGAACCGACTAGGCAGAACTGCCCCGCCTACCGCGCAGGAAAAGCCCCGCCCTCGACTTTTAAATAGTATACAGTATACTAATTTTGTATCCATGGATTGCGCCCGCGCCATGGAGCAAAGCGTCTAGAAAACGCTGGTACACATGTACAGAGTATACCGACGCCCGTCACGTTCGCGTCGCACCCGCACGGTCGGTCGATGCAGCACGCTGCTCTCCGAATGGATCGCGCGTCAGTGTTCGCACACACATGTGGGACGGCAATTGAGAACCGACCATAGGCACACTCCCCAGCCCAGCAAGTCGGGTGACTTAATAGAAGAGGGAGACGAGCGATAGTACTAGAGAAGTGTTGTACTACGTTGGTGCCTGGACGATCCCTGCAAGACACGGAAGATCAGTTCGTCCATGCATGTGACCAGACTCTAGCAGACACGCCTGGATTGGCTATCGTTTACATATCGTGCAGGCTGTGTTGTACATGGTTGTAATTGTGGTGAGAAATCTAAAAAAAGGTTTCTTGTCATCTCGCAGAATTAGGTGTCATGTGCTTCGGATCACTGCGAGGGTTAAACAGCGACAACTGAGTTGGGCTAGTCATTGGGGGCACATGCATGAACAGTGACTACTCGGTTGCCATCTAGGTCAAGCCGGCTATGTTAATTAGGACATCTATCGACGGACCCCTTTTCTACGAGTTTATCTTTAATTTGAGCTTTGTTCCTCGTCTAGTTTGTCCGTCGGGATTCATGTTGTCTCCATTGGGCAGTGAGGTTATGATTTCTTGTCATGTGGCATTTTTTCGTGTTATATGTTATAATCCGGCGCTTCAGATCAAAATGACGACAACTGTGCCTCCGGGCCACGTGCATGAAGACTTCTCGACAGTCATTGATGAGGTCAAGCCGGCTCCGGTAGACAAAAGAAAACTAAGTACTACTCCACTATATAGGCAGGAGCCTCCGCGCTTGCTTGCTAGTGTTGCTCTCTTCACACTGTCTCGGCCTCTCCAGATCTAAACACGACAGCAGTGGCCACACACTTTCTCTCTCTGCTCACCGCTGGTCACAGATCCAGCCGGATCCTCTCCGCTAGGGAAGGTGAGAAGGTGCAACGTTCACGCGGTCGTCCTCGGCGACAGCTCTTACCCACTGCTGGGCGCGTCCCGATCAGCCTGCCTTGCCGTTCTCTCCCAAGCATCACTGGCGAGGGAGGGCCTCCGACCCCTTCTTCCTTGCTGCCGTAGTGTGGGCAGATCCGGCCTCCCGCCGCCCACCTAGCGACATCCGGGCGACCATCAGGTATAACTTCCTTCAAAACCGGCCTTGCTCTACTTCCCAATCTCCTGACGTCGCTGCATTTGTATCTTTTACTATTTCTCAGGCCCCCTCGTAGATAGGATCGATCGGCTGTTCGAAAACCACCTAATTTTTTTTACGTTTAAGAGGTAAAAATAGTTCATGCACTCGAATCTGGTACTACTTGGTTCAAACAAGGAAGAAAGGGGTGGGGGTGGGGAGGATTTGTTACCTGAATCTAGGACTTGGTCGAAAGAGGAAATAATGGGGCGAAAAGTAGCGAGACTGGCTATCCAACTGGTCTCTAGGTCTAATAGGGAAATAAAGGAAACACAATACAAACTCAATATAAACCCGATCTATTGGTTGAAAAAGGAAAGAAAGTGGGGACTGGGGACAAGTCAATGAGTAAGTCCAGCACTAGATTTGCTAGCCTCACACAGTATAAGGTGGCTATACCGAACAAAAATGGGACCAACCAGATATCCTGTTCTGATGTTTGTTGCCCCGAGCCACTCTTATGTAATGCCACTGGTAAAATGTAGCAGTCGCACTATTAAAAGTAAGGACACGTTAAACCAATGTTGTTTTCAATGTAATGCCTCTAGTAATATAAATCAATGGCACTTCTTTACATGTCCTACGAAAATTTCCCATTAAGATAAGTTGGTTCTTTTCGTTAGAAATGCAACTGTCCTAGTCCGCCTACACTCCCGTGCCCAAAGTAATGTCGTATTTAACGGTTGTCATAGTTAATCCTAATGCCCACACTAATATCTAGCAATGCCACTGCTTTAGAAATTGCTACTGTCCTTGTAGGATTGCCATTCAGATAAGGAACATGCTTCTTTTCATTTGATGCATGTTTCATCACTTGTTAGTCACCCTCCTTTCCACCTTTTTTGTGCAAACACAGATATACATTTCACGCTCGATCTTAGTTGAACTGCACAAATGATATCCAAATTATAGTTGAGCATTCCAGGAGCTTCACAACCAACCTTGATGTTGCTCAATTTTATTGCAATTAATGAAGAAGAAGCTCTGTGGGTTTCGTTTTTTGATGGAAATGGAATCGGGGCTGGAGCCCTTTTCTTAAAAAAAATTTGAAGAAGAAGCTGCTAGCTCACGGGACATTGCTTCATTTTAGGTGAACTGCACCAAAAGGACCCATGAATTGAATCATCCATGTTGATGACTGAAAGAGCCAGCTTCAGCATCCCAGTCTAAGCACCCCCGGCCTCCATCCTTGCGACGCACGGTACACCTCGTTTGCCACCTGCTCGACCCTAGTGTCACTGATAAAATGAAGTAATAATACAGTTAAAATAGAGCAAGTGTCATCTCTATCATTTCATTTCCAATGTAGATAAAGAAAGTGCTTCTCTTTGTTAAAGTATGTTTCATCAACTAGTCCCATTGTTAATGTTTAAGCGTTTCTGCAAACTGGGGTGCTTAATTTTAGTTGATATGTACAAAAATAGAGATTTGAATGTCTCAAGGCGCCTCCTTGTACTACCGCTGTACACTGATGTTCATCACTGGCAGAAGGTGTATCTGGGAGACTTGGGACGATGTCCAGTATGAGGTGTACCGTATGAGGCGTCGCAGGGCCCATCTCGCCCTCGCAGCATGGCATACTATGATACTATCGCAATATTTTCTTCTATTTATTTTATGTGTTTCATCAACTAGTGCCACTATAACGTAATCACGCTTTTTCATTATCTGTGCAAACAGGGTTATTCAGCTGCATTTTGGTGGAACTGCACAAATGTACATATGGAACCGGCATATATGCAAAGTGCGAGGTGTGCCAAGTAAAAATTACAGACACCAACCATGCTGCATGCACGCATTGGCATCCACCACCACCAGTGGGATGTGTGGCGCTCTCTGTGGACGGATCTTTCTCGGCAGCAAATCCTCTAACCAAATACTAGTAGCTTATATTGGCAGTTTTCTAGGGAGTACTCTTTTCTGAAAGAAGCACCAATCTATTTTTCTTTATTTGTACACTGTGTCACAACTTTGACCCAAAGGTCCAGAGCTATTTTAGGGTGATTGACGTAGTACTCGAGACTGATTGTAAGCATGATTTTCATTAGGTGTCACACTGATTGTAAGCATGAGCAGGTGGAAGATTAGGTTAGTGCGAAGCTTAACTTAAACCCTACCGCCGCCGTTGAAAGAGGCGAGCATCGAGGGAACCGTGGAGAATGGCGGGGAAGCGACATCGCGCCATCCGGCCTCCTCTTGCGGTGGGAGAACGAATACTCATGTGGTTCCGGCTGGCTCTGCACCCTCACGAACGACACACCATACTCGATCGATTCATTATCCTCTGGGTGCTCGACCTTCGACCTGTACGCCCACCACCTCCGCCTGAATGTCGCCTCGGGCAAATCTGTCTGCTCCATCACCCATAGGAGATACTCGATGAACTCGGAGGACTGCGGCGTGACTGCCGCCGAGGAGTACATGTACATCGCCGCCCTCATCGCCGTTGTCTCACTCTTTCGCATACATTGCCACATGGCCTGCACCGTCCTCGAAATCTCCCACTCATTGTCAAACCAACTAAGGATCTCCTTCAACCTGGCTAACTTTGCCTGGTCACCGCCGGTGATCTGCCTGATTCGCTGCTGCATCTTCTCCATAGATGTCCTTCTGAGTGGTCCGGTGCTAGCTTTGGAAGATGGGAGGAGAGACGGTGGTATTGCAATAGAGAAGAGGGAGAGGCGAGACAGTGGTTTTGGAATGGAGATGATGGAGAGGAGAGGAGGTGGTTTTGCAATGGAGAAGATCAGAAGAGTGAGAGGCGAGACGGTGGTTTTGGAATGGAGATGATGGAGAGGAGAGGAGGTGGTTTTGGAATGGAGATGATGGAGAGGAGAGGAGGTGGTGGTTTTGCAATGGAGAAGATCAGAAGAGAGAGAGGCGAGACGGTGGTTTTGGAATGGAGATGATGGAGAGGAGAGGAGGTGGTTTTGCAATGGAGAAGAGGGAGAGGAGCGTGCGGCAGCGATTTAGGATTGGGTGAGAGGGCCGGCGCGCTGTGACTGGATCAAAATCAAAATCAATTTACCCTTCAATTAAGAAAGTGACCCCACATTAACTAGTCTCCCTTTTATTCTGGGTCATAATTGACCAATGATTTTCGCACATAAAATATATGTTATACGTTGCAAAAATAATATAATTTGAAAGTACATTCAGATACGAACCAAACAATACAATTTTTGGTGGCATGCATTCACATTTTACTTGTCAAATACAGTACGTGGTCAAACTTTGACCCAAAATACGCAAAACAACAAAAAAAAATACTTCCAAGACCAGCGCAGCTCTTCCGCTCTTCTCCTCTTAAACCACCGCCGCTCCTCTCCTGTTCCAATCTAAATCCAGCGCCGCTCCTCTCCTCTTCCATTTCAAAACCACCGCCCCTCCTCTCCTATTCCAGTCCAAAACCAGCGTCGCTCCTCTCCCGTTCTAATCCAAAACCAGCGCTGCTCCTCTCCTCTTCCATTCAAAAACCACCGCCGGCGAGTGAAGGTGCTGTGGAGAAGTAGATCGATGGAGGAGTACAACCGATACATGAGGATCGCAGACGGCGACCCTGTGAAGCTAGCTAGGATGTTGGAGATACAGTCTTGGTTTGACAACAAGGAACAACTAGCGGCGACGGCGACATCCATGGCCAAATATCTGCAACAGAGCGAAAAGGCGGCGATACTCCTGGAGGAGTCGCGCCGAGTACATAGAGCTGCTCCTCCGGGCCATGGAGCAAACAGATTAACAGATTCCGATCGTGATGGAGCGGTGGTGGGTTTATCGATCCCAGATGGAGCATCCACCGGAGATTGAAGGATTGAGCATCTACAGGGTGCCGTTTGTGAGGGTGTCCTGCCAGAGCGAGCCGGTGGAGTCTTCGTCGACCGAACCCAACTGCAAGAGGAGAAAAGCAGTTGGCCCGACGACGCTTCCCCGCCATCGTCTCCCTCGCCGTTCACATCGTCTCACGGGGCAGCTGTCTGCCGCCGAGGAATAGGAGGGGGCTGCCCCCCAGCCCAATAGTCGGGCAGGTTGTGAATTGTCAGGAGGAGCTTAGGGTTGTCAGTATTTGCAGGTTGTGAATTGTGTTTTGTGTTGTGTATTTTGAGAGTACTTTCAGATATGAATGTCTTTTGAATTTCAGATTTGCAGTATTGAGCATATGAAGAATTTTATGAATTCTAGAGATCTATTTTAGCACTTAAAAAATGTAGTTTCATAGGAGTATAAAAGTGCGTATTTAGAAGAAACTGCAAGTTTCAGTTTCAGATAAGGAACTGCAAGTTCAGTTTCAGATAAGAAACTGCAACTTTCAGAGGCAGAGCATTTATATTAACACGGCCTTTTCAAACAGGGTTAACATCATGTTGGAAGTTTTATTCATGGTCGAAAATGGAACTATCAGCCAGTTAACATCATGCTAATCAACATTCATGCATAGCATATCTTCATATGATGCACAGTCAAAATGCCCACACAATGTCGAAAAGTGTAAACACAGAGAAAACGAGGGACGAAGTTTTGGCAAGTGTTGGACATGGTTTTGGGCTGCCCCGTCTATGCTTTCATTTTTAACATGCGCAGCCCACGACCTCGGATGGGAGGGCCTGTTTGTATTTTCTTAGGGCCGTCATGTATCGACCGACCTATGGACCTCCCATCCGAGGTTTTATTTTTGGCAGCCCAATTTATGTATTTTTTTGAAGAAAACGCAGAGGTATGTTCTATTTTTCTCTATAAGAATAGGAACGCCAGGTACAACTTATGTTTCCCTTCTAACTATATTATATATATTTAAATTATTTTATATGTTATTATATATTATTTTTATTGTCATCATATTTAACAGATACTTACATATGTAAGAAAACAATATCTCACATCTTATTAACTTATAAAAATAATTTCTTAACAAATAAAATCCTGGATTGTTTTGACACAAAAATCCTAGTGATTGTGTACGAAAGCTTGGTAAGATTTAAGGACGAATGTAATAATATCACTTATTATTTAAATATATTTATAACAAAATGCTCAGCCCCTTTTTATTTTTTGATAACATTACTGGCCCAACCCAACATTATAATTAGAATCAGCCCATCAAAATCGTGTATTTCAAAAAAGTGCAAATGGCCTGTAATTTTTTAGGAAATAAAATAAATGGGCCGCATGGACGCTACATTAATTATTCACCCAGCCCAGCTAATGGCTATAATTCAAAAAAAGATCAAATTGACTGTAAATTCTACCGCGTAAAAAAAATACTGTAAATTCTGAAAAATATGGGTTGAATACGTGCCACATTTTTGGAGGCTGAAATGTGGGCCAATAGGTCGAAGCCAACGCAAGTCGTTGTCAATTTAGTCAACAAATGATTCTGACATGTTAGCCGTTGGATTTACATCCAACGACCGGCATCCATCTTCAGTCTCTCGTCTTCTTCCTCCAGCGCCGCCGGGACCACCTCCCGCCTCTTACTGCTAACAACTCTGCTTAGCATGCGTCGCTATGAAGCGCTACTCCACCGTTGGTCAGGCCATCCCTCCACCCCTCCACACCTCCTGTTCTTCTCCACCGACTGCCAAACCACACCGCACTAGAACCAATTAACCCTCGTACACCTCTCCGTCTACGACTCTACTCCCGCGTCTTCCCATCTCCGGCTCGTTGCTGTCCGGGGCCTCGCCGTCATTCACCACCTTGGATGCGCTCGGCGCGGCGTGATCAACGTGGTCAACGAACGACACCATCGAGTAGATCAGGCGTGGAGAGGTCGACAGCTGGGTCCACGGCCGCATACAAGGAAATGCCTCCTTATTACGCGCAAAATAATGATTCCTCCACCGACATCCGGGACCCACCGGAAGGGCCTCAGATTTCGCGAAAAACGTGCCCCCGCTGACTTGTCGGACCCACCAGCTATCTTCGCACGCAAGGAAGTGCCTCCTTATTACGCACAAAAAGAATACTCCCCTTCCGGTGGAACCCAAAGATACTGGGAGGCTGACTTGTGGGCCTACCAAGTTGACGGGGACGGAGGGCTTTGTCAACTTAGTCAATATGAACGATTCTAGCTCCTGTTACCGTACGATGTTCATCCAACGGTTGTAGTGCTTCTTCAACCTCTGGTTTTCTTGCTCCAGCCGTCCAAACCAGCGCCGGTCGTGCCGCGTGCTCCTGCCTCCCGTGGCCGGCTGTGATGCCGCGGAGGCCTCACCGCCCCTACTACTCCCACCGCTAGCCAGGCCATCCCTCTACTCACCCACACCACATGTTATTCTGCGGCGACAACAGCCGAACAGTTAACCCTCGTACTCCTCTTCGAATGGGCATCCACTGCTGCGTCTTCCTCGGCTCCGAGTCGTCCCCCTACTAGGCCTCGCCGTGGTGCTCTCGGTGCGGCATGGTCAACGTGGTCAAGGAACGACTTCCATCGGACGTGGACTGTACGTTGAGAGGCTGACAGCTGGGTCCACGGCCGCAGCAAGGAAGTGCCTCCTTATTACGTGCAAAATAATGATTCCTCCACCTAACAGCGGGGACCCATCGGAAGGGCCACCGTACTTCGCGAAAAAAAGTTCCCCCCTGACTGCTGGGACCCACCAACTACATCTTCGCACGCAAGGAAGTGCGTCCGGGCAAAAAAACGATTCGCCCCCCTGACTGCTGGGACCCACCAGCTACATCTTCGCACACAAGAAAGTGCGTCCGGGCAAAAAAATAACAACTCACCCCCCTGACTGCTAGGACCCACCAGCTACATCCTCGCACGCAAAGGAAGTGCGTCCGGGCAAAAAAAAGATTCGCCCCTCTGACTGCTGGGAACCACCAGCTACATTTTCGCACGCAAGGAAGTGCCTGACAGTCGGGACCCACCTGGTCGAAGCGTACGTAGCGTTGTCATTCTGGTCGCGAACGTGTACGTACATATATACTGGTGGATGTAGAGGCGCGCACGTGTCGTAGTAGAGGCGCGTACGTGTCGTAGTAGAGGCGCGTACGTGTCGTAGTAGAGGCGCGCACGTAGCATGTACACGTACGTACAGCGGCCAGGGTGCAAGAAAGAAAATACGGCCACGTACGTACATATGGGCGGGGTCTCGAACGCCTACTCGCGCATACGTACGGCCAGGGCTCGTGTACATGGCTGGGTCGGAACGGAGAAACAGAGTCGTCGTCGTGTTCATGGGAAGGCAACAGAATGCGTCGTGTTCATGGGGAGGCAACGGAACGCGTCGTGTTCATGGGGAGGCAACGGAATGCGTCGTGTTCATCGGGAGGCAACGGAACGCGTGGGAGCCAACCGGCTTGGACGGAACAGGCGATGGAAACGAGGCCTGGCATACCGCACAACGGAGGAAACGGGTCTCCTACGTTCGGAACGGGGTCCTGTTGATCAGGAGGGGTGTGGCGTACCGCAAAACAGAGGAAACGGACCTCCTATGGTCGAAACGGGGGTCTTGTTGATCGGGAGGGGTGTGGCGTACCGCAAAACGGAGGAAACAGACCTCCTACGGTCGAAACGGGGGTCCTGTTGATCGGGAGGGTGTGGCGTACCGCAAAACGGACAAAACGGACTTGTGTTGGAGCGCTACGGTCGAAACAGGGGTCCTGTTCATCGGGAGGGGTGTGGCGTACCGCAAAACAGGACTTCACGGGATACTGTTCATCTCCATCGTCGACCTCATCCAGCCTCCACGGGCTCCTGTTCATCCAGCCTCCACCGCGCGCTACTCCACCAGCTACTGTTCAACCACCACTCCACGGGCAGCCCTCCGCCGTCTACTGTTCATCCAGCCCTCCACACCACGGGGTCCTGTACAACCACCCCTCCACGGCCACCCCTCCACCGTCTACTGTTCATCCAGCCCTCCACACCACGGGGTCCTGTTCATCCAGAGGCAACGCCACCGCTCACCGTTCATCCAACCCCCCCCCCCCGCAACGCTCACTGTTCAGCCCATCGATCGGGTGCAGTTAGCAGCCGTAGCCAAGGAATCGCTCCATCGGGTTCGATTAACGTACCATCGATCGATCGCTCGGGTTCACTAACGTAGCTCGCAGCGGTAATCGCCGTTCGGGTTAGAGCCCAACGCCTCGCCGGGTTCGATTAGAGCCAACGCCGCACACATGCGCCAGACGTGTACGAGAAACGCACATCGCCGCCCTCGACCTCCCACCGTAACCGGCAACTCCCGAAATTTTCCTCCCCTTGCTTCTACCACGGTGTTTTACGTCATGGACGGCCCAAAGAATGTCATGCAGCTGCGTCTCCGGCCCGCCCAGGACGAAAAGCCCATTTTATGTCATGATTTTTTTTCATATAAGTAGGAGCCCACCACATCTATGATGATACCGGGTTTTGTCACAATTATCGTCATAGAAGTGTCATATGTATGACAGAATTTTTTTTGTTCGGCCCTAAATGTCACGGATGTGTCTTTTTTTTGCAGTGCAGGCCTAAGAAACTGAAGCCTGCGAGAGGAGAAACGACAAATCCTGGTCCTACTTCCAGAGCTCACAGTCAGCCAGAGATCCCAAAGTTTCAAGATTTTGTACCTGAAGCTGATGAATATTGCTTCCCTAGTGATGTGGGCATTTCTGACTCAGATGGAGAGGCTCCAAGACTACCTTCTGGAAGGAAGAGAAGATTGAAGAAGAAGAAAGAGAGGAAATGGTATGACCCAAAGCTACCTGACGCACATGAGCAGCTGTGCAAGGACCTTTGCTTCTCCAATGTGTATGAGTTTAGAAAGGCTTTGAGAAATTTTCATGTTAGGACTTTGAGAAACTTTCAGTACCATTGGAATGAACCATCAAGGGTTATTGTTTGGTGCCCAGAGAGGAATAATGGATGTGAATTTTTCATGACTGCATCCAAAGCACCCCATGAAGATACATTCACAATCAAGAAGTGCCACATGGATCATAGTTGTGGAGCTTGTGGAGAGAGTACAAAGGTTACTGCAGAATGGGTTGCGTGGCATGGAGGACACAGTTAGATCAAATGTACAGGCTGATGTAGAGACAGTTCTCAAACATACTAAGAAGAAGTTTGGGGTGCATGTACCTAGGAGTATGGCATATAGGGGAAGACTGATGGTTGTTGATGTTGTGCAAGGTGATCATAGAAAGCAGTATCTGAGGTTGAGGGACTACCTACAACGTGTGCTTGACACAAACCCTGGAAGCAGGTGCATAGTGACAACTTTTAAGGATCCTTTGAACCCAGCCCCCACACCAAGGTTCAAGTACATGTTCTACTACCTCTAGGCATCAAAAGATGGATTCGTTACTGGTTGTAGGCCTTTCATAGGTAAATATCAGTGATGTAATCCTGTTTGAAATGTAAGTAGGTTATGCAATTTGGCCCTAACTATCTCTGTTTATGCAGGACTTGATGGTTGCTTCATCAAGTTATCCACAGGCCAGCAGATATTGGCAGCAACTGGGAGAGATGGGAACAACAATGTGTTCCCAATTGCTTTTGGGGTGGTTGACGAAGAGGATGGGCCTAGCTGGACCTGGTTTCTAAACCAACTTAGAGTCCGCATTAGCACCAGCAACCAGTTTGGGAACTACACCATCATGTCTGGTAGGCAGAAGGTATTTTCTCTAGCCACCTCCAGCTAGGGCCACATCATCAGGTCCTGCTCTAGCTTCAAGTCCTGCTCCAGCTTTAGCAAATGCAGCTTCAGGACCAGTTAGGGGCAGAAAGCCAGCAACAACTTCAACAAGGGAAACCACTACTGGTACTGCAGTCTCAATAGCTAGATCAAGAAAGAGAAAGAACCCAGCACCAGCCAACAACACAAGGTCAAGTGCATCATCTCCAGCAAAGAACACCAGATCAAGAGTTGCAAGAGGTTTCAATGCTCCAAGGGCAGCATCAACCTCAGGTCAAGCTGATGTTGGTTCTAAGAGGAAGAAGAAGGCCCCAAGCAAATTTTCTTTGTATTTCACAGCCAGTGGCAACCATTGAATATGTTGCAATACGGTTATGAGACCTATATTTGTTATGCCTTGAACTATGCTTGCTGGCATGCTTGGTATCTGTGTTAGTTGCACTCAACTCTGTTTTGATTTGAACAATTAAGTTATCTGGTGTGTGTTTCAACTTCTTGGAACAATTAAGTTATCTGGTGTGTGTTGAACTACTTGGAACAATTAAGTTATCTCCTGTCAAGCTCTATTTTGATTTGATATGACCTAAGTTATGAATTGTTGCATATGAAATTATTTCTTATGTTGGTCATTGTTATATAGATGAATTGATTTCTTTTGTTAATAAATGTTTGATATGATTTTGTCACTTGGGGGGAGGGGGGCAACTTGTCGACAAACCCTAAAGTGGCCAAATTAGGTCACTTGGGGGTGGGGGCAACTTGTCGACCAACCCTAAAGTGGCCAAGTAAGGTCACTTTGGGTGGCAACTTGTCGACCAACCCTAAAGTGGCCAGATTAGGTCACTTTGGGGAGGGGGGGCAACTTGTGGACCAACCCTAAAGTGGCAAAATTAGGTCACTTTGGGTGGCAACTTGTCGACCAACCCTAAAGTGGCCAAATTTGGTCACTTGGGGGGTAACTTGTCGACCAACCCTAAAGTGGCCAAATTAGGTCACTTTGGGTGGCAACTTGTCGACCAACCCTAAAGTGGCCAAATTAGGTCACTTTGGGTGGCAACTTGTCGACCAACCCTAAAGTGGCCAAATTTGGTCACTTTGGGGGGGCAACTTGTCGACCAACCATAAAGTGGCCAAACTAGGTTACTTTGGGTGGCAACTTGTCGACCAACCCTAAAGTGGCCAAATTTGGTCACTTGGGGGGGGGCAACTTGTCGACCAACCCTAAAGTGGCCAAATTAGGTCACTTTGAGTGGCAACTTGTCGACCAACCCTAAAGTGGCCAAATTTAGATAAAACATTCACCAGATCAAATCATTCATACATACAAATATAGATAAAACATTCACTCATAAATTGCATAGATAGATCATTCAACATTTTTCTTACACCAACTTCATACATTGCATCATAGACAACTTTATTCATCACATATATAGCTCATTCAACATTATTCTTACACCAACTTCAAATATCACATAGATAGAGAGATAGATCTAGGACCACAGAAACATAACAACAATATCATGGGTAAAGAATCCTAGTCCACCTCTGCCTAGTGACCTGAAAAGGATGGAAATTTTCCCTCCTCCTTGCCTAGTAGATGATATCATCATCACTAGGGTTCGAGCCAGGGGGGATGCCTCCAGGAACTGCTCTATGTCCTTGTGGTTGTGTGCTGCAATGATCATCTCAGCAAGTTGCCTCCTAACCTTCCTTCTTGCATCTCTGCGCCTGGCTCCCCTAGGCACCTCTTCTTCTCCATCTATGACCTCTCCAGGATCCATTTCTCCCTGGTATTCTAGGGTTTTGTTTGGCGACTAGGGGGTGGAGAAGAGGGCGGGGGATTGATCATGCGGTTTTACGCCAAGGGGCTGGGTTTTATAGACTACTAAGGGTTGGTGGTAGGTAGGCGCAGGAGTAATAAACCGACCCAATACTAGGCCCACATTGTATACATAATGGTTTTAGGCCCAAAAATAAACTAGTAGAACATTGCTAGTTTCAGGAAAACAACCTAAAGAAATAAAACAGTTCTTCACTGCATTACTTAAGATAGATAGGTTCTTAACAGTACAATAACATAAGCCAGACTTAGCAAAGGTTCTCAAAGTCCACCACCACTCCAGTTACCATAACTTAAAAAATTCATATAGGACTGCATAAAATATACTCCTACCATCATCTTGCAAGGCCTGTTATATGTGTAGGCCACCTTACTTACTTAACCACCATTGTCCAAATCTTCAAGCCTCTAGTATGGCCTTGATTTGCTCAAGCTTTTCCTTGCTCCCATGGTCAGCATTCAGCAGATCAGCAACTACTTTCTCAAGCTCTTTCTTCTCTTGTGCAAGAAGATCCCTGTCCACCTTGATCTCTTTCATAGCCTTCCTGGTGTTGTGAATTATGTCTGCTTGGGCCTGAAGAATACACTTCTATTCTTTTGCTAGCCTTAGCTTCTCCATCTTCATCTCCAGCTCTAGCTCTTCTTTCTTCTTCTCATATTTCTCAGCATCCATTGCTTTCTGGTAGTCAATCTTGCCAACACCATCCTGCCAGTCAAACATCTTGCTAACATCATCAATCATTTTATGATACTCAGTGCAGAGATGATCATACTCCTTCAACTAGGCAACCTCGTCCTCATATGCATGCTTATCTTGAATCCTTCCAAGGTTTTGCTCATGTAAAATTTCCCACAGCTTGATGAGGCAGTTCTTAAGTACATCAGGCCAGACAGGATCAACCCACTGAACTACACCACAATTCACACCTCCCTGTAGTTTGATCAGACAAACCATACTTCAGAAAATGCATAAATTTAGTACTAACTTCAGTTCAAAAAGGGTATTGCTATACAAGGAGGAGATGTAACCATAAATTCAATACTGAATTCAGTTCAATTCAGTACTATAACTCAATCACTTACTTTCTGCGAACTAAAAAACACCTACACATTAACTAAATCCACCCAGCATAACTGAATCCACAAGGCATAACTGATAACCAGAAAGCTTAAATGAATCACTGAATTCATATATCAAGTACAAAACCACTCTATGCAAATAAGAACACTGACTTCAGATAACAATGAGCTACTGATTTACTAAATTACTCACCTGAAAGGGCATCTGTAGAACCTCCTCCCGGTGTTAGCACCTTCAAAAGCAACACACTTCCTAGGCTTCACCTGGTGCAGCGTGCACTTGGCAACTTCCTCCATGGGAGCACCACACCAGAGTGGCTCAGGGATGGTGTCATGTGTGTCCTACATGCAGCACAAGGTAGATCAGAACCAATGCATCAAATAGTTCCACTTGAGTCAAGCTTTGCCTTGCTCAAGGTCACATGTACAAGGTAGATCAGATCAGACATCACAGTGGCATCCATACCCTAGATCAAAACTTACATTTAACCAAACCAAACCAATCCATCCATACAAATATGCAGATCATCAACCCTCATTCCCAAATCTTCCACTTGAGTCAACCCTCAGTTCCCAAATCGATTCAACCCTAACCCTAACCCTAACCCTAGATAATGACAGAGAGGAGGAGGATGAGGCTTACAAAGTACTCCATGTCCATCAGGTTGCCCCCCATGATGTCGTCGTCGGAGCTCTCATCCCCATCATTCCAAGAAGGCATCCTGTCCGGCGACGATGGCGAGCTCGGCCAGGGGAAACAGAGCGAGGGGGAGAGAGTGAGAGTGAGTGAGCGCGAGGGAGACAGAGTGAGGGCCGGATCCGTCTTGACCTGGTCGGGACGGCTCGTGCGCCCTAACGGCCGTCACCCGCGCGCCGTGAGCCCTGTGGCCGACAAAACCCTAAAGGAAGGGCCCCACATATCATAACCCCACTTAAACTCTAACCGTTCTGCCACTTGGGTTTTTTGGAACAACCCACCACTTTTTGGTAGTTTTTTGAAAAATTAAAAAAGGGTAGTTTTTCGGAACGATTGCCTGTAATGTGGTAGTTTTTTGCTATACACTCACGGTGGTCTGGACTGTGGTGGAAAACACACACGTTCCTCTCATTCAAAATAGTCCAACTAATGAGCGCAGTTGGTAAAGTCATGGCTTTCCCATTTGGAATTCTCTTTGTCGGACAAGTTAACCGACACCTCTTTGATAGAGCGCTCCAAATGGCACGTGGATATGTCAATGTTCTTGAGTTGGAGCCACTCCTTAGCCATATCCCAAAGCCTTAAAGTGAACCAACACTTGGTGAAGAGATGAACGATAGATTCCGCTCTCTTTTGCATAAGCGGCATAGTCCACAATAAGGAGTCCAAATCCTATTTCGAATAGTCAACAAAGCAAAGAACTTAACCCTTTATAGTGCCCAAGCTTTCCAAGCCGTGATGTCCATAAGAGGCGCGGGGATATGTTCATAAACTAGTACTCCCTCCATTTCAAAATAGATGACTCAAGTTTGTACTGACTTTAGTACAAAGTTGAGTCATCTATTTTGGAACGGAGGAAGTATATGTTTGTTTAGCTTAACTAATTAACTGAAAATAGGTCCATTTATGGATATGTGTTCAAATACTTGTACGCATGACCGTTGCCACCATATCTTAAAGTCAGCATATGTCATGCATACACAAGTGATCATACATTTACTAGCTCGCAATACTATCATATCGGCCCTGCTAGCAAGTAAACGCTCGAGCAGATGAAGACACTCCTTATTTCATATATAGATACAGACCATTTATATTTGGTTTCTAGAGTGACAACCACCATTTTGACCGCCACCCCATAATATTCACCTCAAGGATAGCCGCTGCCATCACCACCATTTTGACCGGCTCCTCCTCCGCCATTGTTGTCGTAGCCACCACCGTACCCAGGCCCATATCCACTATACCCGTCTGGACGTTGCGCAGGCATCATTTCTTCTGCATGGATGCAAAAGAATGTCATTATTATACATATAAACATAGCACCTGCAGGCTGCATACAACTTGGCAATATGTCCTATTCAATTATTCAATTAACTAGCAACACTACATGTTCTTAACAGTTTTGCGGTATCAGTTTGCATACCACCTACTGCATGCGCTACATCCTGGGAGACGAGCAGGAGAGCGACCAATACGACGCCAAGGAGAAGTGGGAACTTTGCAGCCATTTTTGTATATGCTTCTTGATAAACAAGTTCGATGGAGCTTTGCAAGCTTTGTCTGGGAAGATAGCGTCCCAGCTATGCCCTATTTATAGAAGGGCCGGCACATGCATGCAAGTTCACCGATGCTGTTAGAATTTTGGACGAGCAGGGCTTTTCTTGCACATCGTTCTCAACTTTTCGTGTTAAGATTTCCCTGAAGGGCATGGCACTCCCATCTATCAGCGATTTACCTGTGACGGAGGTTATAGGGCAACATCCTAATTAATGTCAGCTAATAAAGAGAGATAGGCCCTGCATCACACTCCCTTCTTACAACATTTTCTGTCTGGTTCATAAAAACACATTTGCGAATAAAAATAAAAGATGTCTTCGCAACAAAATCCTGAACACAAGAAAAAACATAACTACTAAATGTTTACAAAGAGAGAGAGAAGAAAATCACATTGCGGCAAAGCATGAGTTTAGCACTAGTTTTTCAAGAATCGTTTTTATAAATTTCAAAGGATGTTTGTGAGATATTCAGAGAAATATTGATGGTGTGGGTCGATCTAGGACTTCGGGGCTTTTTCGAAGGATGAGCAAGTGTGAGAGAGCCAAGCCGTTCATGGTGTTAAGTAGGAAGAGAGTTCATTAGGGGGTTTTAATTGGAATGGCTAGATCTTTCTTACTCTCCTTCAGAAAAAGGTTTGATTTAGGTGTTCATTCTCTAATATTGTACCTTAGGCCCTAACTTTCTCTAATGGAGTGAACTAAGTCTGGCTTAGATGGTTAGGTTCCTTATGGTGGAACCAACCGAGCTGGTTTGAAGTCCTAGAGTGACATGGGTACTAGCATATTTCGTGAATTATTTTTTTCAGGCTTTCTGGCGCTATTTTTTTTTTCAGCGAGTAAGCATGCCCGTAGAAATTAGCCACGTGTGGAAGGAAAGATATGCTGGTCTCATTTCATTAGCAAGACAAAGAGTCACCTGCTAGTCACTCCGACTCCAAGGAGTCATATTCTTTTTTGACGCTCCCAAGGAGTCATATTCACTTCATACACAAAGTGTTGTGCATATAAGCTACGTGAAGTTAACAAACACCTCGCATGAACCTATATACATCAGAGATTTTCTTCTCAATGAATGATAAACAACAAATGGCCATGGGTTTCCCTCTGCGTCTTTTTCTAATGATCTTTTTCTTTGAGATGGAGTCTTTTTCTATTGGTTTTAATATGACCAGAAGCGTGTCACTCAGGTAAGGGTATGATAGCTCTAGAGTTAAAAGTGCTTACTGTGTCGTGTGATGACCGCAAGACGACTAATATCCACGCTACAGTTGGGTTGACGTAAAAATATACAGAAATTTAGCACATCCAGTTGCGCTCCCAACCTGTATAAATTCAACATACTTTCATTGGTGTAACAACATACACGAACACCCACACAACTAGCTAACATGGCAACTGTATCCTCGGCATGCATTTCCATGGCTGTACTACTACTTCTCCTACTACTTTCATTCATCTCATGTTCTTCTCCGAGTCCAACCGCCGGCAACGGCAGCGATGCTGATCGCACCGCCTTGTTATCTTTCAAGGTCCAATTTTCTGACCCCTTTGGCATCCTTGCCAAAAACTGGACCACGGAGAGTTCTTTCTGCCACTGGGTGGGCGTCACATGCAGCCGCCGCCGACAGAGGGTCACTCGACTGTCACTGCCATACAGATCCCTCCATGGACCGATCACTCCTCTCTTGGGTAACCTCTCTTTCCTTTCTTTCCTAGACATCACCAGCACCAACCTCACTGGCTCCATCCCAACTGATCTTGGCAATCTACATCGTCTCAGATATCTCCGTCTAGGTGAAAATAGCCTATCAGGTACCATTCCTCCTAGCCTAGGAAACTTGGCAAGGCTTGAGGTCTTTGATTTACGGCACAACCAACTCTCGGGCCAGATACCTCCAGGATTGTTACTGCATCTGAACAACCTTAGGGAGATTTATCTACAAGGAAATCATTTGAGTGGGCAAATACCACCTTATTTGTTCAACAACACTCCTTCCTTGAGGTACCTCAAATTTGGAAACAACAGTCTATCAGGTCCTATACCAGATAGTGTTGCCTCCCTGCCCATACTTGAGATCTTAGACATGCAGTACAATCAGCTTTCCAGCCTAGTGCCACAAGCTATGTATAATATGTCCAGACTACAAGTCATGGCACTCGCTGGCAATAGGAACCTAACCGGGCCAATACCAAGCAATCAAACATTCAGCCTCCCTATGTTGCAATTTATTTCTCTCGCACAAAACAGATTTACTGGTCAGTTTCCAAAAGGTATTGCATCATGCCAATACTTGAGAGAGATTTATTTGCATACCAATTCTTTTATGGATGTTGTGCCAACATGGCTAGCTAAATTGACAGACCTTGAAATAGTTTCCTTGGGGGGAAATGACCTCATTGGTTCAATCCCACATGTTCTTAGCAATCTCAGCAGTCTTACAGTACTAGAGCTCTCTTTTGGCAACTTGAAAGGAAATATTCCACCAGAAATAGGAAAACTCCAGAAACTTTCATATTTGCTTCTTATGAATAATCAACTGTCTGGCTCAGTACCGCCAACACTTGGAAATATTGTTGCTTTGAAAAAGCTTGTTCTATCACACAACAAATTAGAGGGGGGCATGGGCTTCTTGTCCGCTCTTTCTGGATGTAGACAACTTGAACGCCTTATCCTGAACTATAATTCTTTCATAGGTGCCCTTCCAGACCATGTGGGGAATCTCTCAACAAAGTTAATTAGTTTCATTGCAAATCAAAATAAATTAACAGGTAGGCTTCCATCAACAATTTCAAACTTAAGTAGCCTTGAACTGTTAGATCTTGGATACAACCAACTCACTGACTCAATTCCAGAATCAATCACTATGATGGAAACTCTTGTGTTGCTTGATATCTCTAACAATGATATTTTAGGCCCTATGCCAACAAAAATGGGTATGCTTTTGGGTCTAGAACGACTATTTCTTGAAAGAAACAAAATATTTGGCTCCATACCAGATAGCATTGGTAATCTTAGCAGGTTAGAATACATTGACTTGTCCAATAACAGGTTAAGTCAAACACTACCGGCAAGCTTATTCCAACTTCAGAAACTTATCCAAGTGAATCTTTCTTATAATTCAATTGTTGGTGCTCTGCCAAATGATGTTGCTGGGGCAAGACAAATCGACCAAATTGATATTTCATCCAATTCCTTGAACGGGAGTATCCCAGAATCATTTGGTCAACTTAATATGCTAACCTACCTAATTCTGTCACACAACTCATTCGGAGGTTCAATTCCTAGCACACTTGATAAGCTAACTATCTTAACCTCATTAGATCTCTCCTCCAACAAACTCACTGGTCCCATTCCCATGTTCCTTGAAAACCTTACCGACTTGTCTATGTTGAACCTCTCCTACAATAGGCTAGAAGGTCAAATACCCGAGAGAGGTATGTTCTCAAACCTCACGGCACAATCTTTCATTGGGAATGCTGGGCTTTGTGGTTCTCAACGTCTTGGATTTTCTCCTTGCCATAAAAAGTCTCACCCTTATAGTAGTCATCTTCTCAAATTTCTACTCCCAGCTATCCTGGTAACTTGTAGCGCCCTTGCTATTTTTTTGTACCTAATGATTGAAAAGAAGCATAAGAATTTCAAAGCTCACGGTGATGTGGTAGATGCCACAAGCCATCAATTAGTCTCCTACCATGACCTCGCCCATGCCACTCGGAATTTCAGTGATGATAACATGTTGGGGTCTGGAGGATTTGGAAAAGTATTCAAGGGACAACTTAGTAATGGTTTGGTTGTTGCAATAAAGGTTCTTGACATGAAGCTTGACCATGCCATCAGAGTCTTTGAGGCCGAGTGTCATGTGCTCCGCATGGTGCGGCATCGTAACCTCATAAAAATACTCAACACATGTTCAAACATGGACTTTAGAGCATTGGTTCTTCAGTTCATGCCCAATGGCAGCTTGGAGACACTGCTACATCGTTATGATGGTGCGATGTACCTAGGGTTCATGGAGAGGATGGATATCATGCTCGATGTGTCAATGGCAATCAATTATCTCCACTATGAGCACCACGAGGTGGTTTTGCATTGTGATTTGAAGCCTAGTAATGTGTTATTTGACATGGACTTGACGGCGCATGTGGCGGACTTTGGCATTGCAAAGATGCTATTAGGTGATGACAACTCGATGATTGTTGCTAGCATGCCTGGAACGGTTGGTTACATGGCACCAGGTACATTGCTAACATTTGTTATACCGTTTGCTAATTATATTTCATTAATTGTTCTTTAGAGTCTTTACATATTTTTCTCGTGTAGAATATGGGTCTATGGGAAAAGCATCACGTAAGAGTGATGTATTCAGCTACGGAATCATGCTTCTTGAAGTTTTCACTCGAAGGAGACCTATGGATTCTATGTTTGTGGGAGAACTAACCCTTAGAGAGTGGGTTCGTGAGGCGTTTCCTGCAAATCTTGTCCACGTCGTGGATAGCCATCTACTGCAAGGCTCATCGCCTTCCATCGGCGACTTGAATGAAGATTTTCTTGTACCGATATTTGAGTTGGGTTTGCTCTGCTCTAGCCATTCGCCAAACGAGAGGTTGACAATGAGCGATGTGGTTGCGATATTGAAGAAGATCAAGGTGGCATACACCAAAAGGATGTCAGCGGAAGAGAGTGTGGATTGGTAAATCACCTGCACTTGTGTATCTGTCTTGTTCCTACTCTGAGAACATCCATCAACGGCACTAGATAATCCACTTACTTCCTAGAGATTATATGTTGTTAATCTGTCTTGGTTATATGTCGTCGTCGTCGTCGTCGTCGTTGTTGTTGTTGTTGTTGTTGTTGTTGTTGTTGTTGTTGTTGTTGTTGTTGTTGTTGCTAAAACTATCTTCCTCGGTTCCAGCCATGTTGGCTGGTAATGGGGTGCATTAGTTGTTATATATGCTACACACATTTTGCTCCATAATTTGATGATCTAAGCTTACACTGGTTGCCTCGAATGGGTGACTCCGACTTCACCACAGAGCTTCATCATCTAAGCCAACCCGCAAACAGCTACGAAGTAGCCAAGCCGGCACATGCCAATGGAGAGCCACACACGCAAGCAACTGACAGCTCCGACTTTGACGACGAGCATCACAAGGAAAATATGCCGGACTTGCACCGACCATGCCCTCTGCAAATGACCACCAAGTATCTGTCATCATCACCACATGGACCCACTCCACCACAGCTCCAACTTCAAAGCAACCCAGCAATCCATAAAAGAGCACATGGGACACGCCGGGAAGAACCGGCCACCAAAGTCCACGCCGCGACTGAAGCTCCACTCGACGCCATCATCGTTGCCAAAATAGAAACCAGAACCCTGCCTCAGCTAACCACGCGGAGAAGATGCCACCATCAACCGGTCTTCCAGTCGTAGCTGGATCCAAGACGATGCCCCCAAGGAGGAGAAAGATGCGAAGACGCCTTCATCGCATGATCCAGCGGATCTGAGGTTACCTCCGAAGCCCAAGCCATGGAAAGGAGGAGCACACTTCCACGATGACGCTTCCAAGAAAGGGCACAACACCCGCGGGCACCACCATCGCTGGCTCCAATGCAAATCAAAGCAAGAATTTCTCCTAGAGACGTGACAACCACCTAGCACCACCGACCGCCGCCCACCAACCATCAGACCTTCCAAGACCGACCTCCTTCTGGTGGCGGGATCCCATGATCCACCGCACCCAGACACGCACCACCCCCGGGCCGTAGCCGCCGACCACCGCCGCAGCACCACCACGGCCACCGCCGCTGAAGAAACCAGTGCCACAACGCAACGAGCAGCACCCAGATCGGAGAGTCTAGATTGGAGCCGCTCGAACGAAGCCGTTGGATAGGAGCAGGCCTTCGACCCGCAACACACCTCACGCCCCGGGGAAAACAGCCAGTCGCGCCCGCCTAGCCAGCCGCTGCGCCAAACAAGTACCAGCCGCTGCACCGCCGGCCATCGATCTGCACTCCACGCACACATCTGGAGCACCATGAGCACGCACGCCGTCCACGCCCAGGTTACGCGGGAGCCCGGACCGTGGCCGCCGCCCGCAGACGATGCGAAGTACCGCGCGCCAGCCGCCATCCGCCGGTCACCGCCGCAAGCTCCCCCTCCCGAGCGATCTGTCGGAAGAAGAGAGCCCATCGTAGCCGGATCCGCGCGGGCTTCGCCCGACGGAGCCCATCGGTGACAGCGAGGGGAGGGGAGGTGGGAAGGGGACACAGTGGATGGGGTCAGAGGTGCCGCCCAAGTCACCCCGGGAGGGAGTGACGCCAGGGCTTAGCTTTGTGGTTGTTCCAGCAACAGAGAGCAGTGCTCGATATGTGCACGATAGTTGTGATATGACCCTACAGCATTGAGCAAAGGAAGACCAGATCGTTGGATTTACCATCATACGCTAATCTTACTAGAAAATTTCATGTTTGTAGTAGTTTCGTAGTCCGATACGCATAGAAAATCCACCATGGAAAAAGCAATCACACCAGGCATGACACCGAGATTTGCGAACGATGTTCATTGAATATGTCTACATCCCTGGGGTATAACTACGGCCGCTCCTCTCTGTGACACCGTTACAATACCACACACCAGCCATTCAAGTGTCGGAACACACCCTCGGTCCCCCTGCGTGTATGTGCTATTATGTTTGCATAGGTTACATCATGTGTCTGCCCTCACATTATAATAAAAGGCCTATGATACAGTTTTTAATATTCCCAAAATGATTTGTAAGCCCATAACAGATGAAATGTCTAGCTTTTGGTGGGGAGATAATGAAGAACAAAAGAGAACGCATTGGTGGGCCTGGTGGAAGATGTGTGTACCAAAAAAGAACGAAGGCATGGGGTTTAGGGACTTGCATGCTTTTAATCTGGTGGTGTTAGCAAAGTAAAGTTGGAGGTTGATCACAAAACCCAATTCTTTGTGTGCGACTGTTCTCAGAGCTAAGTATTACCCCTACGGCAATTTACTGAAAGCAGGTCCGAAGAAGGGATCCTCTTTTACTTGGCAGAGTATAATTGTTGGGCTACGCACGTTTATGAGAGGACACATATGGAGAGTTGGTACTGGAGCAAATATCAACATATGGGATGACCATTGGGTGCCTAGCAATCCAGACAGGAAAGTAATAACTGTGAAAGGACAAAGACTTTTGCAAAATGTAGATGATTTAATTGATCCCTTTACAGGATAGTGGGATGAGGCTTTGATTAGAGATAATTTTATTTGGGTGGATGTGGGAAGAATTTTAAAAATCCCTTTGAGCCCAAACATGACTGAAGATTTTGTTGCATGGCAGTATAGGAAGTCGTTCTTGTTCTCGGTCCGATCAACTTATTATGTGGAATGGGAACATCAATTTGGTGCTCAAGCTAGGATGATGGACAAGGAGTTATCAATGCAAACCCGGTACGGGATATTTTGTGAAAGTTGCAAATCCCAAGCAAGGTGAAAACTTTCACCCGGCGTGCTTTACATGGTATTGTCTCGGGGATGTCAATCTTAGCAAACAGACACATCAAGGTACAGCCTCAATGCCCAGTATGCAAGAAAGGGGCGGAAGATATGCGGCATCTGATGTTTACATGTGAAAGAGCAAAAGAAGTATGGAAGAAAATGGGGCTACATGAAATAATAGGTGAAGTCATTCATATTGACAGGTCAGGTAGTGTGATCCTTGAAGAATTACTCATGCAGCTGGAAAGATAGTCACCTGTTCTCGGTAGGTTGGGATTCCGGGAGTCTTTGGTGGTCGGGGCATGGTATATATGGTGGCAGCGACGAGAATTTGTTAAGGGCAAAAATGTCCAAAATCCTTCAAGTACTACGTCCGCTATCCAAGCGATCACAAGTAACTTCTCTCGAGCTACGGATCAGAATAAACAGGATAAAGTTATGTGGGTGAAACCTCTAGTCAATTCTTATAAACTAAAT
Organism: Aegilops bicornis; assembly: GCA_021605145.1. Taxonomy (NCBI): domain Eukaryota; kingdom Viridiplantae; phylum Streptophyta; class Magnoliopsida; order Poales; family Poaceae; genus Aegilops; species Aegilops bicornis. Next base: position 680,400,862 of record CM038669.1, on the reverse strand, counting down.
GTTAATGCCGCTTTTTTAAAGATGGAACGGGTGCAGCTGCGACAATTCTTTGAAACAACCAAGGAGAGGCTCTTGCGGGAGCATCCTAGTTGCTTCATCATCTCCTTGATGCAATGGCAGCGAAGCAGTAGCTCTTCAGCGAGGACTAGAGTTGGTTGAAGGACTCAGCTGGTTGAAGGATTCGGCTGTCATCAAGTCATTGTTGAATCTAACCCATTGAAAGTTATTCAAGCATGCACTGGCGTGATCGAGATTTGGAGCCCCTATACTGCTATTTTGGCTGATTGTTTTCAAAAAGCATACCGTATTGGCGTGGTATCCTTCGCTCATTTCCTTAGGAAGGCTAGTAGATTGGCGCACAATCTTGGTAGACATAGTTATAATTTAAATTCTACTTTTGTTTGGGATGATGATCCCACCAGCTTTTTACTTTCGGACATTATGGATGATGTAACTCTGATTTAAGTTTAATAAAGTGCGGCAAGTGGTTTCCCCCTAAAAAAGGCCTATGATACAAGTATGCTATTAGAAAACGACTCTTACCTTATTAATAAAGTGCGGCAAGTGGTTTGAGGGGCTTGTTGGGGGCGCAGCTGGAAATGCTCTAACCCCTCTCTCGGATGGACACTCATTTTGTTTAGAAATGGAGGAGGACCCCCGGCCTCTGCATCTGGACGATGCATGCAACCACTTTATTAATTATTCACACAAGACCTTACAAAGTCATACAACAGTAAGACTAAAGCCACCGTCTAGGCAACATCTTTTGCTACTCATATCCAGTTGATGTAGGGATGCTGGTAGTCTGGGCCTAATACCAAACAGACCTCGCAGCCAAACCTAACATCTAAGACCTGAGGTCCCAACCAGGACGCCTGCCGGGTATGGGGCACCCACCAGTCCGGCGCGCTCCTCAACCAGGACGCCTGCCGGGTATGAGGCCGCCGCAGCCACCTGCCATCAATCCATCTTCAGTGATGTACTGTTGCATCTACCTTGCCCAGTCTAGCTGTCGTCGACGCCACCACGACGCCAGATAACGCCATCATCCTACGCTCGTCCATCATCACACGCCCATTGGCAAGACCCCGCTGCTCCATGCCGCCGAGACCCGCCGTCGTCGACGCGAGAGAAGGCACGCCTCACCACCTCACGCCTCTTTCATCCGGCGCCACTCCACAAATGATGCCCCCAATAGGGAACACAACACCGCAGCGACGCCATCATCCGATCCGGAGATCTTAGGATTTCTCCCGGAGCGGCACGAGCAAGTTGACGATAGTTGCTTGACGATGCCTTCATCAAGGTAGCGACGTAGATGCCGCCATCGCCCGCCATGACAAGAGTCGGCTCGGTTTTCACCGGCGACTATGTCTTCCCAACTCGCCGCCGGTGCTAATAGTGGGATCCAAGATCCGTCATTACCAGCCTGGCCAACCGCCTTCGGTGGAGAAGGCAGCCACCACCACCATGCTCGGGCCAAGAGACCCGGATGTCCTCGTGCCGCTAAGATTACTCAGGGGGTATCTCCTCTTGCCATTGTCGAGACGAGGCGCAGTCGTAGTGGATCTCGATCTAAACCCCTGGGGCCTAGATCAGATCTCATCGCAGCCAAAATCCCATCCTCCAAACGGCCGCCGAAGATCTCCTGGCCACCGCCAACCCGCTGCGCACTGCCGTTGGAGGAGGAGGGAGATGGACGCCGCTGCCCCCATGCGTTACCAACGGTCAAGGACTGCGCCACCGCCGCCGCCTCACCACAGAGGCTTCGCCCCGCGGCGTCATCAGCGACGGCGGCGGTATTGGGAGGCGATGGAGGGGGAGGTCTGAGGGCGGTGTGGACGGGGACTCCCAGGGGGCGGCGCGGCGCCGCCGCCTCGGGGGAGAGAGGAGAGAGGTGCCCCGCAGATGGACACTCATTATTGCACCCTTATCTGTTGTCCCCCCCCCCCCAATCCTTTGCAGTTCGTTGCAATCAGCATGGGGCCTCGGAGTTGTGTTCCATGAAGTGAAATCCTTGTAGGATCTATTAGAATAAATCCGAGGCATACTGTCGATTATTCGAGGACCAAGCAATCACATCAGGCACGACACCGAGATTTATTAACGAGGTTCACCGATATGGCTACACCCCCGGGGCATGACTACGGGCGCTCCTCCCCATGACACCGTCACAATTCCGCACCCCGGCCGCCCGGGCGCCGGCACACGCCGCCGGCTCCCCCGCGTGCCCGTGCTATTATGTTGGCATAGGTTACATCGCATGTCTACCTCCGATATATATGAGAGGCCTAGGATACAAGTGTCCTATTAGGACACAACTCCTACCATGTCTACACACAGTCCAAAACAAAGTCCAACTGTAACCTAACTTGTACAATAATATTCGACACAACTCTAATAAACTCCACCTTGGCGAATATTCTCCACCACCTTGAATTCATCCGTGCGTCGAACCTCCATGTACATTGGACTTGAGATACACCATGAGCACCGCTGCTACTCCCAGACTGCATGTGACTCCACCTGCAACTTGTAGTCCCTCATTTTCTTGACTACAGTCAACACTCGAGCAAAATTAAGTTCCTTGTTACTCTAGTCCGTACTCCCAACTTCCGGAGAATCCGTTCAACACCATCACACACCGATCACTGACCTGCGTGAAAGTGAACAACTCACATATTGGATGTCACATATAAGAGTTACCTGAACTTAACATCACCGCTCTTTCTTGACCGTTTGTCTGAAACTTGAAAGAATTTCACCGTCGCCCCGTGTCACCCTGAGTCAAATTCACAGTTGTCTCATCTTTTTTCCGAAATAGTCTCTAGCATGTCCCATAGCTATAGCACTCCGCCTCCTTCTGTACTTGTCATCCGCACTTTGCCATGTGCACCGAACACCACAGAATATACGACCATGTACTCTTTCAGCCTTTGACAATTTCAGACTCTCCGCCACTTTCTCAGATTCTCCATGGTCAACTCCTGTCCATCAACCGCACCGATAGACCCAGTCACCAACTTGAATCCGGTACTCGTCAACACTGCTTCAGCACCCCCTGCACACTTTGTCTAACAACATATCTGACCACCGGTGCCCTGGCCTGTCCTGTGTCCCGTGCTTACCGCACGCCTCGCCGCTATCACCGCGTCGAGCCTCTGCTGTCCGGTCGAGTCTTCCGGGTCGCGAACCCACACCACTCAAACCCCTACTGCAGAGAACCACCGATCATCACCGACCGATGCCGAGTATCACGTCTCCATCAGACCACTGGTACCCAGTCCAATCCACGTGTCTCTCGCTATCCCGTTGAAATAGGCTTCGACTCTCCATGCATTTACGCCGTAGCCCCTCCATCAGCTCAGAGTGTAGTCCTCCATCGGACTCCAGCTCCACCTTCAACATGACTCCATGTAGCTGGCCACACTACCCCACGCCCTGTCGACTTCAAGCTCCCTCGTGTGCACTGTCTTGAATCAACCCTGCGCCATAGTCTGTCGAAGCCGCACAAGCCCTCAGGCCTGCACCACGTGTTTCCACGCCCCAGAAGTCAGACACCATCAGCATCACGCTCCTATGTCGTCGTTGCTGAAATCATCGCCGTCTTCTGCTTTGACCAACATCCTCGTCGGTCCATCAGACTATACTGTCAGAACCAGCCGAAATTAACCGACTGCAACCATGCTCCACCATGGGTCGTATCCGTCCCGCACATCTCTTCGTGCATTGCTTAACGCCATGTGTATACATGATCCTTGCGCGATGCTCTCTAGGCTTCCAAATCATCTTCTGCGAATTTTCATCCACAAAATACTTTCATCTTAGCTGTCCTGGCCTCTGCAACACCTTCAAACGACACTGATATGCTAACCGAGCTACTCCACTCCTGCCGTAAATCCAACCAGGAAACATCCTTTGGTCTTCACGTGGTGGTGCTTCTCTTAGCACAATCTCCTACGCTTGATTTTGCTTTTCCAGCCAACGTACTGCTACCAGATGCAAAGCTACCCACGTGGTTTTTTTCCTTCGCTGATTAATTTGCTTCTAGCCTCCATGATACGTGCTTTTTATTCCAACAACATCTCGTGTCACCGCAGCGTATCCGTAGTTCCGTGCGTTCCTCGGCCTCCCGTGTACATGCGCGCCTGTATCAGCCACGAAACCACGCCTGGACGAGCAGCTATCACGTGCTCCCTCATGACACAACCTGGCCAGCCCCACGGCGTGCACCTCGGACTATGGGCTGCCCTTCCGCACCTGGCCGCTGGCACCTGGGCCTTGGCTGTATGCCTCGAACACCCTAGAGCAACAACCCCAACCGATCGACCAGCTGAAGCCATGCGCCACGCGTCACCTCGCATCCGTGCACGCGCCGCCACCGAATCGATCTGGTCGAGAACTCCCAATCTGGCCAGCGCCTGACGCTGAGACTCCGCTGCCGTCGCCGCTTGCACACGATCTGTCGCACGCGCTGCTGCCTTCCGATTACTTCTATCTGGCCGAAAGAATCACGATCCACATCGATCTCGCGATCAATCTCGCTGGCAACTCGCAGTCCGCCGCTGATTTTCACATCGACCCGATCAATCCTTCGACTCTCTTCCTCTGGATCAACTCCCACCGCCTCTTCGAACCTTGCTCACTTGTTAGAATAAATCCGAGGCATACTGTCGATCATCCGAGGACCAAGCAATCACATCAGGCACGACACCAAGATTTGTTAACGAGGTTCACCGATATGGCTAGATCCCCGGGGCATGACTACGGGCGCTCCTCCCCATGACACCGTCGCCGCCGGCTCTCCCGCGTGCCCGTGCTATTATGTTGGCATAGGTTACATCGCGTGTCTACCTCCGATATATATGAGAGGCCTAGGATACAAGTGTCCGATTATGACACAACTCCTACCCTGTCTACACACAGTTTAAAACGAAGTCCAACTGTAACCTAACTTGTACAATAATATTCGACACAACTCTAACAGGATCATCTTCAGTTCTGCAAGATATGTACACAAAGAAAATACATCGGCCATGTGATTGACTGACCGGCCGGCATGCATGCCCAATTAAGGGATCAGGTTCGGATAAGCACTCACTCTTACAACTAAATCCCAGGCACCACAAGTCCGCACCAAAATGCACTTGCAACTGAATGGAGGAAAAACACACAAGGACGAACAGTACTCCTGCATGTGTTCTTGATGCAGCTAAGTTTGGTTGGTGCTGGTAATTAATTGGCATTCTACCATATGTCCTGCTTCCCAGTACTACTACATTTTGGCCCGTACCCCGTTGTTCTCTTGTTGTCAGCAAGAAAGCTCCGTTGTCATATCATTTTCTGCATTGTGTGGTAGTTAATATTTGGGAAAGATTGGATCAAAGAGTAACTTAGACTAGTGTCATGCATATGACACTAGTCTATGTTACTACTATCTTCATAAGGCACTATGACCAGCCTACTTTAGCCTCTATATTGCATTGGAGACTTGGAGCCGTGGTGGTCAGCGCTTTAACGATCATGTCAAGTGCCAACTAACATGACATGAGTTGATCATAGCCGAACTTTGGTGTTTGCTCTTTATTTACTTATAGGTAATTTTTCGTACATCTCCTATCTTGTTTTGGTCAATAAACTTTTGATCTCCCAAAGCTATGGCCTAGTAGAGTGTAAATTTTGTGCATATGATCTTCAAGGTTAGCTCTTTTCCTAAGAAGACGAGCAACAAGTAGCATCTCTGCACAAGTTTCTTACATGTCGAACTTTAACCTCTTATTGGGATTACTATTAGTACAATAAAACTTTGTTGTTCATAAGATGCATTAGTCTAATCTAGACTAACAATACACAAACTACCGTTGTGATTTCCTTGGCTCGCGCTGTTGAGCAGAAAGCCTAATCAGTTGTAGGGGTAGTTTTTTTCGACAAATGGTAAATTTTATTGGTTCAAATGGAGCATCAAGATGATACATCGCACTGAACACACACCCGGCCTTTATATAACTAAGATGCAAACAGCCAACCCAACACACACACATAGAAACACACCGGCAACTAGCGAAGTCATAAGACCAAAAGCTATGTGCAGATGTGAAAAAAAGAAAAAGAAACAAGAAATAAGGCCCAAAGTTATAAGGGTAGTATATCTTAGTACTTTATTTAGTACTGTATGTCACTGCACTGTGCTGCCAATTAAACAAAACCAGCCATTTTTGGCTAGGGTTCAACCACATGGTCTGGCACTGTGGCACGATGGCCTTTTCACTCCTGACATGCTTAGAAGCAAATGGCCCACGGTGACCCAAGGTCAGCGAAATGATTAACCAAGTTGTTGTTAGCTGGATTCTCGAATCCTAGAGTCCTAGTACCTAGAGGCAACCACTTTGCATTAGGATACTTGATTAGAACATGGAAACCTTTGTTTAGTGGTTCATGCTTACGTTGCTCAAGCCTACATGATGTAGGTGGTTGTTCTTTAATCTCATTCGTCCTTCCATAAACGGCTAAAACTCAGAATAGCTTACTCATAATGATGGAGATCTGTTAAGAAAAAATGTGGTGTCTGGTTTGCAAAATTTTCAAAGATTAGTCTATGATCGCGACGATTGGAGCTGATATAAATACTTGGAGCCAATTAATAGTTGGAGCAGGATTGCATTTGGTTAGCCTTCATGGGGACTTGGAGCCACGGGGTTGACGGTTAGGGTTTAATCGGTCTTGTGATAAATTCCAGCTATAGCTAGTTTTAGAATAATCCAACACGAATAGTCAATCCACCAAGAAAGAAGTAATCACACGAGACATAACATCAAGATGTGCTAATGAGGTTCGTTGAACATGGCTACATCCCAGGGCATGACTACGGCCGCTCCTCCTCATGACACTGTCACAATACCGCACACCAGCCATCTGGACGCCGGCACAAGCTGTCGGCACCGCATGCATGTCTGTGTTATCATGTTGGCACGGGTTAATCATGTATTGAAACACGACTCCTATAGCATGTTAATACAAGAGGCCAATGATACAAGTAAATATAATTAAATAAAGTCGCTAACGTTCAAAAATAAGTGTCCTATTAGCAGACACATAGCTACCACTCCTGATCTTTGAATGGTTCGATCTCCCGAATCAGCACTCATAAATATTTTGTTAGAAAAGCATATGGAGACTAGATCAATTGAACGACCAGATGAGCTGTTGATAAGATTGGTCATTGAGTGACACCGTGATGGGGCTGACTAAATCTCAGCAACTGTTGCTCCAAGTGCACTGCACTGCACACTACTCATCATATGCTCCGTGAAAGTCGTTCAAAAGGTGCACATCAGCTTCTTTGCGATGACATCCTTTTTTTAGAACACAGTACAAACGCAGGCATTTATATATACGCGCATACACTTATCCTTAGAATACATGTATGCAGACCCTATCCTTATGAGCACTTTCGAAAGACCGAGCCGACATATTATCTTAAGATTGATGAAGTCACCACAGGCACCTTGTAGTCGACGGAAAGGTCTACTTTCACTGAACATACATCGCCGAAAATCCTGACATAAAACCAGGAATAATGCGAGCACCATGACTTGAACCCTGCTGGGCTGAGAATGCCCTTGTCCTCCTAAACACACAATCACTGATTGGTTCGCTACGATATCCTTTCTTAAAAAGCGTTGTTGTGAAAGAGGTTAATCTAATGGTTGGTGTTGTTTTTCACAGCTTGTAATGTTTCGACCCTACTTGTATTTGTTCTTCACTCTGTTAAATACTCCCTTCATGAAAAAATATAAGATCGTGTAGATCATTAAAATAGTGATCTAAACGCTTTTATATCTCTTTACGGAGGGAGTAATTAAAAAAATATTTGTGTACAGAGCCCAGAGTTTCAACCTCCTTCCAAAAGAAGGAAAAATCATCTCGGCTGAAATGACCTTTTGTAACAAAGATAAAAACCTGACTAGCCTCTAAACTTAAGGAGCATTAACATAAACTCTTTATTTATACATTTTTTGGCAGAGAAATATTCCAGGCTATAAAACGTGGCCATACCTGTCGAAATCAAAGTACGCGTACATATAAACAGCACGTGCCTACTGCCTAGTATAGATAAAAGAGTTCTACTTTTTTTTAAAGCTAAAAGAGGTTTAGTTCTACGACGTGCCTAGAATCGTATTCCTGAAGAGGATTTAGCAGAAGATCTCGTTATGTTAAATTGCTTTTTCTTTGCTACCACTACCTATTTTAATATTTTTAGCTTTTCATCGGAAATCTTTTTCTCTTTTTACGTTACTATGTTTAATTATTATGTAGAATAAATAATATGATGAGGTAGGTATTTCCGTGTACAAGTACGGGCAAATCCAAAGCGGACCCTTAAATCGACGGACCGACCTGTCCGGACACAGTTTGACAGCCAATGTAGTACCCGTCGATCCGCTGATGGTCCAGATGTCCGTTTTTTCACAAACCAGAACCAAAACAGGAGACTTTGCGAGAGTCCGAACATCCACATGACGAATCAAAAGCCATCACGTGCCCCTCCTTTCTGTCCGCGCAGGATTTGGCGGAAGACTATAATGATAGCACATGCATTTGGCGGATAGCTTTGAGTGACCAGCTCTCTTATCAATGTATGGACACCGATCCAGACTGATATGCGGACATATGCAGTATCTGTTTTAGGGGTATGTGTTGAAGATGCCCTAACCTATCTGTTGTTGTATTGGTGATGTTCTCCTTATAATCTCCTTCGACGGGAGAATAGTACTTGTCGCCAGGTACCACGGTGCAAACTACAAAGCAGGGGCAAGGTGTAGGACGATGCTAAAGTATTATAGGTTGTCAAATAATCGCAACATGGATGATGTTGCCAGCATCCATTGCAACATGGATCATATTGCGGTCACCTTAAACTTGTGTGACAATTGTAAGTGCGGGCATTTGGTCACCTATTGCAACATGGACCATGTTGCGATCACCCATAACAACATGGATCAAGTTACAGTCACGTCGTGTTGCAATACACGGACGATCTCGACAAGGATATTGCAACATGGTGGTTTTCGACAATGTGGTTCTTGAAACACGGCGGTTGTGCATGGCGGTGGCGACAAAGGGTATTGCAATGTGGTGGTCTCCACGGTTGCCTTTGCAACATGGTGGTTGTTCCAGCAACAATGTGCGGCGACAAGGTAACCTTGCAATTGGATGGTTTCCGTGGTTGCTTTGTAACACGACGACTATTGCAGCGATGGGCGGCGGCGTGCACAGTTCTTCTCATCTGCATCAGTCCATGAGTGTGCGGCTCAATAGCGACGGAGGCATCAACCATGGCGGTTGCTTGGTGGTGAAGAAATTAAGAACGAGAGGTTGAGGAAAAGTCTGTGGAGGAGAAAGGTCGTGTGGGCCTAGGGCAACGTGATATGTGATTGAGGTGGTTGATTTATTTCCATAAATCGGCCAATTGAGGCCGAGTATTTCCCTGTGTTCCCCGTTCCCTTTATCTACAAACCGGCCAAGTTCGGTGTCATGCGAAAATAGCCTCTCAATTTTGCAAACATTACCCACGTCTATTGTGAAAATTTACTAGAAGTACAAAAATTACATCAAGATCACTGGACCACTAGCGCTGTCAGAACGAGACATCGACGTGCCATTGTCTCTGCTCCCTTACTGGAGCCCAGGCCAACCTTGTCGATGACATCCGAAAAGTCTTCGTGCATGTGCCCTAAGAACCAGCGCCACAGAGTTGTAGTCGTGGCGAGAGACTCTAACCTCATCGATCGACTCAAGGCGACGAATGGAATCTACGTCGAAGTTGTGTCAACTCCGCCCCGATGGGCAAACTCGAGGACGATCGGAGCCCGTAAGACTAGTAAAAAGATGAAGCGTTCCCCCTACGAAGATTGAATAAAACCTAACATAAACTACTAACCGAAGCATCGGAACTCTCCTCCCCATCGCTGGCGCCGGAGCAGTAGATAGAGGGAAGTCCACAGGCTCGGCAGCGGAGCCTCGAGGGCCCATGGTAGGGGGAGGAATAGGTACATGACGTTAGAGCAACTCCAACGCGCCTACCCTTCTCGTTTGCACGTGTCTGTTTGGGTCAAAACGGACACAAAAGTCGGTCCAAGGCGCGGGCCCAAAAGGACGCGCGTCCGCTTTTCGTCCACTTGGCGGCCCACTCCATGCCAAAATTTAGGCCCCATTTGCGTCGGCGTGGACACAAGGCGGATGCGCGTGACGCCCGCCTACTCCTCCTCCTGGCTCGCCAGTCGGTGGCACATATGGCATTCTCTTTCTCCCATCCACAACAAGCACCCGGCCGCCCCACCCCATCGACGCCGTCGCCGCCTAGTTTCGGTGCCCTCCCAGCCAGCCGCACCCACATGCCTCCCCCTGCAGCATGCACCTTCCAACATCGCCATCGGGCCACCGCAGCTTCCTCCAACGTCGTTGCCATCACCAACTTGCCCCCCCACCCCCCAATGCCCGGCCAGTCCTTCGCCAAGACGCCGTCGACATCGCCACGCTTGCCGGGCGCCACCAGGCCAGCTACTATGATATATTTATTTGGCTTGTAAACTTTGTTGTATATTTGTTTGGTTGCGAAACTACATAAGATGTTTGTATTTTGTTTGAGAAAATACACGGTTGGCCGGCCGCGAGGGCGAAAATGGGTCCGCGCGTTGGTGGCACGGCCGACCCAAACGTAAAAGGGGGCGGACGATGAGTGGGCGGCCGACCCAAATGAGAAAAAAAAAAGCAAACAAAGCACGCGTCCGTTTGGGTCGGCACGTTGGAGTTGCTGTTATTGCTCTGCTCAACCATCCAAATGAATAGCTAGAACACTAAAAAATCTAGTTGGAGGTTCATCTAGTCCAGCCAGAAGCCCAGAAGTGTGACGGCCAACAAGAACACAAAATCTGAGTGACGCTAACAGGTTCACCATTCCCCCTTGGATGGGTACTCATTACTGCGTCCTTATCCGCTGTATCCCCCCATCCCTTGAAGTTAGTTGCAGGCGGCATGGGCCGGCCCTCGCAGTTGTGTTCCATGAAGCGAAATCCTTGTATCCTCTTCTTCGGCAAACATAGGCCATGTGAGTGACTGACCGGCATGCGTGCCCAATTAAGGGATCTGGTTTGGATAAGGGCTCACTCTCAACTTTCCTGGTAATAATCTGTATTTTTTTTTCTCTTCTTTGGCAAAGTCTTACAACAATGCACAGCAACCGATCGAATGGAGGATAGATAAACACACACTAATGAACAGTAATCATGCATGTGTTCTTGATGCAGCCAAGTTTAGTTGGTGCTGATAATTAAGTCACGTTCAAGCATATGTTCCCAGTAAGTACATTATGGCTGATGTTTAAATCAATTCATGCCCGTACCAGTTGTTCTCTTGTTGTCAGCAAGAAAGCTCCATGATTTGTCTTATCACTGTCTCGTTGAATCTCTGATAAATAATTCGGTGCTGGTTTTTAAGCTCCAACCACATGATCGATGATTCTGCATTTGAAAGAACAGCGAGAAATAACAGCACCACCGATCGATCGAGTGAAGATGAAAGATCTAGTCTTGAGCAAGATGGCATGAAGGAAATTGCAGTGGTCAATTGATCTTCTTGTTCAGAGGCCAAATCAAATACGTAGAGTAGAAAATAAGGACAAATGTACGTATGCGCGTTGAGTGCCCTCAACATGCATCCCAATTAACTGACGCATCAACTAGAAACAAAAGGATTAAACCAAGCAAGGATCATGGACCATGATCAAGAACAAGAAGTAGAATTAGGAGACAATGATGAAGATTAGAGAGAGCCCCTCGCTTCACTTCACTTCAGTCTCCCTGTTTAATCAATCCCTCTTCCCCTGTCGGAAGTACAAAAATGATGATGTGGGGATTCGTGAGCTTGTCCCCTCCCATGGCTACGGGCACCCTACTGTTGCTGTTGCTGCTGTTGGGACTGTGGTGCCTGCGGCTGCCTCCTGTGGTGCTTGTTGTTGTGCATCCAGACCTTGAAGACCTGCCGCCGCACGCCGGCCTGCGCGCAGAGCTGCTGCACCAGGGCCTCGTCCTGCTTCAGCATCCGCCACCCCACCCGCTCCGCCAGCGCCAGCATCTGCCCCCTCTGCTCCGGCGTGAACCTCGTCCGGAACCGCTTCCGCCGCTGCGCCTGCCCCGACGTCGAGGGCGGGCCCGGACCGGGCTCCTCGCTGGACGACTCGGTCGTCGTGCCACCGCCGCTGGGTGTGCGTTGGTAGTGGTGGTGGTGGGGGTTGTACGCGAACGGTGGCGCGTGTGGGTGCCCGGCGGCATAGGGGTGGTGCTGCGGCGGCGGCATGAGCAACGGCACGTGCGGCGCCGTCGTCGGCGTGGCGGCGGGCGCGGGGAGGAAGAGGCGGGGGTGCTGCTGCCCGTCGTCCCTGCGGTGGAAGCTGCGGTGGCACCCGCAGGCGGCGCACCTGAGCAGGTCGTGGGCGCCGGAGGGCATGAACTCCCCGCACCCGTCCACGGCGTGCCCGCCCTGCGCGGCCGCGTGGTTGCGCAGGCACTCGCGGTACCTCGCCTCCCCGCTCCCGGCCGCCCCGCTGTTCCCCGAGGAGGCGTCGGAGGGCGCGCGATTGCCGGGCGGCGTCCCGCCGGCGTGCTCCGGCCCCGTGAACTCCATCACCGCATGCCTCTGGGCTCTGGATGGATGCAGCTAGCAGCGCAGGTGCTTGGCCTCTTGTGGTTTTGTAGCCCAGGGGCGAGAGCGAGAGATGGGCTTCAGCAGGGGAGACACTGGTTCTGAAATGGCACTTTTGTCTCCTACAGGGCCGGCGGGGTGGACGGAGGTGCGTGGTGGTGGTGATACTGGCCGGTCATTTCTCAAATCACGTCGTCAATCCCTATATATCCATACTATATCATGCAACGTCAATCAAACTAAGTCAATCAAACTAAGTAGATCAGCTGATCGGACATAGAAATAGAACAATAGTTCATCAAAAGATTCACCAAAGTTCACATAAACGACGAACAACTTTATACTACATCTAAAATTTGAAATTAAAATCAACTTCACCGGTAACCTACGCCGGCGACGGACAGAGCTCCCCAGCCTCCCTCCCCATTGCCCGATGTTTCTCGCGGCGTGCGCGTCTAGGCGGCGGGGCGGGCACAAGCACCCACCACTGCCCACAAGGGGGAGCAGCAGCTGGTGTGGCGAGGGGACGACGTGGGGGAGCGGCAGCCTGCGGGGCGAGGGGAAGCAGTAGGAGAGGCGCAGATTGTGCTGGCCGCTTGTCGGAGCTGCCCATGGGCCGGGAGGGGCCAACGCCGGCTTCGAGATGCACCGACAGGGATGCCGCGGTTCCGGCGAGGCTGCGGATCCGGAGCTACCACCGGTCTCCACCTTGGACCGCTACAAAGCGGTGCGGAGGGCAAGTTCATACTCCGGCTCCACCTCGTCGTCAGAGCGGCTGCCGGAGCTCGACATTGCGCGCCAGAATCGATGAGGGAAGAGGAGCACGGAGCGAGAGAGGAGAGTGAGTGAGCTAGGGTTTCGGACCGACGAGGCTGATGGGGTTTTTTGTGGGACATCCGTGGGGTCGGTGGTGGGCCAGGCTAGTCAGGCGGGCGCGCTACCTTATATCCGCCCCATATTTGGGCTGGATATGCAGGGTGCCGGTTAGTCCGGGCGTTTGAAGCCAGTTTGAGGCGTCCGTCTGGGTCGAAAAAATGTGACCGGGCAGTCCGTCCAGACATATGAGGCGGATTTGAAAGGTCCGCCTGTAGATGCTCTAACAATTCCTCCTTTCTCTGTTTTTTTCTTTTAACCAGCTCAACTTCTTTAAAAGCCAAAGGTGTTTATCAAGTCAAAATAAAGTTTTCGACAAAACCATAGCAAATCAAAATAATTTCTCCACACGGGGACTCGGATCTATTCTTTTGATCCATGTCTTCTTCCTCAAGTATACAACGACAAACATAAATTTGGTGGATATAAACTTCTGTGGATGATTCATGTGGTTATTGAGAAACCATGAGGTTGGTTAAGCTTTGTGCAGGGTTGGTCTTGTACAAGATCTTTATTTGAAGCATGGTAAAGATGCAAAAGATAAAGCTCAGGACAACAATTTTGAAGTAGCCTTTTTTTTTGCGGGGTTAAAAGGATTTCATCGCTGAACTAATGGAGAATTCGTTCCTATATCATTGTTCTTTGTTTTTCTTTCATTGTTCTTGATCTCATGTATTTTGTTCGAGTAATCAATAAAATACAGTCATCATCTTGAGTCCTTTGCATTTTCTAGGTTTTATCACCATGACTAAAGCATACACGAGCATAATTACATCCGGTCATGTGTTTTTACAGTTAAGTCAAAATGTGTCTATTATAATAGAGAAAAGTATATTTTTCGTTTCTCAACGGTTGGTGAAGTCTAGATTTCGTCCCTCAACTTTAAAACTAGACAACTTGCACCCCAACTAGTGAAATCGGACAAGGCTCGTCCCTGGACTACTATTTTGACTGGTTTTGCTGCTGACTCACCCAGTTTTACTAAGCGGACTCAGATTCCAGGGAAAAAAATTAACCCACATATTTTTTCAAGTTTGCGTATTTTCTTAAATTCGTGTTTTTTTTCATAATCACTGTACCTTTTCCAAACCAACGTTCACACTGTAACTTGAAAATGTTCGCATATTTTTTCAATTCACATACTTTTTCCAAATCCGCATAATATTTTTGGAAAAAAATTATGAATTAAATAAGTACGCGAACTAGAATAAAAGTACGCGAATTTGCAAAAAATATGTGAACTTTGAAAATGTACGCGGTTTTGTAGAAAAATATGTTAATTTCAAAAAAGTATGCGAACTAGAATAAAAGTACACGAATTTGGAAAAAAAATACGAACTTGAAAAATGTACGCGGTTTTGCAGAAAAATATGTGATTTTCAAAAAAGTACGTGAATTTGAAAAAATATGTGAACTTGAAAAATGTACGCGGTTTTATAGAAAAATATGTGAATTTTAAAAAAGTACGCGAACATGAAAACATTACACGAATATTGAAAACTACGCGAACTTGGAAGAGGTACATGGACTTTAAGAAGTACATGAATTTTTAAGAAGTTCATGGATTCAAAATAGTACAAGGATTTGAAAGTTTTACACGAATTTGAATCAATCACACGAACTGAAAAAGTACACGAAATTCAAAAAGGTTTACAGATTTAAAAAACAATTTTGAATAAAGTACATGGATTTGGGAGAGTAAACAGATATGGAAAATGTACGTGTGAATTTCAAAAAAAAACACGGATTTGAAGAAACTACATGAATTTGAGTCAGCACCGGGCAAAACTGGGGTGAGTCAGAGCATCTCCAACGGCCGCACAAAAATCCCACGCCCAATAAACGTTATAGCACGCCACTGTAGCGCTTTTAATGCGTGGGGACCAACTTTGGTTTAGCAGGCGCCCAAAAACGCGTGCCCAAAAAGCAGTCAGTGCAAATTGTGAAGCGCGCACAATCCGGCGCCCCAAATATGCTAAGACGATAAGCGTTTTTCAGCCACTAAAAACTTTAGCGCTACAACCTTCATGGAGCTGTCCGGCGCCAAAAAAACAAACTTTTAATGCGCAGAGCTCTTTTTGTGCGCCTGTTGGAGATGCTCTCAGCACCATAACCAGGCAAAACCAAGACCAGGGACGAATCTTGTCCGCTTTCAATAGTAGAGGGTGCAAGTTGTTCAGTTTCGAAGTTGAGGAATCAAATTTAGACTCGGCAGAGATGAAAAGTATACTTTTCTCATTATAATACAACTACTAGGTTCAGTGTTTTGAGATTGCTTGTGTCATAGGAAAGAACAGGCCCTTGAAAAAATGTTACTATAGTTTTTAATGTAAATTTTATATGTGAAGAAGGTGAGGATAAGAAATTTCAGTTTGATCTCATAGGTCAAAATAGGATTAAGATTTAAGAATCTCCTGGAACTTAGGAATAAACAATCCTCACTCATGCCATTGCAAAAGCATACATAAAGTTCTCCATCCGCCTATATGGGCACGAAACTAGATAGAAGATACACTTACACATACATATGGATTTGCCATCGACCAGACGAGAAGAATGTGTCTCCTTATTCCTCATTGTCGTTGACTCATGGGCCCAAAAAATTCAATCAATCAAGTTTAAGTGATTCATTCGAGATGTCAAAATTGATCTCCACCCAAACCACATTTGCCCATTTCATGTGCGCCCAAAATACACTGGCAGACTAACTACCCACCAACGCATATGGCAGCTATAGAGCGGGCAATAAGGTTGCTCACATATGGTCTCTTATTAGCTAGAGGCCAATTTGTATGAACTGGAGATATCCATATTTGTATGTGGTTGTGTGTCAAGAAATGCAAAATAGTTGTGTGTCATTGTATGTGGTTTTCCAAATCAAAATAGACAATGCATAAATCTTAATGAGTTAAGTCAATTTTATGTGAGTTAAGATAATAAGTGCAAGTTATTGTTACTTTTGGTGTTGAACTAGTTGTTGGGGCGCGCCATGGCGCGCCACCTGAGTGGCTTCTCTGTGGTGCCAGGTAGGATACACGCACTTTTCTAACTTTTTTTTTGCTGCACATGTCACACCTGCACACCCAGGTCATACATGTGGACACTGAATTGGCTGACACCAATTCAGCTCCGAATTGTAGTATGTGCAGAACACAACCTACTGCCATAACATAAGCAATCAATAATCTAATTATAGAACTTAGTTTAAGATGATAAGAGTTATGCTAGGTAGCAAGTGTCGGTATAATGACATTGTACATGAACATTTTGATAATTTATTTCTCCCAGTAACTGTAAGCTGATATCAACAAAGAAAGCAAGAACAACATTGCATACTGATACGATTATCACGACAAGATCGTTCTCATTGAAGCTTGATAAGAAATGCACGCTTGTTTTGTTGCCTTGCATACATATACAGAGATCTTGATTCTTCTAACCGCTAAATATGAAGTAGATTAATTAGATCGATATGAGTACCTACAAACACATCAAGGAACGAGCAAATTGCTAAGTTGATATTTTTAGTGAAATAGAAGATAGAACCAATCAACTCTGGTTAGCAGCACAAGAAGTGACAAATTATCAGGTAGCAACATGCCCTCATTTGCAGGCTATTCATGAGGACGCCGCGCTTGTTCATCAGGAGGATCTCGCCGGATGAGTGCACGAGAATCCCGTCACGCCCAAATATGCCTGCCACTTTGAACAGGCTGAAAAACTAATTTACAGCAATTGAAATCCATTACAGCCACTGCACATGCATAAAAAGATCAGACTTAGAAGCAAAGATGGCAGCAGCATAGATACTGATAGGCGCATATGAATACAGAGACAACAGGTTTGTAACCTAGATGATTGACCTGCGATAAGGTGAAACGGAAAGGTGAATATCGTGCTTAGAGAATGTGTATAAATAGTTAACTTCAAGATGGAAAACACAATAGCATGGACTTTCTGTATCAAAATTTTGGCTTCTGGAGATGACAGTTGGTAAACCTCATCTAAGATTAACATGTGGCAGATCATTTTGTTTTCTGTTATGTTAAGACCTTTCAAACTGCTTGTGGAGGCAGCAGTATGAGCTCTGTAGACAGTCTACCATGAATAGGATCCAGGGGTTGCCATGCCCCCTCCTTTGTGTAATATTCCCAAGCTCCAAATCCTAATTCAACATAAATGCATGTAAAAGTTCAAATGGTTGTATCATCTTCGTCAGATTTTCAAAGCTAATCCCTGCCTTCCGTGTCATGGATAATCAAAGGTCTACAAAAGGGACAAGTTGGAAGATCTCTTTACAATATGGTAGGCATGTACGGATAATCAGCATTACGCTTCTGCAGCTTTTATAGCAATAACAACATTACATATTACATTGCCTCTATGAAAATCACTGCTGCCGAGCAAAAAAAACATAAAGTAACATTTGGTGGTGAGAGATTTTTTTTAACCAAAATGAAGGCAAGAATAGAAATGGCGCTGAACTAAACAAAGGGAAGTGAGCAACAGTTGAGTAATATCGTAATAAAAGCGAAAAATGCCAGACATATCAAGGAATATGCCAATATGCACTCAAATGGAAATATATTAATTGGGAGAGGATTGAAATTAAGGTCGAAAGACATTTCCTTATCTCAGTGAATCTCACATTGGGATTTCAATATCTCAACAAATCTGAGTGCTATAATTCTTTTATAAAATAGAGCTTACCTGAAAGAAAAGAATTTCTTGCACAGAGGCTGAGGTAGGGACTCCTTCAGGCCACATTGGTATGACTACATAAAATGCAAATCGTTCACCGGCTCTAATATTGGTTGCAATTTTGAAGGCCAATTCCATTAGTATTAGATTGTAGGAACCTGCAACATCCCAAGGGATAAGAATTTCAGTTTGTGTAAATCATGTCGTAACATTAAACATCAATTTTCAATTTACACGATAGTACCGTCAGCAACAGAGGCATGAATGGAACAAAAAGAATGTACCCTATCTAACAAAAGTAGGAAGAGCAAAATAAAAGCATGCTCTCCCTGCAATGTAGCCTATCTAATAAAAAAAGAAAAGAAAAATAAATCTATGCTCTCCCTGCATTCTGTGGTGCATGTTTTGCCCTATCTTACCAGCAGAAGAATATGCATGAAAATGTGGAAGTTAAGCTATGCCTAACAATCAATATTCCAAGTTTCAGACATGATACATAGGAAGAACCCAGACCTGAATTCACATAGGATGGCCACTCATACGAAGAACCAAGAAATTACTGATTTTAATATAAATGAAATGGTGTTTTGATCTGATTGCCCGGACATATGTTGTGCGAATGCTCTTATTGATTATGAGGTTCTTTCGGATCAAAAGATTCTGCACAGGTCCATTTAATGGTTTAGTAGTTTATACAAGAAGAACGTAGTTTCAAATGGTACATGACAAGAAGATGAAAAATAAATAAAACAAAACAGCACCACAAACTTCAGCATAGCTGTACATTACTGAACATTGCGAAGGAATACAAGGAAGATGTGCCAAACTAACCTGCTTTGAAGCTTCTTTGCAATCACTATGAAATCCTTTTAGAGAGCCCGAGTCAATTGACCAAAATACCTGAAGAATTAATATCTTAACCAGTGCCTATAATTCACAAGTATTAACATAAGCACAAATTAAAGAGCAAAGTGCTAAAGCCTAAACATGCCAATTTTCATCTTCTTCTTTTGAAACCTACAAACTAACATGATCATTTGGAACATTAGGTGAACGACTAAGTATCCTGAGATATGTTCCAACTTTATCAGGGCATCATCTTTCCAACGAGATACTTTCCTAAGTTGATTACGGAATTAAAACTCAACGAGATAGGAACATTAAAACTCAAAGAGATTAATGTGGTATTGTGGTGCAAGATAAGCACTGGCAGCCAGCACGCATTCACGCATGACACTAGTTCGCAGAAGCTTACGTCCTTGACTCCAACTTCATAAGCATAACGAAGTTACATTCGTCTAGATACATCTTTTTTCAGCGGCAGTTAATATGGGACGGCGGAGTACAACATATTGGTAAAGATGAACTCACCGAAATTGTCGAGTTATGAAAATCATTTTCATATACTGTGTCAAGATCTTTAAAAAGCCTCACAAAGATCTAGGTCCCCAAACCAGCAGCAGCTTTCTACTTGTTTTCCGAAGCCTGTGTATCAACCAACAAACATATTTGGGGGTGAGTAAATGTCCCAACAACCTGCAAGATAGTAGTACAAGATTGCCAAATACGGCACAAAAGAGAGCGTATGATTAGCCTGCAGAACACAAAAGATATTTACAAGACTGACATGATGCTTATTCTGAAATCAACATAATGGTGACCTCCTGATTTTATTTATATCTACAACTATTTGTTAACTTAGTAGCATCATTTGCTATCCATATGGCACCAACAAACACATCATGGTTTGAAATAACATTCAAATTCTCCTAAAAGATGATGCATGAGTATATATATACTTTCTTAATGTCTATGATGATAGCAATTACTTGCAGCTTATAAAAAAGAGATGAAATATAAGCATAGAACCTGGCTATCACTCCCATCCAAAACGCCCGCTGCAGAGGTACAATCCACATAATCGATCCTACCTCATAATGCCCCGATCCGTGAGCACCACCCCGCTAGTTACCTTGACGGATATGCAGGTCCATCCCGCCCCGATCGTGGTTGAGGAAGAACTATGGCAGGCGACAGGACAGAGAGAATATGATGGGGTGGCTTGCCCGAGACCCGTCGATGCGGAGCGGGATGGGGTGGCGGCGGCACTAAACCTAATGAATCACCTCATCCGCCCCGGCAAGCTGAAGGCGAACCAGCCGCGGAACAGCGCCGCGACCACCGAGCTAGCCATGCGCCGTTGCCTCCTCCTCTGCTCGGGAACGAAAGCGATCTGACGGGGAGCGCTCGCGCCGCCGTGGCCGTGGATCCAGACCTGCTGCTCGATCTGGGGCGAGGGGGAGGAGAGGAGCTCGCCCGGTGGTAGGGATAAGGTGAGCAGAGGAGAGAGGGGCTGTGGGGGAGGGCGCCGGTGAGTGGTGGCGGCGGCCAAAGAGGGAGAGGGAGAGGGGGAGGGGGAGGAATCGGGGCAGTGGTGAATCCGTGAATGGGAAACGAGGGCCCCGTTTCTCTTTTCTTCGTCGGTTTTTTTTTTTCACCTCACACAGTAAAAGCTAAAAGGGACAGGTGGATATGGCGAGAAGGCGCCCTTGATGCGTACGTGAATGTTTTGGACTAGCGGTTGGGGCGCCACCCGGTGGCGCCGTTTAAGAGGAAGTTGGGGTGATCTTAGAGTGGGACGCCATTTAGATTCACTATTTATACTCAAATAATCATAGTTAGTATAAAGATTCAGATAAATGATTCAATGAAGTTCAACAAAATATTCAAAGCTAATTCAACATTGATCGGTCATAATAAAGTAATTATACTTTCCAATTAAAATACAATATCTTTTTACTAATATGCGGAGCAGCTTTGGCATTGATTAATCACTGGCTCAGGAAAAGAATATTTAAACTACTATGGTAAAGGGATTTAAAACTCTATATTTAGTCAACTCTCACCATAGTGCCTCTTTTTCCATTCAGTGAGAACATGCAAATTCCTTCGAATCACAACAACAAGTAGCACACAAGCAAGCTTCTAGAATCACTTCCTAATGTTCTCTTCAGCTATTTCAGTTCTTGACTGCCCCGCAACGATCCTACAGGAACCCAAAAGAGCAAGCTAGGATAGGAGTCGAGGTGAGCCAAATCAAGAATGCAAGGGAGATACAAATATGGGTCACCTTGTTTGTATGAATGTGTGGTCACCTGAAGATCTGATTCCTTGCCCGCAATAGAAACTCTCCCTCTCGCAAGGATCTGTGTTCAAGAAACAACTCAATATGAAAAAAGTGCATTACCCTACAGTTTTTACTCCTAAGGCATATGACCTTTGATCACAAAGATACCTTTTAAGAACTCTGTGTAATCAGAAGAAAACAGAGTGTGTAGTAGATGTAGTCTGGTAGGGGTAACCTTCAAACAAATGAAAAAAATTTAATTTAGTACACACACATAATCATCTAGGTGTTGTTTTTACAGTGGGTTGTGAGGCGACACAAGAAGGGCAGACCTGTCTGACGCCATACATGCATTTTTCTCTTTTGCATTCGCTGACGCCGTCTTAACTGGCTGTATGTATGCGACACAACCAGAAAGAAACCACCGCTTACGGTGCAATATGTGTTAAAAGGGTACTACCTTAATAGGCACAAATTAGAATACTGATGGCCCGTACCTACAAATGTACTCTTTGCACCAGAGGACGATGAGACCGGTACAAAATTCAAAGCGCCTAAACAGGTGATTTACACATAAATTCACATCACACACAACGTAATATTCTTAGGACAAGAATAACCTACGATCATGGCAAACCGTAATGCACTTTGGAACAGGGCGAGACGTGTTGCTACTCTGTTACGGTGTCGAGAAACAGATGATCCACATCAGGATCGATGGAATTCATGTTCCCTGTTTCTTGACACGCACAAATATCAAAAACGGCGCAAGGAAAAGAAGTGTGAATAAACATACAAAATCCAAGCACAAGTAACTGAACCTACATAGAAGAAAGTGCAAAGCGCACCTTAGTCGCAGAGCCGATATGCTGAGCAGATCAAACAACGAGCCAAACTCGATTATCAATCGATCACAGCAATTCCTAAGAAAAACAATAGTAATGTAAGTCAACCATATGGATTAATTTTAAGAGCAAACACATCAGGAGAACCACATGCTATATGCAGCAACAATGAGTTTCTTATGAAATCTGTTATGATCATCTGATATTCATCACAACTAAAACACATAAATGCATGATATAACATCAGCAAGATCTACATGTAAAACTTACATACTGCATATTCTTTTGGCATGTAGTAGTAATATTCCCAAAATGATAAGATAAAAGCAACGAAAATTGGCAGTAAAAGAAATAGCTAGCTAACAAATAATTTCATTTTTATGACAAGATAAATAAAGATGGATAATATTGTGTCCATCTATATTCCATTATGACAACTTGGATTTGCATATATGTCACATAGTTACCAATATCACTTTTTCTTCAACATATAAATCTATGTTCATCTAACTGTAAGGTTTGATAGTCCACCACAAGTATAAACATTACTATCTAGTGAGATATTTTCAGTCTTTTTTGAAAGGAACCAAAGCCATTTTCAGTTGACAGTTTATACAAATACACACCCAGACACCCACAAAGTTGCCGGAATCTCCCTTTCGATTCGGTGCTACTTTAGAATTAGAAGAAATTGTGAGGCAGATCACAGTTTTTGTTGGGATAATGCCATTTTTTATCCTACACCATGAAACTGCAAAGATTAGAGACATCCAACACATTTCTGAATTTAATTAGCATGACTACCTGTTGGAAAGAGATGCCAAAACAAACCCAACTGCAATCATACCCATCTGGTCCTGAATTGACTACCTAACGGGAGTACTATAATTCTTAGAGAAAAGTATGTTTTTCGTCCCTCAAGTTCCCAAAAAGTGCAGACTTCGTCCTTCAACTTTTTTTGGTCTGCTTTTGGTCCCTCAAGTTTCAAAACCGGTCAAGTTTCGTCCGAATTCTGGTTTCGCTAGAAAACAGGACCCGTGGCGTGGTATTCTCTCTCCCATCACTTGCCACGTCCGACCCGCCGTTGGGTCAAACAGACCGCCCGCGCGACGCCGTCAGGTCACTCTCCCCCTCACGCTCTTCTCTTCCTCTTCTCTCTCTCCGTCCCGACCTCGCCGTCGCCTTGCCCGACGTCGTCGCCTTGCTCGCCTCCAGCGCCTTGTTCCCCTTCCCCGCCGGCGCCATGCGTACTGGAGGAGATCCTTGGGTGGATGAGTGAGGATGTAAGCGATTGTGCTCCTACACAGGTAAGTGCCAATTTGTGATCTAGGGTTAGGGATTTGGGGGATTTAGGGTTCTTCCTTGGTGATTCAGGGACTAAGGGGAGGTGTTGTTGGGTCTTGTTTGTCGTTGAATAGGTCTATATGCCTGAGGAACTGATATTTGGCAAAGTGCCGCCGCAATCGAAGATCCGTAGTTTTGCGGCATTGAAACCGAGAGCAATTTTAGTTGTTTTTGTGGATTTTTGCGGTGAAAAGGTTGCTTATGAAGGTGTGAACAACGGCGGAAAGGTTCATTTGTTGCATGCGGGAGGTGAATTAGTTGTCACATTCATTTCTTTCTACCAAATCTGCATGGTAATGTTCGGATGAACTGATGAAATTTATTTGAATTTTAGGATGAACAAGCATGTGATTTTCTGATGTGGTATGATCCTGAATGGCCTGCACCAGCACAGAGATCTATCAATGCACTTTATGCAGATAAGTTGAAGGCTGAAGATTGTAAGATGGAATTGGAGCTCATGTTGGCTGATAAGATATCTGACATGGAAGAAAAAGAGAATAAAAGGCAGCAGAAGATGATATCCAAGACGAAGGCAATGAAGATGGAGCTAAACAAGAAGGATATGTTTATCTGGGTGTTAGTTGGTAGCAATATAGCTTTACTTGCAGTGCTAGCTGTGATTATTGGACTGAAAATGTAATGTGTTTGTAAGTTGCACTGCTAGCTGTTGCCAAGAACTGAATGTAATAGGCTAAGATGCTATGTATGTTAGTTTGGACAACATATTGGCTTGATCTATGTTGTACATATTGGCTTGATCTCTTTTTGGCATTTGGACAACAAGTAGGCACACATATTTAAAAGGAAATGAGAGCAAGCACACAATTGTAAGTGCTAGGAACACAGCCAAGG
Source organism: Aegilops bicornis (assembly GCA_021605145.1). Taxonomy (NCBI): domain Eukaryota; kingdom Viridiplantae; phylum Streptophyta; class Magnoliopsida; order Poales; family Poaceae; genus Aegilops; species Aegilops bicornis. The sequence continues at coordinate 680,376,418 of CM038669.1, read as the reverse complement.
TTCAACTTAAGAAACATAGCCCAGGTTCATCTTGTTCAGTACACAAACAACAGGTTTTCTGAAGGAAACAAACAACAGTGTTCAAATTGAACTGGAGACATGAGTTAAGAAGGAAACAAACACACAGGTTTTCTGAACATACACACTGGCCTCACTCAAGTAGCTTGCTGGGCACTTTTTTTGCCCTTTTATTTGCTCCAGTGAGGTTGGTGTTAGCAGCTCCAGAACTGAAATTCATAGTAACTCCAGAGCTGCTGCTAACACTGACATGAACATTCTTCACAGTGGCCTTTGAGGTAGCAGTGACCTTGCTCTGAGGTGGTTTGAAAGGCTTGAATCTGCTAACATTTGAAGGTGGCCTTCTTGAAGTACATGGAGTGTCTCGATGGAGCTTTTCTCTTGCTACTCACATTTGTGCTTTCCTGTGAGGGTTGCACAGACCCTACAAACATTTTCATTAGAGAGCTATGTTTGACATATTGCATGTAAAATAAGGTAGGAACATAGCTAAACACTCACCTTTGTAGTTGGCCTAGAACTAGCCTTTGCGGTGGCCTAGAACTGCCCTTTGTAGTTGGCTTTGCACTAGAATTCCTAGCAGTTGGGGCACTGCTAGCAGATGGTTTGGGAGCAGTACACTTTGTTTTGTTGTGACCTGTGCATTTGCAAACAGAGCATCTACTGATTGTGCCAACTTTACCCATCCTGTGCTTAGGTGCAGTGGGTTTCTCTCCCTTCCCTTTCTTCCTCTCAGTTCTTGGCCTTCCTGGCATTTTTACATATCCTGGAGCTGCTGGCCTAGGTCTGTTGGATTCAGGCCAAGTTGCCATACCATCTACTGGCTGGAGGAAGTGTGAGTATGTTGCCTTAAAATTCTCCACTGAAAAGCAGCTAGCAACATAGCCAGAAATGTCATTTGTGACCATGTGTATAGCACACACAGCATGTGCACATGGTAAACCAGAGAGCTGCCAGTACCTACAGCTACATGTCCAGTTGGTCAAATCAACTTTGAATCTATACTGCACTCTTTGTGTCACTTCAAAGCAGCTGTTGCCATTAGATATGGCAGTGCAATGAGCTGACTCATTGATCATCTTTTCAAGTTTTTTCATAATGTTTGGGCAGATAGTACCACTCCACTTTGGCCACTTGTCATTGTTCTCTTGTATCCTTACCATGATTTTCCTTCTAATAGTCTCTTGCATAGTAATAACAGCAAAGAATCTAGCTTCCACAATCCACTTATTAAAGCTCTCACACATGTTGTTGTCTACACTATCACAGTTGGATCCTAACCTCATCCATGCTCTGCTCCAGTGACATGGGTCTGTTTTAGTGACAGCCCTTGCACCCATAACAGTTTCCTTGGCCAATTTCTCCTGGCATGATTAAACAGAGCTACATTTGATGCTTTTGCACATCTCCGAACAATTTCTGCCAGTCCTTGTTTCTGAATTTAAGTCTCCAGTTAGCATATATATATGCACAATTCCTATGCTCACCAATGGTGCCCGATTACGAACTGCTGATATAATTCCCTGAAAAAATAAAAAATAAATTGTTAATTAGCATTTCCAATTTGCAAAAAGTAGCAATAAATTATGGAGATCTCTAAATTATGTAGCACTCACTTTCTGTTGGTCAGATATGAACACCCAGCCTTGACCATCTTCCACTTCCAAATCTCTAAACAGTAAATCACAGAACCAATCCCATGAGTCATTATTCTCCTTCTCAACTACTGCCCATGCAATTGGGTACATTTGGTTATTTGCATCCCTCCCTATAGCACAGAGCAGCTCTCCATTTGTTGCTCCTTTGAAAAAACATCCATCCATTCCTACTACTTTTCTACAACCTGCCTTGAAACCTTCTTTTAGAGCAGCCAAGCACACATACATTCTCAGAAATGTCGGTACTCTTTCCTTTGGATCAAGTTTGACAACAACAGTGCTTCCTGGATTGCTCCTCAGCAATTCCAACTGATAATCAAACACTTTTGAGTATTGGAACTTGGTGGAATCATACACTCTGCTTCACAATCTGTTTTGCTCTCTTAATTTGTGATGTGCTCACATTTGCAAACATGTCCTCTTGCACATGTGCTTTCAAGCTGTCAATCTTCCATCCTGGGTGGCCTCTAATGAGCTTATCATATTTTTGTGCAATCCTCACTGAAGTGACCAGCTTGTTGTCCTTCCTTTTTGGGCAACAATGTTTATCTATGAAAGATGTCACCTGCCAACTATTGCACCTACTTGTCCTACTTAGTAAACATAACCAGGGACATGTCCCCCAATCACACTCTGCTCTGCACCTTACAGAATCATTTTTCTTAAACCTAATTAACCTTCTGTGATGCAGTCCATAAGTAATTATTGCTTTTCTGAACTCTTCCTTTGATTCAAATTTCATTCCAAGACAGAACTCTGGTACTTCTCCTCTGTCTTTGTACACAGGATATTTTTTTGGTTTGCTGACAGCCTCTCCATCACTGTTTTCTTCAAAAGAGTCATCAAAATCTGAGCTGTCTGAGTAGCTTTCAGCAGCTGCATCCTCTCCAACATTTTCCCTTGAGCCTACTGCTGCATCTGTAATGAACACTTCATCTAAAATGTCAATGTTGCCAGCCCTGAGTTTCTTCTTGTACTCTACATAGTAAGCATTGATCTTTCTTACTTCTTCATCATCCTCAGATGCTGACTCATCATCAGGTATATAATCACTGTCCTCTTCATCAGACTCTCCATCTTGTGCATCAGTATTCCCATCTAATCTGGGCACTTGCTCTTCTGGCATAACTACACTTAAAGGGGTGAATAGTTCCTCTTCCTCTCCAGCAGAGCATGCTGTTGCAACTGTTTCTTCCCCATCAGCAGGAGCATGCTTCTCAACATACACATCTGCAACTCCTCCATCACAAACAAACTCAGCCATCTTAAGAACAGTGTTGTCATCATGCAGATAAACAAGTCCATCATTCATCTCTTTTCCTGAACTAACCAATAAAACTGACATTGTATCCTCCACATCAGTGCAATGATCTCTTAAATGCCCCAAAAGCTCGGGCAAAGAAAGCTTATCTCTGTCAATGTCGACATAGCTTCACCGCCTCCCAAATACATCATGTGGTTCCCATTCTTCACAAATTCGCCATTATAATGGAACATGACATGAATTAAATCCAGAGGATCCATTACTCCCTACAATAGATGGACACAAATTTCAGATTCGGCTACAACCTAAGTGGATGGCATCTACCTATGAATCCTAAGCAATATACGCAAAAAAAACATACCTGAAGGTCTGCCGGTGGTCGCTGTCCTGATAGTTCTCGTCGTCGCCGATGTATCGATCGGCGCCGCGCAACCGCAACACACTACACCCGCCCGCGCCCGCCGCGTAGATCTGCGCCTAGGTTTACTGCATCGGCGCCGCCGTAGCTTTTCTCAAGGGCGTCGTCGTGCCTTGCTCCGACGCCAACGCCGACCACCACGCCAAATCGGGATCCGCCGCCGCCGCCTAGGGTTTGGGAGAGAGGTCACAGAGGAAAGGGAAAGGGGAGAGTGACTGACGGCGCTGCTGGGCGGTCTGTTTGACCCAACGGCGGGTCGGACGTGGCAAGTGAGGGGAGAGAGAATACCACGCCACGTGTCATGTTTTCTAGCGAAACCGGAATTGGGACGAAACTTGACCGGTTTTGAAACTTGAGGGACCAAAAGCAGACCAAAAAAAGTTGAAGGACGAAGTCTGCACTTTTTGGGAACTTGAGGGACGAAAAACATACTTTTCTCTAATTCTTAAGCTCAACTTAATAATAAATGTTCAACATCTTACCATTCCATTTTGGAATTCTCTGCCAATATCTAACTGCACTATTAAAGCTCTGACAAGCAAATAACCCGCAAATAGCAAGAACATGTATATAGGATTCCTGCACAGCTGAACATGAATGACAGCACCATATTAATAGTTTTTAGTTTGTGTAAGAAACCCATGCGCATATTGTAGGTAATTGTGCTACGTACCTCAGAAGCATCATGATCTCATCAAAACCAAGAACTGCGATAGCAACCATCGCCCAAGGAGGAGGCAATCTGCCATTACCACGCATGTGAGCTTGCTGGAGTGAGAAAAAAAAGTTCAAGTCAAAGACAATACAATAAGAATCTATTTCACCCTCTAGAAAAAAGAAAGCATCATCAGAAATAAAAACGAACCCACCACTACACACAAAAAAATGCACAACCAGGAATAATCCAATTTATGGAGGGGAGCAATAAATTCTTCAAACTGAACGATTCTCTGAATGCAACTCTAGAGGTACTCTAAAGCTCTTTACTTCTAAATGCAAAGGCATCACACCTGCCATGGTTCCTCAAAAGAGTTGTTCTACAGAAATAAATCATTTGCTAGCACAACATCTTTGAATATTAAATACACTACAAGAGACCAAAACTATGTATTAAATAAATTCAAACCTGCGTTGGTGCTACTTGTGTAATGGTGAACTCAGTTTCTGATTGGAACTAATTCCACACTAACTTGCACTGAGCTGGAGTAATAAGCGTATGCTTGGGATGAACCTGTTTCAATTGTTCGGCAAAGTGATGGATCCTCGGTATAAGCACTTCGATTTTTTGCTGCATGAATAACAAATAAACACAAAACTACCTCTTCCCAGCTAGTTGAAGCAAGCGGGTCACCAGAAGACGCACTTGAACTCTTTGACTCAACAGAACCATCTAGAAGTGTGGAAGTCAGAATGTTTTCAATCCTATCTGGTTTGTCATCCCAGCGAATGACGGCTAATACAGACAGAAGTTTGAGAGCCTGCTATGTAAGTGTAAGAGCACTTAACAATAAAACAAATGGATATATTGTTTGTCATCATGTTAAAAAGGCGAGAGTCCTATACAGCAGATCGAGCTTCCTCTGCTATTGCACGGACATCTTCCTTTCCTTTCCAGGTCCTTGGAATTGAGTCCTTGTCATGACTAAACACCACTGTGAACTTGGAAATAACAAGGAACTTTATCAGAAGGTTATAATATTGATTGGTACATGGAACAAGCAATAAGTATTTCTGTACCTTTCCTTTATATGCATCAAAATTTTGATAGCTTCTTCTTTAGCCTTATTTTCCACAATGCTTTGAGCATGATCCCTTAATTTTGACACCATTCCTTCTGAGAATTCGCTTCCCATTTCAAACCCAGAAAGGGCTTTAAAAACCTCTGGCAGGATGGCCTCTGTCTCACGTTTATAGAGGTTTTCTATTGATACCCAAGTTGTTTGGCCGGTGGCATCAAAAAGAAATTCCACAGGTTCAACAAGTGCTTTTCTTAGTTTCTACTGAAAGTATACATAACTTAATGACCACGAGGTAACCAAATGCTATAGCAAGTATGCAGAAGGGAAGTATGTGCTGATAAACTAATACTCCTCTGTTCACTTTTATAAGGCTTTGTAGATGTTTCAGACATTGTGCAAAACAGCTCAATTTCACTTGTCTGAAATGACTTATAAAAGTGAACAGAGGGAGTAAAAAAGCTTCTCTAGGTATAAAAAAGTAACAGAATGTGAGTCTCCTAGAATCGCGGTTTACCAGTTCAAAAAGAAAAAGAGCCACACTAAGCTATGATCACCTGATAGCTTGGTTGCTCACATTTGCATCCATCCATCGGGCCCTGCAGTTCAGAGGAGCGAGAGGCAGCCGTCCCTCTGTCCACTGACGAGGCCAACAAGCCGTAGAGGAAGTAGGCAGCCGACGGAGCCGACGACCTGCTGTCGCTCGAGTTGTTGGAGAAGCGCCCCCAAGGCCTCGACCCGCGACGCGGTCACCACTGACGTTGGCGACCCGTCCTCCTGCTCGCCCATCTGCACGGGAGGCATCTCCAGATACGTGAGCCGCAGGACGTCCCTACCGCCGGCCACCGCGCTGTCGTCCGCTTTGCGCGGGTACGGGTGCGTCGTTTTCCTCTCCGGCCGCGACGCGGGATCTGGATCGCCGCCGTCGCCGTGGTGGCCTCGGCGCTCGAGCCGCCGCTGCTCCCCGGCGACTCTCTGGTGACCTACAGAGCATGAGGCAAGTCTGGCGTTAGGAAAATCCGCGGCTGATAAAACCGACGACATCGAGTCCTCGTCGGTGTCGAGTGTCGACCACTTCGAGAGCGTCGGTGACGACCGCGTCGGAGCCTAGCAACGAAGATGAAACAGCAGAGGATGGGGGTGGATAGAGGAGAGGAGGAAGGATGGGGGCAGCGGCGCGGTTGGAGAATCGAGGAAGAGGGCGGCGGCGCGCGGCGGCAAGAAGGGAGTCGTCGGGGAGACCTTGGTTAGGTTAGCTGTCGATCTCTATTGGCCAATACGCGTGTGCGAGCGTGACCAATCCTGCCTCGAGTTTGTCCTTTCCTGTCCGACGTGGACACCGCGAGGATGCTCTTGATGCGCACGTTAATGCTTCTCGATTGCACATTCTTATGGAAACTGTACATCAAACCAAGAGAAAAAAACCAGGTGTAAGTTTCCTTTGTCATGGCAGAACGCAACGACCCCCTAGTTTCTAGGGTTCCACCGCTCCTCTGGCGATCTCGCCAGAGTCCACGTAAACTCTCGCCGATCGCCGGTTGCCTCCGGCCGCCGGTGAGATCTACCACTTCTCGCAGCGCTCGCTCGCTTGCATGGCGGATCCAACGCGTCAGATGACAGGGGGGCAGGGGGAAGAGTCGGAGGCGGAAGTAGGGTTAGGGCTGGAGGGGGCGGCCGGATCTGGAGTTCATGATGGGGTCAGGGGAGTTGGAAGCCAAGACAACTCGATGGCGGATGGGGGGAGCCACAGCTCCCAGGCTAGGAGGAGTGCATCGGGAGGAGGGGAGGATGAGTATGGCTCGTATTATGGGCCGGGGCCTGATCTTGAGGATCAGTTCGCCGGGATGAAGTTGCATGGGAAGGAAGAGGAGGATCTGGATTTCTCAGAGGAGGTGGAAGATTTGATCAAAGATGTCCGCTGGTTAGCCTTGTTCCGGGTTCATACGACCAAGCCGTTCAGTCATGCGACGCTCTTAACACAGATGCGTAATGCGTGGTCGGCGGCGCAGGGCGTGACTTTCAATATCAAGGGGCCCAATTTGTTCCTTGTTCAGTGCCACTGCTTGGGAGATTGGAGGAAGATCATGGAGGGGGGGCCGTGGCTGTTCCGACGGGCGCCTGTGGTGATCCAGGAGTATGACGGATTTTCTGATGTCAAGGACTATAAACTAAACAAGGTACCGTTGTGGGCTCGTGTCAAGGGTCTGCCTGATGGCCTTACTAGAAGAAGGGAGTTGGCGGAGAAGGTAGCAGCAAAGGTGGGAGATCCTCCGTTCACTGTTGTGGTGAATGAGGGCAGAATAAATCCGTCAAGCACGCTACGAGCCAGAGTATTTGTTGATGTTAATGAGCCTTTGGTCAGGTTTGTTCCAATCTCCCTAAAGGAACACAAAAAGTTCAGCGTGTACTACGAAAAGCTCCCAGATTTCTGCTTTTCCTGCGGCCGAATGGGTCACTTGGCTGATGAGTGCGGAGATGGTGTACATGACCCTGAGTCGTTCAAGTGGGGTGATTGGCTGCTGTGGGAGCCGGAGATGCCAGCGGCTCAACCATATGGAGGTGCAGGAAGAGGAGACAATGGGAGAGGCCGAGGAGGCGATGGTGGTAGAGGAGCAAGGGGACGAGGTGGTAGAGTCCCTCCAGGGGGTCGGGGGAGGGGCGATGTGGGAGGATTGTATACGCACGGGCCGCAGCAGATGGAGGTGCAGACGAGAAGGGAGGATATGGGGGAGGAAGGAGAGAAGGGAGCTCGGAAACGATTAGTGGCGGCTGATGGTTCAATAAATATTAGAGGACAACAGCTATCTCTGGAAGGCAAGGTTGCAGACACCGTTATGCTGATCGAGGGGGCGTCTTCGTCTACGCCGATCAATACAGTGGTCACTACGCCGGAGAAGATTCACATCGTGAAGAAGAGGAGACAGGAGGGTGAAGAAGGCGAAGATATGGAGCTCATGGACAAGGCGGCCTCCCTAGAGGAGGACCGCCAAGCCTGATGCGGACCTTATGTTGGAACTGTCGCGGTATTGGCGACCCTGCGACAGTTAACGAGCTTCGTGCTCTAGTGGAGGATAGTGTGCCGTCGGTTCTTTGTGTTGTGGAGACGCAGATTGCAAAAAATCGAGTGGAGGGCTTGGCGGTGTCATTAGGTTTTCAAAATAGTTTTGCAGTAGCTAGCAGTGGTAGGAGTGGAGGTCTTGGTATTTTTTGGAAGTCAGATGTTAATCTTGTAATAAAAAGCTTTTCGCAGTATCACATTGACTCCTGGGTGTTGAGCCCGGGTTCGGAGCAGTGGAGGCTCACATGTTTCTATGGGGAGGCGAACAGGAGCATGCGGTATAAAACTTGGGAAACTATGAAGAGGCTGAGGGGGGAGAGTACCTTGCCATGGCTATGCATCGGCGACTTCAATGAAATCCTTCGCTAGGAGGAACAGATGGGACCGAACACATGGGATAGTGCACAAATGGATGGGTTCAGAGATGCGGTGGATGTTTGTGGCTTGGCGGATATTGGATATTTGGGTCTTGACTGGACATTTGAAAAGCGAGTGTCAGGTGGTCAAAACTGCAGGGTCCGGCTTGACCGAGCGCTGGCCTCGCCGAGCTGGTCCTTACTTTTCCCTTTTGCAACACTAGAACATCTGACAGCAGCCAAGAGCGATCATTGTCCGATCCTACTCAGGACGGACACAGAGATGGGTAGCCAACGGATGGTTGGGAGGAAACCATTCCGGTACGAGTGTGCTTGGGAGACTGACGACCGCTTTCGCGGCGTGGTAGACGAAGCCTGGAATGGAAACGGCCCGGCGTCAAATCTAGCTGACTTGGCTAATAAGCTCAACAATGTTTCAGCATCAATGTTAAGGTGGAGTAAGAGGACATTTGGATCTGTACGGCAGGAGATGAGGGAGTTGCGCCGCCAGCTTGCTGAGCTTAGAGCTGACTCATTGCGGACGGGCCCTGGACAGGAAGAAGCAAAGGTTATGGATCGCTTGATTGAATTATCGTACAGAGAGGAGATCATGGCAAAACAACGCTCTCGGATCATGTGGCTGGCTGAAGGAGATAGCAACACAAAAAAAATTCAGCGGAAAGCAAGTGCTCGGCGAGCAAAAAATAGAATCGTCCAACTGGAACGAGCTGATGGAACGGTGTGCACTGACCCGAGCGAGCTGGCAGGTATGGTCACAGAGTTTTATAAAAACTTGTATTCGTCGAAAGGCACGATTGGTAATGGAGGAAGTTTTGTCTCATATTCCTGTTCGTGTGGATGGAAATATGAATGCTCGTCTTAACGCAGATTATAGCAAGGAGGAGGTAAAAGAGGCCCTGTTTCAGATGTTCCCAACCAAGGCACCTGGCCTAGACGGTTTTCCCGCGCATTTTTTCCAGAAACACTGGGATTTGTGCGGTGACGAGGTTACTAGGATGATCATCCGAGTGCTTGATGGAGTTGATTCCCCGGAGGAGATAAATAACACGTTCATCGTATTAATTCTCAAGATCTCCAGTCCAAAAGTTTTAGGACAATTTCACCCTATAAGTCTCTGTAACGTAATCTACAAGATTGCGTCAAAGGTCTTAGCTAACCGGCTGAAATTATTTCTCCCCGATATCATCTCTGAAGAGCAGTCTGCCTTTGTCCCAGGACGTCTCATTACGGACAATTTTATCATGGCCTACGAGTGTTTGCATTATATGAAAACAAGAAGGGTGAAGGGAAATAGATTTTGTGCGCTTAAGCTGGATATGATGAAGGCATATGATCGCTTGGAGTGGCCAGATTCGAAAGCGGTGATGATCAAACTAGGGTTCAGCCCTAGATTTATGGAGACGGTAATGAGGTGTGTCTCTTCGGTCACCTTCTCAGTTTTGTTTAATGGTGGTTGTCTGGATAGTTTCAGGTCGACTCGTGGGCTAAGGCAGGGAGATCCAATCTCGCCATATTTATTTCTGCTTGCAGCGGAGGGACTTTCTTGCTTGCTCAAGTCACAAGTTGGTGTTCAAGGTATTGCAGTTGCACCGACAGCCCCTTTAGTTAATCATCTCTTATTTGCCGACGATAGTCTACTCTTTTTTGAGGCAAATGAGGAGTCTGCTACACGGGTGAAAGGTCTCCTCAGAGTTTACTGTGAAGCATCGGGCCAGAGAATAAATGTAGACAAATCATCGATTTTTTCAGCAAGGGGGTAGCGGACTTGACCAAAGCAGCGGTCAAAAATATCCTTGAGGTACACAATGAGGCGCTCACTGAGATATATTTGGGTTTACCCTCTGATGTGGGGAGAACGAAAGAAGGATCTTTCAAGTATTTAAAGGACAGAATCTGGAAACGTGTGCAAGGGTGGATGGAGAAGTGTCTGTCAGCGGGCGGGAAGGAGGTCCTCATCAAATCTGTCGCCCAAGACATCCCTACATATTTGATGGCATGTTGCAAGCTACCTCGAGGCCTATGCGAGCACATCAATAGTCTGATACGGAAGTTCTGGTGGGGAAGTAAAAATGGCGAGAGAAAGACGGCTTGGGTGTCGTGGAAAACTATGTCAAAACCCAAGTATATGGGTGGCCTGGGCTTTCGAGATATCGAACTGTTCAATCTGGCACTCCTAGCTCGTCAGGCATGGAGGATGATGCAGCAACCAGGGTCTTTGAGCGCTCGCGTTTTGAAGGCTCGGTATTTCCCGGATACTGATCTGTTGAATGCCACTTTGGGAAATACACCTTCCCAGGTCTGGCGATCTCTCCTGGAGGGTCGCGACATTCTGTCCCTAGGACTTATTAAGAGGATCGGCACAGGAGCTACTACTAACATTTGGTCCGACAACTGGCTGCCGAGAGATTTTGAGCTCAGGCCTATTTGTGCACAACCAGCAAATCCGATGGAGTTGGTGTCGGAGCTAATCAACCCTGCCTAGTAGAACATTTTATCCCTGCTGATGTCGAGGTCATCCTCAATATACCACTCAGTACAAGGCAACAGGAGGACTTCTGGGCTTGGCATTATGATAAGCGTGGTATTTTTTCGGTAAGATCAGCGTACCGGATGATCTGTGCTATCAAGACACAGAGAGAGGACTGGCTAGATCATCGGCCGGGTCACTCGAACATTGAGGCTGATAAACGCTCATGGACCCAGCTGTGGAAGGTAAAAATCCCGTCAAAAATCAGAGTATTTGTGTGGCGTTTAGCACACACTTCAATCCCAACTGGCTCGGTTCGATATGATAGACATATGGCAGATTCGCATCCTGCTCTATTTGTGGGGCGGCGGAAGACACGTGGCGCCACTCTTTGTTAAGTTGTCATATGGCAAGGTGTGTTTGGGCCTTGGAGGACGATGATCTGGTAGAGCATGTGATTTCGAATCAAAGCGACAATGCGAGGCTCTGGCTGTTTTGGCTCTTCGAGGCTACTTCACAAAAAGATCTAGCTAGAATTCTAGTGACCATGTGGGCAATTTGGTGGGCAAGAAGGAGGGCTATTCATGATAACGAGTTTCAGAGTCCGCTTTCTACTATGTGTTTTATCGACAGGTTTCTGGAGGAGCTAGATATAGCTACCGCGCGTCGACCGGTAGCTACTGAAGGTCGACTGAACCAGCCGAAAATGAAAGTGTGGCTGCCGCCTGCGGGCGAGGCTGCAAAGTTTAACTGTGATGGTGGCTTGTCAACCCTAGGAGACAAAGGTGCAGCGGGAGTGGTGTGTCGTGACAAGTTGGGCAATTTTTTGGGTGCTTCAGCAATGGTCTTTGATGGTCTAACAGACCCGGCAAGTCTTGAGGCGCATGCATGTAGAGAAGCACTAGCCCTAGCTCAGGACTTGAATCTGCAAGATCATGTCATTGCTTCAGATAGTGCAGAAGTTATCGCTAATATCAAATCTGCAGCATCCCCACCTTATGCTCCTATTCTTAAAGAGATTCGAGTTAGTAGCAACAATTTTTCTTCTGTTGTTTTTTGTTTTGAAAGTAGATGCAATAATTTTGAGGCCCACATGCTAGTTAAGGGAGCTGCGTCTCTCGCGGTGGGCCGCCATGTGTGGCTAGGGGTTTTACCAGATATTGCCTGTATTCCAGAGGCCGTGAACTTTGAATAAAATCCCTAGTTTACCTTCAAAAGAAAGCTATACTATGTCATTGAGTACATTGAAACATTTTAATGCATATTGTTTTTCAAACCAAGAAAAGGGGACTCGTTCAATCCAGGAGGAGCTAAGTGTTGTTATTTCAACAACAAATGAATAAAATGCCGACTGGTTGTTATTCTTATATGGCCATGGGAAAAACTCAAGTAATGTTACTGATTCAAAGTAGTTTCCCCATACATAGTTGGCTTGCTCTAGAAATTTCTACTAGGTACGTTGGTAATTGCCCCCTTATATTCACTTGCACCTAAAACCTCACGGTTTAGGAAACTTTGTCAAGTTTGGAACTCGCCACCTTCATAATTATGGATTTATACCAAACAAGATGTCGACACATACATATATTGGCAATGTATCTAAGTGACAACAATTGATTTTAGAGACCTATAATTTTTTATTTGTGACTAGTTTAGAATAATTCAGTTCAACAAAACAAATTAAGATCAAATGTCTCATAAAGGAAATTAGTAATGTCACTTTCCATGCAATAGATATTTTTAGCTTAGTGCAAATACATTTTCTTTACATCGGTTTACAGATACATATCAAAATAATGTATCTTAATTTTGTGAAGATTGTTATGTGATTAATTTTGGCCTTACAATCAAACAATGTACATTAAACATTGTATATCCAAAAATTGAGCTATAAAAAGGTAAAAAAAAATATTGTCTTGTGCAGGCTGTCAATCTTCCTAAAGTGGTTGTTGGTCATTGTCGCCTCCTTCAACACCTTCTAGCTCAGACTGTATAGAAACTGATTATGTCGAATCTACGCCTTCGAGTTCAACATTGCCGGTGCAATGGATGTACATCTTGGTGGAAAGAGAAACACAACTAGCAAGGGTGAGCTGGGCAGAGGAGGCGCCAACGACCTGACGTGTGGCTGCTTTAGCAACAATACTAACTTGAGTTGAGTAGAGTGTGGGGTGGCCGCGTTGGCTATCATATGGTATAGCATTATGATGAAGTCAGTCATGGTGCTGTTAGTGTATTAAGTAGTGGCGCTCGGTGAGGGGCAACTTCGGCGGCCATCCCTAGCTTAGGAGATTTTTCATCCATTAACCCGTAATAGATGGCCCACATAAAAAACAAAAATAAGCTCAAATCTTGGTCTGACCACCCTCTCCCCCTCCCTCTCCTAAAGACCATCGCAACTCCAAGATTTTGCCCCAAACTCCGCAAAAGGGCAAGATTATAAAATTTTGATGTGCCAATAAAAAGAAAGCCAAGAGTCTAGAAACTATAGGTTGAGCAGAAAGAAATGTTTCATTAATCTCTAGATCGATTTGATGTTCGTGGGCATGGCCAGATGATGACTGATGCCACTTTGTCTCGCTACTAATATCCTCCGTTGCTCGAAGCTTGCATCATGATAGTGATATGTTCCCAGCATCACACAACAGTTCGATGCACCTCCCGTTCTAGCATTTGGTTAGAGGACTAGGGTGAATCGATTTATTGTGTTATGGTAAAAGTATGGAAATCCAAATGGTTTATTATTTTCTCATAGATTTGTGGAAAACGCCACAAAAGCATGACAATTTTCATATAGTAATATTGGATACCCTATTTTTAGTTGCCAAATTGTCATGGTTCAATGGTCAAGTGTGGGCAACATTGCAGCCTAGAATTAAAGTTTGTTAGGAAAAATGTTTAAACCCCAAACCTTGATCATGAGTTAGACAACACCACAACCTTTCATTAAGAAAAAAGGTGTGTACACAACTGAGAATGCGAGCACTAGTGCTCAAACTTGGGCGGGTGGGAAGGTTTCGGCACCTCTTGACCATCCTGGTGGAGTCACGATCCACATGTTTAGTGTCCAACGATTTATGACATAGTGCAAGTTTACTCCATATGACTCTTTGACCAAAACAGAATTTGTATTTATGATCTATAGGATACAACTATCAAGAGCACAAAAAAGACATAAAAAGGATTCATAACATAGACTTCGGCCACTTTAAAGATGCTCACCATACCGATATTTCAAGTGGGAGGCCGGGCTCATATGCATCCGATGAATAGTAAAATAAAAAAGCACAAACAAAACATTCTGAAGTTTTTGAGGTACAAGATGGTCAAATGTGTGGTGTTTTTGCGAAATTTTGGGCTGTTTGGACATTCGAGGAGTTCGTGGCAAAAAGTACAAACTCGGGTGTGAACAATGTTGTTTTCAAAAGTTTCTCGGACACCAACATTTGTAAACTTCACCAAATTTTGCACGGGCCTCACACGCAGGATCATCTTGCACCACACAAAAAATAGATCTTTTAAAATTTTGTTTTCTAAATTTCGCAAATTTATAGTTCATCATCGGGCTCACCTGAGCCCGGGTGCCGAAACGTCGCTCCCTCACCATACATGGATCCCAAAATTCCAAGATATGCCTACAACAAATATACTCTTTTTATTCCATCTATAATTTATGTTGTAGCATACTCTTCAGTTTGTTTCGGTTACTGGGATTAGTAATGACATTATCTATATTAAACACTCCGGGTTCACGGTCAAGACATCCCTTCGCCCGTGCCCAAGGGAACCCAACCGCTTAGGGTTTCTTGTGCCTCCCGCCGGTGTTGCCGATCTATCTTGCCTCCTGTTGTCTTAGAGCCATGGAGTGGATCTCGGCCCTTGCCGGCTGGAGGACTCCGTTTTTAGGTGTATTTTGAGTTTTTGTTAGGCTTTCTGTCCTACTTAGAGAGCCAAGGCAGTGACGACTCCCTGGAGATGGAATATGATTTTCTCCACCTAGTCCCTGCTCTTGTGGTGCTTTTGATGAAAAAGGGTTTCTCCCGTTTTATATTATAAAGCAATCACCACACCAAGGATACATAGCGCAATAGAAAAAACAAAAAATGAAAAAGAAAAACTGGATGACAAAGATACAAGCAACTACAGCTAATAGGCTCTGAATGCGCCAAGCAAGCTTGATCGTCGAAGACCTCAGTGAACCCCAAGACCTGCCTGTTGCGGAACGTAGCAGAAATTCAAAATTTTCCTACGTGTTACCAAGATCTATCTATGAAGAAACCAGCAACGAGGGAAGAAGAGTGCATCTACATACCCTTGTAGATCGCTAAGCGGAAGCGTTCAAGTGAACGGGGTTGATGGAGTCGTACTCGTCGTGACCCAAATCACCGGAGATCCTAGTGCCGAACGGACGGCACCTCCGCGTTCAACACACGTACAGCCCGGTGACGTCTCTCATGCCTTGATCCAGCAAGGAGAGAGGGAGAGGTTGAGGAAGACTCCATCCAGCAGCAGCACAACGGCGTGGTGGTGATGGAGGAGCGTGGCAATCCTGCAGGGCTTCACCAAGCACCGCGGGAGAGAAGGGAGAGAGGTAGGGCTGCGCCAAGAGGGAGAGGTTCTCATGTGTTGGGCAGCCCCAAAACCCCCACTATTTATAGGAGGAGGGAGGTGGCTGCGCCCCATCTAGGGTTCCCACCCAAGGGTGCGGCAGCCCTAGATGGGACTTGAAGGGCGGCCAAGAGGGGGAGAGAGGCGCCCCTAGGGTGGGCCTTTAGGCCCATCTGCGCCTAGGGTTTCCCTCTCCCCACCTAGTTGCGCTTGGGCCTTGTGGGGCGCACCAGCCCACCGGGCTGGTCCCTCCCACACTTAGCCCATGCAGCCCTTCGGGGATGGCGGCCCCACTTGGTGGACCCCCGGGACCCTCCCGGTGATCCCGGTACGTTACCGATAAAACCCGAAACTTTTCCGGTGACCAAAACCTCACTTCCTATATATTATTCTTTACCTCCGGACCATTCTGGAACTCCTCGTGACGTCCGGGATCTCATCCGGGACTCCGAACAACATTCGGTAACCACATACAAACTTCCTTTATAACCCTAGCATCATCGAACCTTAAGTGTAGACCCTACGGGTCCGGGAACCATGCAGACATGACCGAGACGTTCTCCGGTCAATAACCAACAGCGGATCTGGATACCCATGTTGGCTCCCACATGTTCCACGATGATCTCATCGGATGAACCACGATGTCAAGGACTCAATCAATCCCGTATACAATTCCCTTTGTCTAGCGGTATTGTACTTGCCCGAGATTCGATCGTCGGTATCCCGATACCTTGTTCAATCTCGTTACGGCAAGTCTCTTTACTCGTTCCGTAACACATCATCCCGTGATCAACCCCTTGGTCACATTGTGCACATTATGATGATGTCCTACCGAGTGGGCCCAGAGATACCTCTCCGCTTACACGGAGTGACAAATCCCAGCCTCGATTCGTACAACCCAACAGACACTTTCGGAGATACCGTAGTGCACCTTTATAGCCACCCGCCACGTTGTGACGCTTTGGTACACCCAAAGCATTCCTATGGTATCCGGAGTTGCACAATCTCATGGTCTAAGGAAATGATACTTGACATTAGAAAAGCTTTAGCATACGAACTACGATCTTTGTGCTAGGCTTAGGATTGGGTCTTGTCCATCACATCATTCTCCTAATGATGTGATCCCGTTATCAATGACATCCAATGTCCATGGTTAGGAAACCGTAACCATCTATTGATTAACGAGCTAGTCATCTAGAGGCTTACTAGGGACTTGGTGTTGTCTATGTACCCACACATGTATCTGAGTTTCCTATCAATACAATTATAGCATGGATAATAAACGATTATCATGAACAAGGAAATATAATAATAACTAATTTATTATTGCCTCTAGGGAATATTTCCAACAGTCTCCCACTTGCACTAGAGTCAATAATCTAGTTCACATCGTCATGTGATTAACACTCACACGTCACATCGCCATGTGACCAACATCCAAAGAGTTTACTAGTGTCATTAAACTAGTTCACATCATCATGTGATTAAGACTCAATGAGTTCTGGGGTTTGATCATGTTTTGCTTGTGAGAGAGGTTTTAGTCAACGGGTCTGAACCTTTCAGATCCGTGTGCTTTGCAAATTTCTAGGTCATATTGTAAACGCTGCTTCCACGCCTCCACTTGGAGCTATTCCAAATGGTTGCTCCACTATACGTATCCGGTTTGCTACTCAGAGTCACTTTCGGATAGGTGTTAAAGCTTGCAATCGACGTAACCCTTTACGCCAACTCTTTATCACCTCCATAATCGAGAAACATGTCCTTATTTACTCCAAGGACAATTTTGACCGCTATCCAATGATCCATTCTTGGATCATTCTTGTACCCCTCGACCGACTCATGGCAAGGCACACTTCCGGTCACGGTACACAGATAGCATACTTTGTAGAGCCTACGTCTAAGGCATAGGGGCGACCTTCGTCCTTTCTCTCTCTCTGCTCGCCGTGGTCGAGCTTTAAGTCTTAACTTCATACCTTACATCTCGTGCAAGAACTCCTTCTTTGGCGATCCATCTTGAACACCTTCAAGATCATGTCAAGGTATATGCTCATTTGAAAGTACCATTAAGCGGTTTTGATCTATCCCTATAGATCTTGATGCTCAATGTTCAAGTAGCTTAATACAGGTTTTCACTTGAAACACACTTTTCAAATAACCCTATATGCTTTCCAGAAATTCTACATCATTTCTGATCAACAATATGTCAACAACATATACTCATCAAAAATTCTATAGTGCTCACACTCACTTCTTTGGAAACACAAGTTTCTCATAAACTTTGTATAAACCCAAAATCTGTGATCATCTCATCAAAGCGCACATTCCAACTCCGAGATGCTTACTCCGGTCCTTAGAAGGATCACTGGAGCCAAAGATACCTTTTAGCATCCTTAGGATCGACAAAAACTTTCTGATTGTATCACATACAACCTTTCCTTACGAAGACTGGTAAGGAAACTCGTTTTGACATCCATCTGCCAGATTTCATAAATGCAGCTAATGCTAACATGATTCCGACGGACTTAATCATCGCTACGGATGAGAAAATCTCATCGTAGTCAACTCCTTGAACTTGTGAAAAAACTCTTCGCCACAAGTCGAGCTTCATAGATGGTGACATTACCGTCCACGTCCGTTTTCTTCTTAAAGATCAATTTATCTCAATGGCTTGCCGATCATCGGGCAAGTCCACCAAAGTTCATGCTTTGTTCTGATACATGGATCCTATCTCGGATTTCATGGCTTCTTACCATTTGTCGGAATTTGGGCCCACCATCGCTTCTCCATAGCTCATAGGTTCATTGTTGTCTAGCAACATGACCTTCAAGACAGGATTACTGTACCACTCTGAAGTAGTACGCATCCTTGTCAACCTACGAGGTATGGTAGTGACTTGATCCAAAACTTCATGATCACTATCATAAGCTTCTACTTCAATTGGTGTAGGTGCCACGGGAACAACTTCATGTGCCCTGCTACACACTAGTTGAAGTGACGGTTCAATAACCTCATCAAGTCTCCACCATCCTCCCACTCAACTTTTCGAGACAAACTTTTCCTCGAGAAAGGACCCGATTCAAGAAACAATCCCTATTGCTTTCGGATCTGAATTAGGAGGTATACCCAACTGTTTTGGGTGTCCTATGAAGATGCATTTTATCCGCTTTGGGTTCGAGCTTATAAACCTGAAACTTTTTCACATAAGCGTCATAGCCCCAAACTTTTAAGAAATGACAGCTTAGGTTTCTCTAAACCATAGTTCATACGGTGTCATCTCAACGGAATTACGTGGTGCCCTATTTAAAGTGAATGTGGTTGTCTCTAATGCCTAACCCATAAACGATAGTGGTAATTCGATGAGAGACATCATGGTACGCACCATATCCAATAAGGTGCAACTATGATGTTCGGACACACCATCAAACTATGGTGTTCCAGGCGGTATTAATTGTGAAACAATTTCCACAATGTCTTAATTGCGTACAAAGCTCAGAACTCAGATACTCATCTCTATGATCATATCATAGACATTTTATCCTCTTGTCACGATGATCTTCAACTTCACTCTAAAATTACTTGAACCATTCAATAATTCAGACTTGTGTTTCATCAAGTAAATATACTCAACATCTACTCGAATCATCTGTGAAGTAAGAACATAATGATATTCATTGCATGCCTCGGCACTCATTGGACTGCACACATCAAAATGTGTTACTTCCAACAAGTTGCTATCTTGTTCCATCTTCATGAAACGAGGCTTTTCATCATCTTGCCCATGTGGTATGATTTGCATATCTCAAGTGATTCAAAATCAAGTGAGTCCAAACGATCCATCTGCATGGAGTTTCATCATGCGTATACACCAATAGACATGGTTCGCATGTCTCAAACTTTTCAAAACGAGTGAGTCCAAAGATCCATCAACATGGAGCTTCTTCATGCGTTTTATACCAATATGACTTACATGTCAGTGCCACAAGTAAGTGGTACTATATCTTATATCTTTTGGCATGAAAATGTATATCACTACGATCGAGATTCAATAAACCATTCCTTTAGGTGCAAGACCATTGAAGGTATTATTCAAATAAATAGAGTAACCATTATTCTCCTTAAATGAATAATCAGATTGCGATAGACATGATCCAATCATGTCTATGCTCAACGCAAACACCAAATGACAATTATTCTGGTTTAATACTAATCTTGATGGTAGAGGGAGCGTGCGATGCTTGATCACATCAACCTTGGAAACACTTCCAACACGTATCGTCAGCTCACCTTTTAGCTAGTCTTCGTTTATTCCGTAGCTTTTATTTCGAGTTACTAACACTTAGCAACCGAACCGGTATCTAATACCCTGGTGCTACTAGGAGTACTAGTAAAGTACACATTAACATAATGTATATCCAATATACTTCTATCGACCTTGCCAGCCTTCTTATCTACCAAGTATCTAGGGTAATTCTGCCCGATTGGTTGTTCCCCTTATTACGTAAGCACTTAGTCTCGGGTTTGGGTTCGACCTTGGGTTTCTTCACGGGAGCAAGCAATCGATTTGCCGTTTCATGAAGTGTCCCTTCTTGCCCTTGCCCTTCTTGAAACTAGTGGTTTCACCAACCATCAACAATTGATGCTCCTTCTTGATTTCTACTTTCCCGGTGTCAAACATCATGAATACCTCAAGGATCATCATATCTATCCCTGATATGTTATAGTTCATCACGAAGTTCTAGCAGCTTGGTGGCAATGACTTTGGAGAATCATCACTATCTCATCCGGAAGATCAACTCCCACTCGATTCAAGTGATTGTTGCACTCAGACAATCTGAGCACAAGCTCAACGATTGAGCTTTTTCTCCCTTAGTTTGCAGGCTAAGAGAATTGTCGGAGGTCTTATACCTCTTAACGTTGGCACGAGCCTGAAATCCCAATTTCAGCTCTGGAAACATCTCATATGTTCCGCGACATTTTGAAAAACGTCTTTGGTGCCTCAACTCTAAACCGTTTAACTAAACTATCACATAGTTATCAAAACGTGTATGTCCGATGTTCGCAACATCCACAGACGACGATTGGGGTTCAGCACACTAGGCGGTGCATTAAGGACATAAGCTTTCTACTGTCCGCATAATCACTACTGTCAACTTCCAACTATATTTTCTCTAGGAACATATCTAAACAGTGGAACTAAAGCGCGAGCTTACGACATAATTTGCAAAGATCTTTTGACTATGTTCAGGATAATTAAGTTCATCTCATGAACTCCCACTCAGATAGACATCCCTCTAGTCATCTAAGTGATTACATGATCCGAGTCAACTAGGCCGTGTCCGATCATCACGTGAGACGAACTAGTCATCATCGGTGAACATCTTCATGTTGATCGTATCTACCATACGACTCATGCTCGACCTTTCGTTCTCTTGTGTTCCGAGGCCATGTATGTACATGCTAGGCTCGTCAAGTTAACCTAAGTGTTTCGCGTGCGTAAATCTGGCTTACACCCGTTGTATGTGAACGTAAGAATCTATCACACCCGATCATCACGTGGTGCTTCAAAATGACGAACTTTCGCAACGGTGCACAGTTAGGGGGAACACTTTCTTGAAATTTTAATGAGGGATCATTTTATTTACTACCGTTGTTCTAAGCAAATAAGATGCATAAATATGATAAACATCACATGCAATCAAATAGTGACATGATATGGCCAATATCATATTGCTCCTTTTGATCTCCATCTTCGGGGCTCCATGATCATCGTCGTCACCGGCACGACACCATGATCTCCATCATCGTGTCTCCATGAAGTTGTCTCGCCAACTTATTACTTCTACTACTATGGCTACCGGTTAGCAATAAAGTAAAGTAATTACATGGCGTTTGTTCAATGACACGCAGGTCATACAATAAATTAAGACAACTCCTATGGCTCCTGCCGGTTGTCATACTCATCGACATGCAAGTCGTGATTCCTATTACAAGAACATGATCAATCTCATACATCACATATCATTCATCACATTCTTCTTGGCCATATCACATCACATAGCATACCCTGCAAAAACAAGTTAGACGCCCTCTAATTGTTGTTTGCATGTTTTATGTGGCTGCTATGGGTTTCTAGCAAGAACGTTTCTTACCTACGCAAAACCACAACGTGATATGCCAATTGCTATTTACCCTTCATAAGGACCCTTTTCATCGAATCCGTTCCGACTAAAGTGGGAGAGACTGCAACCCGCTAGCCACCTTATGCACCAAGTGCATGTCGATTCAGTGGAACTCCGTCTCACGTAAGTGTACGTGTAAGGTCGGTCCGGGCCGCTTCATCCCACAATACCGTCGAAACAAGATTGGACTAGTAACGGTAAGCATATTGAACAAAATCAACGCCCACAACTACTTTGTGTTCTACTCGTGCAAAGAATCTACGCAATAGACCTAGCTCATGATGCCACTGTTGAGGAACGTAGCAGAAATTCAAAATTTTCCTACGTGTCACCAAGATCTATCTATGGAGAAACCAGCAACGAGGGAAGGAGAGTGCATCTACATACCCTTGTAGATTGCTAAGCAGAAGCGTTCAAGTGAACGGGGTTGATGGAGTCGTACTCGTCGTGATCCAAATCACCGGAGATCCTAGTGCCGAACGGACGCACCTCCGCGTTCAACACACGTACAGCCGGTGACGCCTCCCATGCCTTGATCCAGCAAGGAGAGAGGGAGAGGTTGAGGAAGACTCCATCCAGCAGCAGCACAATGGCGTGGTGGTGATGGAGGAGCGTGGCAATCCTGCAAGGCTTCGCCAAGCACCGCGGGAGAGGAGAAGGGAGAGAGGTAGGGTTGCGCCAAGAGGGAGAGGTTCTCATGTGTTGGGCAGCCCCAAAACCCCACTATTTATACGAGGAGGGGAGGTGGCCGCGCCCATCTAGGGTTCCCACCCAAGGGTGCGGCAGCCCTAGATGGGACTTGAAGGGCGGCCAAGAGGGGAGAGAGGCGCCCCTAGGGTGGGCCTTTAGGCCCATCTGCGCCTAGGGTTTCCCTCTCCCCACCTAGCTGCGCCTTGGGCCTTGTGGGGCGCACCAGCCCACCCGGGCTGGTCCCTCCCACACTTAGCCCATGCAGCCCTTCGGGATGGTGGCCCCACTTGGTGGACCCCGACCCTCCCGGTGGTCCCAGACGCTACCGATAAAACTCAAACTTTTCCGGTGACCAAAACCTCACTTCCTATATATTATTCTTTACCTCCAGACCATTCCGAACTCCTCGTGACGTCCGGGATCTCATCCGACTCAACAACATTCGTAACCACATACAAACTTCCTTTATAACCCTAGCGTCGCCATCGAACCTTATGTGTAGACCCTACGGGTTCGGGAACCATGCGCATATGACCGAGACGTTCTCCGTCAATAACCAACAGCGGGATCTAGATACCCATGTTGGCTCCCACATGTTCCACGATGATCTCATCGGATGAACCACGATGTCAAGGACTCAATCAATCCCGTATACAATTCCCTTTGTCTAGCGGTATTGTACTTGCCCGAGATTCGATCGTCGGTATCCCGATACCTTGTTCAATCTCGTTACCGACAAGTCTCTTTACTCGTTCCGTAACACATCATCCCGTGATCAACCCCTTGGTCACATTGTGCACATTATGATGATGTCCTACCGAGTGGGCCCAGAGATACCTCTCCGCTTACACGGAGTGACAAATCCCAGCCTCGATCCGTGCCAACCCAATGCACACTTTCGGAGATACCGTAGTGGACCTTTATAGCCACCCAGTTACGTTGTGGACGCTTTGGTACACCCAAAGCATTCCTACAGTATCCGGAAGTTGCACAATCTCATGGTCTAAGGAAATGATACTTGACATTAGAAAAGCTTTAGCATACGAACTACGATCTTTGTGCTAGGCTTAGGATTGGGTCTTGTCCATCACATCATTCTCCTAATGATGTGATCCCGTTATCAATGACATCCAATGTCCATGGTCAGGAAACCGTAACCGTCTATTGATTAACGAGCTAGTCATCTAGATGCTTACTAGGGACTTGGTGTTGTCTATGTACCCACACATGTATCTGAGTTTCCTATCAATACAATTATAGCATGGATAATAAACGATTATCATGAACAAGGAAATATAATAATAACTAATTTATTATTGCCTCTAGGGCATATTTCCAACACTGCCATGTGCTACGAGGCCAAGGGAGCGTTATGGTGGCGTTTTTAGCATCATCGGAGGGTGTGTGGAGATTTCTTTCCGGCGGATCCACATGGGATTCGGTCGATGTTTGTCTTTAGTGGATCCACATGGATCAGGTCTTCGTTCATCTTTGTTTGTGTGTCTACAGGTTGGCCCCTTTCGATGTACATGTGTCTTCATCGGCAGCGGTTGCTATTCTGGTGCGCTGGTCCTATGGTGTTGTTTCGATGTACTACAAGGTCTGCCCGGCTCCGACGAGGGAGGGGCGATGACTGCGGTGTGCCTTTGCTCCAGTGCTTGCAGTCGTCCCTAAATGGTCTACGGGTCTGGATGTATTTTTTACTTCTGGTGTTCTTTATACTATCTTTTTTTTTACGGAAAGTTCTTTATACTACCTTGACAGTTCATGAATAGTTTAGAAGTTTTCCTCGCAAAAAAAAACACTTCAGGTTCATAAGCACAAACTTGAGAATTAAAATTGGAATGAGAACCGTTCAGATTAAAATTGGAATGAGAACCGTTCAGATTAAAATTGGAATGAGAAATGACTCAACATTCTGCCATGCAGGTTTTTAATGCCTACCACTAACACAAACTTCATTAAAAACACTAGATCTTCAACTCCCCTAAATGGACATCAAGACATAATAAACACATGGCAAAAAGGGAGAGGTGCTTCATCATCAAACATGATCACCAAGACAAACCAAACCAAACCAAACAATTCCATTCATCCTACTACACACTTTAACCTTCGAAAACTTCTTTCTCACAGAAACGATTGGACGCGAACACGGCGGCTTGCACCACCTAAGGCCGTGGCCATGGCGGGCACCCCACCCTCTCCTGCCATCCAGCTCGCCGCGCACCTCTCCTCCATTTCCCCATCTTCGTCACCCACCGAACGCGCCGGGCCTTCGCCGTCACCGTCGTCGTACAGGGCCTCAAAAACCACCGGATACCTCCGGGCGACCAGCTTCTCCCTCGCCGCCCCACGGCGCACCTTCCCCGACGTCGTCTTGGGCACCGCGCCGCTCTGGACCAGCAGCACCCGCCCAACCCTCACCCTCTCCGCCTCCCACACCGACCGCCTTATGCCATCACAGAGAATCGCGTGATCACCGCTGCGGCTCCCCTTCTGCAGCTCCGCGACGACGCACATTTGCTCCTTCGAAGACGTTGTCTCCGGCGCGGCGAAAGCGGCGATGCAGCCACCCCTCAGGCGGTCCGGCGCGCTGCCGAAAGCGGCCGCCTCGACGTAGTGTGCGTGCACGTGGCTGTCAAGCGCGGTGACCACCACGTCGACGCTCCGGCCGACGACGTACAGGTACCGCTCCGGTCCGGTGACCACGCCGCGGTCGCCCGTGCGCACGAAGCGCGACCCCGCCCTCCCCGGCATCCTCCCGCAGAATGCCTCGTGGCTCGCCGACGGGTGGCCTAGGTACCCCGACGCGTTGCTCGGCGAGGACACCCAGACCTCCCCCTCCGTGCCGTCCCTCACCGGCTCACCGGTCTTCTCATCCACCACGACGATATCGATCTCCGGCGCCTCGTGCGCCCTGGACGAGGACGATGGCAGCCTCGCCGACGGCAGTAGCTTCTTGTACGACGGGAGGCGGTCCACGCGCCCGCTGGTGCTCCGCCACGCCGTGGACACGAACGTGCAGTTCTCGGCGAGGCCGTACGACGGCGAGACCGACTCGGCGCGCAGCCCGTCGCGGCCGAACTCTGCGACGAACTCGTCGACGCACGCCCTGTAGATCGGCTCATTTATGAGGATCAGGTTCCGGAGGCTGCCGAGCTGCACCGGCCGCTGCAGTCCGTGCACCGACGCCGAGCGCCCGCCGCCACGGCGGAGGACGAGCGGCAACGTGAATGACGGAACGGGCGTGCACGTCGCCTTGAACTCGGAGATGAGCTCTAGCCAGAGGCGCGGGCGCTGGAGGAAGGCGTCGGGCGAGGCCAGCACGCACGTGGCGCCGGAGACGACGGTGAGGAGCAGGAACATGAGGCCGCAGTCGTGGTACTGCGGCAGCCACGAGACGATCGTGCTACCGGGGCCCAGGTCGTAGGCCCGCCTCGCCGCCCGCACGTTGTGCGCCGCCGAGCCGGCGGTGACCACCACGGGCTTCGGGACGCCCGTGGCGCCGGACGTGTACTGGACCAGGTACGCGTCTCCCGCGCCGCAGCCTGCGTGCCCCGCCATGGCGCCCGGCAAACCAGCTTCTCCTTCGTCCAGCGCGTCCACGGACAGCCAGCGCAGGCCGCTCAGCGCGGCCGCTAGCCGGCTCGAGGCGACGGCGGTGACGTAGCGCGCGTCGGCGACGGCGGCGCTGGGCCTCGTCTGAGACACGGCGCGCAGGAGGTGCGCGTGCGCCGGGCCGGGCCTGGACGGGTCGGGCGGGATGACGGGGACCGCGGTGAGCCCGGCGCGCTGGCACGCGAAGAGGAGCTTGACGAGGCGGAGGCCGGGGGAGGCGAGCACGAGCACGGTGTCGCCGCGCCGGAGCGTGCCGAGGAGCCCGGACGCCATGCACTCCACCGCCGCATTGAGCTCGGAGTAGGTGATCGCGGTGTATGACATGGCGCCGGTGGCAGCGTCATCGTCGGCCCAGACGAAGGCCGGCTTGGCGGCGAACGCCGGCATCCTGGCCCACAGGGGCAGGGACCGGTGCACCGCCGGCTGGTCCGGGTAGCAGGGGTCGTAGTTCTCGGTCGCCATGGCCGTGCGTGCTGGCAGCTATGTCTGCAGTGTCAGTAACTTGTCTGCAACAACTCATGCAATGCAGCGGCATTTATAGTGCCACCCGATCCGCCATGGCGATGGCGACGGTCACCAGCGCAGGCGATGTGTCAGCCGAAGGCGACGGTCGCCAGCGCAGGCGATGTGTCAGCCGACGGCGACGTGGACGAAAACAAAGAGGGCGGTGGCTTGGTGTCGCCTCCTTGGGTGCATCCCGGCGGCGGCGGATATGTGAGGGCATATGCCGTGCAAGCTGTTTATTTTTGCCGCGCTCAACAGTCTCGTGATCGGGACCTGAACCACTGCATGCACTCATCAGTGATCCCAATCCCTGTCGCCTGCAACAATGTCCGAATCCGTTGATGCCGAGGAGGATGTGAGAAGGACCCCTGGAATTTGGGATCTGCACGGGCATATTCACGCTATCGCAGTCAAGGAAATGTATTTTTGGGAGGAAAGTAGCGATTGGGCGATATCGCTCGTGTTGATGCGACGACGCCGACGAGTCTATCCACCTCTACCCGGCGCAACCAGGGTGTTTCATGTTCAATTCTACGCGGAAAAAGACTATTTTAAACCTGAAACTCGTAGACGTTCGGCGAAACGAACCCTCAAGTCGAAATCCCGGTCGATTGCACCCTGAACTATGCAATCACGGTGTAAATCAAACCTTCTAGTCGTTTGGATGGGCGGGATTGCTGGGATTTCGCTGAGGGCACACACCTGCATCCTGCTGGACCGGCCCGCTTTAGTTTTCTTTCTTTAAAAAAAAATTACAAAGGGCCCTACACCTTGCTCCTGCTGGGCCGGCCCACTTTTAGTTTTTGTTAAAAATTTATTCAGAATGCTTTTTTCTATATTTCTTAAAACTCTTTAAAGAAATGTTCGGGATTAAAAAAATATCTCTGTTTCAAATATTGTTCACAAATTTAAAAAATATTTGTGCGTTCTAATTTCGTTTCGGAGATTCAAAAAATATTCCTTGTTCGATTTTCTGTTTCATTTTGCTTTCTCTTACCTTGTTCGATTCTTTTTTTCTGTTTACAAATATTTTTCTAAATTAAAACATAGAACTACTTCAAAAACCATTTTCTTACAAAGAAGTTCAATGAAATTTAAATATTGTTCAGTGGATATCACAAAATGTTCAACATGTATTAAATACTGTTCAACGTATATCACGAAAATGTTCAATTTTTATTTAAAAAATTTCAACGATGAACTTTATTCAAATTCGTGAACCTTTTTTCTAATTCGATGAATTTTTTCGTAATCAATGAACTTTTTTGTCGAAATTGCTGAAAATTTTCAAATTCGATGAACTTTTTTAAAATTTGATGAATTATTTTAAATTAACAAACTTTTTCCATTTTTGCGAATTCAATTGGTACTATTCTTTTTCGAAATTTTGATTTCTTTCAATTCTTTGTTTTTGTGAACAATTTTTAAATTTACGTTTTCTTTATTCAAATAATTTATAGCTCGTATATAATACAGCTATATGTTTACTGTTTGTACTGAAGATAGGGTCAAATAGTGTTGTTTCCTGTTCTAAACAGCAGCGTGAGCCTGTCATAGTGGTTGACGTACGTGGCGTGCAAATTGTGGCCGGAGTTCGATTCCCAATCCCGATGAATAAAACTGTAATTTTTTCTGCTTCGCGCAGCTTGCTGGGCCGGCCCGTCGCGCATCGCGCGCGACCGCCAGCAGCTCGAACCGGCCTCTACTGTGCGTACGTCCGCAATTCTGCCGCAAAGAATTTTTGTTGAGCAAACAAAAAAGATAAATGGGCTGGCCTAGTGCGGAGGACGGTCCTCCTTGGCCCGTCAGGGTTTGATTTAGACCAGGATTGTATAGTTCAGGGTGCAATCGACCGGGATTTCGACTTGGGGTTCGTTTCGCTGAACGTCTACGAGTTCAGGGTTTAAAATGGACTTTTTCCATTCTACGCTCGCTGCGTGCACACTTGTCTGTATTTTTGTTTTCGAGAAATCTAAATACCTGACGACTGGTAGTTAGCTAGAGATCCGAACGATGTGTTTAGCGTTCGATCACGTCCACTCTGCCTTTTCTATTCTCGCAAAAAAGGGCAGCCATGTGGGAGTCGAACCTGCGACCTGAGAGTAGAATCCCAGTGCTGACAGCCAACAGGCCACGGCATCTGCTGCGATTTGGTTAGCACGAGTTTTCTTGACAGCATCGAAAGTACTCTGGACTGTTCATGCACGATTTAGCTATGACACTAACTTTGAATGGTGCTGAACCAAAAAAACGAAAAACATTTTTGCCTGCCTTTTTGCTCCGTCCCAAGTATGACTAGAACGTGATTGACCATGATTAATTTTCCATTCTTCTCTCATAACAACCAGCGGTGAAGATGCATGTTTAACTCAACATCGTACGTATATTTGGACAGGAACCATTGTATGTATAGCATCATTCGGGAGGGAATCTAACATTGATTTTAGCTCTCGTACACAGAATCAGTTGAAAAAGTGCCGCACATATATCAGTTACCATTCCATTTCCGAACACGCATGAGATTCAAGCCAGGCAACGCATTCCATTAAGCCAATGTAACGATGAGTCAAGCTGACAAGATGTCCCCGCCAAGGCCGCTTGAAGCACGAGCCGGCGCCGCCTGTCCTAGGAAGGAGGAGTCGGCCTCGCCCAAAGACAATCAAGGGCGCCCAGATCGGATGCCACATGAAGGAGGAGCTGCCTCGCCTCGCACCACCACCGCGGGCGTCTATATTGGACGCGTGGTCATGGAGGAGCTGCGTTCCGCCATGCAGCCAGTCCGCCGCATGCAAGCGCCACTGCCTCGCCGTGGAGGAGTTGCCGCCCATGATCAAGAAGGCGTGGGGCGCTCCCTCCACTACCTCGGATGAGACGAGGCGGGGGGGTTTGGGGCTGACGAAATATACTCCCGGTAACTTTCTTGTGCATAGCATGGTAACTTACACATCACAGACTGATAACTTATGTACCCGGTCCTGATTACTTTAGGCGTCTTGGCTGGTGGGGGTGGGGGAGGGTGGTTGATGAAATATCCACTGATAACTTTTATGTGAATAGCATGGTAACTCACATATTGCGCACTGATCACTTATGTACCTTGGTCTTTGATAACTTTTTGGCATGGGGGGAGGGGTTGATGAAATATCCCTAGGTAACTTTTGCGTGAATAGCATGGTAACTCACACATCGTAGACCTGATAACCTATGTGCCTCGGTGCTCATAACTTTGGCAAGGGGGTGATAAAATGTACCCGCGACAACTTTAATGTTAATAGCATGGTAACTCACTCATCGCAAACCTGATAACTTATGTACCCCTGTCTTGGTAAATTTGCCACCGGTCGGGGGGGGGGGGGGTGTGGACAAGGGTGGTTGATGAAATATCCCTTGGTAACTTTTATGTGAATAGCATGGTAACTCACACATCGCGGACCTGATAACTTATTTCCCACAGTCCTGATAACTTGGGGGGGTTGCTTGAAAACTTATGTGCCTCGATCCCGATAACTTTGGCGATGGGGTTGTTTAAAACATACCCGATAACATTTGTGTAAATAGTTTGGTAATATAGGCATTCTATACGTGATAACTCACGCACAAACACCGCTGTAACTTTAACCTAAGATGATAAGGAGGTTAGAGAAACTAGGTTTATGCCCCGGTAATATCCATGTAAGCAATATGGTAACATATGTAGCACAATCGTGATAAATTACTTAGCCCCTTAGTGGTAACTTTTGATTTGAAAAAAGTCGTCGTAACATACCAACATGTGATCTAGTTTGGAGGCTCTCGTCAGGACGGATTTTTTATGTGAAAATGATTTTTCGACTGGACCGGCGGTTTGAACTACAAAATATTTTAAAGTTTTAAAATAGAGGAAAATCTAAGATGACATCAACTTTTTTGTCCTCTAATTCATTTCCACATGGGAAGAAGGTAGAAGGATCATTTTTATCCCCCGATAATTTCAGCATAAATAAGATGTAACTTAGTTATCACATACGTGATAACGTACTTAGTATGGGCCCGGTAACTTTGGATCCGAAAACTAGTCGTCGAGACATATCAATATGGGATCTAGTTTCGAAGGTCTCGTCGCAACAAATCTTTTATGTGAAAATGGATTTTTAATAAGACCAATGGTGAGCTACAAAACATTTTGAAGTATTGACATAGGGGGGAATCTAGGATGACATCACCTATTTATTTTCTCGGGTTCATTTGCACCTTGGAAGAAGGTTGGTTGACCATTTTTATGCCCGGGTAATTTCTATATAAACAAGATGGTAACTTATGAGCCAGAGACGTGATAACTTACTTAGCGTGAGCCTGATAACTTTTGACCCGAAAAAAAAGTCATCGAAACATATTAATATGGGATCTTGTTTCGAAGATCTTCTCGCGACGAATCTTTTATATGAAAACGGTTTTTCAATCGGAGCGACGGTTTGAGCTACAAAATATTTTGAATTTTCGCATTGGGAAGAATCTTTGATGACATCATCAATTTCATTTTGTCTGCATGTATATGATTAGTAGCTGCTAATTAACTGCTAGTAGTAGAAAGTGGACACGCCCAGAAAAAAAATAAGATGAAGCTAATGCATGCATGCAAATTAGGAAAGGGAAAAATTATGCGGATCTGTTACTTAACTTCCGACTGGGTGGAAATTAGCAAAGTCCTTTTGTTTTTGCCAAAAACTTTTTTAACATAGCATGACGCAACGCTCATGTATACGCAGCATACACCCGCTTTTATGGATGCACACACGCACACCCTACCTCTATGAGCACCCCTAAAGACTGAGCCGGCATATCATCTTGAGATTTTACGATCACGCCTCGTAGTCGACGGAAAGTCTCCTCCCATTAAACGCGATCATCGTAAATCCTGAAATAAATGCAGGCGAGCACAAGGACTTGAACACTAATGGGTTGGGGCACCTAACCATGCAACCACGGGTTGGTTTGTCATTTTTGCCACAACACTTGTTCGTATAAGAACACGCACCTCAAGGTTCCCGACCCTTTAGCTTATTTTTCTCTATATCTACTACTTTTCTTGTCATTTTCCCTCCCTTTTCTTCTCCAGTGTTTTTTCATTTTCTGTTTGACCAACTTTTCCAAACACATGTTGAACATTTTGTAAAATGCACATTGCACATTTTTCTAATACATGATGAAATTTTTTAAAGGCACTTTTGAATACTTTTTTTTTTGAAAATGCGAACATTTTAGTATGTGTTGCAACATTTTTTAAAATTGCATGAACTGTTGTTTATATGTTATGACATTTTTTGGTAAAACTCTGCAAATGAATTTTTACACTTGTGATCATCTTTTTAAATGTTATGAAACATATTTTAAACGTGTGAATCTTTTTGAAAACTTCATGAGAATGGTATAAAAAATTATTTACAAATTATGCGAACACATTCTTGAATTCTCATGAACATTTAAAAATAATAATTATCATAGGTTTTTAAATGTGTGAACACTTTTTAAATGTAACAGATTTTTACACATTGGACGGTGCCGACCAGGTGTTCTAGTACAGGATGGG
This sequence comes from Aegilops bicornis, assembly GCA_021605145.1. Taxonomy (NCBI): domain Eukaryota; kingdom Viridiplantae; phylum Streptophyta; class Magnoliopsida; order Poales; family Poaceae; genus Aegilops; species Aegilops bicornis. The sequence goes on along the minus strand of CM038669.1, from coordinate 680,344,254 downwards.
CGGCGGTCCAAGACATAGGAAAAACATAGGACTAATATTTTATGGGAGCTGCTACGCGTCGGCCGACGGATCTTTTTAAAAGATCCGCCGCCTCATGAGCCATCTGATCTCGCTCCATCGAGCGGCTAAGCGTGTCGTTCCTCATCGCAACAGAGCTAATGTTGCAGAGGCGTCTTTGCAACAATGATCATGTTGCAGAAACCTTGCAACATAGGTAATGTTGCAAAATTGTTTTTGCAACAAGATCCTTGTTTAGATTTTTTTTTCTCTTTTTGCAATAGGATACTTGTTACAGAAACATTTTTCCAAAAAAACCATATGCGTCTTGCAACTGTGTCCATCATTGTTGCAACATGATCCTTGCTGCAGAAAGATTTTGCCAAAAAAAGCATATGCATCTAGCAACTCTGTCCGTCGCTATTGTAACATAGTCCTTGTTCCAGAAACATTTTGACAAAAAAGGCATATGTGTCTAGCAAGCGGACGGCTCTCCCAGCAAGGAGCCGTGCATGTTCTTCACGCATAACTAGTCCTGGCCATCTCAGGCCCGACCCTAAAATCCAGGGCCTAGGCCCGATGGGCTTGCCCATGGGCCGGGCTTGGGCCTGAGTTTTGAGCCCACCAGCAGGGCCTGGACGGGCTTGGGCTTGGCATATTGGCATTTTAAGGAAGAGGCCCAACCCACGGCCCTAAGGCCTAAGGGCTTTTCAGGGCTTTTTACCAGATGGGCCAGGCTTGGGCTTGAAAAATAGGCCCGATGGTAGGGCCTGGGCCTTAGTTTTTTGTCGTGGACTTTTTCAGGCCCGACCCAAGCCCGGCCCATGGCCAGATATACGCATAACACAAACAACCATATACTCCGGATGAAGAGTGAGTAGTCCACGTTATGTTCGTTTGCCGCCCGCTTCATCAGTTCGTTAGGGTGGGGAAGATGAGCGGTGGCATGAGCCTCACATGGCCACGTGTCAAACAAAGGAGGTGGCAGACGCGAGAGCGCAATTAGACGGTTGTAAGGTAATATTTCCGTGTGGACTAGATAAAAAACTAAACATCTTTTGCCTCATTAGAAAAAGAAAATAAACATCTTACAAACTCTGGCCTATCATTGTAGAGCCTGGGTGGTCGAGTATGTCCTTGATTTATTTTTATTTCGTAAAAGTTCATATCTATTATAAAAGTTCACCAGAAGTACAAAAGCACCTCAAACACAATTAAAGTTACATCGAGGTCTAGGTCTCTAGACCATCGAACGACCACTACCGTCGTCACAAGCCGTCGACTAGCCTTGTCGCTACTCCCCTACCAGAGCTGGCTTGACCTTGTCGATGATAGTCAGGAATTCCTCGTGCACGTGCCCCTAAGGACAAGCGCCCTGGAGCCATAGTCGTCGTTGTTAAACCCTTAAATATATTTGAAGCAACTAACATCAAATTTCTACGTCATGCATGCACGATGAGAAACCCTAACCTCGCCGCTCCAACGAGACAACAGAAATCTACATCGGAGCTCCATCGACTACATCCAAATGGACAAAGTCATACAGGATCTAATCTGGGAAGACAAACTCCAAGAGGAAGCATCGCCGCCATCTGTCCGAGTGTCGCACCTGTGAGGACTAAAAAACATAAACTAATCTACTAGCCCGAGTAAAGGCACTGATATTCCCCTCCCCGCCACTGGCTGCCATAGCGGTAGGGGAGGTGAATCCATGGGCTCGCCACGGAAGCTTGCAGGGTAGAGTTTGCCCTATGTACGTTGGTTTCCATGTACATATGGATGGTCTTAACATTGACAAAAACAATTTGTTCAAGTCTGCAGTTTACTTGAAAATGCAAAAGTCGGCCTCCATCCAAACCAAATTGCCTATGTCACGTGGATTCAAAATACCCGGGTCACCAAGTCATCAATACACATGGCTGACTCCAAGCTAGGATAATAACAATGATCACTTCAGGGTTCTCTTTTGTGAGGCCCAATTTGCAAACACTGAAGGCATTCAAATTTATCATAGTATAGGCAATGCGAAGGTAATTTTGAAAAGTAATTGCCCAGGCACCGATATTCCTCTCTTCTTTTCCTGTACATGTGTTTGCAAAAAAATAACTTCATGGATGCAAGTTAGTTGTATATTTTTCATCACAAATTATTAAGAAAACAATGACTTGTTGTCATATCTATAAAAAGATAAAATTCGGTAAGGTGATGCCTATTTGTCTCAAGCATTATTACTTTATATCTTGCCTTTTTGTCTAGGTCCCATATGGTCATATTTTTTTTATTAAATTTGTAAGTCCACATGATGTAGCATGACTTTCATCCATGAATCATATTCTTTCACATTTTTAAGGCTCGAAAAAGGGGGAAAGGAAAGAGATATAAGATATGCATGGGAAACTAATTGCACATCTATATATTATTCCCAAAATAATTAGTTAATGCTTAAATATTGATGATTTAAGTTTATTTTGAGTGAGTGAAGGGGATGAGTGAATGACAATGTTACTTTTGGGGTGGAATTGCACACTCGTATGCACATTGCATACCAAAGTAAGAAAAAAACATAGAGCAGAAATTTCTTTGTGGATATATTTAAAACATTAATGTTCCACTAAGTACAAGGAAAGCATTTTATTAGAAAACACATCAGACTTATAAAAAAATATAGGCGCAGTTGCAAAATGCATGGGATGTTGACTGATTGTTGAACCAAAAACATGAAAGAAATATCTGGCCATAAAGAAACCAATAAACAAGCAATGCCAACAATTCGACAACATATCTCTCATAGATATTTTTTTACTCTATCATTATCCCTTAAATTTAACTACACCTAAAAATCATGCACTCTAGAAATGTTTATCAACTTTAGCGCTCTTTGTCATGGTATTGAAGGATAATAACATAGAAACAAACAAATACATATGCATTGAATTCATCTAAGTTCCACATTTTACATTCTAAAGACATGTAGTTTGTTCTTTTCCATTTTTTCACCGATATAGAATAATCTTGTATGAACAAAAATAATTAAGAACAATGTTTCAAAATAAATAAATAGGCTAACACCACTTTCTTTGCAATATATGTTTAAATTTCTTGAAATAGTTTCTTCCAAAATTGATAACATAATAAAATATGGCTAACTATATTAGAATATTTAGCTATATTGTTATCTGGTTTATTTCGGTAGTATAATAGAAAATGATGCTAGTTAAAATTGTATGTCCAGAGAGTGAATTCTAAAAATGTATAGAAGTTTAGTTTAAATAAGTGATAAAAGTCTTATTCAAGTCTAGAGTGGATGGATGATCGGCAGTAGATCATGCATGTCAATCACCGCAGCGTCATTGAGAAGAAGTCATTACAGATTTCCCAACAATGTGTTGTGAAAGATTTTTGCACATGCGCTAACACTAGAACAATATTGATGGATTTGGTGTACACACTCTATGAAAATGAAATCTTCGACAAAGTGAAGACTTTCTCTCAAATAGTGAATATATTAATAAGGAATTTGATTCATACAACTCTATGACTAGTTGTACGAAGTTTTGGGTCTCATAATTCCTACATGATGGGTAACGGCAGAAACACGTTTGTATTTTTATGTGTTGATTTTAAGTGTTCTTTCATATATCTGGATTTATTCCTCAATGCATTTCAGTCGTAGATGTTTTCCTCTAGTGAAAATGTTTAAGACCATACCTTTCTATTCTTCCTCGTCCATTATATGTTTTTCTCTCGTGAGTACGTAATTTGAAACTTTACGCATTTCACTCTGGCATCCTCGGCTACGATGAAAATGCATACCGAAGAAAAATCCAATTTGGCGAAAGACCCCCGAAAAATTGAACCTTTCCCGCTCAAATAGCGAGACCTAATTATTTCTTGGATAATCGACGTTTATCTGCCAATAGATCTCATCCGTTGTATCCAAAGAGTTTGTGGTTTTGAACCATTAATTTTCTCTCATGATGATTGGGTTATTCCCTCCACTATATAAAGAGCTCTTGTCCTCCTCGAGATGGTTCCAACTCTTCGCGAAATCCTTTGCCTCCGAAACCCTCGAGCACCGCCGCTCTGCATTTGACTCCGATGAACGTCGTTGCCGACCAACTGCCAGTGCAACATTGCCTTCGTCCTTCCCGACAGTCACGGTTCTTCTTTTTTGCCGTGTCGTGGTAGTGCGAAATCATCACCACGTTAGGGTATGATCTCGGCCAAACTCGTTCTTCCGTTCCGTCATATTTCAAGTTCATCCCGGTTAATTTCTATTGATATTAAATGTTCTGGTAGATCCTAAGGACTTAGGAAAGTTTATTGTGCATGGTTTGTAGCATGCTCCTCATGCACAAGGAGTACATCTGTTTTCCTGATTTCTCTTGTATGAAGAAAATGCGTAGATTCTATATTAGTGCAAATCCTTTGATCTACACTAGTATAGAACCACTTGCCATTTTTGAGCCTTTGAGCATACTATATTTTAGTGCAAATCCTTTGATCTACACTAGTATAGAACCACTTGCCATTTTTGAGCCTTTGAGCATACTATATTTTAGTGCAAATCCTTTGATCTACACTAGTATAGAACCACTTGCCATTTTTGAGCCTTTGAGCATACTATATTTTAGTGCAAATCCTTGATCTATAGGTGTCTGTGGTGCCACTTCATCAATATCAAGACGTTGTGTGATGCATTTTGAGCTTTCTTTTTGATAAAAAAAATGTGAGAAATAAATTCCCGAAAAGAATGTCCATGTACTGTCAAAGCTATGTATGGCAAACAGCGTGGTGCTTGGTCAGATTCCTTGTGACAAGTAATTTCCATGTGTATAGTTACACGTGTGAAGTTATAGAATGCTCCCAAGCAGTATCTTTGTCTGACCTAGTGCGGATCACAAAAGAACCCTTTCTATCACCCCGACAAGCCTACACTTGAAAATGAAGTAGTAGAAAAAACTGCCCTTTTGTGTGTTTGGTCTAGCAAGGCCTATCAGCAAGCATTCTGCATGACATAGTCCACAACAAAACCTGAAAAGAAACATTTTGATTCCCACATTTCTTCCCCTTTTGGAACACATACGTTATATATTTCGGGGTCATCTTTCCATCGAACTTCTTTTCTTTTCAAAATGACAAGATTCCTACATTCATTAAGAAGAAAACAATTATTCGGTTAATTAGGAAAAACTGAGCAAAAACCAGATTGTCTAGTTAATTATGAAAAAAAGGGGCAAAAATCATCACAACCTCTGAGCAGCATCCATAAGATATCCCCCACACACCACTCCAAAGAGGGTCTCGCTGAGACAGCACGCAGGCGTCATCGTCATCACTCCTCCTCTAGAGGTGTCATCGCCCTCCCAGCAGACGACTCCAGCTTTGTCGAAGGCGATCGTCAACTCAACCGACACTTTAGAGGCCGTGTGGTGTTGAATGAAGATCCGCGCGAGAACTCAGCCACCTGCGACCAGACATCGCAGCTCTGACTCTGATGGAGAACTGCAAAGGAAAACTAGGCATGGCTGGCGCCGCAGAAAATCACCGAACGAACCACATGCTGATCGTCATCGTATGCAACCGGGACCCGCCATTATAGCTTCGACTTCATAGCAACAAACCAGCTGAGGCAATCCCGTAGACAAGTCAAAGAAGAGCTGACTACCTCAACCATTCTCGCGTCTCCAACATCGCTTCCCCGTCAACGTTAGCACATAAGCCTTGATTCCAACACCGACATCGAGAGCAACCTCACGACACGAGGTAAACGCGCTCAAGGCCATTGAAATCTCAGGGTCGCTGCCCCGACTTTCATCTACCACGACATGCCCTGTGCAGCCCACCAACACCACCTTCTATGGCCGTCGTCCCGACATGTCAGCGCTCATTCTTGAGATGCAAAGAGAAAACACTGCCCGCAGTGCCACCGTTGCTAAAAGGCTTTCGTCTGAGTTCCACCTCTCCCTGTAGTGTGCATGCGGTTCCAGAGCACGTACCGAAGACCATCCTGAGCCAAGCTGTTGTGCAGCGCATCCCATCGCTAGCCACCATGCCCACCTCACGAGGATCCACCATAGCTCATCATGCCAGAACCGAGCACAAAGCGCCAAGTCCACCCTCCCTGGCCACTGACTAGTGACTACCTCGATCGTCCCTGACATTGCAGTCGTCAATTAGGGGGTCGCGCCCCCGCATACTTGCAGCCAGCTCGCGGCGCCCCGTAAAGCGCCGCCACCACTAACCACCTCCTAGGCACCGCAAAACTTCGGGCCGCCAAGCGGTATGAGGGAGTGATCTCCCTTCGCCAAGGAAGTGCACCTAGTGTCTAGCCGGTTTACGAGGCCCCCACCGAGCCCCATAAACCAACACCTTTGCCTAGATAGCACCCTCCAGCGGCGGCGAGGGGATGACCAAGGCAGAGAGGCCCGAGCTGGGCTGGAGGTCAAGCTAGCGTGGAGGAGGTGGACGGCGGCTGCTGCTGTGACCCGGTTGACGGTGCGGCTGGATTTCGGGAGGGGTGGAGAGGGTGGTCGGAGACGGGAGATCAAGCGGCAACGGCAGCTAGGAGATATCTCCTCCCAGACAGACAGATTCATTCATTTCTTCGCTTCCAGCAAACTAAAAACACACTTGCTATTTTCTCAAAAACTACACCTCCTTTCGACATGGTTCATATCTTGGTTTCATAATATCGACCACCACATAAATAAATAAAACGATACTTTGTCAACCGCTAGTGCAGCATGATTGTCGTAATCATAGTAGTAGACAAAGCTCAACAATTTATCTAATTATAGCGCTCCAACTATTCCAACTAATGATGACCCATGTGGCCAAACATTTCTATGACAAACTGACAATGATTCAACTAAACTGTTCACAACGCCCTCAAAATTGTATGGTATTACAACATTTATGGTGTCCAAACACAATTATATTATACTTTACCATGTAATTCAACAGTTCAAATACAACATATATTGTAAGCTCGGCAGAACTTCTAAAACGCATCAATGATCAATATTAAATGATGTACCAGATCGATCATTTGCATTGAGTGTCTTGTAAAATGCATCGATGTTCAGTATTAAATATCTAGTAGAGGAAAAAAACTCTTTTACAGACTATTGTGCCACTGCCATTTGCGTCATTTAAGTATTTACAACCTCAGGATGTGATTAATGTTTTATTCAGTTAATCAGGGTTTGTTAACACGAGTTGTAGCTAACAAAAATTCAGGTGCTAGCACCTACTTTCCCAACAAGAATATCAATTTCTAAACAAATCCCCACGTATGCTTGGAACTTGATTACATCCAAACTACTCCCTCTGTCCCATAGTAGTTGCCGCTCAAAGGGATAGATCTAGCACTGAAATACGTCTAGATACATTCATTTCAGCGACAACCAATATGGGACGGAGGGAGTACAAGATTAGCAGCTTCTATCTATTTATTTATGATAAGCAGGGTGGGATATATCAGATTTCTGCAGGAGATTGTAATGAGAAAGAATAGTTACCAGGAACAATAAAATTGCTACGTAGTGACAAACAACAGCATGAAGAAGGGATAACTGCAGACTATGAAATTGCAACAAAGATTTATTCAAATTGATACCAACCTGTGCTGGAGGGCAGAGGCAGCAGTTGAGCACAACGTGCACCGAACCAAATATTAGTTGAGATAAATAGTTAGCTCAATTTTAACTTAAAAATTCATCGATCAGCAATATTAAAATCGTGCAAACAAATGATAACATCTTTATGACCAAGTAATCAACACGGAATGCATGTAAAATGCCCCAAGAAAGGTGCTTCTTATGTTTATCACAACTCCAAAGGGGAGGGAGACTCTTACATACTACTCCCTCCGTTCGGAATTACTTGTCTCAAAAATGGATGTATCTAGAACTAAAATACATCTAGATACATCCATTTTCAAGACAAGTATTTCCGAACGAAGGGAGTAGGAACTTATTTTTATACGATCTAGACAGCGGTGAATCCCAATCTCTTGCCAAGAACCCACAACACAAATGAACGACACGACACCAACTAACTGAATAACAAATTGCCTTGAGATACTCCTTTCCAATGCTACACTTCTCGGCCTATACAGATAAACGATACACAAATGATGCAACGGATTCAGATTTGAGCTATCCATCCGACATCAATAATCAACGAGCAGGAGTGGGTGATGATACCGAATTCACCCCAATCCTGGAAGCATATGAACCAAATCGATCATTTGGATAGTACTTGGTTGATACTGTCGTTGGCTGCCCGACAGTCGGATACTTGGAACAAATTCCAAACAAGATGGGCAACGGATGAGCAAATGAGCAACTTTCTCATGATCGAGGTCACACACGTTGCAGACAGCAGGGCGAGGCTACCCACACGCAGATAAGCTATCAACAGTTCAGTTCTTTTTTTATTTATTTATTTTTTGAAACGAGGCAAAAGACTTGCCATTTTTATTGATTAAGAAGAAGAGAATTGTCCAGTTAATTGACGGAAAACCGGGCTAAAACCGATACAACACAACCCACATGACATGGGCACCACCGGCCAACCTGGCCACCGACATGGAATAGAAGCCACGACGGCTCATGCCAACGGATGGCCACACGCCAAGAAGCAACCGGCTACTCGACTTTGACGACGAGCAACACAGGGAAATATGCAGGACTTGCGCCGACCGTGCGAAAAAGAGCACCTCGGACACGCCGGAAGAACCGACTATCAAGACCACGCCACGACCCAAGATTCTCTCGACGCCATCATCGTTGCCAAGCGAAACCAGCGCCCGCCTCGGCCAAACCATCGCTGGCGAAGATGCCGTCATCGACGGCGAAGATGCCATCATCCTCCGGTCTCGGTCGTAACTGCTCGAGACGATGCCCCAAGGAGGAGAAAGACGCGAAGACGCCTCCATCGCCCGATCCAACGGATCGAGGTTTCCTCCGAGCCCAAGCCGTGGGAGAAGGAGCAACTCCACGACGCTTCGAAGAAAGATCACGACACCCGCGGGCGCCGCCGTCGCCGGCTCCGGTGAAGACCGGAGCAAGGATTTCTCCTGGAGATGTGCCGACCACCTGTCACCACCGACCGCCGCCATCGACCACCACCGCCGAGGCCGACCTCACTCGCCACGGGATCCCACGATCCACCGCGACCAGATTCGCACCACCTCCGGCGGCCGCCACCACCATACCCGGCCGCCGCCCGAGCCCAAGAGCCGCCACGCCATCGCTATCACCGGCAGGAGCCCGGCCAGTTCGGACGGCATGGAGCCCACATCGCAACTGGAGGCAAGGGAGGGCCCGACCAAACCACGACCTTGCCCCAAGCCTAGCCTCGGTGGCCGCAGGATGCCCAAAGCCGCCACGGAAGGCTACAATGAGCCAAGCACCAGATCTGAACACGGAAGCCGGAGCCACACGAGCGAGATAGAGTGGTCGCACTCGCCTAGCCTCGACCCATCATTGACGTCAGCGAGGCCGCCACCGCTGCTGCCGCCTACCGCCACGCCGCCAAGCCGTCAGCGCCACCGGAGGAGCAGCCGCCTCCGTGGGACCCGCACTGACCACCACCAACCCGAAGCGGGGACAAGGCACGCCGAGGCGCTGTGATGCATCATCCGCCGAGCTACCCACGCCGCCACCACTGCCCACCGCCGAGCCTCGATCCGCCAGAACGCGGCCGCTCACATTGAACTCCTCACGTCCAAGGCCAGATCCGTTGCCGTGAGGCCACCGCCAAGGCCGCCTACTCCCGGACCATCGATCCGCGCCACCATCGCCGGAAGCGCCGCTCGCCATTGGACCCCGCCGAGCTCACACGCTTAGATCCGCCCTGGCCACCTCGAGAGAAGCCCCGCCGCCACCCTCCTCGAGCTCCCACCAGCTCCTCGGCGGCGAGGTGTCAAGGCAGTGGGGTGGGAAGTAGCTGGCGCCGGTGGTGTTCCCCCGTGTCGCCCGAGTAATTGATTTTGCCATTTGAAATAACCACATATAAAAGGTCACTTTGGGGTCGGCCTTGACCTTCCAGATAGCATTCAGCATAGGACCAGGGGTCCAAGTCAGAAACTGGAAGTCATACGCAGAAGCAGCGGAGTACTGACCGGCCGCCATGAGCTTCCAAGAAATCCAGTAGTTGCAACCGTTTCATCCAGCGGCCCTCAAACAAGGCATCTTTCACAATTAGGTTCTTTCAACGAGTGAGAGCAAACAAACCAGGAGCAATTGATTTGGGCGCCTGTCCAGTAAGCCATCGGTCAGCTAGAATTTCAGTGCATGCTGAGAAGAGAGCTTGTCAATGTGATCACAAGGGAGGCCAGAACCTGACCAGGGTCTCTGCTCGTCGGTCCATGCATACCCAGGCCAGCAATAAAGGGCGCGGATGTAGTAGGTGGTGCTGCTGGCCTTCCCGCCCTGAGCATCCTCGTCAACATTCCATAACAAGTTCCTACTGAGCTTCTCAATCTTTTGACCCCATTTATCAGGGACAAAGCTTGGTAAGAAGTATGTTGCAACAGAAGTCGCAAAATTAATCAAAACCAATCTCCAAATCTATAAAGAAGCTTCCTTCTCTTTCCATGCTTTGAGTTTACTAATACTAGCCATCTTGTCAATGGTGGGTTGCACTTCAACGCGCCTTGGTTTCCTGAAGTTGAGCGGGAGCCCAAGGTCAAGGTAGCAGCAAGGGGGAGAGCCAGCAGAACCACCAAAATCATGGATGACCTCAAAACTGTGGATGAGCAGCACACTTGTTTAGATTGACTATGAAACCCAAGGCATCACCGAAGCATCGCAGAATTGCCTCGACTCCGGGGATATCTTATCTTGCGTGCAGGGGTTGACCAAGAGGGCGTCATCGCCAGCATATTGATGCGGAATTGCCTCGACTCCCAGGCAACCTATCAGCCCTGGACGCCAGAGTGGACGAAATACCACTTTCAGTAGCCAGGTCCAGGTGTTTCTGGAGCGGCTCCATTGCCAATTTGACTACATTTCAGGTGTAGCCTTGTGGGGTGAAGAACAGATAATGCAGTTTTACATGAGTATCTTTGAGCTATGTGATGATCTTTGTGAGGATACTCTAACAGACTTAACTGCTTCAGATACCATCACGGCCTATGATGCAGCACCCTACAGATAACATGGATGAATTCATGATACCTCTGAAAAGGATCATATATAATGTGTCTTTGATCAAAAGCAATTTGACAGATATCTTTGACAATGCATGGACAATCTTGGGGTACATATTTTTTCTCACATTTAATCCAAAACAAAAGCTCAAAATGCATCCCAGAACATGACAGCTTGGTCCACATTTATTTTTCAAATACAAACATGTCTAGGGCAACAACAATGTCTCTCTCTCAATATAGCAGAAATTTACAAATGAACGACACAACACCAACTAATTGATAATGATCCTCCTGTCCAATGCTACAATTCTCGACCAATACAGGACACTGATACACAAATGAAGCGGTGGATTCAGATTTCAGATATCCATTTAACATCAAGAAGAAATGAGCAGAGCGAGTATACCGAATTCACCCCAATCCTGGAAGCATCTGAACCGGATCGAGCATTTGGATGGCAGCTTGTTGCTGTTGCTGTTGCTGCTGATGCTGATGGTGGTGCTGCTGATGCTGTTGCTGGAGCATGAACTCCTCACTGGACGCAGGCATTGCAGATGGCGCGACAGGCATGGCAGCTGCCGTCTGCGCCGCCTTGGACTCGATGAGCCGCCACATGTACCAGGCGGCGACGGAGCGGTAAGGGCGCCAGCGCTCGCAGAGCTTCTCCATCTGCGACGGCCGGGGCACATCCTCCAGCCCATACAGCATCTGCACGCCCTTGCGGATCCCGAGATCCGCGGAGGGGAGCACATCCGGGCGCGCTAGGGAGAATATCATGAACATGTGGACGCTCCAGGCGCCGATGCCGTTGACCATGGTGAGCATGGCGGCGAGGGAGCGGTCGTCCATGGCGACGATGCTGTCGTCGGAGAGGATCCCCGACGCGTACTTGCGGGCGAGGTCATGGAGGTAGGAGGCCTTGCGCGCGGAGACCCCGATTTGGCGGAGCTGCTCGGGGGAGAGCGCGAGGACGGCGTCCGGGAGCACGCCGGCCTCGCCGCCGACGAGCGCGATGAACCGGGAGTAGACGGAGGCGGCGGCCTTGAAGGCGAGCTGCTGGTAGAGGACGGATCGGACGAGGGAGTGGAAAGGGGGATGCGGGCAGTGGAACGACGGGGGGTCGTGCGCGTCGATGACGGGGGCCAGGGCCGGGTCGGCCGCGCGCAGGTGGCGGATGGCCGCGTCCACCTCGCCGTCCGCCGAGAGGGGCCGGCCCCGGACGGACGGCACCAGGCGGGGCTTCTTGGGCGCCGGGTTGGAGCCGGACGACCGGGCCTTCTTCTTGGGGCGGGAAGCGGAGGCGGAGACGGCGAGGGCGGTGGCTGGCGGCGTCGCGGCGGCGGATGCGGGGGGCGACGGGGAGAGGGGATGGGGAAAGGGCTGGGAGAGGGATTGCTCGCCCATGGATGAGGAGGAAAAAGGTGGGTTCTTGACCTTGGGTGGATCTGGGGGCTGGGGGCGTTTGTGGTATTTCCGAGCTGCGACTTATTAAGGTGGGGTTGGCCCTGGTCGGCCTGGATCTGAAGCCGATCCACGACCATTATCACTTTCCAAAATCAATTTCCAAAAGGCGGTAAATCTATTTTTTAATGGTTTTGAATATATAAAAATGAATTTGGACAAAAAAATTGTACTACTAGGTATGTTTTGGTTATGGGGCGAGCTACGCTTCGGCCGGCGGATCTTTTTAAAAGATCGGCCGCCTCGCAAAACGTCTGATCTATGTTGCTCGGCGTGCGATACTTCTTTGCAACAAGAGTATTGTTTCAGAAACAATTATTACTACTACAACATGAGCTTTGTTTCGGAAACACATCGGTGACCATCGCAACAAGATCTTTGTTTCAGAAACATTGGCGAGGATGCAAAAACATCTCTGTGTATGATCCCTGTTTGCAACAAGAGCTTTGTTTCAGAAACAACTATTGCAGCAAGGGCTTTGTTTCAAAAAAAATGTCACGCAAGACCGGGACGGATCAGTAAGGAGGGCTCCCCCGACACTAACAACATCGACGGAGAGGCCATGCGTTGCGTCGCACGTCGTTGGAACGACGACCGAACCGCACGGATCTCAGGCACCGTCGTCGACGTCGTGTGGTTGGTTGGCGATCCCGATCTAGATGCAGGGCAGGAGAGATGTGAGCGGTAGCGCGGCCAGCTGCCTGGCCGGCGACAAGTGAGTCGGTGAAAGAAAAGAGGAGGGATGGAAGTTAGGCGGCGAACTACTGCTGCCGGAGCGGGCCGGTGGCTAGCGCGGGGCGTACCTGGACATGTAATAATGCCGAGTTGCGGAAACGCTTCTGGAACAGTGGTGGAGTTGCAAGAACGTGAAGTATGTGAGGGTGGCTCTTGATCGTCGATCAACAACAAATCGAATGCCCACGAATGTGGTCGATGTGCACGGAAGATCAGCCGGGTGAACACAAGGGTTTCCCTTTTATTATGGAGTTTTAAAGATACAATGGGGTCTGAAACCGTTGGGGGTAGCTGCATCACAGGGATCTAAAAATTAACTCTTACGATAAGCAATATTGGAATATCTTAAAGCCCTGAAATATTGTCTAGTTGTTAGTATGGAGTTAATTGGGTATTTCTATTCTTATGATTAAGGTTACATGTTTCACATATCCACATGTTTTCATGAGTTAAGTGAATATAATGATGGAAAAAACGAATATAGTGATTGCTCTTATTTCCATACATCTTATTTGGGACACATTAGCTAGGGGACACCTCACACACTAGTCTTACTTACGACTTAAGTCCCTATTCCTCGTGTCTTCTTCCTTGCAATGTTGAATCCTTCTTTTCCTAACGTCGCACACATTGCCTTATGATACTTAGGTCACCCACCACCCCTATCCCCTATGGTCTTCTTTTAATAAAATTGTGTGTATGTAATGGGGCGACAAGCCGACAACGACATCCTAAAGTCGGAATAAGGTTCTTCCCGCCACGTCTCTGTCCCGGCGATGCATCCTATGTCGGTGAAGAGCGCGTAGTTTTATTCCAACACGCCTGGTTGGATCCAATGTTTTGGGTTGGTGTTATCGGCACCAGTATATTAAGGTTGGTGAAGTTGTGTCGGTGAGAGGTGGTTGTTTATTCCTCTCCTTCAAGTTTCTTCATGCACCTCATCATCCTTCTATTTCTGCAATGGCGGTGGCAGGGTGACTCATTGTACATGGGCGATCCCCGATCATGTATTCTGGGATGGATGAATCTTATGCTTTTTCCAAGCACATGGTGGCGACAAATTGGGCATGGTTCGGAAGTTCCTGAGTATTGACTTCCTTCTGCGGTTGCCTCAATGGAGGTGAAAGGAAGGAGTGTGGCGGGAAAGATAACGAGCGTGAAGATGGTGTTATGTATGGGTTTCTTTGTATTTCCCTTTTGCGAAGCCTCTTTGTAATGCACGGGACATTGATCATAACAGAATGCCCTTTGGGGTGTTAAGAAAATAGGAATCAGATGTAAAAAAATGTTTCTTCGTATCATGTGAGACGCAATCCATAAGATGCCACGTGTTAGCACCAAACCTAATCATATGTCGGATCGGGCTTGGAAAAGTTTGGTCTTGAAACTACAAGCCCGAGCCTGGCCCAAACATCGCATTTCAACCTACACACGTGAAAGCCTAACAAAAAATCGGGAAATGGAATCCCAAGCACAAACCGGATACTCCTTCGGGTCGTGAAATGACGACCGAGCCTAGTTCAAAAAGGCAAACGTCGGGCATGTCTCTCCACGACCATATCTTAGTTAGCCCCTATCTGAAAGACTCAAACCGTCTTCATCTTCAAGCGTGCCTATGTCTCGCTTATAGCGAGACAAATGGTTGCCACTCCCGCAAGCACACTACACGGATTCAATGGTGGCCTGTCCCAGTAGGGACATGGGGACGTTGTGATGACGTCACGCTAAGTTCATTTTTTCACATTATTATTTTTTGATGAATACATTTAAAGATAATAATTTACTTAAAAATAAAAAAGTGAATTTGAAAATGTTACTATAATAACAAAAAAATGTTGATAACTTAAAAAATATGTTTCTGGCAATGACAAAATGTTTCCGTGTTTCAGAAAAATACATTAGAGCAAACAAGAAGCTAGCGAACAAAAATAACATGGAAACGGGCCGTCCCATAAATGACAAAAGAGTAAAACCCTTCAAGCGAGACGAGCTTCCATCTCACTTTAAGCAAGATATAACTTCAGCGTTGATCTTCCGCCAAAGCTTATTCCTGACAGGGGGAAGCCGATCGAGCAATTTGTTTATTTTTTCTTATTCCTACTATTTGGATTTGAATAGGTAATCTCGTGCTCTCTTGAATCCCAATCAGCACCCAACTTTAATGTGCCTCGTCTCTCGCTGGATCTAGGAGAAGATGATTCATGGGGAGGAAGAAAGGGAAGCACGGTAGGAGGAAGGATCCAGAGGAGATCAACTCATGTTCAGTGTTTGCAATAACAGTTCGTACCCCTCCACACTACACACGCCACGCAACATAAGGTTCGCCACTGCCAGTTGTCTATGCCAACTCATCTACTCTCTCCTTTCCAGTTTATAGGGCTTAATTCAAAATTTTCACCAACCAAGGTAGATGGTGAGTGGAGGAATATTTTTTGTAATTTGCAAAAGCACCCAATTAATACTCTTGTTTTCCTCAAAAATTTAGGTTCACCAATGTATTAATTGTAATGCATGCATGCATAAAGTACATGCATTGGTCAATTTTCTCTTAATACTTGCATGCAATTATTTAATGCACCTTGAAATCTGAACTTGTGATGGGGAACAACCAAATTGAGCCTTATAAAATGAAAAAACTAAGATTTTGAGATAAGCCTTATAAACCGGAAAGGAGGGAGTATGTTGTCTCGATAGTTGCCCTTGTTGCCAAACGCTAGATAGGTGGAGTTTTGCATGATGGTCGTTTCAAACAAAGAGTAATTGGTTTGATGATTCGTTGAGTCGGGCCTTGATGTCTGGATCATGTAGTTTTGCAACCATGGTTTTGTCTCATGTGTCGTGCAATAATGTATCAATTTTAGATTGTAGCGTGTCATTTTGCATGTGTATGTGTAATAGAATGTGGGGTATAATCTTGCAAAGAGATGGACACTCACACTCCCAACCCCTTGCAGTGACGGGAGTGTACATGAGAAGAAAAGTTTGTTGGTACTTGGGTTTGTTCATAAAAAGTTACGCCAAATAGAATAGAATGATGTAAATGTAAGTTCTGGTAATAAATAACATGCTACATGTTTTGTTTCTTTTGTGAGCTCCCACATTCCCAATGGTCGGCCTTTAGTAACAGCAAGTGTCTACAATATGGTTATGCATGTGAGTTTCCATAATCTCCTACATGAAAGTCTTGATGACAAAATGTTTCTTTTATAGATTGTTGGACATTTGGGCCTTCTCCTCGGTCTTAAGAGCATCTCTAGACGACCCCTTGAATCTTAACTTCTCATATCCCCCCTCATACGTAACCCCTTATAGTTTGAGGAGTTAAATGGTGGCCAGATCTAGCCGAACCACTATATTTAACTCCCTAATTTTTGTTGGCCAATTCTTCTAGCTTTTGTCACATACATTTCAAATAATTGTGCGATATGTCATCAATCATTCAAATATGCATAGAGTTGATCCAGAAGGCACCACATCGATCAAGTTTCGTCCAAAATCACCACAACATAGCATGTCTTATGTCATGAATCGAGCACTACCAAAGGCATGTAACACGAAATCAAGCACTTTCGTGCTCATCACCACCACCATTCTTTCTATCCACTACGCATTGGAAACTAGCTCATTGTAGCAATGGTGCAATATGAAGACCTTGGAATTCTTCTTCTTGTTATGTTACTTGTATGTGGCTTGGATGACAGGCCCATACTCCATGATTTTCACCCCACTCGATCGTGCATGGTTGACTTGATTAATACAACCAGAACATCGATTACATTGCTCTTGGATGGTGCCCCAACGATGTCCAAGAGAGCCATGAGTGCAGTTCGATGAGACGGTCACGATGTTGCAATAGTAGTCTTCAATCATGTCCTGGATGATACGATCGCCTATGGGGCCCTTGAGCCCCTTGTGGTGCGGCAGGGGGGCAGTCACGTTGCACAAAGAGCAGAGACTGTGTAGTAGCACGACAGAGGTGACACCGATCGTTTTACCTAGGTTCGGGATGCCGCGAGCCATAGAACCCTACTCCTTATTTTGGTGGATTGATGGAAGGACCGTGGTGCTGCGGTGCGCTCAAGCCCGACAAGGTTGCCTTGGGAGGAGCAGCTATCTGCATAAGGGTACAAGAGGGTTTGAATCCTTTCTATGGTCGCCATGGCCCTCCTTTTATAGGCCAAGGGGTTACCATAATGGCAAAATAGTCATTATCCACTGATTAGATAGCCAACAGTGCTATCATACCTAACTCTAGCAGTCGGGACAAAACACATTAAATGTGTCGTTGTACGTCACGTCAAGGATGCAGCCCGGCAAGCCTTGCCGCGTGATACGTCTCCAACGTACCTACTTTTCCAAACACTTTTACCCTTGTTTTGGACTCTAACTTGCATGATTTGAATGAAACTAACCCGGACTGACGCTGTTTTCAGCAGAACTGCCATGATGTTGTTTTCTGTGTAGAAAAGAAAAGTTCTCGAATGTCCCGAAAATCCACAGAGGCACTTTTTGGAATTAATAATAATTTCGGGCGAAAGAAATACACCAGGGGCCCACACTGCCCACGAGACAGGCGCCTCTATAGGGCGCGCCCTATCTCGTGGGCCCCTGGACCTCCACCGACCTCAACTCCAACTCCATATATTCACGTTCGGGGAGAAAAAATCGGAGAGAAAGTTTCATCGAGTTTTACGACACGGAGCCACCGCCAAGCCCTAATCTCTCTCGGGAGGGCTGATCTGGAGTCCGTTCGGGGCTCCGGAGAGGGGGATTCATCGCCGTCGTCATCATCAACCATCCTCCATCACCAATTTCATGATGCTCATCGCCGTGCGTGAGTAATTCCATCGTAGGCTTGCTGGACGATGATGGATTGGATGAGATTTACCATGTAATCAAGTTAGTTTTGTTAGGGTTTGATCCCTAGTATCCACTATGTTCTGAGATTGATGTTGCTATGACTTTGCTATGCTTAATGCTTGTCACTAGGGCCCGAGTGCCATGATTTCAGATCTGAACCTATTATGTTTTCATGAATATATGTGTGTTCTTGATCCTATCTTGCAAGTCTATAGTCACCTATTATGTGTTATGATCCGACAACCCCAAGTGACAATAATCGGGATACTTCTTGGTGATGACCGTAGTTTGAGGAGTTCATGTATTCACTATGTGGTAATGCTGTGTTCCGTTCTCTATTAAAAGGAGGCCTTAATATCCCTTAGTTTCCATTAGGACCCCGCTGCCACGGGAGGGTAGGACAAAAGATGTCATGCAAGTTCTTGTCCATAAGCACGTATGACTATTTACGGAATACATGCCTACATTCCATTGATGAACTGGAGCTAGTTCTGTGTCACCCTATGTTATAGCTATTACATGAGGAATCGTGATCCGCATAATTATCCATCATTGATCCATTGCCTACGAGCTTTTCACATATTGTTCTTCGCTTATTTACTTTTCCGTTGCTACTGTTACAACTACTACAAAAAAACCCAAAACTATTAGCTTTACTTTTGCCACCGTTACCTTTATTATCATAGTACTTTTGCTACTAAATACTTTGCTGCAGATATTAAGTTATCCAGGTGTGGTTGAATTGACAACTCAACTGCTAATACTCAAGAATATTCTTTGGCTCTCCTTGTGTCGAATCAGTAAATTTGGGTTGAATACTTTACCCTCGAAAAGCTGTTGCGATCCCCTACACTTGTGGGTTATCAAGACTAATTTCAAGCGCCATGTCGGGAGCATAGCTCTATTCACTGAGTCACTTGGGATTTATATCTGTTGATCACTATGAAGAACTTGAAAGATGACAGAACTACTATTTTGCCCTCAACTCCGAGGGGAGGTAAGGAACTGCTATCTAGCTCTGCACTAGATTCTCCTTCTGTTATTAGTAAGCTTGCGACACCTAAACCTGCTACTGCTATGAATTCTGATATGTCACATGTAATTGATGATGCCACTTCTGCTATGCATGATGAAACTACTTCTGTGCGTAATACTACTTTGCCATTAGGTGAATTTCTTGATGAACAACTTGCTAGAGTTAGGGGGAATGAAAATATTGAAGATGCTATTATTGATGATAGTGATGATGAAAATTCTCCCAATGATTATGTATTGCCTGTTGTTCCCGAGGGTTATGTTATGAATAAAGAAGCTGCTAGAGCTATCTTTGCTTGCAATGATAGATATGATCTTAAAAAATTATTAGCTAAATGGAAGCAGCAGTCTCTTAATGCTAGAATGAAACCTGACCCTGCTTTTGCTACTTCACCTATCTGTGTTATTGATAAGGATTATGAATTCTCTGTTGATCCTGAAATTATTACTTTAGTTGAATCTGATCCTTTTTATGGCCTTGAATCTGAAACTGTTGTGGCACATCTTACTAAGTTAAATGATATAGCCACCCTGTTTACTAATGATGAGAAGTCTCGCTATTATTATATTCTTAAGACATTTTCGTTCTCATTAAAGGGTGATGCTAAGACTTGGTATAATCCTCTTGCTCCTGGTTGTGTGCGTAGTCCCCAGGATATGATTTATTACTTCTCTGCTAAATATTTCCCTGCTCATAAGAAACAAGCTGCCTTATGGAAATATATAATTTTGTGCAAATCAAAGAAGAGAGTCTTCCACAAGCTTGGGGAGGCTTCTCCGTTACTTAATGCTTTGCCTGATCATCCTCTCAAGAAAAATGAAATACTTGATATCTTTTATAATGGACTAACCGATGCTTCCAAGGACTACTTGGATAGTTGTGCTGGTTGTGTTTTCGTGGAAAGAACAATGATTTAAGCTGAATTATTATTGAACAATATGTTGACTAATGAAAATAATTGGACTCTTCCTGAGCCAATTCCTGAAGCAATTCCTGAACCAATTGAGCCAACTCCTGATCCTATTCCTAAACCCACTCCGAAGAAGAGAGGTGTTTTATATCTCAGTCCTGAAGATAGGCAAGAGGCAAAGAAATCAATGAAAGAAAAAGGTATTAAAGCTGAAGATGTTAAGCATTTACCTCCTATTGAAGAAATACATGGTCTTAATATACCGGATGTTGAAGAACCACATTGTCTTGATAACCCGACACAGGTAGTAAAGGTAAATTCTCTCTATAGATATGATAAAGTAGAAATCCCCTCTACTAAATTTCATAGCCCATGCTTAGATGAATTTGATGACTTTATGGCTAGACAAGAAAGTTTTAATGCTTATGTTGGTAGAGAGTTAAAGAATAGTGCTTTCGAGATAGGACGCGTGAGCGATAATATGGCTAGAGTTAAAGGTGAACTCAAACTCATTAGCAAATATACCTCTATGGTTGCTACTCAAGTTGAGCAAGTACTTAAAGCTCAAAATGATTTGCTTGATGAATTAAATAATAAAAATGACTTTGTTGTTAGAGTGGCTACTAGAACTGGTAGAATGACTCAGGAACCTTTGTATCCTAAAGGCCACCCTAAGAGAATCAAGCAAGATTCTCAGAGAAATAATTTATAGGAACCTAGTTCTTTCAAAAAGAAGAAAAAGAAAAACGATAGGACTTTGCATGCTTCTAGTGAACCTACTGTAGACACACCTGAGAATCTCAATGATATTTCTATTTTTGATGCTGAAACACAATGAGGTGATGAACATGAACCTAGTGATAATGTTAATAATAATGTTCATGTTGATGCTCAACCTAGCAAAAACAATGCAGTAGAGATTGAACCTGCTGTTGATCTTGATAACCCACAATCAAAGAATCAACGTTATGATAAGAGAGATTTTGTTGCTAGGAAGCACGGTAGAGAAAGAGAACCATGGGTTCAGAAACCCATGCCCTTTCCTCCTAAACCATCCAAAACAAAGGATGATGAGGATTTTGAGTGCTTTTCTGAAATGATTAGACCTATTTTCTTACGTATGCGCTTAACTGATATGCTCAAAGTAAATCCTTATGCTAAGTATATGAAGGATATCATTACAAATAAAAGAAAGATACCGAAAGCTGAAATTTCCACCATGCTCGCTAATTACACTTGTAAGGGTGGAATACCAAAGAAACTTGGAGATCCGGGTGTACCAACTATACCATGCTCCATTAAAAGAAATTATGTTAGAACTGCTTTATGTGATCTTGGAGCCGGTGTTAGTGTTATGACTCTCTCTTTATATCGTAGACTTGAATTGAATAAGTTGACACCTACTGAAATATCTTTGCAAATGGCTGATAAATCAACTACTATACCTGTCGCTATTTGTGAGGATGTGCCTGTTGTGGTTGCAAATGTCACTATCTTAACGGACTTTGTTATTCTTGATATTCCCGAGGACGATAGTATGTCTATTATCCTTGGTAGACCTTTTCTTAATACTGCAGGGGCTGTTATTGATTGCAACAAAGGCAATGTCACTTTTCATGTTAATGGTAATGAGCGGTACACTTTCCGAGGAAACAATCTCAAGTTCATAGCATCAATTCTATTGGAAAAGTTCCGACTATCATTATTGGAGGTTTTGAATTTCCTCTCCCTACTGTCAAGAAAAAGTATGATATTCTTATTGTTGGGGATTTTCATATCCCCATTGAGGTAACTTAGTGTTATTCGAATTCTTCGGTTCCGTGTTATTCGGAATGAGTTTGTTAACAAGACTTGATCAACCTTGTTAGTGGATTCATTTTGATGATCATGAGATGGATGAAACTAGAAGGCACAACCTTCTGTACCCACTTTTTACTTTTTGTTATTTAGAATAAATAAAGCAAACATAGTATTATCTGTCTGTTTTCTGAATTATCCGTGCAATAAAAAATATCCCTAAAATAAAAGTGCTCCAATTGCCCTGCAAATCTAGTATGATTTTTTATGGAATATTTGAGGATTTTAGGCACTGAAAACACTGCAGGAGGGGCAAGCACCAGACCACGAGAGTGGAGGGCGCACCCACCCCACTGGCGCGCCTGTCTCGTGGGCCCCTGGTGGCCCCCCTCCACTTATGCCAGCACCCACACACTTCATATTATACCCCAAAAAATCCCCATCCAGCTCAAGCACGAGTTCTAGCTCATTTTGCTGCGATTTTCGATCTCCTTGCTCAAAACTCCATTCATAAAACTGCTTTGGGAGATTGTTGCTTGGTATGTGACTCCTCCATTGGTCCAATTAGTTTTTGTTCTAGTGCTTTATTCATTGCAAATTTTTGCTGCATAGGTGACCATGTTCTCGAGCTTGCATGTTAAATTTATGAGGTCCCAAGCAATTCCAATGTATGATATAGGCTCTAGGCACTTGTAGGAGTAGTTGCTACCAATCTTGTTTAGTTTTATTCACTTTTATTTTGAAGTTACTAAAATTTCAGAAATTTTTCAAAAAAAGAATTATGTCTAGGAGAATGTACCAAGGTGGTTCCTCGATGAAGAAAGGGCCCAGGATTGCTATGCGTGAGCAAGATGTTGAATTGCCGAGGGACGCGGATGTACGAGCTTGTGAGTGGCCATCCGATGATTTTATGGTCGACGCAGGCTTCAAGGAGGAATTTGACGCGTATGTGCGTAATGCCGAGCTGGAGGACTTCTTACAAGATAAGTGTCCGCAGTACTACCAATTGACTGTTTCTTTTGTGCGGAGGTTTAAATATAACTGTGCGCGTAATTCTCCTAGTGTCATATTTGATATTTATGATACATCTTATACCATGGATTTAGAAGATTTCACAACTACTTGCAAACTCCCGCAGTGGGGTAATATTAATGATCCTCACAAATTTGAATTTAGAGATTTTCTTGCAAGTATTACTGTGGGCGAATCTAGGGACATAGCACAAGCTACCATAGGGAGCATTCATTTTCCCGCTATACATTATTTTGCTCTCTTTATTGGTAGATGCATTAACGGTAAAGACGAAGCATGTCACATGTGTGTCCCTGATCTTTGTGTCCTCAAGAGTGCTGTGTCAGATTATAAAGGTTATAACTTGGGGGCAATAGTTGCACGTAGGTTGCAGAATAATAGTAGAAAGGGAAATTTATTTGGAGGAATTTATGCAACCCGTGCGACTAATTATCTTGGTATAGCCCCACGAGAGGGAGATATGATAATACCTCCTGTTTATTTGGATTATGAAGCTATGGTCAGTCATCAATTTCTTGGGAGGAATGAACAATTCCTCCAAAGACTAACCTATGATAGACGCAACGTCGTCCCTGTTACTCTTCCTGCTCCCTACCTTTTTGATTATCAGGCAAAAGGAAGATATGTTGTCACCAGTGAGGAAGCAGCTGAACACGAGAGGAGAGTGGAGGCAGCTCGCCAACACGCTGCAGCTCATGAGGCGGTTGCCGCTGCATCTCAGTACGACCCCGGTTTCACTTATGGATATCAGCCAGGCGGTCCTTGGTACTAGACCAACTTAGGCCAAAATCCTAAGCTTGGGGGAGTATGTATTTCTCACCGACTTTACATTCATGTTCACACACTAGTCGTCGGTGCTCATACTCTTTCATTGTATTATCCATGCTAGTTTAAATTTTCTTTTTCTAGTTTTCTTCTTATGTGTTCGATAAACCTTGAGAAAAACCAAAAAAATTAGTTAGTTTGATTTCCATGCTTGTAGTAGAAATTAAAATGAAAACCCAAAAAGATTTCTAGTTCTTCTTCTTACTTGTTGGGAGCTTTCCCGTGTAAATAGTTTTATTTTCTTTTCTTTCCTTTGGGGGTCGAGAAGACCATATTGAAAATGTTTAGTGGCTCTCATATGCATGATTGTTTATTTAATTTAGAGCCCATATTACTTGTCTTCTCTCTTGAGTTGAATGCTTGCAGATTCTAGCTTAGTCCATTGCACGTGCACTCTTATTATTATACACAACGTTCGGTCGTGCAAGTGAAAGGCAATAATGACGATATATGATGGACTTATTGAGATGAGAAAAGCTGGTATGAACTCGACCTCTCTTGTTTTCGTAAATATGATGAGTTCATCGTTTCTGAGTCAGCTTATTATGAGTTAAACATATTTGCAATGACATTTAGAGATTATAGTTGCTTGTGACATGCTTGATTAGCTATGAGTTATAATGGTTTACCTTGCGTGCCAACATGCTATTAGAATGATTATGATGTGGTATGATGGGATGGTATCCTCCTTTGAATGAATTGAGTGACTCGACTTGGCACATGTTCACGCATGTAGTTTAATCAAATCAACATAGCCTTCATGATATTTATGTTCATGGTGGATTATATCCTACTCATGCTTGTACTCGGTGTGAATTAATTTTAATGCATGTTTACGACTGTTGTCGCTCTCTCAGTTGGTTGCTTCCCAGTCTTTTGCTAGCCTTCACCTGTACTAAGCGGGAATACTGCTTGTGCATCCAAACTCCTTAAACCCCAAAGTTGTTCCATATGAGCCCACTGTACCTTCCTATATGCGGTATTTACCTGCCGTTCCAAGTAAATTTGCATGTGCCAAACTCCAAACCTTCAAATGAAATTCTGTTTTGTATGCTCGAGCAGCTCATGTTACAACTAGGGCTGCCTATATCTTCCATGCTAGGTGGGTTATTCTCAAGAGGAGTGGACTCCGCTCCTCATTCACGAGAAAGGGCCGGTAACCGGGATGCCCAGTCCCATGATCCAAAAAGATCAAAGCAAATCAAAATAATTAAACAAAACCCCCCCAGGGCTGTTGTTAGTTGGAGGCATGATAACCCACAAGTATAGGGGATCGCAACAGTTTTCGAGGGTAGAGTATTCAACCCAAATTTGTTGATTCGACACAAGGGGAGCCAAAGAATATTCTCAAGTATTAGCAGCTGAGTTGTCAATTCAACCACACCTGGAAACTTAGTATCTGCAGCAAAGTGTTTAGTAGCACAATAATATGATAGTGGTGATAATGGTAACAAAAGTAAAGACGGTAAAAGTAATGTTTTTGGTATTTTGTAGTGATTGTAACAATAGCA
The DNA here is from genome assembly GCA_021605145.1 of Aegilops bicornis. Taxonomy (NCBI): domain Eukaryota; kingdom Viridiplantae; phylum Streptophyta; class Magnoliopsida; order Poales; family Poaceae; genus Aegilops; species Aegilops bicornis. Next base: position 680,318,926 of record CM038669.1, on the reverse strand, counting down.
ACCGAAAAGTAAATAAGAAAGAACCAGTATATGGAAAGCTCGTAAGCACCGGATTAGCGATGGATAATTATGCCGGATGCGGTTCGTCATGTAACAGTCATAACATAGGGTGACACAGAACTAGCTCCAATTCATCAATATAATGTAGGCATGTATTCCGTATATAGTCAACGTGCTTATGGAAAAGAACTTGCATGACATCTTTTGTCCTACCCTCCCGTGGCAGCGGGGTCCTATTGGAAACTAAGGGATATTAAGGCCTCTTTTTAATAGAGAACCGGAACAAAGCATTAGCACATAGTGAATACATGAACTCCTCAAACTATGGTCATCACCGGAGTGGTCCCGATTATTGTCACTTCGGGTTGCCGGATCATAACACATAGTAGGTGACTATAGACTTGCAAGATAGGATCTAGAACACACAAATATTCATGAAAACATAATAGGTTCAGATCTGAATTCATGGCACTCGGCCCTAGTGACAAGCAAGAAGCATAGCAAAGTCATAGCAACATCAATCTCGTAACATAGTGGATACTAGGGATCAAACCCTAACAAAACTAACTCGATTACATGATAAATCTCATCCAACCCATCACCGACCAGCAAGCCTACGATGGAATTACTCACGCACGACGGTGAGCATCATGAAATTGGTGATGGAGGATGGTTGATGATGACGACGGCGACGAATCCCCCTCTCCGGAGCCCCGAACGGACTCCAGATCAGCCCTCCCGAGAGAGATTAGGGCTTGGCGGCGGCTCCGTGTCGTAAACCGCAATGAAACTTTCTCTCCGATTTTTTTCTCCCCGAACGTGAATATATGGAGTTGGAGTTGGCGTTGGAGGGTCTCCAGGGGGCCCACGAGGTAGGGGGGCGCGCCCAGGAGGGGGGCGCGCCCCCCACCCTCGTGGCAGGGTGTGGGCCCCCTGGTCTTCATCTTTGGTGAGGATTTTTTATTATTTTTTATAAGACATCCCGTGGAGTTTCAGGCCATTCCGAGAACTTTTGTTTTCTCGCATAAAACAACACCATGGCAATTCTCTGAAAACAAAGATCATCCGGGTTAGTTCCATTCAAATCATACAAGTTTGAGACCAAAACAAAGGCAAAAGTGTTTGGAAAAGTAGATACGACGGAGACGTATCAACTCCCCCAAGCTTAAACCCTTGCTTGTCCTCAAGCAATTCAGTTGACAAACTGAAAGAGAAAAAGAAAAACTTTTACAAACTCGGTTTGCTCTTGTTGTTGTACCTATGTTAAGCCAAAGATTCAGGTTTTCAAAGCAAAGATTATAACTAACCACATTTGCAATAATTCTCGTGTCTCATGTTTACTCATATCAATAACATAATCAGCTAGCAAGCCATAATAATAAATCTCGGATGACAACACTTTCTCAAAACAATCATAATATGATATAACAAGATGGTATCTCGCTAGCCCTTTCTGAGACTGCAAAACATAAATGCAGAGCACCTTCAAAGATCAAGGACTGACTAGACATTGTAATTCATGGTAAAAGAGATCCAATCATAGTCATACCCGATATAAATTAACTATAATGAATGTAAATGGCAGCTGTGCTCTCCAGCTAGTGCTTTTAGTAAGAGGGTGATGACTCAACATAAAAGTAAATAGATAGGCCCTTCGCAGAGGGAAGCAGGGATTTGTAGAGGTGCCAAAGCTCGGTTTTGAAATAGAGATAAATTATATTTTGAGCAGCATACTTTCATTGTCAACATAACAACTAAGAGATGACGATATCTTCCATGCTAAACAAATTATAGGCGGTTCCCAAACAGAATGGTAAAGTTTATACTCCCCTCCTCCACAAGCATCAATCCATGGCTTGCTCGACACAACAAGTGCCTCCAACATTCAACGGGTCCTGTGGGGAGTTTTGTTTGCAATTATTTTGATTTAGTTTGTATAAAGCATGGACTGGGCATCCGGTGACCAGCCATTTTCTCGTGAGTGAGGAGCGGAGTCCACTCCTCTTGAGAATAACCCACCTAACACGGAAGATAAGGGCAGCCCTAGTTGATATATGAGCTATTCGAGCATGCAAAACAGAATGTTTATTTGAAGGTTTAGAGTTTGGCACATACAAATTTACTTGGAACGGCAGGTAGATACCGCATATAGGAAGGTATGGTGGACTCATATGGAATAACTTTGGGGTTTAAAGGGATTGAATGCACAAGCAAGATTCCCGCTTAGTACAAGTGAAGGCTAGCAAAAGACCGAAGCGACCAACTAGAGAGCGACAACAGTCATGAACATGCACTAAAATTAATAAACATTGAATACAAGCATGAGTAGGATATAATCCACCATGAACATAAATATCATGAAGGCTATGTTGATTTGTTTCAACTACATGCGTGAACATGTGCCAAGTCAAGTCACTTAAATCATTCAAAGGAGGATACCACCCCATCATACCACATCACAATCATTTTAATAGCATGTTGGCACGCAAGGTAAACCATTATAACTCATAGCTAATCAAGCATGGCACGAGCAACTATGGTCTCTAATTGTCATTGCAAACATGTTTATTCATAATCAGCTGAATCAAGAACGATGAACTCATCATATTTACAAAAACAAAAGAGGCCGAGTTCATACCAGCTTTTCTCATCTCAGTCAGTCCATCATATATGTCATCATAATTGCCTTTCACTTGCACGACCGAACGGTGTGAATAATAATAAGAGTGCACGTGCATTGGACTAAGCTGGAATCTGCGAGCATTCAATGAACAGGGGGAAGACAAGGCAATATGGGCTCTTGGTTAAATCAACAATAATGCATATAAGAGCCACTTCAACAATTTAATCATGGTCTTCTCCTACTGACCCCCAAAGAAAAGAAAAGAAATAAAAAACTATTTACACGGGAAAGCTCCCAAGAAGCAAAAGAAGAACGAGAAATATTTTTGGGTTTTCTTTTTAATTATTACTACTACAGCAGGAAAGATAAACTACTACTATTTTTTTGTTTTTTCTAAGGTTTATTAAACACACAAGAAGAAAGCAGGAAAAATAAAATAAACTAGCATGGATATTACAGTGAAAGAGTATGAGCACCGACATCTAGCAATGAGTGTGTGTGAACATAAATGTAATGTCGGTGGGAAATACGTACTCCCCCAAGCTTAGGCTTTTGGCCTAAGTTGGTCTATTGCTAGGGATAGCCTGGCTGATGCTCGTAGGTGTAGTTGGGGTCGTACTGCGATGCAGCGGCTATCGCCTCCTGAGCTGCAGCGTGGCGTCGAGCCGCCTCCGCTCTCCTCTCGTACTCATCTGCCTCCTCCCTGGTAATAATATATCTTCCTTTTGTCTGAAAATCAAAGAAGGCAGGAGCAGGAAGAGTAACATGGACAACATGCCGTTTGTTAAAGATTAGTCGATACTGGAGAGGTGGTTCAGTCCTCTCAACAAACTAGTAGTAACCATAGAATCAAAATCTAAATAAGTAGGGGGTAACTCCATATCACCCTCACGAATGTCTATCTCCAGAAATTTAGCTAAGCGGGTTGCATAAATTCCTCCAAAGAAATCACCTTTATGTCTATTATGATGCAACCTACGAGCTACAATGGCTCCCATATGATAAGATTGGTCCCCTAACACAACACTTCTGAGAATGCTGAGATCAGGGGCACACATGTGACATGCTTCATCCTTAGCATTTATGCATCTTGATACGTCCATTTTGCATCATGCTTTTATATCGATATTTATCGCATTATGGGCTGTTATTTCACGTTATGTCACAATACTTATGGCTATTCTCTCTTATTTTACAAGGTTTACATGAAGAGGGAGAATGCCGATACCGGAATTCGGGCCGAAAATGAGCAAATATTGGAGACCTATTCTGTGCAACTCCAAAAGTCCTGAAACTCCACGGAATATCTTAAAATAAATAAAGAAAAATCGTCACCAAAGATGAAGGCCAGGGGGCCCACACCCTGCTCATGAGGGTGCCCCCCCCTGGGGCACGCCCCTACCTCGTGGGCCCCCTGGTGGCTCTCCGATGCCCATCTTCTCCTATATGAAGTCTTTCGATGAGAAAAAAACCAGAGGCAACCTTTCGACGAGACACCGCCGCCACGAGGCGGAACCTTGGCGGAACTAATCTAGGGCTCCATGAGCTGTTCTGCCGGGGACACTTCCCTCCGGGAGGGGGAAATCATCGCCATCATCATCACAAACACTCCTCTCATCGGGAGAGGGCAATCTCCATAAACATCTTCACCAGCACAATCTCATCTCCAAACCCTAGTTCATCTCTTATATCCAATTCTTGTCTCCAAGTCCGGGATTGGTGCTAGTAGGTTGCTAGTAGTGTTGATTACTCCTTGTAGTTGATGCTAGTTGGTTTACTTGGTGGAAGATTATATGTTCAGATCCTTTATGCATATTATTACCCCTCTGATTATGAACATGAATATGCTTTGTGAGTAGTTACGTTTGTTCCCGAGGACAAGGGAGAAGTCTTGCTATTAGTAGTCATGTGAATTTGGTATTCGCTCGATATTTTGATGAGATGTATGTTGTCTAGCCTCTAGTGGTGTTATGTGAACGTCGACTACATAACACTTCACCATTATTTGGGCCTATAGGAAGGCATTGGGAAGTAATAAGTAGATGATGGGTTGCTAGAGTGATGTAAGCTTAAACCCTAGTTTATGCGTTGCTTCGTAAGGGGCTGATTTGGATCCACTTGTTTCATGTTATGGTTAGGTTTACCTTAATACTTTTGTTGTAGTTGCGGATACTTGCAATAGAGGTTAATCATAAGTGGGATGCTTGTTCAAGTAAGAACAGCACCCAAGCACCGGTCCACCCACATATCAAATTATCAAAGTACCGAACGCGAATCATATGAACGTGATGAAAACTAGCTTGACGATATTCCCATCCTCGGGAGCGCTTTTCCTATTATAAGAGTTTGTTCCGACTTGTCCTTTGCTACAAAAAGGATTGGGCCACCTTGCTGCACCTTATTTACTTTTATTACTTGTTGCTCGTTACAATTTACCTTATCACAAAACTATCTGTTACCACTTGTTTCAGTACTTGCAGAGAATACCTTGCCGAAAACCGCTTATCATTTCCTTCTGCTCCTAGTTGGGTTCAACACTCTTACTTATCGAAAGGACTACGATAGATCCCTTATACTTGTGGGTCATCAAGACTCTTTTCTGGCGCCGTTGCCGAGGAGTGTAGCGCCTTTGGTATGTGGAATTTGGTGAGGAAAAATTTATATAGTGTGCTGAAATTTTCTGTCACTTGTTACTATGGAAAGTAATTCTCTGAGGGGCTTGTTCGGTATCTTCAATTTCTCAAGAGAGCAAAAGAGTTGCTCCTCAACCTACTGAACCTATTGAAAATGAAACTCCTTTTGAAGTTACTTCGGGTATGATGGAAAAACTGCTGGCTAATACTTTTACAGGAGATGGAACAAAGCATCCTGATGTACATCTACTCTATGTGGATGAAGTTTGTGGATTATTTAAGCTTGCATGTATACCCGATGATGTTGTTAAGAAGAAGGTCTTTCCTTTATCTTTGAAGGAAGACGCATTGACATGGTATAGGCTATGTGATGATACGAGATCATGGAACTATAAAAGATTGAAATTGGAATTTCATCAAAAGTATTACCCTATGCATCTTGTTCATCGTGATCGCAATTATATATATAATTTTTGGCTTCGCGAAGGAGAAAGCATCGCTCAAGCTTGGGGGAGGCTTAAATCAATGTTATATTCATGCCCCAATCATGAGCTCTCAAGAGAAATAATTATTCAAAGTTTTTATGCTCGGCTTTCTGATAACAATCGCACCATGCTCGATACTTCTTGTGCTGGCTCTTTTATGATGAAGACTATTGAATTTAAATGGAATTTACTGGATAGAATTAAACGCAACTCTGAAGATTGGGACCTCGACGAAGGTAAGGAGTCAGGTATGACGCCTAAGTTTGATTGTGTTAAATCTTTTATGGATACCGATATTTTCCGTAAGTTTAGCACTAAATATGGACTTGACTCGAGATAGTAGCTTCTTCTCGTGAATCTTTTGCTACTTATGTTGATCTCCCTAAGGAGAAGTGGTTTAAATATCATCCTCCCATAGAAGTAAAAGTAGCTACACCTATTAAAGTTGAAGAAAAGACTGTCACTTATAATGATCCTATTGTTCCTACCTCTTATGTTGAGAAACCACCTTTCCTCGTTAGAGTAAGGGATCATGCTAAAGCTTCAACTGTTGTTCGTAAAAGCAATATTAGAACTTATACACCTCCTGAGCAAGTTAAAGTAGAACCTAATATTGCTATTGTTAAAGATCTTTTGTCTGATAATATTGATGGGCATGTTATTCAATTCTGTGGTGAAACTGCTAGAATTGCTAAACCGTGTGCTAAAGATAAACATAGACCTGTGGTAGGCATGCCTGTTATTTCTGTTAAAATAGGAGATCATTGTTATCATGGCTTATGTGATATGGGTGCTAGTGCTAGTGTAATACCCATTGACTTATACAAAGGAAATATGCATGAAATTGCACTTGCTGAGTTAGAAGATATCGATGTTACAATTAAACTTGCCAATAGAGATACTATATCTGCAATGGGAATTGTTAGAGATGTTGAAGTCTTGTGTGGGAAAACTAAATATCCTGCTGATTTTCTTGTTCTTGGTTCTCCACAAGATAGCTTTTGTCCCATTATATTTGGTAGACCCTTCTTGAACACTGTTAATTCTAGGATAGATTGCAAAAAGAATGTTGTTACTATTGGCTTGGATGATATGGTTCATGAGTTTAATTTCTCTAAATTTAGTAAACAACATCGTGAGGAAGAATTGCCTAGTAAGGATGAAATTATTGGTCTTGCTTCTATTGTTGTACCTCCTAGTGATCCTTTAGAACACTATTTGCTAGACCATGAAAATGAGATGTTCATGAATGAAAGAAGGGAAATAGATGAAGTATTCTTTAAACAGGAACCTATCCTGAAACACAATTTGCCTGTTGAAATCTTAGGGGATCCTCCTCCACCAAGGGTGATCCCGTGTTTGAGCTTAAACTGTTGCCTGACAATCTTAAATATGCTTATCTTGATGAAAAGAAAATATATCCTGTTATTATTAGTGCTAACCTTTCAGAGCCTGAAGAAGAAAGATTATTGAAAACTCAAGAAGCACCGTGTCGCTATTGGATATACTCTTTATGATCTTAAGGGCATTAGTCCCACTCTATGTCAGCATAAAATAAATTTGGAAGCAGATGTCAAACCAGTTCATGATCCTCAGCGACGTTTGAATCCTAAAATGAAAGAAGTGGTAAGAAAAGAAATACTCAAGCTTCTGGAGGCAGGTATAATTTATCCCATTGCTGATAGTTAGTGGGTAAGTCCTGTCCATTGTGTTCCTAAGAAGGGAGGTATTACTGTAGTCCCTAATGATAAAGATGAATTGATTCCGCAAAGAATTATCACAGGTTATAGGATGGTAATTGATTTCCGCAAATTAAATAAAGCTACTAAGAAAGATCATTACCCCTTACCTTTTATTGATCAAATGCTAGAAAGATTATGCAAACATACACATTATTGCTTTCTAGATGGTTATTCTGGTTTCTCTCAAATACCGTGTCGGCTAAAGATCAATCAAAGACTACTTTTACATGCCCTTTTGGTACTTTTGCTTATAGACGTATGCCTTTTGGTTTATGTAATGCACCTGCTACCTTTCAAAGATGCATGATGGCTATATTCTCTGACTTTTGTGAAAAGATTTGTGAGGTTTTCATGGACGATTTTTCTGCCTATGGTTCCTCTTTTGATGATTGCTTGAGCAATCTTGATCGAGTTTTGCGTAGATGTGAAGAAACTAATCTTGTCTTGAATTGGGAAAAGTGCCACTTTATGGTTAATGAAGGTTTTGTCTTGGGGCACAAGGTTTCTGAAAGAGGTATTGAAGTTGATAAAGCCAAGGTGGATGCTATTGAAAAGATGCCATGTCCCAAGGACATCAAAGGTATAAGGAGTTTCCTTGGTCACGCCGAATTTTATAGGAGGTTCATTAAGGACTTCTCATAAATTTCTCGGCCTCTGACTAATTTATTACAAAAAGATGTACCATTTGTCTTTGATGATGATTGTGTAGAAGCATTTGAAATACTTAAGAAAGCAGTAGTCTCGCACCGTTGTTCACCACACCGATTGGAATTTACCCTTTGAAATTATGTGTGATGCCAGTGATTATGCTGTAGGTGTTGTTCTAGGGCAAAGAGTTGATAAGAAATTAAATATTATCCATTATGCTAGTAAGACTCTAGGCAATGCTCAAAGAAATTATGCTACCACCGAAAAGGAACTTTTAGTAGTTGTATTTGCTTGTGATAAATTCAGACCCTATATTGTTGATTCTAAAGTAACTATTCACACCGATCATGCTGCTATTAAATATCTTATGGAAAAGAAAGATGCTAAACCTAGACTTATTAGATGGGTTCTCTTGCTACAAGAATCTGATTTGCATATTGTTGATAGAAAAGGAGTTGAGAACCCCGTTGCGTATAACTTATCTAGGTTAGAGAATGTTCTTGATGACCCACTACCTATTGATGATAGCTTTCTTGATGAACAATTAAATGTCATAAGCACTTCTCGTAGCACTCCATGGTATGCTGATTATGCTAATTATATTGTTGCTAAATTTATACCACCTAGCTTCACATACCAACAAAAGAAAAAGTTCTTTTATGATTTGCGACATTACTTTTGGGATGACCCACATCTTTATAAAGAAGGAGTAGATGGTGTTATTAGACGTTGTGTACCGAGCATGAACAGAATGTATCCTACACAAGTGTCGCCTCCAAGCTTATGGAGGACACCAATGGAGATAGAACTGCACATAAGGTATTGCAATCCGGTTTTATTGGCCCACTCTCTTCAAAGATGCCCGTAAGTTTGCTTTGTCTTGTGATGAATGTCAAAGAATTGGTAATAATAGTAGACGTCAAGAAATGCCTATGAATTATTCACTTGTTATTGAACCATTTGATGTTTGGGGCTTTGATTATATGGGACCTTTTCCTGCCTCTAATGGATATACACATATTTTATTTGCTGTTGATTACGTTACTAAGTGGGTAGAAGCTATTCCAACTAGTAGTGCTGATCATAACACCTCTGTTAAAATGCTTAAGGAAGTTATTTTTCTGAGGTTTGGAGTCCCTAGATATTTAATGACTGATGGTGGTTCACATTTTATTCATGGTGCCTTCCGTAAAATGCTTGCTAAATATGACGTTAATCATAGAATTGCATCTCCTTATCACCCGCAGTCTAGTGGTCAAGTAGAATTGAGCAATAGAGAGCTCAAATTAATTTTGCAAAAGACTGTTAATAGGTCTAGAAAGAATTGGTCCAAGAAACTTGATGATGCATTATGGGCCTATAGAACTGCATATAAGAATCCTATGGGTATGTCTTCGTATAAAATGGTTTATGGAAAAGCATGTCACTTACCTCTCGAACTAGAACATAAGGCATATTGGGCTATTAAAGAGCTCAACTATGATTTCAAACTTGCCGGGTGAGAAGAGGTTATTTGATATTAGCTCACTTGATGAATGGAGAACCCAAGCTTATGAAAATGCTAAGTTGTTTAAAGAAAAGTTAAAAGATGGCATGACAAAAGGATACAAAAGCGTGAGTTTAATGTAGGTGATTATGTATTGCTATACAACTCTCGTTTAAGATTTTTTGCTGGAAAACTTCTCTCTAAATGGGAAGGTCCCTACGTTATCGAGGAGGTCTATCATTCTGGTGCCATAAAAATTAACAATTTCGAAGGCACAAATCCGAAGGTGGTAAATGGTCAAAGAATCAAACATTATATCTCAGGTAATCCCATAAATGTTGAAACCAATATTACTGAAACCGTAACCCCGGAGGATACATAAGGGACACTTTCCGCACTGCTTGCATCCGAAAAGGAATAGGTATGTGGTACGGTAAGTAAACCGACTCCAAAACAATTTTTAAGGCAATATTTCTCCGTTTTGGAATATTTAGAAAAATAGAAAAATAAGTGGCAGTCCGGGAAGGACTCGAGGGCCCCACGAGGGTGGTGGGCGCGCCCTATCCCCCTGAGCGCGCCCCCTACCTCGTGAGCACCTCGTGTGCCCTCCGGACTCCGTTTTCTTGCACGATATGTATTTTGGTCGGTAAAAAATCATTATATATTCTCCCGAAGGTTTTGACTCCCGTATCACGCAAATCTCCTCTGTTTTTGTTTTGAGCCGTTGCTGCTGCAGATTAGAGCAAGATGTCTTCTCAAGAGTCAGTCGGGGAGAGTCGGGTATCTAATCCGGCACCGGAACCAAGGGCAAACAGCGACGTTCACCACTTTGGGCCAGCAACGGAGGAAGAGATGGAGGCCGACTTGATGAGGGTAGATGCCATGGAGGATCAAGAAGTCACCTCTCGCCTCCGAGCTGGGTTTACGATGGGGGAACTACAAAGCTCAGCTATTCCAAACTTGGTTATCCCTTCCAATGTTAGATTTCTTTCTTATGAAAATATGAGGAGGAGTGTCTCTTGTTCTCCCGCAGCTATGCAACACCCTTGGGTGCAAGGAGCTTTAGCCGTTACGGGAAAGCTTCAAAGGAAATAATGGACCTCAAGCAGCAAGTCAATAAGCTCGAGGAGGAGAACCGTATCTTGAGGGGAATCATCGCCAAGAATATTACACCAACCCCAAGAAGGAGACATAATCACATGGGTATGGGCACTCCCTTGGCAACTGCCAAACTTGGGGAGGTGCCCAGATCGTATCACCATCACAACTCCTACCTTTACTGTTTTTCTTAGTTCGATCCTATTAGTAGTATCTTGATTTAGTAGAATAAAGTCATGGCATGATCTAGTTTTGAAGTTTTGCTTTATGACCCCTCTTTGTAATCGAGTCCGTGAGCTATATATAGTAAAGATTAGTGTTGAGTCAAGGGCTTGATTGTTTTGCCATGATCTTGGGTGAATAAAGAAAAGGAATAAAAAGAAACAAAGAGTTCATATTGATCTTTTTGAAAGTAATGACTTCACATAAAAAGAGTATGATGATTAAAAGTTGTTGGGAGTTGGCAAATATAGCTTTGGTCATCGTTGCAATTAATAGGAAGTAATAAGGAGAGAGAGGTTTCACATATAGATATATTATCATTGACATCTTTTATGATTGGGAGCACTCATTAAAATACAACATGCTAAAGAGTTGATGTTGGACAAGGAAGACAACGTGATGAGTTATGTTTTCTTATATCTGAAATAAAGTATGTTGTCATGGATCCTCTAACATGTTGAGCTTGCCTTTCCCCTCATGTTAGCTAAATTCTCAAAGCACCAAGTAGAGATACTACTTGTGCTTCCAAATACCTCTAAACCAGTTTAGCCATGAGAGTCCACCATATCTACCTATGGATTGAGTAAGATCCTTCAAGTAAGTTGTCATCGGTGCAAGCAATAAAAATTGCTCTCTAAATATGCATGACTTATTGGTGCAGAGAAATAAGCTTTATAAGAACTTGTTGTAGAAGTAATAAAAGCAACGGACTGCATAATAAAGTTCCACATACAAGGGGCAATATAAAGTGACGTTCTTTTGCATTAAGATTTTGTGCATCCAACCATAAAAGCGCATGGCAACCTCTGCTTCCCTCTGCAAAGGGCCTATCTTTTATTATTATCTTCTATCTTATGCAAGAGTCACGGTGATCTTCACCTTTCCTTTTTAATTTTGTCCTTTGGCAAGCTCAACATGTTTGAAAGAACATGCTATATATATCTAATTGGATGTAGGGGAGCATGAATTGTTATTGTTGACATTACCCTTGAGGTAAAAGGTTGTGGGGCAAAACTATAAGCCCCTATCTTTCTCTGTATCCGATTAAAACTCCGTAACCACAAGTATTGCGTGAGTGCTAGCAATTATGAAGGACTAAATGATAGTTGAGTATGTGGACTTGCTTTTAAGCTCTTACATAGACTCTTTACGATGTTATGATAAATTGCAATTGCTTCAGTGACTGAGGTTATAATTTTTTGGTGCCCAATAAGGTTTCTGATTCATACTTTTGCTTTGTGAAAAGATCATCACTTGAACATAAGTAATCATATGACAAAAATCTATATATGTTGCTGTTATGAGATTAATCATGATGCCTTCATGCCCGTATTTTATTTTTATCGACGCCTCTACCTCTAAACATGAGGACATATTTATTGTTATCAGCTTTTCGCTTGAGGACAAGCGAGGTCTAAGCTTGGGGAGTTGATACGTCCATTTTGCATCATGCTTTTATATCGATATTTATCGCATTATGGGCTGTTATTTCACATTATGTCACAATACTTATGGCTATTCTCTCTTATTTTACAATGTTTACATGAAGAGTGAGAATGCCGCAAACCGAATTTCGGCCGAAAAGGAGCAAATATTGGAGACCTATTCTGTGCAACTCCAAAAGTCCTGAAACTCCACGAAATATCTTAAAATAAATAAATAAAAATCGTCACCAAAGATGAAGGCCAGGGGGCCCACACCCTGCTCACGAGGGTGGGGGCGCCCCCCCTGGGGCGCGCCCCCTACCTCGTGGGCCCCCTGGTGGCTCTCCGATGCCCATCTTCTCCTATATGAAGTCTTTCGATGAGAAAAAAACCAGAGGCAACCTTTCGGGATGAGACACCGCCGCCATGAGGCGGAACCTTGGCGGAACCAATCTAGGGCTCCATGAGCTGTTCGCCGGGGACACTTCTCCGGAGGGGGAAATCATCGCCATCATCATCACTAACGCCTCCTCTCCTCGGGAGAGGGCAATCTCCATCAACATCTTCACCGGCACCATCTCATCTCCAAACCCTAGTTCATCTCTTGTATCCAATTCTTGTCTCCAAGTCCGGATTGGTGCTAGTAGGTTGCTAGTAGTGTTGATTACTCCTTGTAGTTGATGCTAGTTCGTTTACTTGGTGGAAGATCATATGTTCAAATCCTTTATGCATATTATTACCCCTCTGATTATGAACATGAATATGCTTTGTGAGTAGTTACGTTTGTTCCTGAGGACAAGGGAGAAGTCTTGCTATTAGTAGTCATGTGAATTTGGTATTCGTCCGATATTTTGATGAGATGTATGTTGTCTAGCCTCTAGTGGTGTTATGTGAACGTCGACTACATAACACTTCACCATTATTTGGGCCTAGAGGAAGGCATTGGGAAGTAATAAGTAGATGATGGGTTGCTAGAGTGACAGAAGCTTAAACCCTAGTTTATGTGTTTCTTCGTAAGGGGCTGATTTGGATCCACTTGTTTCATGCTATGGTTAGTTTTACCTTAATACTTTTGTTGTAGTTGCGGATGCTTGCAATAGAGGTTAATCATAAGTGGGATGCTTGTTCAAGTAAGAACAGCACCCAAGCACCGTCCACCCACATATCAAATTATCAAAGTACCGAACGCGAATCATACTGAACGTGATGAAAACTAGCTTGACGACATTCCCATGTGTCCTCGGAGCGCTTTTCCTATTATAAGAGTTTGTTCCGCCTGTCCTTTGCTACAAAAAGGATTGGGCCACCTTGTTGCACCTTATTTACTTTTGTTACTTGTTGCTCGTTACAATTTACCTTATCACAAAACTATCTGTTACCACTTATTTCAAAGATTTGCAGAGAATACCTTGCTGAAAACCGCTTATCATTTCCTTCTGCTCCTCGTTGGGTTCGACACTCTTACTTATCGAAAGGACTACGATAGATCCCCTATACTTGTGGGTCATCACATCTACCTATGAAGAGAGCAAAATACTGTATAGCAGGAAAGTGAATGCTCCCTATAGTGGCTTGCGTTATATCTCTAGATTCCCCACAGTTATTCTAGCTAGGACGTCTCTATATTCAGATTTAGGGGGATCCCTGACACTACCCCAAGATGGAAGTTTGCAAGCAAAAGAGAAATCCTCTAAGTCCATGGTATAAGATTTGTCATAAAGGTCAAACATGACTGAAGGAGAATTACGAGAAAATGAAAACTCAAACCTCCCCACAAATGAACTTGTGAGATCACGATACTGGGGGCATTTGTCAGCTTCAAAATCCTCAAGACCGGCATTACACAAATATGCGTTAAATTCTTCTTTGATTCCCGCTTGATCCATACAATTTTCCGAAGGCCATTCACAGGGCCTCACAAGAGCGTCTCTTCGTGGTTCCTCGTCAGCATCACACATTGCAAGCCTGGGACCTTGCTTCCTTGAAGAACCACCTTGGAACATCGTCCTAAACATATTGTTTTCTCTGAAAAATAATTATGAAATTTTTAGTAACTTCAAACAAAAGTGAACCAACTTCAATAAAACTGATAGCAACTACTCATACAAGTGCCTAGAGCATATATCAAGCATTAGGACTACTCGGAACCATATAAATTTGACATGCAAGCTCAAGAACATGGTCACCTATGCAGCACAAATTTGCAAGGAATAAAGCACTAGAACAAAAACTAATTGGACCAAGCAGTTTTGCGAGAGGTGCTTTGAGCAAGGAGATCGAAAATCACAGCAAAAGTGGCTGGAACTCGTGCTTGAGTTGGTTTTTCGGGTTTGTGTGAGACAAAGGAAGAAGATGGGTGCAGGGATAAGTGGAGGAGGGCCACCGTGGGCCCACGAGGCAGGGGCGCGCCAGGGGGGCGCGCCTCCACCCTCGTGGGCAGTGGCAGCTCCCGCGATAATTTTTGCACAAGAAATCCTCAAATATTCCCGAAAAAATCATATTAAATTGGCATGGCATTCTCGTGGACTTTTACTTTGGATATTTTTATATTGCACGGATAAATCAGGAAATGACAGAAAAATACTATTTTACTTTATTTCTACTAAATAACAGAAAATATAAAGAGGGTATGTAAGGTTGTGCTTCTAGTTTCATCCATCTCATGCTCATCAAAAAGAATCCACTAACAAGGTTGATCAAGTCTTGTTAACAAACTCATTCCTGTTAACATGGAACCGAGAAATTTCGAATAACACTATGTTACCTCAACAGGATATGGACATCCCCTATAATAAGTATATCATATTTCTTCTTGACAAGAGGGCGAGGAAATTCAAAACCTCCAAATATAATCGATGGAATTTTTCCAATAGAATTGATGTTATAAACTTGAGGTTGTTTCCTCGGAAAGTGTACCGTATGCTCATTACCATTAACATGAAAAGTGACACTGCCTTTGTTGCAATCAATAACAGCCCCTGCAGTGTTAAGGAAAGGTCTTCCAAGAATAATAGACATACTATCATCCTCGGGAATATCAAGAATAACAAAGTTCGTTAAAATAGTAACGTTTGCAACCACAGCAGGCACATCCTCACAAATACCGGCTGTATAGCAGCTTGATTTATCAGCCATTTGCAAAGATATTTCAGTAGGTGTCAACTTATTCAAGTCAAGTCTACGATATAAAGAGAGTGGCATAACACTAACACCGCTCCAAGATCACATAAAGCAGTTTTAACATAATTTCTTTTAATGGAGCATGGTATAGTAGGTACTCTCTGGATCTCCAAGTTTCTTTGGTATTCCACCCTTAAAAAGTATAATTAGCAAGCATGGTGGAAATTTCAGCTTCCGTATCTTTCTCTTATTTGTAATAATATCTTTCATATACTTAGCATAAGGATTTGTTTTGAGCACATCGCTTAATCGTGACACGCAAAAAGATGGGTCTAATCATTTCAAAGAAAGCGCTCAAAATCCTCATCATCCTTTTCTTGGATGGTTTCGAGGAAAAGGCATGGGTTTCGAACCCAAGGTTCTCTTTCTTTACCATGTTTCCTAGCAACGAAGTCTCTTTTATCATAACGTTGATTCTTTGATTGTGGGTTATCAAGATCAATAGCGTGTTCAACTTCTACATCATTATCATTACTAGGTTGAGCATCATCATGAACATCATCATTAACATTTTCACTAGGTTCATGTTCATTACCAGATTGTGTTTCAAAGATCCGACATAGAGATATCATTTGGATTCTCGTGTGGTTCAGCAATAGGTTCACTAGAAGTTTGCAAAGTCCTATCATTTTTCTTTTTCTTCCTTTTAGAAGAACTAGGTACATCAATATTATTTCTCCGAGAATCTTGCTCGATTCTCTTAGGGTGGCCTTCGTGATACAAAGGTTCCTAAGTCATTCTACCAGTTCTAGTAGCCACTCTAACAAAGATAATCATTTTTCTTACTATTCATTTCATCAAGCACTTCTTTCTGAGCTTTAAGTACTTGTTCTACTTGAGTGGTAACCATAGAAGCATGTTTGCTAACGAGTTTAAGTTCACCTCTAATATTAGCCATATACTCACCCAAGCATTTAATCATATAGGTATTTTGTTTTAATTGTCTACCAAAATAAGCATTAAAGTCATCTTGCTTAAACATAAAGTTATCAAACTCATCCAAGCACTGACTAGCAATTTTAGTAGGAGGGACTTCAGCTTTATCATATATATAGAGAGAATTTACCTTTACTACCTGTGTCGGGATATCGGGATCAGGAGGTTCTTCAGTGAATAAAGGATTGAGATCATATACTTCTTTTGTTGGAAATATGCCCTAGAGGCAATAATAAATTAGTTATTATTATTATATTTCCTTGTTCATGATAATCGTTTATTATCCATGCTATAATTGTATTGATAGGAAACTCAAATACATGTGTGGATACATAGACAACACCATGTCCCTAGCAAGCCTCTATTGGCTAGCTCGTTGATCAATAGATGGTTACGGTTTCCTAACCATGGACATTGGATGTCATTGATAACGGGATCACATCATTAGTAGAATGATGTGATGGACAAGACCCAATCCTAAGCCTAGCACAAAGATCGTAGTTCGTATGCTAAAGCTTTTCTAATGTCAAGTATCATTTCCTTAGACCATGAGATTGTGCAACTCCGGATACCGTAGGGAATGCTTTGGGTGTACCAAACGTCCACAACGTGAATCGGGTGACTATAAAGGTGCACTATGTATCTCCGAAAGTGTCTATTGGGTTGGCACGAATCGAGACCGGATTTGTCACTCCGTTAACGGAGAGGTATCTCTGGGCCCACTCGGTAGGACATCATCATAATGTGCACAATGTGACCAAGGGGTTGATCACGGGATGATGTGTTACGGAACGAGTAAAGAGACTTGCCGTAACGAGATTGAACAAGGTATCGGGATACCGACGATCGAATCTCGGCAAGTACAATACCGCTGGACAAAGGGAATTGTATACGGGATTGATTGAGTCCTTGACATCGTGGTTCATCCGATGAGATCATCGTGGAACATGTAGGAGCCAACATGGGTATCCAGATCCCGCTGTTGGTTATTGACCGGAGAACGTCTCGGTCATGTCTGCATGTCTCCCGAACCCGTAGGGTCTACACACTTAAGTTTCGATGACGCTAGGATTATAAAGGAAGCTTGTATGTGGTTACCGAATGTTGTTCGGAGTCCCGGATGAGATCCCGGACGTCATGAGGAGTTCCGGAATGGTCCGTAGGTAAAGATTTATATATAGGAAGTCCTGTTTCGGCCATCGGGACAAGTTTCGGGGTCATCGGTATTGTACCGGGACCACCGGAAGGGTCCCGGGGGTCCACCGGGTGGGGCCACCTATCCCGGAGGGTCCCATGGGATGAGGTGAGAAGGATCCAGCCCAAAGTGGGCTGGGCGCCACTTCCCTAGGGCCCATGCGCCTAGGGTGAAGGGGAAACCCTAAAGGAAGATTCCCATAAGGGAAGGCACCTCCTAGGTGCCTTGGGGGAAGGACTCCTCCGGCCGCCGCCTTGGAGATTGGATCTCCTAGGGGCTGGCGCACCCCCCCTTGGGATCCCTATATATATAGTGGGGTAGGAGGGCCTCTCAGACACACCTTTTTGCCTTTGGTGCAGCCCCTCCCTCTCTCCCAAGTTCTTCTCCTCCTCCTCTCCCTTGGTGCTTGGCGAAGCCCTGCGGGATTGCCACGCTCCTCCATCACCACCATGCCGTTGTCTTTGCTGCTGGATGGAGTCTTCCTCAACCTCTCCCTCTCTCCTTGCTGGATCAAGGCATGGGAGACGCCACCGGCTGCACGTGTGTTGAACGCGGAGGTGCCGTCTGCTCGGCACTCGGATCTCCGGTGATTTGGATCACGACGAGTACGACTCCTTCAACCCCGTTCTCTTGAACGCTTCCGCTTAGCGATCTACAAGGGTATGTAGATGCACTCTCCTTCCCTCGTTGCTGGTTTCTCCATAGATAGATCTTGGTGACACGTAGGAAAATTTTGAATTTCTGCCACGTTCCCCAACAAAGGGCATCATGAGCTAGGTCTATTGCGTAGATTCTTTGCACGAGTAGAACACAAAGTAGTTGTGGGCGTTGATTTTGTTCAATATGATTACCGTTACTAGTCCAATCTTGTTTCGACGGTATTGTGGGATGAAGCGGCCCGGACCGACCTTACACGTACTCTTACGTGAGACAGGTTTCACCGACTGACATGCACTTGGTGCATAAGGTGGCTAGCGGGTGCCGCCTCCCACTTTAGTCGGAACGGATTCGGCGAAAAGGGTCCTTATGAAGGGTAAATAGCAATTGGCATATCACGTTGTGGTTTTATGCGAGGTAAGAAACGTTCTTGCTAGAAACCCAAAGCAGCCATCAGAAACATGCAAACAACAATTAGAGGACGTCTAACTTGTTTTTGCGGGGTATGCTATGTGATGTGATATGGCCAAGAAGAATGTGATGAATGATATGTGATGTATGAGATTGATCATGTTCTTGTAATAGGATTCACGACTTGCATGTCGATGAGTATGACAACCGGCAGGAGCCATAGGAGTTGTCTTTATTTATTGTATGACCTGCGTGTCATTGAACAACGCCATGTAATTACTTTACTTTATTGCTAACCGTAGCCATAGTAGTAGAAGTAATAAGTTGGCGAGACAACTTCATGGAGATACGATGATGGAGATCATGATGATGGAGATCATGGTGTCATGCCGGTGACAATGATGATCATGGAGCCTCAAGATGGAGATCAAAGGAGCAATATGATATTGGCCATATCATGTCACTACTATATAATTGCATGTGATGTTTATTATGTTTATGCATCTTGTTTACTTAGAACGACGGTAGTAAATAAGATGATCCCTTACACAAATTTCAAGAAGTGTTCTCCCCCGACTGTGCACCGTTGCTCCAGTTCGTCGCTTCTAAGCACCACGTGATGATCGGGTGTGATGGATTCTTACGTTCACATACAACGGGTGTAAGACAGATTTACACAGCAAAAACACTTGGGGTTAACTTGACGAGCCTAGCATGTACGCACATGGCCTCGGGAACACAGAGACCGAAAGGTCGAGCATGAGTCGATAGTAGATACGATCAACATGAAGATGTTCACCGATGTTGACTAGTCCGTCTCACGTGATGATCGGACACGGCCTAGTTGACTCGGATCATGTAATCACTTAGATGACCAGAGGGATGTCTATCTGAGTGGGAGTTCATAAGATGAACTTAATTATCTTGAACATAGTCAAAAGACCTTTTGCAAATTATGTCGTGGCTCGCGCTTTAGTTCCACTGTTTAGATATGTTCCTAGAGAAAATATAGTTGAAAGTTGACAAGAGCGATTATGCGGACAGTAGATAGCTTATGTCCTTAATGCACCGCCAGTTGTGTTGAACCCCAAACGCCGTCTGTGGATGTTGCGAACATCGGACATACACGCTTTTGATAACTACATGATAGTTCGGTTAAACGGTTTAGAGTTGAGGCACCAAAGACATTTTCAAACGTCATGAACATATGAGATGTTTCGAGGGCTGAAATTGGGATTTCGGGCTCGTGCTCACGCCAAGAGGTATGAGACCTCCGACGAGTTTTCTTAGCCTGCAAACTAAGGGAGAAAAGCTCAATCATTGAGCTTGTGCTCGATTGTCTGAGTGCAACAATCACTTGAATCGAGTGGGAGTTGATCTTCCGGATGAGATAGTGATGTTTCTCCAAAGTCATTGCCACCAAGTCGCTAGAGCTTCGTGATGAACTATAACATATCAAGGATAGAGATGATCCTTGAGGTATTCGCGTTGTTTGACATCACGAAAGTAGAAGTCAAGAAGGAGCATCAATTGTTGATGGTTGGTGAAACCACTAGTTTCAAGAAGGGCAAGGGCAAGAAGGGATACTTCATGAAACGGCAAATCAGCCGCTGCTCTAGTGAAGAAACCCAAGGTTGAACCCAAACCCGAGACTAAGTGCTTCGTAATAAGGGGAACAGCCAATCGGAGCAAGATTACCCTAGATACTTGGTAGATAAGAAGGTCGGCAAGGTCGAAAGAAGTATATTGGATATACATTATGTTAATGTGTACTTTACTAGTACTCCTAGTAGCACCGGGGTATTAAGATACCGGTTCGGTTGCTAAGTGTTAGTAACTCGAAATAAAAGGCTACGGAATAAACGGAGACTAGCTAAAGGTGAGTGACGATATGTGTTGGAAGTGTTTCCAAGGTTGATGTGATCAAGCATCGCCGCTCCCTCTACCATCGAGATTGGTATTAAACCTGAATAATTGTCATTTGGTGTTTATGCTGAGCATAGACATGATTGGATTATGTCTATCGCAATACGGTTATTCATTCAAAGAGAATAATGGTTACTCTATTTATTTGAATAATACCTTCGATGGTCTTGCACCTAAATAAATGGTTTATTGAATCTCGATCGTAGTGATACACATTTCCATGCCAAAAGATATAAGATAGTAATGATAGTACCACTTACTTGTGGCACTGCCATGTAAGTCATATTGGTGTAAAACGCATGAAGAAGCTCCATGTTGATGGATCTTTGGACTCACTGCTTTTGAAAAGTTTGAGACATGCAAACCATGTCTCATTGGTGAATACGCATGATGAAACTCCATGCGGATGGATCGTTTGGACTCACTTGATTTTGAATCACTTGAGATATGCAAAACATACCACATGGGCAAGATGACCTGAAAAGCCTCGGTTTCAAGAAGATGGAACAAGATAGCAACTTGTTGGAAGTAACACATTTTGATGTGTGTAGTCCAATGAATCTTTGAGGCATGCAAAGTGAATATCGTTATGTTCTTACTTCACGATGATTTGAGTAGATGTTGAGTATATTTACTTAATGAAACACAAGTCTGAATTATTGAAAGGTTCAAGTAATTTCAGAGTGAAGTTTAAGATCTTCGTGACAAGAGGATAGAATGTCTATGATATGATCATAGAGATGAATATCTGAGTTACGAGTTTTGGCACACAATTAAGACATTGTGCAAATTGTTTCACAATTAATACCGCCTCGAACACCATAGTGTGATGGTGTGTCCGAACATCATAGTTGCACCCTATTGGATATGGTGCGTACCATGATGTCTCTTATCGAATTACCACTATCGTTCATGGGTTAGGCATTAGAGACAACCGCACTCACTTTAATGGGGCACCACGTAATTCCGTTGAGATGACACCGTCTGAACTATGGTTTGGAGAAACCTAAGTTGCCGTTTCTTAAAAGTTTGGGATCATGACGCTTATGTGAAAGAGTTTCGTGTTGATAAGCTCGAACCCAAAGCGGATAAAATGCATCTTCATAGGACACCCGTAGCAGTTGGGTATACCTCCTAATTCAGATCCGAAAGCAATAGGGATTGTTTCTAGAATCGGGTCCTTTCTCGAGGAAAAGTTCGTCTCGAAAAGTTGAGTGGGAGGATGGTGGAGACTTGATGAGGTTATTGAACCATCACTTCAACTAGTGTGTAGCAGGGCACGTGAAGTTGTTCCGTGGCACCTACACCAATTGAAGTAGAAGCTTATGATAGTGATCATGAAGTTTCGGATCAAGTCACCGACGTACCTCGTGGGGTGACAAGGATGCGATTTACTTGAGTGGTACGCAATCCTCGCTTGAAGGTCATGTTGCTAGACAACAATGAACCTATGAGCTATGGAGAAGCAATGGTGGGCCCAAATTCCGATAAATGGTTAGAAGCCATGAAATCCGAGATAGGATCCATGTATCATAACAAAGCATGGACTTTGGTGGACTTGCCCGATGATCGGCAAGCCATTGAAATAAATGGATCTTTAAGAAGAAGACGGACGTGGACGGTAATGTCACCGTCTATGAAGCTCGACTTGTGGCGAAGAGTTTTCACAAGTTCAAGGAGTTGACTACGATGAGATTTTCTCATCCGTAGCAATGCTTAAGTCCGTCGGAATCATGTTAGCATTAGCTGCATTTATGAAATCTGGCGGATGGATGTCAAAACGAAGTTTCCTTACCAGTCTTCGTAAGGAAAGGTTG
The DNA here is from genome assembly GCA_021605145.1 of Aegilops bicornis. Taxonomy (NCBI): domain Eukaryota; kingdom Viridiplantae; phylum Streptophyta; class Magnoliopsida; order Poales; family Poaceae; genus Aegilops; species Aegilops bicornis. The sequence goes on along the minus strand of CM038669.1, from coordinate 680,296,443 downwards.
TATGTGATACAATCAGAAAGTTTTTGTCGATCCTAAGGATGCTAAAAGGTATCTTTGGCTCCAGCGATCCTTCTAAGGACTGGAGTAAGCATCTCGGAGTTGGAATGTGCGCTTTGATGAGATGATCAAAGATTTTGGGTTTATACAAAGTTTATGAGAAACTTGTATTTCCAAAGAAGTGAGTGGGAGCACTATAGAATTTCTGATAACAATATGTTGTTGGCATATTGATGATCAGAAATGATGTAGAATTTCTAGAAAGCATATAGGGATGTTTGAAAAGTGTTTTTTAATAGAAAACCTGGATTAGGCTACTTGAACAATAAGCATCAAAGATCTATAAGATAGATCAAAATGTTTAATAATACTTTCAAATGAGCATTTACCTTGACATGATCTTGTAGGTGTTCAAGATGGATCAGTCAAAGAATGAGTTCTTGCCTGAGATGTAATGTATGAAGTTAAGACTTAAAGCTCGACCACGGCAGTATCGTAGAGAAAGGATTTAAGATCGTCCCTATGCCTTAGACATAGGCTCTACAAGATGCTATGTCGTGTACCTTACCGGAAGTTTGCCATGCCATGAGTCATTCATAGGGGTACAAGAATGATCCAGAATGGATCATTGGACAATGATCAAAATTGTCCTTGGAGTAAATAAGGACATGTTTCTCGATTATGGAGGTGATAAAGAGTTCGGCGTAAGCGTTACGTCGATGCAAGCTTTAACACCTATCCGAAAGTGACTCGAGTAGCAAACCGGATACGTATAGTGGAGCAACCATTTGGAATAGCTTCAAGTGGAGCGTGGAAGCAGCATTTATAATATGACCTAGAAATTTGCAGAAGCACACACGGATCTGAAAGGTTCGCACCGTTGACTAAAACCCGTTGACTAAAACCTCTCTCACAAGCAAAACATGATCAAACCTCGTAACTCATTGAGTCTAAATCACATGATGATGTGAACTAGTTTACGTACACTAGTAAACTCTTTGGGTGTTAGTCACATGGCGATGTGACATATCGATGTTAATCACATGACGATGTGAACTAGATTATTGACTCTAGTGCAAGTGGGAGACTGTTGGAAATATGCCCTAGAGGCAATAATAAATTAGTTATTATTATTATATTTCCTTGTTCATGATAATCGTTTATTATCCATGCTATAATTGTATTGATAGGAAACTCAAATACATGTGTGGATACATAGACAACACCATGTCCCTAGCAAGCCTCTATTGGCTAGCTCGTTGATCAATAGATGGTTACGGTTTCCTAACCATGGACATTGGATGTCATTGATAACAGGATCACATCATTAGTAGAATGATGTGATGGACAAGACCCAATCCTAAGCCTAGCACAAAGATCGTAGTTCGTATGCTAAAGCTTTTCTAATGTCAAGTATCATTTCCTTAGACCATGAGATTGTGCAACTCCCGGACACCGTAGGAATGCTTTGGGTGTACCAAACGTCACAACGTAACTGGGTGACTATAAAGGTGCACTACGGTATCTCCGAAAGTGTCTATTGGGTTGGCACGAATCGAGACTCGATTTGTCACTCCGTTAATCGGAGAGGTATCTCGGGGCCCACTCGGTTGGACATCATCATTATGTGCACAATGTGACCAAGGGGTTGATCACGTGATGATGTGTTACGGAACGAGTAAAGAGACTTGCCGGTAACGAGATTGAACAAGGTATCGGGATCTGAAGCGATCGAATCTCGGGCAAGTACAATACCCATTGGACAAAGGGAATTGTATACGGATTGATTGAGTCCTTGACATCGTGGTTCATCCGATGAGATCATCGTGGAACATGTAGGAGCCAACATGGGTATCCAGATCCCGCTGTTGGTTATTGACCGGAGAACGCCCTCGGTCATGTCTACATGTCTCCCGAACCCGTAGGGTCTACACACTTAAGGTTCGATGGCGCTAGGGTTATAAAGGAAGCTTGTATGTGGTTACCGAATGTTGTTCGGAGTCCGGATGAGATCCCTGGACGTCATGAGGAGTTCCGGAATGGTCCGGAGGTAAAGATTTATATATAGGAAGTCCTGTTTCGACCATCGGGACAAGTTTCAGGTCATCGGTATTGTCTGGGACCACCGGAAGGGTCCCGGGGTCCACCGGTGGGGCCACCTATCCCGGAGGGTCCCATGGGCTGAGTTGAGAAGGGATCCAGCCCAAAGTGGGCTGGGCACCACTTCCCCTAGGGCCCATGCGCCTAGGGTGAAGGGGAAACCCTAAAGGAAGATTCCCATAAGGGAAGGCACCTCCTAGGTGCCTTGGGGGAAGGACTCCTCCCGGCCGCCGCCTGGAGATTGGATCTCCTAGGGGCTGGCACCCCCCTTGGGATCCCTATATATAGTGGGGTAGGAGGGCCTCTCAAACACACCTTTTGCCTTTGGTGCAGCCCCTCCCTCTCTCCCAAGTTCTTCTCCTCCTCCTCTCCCTTGGTGCTTGGCGAAGCCCTGCGGGATTGCCACGCTCCTCCATCACCACCATGCCGTTGTGCTGCTGCTGGATGGAGTCTTCCTCAACCTCTCCCTCTCTCCTTGCTGGATCAAGGCATGGGAGACGTCACCGGTGTACGTGTGTTGAACGCGGAGGTGCCGTCCGTTCGCACTCCTGGATCTCCGGTGATTTGGATCACGACGAGTACGACTCCTTCAACCCCGTTCTCTTGAACGCGTCCGCTTAGCGATCTACAAGGGTATGTAGATGCACTCTCCTTCCCCTCGTTGCTGGTTTCTCCATAGATAGATCTTGGTGACACGTAGGAAAATTTTGAATTTCTGCTACGTTCCCCAACATCTTCAACAGGCGGTAAATTAAGACCATGTATTTCTTCAATAGGAGGTAAATTCTTAACATCTTCAGCTTTAATACCTTTTTCTTTCATAGATTTCTTTGCCTCTTGCATATCTTCAGATCGAGAAATAGAACACCTCTCTTCTTCGGAGTTGGTTTAGGAATAGGCTCAAGAATTGGCTCAGAGTGGCTCAGAGGTGCCCAATTATTTTCATTTGTCAACATATTATTCAATAGAATTTCAGCTTCATCCGTGTTCTTTCCTTGAAAAGAGAACCAGCACAACTATCCGGGTAATCTCTGGAAGTATCGGTTAGTCCATTATAAAAGATATCAAGTATTTCGTGTTTCTTAAGAGGATGATCAGAAAAGCATTAAGTAACTTGAGAAGCCTCCCCAAGCTTGTGGGAGACTCTCTTCTTTAATTTATGCTTGTTGTATATTTCCCTCAAAGCAGCTTGTTTCTTATGAGCAGGGAAATATTTAGCAGAAGTAATAAATCATATCCCGGGACTACGCACACAACCAGGATCAAGAGAATTAAACCATATCTTAGCATCACCCTTTAATGAGAACGGAAATATTTTGAGTATATAAAGATAAGCGCGATCTCTCATCATTAGTAAACAGGCGGCTATATCATTTAACTTAGTAAGATGTGCCACAACAGCTTTGATTCATAGCCATAAAAGGATCAGATTCAACCAAGGTAATTATATCTGGATCAACGGAAAATTCATAATAATCCTTATCGGGAACACAAATAGGTGAAGTAGCAAAGGCAGGATTAGGTCTCATTCTGTCTCTAAGAGATTCTTTACTCCATTTAACTAGCAGCCTCTTAAGTTCATATCTATCCTGGCAGGAAAAAATAGCAGTAGAAGATTCAGCATCAAAAAGATAACCTTCAGGAATAGCAGGCATATCCCCATCAAAAAGATAACCTTCAGGAATAGCAGGCATATCCCCATCATCACTTTCATCAGTATTATCAGTTTCAATAATTTCCTTTTTCTAGACCTAGAAATTTGTTCATCAAGAAATTCACCGAGGGGCACAGTGGTATCAAGCATAGAAGTAGTTTCATCATAAGTATCATGCATAGCAGAAGTGGCATCATCAATAACATGCGACATATCGGAACGAATAGCGTAGCGTGTTTAGGTGTTGCTAGCTTACTCATAATGTAAGGTGAATCAAGTGCGAGCTAGATGGCGCTTCCTTACCTCCCCTCGTAGTTGAGGGATAAATTGTTGTCTTAGCGTCTTTCAAGTTCTTCATAGTGTCCAGCAAATATAAATCCCAAGTGACTCAAAGAATAGAGCTATGCTCCCGACAACGGCGCTTTAAAAAGGTCTTGATAACCCACAAGTATAGGGGATCGCAATAGTTTTCGAGGGTAGAGTATTCAACCCAAATTTGTTGATTCGACACAAGGGGAGCCAAAGAATATTCTCAAGTATTAGCAGCTGAGTTGTCAATTCAACCACACCTGGAAACTTAGTATCTGCAGCAAAGTGTTTAGTAGCACAGTAATATGATAGTGGTGTTAACGGTAACAAAAGTAAAGACGGTAAAAGTAATGTTTTTGGTATTTTGTAGTGATTGTAACAATAGCAACGGAAAAGTAAATAAGCGACAACCAGTATATGGAAAGCTCGTAGGCACCGGATTAGCGATGGATAATTATGTCGGATGCGGTTCGTCATGTAACAGTCATAACATAGAGTGACACAAAACTAGCTCCAATTCATCAATGTAATGTAGGCATGTATTCCGTATATAGTCATACGTGCTTATGGAAAAGAACTTGCATGACATCTTTTGTCCTACCCTCCCGTGGCAGCGGGGTCCTATTGGAAACTAAGGGATATTAAGGCCTCCTTTTAATAGAGAACCGGACAAAGCATTAGCACATAGTGAATACATGAACTCCTCAAACTATGGTCATCACCGGGAGTGGTCCCGATTATTGTCACTTCGGGGTTGCCGGATCATAACACATAGTAGGTGACTATAGACGCGCAAGATAGGATCTAGAACACACATATATTCATGAAAACATAATAGGTTCAGATCTGAATTCATGGCACTCGGGCCCATAGTGACAAGCATTAAGCATAGCAAAGTCATAAGGTCATTCCGAGAACTTCTGTTTTCTGCACATAAAACAACACCATGGCAATTCTGCTGAAAACTGCGCCAGTCCGGGTTAGTTCCATTCAAATCATACAAGTTAGAGACCAAAACAAGGGCAAAAGTGTTTGGAAAAGTAGATACGACGGAGACGTATCAAGGCACTCGTTGTTTCGAGCAAGCCATGGATTGATGCTTGTTGGTGGTTGGGGGATTATAAACCTTTATCGCGGGGTATATCCCCGACACATTCTGTTTGGGAACTGCCTATAATGCATGTAGTATGGAAGATATAGCCATCTCATAGTTGTTGCGTTGACAGCAAAAGTATGCCGCTCAAAATGTTATTCAATCTCTATTTTAAAATCGAGCTCGCACCTCTACAAATTCCACAGCTTCCCCTCTGCGAAGGGCCTATCTATTTACTTTTATGTTGAGTCATCACCCTTCTTATTAAAAAGCACCCATTGAGAGCACACCGTCATTTGCATTCATTACTATTGGTTTATATTGGGTATGACTTGACCGGATCTCTTTTACCATGAATTACAATGTTTAGTCAGTCCTTGATCTTTAAAGGTGCTCTGCATTTATGTTTTCTGGTCTCGTAAAGGGCTAGCGAGATACCATTTTGTTATATCATGTTATGATTGTTTTGAGAAAGTGTTGTCATCCGAGTTTTATTATTATGGCTCGGTAGCTGATTATGCTATTGATATGAGTAATTGTGAGACCCAACTGTTATTGTGAGTATGGTTAGTTCATAATATTTGCTGAAACTTGAATGCTGGCTTTTCATGTTTACAACAACAAGAGCAAATAGAGTTTGTAAAAGTTTTTCTTTATCACTTTAAGTTTATCAACTGAATTGCTTGAGGACAAGCAAAGGTTTAAGCTTGGGGGAGTTGATACGTCTCCAACGTATCTACTTTTCCAAACACTTTTGCCCTTGTTATGGACTCTAACTTGCATGATTTGAATGAAACTAACCCGATCGACGTCTGCTTTTCAGCAGAATCGCCATGATGTTATTTTATGTGTAGAAAAGAAAAGTTCTCGGAATGTCCCGAAAATCCACGGAGGCACTTTTTGGAATTAATAAGAATTTCTGGCGAAGAAATACACCAGGGGCCCACACTGTCCACGAGACAGGGCGCCTATAGGGCGCCCCCTATCTCGTGGGCCCCCTGGACCTCCACCGACCTCAACTCCAACTCCATATATTCACGTTCGGGGAGAAAAAAATCGGAGAGAAAGTTTCATCGAGTTTTACGACACGGAGCCGCCGCCAAGCCCTAATCTCTCTCGGGAGGGCTGATCTGGAGTCCGTTCAGGGCTCCGGAGAGGGGGATTCATCGCCGTCGACATCATCAACCATCCTCCATCACCAATTTCATGATGCTCATCGCCGTGCGTGAGTAATTCCATCGTAGGCTTGCCGGACGGTGATGGGTTGGATGAGATTTACCATGTAATCAAGTTAGTTTTGTTAGGGTTTGATCCCTAGTATCCACTATGTTCGAGATTGATGTTGCTATGACTTTGCTATGCTTAATGCTTGTCACTAGGGCCCGAAGTGCCATGATTTCAGATATGAACCTATTATGTTTTCATGAATATATGTGTGTTCTTGATCCTATCTTGCAAGTCTATAGTCACCTATTATGTGTTATGATCCGACAACCCCGAAGTGACAATAATCGGGATACTTCTTGGTGATGACCGTAGTTTGAGGAGTTCATGTATTCACTATGTGCTAATGCTTTGTTCCGGTTCTCTATTAAAAGGAGGCCTTAATATCCCTTAGTTTCCGTTAGGACCCCGCTGCCACGGGAGGGTAGGACAAAAGATGTCATGCAAGTTCTTGTCCATAAGCACGTATGACTATTTACGGAATACATGCCTACATTACATTGATGAACTGGAGCTAGTTCTGTGTCACCCTATGTTATAGCTATTACATGAGGAATCGCATCCGGCATAATTATCCATCATTGATCCATTGCCTACGAGCTTTTCACATATTGTTCTTCGCTTATTTACTTTTCCGTTGCTACTGTTACAACTACTACAAAAAACCCAAAAACTATTATCTTTACTTTTGCCACCATTACCTTTATTATCATACTACTTTTGCTACTAAATACTTTGCTGCAGATATTAAGTTATCCAGGTGTGGTTGAATTGACAACTCAACTCCTAATACTCAAGAATATTCTTTGGCTCCCCTTGTGTCGAATCAATAAATTTGGGTTGAATACTTTACCCTCGAAAGTTGTTGTGATCCCCTACACTTGTGGGTTATCACCGTGCCGTCCTGGTCATCTTTTGTCTACATGTATGACACGCGTCTGGACGGGTATCACACATGGATGATCTTCTCTCCAAATGACGGCCACACGCTAAGTGACAGCCACTTAACCACCCAGGGGCTCGACACTGCACCAATTGGTGACTTGCGTTGCGAGGCGGTGGAGCGGGGGAGTGGATCTTCACTGGCCCGGCAGACTGGCGTGTCTGCTGTCTTCCGGGAGGCCTCGACCGACTGTGCTCGCTTCTAGCAAGGGAGGTTTCTCCCTTGGTGAAATCTTGTTCTTCTGGTTGATCTTGGTCTTCTTGATCCGCCCTTTGATTTCTCAAAGAGATCTCACTTGGCCTAACCTTGGCTTGTGCACTTGATGAAGCTTGCTTCCTTGCCGCCATGCCGAAGGCTCGCTGTCCGTGCACAAGTCAGGGAGGAACATATACCCCTGTTTGTGTACCCCGAAAAATCCTACTCCAGAATTTTCTCCTTGGTTTGATTCGTGCCAACTGATGTATTAAGCTGCACATTGACCCAAGCATGGCATAAAGCAATGTATTCGTCTTGGGAGTAGTTTTGTGTCCTTGATCCCTTGGTGCTCGCTTGAGTATCCACGGGATCTTTGACCTCCTCCACTTCGGGATCGTTGTTCTCCTCATTATCCTCTTCTTGAGCATACCTAGAACTACCATTTATCTAGATCACTGAGGCCTTAGATGTGCGACGAATGTAATTGAGACATGAAGCTTCCCTCCTGGACACACAGTCAACAATAAGAAGCTCAAACCCACAGTCGCAAACCATCATCAATGTGTCGGCCAAAAAAGAAAAGGCAAATTTTCTTACCTCTCCAACATATCATTGAGCACGTGGAGGCCATGGTCCTCAACCACGGCTGCGATGGCCGAACGCGCCAGAGCAGGAGGTGTAGGGGTGGCTAAAGTGAGGCTACAAGCCATCGGACAATAATGAGGTGTAGACGTCTGCTTTTTTCCTCCCTCCACCCATGTCCTTCGCTACTTTCTCCTCATTTCATCCGATACTCCTCTCTCGATTCATTTATCCAGATCAGATGGTCACCCAACGATGTACTCATGAGTTAGATTATTTGTTCATTTGTATTTTCATCTATATCAATATAGAAGACCCAAGGGGCAAATTCAGGTAATCCCGACACATCAAACCAAGTCAATCCAATGACCTAGATTGTTCCAATGGTGAGCGCTCAACATGTTTAGTGTGCATAAATATTCTATCGCCTAATCGCCTATGCGTTGCAACGGGTGCGTACTTAGTGGTTCAACATCAATCTTGTCCGACATATACCTTACATCCGTCTTTAGATTTTGGTAATATTTAATTTGATGGGAGTATGGTTAGTGGAAGGCAAGAAACATGTTGATTTAGTTGAGATTTTAGTAAAATTGATTTAATTGAGTTAATGCAGGATGTGGTTTTGGGACATCATCGATTTGCATTAGATTATTTGGAGTTAGTATATTTAGGGTCCTGATAACTGCCACACGTGTGGTATATCGGGTAGTTGTACCACACGCCACGTGTGGCATGGACAGCAACCAGCCCACACACCTACGTGTGGGCAAAATAACTAATGCCCACACACATCTTTTTTCCCTCCCGAACCCTCTCACACGCGTGCGTGTGGGCGAAGTTGGTAACGTCCACACGCCCGTATGTCAGGCCTCGTACCCTCCTGGTCCCGCACGCGACGCGTGACACCCACCACGCTACCAATTGCCATGGTCCGCACTCGCCCATGTTCGTTTATCTGCAGCTGCCATGTCGCTGAACTACGGTTGCCATGTCGGACAACCGCTGCGGTTGCCATGGTCCGAACCCTCGCCCATGTTCGTTTATCTGCAGCTGCCATGTCATTTGAACTACGGTTGCCATGTCGGACAACCGCGGTTGCCCTGGTTGCTCAACTGCAGTTGCCATGTATGGTCTGATCTAATGTAGTTGCCATGGTTTCATAACTTTAGGAGTTGCCACATACTAACACTAGGCAGTTGAGAGAGTTACCATGTGCTCACAAGCATGCTAGGGCAGTTGTCATGTAAAAAGGAAGAGTTGCCATCTGCTTACGTGCACGTTAAGGAAGTTGCCATGTACGTGCACGTTGGGGCAGTTGCCATGTACCATGCAAAAACACATGGCAACTCGGTAAAAGAGAGTTTCCATCCGCCACGCACACTAGGCAGTTGCCGTGTACCCTGCAAAAACACATGACAACTCGGGTAAAAAAAGAAAGTTGCCACCTACTTATAAAGCACACTAGGGGCAGTTGCCATGTGCGCTGCAAAAACACATGGCAACTAGCAGCTTGGGTGTGGGAGAGGAGACGGGTGTGTGGGCGAGATGGCAAATGCCCACACACCAACCCTTGTGCGTGACTGAAAACTGGTGTGTGGGTGAACTGTTAAACGCCCTCAAACCGGCCCCTCCATGTGGTAAAACGGATGTGTGGACGAACTAGTCACACACCACACACACGCCTTGTCCTACGTGGCATATAAAATCAGCCAGATTATGCCAAGATTCGTGCATATAGTACTAGACGATGATGAATACGTGTGGTCGAGATGGTCAACGCCCACACGTGTGGGCGTTAACATTTCTATATATTTATGTTGGTTTTTATTTAGTGTGGCATCAGTTGGGTTACCAAAAATCAACAGGAAACCAAAGAGGGAAGGGAAACATGGGAGGGAAAAAATTGGAACACTGATAAGTGCCACATGTGTGACACGAACATATGGCAACTTCGAACGTTTTTTATGCCAAGTTTAGTGACGTGAGGATGTCAACTTTAGTTGTCAAGCATGACAACTTTTTTTTCGGATGGAAAGTCCCAGTTTTTTGGGGTTTTCTTTTTTCTTATTGGATGACAATTTTAGTTGTAAAAAACTTCAGATCCAGATTGCTTCATGTCACATGTGACACTTATCACTTGAGAAAAATTATCAATACTAGTGCTAATCATATAACTAATGTGCAAATAATATAGTATCTAATAAGACCGGCAGATCCAAATGATCTTGACCAGCAAACCAGGTCAATCCAATGACCTAGACTACTCTAATTTTTAGCATGCAATTAATAAAATACCAAATATTCAATATTAATGTTAATCACATAATTAATGTGCACATAATAATCACCTAATATTTTTGTGTAATTAATTTAATACTATCTCCGTCTAGAATTACCTGTCGTTGTATCTAGCACTATTTTAACGCTAGATACATCCATTTAAGGTACTTAACATCAAACATCAACGTGCAATTGCCGGTACATATTTACTACTCCCTCTGTAAACTAATATAAGAGCATTTAGATCACTACTTTAGTATTCTAAACGCTCTTATATTAGTTTACGGAGGGAGTAGTAGTAAAAAATGGGCCGCACATAGAAAATTAAAACAAAATCAGGCACTTTTGTAGTATCACATTGATTTGTGCATGCTCCCATGGGATCCCACACGTGAGCGTTGGACGGTCAGAATTTTTTTGGAATTATTATAGAATCACAATAATAGCAGCAGGAAAGGGCCAAACAGGTGGAAAGAAAGGTACGTCTCTCTCTCTCTCTCTCTCTCTCTCTCTTGTCTCCAGCTCACCGTCGTCAGATCTCACGCACACGGGAAGGAAAACCGGAGGAGAAAACACAGCGACACTGTCCATCCTCCGTCCACAAAGCTCGCTCCTTTGTCCTCCTCCTCCCCCGCCCCCAATCACGCCCGCGAATCGTGCCACGCACGGAAGCCAGCCAGCCAGCCAATCCGCGATCCGAGCCCGCGCGGCGGCGGCGGCGCCGCGATGAGCTTCCGGGACGAGAGCGGCGGGGAGGACGGCAGCGGGGGCCGGTCCTCCTCCGCGTCCGACCTGCGCAAGCCCTTCCTGCACACGGGCAGCTGGTACCGGATGTCCGCCGCCGGCGGCGGCGCCATGGACCGCCTCGGCTCCTCCGCCTACGGCCTCCGCGACAGCTCCATCTCCGCCCTGCTCTGCACCCTCATCGTCGCGCTCGGCCCCATCCAGTTCGGCTTCACCTGCGGCTACTCCTCGCCCACCCAGGACGCCATCATGGCCGACCTCGGCCTCACCCTCTCCGAGGTCCTTCTCCTCTCCTCTTGTGTAGTCCTATGCTTCTTGCCTCCATGGCCTTTGCTTTATGCCGTCTCTTTGCTCGCAGTTCTCTTTATTCGGATCCCTGTCCAACGTCGGGGCCATGGTGGGCGCCATTGCCAGTGGCCAGATCGCCGAGTACATCGGCCGTAAAGGGGTGAGGTTTCAGTTCCCTTTGACCTCTGTCTGCTCCTGTGACCGACAGTTGTACTGTTAGATGTACGGAGTATTGGATTCTCGGATCTGATCCTGGGATTTTCTCATGGAACTGGATTCAGTCGTGCACTCACTGACTCACGATGCTCTCTGCTTTCCTTGTCTGCAGTCTCTGATGATCGCCGCGATCCCGAACATCATTGGGTGGCTTGCAATATCGTTTGCAAATGTAAGATCGCTTAATTTACCTTACCCCTGTTATTTTCAGGGATGCTTCGTTCAGTATGATGTCCTCTGTTTATGAATATCCTGTGCTCTCTGTCCTGTTTAAGGATGCTCGTCCATTTCGATTTGCTTCGTTTAGGGTCATATCTCCTCTGTCTGCTTAACTTACTTCTGAATTGTTTTCTGCAGGATTCCTCATTCTTGTTCATGGGCCGTTTGCTGGAAGGATTTGGGGTCGGTGTGATATCCTACACGGTCTGTATCCCTCTGCTCCTAACCTTGTAAACAAATTCACTCCAGAGTGTACTGTCTTCGTCAACTGCTTCTTAAGTTCATAAAAAATACAGTGGCAGCTCCCAAGTCCCAACACATGGGAGAGTAGACTGTATTCTTGCTTAACCAAATACCAACAATATTTATCATCAGAGTAGCTTCTCTGTCTGTTCAGTCTCTGTACAGAAAAGGATGAAAACATCAAACTCTTTTCTGGATCAAAATGAACTTAATTAGCCTATAAGAGGAACTGAAAAGGCTGGTATTCTGTATCGACTTACAGCTGTGCAGCTGAGTTGTGATTTTTTGACTTAGAACCTCTCTTTTTGCTGGGTATTGAAGTTGGGGATTTTCATGAATGCTATTGAACTTCAGCGTTACTTTGCATAAAAATAGCATATCTAGATATCATTCGAACTCGTGCATACTGATTGTTCTGAAGTTTATTGGATTGGGTGTTCACTGATGAACAATATCTTATACTTTAGGGGCACTCTAGCTGCATCCACTTGGATATTTTCATGCCTGACATTACTTTCTGTCTGAAAATTTCGTTTCATGTTGTCAGGTGCCAGTTTATATAGCAGAAATTGCTCCACAAAACATGAGAGGAGCTCTTGGTTCGGTCAATCAGGTCAGCACTTGTATAAACAATAGCATTTGATTTAGTGTAGTCTGTCTTCTGGTCTGACCATTTGTTTGCAAGTTTTAACCCTGTCCATAATTTCTTACGCAGCTCTCTGTTACAATCGGTATATTGCTTGCCTACACATTAGGCATGTTTGTTCCCTGGAGAATTCTTTCTGTTCTTGGTAAGATGGACAAACTAGTTTGTGTTCATGTGTTTGTTTACTATGATAAGATGTCCTGCTCCTCTAAATCAGCTTTGCTAAATTAATAGATTGGTTGATACAGAATATTGTCCTAACTCATTTATGTTACATTCACATTTCTAAGGCATTTTACCTTGCTCAATCCTGATACCTGGGCTGTTCTTCATTCCTGAATCACCAAGGTGGCTGGTAAGTGAAGTGATGTGTTGCATTATTTTTTGCTGACATTAACATAAGCATCTAAACAGAGCAACTGTTGTACCAGGCAAAAATGGGTAAGATGGAAGATTTTGAATCTTCACTGCAGGTCCTGCGCGGATTTGAAACTGATATCTCAGCAGAAGTTAATGAAATAAAGGTAACATGTAGTAACAGGGATCAATTTTGTTGCAATCATGTCATATGCAATACATTGCAGGCAACTTTATGCTTTATGCTACACCTGAAAATATTTTTCTTTTAAGTAATATGAGGGAATGTAACCCTTTTTTTTTTTACATTTTGCTAACACAGAGATCAGTTGCCTCATCTAGGAGGAGGACAACCATACGATTTGCAGAGATCAAACACAAGAGATATAGTGTTCCTCTTATGGTTGGTAATTTGCATTATATACTTTGCTTTAACACATCAATGTTCCTCTATTTGCTTACTGGTTTTCACTTGTTTAGATAGGAATTGGTCTCCTTATACTTCAGCAACTAAGTGGTGTCAACGGCATTTTCTTCTATGCTGCAAGTATCTTCAAAGCTGCTGGTATGTTCTGCATGATTTGATGAGGCTCTGCTTATCAAGCATGCTTGTGTGCAATAGTTTTCCTCACACATTTAATAACTCTACAGCATACTGTGAACATGCAAATGAACTAAATGGTAAATTCAAATGTTAGTAAGCATGCTGCACATCCCTAGCAGTTTGATTGGGATATTCGGAACACTTGAAAAATGTAATGCTGCCCTGTTTGTATGTGAATTGTACTCGCAGGAAGCTCATATTGCAGTACTGAGCCTTAATACGTCAGCAATAGCAATAGCTTGTCTTTCATGTCTGATCTCTTACAAAGTTCTTTTCCTAAACAGGTCTTAAAAATAGTAATCTAGCAACATGCGGTTTGGGGGCTGTTCAGGTATATTCATCTTATCGTTACATCTACATTGTGCCTATGAACTTTGTGGGATTGTGGGTTTGGTATTTGCATACTTATTGGGATCTTTTCATTGTTAGGTGGTTGCTACTGGAATCACAACCTGGTTGACCGACAAAGCTGGTCGACGGCTACTTCTCATTGTTAGTTACATCACAAGACACGTATTTTTTTGTTTGAAGAAAATATGATTTGCGTTGACTAATTTCTTTTACTTTCCAGATCTCAGCTGTAGGGATGACAGTCAGTCTTCTCATTGTTTCTGTGTCATTTTTTGTGAAGGTAACTCCACTTAAAATGTTAATGGCATATGTAATGGTTTGTTGTACAATTGCCTAATCTAGATCAATCAGTAATACCTGAGTTTCTCTCTGATATATTTTAGTGTCAATTCTGAAACAGGACAACATAGAGGAAGCTTCTCATTTACACTCTGTGATGAGTATGCTTTCACTGGCTGGACTTGTGGTTAGTTTCAGTTCTGTCTATATACGTCTCTGCTTTATTGGTCAGAGTGAGCAGGTTTAATGCCTTGCTTTTTGCTACTGCAGGCATTTGTGCTTGCATTTTCCCTTGGCATGGGAGCCATCCCATGGATCATAATGTCTGAGGTATAGTCTGCTCCTCCTTGCTGCAAATATCTAGAGAGCCTCAAGTTCAATAATTACACTTACATCTATCTGATTTTATCTCTGTAGTTGTAGCCACTATCATTTGCCACTTCTGTTCCTGTCTGTGAATATCCTCTATAGCCTCTCCTTTTCTTTATCAATGAGCCGTCCTCCGAACACAGCTTTTTAACTATGAAATGGAGCGAACGCTGCAGTTGCAGTTGCTCTTGTGGTTTTGTCGACCAGCTGCTGCTTCAAGACATACAGGAAACTGCATTTTTTGTAATGTAGCCAAGATTACACTGACCGTAGCTGTACCTATCACTAAAGACGGCCACTACTGTCACCAAAAACTGCAGTGGTTGCTTTGTGTTTCATATCTGTAGTTGCAAGTGACAGTGACAACTTACCTAGAGCAAAGTTCACACTGAACATATCTAGAAATATAATAATGTGTCGTCCACCTTGTGTCCCTTCAGATTCTTCCTGTTAACATCAAGAGTCTTGCCGGAAGCACCGCCACCCTTGCAAACTGGATGACGTCGTGGCTCATCACGATGACCGCGAGCTTGATGCTAAACTGGAGCAACGGAGGTCAGTCTATTCCTCCCTCTCTGTCCCTCTTCCTTCCTACTCCCTCCGTTCCATATTACTTGTCGCTGATTTAGTAGGGAGTACCTCTTTTATGACACTGTGTCTTACCACGTACCATCCATCTTGTTTCGAGCAGGAACCTTTGCTATATACGCGGCGGTGTCCATGGGCACCCTCCTCTTCGTGTGCCTGTGCGTGCCGGAGACCAAGGGAAGAACGCTCGAGGAGATAGCGTTCTCGTTCCGCTGAAGCCCGGAACCACGGCGCATAGGGTAGACAGGCAGGCAGGCGGGCGGGGCGTCGTGCTACTTGATGGCTGTTTCGGGTCAGGCGTCGGGGCCTGGATCAGGTAGTCGCGCAGCCGTGTTTTTTGCAGGGATATTTGTATCATGTGTTTGTGTAATAGTGTACTATCAGTGTACCATTTGTGTATGTGCAATAGAATGGGGAGGGGTGGAATGGGCACCCAACCCCCCTTTGCAGTCAGTCAGTCAGTCAGGGGGGGTGCGCAGTAAGTAGAAGAGCAATTTGCTGGTCAGTACATTGGGTTTCATATATACAGCAGCAGCTGTTGCCAAAGGAATAATTCAGATGTAATGTCAAACAATAAATTTTGAGCTACTTTCAGTGTGCTGCATTATGGCTGTAGACTGTAGTGTGCATGCCAGTTCCCAGAACCTATTGCCTGAAAGTCTTGTTGAGGAGAAAAAAATGTTCTGCAGTCAGCTGTACATTTGGGCCGTCTACTTGGGCTTAACACATATCTGCGCCCTTCTTCTTCAGCCAGCCCCCCAGACTTGCGTCCAGAATGGATGGAGGCCCAGAGCAACCCGATGCTGGAATGGGCCATCAATGAGGCCCACGTTACTGCAGCACTGGGTATGGATCCTTCTTCCCTACTACGAGCCCACTCCATCCCCAAATCACTAGTAGTTAAGGAGTATGTTGTGGCGTGCTGCATATTCTTCACTTGTTGTAACCTGTCAGTTTTTCTTTTTTTAGATTCGTTTATTCAAAATGTTTTATCCTTTAAATTGTATGTCTAAATTTTGAATTATTTACACCGTTGGATCCTCGCGTCGAGATCTTTAAAATTATATCAACCCGATGCTGGAATGGCCCATCAATGAAGCCTGCTTCACTGCAGAGCTGGGTTTGGAGGGCGCGCCTATTTCTCGCCTTCAGCCAGTCTGGCTTCGGACTCGCTAGGGGCGAGCGAACTTAGCCGGCCCAAGACCGCGGGATGCCACAGTCTCTTTTTCCTGTTCTTTTTACGCTTTCTGTTTTCTTTTTACTTTTATTTTTGTACTTTTGTTTATACTTCAAAAAATTCTAAACATAAATATTAAAAAAAACTCTTCAAAAAATACTTGAAAATTGTTGAACAAGTATTTGAAAAACAATGTTAAATAAGTATTTGAAAAAATGTTGAACAAGTATTCAAAAAATGTTGATCATGCATATAAGAATGTAGAACAAAAATACCAAAAAAGAAAACAAAAACAATGGCGGCCTAGAACAAGTATTCACTGCAGCTCTGGATTTGGAGCGCACGCCTATTTCTCGCCTTCAGCGAGTTGAGAGCAACTAGTTGACGAACGCTCCTTTATGAGCCTCTCAACGATTATTTGGGATGGGCTCAGAACGCGACACTTGGCGCGCTCTCAGCCGCCTCCACATGTCGCGCTCTGGGTGCTCCCTTTGGATTTTTTTTAAATTGTCTGCACGCGTTTTCTGCTTTTAGATGGTTTTTTTGGCTTTTGGACGATTTTTTTTGGGCGCAAAAAACGCATTCCTTTCCTTCCGCGAGATGTACGGTTTTGCTTCCGCGAGAGGCACTACCGTGCCTCTCAGAAACGAATTTTTTTTTCCATCGGCGAGAGGCATGGTTTTGCTTTCGTGAGAGGTACGGCCGTGCCTCTCGGAAACGAAAAAAACATGTTTCCTTTTGTTTTTTCCTTCGGCGAGAGGCACGAGGCACGGTTTTGCTTCCGTGAGAGGTAAGGCCATGCCTATGGGAAACGGAGAAAAGCATTTTCCTTTTTTTCTTTCACGAGAGGCACAGTTTTGCTTACACGAGAGGCAAGGCCGTGTCTCTCGAAAACGAAAAAAAATATTTTTCATTTCTTCCGCGAGATGCACGGTCTTGCTTACGCGAGAGGCAAAGCCGTGCCTCTCAAAAACGAAAAAAATAAGTTTTTTTTTCCACGGAGGCACGGCCATGCCTCTCGGAAAGGAAAAAATACGCCATTTTTTCCTTTCACGAGAGGCATGCTTTTGCTTCCACGAGCGGCATGGATTCGCTTTCGTGGGAGGCACAATCGTGCCTCTTTCGGAAAGAGAAAAAAGCGTGCTCCCACTATGGTTTCTTTGTCCGGTTTGTTTCGTGATTTTTTTGTCAAAACCTATCAACATGGGATTTAGTTTTAAAAATTTCGACGCGATAAATGCAATCGTAAAAACTATGTAACACCTTCTCCTTATTTAATGAAATGGCAAGACTTTTGCCCCGTTTCAGGAAAAAAAAACCCAGCTATAAGCTACGGCTCTACCCAAGGCCAATGTCATGGACAAGTTTGCGTGATCACCGATGCACGCACTGCATCGATCAATCCGTACATGCCTAAGCTGCCGCTTTGCCTCGTGAACCTGAGTAAGCCATTCGGTCTCTTTCCCTTCTTTGACTCGAGGAGATGGAAAGCAAGGGAAGAAAGCTCCATGTATGCATTTCCATACATGTCCGTGTCGTCTTCTTGCCGTCGACGTACGTACACGAGCACCTCGATGTAGGCACATGCACTACTGTACATGAATGCATGCATCATGCATGTACTGTATGGCAGTAGGAGGAGTACATATACATGGTTTATGATGGATTCGACGCGTGGAGGGCCGCGCGGCTCCGAAAGGGAAAGCCGCCCGATGCCCACGAAAAAACGGAGAAAGGGAGCCAAGCAGCAGGTGTCCATATGATCTTGAGACAGCGTAGATGCAAGGCTGGATGTAATTCTGTTTCCAGTCTCTTTCCTGTCTACTTTCGCCGCTCCTGCAATGCAGCATCACTCATTTTTGTCTGGTTTGCTCCTTTGGTCTTTTCTTCCTTTTGATGCTCGCTATACTCCCTTTGATTTCTAATCATACGACCGCAGCAGCCTTCCTTCTCCAGTAAAAAAAAGGAAAAAAGACTGGCAGTCATTTTGTTGGAAATTTGCTAACAACTACTCCCTTCGTTCGGAATTACTTGTCACAAAAATGGATAAAAATGGATATATATACAACTAAAATACATCTAGATATATTCATTTTTTGGACGAGTAATTCCGAACGAAGGGGGTAGATTGGTAAATACATATAGCTAATCACACGACAAGCCATTCTCTTTGACCAACTACGAGTCGACACACATGAGCCGCCAACACATTTTATCATGTGAAATGTACACCGGCCTCCTGCCCGATGAGCAGGCAGGCACGACAGCAGCACAGCACAGTGGTTCAGTTAAGGGATGCGTAGTACAGCAGCACAGTGGTTCAGTTAAGGGATGCGTATTGCGTAGTACAGCAGCGTCTAGTCTAGGTGCATCATGCACGTACCAACACGACTTTGTAGCGGAACGTACGTACTAGGTGCACGTCGGTGTCGCGACGTCTCATGGATTTACCACGTACGTCGCTTTAATCTTCGAGTGCGCGCCACTGTTGCACACCGCCATTGATCGGTCGCGAGCAGTCCAGGTACGTGCAGGTACTGCGAGGGCACGGACATTCATCGGGCCGACTCAGTCGCCAAGTGCGTACCGCGCCCGTAGCCACCGCCCACCGGTGGGGCATGCAGATGCAGGGCTCCCGGCGGCCGGCGCCTCCGCCTGCTCGACACGACGCGCCAAGTACGCGCGCAGGCCGCCGTATGCGCATGCATGACGTCGCCGGCCGGCCGGAGCTGCACGCGGTCGCTTTCCGGGCCAGACTGTGACGAAGGGCAGTGCTCATCTCTACGCACGTGCAGGATCGTCGTAACTGCATATCAGCCGAGTGAGACACATCTGTGATACGTACTGTTTTTTCTCTTCTTTCAGGGCAGTGCTTGCCTTCCCCGGGGCCGCCGGAACGAGCCGCCGACGCATCATTGTCGCCGCTCCCATACTGCAGAAATTGGAAGCATGTCGTGTAAACTTTCATAGGAATCTAAAATACATAATTTTCTGTAGCATAGTTGCTTGGATGCTCAATGGAAATCTTGAGGGAGTATTACTTAAGGAGAGATAGAGGGCATCGCCCAAAAAAACAGAGGAAGAGAGACAAAGACACATGTTGGATTGCACTTTTCAAATAATGTAAAAACATAAAAAAATTAAAAAATGTTCATAATTATCCAATGTGAAGGATACCTATGAGAATTTCAAAAGCCATTCTTAATTCAAAGGGCACCACAACACAATTCCTATAGGATCCCATTCCCATGAAATTCCTATGTTCCAAATGGGGCTGTACTTTGTTTATGTGTTGTGGAGCGCTAAAACCCTGGTCAGTTTCTTCACCGCAAATGTCAAATCTCGCTCTCTTTTTTCTACTATGTTGTATATGTTGTGTAACTTTTTTGTCTTATAATATGACTAGTGCAAAATAAAAATGCCAATAACTTGTACATATACCTCATACAAACCTTTGAAGTTTCTAGGCGCAATTTAGTCATTCAAGAAATTGTTAGGTAGTAAAGTGTTCCAACACCATATGGTAAATTTAGCGGGTGAAATGAGCCGAAAAGAGATTGGGAGATTTTCTATTTAAAGTGAGTCAATCCAATTTTTAGGCTCCATTCTCCCTTGGAATTACATATGTGGTCAGTTTTACAGGAATTACATGCATAGCGGGTGAAATTTACATGAATATCATAGGAATGGAATTCTATAGGACATTTTCCTTTGTGTCATTTGTTGTAGGATTGGCTTTGAGAGTTCCTATGTGAATTCGTGCTTTAATTCACATTTTGGATGATTCTTAACCATTGCTCAGACCTTACATTCTCTCTCTCTCTCTCTCTCTCTCTCTCTCTCTCTCTCTCTCTCTCTTTCTCTCTCTCTCTCTCTCTCTCCGGAAATAATTTTCTACAAATTTTTAGTGCAGTATATAAACAACTCTGTCACATGATTCCTACGTTTTAGATTTATGTACAAATTTTCAAGACACGACTTTCAATGAATGCAGTTTCTTATGTTTTTACAATTCCACGTTCAAAATACGGCCTTATGGTGGACAATGGAATTTCTCTATGATATGTTCTTTCTTGTGAAACTCTATTGGTTCTCAGCACATCATTATCTAATATCACCCTCTGTCTTAAAACTTTCAAGAGAAAATGGAGTATCCCTTGCCTATGCAAATGCAATGAGTTTCTGCAACAATGTTGAGTATCTATTATTAAGTTACGTATGATTTTATTTACTCTACAAACTAACTGTCCGGAATGTTGATCTTGATGGAAAGGAAACCAAATATCGATCTATCTCCTAAGCACTTGATACCTACTCCCTCCCTCCTACACATCCCCACACAATATTTATTCAATAATTGTTTACGGTTGAATACATGTACCTTATTATCATCAATTTTGTATCATATAATCACAGAGGGGGGGGGGGGCAACAAGAACATACGCAGCTTCGGGAGGGGGCAAATGACTAAACTATCCATAATTTAAGCCTCTAAAATATTTTTCCTTCACTAAATGTGCAAGGCTGGGGTGGGGGGGAGAGGCCCCCTCAACACTACACATAGCTCCACCACTGCTAGTACATGTCGTGTTGGTGGGCAGGGGCATCCCCGCTCCCCCGCGCACACGTCACGCACTATATTCATTCAACAATTGTTTACGGCTGGATACATATATGTTCGAGGGTGTATGCGTACCTTGGGTCCGTGAGAGCCGTTCTGCTAGAGCAGAGTGGACGCGGTGCCGCAGTTGACTCACCGCCAGTTCATACATACTACTTTTTTTTCCTTTATGAGGGAAACATGTTTGTTTTTCCTGAGACCCCTCACCTTTTTTTTTTAGAATACCCGAGACCCTCACCCGTTGTACACCATCATTTTTTTTTGACAAAACACCACTATTTTCAGTGTAAATTCGATTTGACACTTGGGCCTTATTGGGCTTAAGGCTCATTTCTTCGCTTTTTTTTGGGGAGATCAAAGCTCATTTCTCGGCTTATCCAGCCCTATTGCTGCTTTTCAGTAGCAAGTGTAAGTCAACCGCCTTACAGACCAATGCAGGCCCAGAAGCCCATGCTGCGACAGCCCATGAGTGAAGCCCGCGCCACTGCAGCTAAAAAGAATCCAGCTCCGGGTCCTTCTTCCCTCGTACTACACAGTCTACAGTCTTCGAGTTGGCGGTCAAACCAAACGACCGTTGCACTGCATGGATAGATACGCCCCACACGCCTGTACTCTACAGTACAGTACAGTACACTGCAGTCTACGCGACTACGCCTGTGTGTGCTGTGGCCTACGTACTAGCCCCTACCTATACGACTACGAATCTGCCCTTGCACCCCAGACCCCAGTCCGCAACGAGAATCCGTTTTGCATGAGCTGCGCGGCAGGGTGGCCCTGGCGTGTGGGGCCTCCTGTCGACCCGCCGGTGGGGCATGATGGTGACGTGGTGATGACAGCGTGTGTGTATGTATACGCAGTACGTTGGGTGGCGTAGGAATATCCGTATACTAGTCGTAGAGTGTAGCGTTCGAGGTTGGTGCCGACAGAGAGACGGACAGACACCACGGTCAAGGCAAATGCAGAATCAGCAGCAGGAGCAGGAGCAGGAGCATGTCTCGCTTCTCTCAAGGCCGCTGAGACCCTTCCCGATCCTCTGTGCTTGCCTATTCCCTGGCCAACACTGACTAGGCACGCTCCGGATCCCTAGCACTGCACTACTAGTATAGTAGCTAGCAGCCTAGCACTAATCTAATCTATGTACTTCCTCATTTCAGGTTTGAAAGTTATATGTTATAAAAATATATTAGTAATTTGTATTCGAAATAAGTTTTAAATAATATTACTTTTTTGTTACATATATAAATTATATTTAGGTGCCATTGTTATTTTAAGAAAGACAAAAGAATCACAACGAGGCCACTATACTGCATTCACTTTTTTTTAAGGAATCAGCAGGAGCACTGTTTTTTCTTATAATTATAGAAGTAACGCGGTGGAAATGCAATGTACACAGTGGTACTCCTCACACGCGGGAGGAGCACTTCTCATATTGTCATTAACAGAAAATCGAGGGCCACCTAAAACGTGGGATCGAAAGAAATCTGGTCCTCTTTATAGCATCTATAATCGAACTACCCGAACACGCCAGAATACCCTTATATCCTGATATACGAGGGTTCATAGACAATGCGGATATATGAGGACAATTTGAGGAGTCCAGTTGTATGACTTTTTTTTCTCTATTTCATATCCAGAGACTGGCAGGCTGTCCACCCAGACGTATAGGGGAAAATGGGGGTTCCCATTGTATATGCTCTTAGATAGCTGGAATTTGGTAAGATTTTTACTTCCTCTTGTCATATATATATAGAGTCTAATGCGTTTTTTGATGCTAACTTTGACTATATATTGAAGCAATAATATATGACATACAAGTTACACCCAAAGCATACCATAAAAATCATATGTGAAAGAAGCTTCCAATGATATATTTTCCACATTATACATCTTACTATTAATCTTATCAATAGTCATATGCAGTCTCGAAAAACGCATTAGGCCCTATATATATAGATGGAGGGAGTACATGTTTCCAATCCTTTGGAAATTTCCTTTTTTTTCTCCTTAGATCACAGTAATGGTGGCGTCCATATTCTTATGAAATGGATTCCTATACCTCAACTTCTTGAATAGGAATTTGAACAACAACTCAAACCTCTTTAAATACTTAATCCGATAAAAGGACGCACGTTTCTCACGTTCCATCCAAATGACTACCTTTATATTTTGTTAGGTAATCCTCTGTTTTATATTGACAATCATGTCAATTTGATGATTCAAAGATTTGCTATTGGAATTAAAAAACATAGTAATAAAAGGAAATACATACACCACTAAATAAATATGAAAATTTGCAATACCTTTTCGGAGCCCTAGGAATTTGGATGACCAGACTAGCTTAAACAACTCATGGCATTTGCTGGAGAATCTATATTAGTAAAACCTCCACCCCCGCCACTTTCACAATATTATTACCTTTTTTAGACAATGTTGTAACCCTTTTCTAGCAAACACAATACTACTAAGTGGCTAAAACAATAAAATAGACTTTTCATACCACACCTGACAGGGTTGGTGCCTAAATTGTATGAAAGTGTCACATAGGAAAAACATTACAACCGGTGACAATAGGGAATACTTTTTTTCTTTACGAGAAATAGGAATGCACATTTTAAAATTGACTAAATAAAAAACCATCTCATTAGGGTTTCTCTACATCTCGCCGGTGCCGTCGCTGGTCCACCCCGTCTCCGGTGGCCTTAGGGCTATGGGGGAAGAGTAGATCCTCGCCCTTGCCGGTTGGAGGGTTCGTTTTTAGATATTTTTTCAAGTTTTGTTAGGGTTGTTTCCTGCTTAGGAAGGCAAAACGGCGGCGGCTCCCTGAAGATGGAATAAAGATCTCCTCGCTTAGTCCTCGTTTCGTTGATGCGTCTAGCACTGTCGGTGGGCGTGTGGATCTGTGTCTCCGACGGATCTGTCTTTGGTGGAATTATTCAGATCTTTTCATCGTTCGTCTATGTTCTTTTGTCTTCAGGTTGGATCTTTCTGATCTACACTCTTCATCCGTGGCGGTTACTGTTCTGGTGCGTTGGTTCTATGTGGTCTTAGCACGACGACTTCCTGACTGTCTACTACAACAAGGTTTACCCGGCTCCGACGAGGGAGTGACGATGACAGTGGCGGGCCTTCGACTCGATTCAGTAATTGTAGTCGTCGCTAGGTGGTCTACGGATCTGGGTGTAATTTTTACTTCCTCCATTCCACAATATAGTGCGCCTGCGCTTCTCGAGATTCAAATTTGACCATAAATTTAACTAACGAGACCTATTGCGGTGGGAACAGAAATTATACCACTGAATTATATCGAACGCTACAAATTCAGTGGTATAATTTTTGCTCCCGCTGCAGTCGATCTTGTTGGTTAAATTTATGGTCAAACTTGGATCTCGGAAAGCGCGAGCGCACTACATTATGGAACGGCAATACTACACTCACGGGGTGTTTACGGGGGATTACAGGGTGGTTAGAGATGATTGGTTGTGGTTTAGTTAAGTGGGGGCGGGTCCACTAGTTGAAATCAGGGAGGGCCAATTAGATGAAGGCCTGCTTTCCGTCCCGTAAAGATGAACAGATTGCAAGTTTTTCTGAAAAAAGAAACGTCTCGTTTTTAAATGGTTAATGCTGCTAATATCTCTGTTCGGAGTACTATACTCGAGCAGTACTCGTACTGAGCAACAGGGTGCAAAGAGCGATCAGCCATCGGACGATCTCAAAAGATGCTCTCTGTGCATTAACAAACATGCATGTCTCTCGTGCTTAGCGCCTAAAAGAAAATTATAGCGATCTCGAGGCCTTTTTAGGTGACAGCTTTTTGAGCAGCGATCTCCTTCCCCTTTCCTCGGGGCAACCGATTTGGCGTTAGCTGCTGCTAATTGTTCCATCTGATGGTTGATTCTGCATGCCAGCTATATTTAATCTACTTGATCAGTCATCAGCCGTACGTAGGTTAGCTGAATGTTTTGGGGCATCACACGTGCATCGGTACGTGCATGTCCATTCATGTGATCGACCAATCTCAGGGTTTGAGAACACTAACACTAGTTAAACTCCACTAGCTGCTGTTAACCACGGATGGGGGTGGACTAATCTGTAGGGCGGCATTGACTACCATGAGCCTGTGCAATACTAATTCTAGTTTAATTAATTCGGTTGCCAGAGTAGATCTGGGCGTATATCTGACAAATGTTTTTTTTGCAAAAATATATACTATGACAAAATTAAGCTCAAATTTTAGTCAAAAATTACATTGTTCATGTATTATAATATTTGTATGTGCATCACCAATTTAAGAGAAATTAAGCCTCATATGAGCTAAGATAATATCTTCATATTTTCATTCCAAACGACATGCATGACTTTATAATTATTTTTGCAGTTGACTTGCTTGTTCTACGGTTGTTCTTAACATTAAGTACCATATATTTATACAAAAGTAACGGTCAAAGCTGCCAAATGGATGCTGTGCAATATATTGGACAAATCTAATATGTGAAGTAAAAAAGAAATGAGCAATACTATTTACTTCTTGTTTCCTTCTACTTTTCTTAAATTTTGGTGTGTCACCTCCTGCAAAAAATACATATCATATGCCATTGTTAGTTACCGAATTTTTCTATTTTTAATCAAGCTGTTTTATGCTGTTCTTGGTTAGTGCACTCTCGGCCCGGAATTATTTGTCATAGAAATAGATATATCTAGATGTATTTTAAATTTTATATACATCCACTCCTATCCATTTTTCAACAAATAATTGAGGTCGGAGGGAGCAGTACTCAGGAGACCCTAGATACTACAGCTCCAGTACGTCCAGACATGCATGTGCATATGAGCATTGATATTTCTTCTCGAATACACCAGATCACCAGCTAATGCCAACTCTAGCCAATTCCTAAAAATAGAGGAGGAAAAATGCGGAGTAAATTTAGTGGACTATATCTCGGTCAATTCCACTATTGGTTGGTCTACAACCACGGAAGCCTAGTCAAACCAAAACCTTATTAATCGGTTGGACTTGGCGGGGCGAGCCACTCCGCCCGAGAAATCCCATCGCCCATGGGGTGAGGCCCTATGACTTCGTCGCCGGAGTCGGGGAAGATCCTCCGCCATTCTTCAAAGTCAAAGTCATTGTCGGCGCCACCTCCTTTGCCGCCGTCCTTCTCGTCGCTTTAGAGGATGATAGCCCCCCCCCCCCCCCCCCCCCCGCCGGCCGCGCACTCAGCGAAGATCTTGTGCTCCGCCTCCACCAGCCCGGGGTACTGGCGGCGGAGGTCCGCCATGTACTCCTCATCGGCGGCTCCCACCGCGATCAGCTTCCTCCCCTCCCGGTCTTCCCGAGCCGCCGCAGCAGTCACCACTCCCGGCAGCAGCAGCATCTCGCCCCACGGGAAGTTGAGGCGGGCATCGGCGCTGTGAATCTGACATGCCACTGGTCGCACTCACGGGCGGTGAGCTTGACGGTGTGGAAGGACCCGAACCAGTGCTTCTTGTGGGTGCCCGGTCGCTGATCTCGGCCACCCACGTCCCCCACGCCCGCTGCCGAACGCCGAGGTAGTTCCTCTGTGGCTGCCACGGCGCGAGGAGATCCAGGAAGCTGGCGAGCCGGCGGGACGGGGCTGCATTGTCGCGGCGGCGGCTTGAGGACGCGCCCATGCTGCGCTTGTGGTGGCGGGGACCGGTGGCTGCGGGATCCGGCCATTACGGAGGGGGATGGGGACCAGCGGGGAATTCACCGGTGGCGGGGATTGGGGAGGAGGAGAGGCAGATGAGGCGTGGAGATTTTTTGTACTCCGACGCCGAGCGGCGGAGTAAATATAGGTGCCGGATAAACAATAGGGTAAAAGTTTTACTCCTCTAAGGGTTTTAGGGATCGGCCAGGTCTCGATCAGAAAAGTAAACCATACTTTTACTCTATTAAGGCCAACTCCAGCGCGCGACTCCATCCTGTTCGGGTGCGTCTGTTTGGGGAGGAACGGACGAATAGCGCGGCCTAAACGGACAAATGTCCGGATTCCATCCGTTTTCGACCCATCTCCGGCGCAAACTTGCGCCGAGTTTAGGGTGAAACGGACATCGCGCGGACGGGCTCGACGCATGCCCCTTGTCCCCCCGTGAGCCGCCTGTCGGGGACACTAGCAGTCCCCACCCTGCCGCCAGCGCCGCCACTATTCTCCGGCCGCCTCCTCACTGCGCACCCCCGACCGTCCATACCAAACCACGTCTCGACATGGTCGCCACCACGCCGCGCTTGCGCCGCAGATTTGGTCGTCGATTGGCTGGTCGAGGACGAGCGTGATGACAGCATCTTCGACCAAGGATTTGATTATCAAGGTGAAAATGTTGAGCCCCTGCATCGAGAACCGGCCATGTTTGAACAATTTTCTCAATTTCATCGTGAAATGTGTGATTGGCACACTCATTTGGATCTTCAAAATGACTTGGTTCAGCACGTGTGGGATTACATTGGCAACCAATAGATGTATTGGTTCATATAAGACTATTTCGATATGGTTGTAAAACTATTTTATTTAGAGACAATTTCAATTGGGTTGTAAAACTATTTTTATTTGAACGTGTAAACTTGTTTTAAACATTGAAATATGACTATATGGGCATTTTTCGTCCTGGCGGGTAGGATGGGGCCAAAGAATGCGGCCGCGCGCTGGACGCACGACCACCGCATCTTAAAACAGGTCCGGACACGATTCCGTTGCACTATTTAAACGGACAAAATTTACGTAAAACGAACGCCCGTTTGGGTTGTGCGCTGGAGTTGGCCTAACCGGTTTGAGGGATAGAGTTGGCCTAAAGATACAGCTCCATGCAAGCTGTGGCGATGCGATGGCAAAGTTCGCGTGACCACCGATGCGCACTGCTGCATAGAGTTGGCCTTTTTCCTCGTGAACCTCACACTAAGCCTGCCTCTTTCCCTTCTTTGACTCGATGAGACGAGCTCCATCGAAAGAAAGCTTCATGTAGGCATCTCTCCATACATATCCGTTGTGTTTTTGTCGTCGACGTACGTACTGTACGTACACGAGCACCTCGATATACGCATGCATGTACTGCATGGCAGTAGGAGGAGTATATACATGGTTTGTGATGGATTCGATGCGTGGAGAGTCGCGCGGCTCGGAAAGGGAAAGCCGGCCGATGCCGACGAAAAACCGGAGAAAGAGAGCAAAGCAGCTCTTGAGGCAACGTAGATGCAAGGCTGGATGTAATTCTGTTTCCAGTCCCTTTCCTGTCTACTTTCGCCGCTCCTGCATACACTCATTTTCATCTGGTTTGCTCCTTTCCTTTGGTCTTTTCTTCCTTTTGATGCTGGCTAGCTATACACTTCCTCCTTTGATGTCTAATATAATCATACGACCGCAGCAGCCTTCCTTCTCCAGTAAAAAATAGCGGTAATTTTGCTGGAAACCACAGACTTAAACTAGTACGACGATCTCTTTCTCGTGGAGTGCATGGACGCGGGCAGCCCGCACAGTGGTTCAATTTAACAGAATGCACGGGCATCGGCCGGCGTGCACGTGGAGCAGTACAGCAGCGTCTAGTCCATCTAGCTAGGTGCATCCACATCATGCACGTACCAACACGACCTTGTAATTGTAGAGGTACACTGGTACGTGGTGCACCTCTGTGTCGCGACGTTTCATGGGTGTACGTTATTTTTCTCTCCCCGAGTGCGTGCCCAGGCCACTGTACCACACGGCCGGCCGGGCCATCACATTGATCGGTCGCAATTAACCAGGGCAGGTACACGCAGAGGGCACGGACATTCATCTATCCGTCCCAACCGACTCGGGTACGCTTCGCCGAGCCAGGAGTGGGCAGGCCGGCGCCTCCGCCCGCTCGACACGACGCGCCAAGTACGCGCGCAGGCCGGCGGCAGCCAGCCGTATGTGCATGCATGACGTCGCCGGCCGGAGCTGCATGCACGCACTCGCTTTCCGAGTCGGTCGTTATGTGTCAACCTGTGATTAAGGCAAGTGCTCGCCTTGCCCGCTAGACACGTGTGTGATAACCCTTTTCTTTCTCTACGGAAATTAGCGCATTTTCATATATTTTTCGGAGACATTCGTAAGCTGCCTTAAAAAATTGACGTCACCCGATCTTTCAACTTCCTGGATTCAGTTCAGTGGTTGGGTGTGGTCTCCTTGTTCGAGCATCTATAGTCGGGTCCTTCAAATTCCTCGAAAAAAGTCAGACCCCTCAAATTGTCACTGTATGTCCGCACGGACGGCCAAGTAATTGATCGGTCACAAAAACTCAACTCAGTTCGACCCATCAAACAACCCCTCTACGTTCGGGTTGTCCGGCAGGGGCAGCTCTCAAACACAACCCATATCTGGGGTGGATATGGAGAGGTTCGGGCACGCCCGGACGCGTCTGCCACATCGGATCCGGCACAACCGGCCAACCCCGAACCCACAAATATCCCCTCCTTTCCGTATGTGGGCCCTTAAACCCTAGCCACTCTAGTATTTTGAACATGTCAATTTTTTATAGTCCGATGACATGTATGATGAATTGTCCCTACGCTATGTGTGTGCTTTATTTATACGTTGCATGAGAATGTATGGTTTTGAGGATTTGAGGGATGATATTTGATGGGTCGGCTGTAGATGCTCTTAGAAAACTGACGGCTATTAGAAGCTGGTGGGCCCAAATCGGCCAGGTCTCCTCCCTTTGGTCAAACGTTTTCGAACTTAACTTAAAGTGAACACTTATCCCTCACCCCTATCTCTTTTATTAAAGGAGAGTTGATGATTGTACGTTCATATATTCCTCTCCCCTTGAACCCATTCTCATGTCCTGGATTAACTCAATTAATTCAAAACATATTTTATCAAAACGTCAACTAAATTAAACTTTCTTTGCCTTCTCTTACCCATACCTAAATCAAATCTTACCAAAATCTTAACTAAATCAGAATTTTCCTTACTTTCCTCTACCCATACTCAAATCAAACCGAATCTTACCAAAATCTAGAATATGACGCGTGTAAGATTTATGTCAGACACGGTTGATGTTGAACCACTAGAATATATATGCCCCCGTTACAATGCACAAATAATTAGCTAGCAGTTATATAAATAGGAGGGCGTCCTTTTTGTATGTACAATTGATGAACCCGAAATAAAGAGCTCTCCAACCATAATTCTTTGTGTCAATTTTACTTTAAGAAACGCTGTTAATCAATAATCTGATTAGAAGCTGACATTGGACCACACGACTACCGTCGATTCTAGCATAATCTCATGGCCGACATATCACCATTTTGGCCCGCTGCTAACCGCTTGCATATCACGCACCCCTAATTACTCGCTTGTTTATTTACTAGGACGTTGTTCCTCTCTCCCGCCTTGCACACACCTCCGCCTACGGCCCTACCTTGCTGTCAACCCCACCACCAATGTACTCCTAGTTTCCATCTACTCCCTCCGTCCCAAAATAAAGTTGAGACACTTATTTTAAGACGGAGGGAGTACTACGCACCGTGCTTCTTTCACAAGTCGCCGACGACAACACCATCCACCCTCTCTACCTAGATCTGATCCCCTGCCATTCCCACTCCATCTACCACACCATCGATGGCCCCTAAGGGGGACCTGATGTTGCGCCGTTTCGGCATTAGGAGGGCATGCCCACCATCTCCTCCCCGTCTGGTACTTCACCGGGTTACCCAGAGGTACAACCTACTGTCGGAGTACCACTCTTTCGCCAAAGAACAAGCAGATGCCTCTCCATTTGTATTTCCCTCTTTGAAGCCCCTCCTCGGAATATGAAGTATCACACTCCATAAATCCCCCCCCCACCCACCCCCTGACTCCATCACCTCATGTCCTTTGTTCATATTATTCTCAATTAAATGACCTTTAATTTCAGCATTACAATTAGGTATCTAATACATTGTGTGCTTAATATACATTGTGCGCTAAGTATTAACTATTGTTGGTGTGAAAATTGTTCTATCAATGCATTCCGTCATTAGGTCAACAAGAATTTTAGTTGTTTTAGGATTTTAGACTACCCGGACTTGCATAGCCACTCCCTCCGTTCCAAAATAAGTGTCGTGGTTTTCATTCAAATTTGAACTAAAACCACGACACTTATTTTAGATTAGAGGGAGTAGTTGTTAGTTTCTAGTTTCAAATTTCAATGCTTCCAATAAAGTTAAGAATTATCGATATAGAAACATGCTTCTTATATATGGAGCTTCCAAAGTGTACTGCAATTGTATAGATAGTATTTGCTGCAAATACTTCAACTCACTTGTTGAATTTCCAGTATAGTTGGCAGAAACATGAATCTACATGTTGGTGTGTACTTCGTTTAATTTCCATTTCAAATTTGTATGTTTCCAGTTAAATAGGTTCCTTGTGACATAGCACACTGCAAAGTGCATCATACTAACTAATTCTACACCCGGAGCACTCTTTCCATGCTTCATATTCAAGCTTGTTCTAATTTTAAATTTGTATGCTTGCAACTAACACAATACCTAGTTATCCTCGTTATTGGTTTGTACTCTTTTCTCATTAGCGTATTTTGAGTCCATGTGACTAACACCTTAGCCACTATATTTGGCTAAGAGATAATGGACACTGTAATACTGAATGGTCCCAAGGTGTATCTCTTTATCGTCGGAGGAGCAAGTCTTGGTCTTGGCATATCGAACACGACAACATACTTTTTTAGTATAACTGAAAGCTACCATTCTAGTCACCCAGTTAAGGAGTGACGTTTGGCAACCTCAAAGTAACCATGTGGAATCCAGTTATATGATATTCTCATGGTCTATGGACACAAGTAAATGTTAATACCTTACATGAGAATACCGACAACATATTGAGGAGTGATCACACATTATTTCATAAGTTGGGTCTATCTAACACGGTTGTTATCAATAACAATGTGTACACATTATTCTAGGCGTCCTTGTTACAATAACAATGCTTATGGTTAAGAAAGCAGAACTATAATTAATACATGAGCTAGTCCAAAGGCATGACTAGGGATGTGCTTGGTGTTTATTCTTCCACACATGTTAATAGCTGGTGGACCACGTTTGTTTATGGAACCCTGAGTTGAGAATCGTCACTTGATATAGGAACACCTTGCAAATTTACAGGTAGTACAGCAAGATCCATGGTTTGTTTGTGGCGACTACAATGAAGCACTTTGGCAACACAAACAATTTTTTAGCTCACTGCATGCTGAAGGTCAGATGGCTGCCATTCGAGACTGTTTGATGATGTGTGAACTTTAGGACCTAGAACTCTTAGGTGTTCCATCTAGAAACGATAATGGGCAGCGGGGCATCCACAATGTTCGTGTGCAAATGGACAGGGCATGTGTGGATGAAGCTTGGAGGGATATGTTTTTGCTTGCTAGAGTGGTAAATCTAGCGACCTTGTGCTCTTACCACTGCCTGCCATGGTACACTTTACATTGCCGACCCCCCACCACTAGTGTAGAACCGGGCTATAGCACCGGTTCGTAAGGCCCTTTAGTGCCGGTTCAGTAACCGGCACTAAAGGGTGGGGACTAAAGCCCCCCCCCCCCCCTTTAGTGCCGGTTATGCACGAACCGCCGCTAAAGGGCCACTACGAGGCAAGAGCCAGCATCCCGGGGGCGCGGAGACCTTTAGTACCGGTTTGTAACACCAACCGGTACTAAAAGGTTTTGGGGGGTTTTGGGTCCATGATTTCTTTTTCCTTTAATTTTGTGTTTTCCATTTAATCCTTTTTCGTTTGCTGGTATTTTACGATACTACATATTGTACACATTATGCATATATATAAATAGAATTTCTCGTACAACCGATCATATATATATATATATATATATATATATTTCATCGAATGTCTCACAACCACCTTTCACACACATACACATGTATATATATATATATACAAACAATTAGGTATATACAATTTCTCCTACAATCTTGCCTTCAGAACCAGTGGCATTTGCCTTGGTGCCTTCGGAGCACGATGACAATTGGGAGTGGTTCATGGGGGCGGTAGCGGGTAATAGTTTCAATGGTGAACATCACTATGTTGATCATATCTACTATATGATTCACGCTCGACCTTTCGGTCTCCGTGTTCCGAGGCCATATCTGTTATATGCTAGGCTTGTCAAGTTTAACCTGAGTATTCCGCGTGCGCAACTGTTTTGCAACCGTTGTAGATGGACGTAGAGCTTATCACACCCGATCATCACGTGGTGTCCGGGCACTACTGAACTTTGGCAACGGTGCATACTCAGGAGAACACTTCTTGATAATTTTAGTGAGAGATCATCTTATAATGCTACCGTCAATCAAAGCAAAATAAGATGCATAAAGGATAAACATCACATGCAATCAATATAAGTGATATGATATGGCCATCATCATCTTGTGCTTGTGATCTCCATCTCCAAGCACCGTCATGATCACCATCGTCACCGGCGCCGACACCTTGATCTCCATCGTAGCATCGTTGTCGCCTCGCCAATCTTATGCTTCCACGACTATCACTACCGCTTAGTAATAAAGTAAAGCATTACATCGCGATTGCATTGCATACAATAAAGCGACAACCATATGGCTCCTGCCAGTTGCCGATAACTCGGTTACAAAACATGATCATCTCATACAATAAAATTTAGCATCATGTCTTGACCATATCACATCACAACATGCCCTGCAAAAACAAGTTAGACGTCCTCTACTTTGTTGTTGCAAGTTTTACGTGGCTGCTACGGGCTTAAGCAAGAACTCATCTTACCTACGCATCAAAACCACAACGATAGTTTGTCAAATAGACTCCGCTTTAACCTTCTCAAGGACCGGGCGTAGCCACTCAGTTCAACTAAAGTTGGAGAGACAGTCTTCCGCAAGCCATCTATGTGCAAAGCACGTCGAGGGAACCGGTCTCAGAAGAGTACGCAGCGTAAGGTTGGTCCGGATCGTCTCGTCCAACAATACCGCTGAACCAAAGTATGACATGCTGGTAGGCAGTATGACTTGTATCGTCCACAACTCACTTGTGTTCTACTCGTGCAAATAACATCAAACCATAAAAACCTAGGCTCGGATGCCACTGTTGGGGAACGTAGTAATTTCAAAATTTTCCTACGATCACACAAGACCATGGTGATGGCATAGCAACGAGAGGGAAGAGTGTCCGTCCACGTACCCTCGTAGACCGAAAGCGGAAGCGTTATAACAACGCGGTTGATGTAGTCGTACGTCTTCACGATCCGACCGATCCAAGCACCGAACGTACGGCACCTCCGAGTTCTGCACACGTTCAGCTCGATGACGATCCCCGGACTCCGATCCAGCAAAGTGTCGGGATGAGTTCCACAAGACGACGGCGTGGTGACGATGTTGATGCTCCACCGACGCAGGGCTTCGCCTAAGCTCCGCGACGATATGACTTCTTCGGCGCAGGGCTTCGCCTAAGCTCCGCGACGATATGACCGAAGTGGAATATGGTGGAAGGGGGCACCGCACACGGCTAAGGAAAGATCCGTAGATCAACTTGTGTGTCATGGGGTGCCCCCTTGCCCCCGTATATAAAGGATGGAGGAGGAGGAGGCCGGCCAAGGCTAGGTGCGGCCAGGATGTGGAGTCCTACTAGGATTCCAAGTCCTAGTAGGAGTCCACCAAGAGGAGGAAGGGAGAAGGAAGTGGAGGAGAAGGAAAGGTGGCGGCCCCTTTTCCCTAGTCCAATTCGGACTAGAGGGAGGGGGGCAGCAGCCCTTGGCCCTTTCTCCTCTTCCCACTAAAGCCCATCAAGGCCCATTGCTTCTCCCGTAACTACCCGGTACTCCGAAAAATACTCGAATCATTTGGAACCTTTCCGATGTCCGAATATAGTCGTCCAATATATCGATCTTTACGTCTCGACCATTTCGAGACTCCTCGTCATGTCCCCGATCTCATCCGGGACTCCGAACTCCTTCGGTACATCAAAACTCATAAACTCATAATATAACACATCGCCGAAACCTTTAGCGTGCGGACCCTACGGGTTCGAGAACTATGTAGACATGACCTAGAACTATTCTCGGTCAATAACCAATAGCGGAACCTGGATGCCCATATTGGTTCCTACATATTCTACGAAGATCTTTATCGGTCAAACCGCATAACAACATACGTTGTTCCCTTTGTCATCGGTATGTTACTTGCCCGAGATTCGATCGTCGGTATCCAATACCTAGTTCAATCTCGTTTACCGGTAAGTCTCTTTACTCGTTCCGTAATACATCATCTCACAACTAACTCATTAGTTGTAATGCTTGCAAGGCTTAAGTGATGTGTATTACCGAGAAGGCCTAGAGATACCTCTCCGACAATCGGAGTGACAAAACCTAATCTCGAAATCGCCAACCCAACAAGTACCTTTGGAGACACCTGTAGTACTCCTTTATAATCACCCGATTACGTTGTGACGTTTGGTAGTACCAAAGTGTTCCTCCGTAAACGGAGTTGCATAATCTCATAGTTATAGGAACATGTATGGGTCATGAAGAAAGCATTAACATACTAAACGATCAAGTGTTAAGCTAACGGAATGGGTCATGTCAATCAGATCATTCAACTAATGATGTGACCTTGTTAATCAAATAACAACTCCTTGTTCATGGTTAGGAAACATAACCATCTTTGATTAACAAGCTAGTCAAGTAGAGGCATACTAGTGACATATTGTTTGTCTATATATTCACACATGTATTATGTTTCGGTTAATACAATTCTAGCATGAATAATAAACATTTATCATGATATAAGGAAATAAATAATAACTTTATTATTGCCTCTAGGGCATATTTCCTTCAGTCTCCCACTTGCACTAGAGTCAATAATCTAGTTCACATCATCATGTGATTCAACACTAATATTCACATCTGTATGTGATTAACACACATAGTTCACATCGTCATGTGACCAACACCCAAAGGGTTTACTAGAGTCAATAATCTAGTTCACATCGCTATGTGATTAACACCCAAAGAGTACTAAGGTATGATCATGTTTTGCTCGTGAGAGAAGCTTAGTCAACGGGTCTGTCACATTCAGAGCCGTATGTATTTTGCAAATACTCTATGTCTACAATGCTCGCACGGAGCTACTCTAGCTAATTGCTCCCACTTTCAATATGTATCTAGATTGAGTCTTAGAGTCATCTGGATCTGTGTAAAAAGCTTGCATCGATGTAACTCTTTCTGACGGGCTCTTTTATCACCTCCATAATCGAGAAATAGTTCCTTAGTCCTCACTAAGGATGTTCTTGACCAATGTCCAGTGATCTACTCCTAGATCACTATTGTACTCCCTTGCCAAATTCAGAGCAAGGTATACAATAGGTCTGGTACATAGCATAGCATACTTCATAGAACCTATGACCGAGGCATAGGGAATGACTTTCATTCTCTTTTCTATTTTCTGCCGTGGTCGGGATTTGAGTCTTACTCAATTTCATACGTTTTTGCAACACAGGCAAGAACTTTTCTTTGACTGTTCCATTTTGAACTACTTCAAAATCTTGACAAGGTATGTACTTATTGAAAAACTTATCAAGCGTCTTGATCTATCTCTATAGATCTTGATGCTCAATATGTAAGCAGCTTCCCGAGGTCCTTCTTTGAAAAACTCCTTTCAAATACTCCTTTATGCTTTGCGAGAATAATTCTACATTATTTCCGATTAACAATATGTCATTCACATATACTTATCAGAAATGTTGTAATGCTCCCACTCACTTTCTTGTAAATACAGGCTTCTCCAAAAGTCTCAGATAAAACCATATGCTTTGATCACACTATCAAAGCGTTTATTCCAACTCCGAGATGCTTGCACCAGTCCATAGATGGATCGCTGGAGCTTGCATATTTTGTTAGCTCCTTTAGGATTGAAAAAACCTTCTGGTTGCATCATATACAACTCTTCTTTAATAAATCCATTAAAGAATGTAGTTTTGACATCCATTTGCCGATTTCATAAAATGTGGCAATTGCTAACATGATTCGGACAGACTTAAGAATCGCTACAGTTTGAGAAAATCTCATTGTAGTCAACACCTTGAACTTGTCGAAAACCTTTTTTGTGACAAGTCGAGCTTTGTAGATAGTAACACTACTATCAATGTCCGTCTTCCTCTTGAAGATCCATTTATTTAACATGGCTTGCTGATCATCGAGCAAGTCAATCAAAGTCCATACTTTGTTCTCATACATGGATCCTATCTCAGATTTCATGGCCTCAAGCCATTTCGCGGAATCTGGGCTCATCATCGCTTCCTCATAGTTTGTAGGTTCATCATGGTCTAGTAACATGACTTCCAGAATATGATTACCGTACTACTGCAGTGCGGATCTTACTCTGGAAGACCTCACGAGGTTTGGTAGCAACTTGATCTGAAGTTTTATGATCATCATCACTAACTTCCTCACTAATTGGTGTAGGAATCACTGGAACTGATTTCTGTGATGAACTACTTTCCAATAAGGGAGAAGGTACAATTACCTCATCAAGTTCTACTTTCCTCCCACTCACTTCTTTCGAGAGAAACTTTCTTCTCTAGAAAGGATCCATCTTAGCAACGAAAAACTTGCCTTTGGATCTGTGATAGAAGGTGTACCCAATAGTTACCTTTGGGTATTCTATGAAGACGCACTTCTCCGATTTGGGTTCGAGCTTATCAGGTGAAAACTTTTTCACATAAGTATCAAAACTCCAAACTTTTAAGAAACGACAGCTTAGGTTTACTATTAAACCATAGTTCATATGGTGTCGTCTCAACGGATTTAGATGGTGCCCTATTAAACGTGAATGCAGCTGTCTCTAATGCATAACCCCAAAACGATATTGGTAAATCAGTAAGAGACATCATTGATCGCACCATATCAAAATAAAAATGCAGTTACGACTTTTGGACACACCATTATGCTGTGGTGTTCCATATGGCATGAGTTGCGAAACTATTTCACATTGTTTCAAATGAAGACCAAACTCGTAACTCAAATATTTTATCTCCACGATCAGATCACAGAAACTTTATTTTCTTGTTACGATGATTTTCCACTTCACTCTGAAATTCTTTGAACTTTTCAATTATTTCAGACTTATGTTTCATCAAGTAGATATACCCATATCTGCTCAAATCATCTTGTGAAGGTCAGAAAATAACGATACTTGCCACGAGCATCAACACTCATTGAATCGCATACATCGGTATGTATTATTTCCAATAAGTCAAGAGCTTGTTCCATTGTTCCGGAGAACGGAGTTTTAGTCATCTTGCCCAAAAGGCACGGTTCTCAAGCATCAAATGATTCAAAATCAAGTGATTCCAAAAGTCCATCAAGATGGAGTTTTCTTCATGCGCTTTACACCAATATGACCTAAACGGCAAGCCACAAATAAGTTGCACTATCATTATTAACTTTGCATCTTTTGGTTTCAATATTATGAATATGTGTATCACTATGATCGAGATCCAATGAACCATTTTCATTGGGTGTGTAACCATATAAGGTTTTATTCATGTAAATGTAACAACAATTTATTCTCTTACTTAAATGAATAACTGTATTGCAATAAACATGATCAAATCATATTTATGCTCAACACCAAATAACACTTATTTAGGTTCCACACTAATCCCGAAAGTATAGGGAGTGTGCGATGATGATCATATCAATCTTGGAACTACTTCCAACACTCATCGTCTCTTCCCCTTCAACTAGTTTCTATTTATTCTGTAACTCCTGCTTCGAGTTACTAATCTTAGCAACCGAACAAGTATCAAATACTGTGGGCTACTATAAACACTAGTAAAGCACACATCAATAACCTGTATATCAAATATACCCTTGTTCACTTTGCCATCCTTCTTATCCACCAAATATCTCGGGTATTTCCGTTTCCAGTGACCATTTCCTATGCAGTGTAAGCACTCAGTTTCAGGCTTTGGTTCAGCTTTGGGTTTCTTCGTGGGAGTGACAACTTGCTTGTCATTCTACTTGAAGTTCCCTTTCTTTCCCTTTGCCCTTTTCTTGAAACTAGTGGTCATGTCAATCATCAACACTTGATGCTCTTTCTCGATTTCTACCTTCGTCGATTTCAACATCACGAAGAGCTCGGGAATCGTTTTCGTCATCCCTTGCATACTATAGTTCATCACGAAGTTCTAGTAACTTAGTGATGGTGACTAGAGAATTCTGTCAATCACTATCTTATCTGGAAGATTAACTCCCACTTGATTCAAGCGATTGAAGTACCTGCACAATCTGAGAACATGCTCACTAGTTGAGCGATTCTCCTCCATCTTTTAGCTATAGAACTTGTTGGAGATTTCATACCTCTCAACTCGGGTATTTGCTTGAAATATTAACTTCAACTCCTGGAACATCTCATATAGTCCATGACGTTCAAAACGTCTTTGAAGTCCCGATTCTAAGCCGTTAAGTATGGTGCACTAAACTATCAAGTAGTCATCATATTGAGCCAGCCAAACGTTCATAACGTATGCATCTGCTCCTGCAATAGGTCTGTCACCTAGCGGTGCATTAAGGACATAATTCTTCAGGCAGCAATGAGGATAAACCTCAGATCACGGATCCAATCCATAACATTGCTACTAACATTTTTCAATACAATTTTCTCTAGGAACACATATAAAAACATAGGGAAGCAACAACGCGAGCTATTGATCTACAAACATAATTTGCAAAATACTGCCAGGACTAAGTTCATGATAAATTTAAGTTCAATTAATCATATTACTTAAGAACTCCCACTTAGATAGACATCTCTCTAGTCATCTAAGTGATTACGTGATCCAAATCAACTAAACCATGTCCGATCATCACGTGAGATGGAGTAGTTTCAATGGTGAACATCACTATGTTGATCATATCTACTATATGATTCACGCCGACCTTTCGGTCTCCGTGTTCCGAGGCCATATCTGTTATATGCTAGGCTTGTCAAGTTTAACCTGAGTATTCCGCGTGTGCAACTGTTTTGCACCCGTTGTAGATGGACGTAGAGCTTATCACACCCGATCATCACGTGGTGTCTGGGCACTACGAACTTTGGCAACGGTGCATACTGTGGAGAACACTTCTTGATAATTTTAGTGAGAGATCATCTTATAATGCTACCGTCAATCAAAGCAAAATAAGATGCATAAAGGATAAACATCACATGCAATCAATATAAGTGATATGATATGGCCATCATCATCTTGTGCTTGTGATCTCCATCTCCGAAGCACCGTCATGATCACCATCGACACCGCGCGACACCTTGATCTCCATCGTAGCATCGTTGTCGCCTCGCCAATCTTATGCTTCCACGACTATCACTACCGCTTAGTAATAAAGTAAAGCATTACATCGCGATTGCATTGCATACAATAAAGCGACAACCATATGGCTCCTGCCAGTTGCCGATAACTCGGTTACAAAACATGATCATCTCATACAATAAAATTTAGCATCATGTCTTGACCATATCACATCACAACATGCCCTGCAAAAACAAGTTAGACGTCCTCTACTTTGTTGTTGCAAGTTTTACGTGGCTGCTACGGGCTTAAGCAAGAACTCATCTTACCTACGCATCAAAACCACAACGATAGTTTGTCAAATAGACTCCGTTTAACCTTCTCAAGGACCGGGCGTAGCCACACTCGGTTCAACTAAAGTTGGAGAGACAGTCTTCCTAAGCCATCTATGTGCAAAGCACGTCGAGAACCGGTCTCGCGTAAGAGTACGCGTAAGGTTGGTCCGGATCGTCTCGGCCCAACAATACCGCTGAACCAAAGTATGACATGCTGGTAGGCAGTATGACTTGTATCGTCCACAACTCACTTGTGTTCTACTCGTGCAAATAACATCAAACCATAAAAACCTAGGCTCGGATGCCACTTTGTTGGGGAACGTAGTAATTTCAAAAATTTTCCTACGATCACACAAGACCATGGTGATGGCATAGCAACGAGAGGGAAGAGTGTCCGCCCACGCACTCGTGAGACCGAAAGCGGAAGCGTTATAACAACGCGGTTGATGTAGTCGTAAATGCGTCTTCACGATCCGACCGATCCAAGCACCGAACGACGGCACCTCCGAGTTCTGCACACGCTCAGCTCGATGACGATCCCGGACTCCGATCCAGCAAAGTGTCGGGGATGAGTTCCACAAGACGACGGGCGTGATGACGATGTTGATGCTCCACCGACGCAGGGCTTCGCCTAAGCTCCGCGACGATATGACTTCTCCGGCGCAGGCTTCGCCTAAGCTCCGCGACGATATGACCGAAGTGGAATATGGTGGAAGGGGGCACCGCACACGGCTAAGGAAAGATCCGTAGATCAACTTGTGTGTCATGGGATGCCCCCTTGCCCCCGTATATAAAGGATGGAGGAGGAGGAGGCCGCCAAGGCTAGGTGCGGCCAGGATGTGGAGTCCTACTAGGATTCCAAGTCCTAGTAGGAGTCCACCAAGAGGGAGGAAGGGAGAAGGAAGTGGAGGAGAAGGAAAGGTGGCTGCCCCTTTTCCCTAGTCCAATTCGGACTAGAGGGGAGGGGGGGCGCAGCAGCCCTTGGCCCTTTCTCCTCTTCCCACTAAAGCCCATCAAGGCCCATTGCTTCTCCCGTAACTACCCGGTACTCCGAAAAATACTCGAATCATTTGGAACCTTTCCGATGTCCGAATATAGTCGTCCAATATATCGATCTTTAAGTCTCGACATTTTCGAGACTACTCTTCATGTCCCCGATCTCATCCGGGACTCGAACTCCTTCGGTACATCAAAACTCATAAACTCATAATATAACCATCATCGAAACCTTTAAGCGTGCGGACCCTACGGGTTCGAGAACTATGTAGACATGACCTAGAACTATTCTCGGTCAATAACCAATAAGCGGAACCTGGATGCCCATATTGGTTCCTACATATTCTCTGAAGATCTTTATCGGTCAAACCGCATAACAACATCGTTGTTCCCTTTGTCATCGGTATGTTACTTGCCCGAGATTCGATCGTCGGTATCCAATACCTAGTTCAATCTCGTTTACCGGTAAGTCTCTTTACTGCTCCGTAATACATCATCTCACAACTAACTCATTAGTTGTAATGCTTGCAAGGCTTAAGTGATGTGTATTACCGAGAAGGCCTAGAGATACCTCTCCGACAATCGGAGTGACAAAACCTAATCTCGAAATACGCCAACCCAACAAGTACCTTTGGAGACACCTGTAGTACTCCTTTATAATCACCCGATTGCCAGACGCTTTGGTAGTACCCAAAGTGTTCCTCCGTAAACGGGAGTTGCATAATCTCATAGTTATAGGAACATGTATGGGTCATGAAGAAAGCATTAACATACTAAACGATCAAGTGTTAAGCTAACGGAATGGGTCATGTCAATCAGATCATTCAACTAATGATGTGACCTTGTTAATCAAATAACAACTCCTTGTTCATGGTTAGGAAACATAACCATCTTTGATTAACAAGCTAGTCAAGTAGAGGCATACTAGTGACATATTGTTTGTCTATATATTCACACATGTATTATGTTTCCGGTTAATACAATTCTAGCATGAATAATAAACATTTATCATGATATAAGGAAATAAATAATAACTTTATTATTGCCTCTAGGGCATATTTCCTTCAAAAACATCCACTGAGACGATAGATCAGGAGTTCCGCCGCCGCAAGCCTCTGTAGCCACCAAAAACCTCTCGGGAGTCCGTTCCGGCACCCTGCTGGAGGGGGAATCCATCACCGGTGGCCATCTTCATCATCTCGGCGCTATCCATGACGAGTAGGGAGTAGTTCACCCTCGGGGCTGAGGGTATGTACAAGTAGCTATGTGTTTGATTTCTCTCTCTCGTGTTCTCTCTATGGCACGATCTTGATGTATCGCGAGCTTTGTTATTATAGTTGGATCTTATGATGTTTCTCCCCCTCAACTCTCTTGTAATGAATTGAGTTTCCCTCTTGAAGTTATTTTATCGGATTGAGTCTTTATTTGAGAACACTTGATGTATGTCTTGCCGTGTTTATCTGTGGTGACAATGGGATATCACGTGCCACTTGATGTATGTTTTGGTGACCAACTTGCGGGTTTCGCCCATGAACCTATGCATAGGGGTTGGCACACGTTTTCTTGACTCTCCGGTAGAAACTTTGGGGCACTTTTTGAAGTAGTTTGTGTTGGTTGGATGAATCTGAGATTGTGGTGATGCATATCGTATAATCATGCCCACGGATACTTGAGGTGACAATGGAGTATCTAGGTGACATTAGGGTTTTGGTTGATTTGTGTCTTAAGGTGTTATTCTAGTACGAACTCTTTAATAGATCGATTCGAAAGAATAACTTTGAGGTGGTTTCGTACCCTACCATAATCTCTAAATTTGTTCTCCGCCATTAGTGGCTTTGGAGTGACTCTTTGTTGCATG
The DNA here is from genome assembly GCA_021605145.1 of Aegilops bicornis. Classification (NCBI taxonomy): domain Eukaryota; kingdom Viridiplantae; phylum Streptophyta; class Magnoliopsida; order Poales; family Poaceae; genus Aegilops; species Aegilops bicornis. The sequence goes on along the minus strand of CM038669.1, from coordinate 680,252,877 downwards.
TTGAGGGATTGTTATATGATCTATCTATGTTATTATTGTTGAGAGAACTTGCACTAGTGAAAGTATGAACCCTAGGCCTTGTTTCCTATCATTGCAATACCGTTTACGATCACTTTTATCATTAGTTACCTTGCTGTTTTTGTATTTTCAGATTACAAAAACCTTTATGTACCATCCATATTGCACTTGTATCACCATCTCTTCGCCGAACTAGTGCACCTATACAATTTACCATTGTATTCGGTGTGTTGGGGACACAAGAGACTCTTTGTTATTTGGTTGCAGGGTTGTTTGAGAGAGACCATCTTCAACCTACGCCTCCTACGGATTGATAAACCTTATGTCATCCACTTGAGGGAAATTTGCTACTGTCCTACAAATCTGTGCACTTGCAGGCCCAACAATGTCTACAAGAAGAAGGTTGTGTAGTAGACATCAAGCTCTTTTCTGGCGCCGTTGCCGGGGAGGTGAGTGCTTGAAGGTATATCTTTAGATCTTGCAATCGAATCTTTTTGTTTCTTTTTTTATCACTAGTTTAGTTTATAAAAGAAAACTACCAAAAAAATGGAATTGAGTTTGTCTCATACGCTTCGTCTTTTTAATATCTTTCGTGAGTATGATGGAAAGGAAAATTGTGCTCAAGTGCTAGAAGAAGAATGCTTTAAAATGCTTCGTACTAAATCTTTGAATGATGAGCACGATTGCAATGTTGTTAGTATAAACTCCTTGAATATCCATAGTACTAATGATGATTGCTCTAGTCATGATGAAAATATCTCTCATAAGCATGTCAACTTTTGTGGAGTGCATGTTTGCATTAACACACCAAATAAAGAAGATATATATTGCAAGAGGCATAAGTATTTAGAAACTAAGAAGTTGCAAGAAAGGCTAGATAAGAGTGCGGAGAATTTAAGATATCTTTCCCGTTGTGAATTTTGCAATAAACAAGATCATTTACATCTCCAATGCAAATTGTTTCATGATCGGATCGTGTCCAAAAATTGTGATGATTTGATCTCCCTTTCTCATTACAATGAACTTAGATTACTTTTGGGTTGAAGAGTTGGAACATTTAACTAAGCCTATTCCAGAATTTAATCTTAAGCATTTTCTTGGTATTGATCTAGAAAAGATTTATATGTTTTGTGCGAAGAATTGCATTGAAAATCCTTATATTGCCAATTACCTAAAGAAAAGAAATCAAATGGAAGATGATGAAAATACTAATGAAAGGGAAGAGACTTCCCAATCTCCTCCTATTATTTCTTATGATGAATCAGGTAACGTGTAGGAGCTTTCTATTGAACCAATCTCATCAATAATGAGCTCAAATAGGAAGGTTGAACCTACACGTAATGTGAAGAAGAAAAAGAAAAGAAGGAGCAACAAATGTAGAAAGGTATCCCTCCCAAATGATGTTGCTCCTACTGCTCATTGTGATGATGATAATTGCTTTACTATTGGTGCTATCCATATTTTTAATGATGAAAGTGATTATGGTTATGATATGAAAGAGCCCAAGCTTGGGGAAGCTATGTTTGATGAGGATGAAATATTTGAGAATGTATTTGCTGAAATTAATGTTTGTCCCAAGCTTGGGGATGCTATGTTTAATGAAGATGATATTTTTAGCACCCCAAGTTTTGATATGCAAAGTTGTTATGATGATAGCATGCCTCCTACCTATGATGATTATATTTATGAAAGTGGATTTGGAAGAGTGTCAACTTTATTTAGTGATTCCACTATCCTAGGAGAGGTTTCAATCGATTATGATGAGAACGAAGTTGCTACTTATGATGATTATTGTGATGAAACTTATGCTATAAAAAGTAGTGATGATTATATTTACAAATCTTGTCATGATTATGATTACCCTTTTTCTGAACATTACTCTTTTAGTGTGGAAACAATTTTTAGTGTTCATGTCTCTTATGATACTCCCACTATTCCGAATGAGAAGAATTTTGCTTATGTGGAGAGTAGTAAATTTTCTATGCTGGTAGATCATGAAAAGAATGCTTTAGGTGCTGGTTATATTGTCGAATTCATTCATTATGCTAATGAAAATTATTATGAGGGAGGAACATATGCTTGTAGGAGATGCAATAATGTCAAGTTTCCTCTCTATGTGCTTCAATTTTTAAAGTTATGCTTGTTTTGCCTTCCTATGCTAGTTGATTATTGTTCCCATAAGTTGTTTGCTCACAAAATCCCTATGCATAGGAAGTGGGTTAGACTTAAATGTGCTAGTCATATTCTTCATGATGCTCTCTTTATGTTTCAATTCTTATGTCTTATGTGAGCATCATTGAAATCATCATGCCTAGCTAGGGGCGTTAAACGATAGCGCTTGTTGGGAGGCAACCCAACTTTATTTTAGTTTCTCGCTTTTTGGTTCTGTTCAGGAATAAATAATCCATCTATATTCTGTTTATATGTGGTTTTATGTTTTAATTAGTGTTTGTGCCAAGTAGAACCTTTAGGAAGACTTCGGTGAAGTCTTTATGATCATGCTGTAAAAAACAGAAACTTTAGTGCTCACGAGATTAGCTTCAACGTTTTACTGGAGAGTGCTATTTAGTTGATTATTTTTGCAGATGATTAATATACAAATTCCTCATGTCCACCAATTTATTTTATAATTTTTGAAGTTCCAGAAGTTTGCGTTAGTTACAGATTACTACAGACTGTTCTGTTTTTGACAGATTCTGTTTTCCGTGTGTTGTTTGCTTATTTTGATGACTCTATGGCTAGTAAAATAGTTTATAAACCATATAGAAGTTGGAATACAGTAGGTTTAACACCAATATAAATAAAGAATGAGTTCATTACAGTACCTTGAAGTGGTGTTTTGTTTTCTTTCGCTAACGGAGCTCATGAGTTTTCTGTTAAGTTTTGTGTTGTGAAGTTTTCAAGTTTTGGGTAAAGATTCGATGGACTATGGAATAAGGAGTGGCAAGAGCCTAAGATTGGGGATGCCCAAGGCACCCCAAGGTAACATTCAAGGATAACCAAGAGTCTAAGCTTGGGGATGCCCCGGAAGGCATCCCCTCTTTCGTCTTCGTTCATCGGTAACTTTACTTGGAGCTATATTTTTATTCACCACATGATATGTGTTTTGCTTGGAGCGTCATGTCATTTTCTTTAGCTTTGCTTGCTGTTTGAATAAAATACCAAGATCTGAAATTATTAAATGGAAGAGTCTTCACATAGTTGCATAATTATTCGACTACTCATTGATCTTCACTTATATCTTTCGGAGTAGTTTGTCAATTGCTCTAGTACTTCACTTATATCTTTTAGAGCACGGTAGTGGTTTTATTTTTGAAGAAATAGATGAACTATCATGCTTCACTTATGTTATTTTGAGAGTCTTAAATAGCATGGTAATTTCCTTAAATAATCTTAATATGCTAGGTATCCAAAAATAATAAAAACTTTCTTATGAGTGTGTTGAATACTAAGAAAAGTTTGATGCTTGATAATTGTTTTGAGATATGAAGATGGTGATATTAGAGTCATGCTAGTTGGGTAGTTATGAATTTGAGAAATACTTGTGTTAAAGTTTGTGATTCCCGTAGCATGCACGTATGGTGAACCGTTATGTGATGAAGTCGGAGCATGATTTATTTATTTATTGTCTTCCTTATGAGTGGCGGTCGGGGACGAGCGATGGTATTTTCCTACCAATCTATCCCCCTAGGAGCATGCGTGTAATACTTTGCTTTGATAACTTGTAGATTTTTGTAATAAGTATATGAGTTCTATATGACTAATGTTGAGTCCATGGATTATACACACTCTCACCCTTCCACCATTGCTAGCCTCTCTAATACCACAAGACCTTTCGCCAAAGATCATACACCCACCATATATCTTCCTCAAAACAACCACCACACCTACCTATCATGGCATTTCCATAGCCATTCCGAGATATATTGCCATACAACTTACCACTGTTCCGATTATTATGACACGGTCCACATTGTCATATTGCTTTGCATGATCATGTAGTTGACATTGTATTTGTGGCAAAGCCACCGTTCATAATTCTTTCATACATGTCACTCATGAGTCATTGCACATCCCGGTACACCGCCGGAGGCAATTCATATAGAGTCATATTTTGTTCTAAGAATCGATTTGTAATTTTTGAGTTGTAAGAAAATAAAAGTGTGATGATCATCATTTTTAGAGCATTGTCCTAGTGAGGAAAAGATGATGAAGGCTATGATTCCCCCGCAAGTCAGGATGAGACTTCAGACTTTACAAAAAGAAAAAAAAGAAAAAAAGAGAAGGCCAAAGAAAAAAAAAGGAAAAAAAGAGAAGAAAAAGAAAAGAAAAAAAATAAAATGAGAGAAAAAGAGAGAAGGGACAATGCTACTATCTCTTTTTCCACACTTGTGCTTCAAGATAGCACCATGATCTTCATGTTAGAGAGTCTCATATGTTGTCACTTTCATATACTAGTGGGAATTTTCATTATAGAACTTGGCTTGTATATTCCAATGATGGGCTTCCTCAAAATGCCCTAGGTCTTCTTGAGCAAGCGAGTTGGATGCACACCTACTTAGTTTCTTTTGTTGAGCTTTCATATACATATAGCTCTAGTGCATCCGTTGCATGGCAATCCCTACTCACTCACATTGATATCTATTGATGGGCATCTCCATAGCCCGTTGATACGCCTAGTTGATGTGAGATTATCTTCTCCCTTTTTGTCTTCTCCACAACCACCCTTCTATTCCACTCATAGTGCTATATCCATGGCTCACGCTCATGTATTGCATGAAGATTGAAAAAGTTTGAGAATGTCAAAAGTATGAAACAATTGCTTGGCTTGTCATCGGGGTTGTGCATGATTTAAATACTTTGTGTGGTGAAGATAGAGCATAGCCGGACTATATGATTTTGTAGGGATAACTTTCTTTGGCCATGTTATTTTGAGAAGACATAATTGCTTTGTTAGTATGCTTGAAGTATTATTATTTTCATGTCAATATGAACTTTTGTCTTGAATCTTTCGGATCTGAATATTCATACCACAATTAAGAAGAATTACATTGAAATTATGCCAAGTAGCACTCCGCATCAAAAACTATCTTTTTATCATTTACCTACTCGAGGACGAGCAGGAATTAAGCTTGGGGATGCTTGATACGTCTCCAACGTATCTATAATTTTTGATTGCTCCATGCTATATTATCTACTGTTTTGAGCAATATGGGGCTTTATTATACACTTTTATATTACTTTTGGGACTAACCTATTAACCGGAGGCCCAGCCCATATTGCTGTTTTATTGCCTGTTTCAGTATTTCGAGGAAAAGGAATATCAGACGGAGTCCAAACGGAATGAAACCTTCGGCAGCGTTATTTTTGGGAAGAATATGATCCTCGAGACTTGGAGTTCACGCCGAAGATCCTTGAGGCAGCCACGAGATAGGAGGCGCGCTTCGCCCTCGTGGGCCCCTCGAGCACCCCCCGAATCGACTTCTTTCGCCTATATAGTCCCAATGCACTAAAAACATCCACGGAGAAGATAGATCGGGAGTTCCGCCGCCGCAAGCCTCGTCGCCACCAAAACCTCTCGAGTCCATTCCGACACCTCACGGAGGGGGAATCCATCACCGGTGGCCATCTTCATCATCCCGGCGCTCTCCATGACGAGGAGGGAGTAGTTCACCCTCGGGGCTGAGGGTATGTACCAGTAGCTATGTGTTTGATCTCTCTCTCTCTCTCGTGTTCTCTCTATGGCATGATCTTGATGTATCGCGAGCTTTGTTATTATAGTTGGATCTTATGATGTTTCTCCCCCTCTACTCTCTTGTGATGAATTGAGTTTCCCTCTTGAAGTTATCTTATCGGATTGAGTCTTTATTTGAGAACACTTGATGTATGTCTTGCCGTGTTTATCTGTGGTGACAATGGGATATCACGTGCCACTTGATGTATGTTTTGGTGACCAACTTGCGGGTTCCGCCCATGAACCTATGCATAGGTGTTGGCACACGTTTTCTTGACTCTCGGTAGAAACTTTGGGGCACTCTTTGAAGTACTTTGTGTTGGTTGGATGAATCTGAGATTGTGTGATGCATATCATATAATCATGCCCACGGATACTTGAGGTGACAATGGAGTATCTAGGTGACATTAGGGTTTTGGTTGATTTGTGTCTTAAGGTGTTATTCTAGTACGAACTCTTTAATAGATCGATCCGAAAGAATAACTTTGAGGTGGTTTCGCATCTACCATAATCTCTACATTTGTTCTCCACCATTATTGGCTTTGGAGTGACTCTTTGTTGCATGTTGAGGGATTGTATATGATCTATCTATGTTATTATTGTTGAGAGAACTTGCACTAGTGAAAGTATGAACCCTAGGCCTTGTTTCCTATCATTGCAATACCGTTTACGCTCACTTTTATCATTAGTTACATTGCTGTTTTTATTTTTTTCATATTACAAAAACCTTTATCTACCATCCATATTGCACTTGTATCACCATCTCTTCGCCGAACTAGTGCAGCTATATAATTTACCATTGTATTGGGTGTGTTGGGGACACAAGAGACTCTTTGTTATTTGGTTGCATGGTTGTTTGAGAGAGACCATCTTCATCCTACGCCTCCTACGGATTGATAAACCTTAGGTCATCCACTTGAGGAAAATTTGCTACTGTCCTACAAACCTGTGCACTTGCAGGCCCAACAACGTTTACAAGAAGAAGGTTGTGTAGTAGACATCAATGCGCTCCGTTGGTAGGAGCTGCTCCCGCACCTCACTGTATTGTTAAGAAGGAGATCAATATGCATGTATTAGTTGTGCGACTAGATATCGATAATGATGTAAAATTTTTGAATAGTGTTCTGGCAAACGTATCCATAGCTGTCTATCAGATTTGCTCATTCGGACGCCATCATGCGAATGTTCTCGCAAACGTAGTATGCACACACTTCAGTCCCCGGCGCCTGCTTCAGGGTCTTTACGAGAATAGAATTTAATCAGATAATAATTAATCAAGCATGATAATTAATGGTATTGAAACAAGAATTAAAGAGATGGTAGCTAGCTAGTACTACTTATTTACTTACCTTGGGTCGATACCAATATAGCTTTTTTCGCCATTTGCCTGGAGTCACCTTGATGAACTTTTCCCAAGCCCTGCCCGCCGGCAAAGAAAATGAATAAATAAGTTATTAAATAGTTGATATCAGGAAATGACGAACTAAAGAGGCCGAGATATAATTAATAATGATTGAAATTACCTGTCGACTATCCCCTTCAAGATGGTGTAGTCACTTTGTTTTTTAAGTAGTGAGTCCAGTACTTCAACTGTTCCTTCTTCAACTTTAATGATTAACAAGATCCAGTGGTAACTGCATGCGCACACGTTTGCATATCTTAATTAAGCGGGCATGTGCATAACACTCATCAACTATCCTAAACCCTATACACTTAATTATTAACGTCTAGCTAGCTAGTAAGCAAAAACATAATTTTTAGTACAAGGCAGTGTGACTCACAGGAAGTTGTAAGGAAATAGTATATCTTCATTGGTATTGAGGCACTTCAAGAACTCTGGCATGTTTTTCTCTACATTTGCTTTATACCGTTCGTATTTCCATGTCTATTCATTAGTGGAATTAGTGTCAATGAACCCAATACCATAGCGTCCACCTTTTTCATTTCATACATCTTCATCATACATAATACCACAGAAAAGAATATAGTGAGGATAATTACAGGTAATAATCGATCAATGAGCACTACAGCTAGCTTGAGACTTAAATTACAGAAAGAAATCACTTACAAACAATAGCAACTGATGAGAGATTTGTCGAGTGCTTCTTGATTGAATAACTGAAATAGTTCTGAATACTGAAAGGACAGAGCTAGCTTATGGAAGTGCTCTTCCTTGACGTTCACCATGAGGGCCTCTCGATTGGAACTCTTGGTAATTTTCATGTACCAATCATGCAATTCATACATTATCGTTGGGAGGTTCTTGACCTCCTCAGGCTCGATCGAAGGTTCGCCGCGGACATATTTCTGTTTTATGTCCTCCTCTCTAAGCGGAGACATGGGCTCAATCTCGAGGAGTTGTCCAACAGTGATACCGAGCATTTCATCCTGCCTTCTATGCTCGTCGGTTATTACCAGTTGACCGGCGTCGGTACTCTCATGTGTTGGTACAACAAGCGAGGGGATCGAGTGCGCCGCCTGGTCTCCCAGCTGGGAAACGGTTTTCCCGCATTTTTGGCCAGCTTCTTGGCTCGAGCTCGAGCTCGAATCCTTCATTTGTCGCGCTCGATGTGCCTTCTTGATTTGGCGCTCATAGTCTGAGTCAACGGGCTTGGGAGCTGGTTTTCTTGCCATATGAATAAAGTGGTCAACGACTTTCTCAGGAACTTTCTCCTTTGGCGGTGGTGGCGGTTTTGGTCCAAAATGGGCATCCACTTGGGCCTTCACTATGGTTGTGTTTTGCTCCTCGGTCATGTCGTAAGGCCTCTGAGGAAGAGGAGCGAGGCTTGGATCATATTGAAATCGCTTGCCTCCGCCTGTACCTCATGTACTACCTCGACTTGTACGCTACGCACCGTAGCTGCGGCGGCTCTCTTTCGTGATTGGTGAGGCGGCGGAGACGGCTGACATGGCTGAGTTGGAGAAGGAGGAGTGGCCAGACGCGGTGTCGGGCTTGAAGCAGGAGGAGTGGCCTGACGTTATGCCGGACTTGAAGCAGGAGGAGTGGCCTGACGTTGTGCCGGACTTGGAGGAGGAGGAGTGGCCTGACGCGTTGGTGGACTTGGAGGAGCGGGAGTCTGCTGACGCGGTGGCGGACTTCGAGGAGGAGTCGGCTGACGCGGTGTCGGTGGCCTTGGAAAGATGATGCAATCCTTTCTTCATAGGATGATACGATGTTTGGCCTCTCCCAGTGTGTGCTCCTCGTCACCTCCAGGAATGTCAAGCTCTAGCCCCGAATATTGGTCCACCACTTCATCAACCTGGACACGAGCATAGCCAGCTGGAATTGGCTTGCAATGGAAGGTTGCTCCGGGGGAATTTGTATAAGCAATGGCGTCCGCCACCTTCATGGATATGTTCTTCATTTTGAAGTGTAGCTCACAATTAGTGCTCTCCACGATGTCATCCACAGGGTATCTATCCAGCAGTTGTGCCTCGCCCGGGGCGGAACCCACGCTACTTCTTGGCATGGTAGATGATGCTATCCATTTTTGGATCATCCGCTAGCTGTTGCCGCTGCTGAGACCCCCTTTCCTGGCTAAGTGAGTCGATCTGCTGCTGCTGCCGCTGGAATTTGAGTGCCAACTCTGCGTGCGCTGATTCTAGGCCTTGAAGGTGTTCTGCTTCCTGCGTCCTCTACTCCTCCTCCAGCTTCCTCTTCTTATCCTCCTCCATCTTCCTTCTCGCACGGCTTCTGTAGTCGGCGTTCCAGTCCGAAAAGCACTCATACCACGGAACAACGCCTTTGCCTCATGTTCTTCCCGGTGTTCGTGGATTTCTGTATGCCAGAAGCTCGTCATTCTCTCTGTTGGGCGTGAACACCCCCGTTCGAGCCTCTTCTATTGCAACAAGTATCTTATCTTCGACTCCTTTAAGGCTTGCCCTCTTCAAAATCTGGCTTGTCTTCGGGTCCAACCCCCCCCCCCCCCCATGCGCATAGAACCAAGTCCTGACCCTGGGGGGCCAGCTCTTAGTAACTGGACTGACCGCTGCATCCAGCATCTCTTGCTCAGACTTATCTCACTTAGGCATTGCCACCGTGTAGCCACCTGGCCCCAGCTTATGGAACTACTCCTTTTTTCCGGCATTGGCCTTGTTTACTCTCGACCATTCCTTAGATAATTCTGATTCCTTGAATTTCACGAAATTGGGCCAGCGCTCTCTTTGCTTCTCCAGTGTTCCCTTGAATTCTGGAGTCTTCTTTCCTCCTTCGACGTACTTGGCCCAGATAGTTTTCTTATGGTTGTTGAATGCAACTGCCATCTTCCTAAGAGCAGCGCGCTTCACTTTCTGCACATCTGCATCTGTGAAATTATCTGATAGTGTGAAATGTTCCATGAGAGATTCCCAAAGTAGATCTTTTGCTCTGTCGTCGACCCAAGTAAAATCTGGACGTTGCTTTGCTGGCTTTTTCCATTCTTGCATGGAGATCGGGATTTGGTCCTTCACAAGAACTCCGCACTGATGAATGAACTTATTCGCATTCTTCTTAGGCAAGATTAGTTCGCCATCAGTTTTGATGGCATCGATGTTGTACTTTATGCCCTGCTTCAACCTTTTGGCCGGGCCTCTCACTGTCCTGCTGTCAGATTTGCTCGATCTGGAGGGCTGAAAGAAGAAAGATTGATTGGTTAATATATCTTCAAATCATTAAAAACATGTGATGATCACCAGATGCCTGCTTATATAAATATACCTCGCTGGTCTCTGTTATTTCAAGATCAACATTTTCTTCGTCATCATAATCATAGTTCTGGACTTCATCAATTCGGTCGTCATGATCGAATATCATATCATCACCCTCCCCGGTATTGTTCAGATATTGGGAGCCGTCATCTGCTTCATTCTGATCATCTGGCCGGCCAGGGGAGCGTATGATCTCGAACAGGGTCTCTTCTCCTTCTCTGCCAGTATTGTCCGTCATAGCTTTTATTTAACTAATTCAGAAGAAATATAAAACAATTTAGTATTCAAATTACAATGCATGCATGCAATCAATAAGGAAAAACTGAATCATAGTACATAATATGCATCATCGAATATAATCTCGAATACATCGTCTCGAATATTATCGAATAATATATATATAATCTCGAATACATAGTCTCGAATAATATATATAATCTCGGATACATCGTCTTGAATATTATATATCGAATACATAGTCTCGAATAATATATATAATCTCGGATACATCGTCTTGAATATTATATATCGAATACATAGCTAGCTAATAAAGATCGAATACTACAGAAAAATCTAGTTCACTCACGGTTCCTGAGGCGCGGGCGGTGGACACCCAAAGAGAAGGAACCGTCACATGACCATAGCTCGGGTGAGATCCGCGAAGAACCTGACGTCCATAGCAGCCATGTAGCAACGAACGTGATCGTCCTCCTCCCTGACACGGCGACGTACTACCTCCGGCGGGGCCAGCTCCCTCCGCACCGAAAGTGGCCCCCGCGAACGCCGCCAAAGGAGCTCAGGGTCGACGACGGGACCCGGGGCTGGGTTCCTCACCAAGCGGCATGCCCCTGAAGGTAGCACCTCCCAGTGCCAGCCCGACGGAGCCCAGTCCCGGACATGGGTCCTCTGAAGCAGGACGTCGTCGCGAACGGGTCGACGGCGAGGATGCGGGCCGGGCATCGTCGAGAACAAATACTATATGCAAACGTAACATTTTTTAAATGATTGGATTGTGATTTCTTATATACAAATTTAAAAAATGATATCGTTGCATATGTCAAAATTCTATATGCATCTATAACATCGATCATCGTCTAACAATTTGACATTAATCTAATTCATCTAGCTAAAACTAACATTTCTTAAATTTCTAACATTTCTAACATTTCTATTACTAAAAAACAGAAAAAATTCTAACATTTCTATAAACTTTTCTTTAACTAAAAACATAAAAATTACTAACATTTTTATAACTAACAATGTGTGTGTGTGTGTGTGTGTGTGTGTGTGTGTGTGTGGCCATATGGCGGGGCAGGAGCTCACCGGCGAGGCGAGTCGACGAGGGCGGCGACGACGGGGATGGAGACGGGCCGGGGGCGGCGACAGGGACGGCGACGACGGGGATGGCGATGGGCGGCCACGGGGACGGCGCGACTACGGCGGACGGGACGGGGCGGCGACGGGCGTGGGCAGCGACGGCAAGCAAGGGCAGAGGAGAAGAAGCAGAGGAAGAGATGAAAACTGACGAAATTCATAAGTGCCTTTAGTACCGGTTAGAGCCACCAACCAGTACTAAAGGTCAAATTTGGCTAGCCCAAGTGGCGGGAAAGGCAGGCCTTTAGTACCGGGTGGTGGCTCCGACCGGTACTAAAGATCCCCCCTTTAGTACAGGTTGGAGCCACGGCCCGGTACTAAAGTGTGTGCGCTGTCACCCCGCGGTGCACAAAGTTTAATCCCACCTCGCTAGTCGAGGAGCCCCGGGACCTGTATAAGCCCCGGCGCGGGCACTGCATTGAGCTCCTCTCTAATGTAGGCCGTCTGGGCCTAATACTCCTACTCTGCCCTGTGGGGCCTATTGGCCTAGCGGGCCTGCATCCTGGCCCAACTACAGGTTGGGTTTCTAGTCGTATGCAGGCCGCTGTGGCCTAGTAGGTGGGCTTTTTTTTAGTTTTTTTTGTATTTTCTGCTTTATTTACATTATTTTATTTACTTCTGAGTTGTTTTTTGCTGTATTTAGAATTTCTTTGTGAATATTTTTGCTTTAGGTACAAAAAATTACAGACTTTCTGTTTGTGCCAGTAGTTTTCACATTTGAATTATTTGAAATTTGTGTGAATCACTAGTTTGTGAATAAATTAACTTTAAAAATAGATTTTTCAGTGATTCTTTTTTCTTATGTCTAATATTAGTGTGTTTTATCATTATATTCAATTTGGTAATACTTAGGTTATTTTAAAAATGAAATGCCTTTGTAACATATGAGTTTTCGTCTGAAACCCTGATACTTCGAAATAGATTGTCCATTTTGTACACGAAGTGCATCCAGTTTTTATCGTAACCCTCTCTACCTTTTTGCACATGTTATGGGGGTGAAATGATGATACCATGCCAACTTTCAACCTTTTCAGAGTTCATTTGAAGTGTTTTTCAATTTCAGGGTCATTTAGCTAAAAAAATCAGTAAATGCATGAAAAATAGCAAATGATGTCAGAAAGGGTTGAAAATTCATGACGTGTCTTTGAATGGTGCATACTGAACGCACAAAAAGCCTGGAGTTGAAATAAGTTTTAAAAATGAAATGCCTTTGTAACATATGAGTTTTCGTCTGAAACTCTGATACTTCGAAAGAGATTGTCCATTTTGTACATGAAGTGCATCCAGTTTTTTCTGTAACCCTTTTAAATTTTTTGCACATGCTATGTGGGTGAACTGATGGTACCATGCCAACTTTCAACCTTTTCAGAGTTCATTTGTAGTGCTTTTCAATTTCAGGGTCATTTAGCTCAAAAAATCAGTAAATGCATGAAAAATAGCATATGACTTCAGAAAGGTACACGTTTGTCTGAAGCACAAAAGTACACGTTTCAAGTGCCAAAAAACATAAGCACCCTAACTATTACAAAGATTCCCTAGGGTTTGTCCAAAGTGGGACTTTCCAGATATACAAGTCCGGAAACACTAGAGAAGAAAGTGATGACAGTGAAGCCGATCACATCCCAGAGTGGGATCTTTGGGCCATGTGAAACTTTTTATTCGCGTGTGTCCCTTTGCGCCGTAACCATGGAGAATCTTCATCATTTAATTGGATGCTCGGGTCAATATTCACTCTGAATGGAGCAATTTCATCAAACTTTTCATAATCTTCTGATATGTCTATCTTGTCAGTCACTCCCATGATGTTTCTTTTCTCTGAAAGAACTATGTGGCGCTTTGGCTCATCGTATGATGTATTCGCTTCCTTATCTTTTCTTTTTCTCGGCTTGGTAGACATGTCCTGCACATAGAAAACCTGCGCCACATCATTGGCCAGGACGAATGGCTCGTCTGAGTACGCAAAATTGTTGAGATCCACTATTGTCATTCCGTACTGCGGGTCTTCCGTTACCCCGCCTCGTGTCATATTGACCCATTTTCACCGAAACAAAGGGACGTTTAAACCAAGTCCATAGTCAAGTTCCCATATGTCCTCTATGTAACCATAATATGTGTCATTTCCCTTATTAGTTGTTGCATCAAAGCGGACACCACTGTTTTGGTTGGTGCTCTTCTTATCTTGGGCGATCGTGTAAAATATATTCCCATTTATCTCGTACCCTTTGAAAGTCATTATATTCGAAGATGGTAACTTGGACAGCAAGTATAGGTCATCTTCAATAGCGGCGACATGCATGGCACGTGTCTGCAACCAACCGGCGAAAGTCCCCGTTTATTCACGTGTAATCCAGTCGTCAGACTGCTCCGGGTGTTTGGAGCGTAGAAAATTCTTGTGTTCCTCCATATACGAAGCCACCAAGGCGGAATTCTGTAGAACTGTGTAGTGTGCTTGAGTGAGAGAATGCTCGTCCATAAATATTATTTGATTCCCTCCTAGCGTGCCTTTTCCACCCAGTCTGCCCTTATGCCGTGATTCAGGAACACCAATCGGCTTAAGGTCAGGCATAAATTAATTACAAAACTCAATGACCTCCTCATTTTCATGGCCCTTGGAGATGCTTCCTTCTGGCCTAGCACGGTTATGAACATATTTCTTTAAGACTCCCATGAACCTCTCAAAGGGGAACATATTGTGTAGAAATACAGGACGCAGAACGTTAATCTCTTCGCATAGGTGAACTAGGACGTGCATCATGATGTTGAATAAGGATGGTGGGAACACCAACTCAAAACTGACAAGACATTGTACCAAATCATTCTCTAACCTTGGTATGATTTCTGGATCGATTACCTTCTGAGAGATTGCATTGAGGAATGCACATAGGTTCGCAATGGCTAATCGAACATTTTCCGGTAGAAGCCCCCTCAATGCAACCCAAACCAGTTGCGTCATAATCACGTGGCAGTCATGAAACTTTAGGTTCTGTAACTTTTTCTCTGCCATATTTATTATTCCCTTTACATTCGACGAGAAGCCAGACGGTAACTTCATACTGAGCAGGCATTCAAAGAAGATTTCCTTCTCTTCTTTGGTAAGAGCGTAGCTGGCATGACCCTGATGTATGCCGTTTTTTCCGTGCATACGCTGTTGGTCCTCCCATGCCTCCGGTGTATCTTTTGTCTTCCCATACACGCCCAAGAAACCAAGCAGGGTCACACAAAGATTCTTCGTCACGTGCATCACATCGATTGCGGAGCGGACCTCTAGGTGTTTCCAATAGGGCAGGTCCCAAAATATAGATTTCTTCTTCCACATGGGTGCACGTCCGTCAGCGTCATTCGGAACAGGTTGTCCGCCGGGACCCTTTCCAAAGATTACCTTCAAATCCTTGACCATATCATGTACATCAGCACCAGTACGGTGGCGAGGCTTCGTCCGGTGATCTGCCTCACCTTTTAAATGCTTGCCTTTCTTTCTTACGGGATGCCTGCTCGGAAGAAATCGACAATGTCCCAGGTACACATTCTTCCTACAATTATCCAAATATATATTGTTGGTATCTGATACGTCTCCAACGTATCTATTGCTCCATGCTACTTTATCTATTATTTTGGACTATAATGGGCTTTATTTTCTAGTTTTATATTATTTTTGGGACTAACCTATTAACCGGAGGCCCAGCCCAGAATTGTTGTTTTTTTCTTTTTTCAGTATTTCGAAGAAACATAATATCAAACGGAGTCCAAACGGAATGAAACCTTCGGAAACGTGATTTTCTCACCGAACGTGATCCAGGAGACTTGGACCCTATGCCAAGGCACAAGAGAGGCGGTCACGAGGGTGGGGGTGCCCCCCCTAGGGCGCGCCCCCTGCCTCGTGGGCCCCTCGAAGCTCCACCGACGTACTCCTTCCTCCTATATATACCTCACGCACTTCAAACGATCAGAACAGGAGCCAAAAACCTAATTCCACCGCCGTAACTTCATGTATCCACGAGATCCCATCTTGGGGCCTGTTCCGGAGCTCCGCCGGAGGGGGCATCCACCATGGAGGGCTTCTACATCAACACCATAGCCTCTCCGATGAAGTGTGAGTAGTTTACTTCAGACCTTCTGTCCATAGCTAGTAGCCGTGGCTTCTTCTCTCTTTTGGATCTCAATACAATGTTCTCCCCTCTCTCGTGGAGATCTATTCGATGTAATCTTCTTTTTGCGGTGTGTTTGTTGAGACCGATGAATTGTGGGTTTATGATCCAGCTTATCTATGAATAATATTTGAATCTTCTCTGAATTCTTTTATGTATGATTGAGTTATCTTTGCAAGTCTCTTGAATTATCCGCTTGGTTTGGCCAACTAGATTGGTAGTTCTTGCAATGGGAGAAGTGCATGGCTTTGGGTTCAATCTTGCGGTGTCCTTACCCAAAGGATGTAAAGGGTTGCAAGGCACGTATTGTATTGTTGCCATCGAGGATAACAAGATGAGGTATTAATCATATTTCATGAAATTATACCTCTACATCATGTAATCTTGCTTAAGGCGTTACTCTCTTTTTAACTTAATACTCTATATGCATGCTGGATAGCGGTCGATGAGTGGAGTAATAGTAGTAGATGCAGAATCGTTTCGGTCTACTTGTCTCTGACGTGATGCCTATATACATGATCATACCTAGATAACCTCATAACTATGCTCAATTTCATCAATTGCTCAACAGTAATTTGTTCACCCACCGTAGAATACTTATGATCTTGAGAGAAGCCACTAGTGAAACCTATGGCCCCCGGGTCTATTCTCATCATACCAATCTCCATCACTTTTATACTTGCTTTGTTTTTACTTTGCTTTTACTTTTTACTTTGCATCTTTATACCAAAAATACCAAAAATATTATCTCTATCAGATCTCACTCTCGTAAGTGACCGTGAAGGGATTGACAACCCCTAATTGTGTTGGTTGCGAGTAGCTATCGTTTTGTGCAGGTACGAGGGACTTGTGCGTGGCCTCCTACTGGATTGATACCTTGGTTCTCAAAAACTGAGGGAAATACTTACGCTACTGTGCTGCATCATCCTCTCCTCTTCGGGGAAAACCAACGCAAGCTCAAGACGTAGCAGTATCATCCAAACAGTGCGTGCATGCGCGGTATCTCTTGTTTGTCTGTCCTGAAAGGTTACTGAGAGCAGGCCAATCATTGATGGTCACGAACAGCAACGCCTTTAGGTCAAATTCTTCCTGTCTGGTCTCATCCCACGCACGTACACCTGTTCCATTCCACAGCTGTAAGAGTTATTCAACTAATGGCCTTAGGTACACATCAATGTCGTTGCTGGGTTGCTTAGGGCCTTGTATGAGCATTGGCATCATAATGAACTTCCGCCTCATGCACAACCAAGGAGGAAGGTTATACATACATGGAGTCACAGGCCATGTGCTATGGTTGCTGATGTGCTCCCCGAAAGGATTAATGCCATCTGCGCTTAGACCAAACCATACGTTGCTTGCGTCACCTGCAAACTCCTTCCTGTACTTTCTCTTGATTTTTCTCCACTGCGACCCGTCAGTGGGTACTCTCAACTTCCCGTCTTTCTTATGATTTTCATTGTGCCATCGCATTGCCTTGGCATGCTCTTTGTTTAGGAACAAATGTTTCAACCGTGGTATTATAGGAGCATACCACATCACCTTGGCAGGAATCTGCTTCTTCCTGGGGCACTCGCCCTCAACATCACCAGGGTCATCGCGGCTAATCTTATAGCGCAATGCACCGCATACCAGGCACGCGTTCAAAACCGCGTACTCACCGCGGTAGAAGATGCAGTCATTAGGGCATGCATGTATCTTCTGCACCTCTAACCCTAGAGGGCAGACAACCTTCTTTGTTTCGTATGTACTCTCGGGCAATTCGTTGTCCTTTGTAAGTATCTTCTTTAACATTACCAGCAACTTTCCAAATCCCTTGTCAGATACACTATTCTCTGCCTTCCATTGCAGTAATTCCAGTGTGGTGCCCAGCTTTTTCTTGCCAGCTTTGCAATTCGGGTACAACATTTTTTTATGATCCTCTAACATGCGCTGCAACTTCTTCTTCTCCTTTTCACTTGTGCAGTTTCTCTCTGCATCGGCAATGACCCAACCTAGATCATCAGTTAGCTCATATGATGCCTCTTCTTCAGTTTCTTCCCGCATTGCCGGCTCAGCTTCTTCCCCCATTGTTGCATCATCGTATTCAGGGAACCCATGGCCAGGATAGCTATCATTGTCCTCTTCTTCTTCATTTTCTTCCATCATAACCCCTCTTTCTCCGTGCTTGGTCCAAACATTATAGTGGGGCATGAAACCGGACTCAAACAGGTGGACGTGAATGGTTCTTGAGTTAGAGTAATTGTGATCATTCTTACAGCCAGCACATGGACAAGGCACTAAACCATCTGCCCGCTTGTTTGCCTGAGCCGCAATCAGAAAAGTATACACGCCATCAACGAACTGGGGAGAGCATCGATCATCGTACATCCATTGCCGGCTCATCTTCATTACACAAAACCGAATAGACCAAGTTAATACAAGTTCATACAACACTTAAATGCAACATACAAATAACTCTCTAGCTAAAGTATTTAAATGCAACAACAAATGCGCTCAAGATCGCAACTAAGGTAACAATTGATCCAACAGCATAATGATACCAAGCCTCACTATCAATGACATATTTTCTAATCTTTCTAATCTTCAAGCGCATTTTCTCCATCTTGATCTTGTGATCATCGCATTTACATCGGCAACATGCAACTCCAATTCCATCTTCTCCCCTCAATTCTTTTCATTTCTTTTCAAATACTCGTTTTCTCTTTCAACTAAATTTAACCTCTCGACAATAGGGTCGGTTGGAATTTCCGGTTCACATACCTCCTAGATAAAAATATCTATGTCAACTTGATGGGCATAATTTTTTCATGAACACGAAATGCAACAAATAGTTTTAAAAGAGAATATACCACATCCGAATCATAACACGGACGAGGGCCGACGGGGACGGATATCAAAACCATGGTACTATGTATAACAAACTAACGTACGGGTAAGATAATTATACAAGTAACTGTATATCTAAATCACACAAAGATGTTTTTTTTAAATAAAAAAGATAAGGACAAGAGGCTCACCACAAGGTGGTGCCGGCGACAGGATGGTGCGGGAGATCGACGGTGGTTAGGACGGAGACGGGAAGGCACTAAGTAAACCACACCTACATATGCAAACTAAGAGTTATTTTGAGCTCAGATTGCATATAAATCAAATAAACTATCACATATCATTTCTCCCAAATTACTAAAACACACAAATTAATGACTATATAAAGCATTGCAAGAGCTAATCTAGCAATGAGAGATGAAAGGACAAAGTTCCTTACCTTTGTGATCACTTGAATGGATGGGGGCCTTCAAATCTTGACAAAATTTGGGCAAAATGGGTGATGAGCTCGAGGTAGAGGGGAAGAACAGAGAGGAGAGGGAAAAGGGGAAAACAGAGCGAGCTCGGGTGGACGAAGGGTTTATGTAGGACGACCTTTAGTACCGGTTCGTGGCAAGAACCGGTACTAAAGGTGCTGGAGGGGCCCCAGTCTGACAACATCCTGCCACCACTCTATTTAGTACCGGTTCGTGGCACGAACCGGTGCTAAAAATTCGGCACGAACCAGTACTAATGAGAGCGGCCCGCCTAGCCGTTGGAACCGGCACTAATGGTCACATTAGTGCCGGCTCAAATACAAACCGGGACTAATGAGCTAAACATTTGACACTTTTTCTACTAGTGCCCCCCCCCCCACCCCCCCCCCCCCCACCGGTAAGAGATTATGTGAGAGCGTGGACCAGCCTTGCCAGAGAAAATTGCAACGTCATGGGCAATAAAACGACCCGTCGGTAACCTTGCTTCGGTAGGTGATTCTCTTAAGAAGTGATGAATGACCTGCTCTCTTGGAGCAAATAAAATTTTGGTCATGTAATGAAGGATATAGAGAAGCTACGGGCTTAGTTAGCTGATCTACAGCTTGCTAATGCTAGTCGTGTGGTGATGCAGCAAAAAATGAATTAACTGGATGAACTAGTGTATAGAGATGGGATGCTTTGGCTACAGTAATTACGAATCACATGGTTGAAGGAGGGGGGCGCAAGACCTACTACATTTTTCGACGGGCGGTTTGGAGAGCATGGGAAGCTCGTGTAAAAAGACTCCACAAATAGGACGGTACTTGGTGTAAGGTCTCTTCTGATATTGAACGTATGACGGCTTCGTATTGCCAGGAACTACTTACAAAAGATCAGACCCTAGCCCCTGATGTGGATTTGGATTGCATAATACCAAAAGTAACAGAGTTGATGAATGAAAAATTATGTGCCCCGTCCTCGGAAGAGGAGGTCTCAAATGTGTTATCTCATATTAGCCCCTTGAAGGCCCCTGGTATGGATGGGTTTCCGGCTTGGTTTATCAGTGTAACTAGGTAGTTCTGAAGAACAAAATAATTGCAGCGGTTCTGCAGCTCTTCCACACAAAATCATAGTGAATGGAGTTAATGAAACGCCATAGTTATGATCCCAAAGGTTCCCCATCCCACAGGTCTGAAGGATTTCAGACAAATAATTCTTTCCGGTGTAAATATTATTTCGAAGTGCTTGGTTAATCAACTGAGACCCTTCCTCGCGGAACTCATCTACAAAAACCAAAGTGCTTTCATTCCTAGTCGGTTTATTTTGGATAATTGTATGATTGCTTTCGACTCTATCCATTATATAAATCCTCTAAAAAATAACTCTCAACTTGTTGTGCCTATAAGTTGGATTTGTGGAAGGCTTACGATTGTGTTGATTGAGATTTTCTGGAGAAGGCACTTGGTAAATTGCGCTTCGCCCCGATATGGACCTCTCGGATAATGGCATGCGTGACCCCAGTGAGGAACTCGAAGCAATTCAGTGGAAAATTGATAGAACAATTGTCTCCCTTGAGGTGCCTCCGCCAAGTTGACACATTGTCTCCTTTTCATTTCTCTTTATTGCTGACGCACTTTCTGCTCTCATCAACAAGTCAGTTGCGGCGGAAGGGTTGGAAGGTGTTCAAATTGTAGAGGTGCTCCAGTATTACCCATGTATTATTTGCAGATAATTCAATGTTACTCTTTCGAGTTTGTTAAAGGCTTGTTGAACACATATTGTTAGAATAAATTTGAGGCATACCGTCGATCATCCGAGGACAAGCAATCACACGAGGCACGACACCGAGATTTGTTAACGAGATTCACCGATATGGCTACATCCTCTGGGCCTGACTACGGGCGCTCCTCCCCGTGACACCATCACAATACCGCACACCGGCCACCCGGGCGCCAGCACACGCCGCCGGCTCCCCCTTGCGCGCCTGTGCTATTATGTTGGCATAGGTTACATCGTGTGTCTACCCCGCTATATAAGAGAGGCCTAGGATACAAGTGTCCTACTAGGACACGACTCCACATCCTATGTAAACACGATACAACTACAAGTCCAACTGTAACCTACCTTGTACACTATATTCGACACAACTCTAACAAACTCCACCTTGGCGAATATTCTTCACCACCTTGAGTTCGTCCATGTGTCAAACTTCCATATACATTGGACTTGAGTTTATCCCATGAGCACCGCTGCTACTCCAAAGACTCCATGTGACTCCACCTGCAACTTGTAGTCCCTTCTTTTCTTGACCACAGTCAACACTCGAACAAAATTAAGTTCCTCATTACTCTACTTTGTGCTCCCAACTTCTGGAGTATCCGTCAATGTCATCACATACTGATCACTGACCTGCGTGAAAGTGAACAACTCACATATTGGGTGTCACACATAAGAGTTACCTGAACTCAATATCACCGCTCCCTTCTTGACCGTCTATCTGAAACTTGAAGGAATTTCACCATTGCTTGTAGTCATCCCGAGTCAAATTCGCAGTTGTCTCACCACATGTATGACCACCAGAGCCCTGGCCCGTCTCCATGCCCGTGCATACCGCACGCCTCGCCGCTATTACCGCGTCGAGCCTCCGCTGTCGCGGTCGAGTCTCAAGGGTCGCGAAACCACACCACTCAATCCCCACTGCAGAGTACCACCGGTCATCACCGACCGATGACGAGTTTCACGCTTCCATCAGACCACTGGGCTCTAGTCCGAACTGCATGTCACTCGCTTTTCCCGCTGAATAGGCTTCGACTCTCTGAGCTCTTACGTCGTAGCCTTTCAATCAGCACCAAGTGAAGTCCTCCAGACTCCAGCTCCACCTTCAACATGACTCCATGGTAGATGATCAGTCCACCCCCACGCCCCGTCGACTTCAAGCTTCGTGTGTACATCACCTTGAATCAACCCCGCGTCATAGTCTTGTCGAAGCCACACAAGCCTCAGGCCCGCGCCACGTGTTTCCACGCCCAGAAGTCGGTCACCATCAGCATCACGCTCCTACATCATCGTCGCCGACCTCACCACCGTCTTCTGTTTCAACCGACATCCAAGTCGATCCGTCAGACTGCCTAGTCCGACCCAGCCGGACATATCCGACTGCAACCATGTTTCACCCTGCATCGTGTCAACTAGCACATACCATGCATTACTCGACGCCCTGTTAAACATGATCCTCATGACGCACTGTCCTCCGCTTCACATAATCTCCGAGCCCTCTCAGCAAACTTGACAGAAAAAACTTCCATGCAAACCTGACCCGAAGAATTCTTTGCACAATTATTTTTTTCACGTCACTGTTTTGCTAGTGCATTTCCGTGTACTCTTAGCAGCAAAGACACATCTCAAATCTGCCCATGAACACACACGCACGCTCTTTACATGAAGCCTAGACATTGTGCCTTTTTTTTGTCCAAACAAATCTTCACGTGCCTGATTCCTTCGCTCATAGCATAGCACACGTATCATTCAGCAGCACCTCTGCACGCGTGGCCGCTGCTCCGCCTTGGTAACCCCAGTCCACCTCATGGCTGCACAAGGGCCTAGCCCATCAAGAACGCACACAATCAGCCACCTGGGCCAGCCCGCCACGTCCTAGCATGCCCACAAGCCATGTTGGCTACGGCTCCCTGCATGGCTGCAACCCACCAACGCTTGAGTTGGTCCGTGGCGCTTTGAATCCGCTGCTACACGCCTATCTTCCGAAACCAGATCGATCACGTACAGATCCGATCGGCAAGAACTCCAGCGTGCTCGCTTGACGTTGCCTGCCTTCCGATCGCTTCTTCCAAACACCACGCCGTCCTTCATGAATCTTCAAGAGCAACTTTGATCCACCGACACGACAACATCTGTTGCCATGTCTCCAATCATACTCATTGCATCTCGCTAGATCCCATCGACAACTTCCACGTGTTCTCCTCTAGATCAACAATTCACAGCCTCCGAACAACCTAGCTCTGATACCACTTGTTAGAATAAATCCGAGGCATACCGTCTATCATCCAAGGACCAAGCAATCACACGAGGCACGACACCGAGATTTGTTAACGAGGTTCACCGATATGGCTACATCCCCGGGGCCTGACTACGGGCGCTCCTCTCCGTGACACCGTCACAATACCGCACACCGGCCACCCGGGCGCCGGCTCCCCTTGCGCGCCTGTGCTATTATGTTGGCATATGTTACATCGTGTGTCTACCCCCGCTATATAAGAGAGGCCTAGGATACAAGTGTCCTACTAGGACACGACTCCACATCCTATGTAAACACGATACAACTACAAGTCCAACTGTAACCTACCCTGTACACTATATTCGACACAACTCTAACACATATCCATCAGTGATGGGTCAAGTTATAAACCCTGCAAAGTGTTTCATCCTTTTATCGGATATTTGGGTGGAGGCGGTGACCGAGGGAGTTAAGAGTATTCTGGAAATTACACAAGAAGTGTTTGAACCCAAATATTTGCGACTTGTGAGGGTTTGACTTGTATGATGCGGCATTACTTGTGGGGTTGGGGAAAGGAAAAAAAAAGAATATGGCGTGGCTTAGCTGGGACAAGATGATGTTACCAAAATCTAAAGTTGGTACCGGGTTCAGAGATATGAGAGTCTTTAACCAATGGTTGGTAGCAAAGCAAGCTTGGAGGTCAATAAATGCCCCTGAGAGGTTATGTGCACGACTACTACATGTTAAGTATTACTCGCACGGGGATTTGTTGGATACAGTTTCTTACAGCAATGCATCTGCTGTTTGGAGGGGAATTGGGCATGGACTGGAACTTGCCGAGCAGGGACTTATTTGGAGAGTGGGTGCGGGTCTCTCATTAGGACTTGGCGCAACCCATGGATCCCAAGGCCACTAGATTTCTTGGCTATAACGCCGAAGTGAAATTGCCATTATAACGGGTGTCGATTCCTCGATGAACATGGGGCTTGGAACATGTAACCATTGGATGATCTCTTTTGGCCGATGGATGTGCAAGAGATTGTGAAGACATGTATTTCCCAGCATAACCGACAAGACTTTTTTGCTTGGTTCCTGAAGAAGAGCGGACGTTTTACGGTGAAGAGTGCCCACCGGTTAGCCAGGAGCAAGCATGCAGGGACGGATTAAGGGGGGGACGAGGGGGGCGAGACCCCCCAACGATCGCGCAGTCCCTTGAAACGGAAGATATGATCGCTACTTTTTTACCTGTGCTTGCTCGCAGCCTGCTTCGCCCCCCCTATTCCCCATCGGCCTTTTTATAGGTGTATAGCCCATGTAACCAGTGCAGCCCATTGAACATTTACAGGAAAAAACTGAGCCGAGCAGGCCCTGCACACCACGGCACGCTACGATTGACGGGCCCCCAAAGAATTAGATGACAACGCTAGCACGCAACGCACGTCGTCAGTTCGTTCGACTCTTCGTCTCCAAAAAATTAGCGATCGCCGATCGGATCTCTGGCGATCGCTCCACCCGGCGCTGCCAACGCCTGCGTCTCGAGAAGCCAGGATAGGAAGGGGACGCCGCACGCCCGCAACGCCGGACAGGCGCCGATCCACGGACACGCTGTGCGGCAGCCCGGAGGCCGGAATCCTGGACAAGTGGACACAACGACGGCGGACGACAGTGCAGCCGGGCAGGATAAGCGGCAGCAACACAAGGGGAAAAGGTAATTTATTTTCACATGGATTAGTAGTTCATGCCTTTAACAATTGTAGAAGTATAATCATCCAAACTACAGCCCTTAATCATCAATATAAAATTATCAATTGTTTTGTGCTTGTGTAGACATGAAGAGAAAGAGAGAATCAATTCATCAATTTTTCAAAACCGTTGGTTCAAGCTCTCGCCATCGTAACATGATGCTACTGCAGACAACGCTCAACCTAGCGAACAGAATCACCCAAATTGTACTGATGGTGATGCTCAAATTGATCATGATGTTTCCGCGCGGAAGCTACGGAAGAAGCTACAATTATAACCACAAGTTATGACCGAGAGCCCGGGCGACGTCTTCAAATTTGGCAACTTCCTCCCGATGAGCATGATGCTGCTAGGCGTTTTATATATCTAAAGGGCTTATCAACCAATCTTAAAGCCAGATGAGTATGAATTTATTGGGACAGGGCTGGCCGTGGCGGTTCCAAAGTGATTGGTTCACGAATCATTGGTGGTTGGAGTATTCACCTCTAAAAAGTGTGCCTATTGTTTGCCTTGTTTTCTCTTCTCAAAGAAGCCAATTGGGAAGTGTGGTTCAGATACATTCACAGTGGCGGATTTGATAAGTGGAAGAAAGTTAACAATGGAAAAGAATGTGCTTTTCTCAAACATATGGGCACTACTCCCAGCTCGGCTCACAATTTTGCAGTTCGGTGTTATGAGAACTTGAGAAACAGAATTAATCATGTTGATGAGGTGATGAGAAAGCAAACTAAGAAGCGGGTTCTTGATGCAAGACTAAGGCTAAAGACTTCCATTGATGCCATGAGGTAAGAAAGCAGTATTTAATTTCAAACATTTAGAATTTCTTTATACTTGGACATCTAATAATTATTCTATGTTGATTGCATCAGGTGGCTAATGTTTCAAGCATGTCCCTTCAGAGGAAATGATGAGTCTGAGGATTCCAAGAACCAAGGTAATTTCAAAGAAATGATTAAGCTTTTGGCTTCTTATAACAAGGATGTACAAGAAGTTGTACTGAATGCTCCAAAAAATGCAAAGTACACCTCAGCAACTATTCAAAAGGAAATTGCTAGCATATTCGCTGGAAAAGTAAAGACCTCAATTAAAGAAGAACTTGGTAATAGCAAATTTTCTATCTTGGTTGATGAATGTAGAGATGAGTCTAAAAAAGAGCAGATGGCAGTAGTTCTTCGATTTGCAAACATAGAAGGAGTGATAAGAGAACATTTTCTTGATCTTGTTCATGTTAGAGACACTAGTGCTTTGACTCTCAAGAACACAATTATTGCTGTCCTAGTTGATAATGGGTTGAATGTGCACGATATTAGAGGCCAGGGATATGACGGGCAAGCAACATGAGGGGAGTGGAATGGGCTGAAAGCTCTAATTCTCAAAGAGTGCCCTTATGCATACTATATCCATTGTCTTGCACATCAACTCCAATTGGCTCTTGTTGCTGCTTCAAGGGAGGTACATGAGGTCCATAATTTTTTTCAGCATGCAAATTTCATTGTAAATACAGTTAGTGCATCTCCCAAACGCAATGATGAGCTGTTACAAAATCAGGCTGCTGAAATTGCTAGTGAGATTGAATTGGGAGAGCTTGACACAGGAAGAGGGGCCAATCAAATAGGTTCTTTACAAAGGGCCGGTGACACGAGATGGAGTTCCCACTATAAATCTATCAAAAGTTTGTTAAAGATGTTTGCATAACTGTTACAGTGTTAAGAAGTGTAGCAGCTGATCGTTCAGCTACAAGGAACTCAAGAGGTGATGCGGAGGTGCCTTGAAAATCCTACTGACATTTGATTTTGTGTTCATTCTACACTTAATGGAAAGAATCATGAAAATCACGGATGTCTTGTGTCTCAAACTTCAACATAAATCTTTGGACATTGCAAATGCATTAGATTGTGTTTCTAACACAAAGGTGTTGCTTGGTGAACTAAGAGAAGATGGATGGGACAACCTTTTTGAAGATGTGAAATCCTTTTCTGTGAAACATGAGATTGACATCCCGGACATGGATCAAAAGTATGTATCTTTTCCTATCTCTCTATGGTTATATAAATTACAATGTAGAGATTTAGCCACTTACATACTTCTCATCAATGTGTAGATCATGCAACTAATTCTTATTTTTCAATATATATTAATTTTAGGTATGTTGATGTGACGAAATCTCGAAATAAACATGACAACACCACAGTTATCCATCATTACAAAGTAGACGTGTTTAATGTTGCAATAGATCAACAAGTGATAGAGTTGAATGATCGATTCAGTTCTCAAGTTACTGAGCTTCTAGATCTTTGTTCATCATTGGACCCGAGGCATGATGCCTTCAGAAGTCAAAGATATGCAGACTAGTGGAGAAATTCTATCCTGCAGATTTTTCTAGTCAAGAAAGAGATCGGTTGGAGTGCGAGCTACCACATTTCCAGCTTGATACATTCAACCATCCAGAGATCAAGAACTGCAAATCACTTGCTGATCTAACAAAAGGGATAGTTAAGACTGGCAAGTCTTCTGACTATCCAATGGTTGAGAGGTTGTTACGATTGGTGATAACTCTCCCGGTGTCAAACGCAACAGCAGAGCGAGCCTTTTCTGCAATGAAACTAGTCAAGACGCGGCTTCGAAGCAAAATGGGAGATGATTTTCTTTGTCATTGCACGCTAGTTTACATTGAGAAGGAACTTGCAGCCAAGTTTAGCTCTGAAGAAATAATTGATATTTTCGACACTGGTGCTCGTAAAGCAGAATTCAAATTGATAGAAATGTAATTTATTCTTACTATTGAACAACAGACATATATTTACTATCTAGATGTCCTAATTCCTATTTTTTACTATGGTATCTTTTCATATCCTATGATTCTTTTACGGCAAATATATCCTATGATTTTGAAGCTTTTGGTTCTTGCCCACCCCATCTCAATTTTCTGGCTCCGTCCCTGCAAGCATGATGAATCATTTGCAGGGGGGCGATGAGCTTCCACCTCGAGGGGGAACGTCCAGTCTGGCATTGCATATAGAATTCGACGGTACGTAAAAAAATGAAAATTACGGCATGGACGAAGGCGGTTGTAGGTACTCTTGCCACGAACCAAACCATGTCATATAGACACCTATCAACATGTGGTACTTGCTCCGTGTGTGGTGACAACGTAGAAGGGAGCTTTCATGCTATTGTGGCTTGTGGACATGTTCTTCTATGGGAGTGCATGAGGTCTATTTGCCCGCTCCCTAAGAAGTCTCTCTTGATTGACATCGGTAAGGATTAGTTACTGAATGTCAAGGCGGGGTGCCGGGAAAATGTGCGAGACATGATTATCATGCTTATTTAGCGTATGTGGCAGCTCCGTGTGGATATGTTACATGAAAAGGAGATAGTCAAGTTCCTTCATAGGGACACAAAATCACTGATACACTCATGCTCCTATAGCACGGATGAGATGATCAAAGGAAACATGCTACTGTTCGACTATGTACCTAGACAGGAGGCCAAAATACCTAGCCCAGCAAAACCGTGGTCGCCACCGGCAGACCATGTTGCCCTTTTGATCGATGGCTTATTCCTCGAGCAGGACGAGATTGTTTTGGCTTTTATGGTGCTTCGGAGGCATGATGAAAGTGTGATTTTTGTTGATATCGGTTTGTCTATAATTACAATAATGCTCCCGACGTGGAGATTCGTACATTGATGCAAAGGATGGCTCTTGCCATCTACTCTCTCTGTACGAAAATACTTATCATCAAGATACATTTTTTTATTCATTTTGTTGACAAGTATTTCCGAACGGAGGGAGTAACAATCAGTAGGGATGTCATAGTCGAGTTGGACTCGTTGCCCTTTTGATCGATGGCTTATTCCTCAAGCAGGACGAGATTGTTTTGGCTTTTATGGTGCTCCGGAGGCATGATGAAAGTGTGATCTTTGTTGATATCGGTTCGTCTATAATTACTATAATGCTCTCGACGTGGAGATTCGCACATTGATGCAAAGGATGGCTCTTGCCATCTACTTCCTCTGTTCGAAAATACTTGTCATCAAGATATTTTTTTTATCCATTTTGATGACAAATATTTTCGGACGGAGGGAGTAACAATCAGTAGGGATGTCATGGTCGAGTAGGACTCCTTGAGGCATTGACGATATTATCTAAAGATGGCTTGTCTTGCCCCGTGTATGGTCGCCTAGTAGCAGAGATTCTACCGTTGTTGGAAAAATAGAGTTTATTCCTTAGTAGGAGATAAGACGGGGACAAAATAGGATAGCAAATTGCCTGGCGATGTACACTCGTAGTGCGGTATGGCTACCGAGAGAACTACCATATATCGAGGCACATCCCACTTGATTGTACTCCTACGGTTATGAATAAAACCCATTTGCCCTCTCAAAAAAAAAAATAGTTTAAACTTGTGAATTCCTAGAATGGGCATAAGCATGTGTATCATTGCATTAGAGAAGAAACGCCTTTCGGCCGTTACAACGCTAACACTAGAATTAGCAACCAGACACCACAGCATACCACAAGACAAGCAACATCTAGACCGACCTCATGCCAATGATAATGAAGCAAACCATAGATCAACCAACCAGCGTCACAACCAATGTTGAAGACCTTTACAATATGAAGGCAAACCATAGAGCAACCAAACCAGCACCACACCCAACGTCAAAGACCTCTATGATATTAGAATACCCGAGTACAATACAGACCAACGTAGCCCATCCATCGTGTCAAGAGAAATTTGGCAAGTGCATGGCAGAGCCTGGGCAAACCTAGATAAGGCGTCGTCAAGAAAGAGCGCCGACGATGATGTACATTACGCCCCAAAGGCTCACGCCCAAAGTAGTAGCCAACACCGACTCACGCCGCACCATCGGAATTCCGCGAGCATGAAGGCAATACCTACAAGGAGGAAGCGACGACATGGCACCGCGCCTAGTCTGGAGGTCAGACCACAAGTTTCCCCAAGCACAAGATCAGGGCCAAAACAACGCCTCCAGAGCTCGTCTCGCCATTGTCAGCTTGGGACATAAAACTTGTGAGTTATATTGCGGGACGAAATTTATAGCCCAAGCGCATCGATCGATTGTACACAAGGGGGCAACTGAAACATGAGAAACAAGACATGCACTAGTTCATAATTCATATGTTTAGCAGGCTTGCTCAACGATAATGTCAGACAAAATACAGTACTAGAGCTACTGCACATGCATATCCCACCGGCCGCGTGCAACCGTACGTCCCCAACAAAATCCCCAAAAAAACGTTGCAGCGCCCACCAACCGCGTTCCATGCCCTAACACGTACCTACACGTACTACCCACTAGTACTAGCTAGTTGTACTGGTACACGCCGTGCTGCCTGTCGGGCCACGCCGAGAACGCCGGGGCCGGCGGGACGCCGTTCAGCCGCCACGCCAGGAACGGCGCGTCGACGGCGCCGGCGTAAGGAAGCGCCGCCTCCTCCGCGTACGGCACGGCGCGAGGGGCCGACATGGGCGCCCGCTGCGCGACGTAGCCGCACCCGCCGCCGGCATTGATCTCTGCCGCGCGGCGCTCCTCCTTCTTGAACCTGATGCCGCAGGCGTTGCAGAGAGACTGCGAGAATATCACAAGGGAACGAGATCAATGGAATGCAAGAACGCGGAGACAAAGTAGACAATGCGCGAGGGTGTATGCCTACCTTGGGTCCGCGAGGGCCGTTCCGCCAGAGCGGCGTGGACGCGGTGCCGCAGTTGGCGCAGCGGCGGTCCAGGAGCTGCTCATGGCCGGCGGCGCCACCCCTGCCCTGCTGCTGGTGGTAGTAGCAGGGCTCGGCCGCGGCGGACACGGACTGGTACGCCTGCGGCGGCGGCCTGCGGTCCGGCTCTGGGCAGCGCGAGGAGGGCGTGCCGAGGGAGAGCGTGCAGTCCACGAGGGATCCCGAGGAAGCAGAGGAGGCCGGGGAGGAGGGAGAGAGGGTGGTGACGGTGCTGTGGTCGTCGTAGGAGTAGGCAGCTTCCTCCACCGACGGCCACTGGCCTTTGCTGCTGGGCAGCGGCGGGAAGAAGAGCGAGAAGGTGGAGGTGGCCATGGCGCCGGTGCTTGGGACGTTCTAGAGTCACCTAGCTTGGGCGGGCGCTCTGTTATTTAAAGAGAAGAGAGGAGAAGCTGCTAGCAGCGTGTCGAGGAGGAGGCGAGGAGCTAGCTGGCTTGGTGCTAGCAGAGCAGGGTGAAGCTGGTGGTGAGCTACTGGAGGTAGGCCGCGGCAGCTAGGATTTATAGGGTGCCCGAGATGCGCAAAACTTGATTAGATTTGCATCCATCCATCTCATCTGGTGCTTTGCTTTGCTTGCTGGAGTGGTAGTAATCGAGGCGCTGGTTTGCTTTGCTTTGAACAGCAGCCGCCTCGGTCGCATACATGCGTCGCCACTAGCTAGGCTACGCTAGGATGCATGCTCCATGCAATGGAACAAAAGATTGTGCACGGCTACAGAGGCAAGCCAAGACCGGCAGAGCAGGGCGGCCAATGAGTGCGCGGTTGGACTGGCTGGCTGCGCCCTGCCGCTCTGCTCCTGTGGATGACAGTCTTGGCTCGGCTTGCCTCGCCGGACGACGGACGTCTCGGATGGATGGGTGACTGCTCGGAGCAGAGGGGCAGAGGCCGACGATCTGCCGCGCTTATCCCGGAGCTACAGCGAGCGAGCCCATGCAAGCACGTCGCCTCAAGAATCAAATGAGCGATCACGGAGGGGGCAAAGCAAAGATGCTGCCCGGTTGGGAAACTGCCTGCCGCCGCGGCCAGGGGTGTCATATATAGCGACGGCGAGGGACCGTTCCGGCGCTGGCCTTTGACATCATAACAGTATACCGGAGATCCCGCCAGCCAAAGGTACGCATGCATGCCAGAGGTGGCGACGCAGGCCTCCCTGACACTGACAGCCCGGGCCTAGCTAGCTAGCTACTCGTACTAGTAGTATCTTGACAGTGGCCACATCTCACTCACTGGCAGCCATGGCTGCCATGGCTGATGGCCCCGTTGCTTGGCCCGGGCGCGGTCAAAAGCTAGGTAGCGAGCCATGTGACGGGGTGCGGTGGGATGGAACAGTCTCCCATGCGCATCGCGTCGCCGCCCAGCCCAGCCCAGCCCGCGCGCGGGGCACGAGGAGATCGTTGCCGTGGCACAGGAGCGCGTATACCACCGCCCGCTGGCCCGGTCGCGTCGAGGGGTGTGCGCGACGGAACACGGAATAATTGCGTATTTCCATCTCGCTCGCTCTCGTGTGTCCCGGCGCCGCCTCGGCTTCCCACCGGTCGACACGTTGGTACAGAGCACTGCTCCTCCTACCACAGTTGCGTTTCACCGGCAAAATATCGTTACTCACTCCGAATGAGAATATAGATTGGGTGTTGTTTTTGGTCTTCGATTTGATTAACAGAAAAGATAGTGCACAGTATGCCATAAAAGGTATATTTTAGATTCATTGTGTCGAAACAGGCTTTCGTCCCGTTTTATATAAAGCAATCATTGAATCAAGTATACCCGAACGATATAAGATGATAAGGTAGCCCTCGTACAATGCCGATCTAAAAAACCGGATCACGCAGAACCACACAATTACGTTATCGGAAAAAAAGCATTAGGAAAACTGAGTACAACGCCACACAATGCCCTACGCACTTAAGCTCCATGACAACGTCCTCGGAAGAGAAAACGGCGCAAAGCGCCGCCATTGCCGAGTCCAGAAACGATAAGGGTTTTCACCCGAAACCCTGGCACGAAGAGGAGCACTACGACGACGTCTTCAGCAACATAACGGCGCCCCGCAAGTGTCAGAGGCGACAACGCGCAGTGATTTCGCTCGGCAGCTCCCCGTACCACCACGAGGTCTTCAGGACAAGCGCAACGAGTTCAGTTTCCCAGGACCGGATCGGACAGTACTGCCAATGATAGGGAGAGCTCCTGAGCCACCCACCCTATCCTCCCGCCGCCCACAACAACTAAGAGGGAGAGACACCACCACCGACATGGTGTCGGCAGAGAGCCAACCATACGGACCGCCATCCGAAGACGCCACTCCAGCATCCACATCCAAGCCACCACCATTCGTCCACATTACGAAGCACCAACCTCGAACGGAGGAAAGAAAGGGGTCTCCTTTCATTCCTAACCCGGCGTCAGTCAAGCGATCTGGGTCGTTGACCCCAACGTAGGGGGTGTCCACACTTGCGTCCCCAGCCAGTCCCCGTGGACCGAGGGGGGCACAACCCCGTAACTGCCGACAGCGGCTGCCGAGCCCGCTCGCGCGACGCCTCAACCGTGGTCACTAACGCCGATCTACCCGACAAATTCATTATCGGGTGAAGTTTATAAAAATAATATTTCTTTTGTCATATTATAGATGTTTCGTTTGTTAACTTGATGGCCTAAAATCTCATGTTAGACTTATATTCCCCGTAGAGGGACTAGAAAACTTTAGCATGAAGCGACCCAAGTTCGGGACAACACGGTTGGTCAAAACATCGTTGGGCGGGTCGAAGGATGGTAGGCGCGGGTCATGTGCGGGAGGTGGGGGGGGGGGGTGTCGCCGATGTTGGAGAAGAAGTTGGGATGGGATGCTGGAGGCGAGGGAGGGCTGGTGAATGTGGCAAGTTGGGGAGGATGGGGGCGGTGAGGCCGACAACAACCCGCCGGCCGAGGGTGGCAATGAAGATCCTTTTTTTGGGAAAAAGATCATATTAAGTGCATTTTTAATTCACAAGATTCTAAAACATGGGAATAGGAAAAACATATGATTGGAATGACATGCTCATTTCAGTTCTATTAGTTTGTTTGATTGCATCGTAGGAAAAATAGAGATTCTTTCGTAGAGGTTTGTTTGAGTGGATACCATAAATCCTATGAGAAGTAGTACAAAGAAACTATTCTCATAGTATTTTCCTATAAATCAAACGATCAACATAGAAAAAATTCATAAGGATTCTAATCCTCCAAAATTCCTAAGAAAATCCTTTGAATTAAAGGAGCCCCAGTTAATCTGATTAGAAATGTGGGAAGTCAGTTAGAGATCCAAGAAAACGTCTATAATCTTTACTAACTATTTACAGTTTTACACCTATACTCTAGTAAAATGGAAAAATCGTTACCCCGCAAAAAAAAGGAAAATAGTTAGAAGTGTCACGATCATGAACATGACAAGCAAAGGACTGCGGTTGATAGAGATTGCAGGTACGAATCCGCGCATGCATAGTGGCCAATGGAAGCGCACTGCCTTCTTCTCTTCTCGCAGGCTGTGGCCTAACAGACTGACTCGGAAAGCGGCTGGCGACGTCATGCATGCACTACGGCGGCCTGCGCGCGTACCTGCGGCGTCGTGTCGACCGGGCGGAGGCGCCGTTCTCCGGTAGCCCTGCACGCGCACCGGCGGCTAGCTCCACCTCCACCTCCACGTACCTGAGGACTGAGTCGGTTGCGACGGATCGATGAATGTCCGTGCCCTCGCGGTACCTGGGCCGCTCTCGACCGATCAATGCAACGGCCCGGCCGCGTGTATGTGGTACGTACAGTGGCGTTCGTGCATGCTGCTGCTGCTGCTGCTGGGCGCGCACTCGGGGAGGAAGAAAAGAACGTACACCCATGAAACGTCGCGATACAATGGTGAACGCACGTACCACTTACAATTACAAAGTTTGTACGTGCATGATGATGATGATGATGCACCTGGCGAGACTAGACGCTGCTGTACTGCTGCTCATCAACGTGCATGCACGCCGGCCGATGCTTCAACTACTGTGCGTGCTGCCACCGTACCCGTGCTACTCATCAATCCAACGATGAAGAGATCACTGATTAATCGTGTGCCTTTGGTCTAAGACATGGCCGGCCCTGTGACCCTGTGAATACATCGCCTGATCTACAGGGTATGATAAGTTGAAATAAAGATGTGATGCTTTTTTGTTCTGGGGGGTCGAAGGCTGCTGCATCATTTATTTTAAAATCAAAGAATGGAGGAGTAGCTATATCCAGCATCAAAAGGAAGAAAAGACCAAAGGAGCAAACCAGATGAAAATGAGTGTAGCAGGAACGGCGAAAGTAGACAGAAGAAAAAAAAAAGACAGGAATTACAGCCTTGCATTGCATCTGCATCTACGCTGGCTTTTCTCCGGTTTTTCATGGCCGGGCAACGACCGGCTTTCCCTTTCGGAGCAGCACGAATCTCCACGCAAGGGATCTGTCATAAATCATGGATGCATTCATGGGGTGTGCCGTGCGCGTATGTCGAGGCGACGGGAAGAACACAACGGATATGTACTATGGTGCTTTCGTTCTTTCTTTCCATGGATTCCGTCGAGTCAAAGAAGGGAAAGAGGCCCTTTGGCTTAGCTCGGTGCTCACGCGAACTTTTCCATGCCTGAGCTGTAGCCGTTGCTCACAATGGAGTAGGCGTAAGTACTCAAGGAGCAGTACGTACGTACGTACGCGTGATTACTTATATAGTACACGGCTGCAATTGCAAATACCGGCGGCAGTAGTTTTGAATTTAGGGCCTCCCTTGATCTTGATCACTGCAAAAATTCCTTCAATAAGGGATGTCTGGCCGTGAATGAAAAGGCAAAATGTCACGTGCTGCTCCCTCCTTCCATGTTTACAATGCACGCTTTTTCTGTCCTGGTTGCATCTCCAACGTCAGACCCTCAAAACCTTCACAAAAATCTGAAACCAAAGTGTTCGAGCGTTGTAATCTATCCAACAAGGTACCCCATTCGTCCGTGGACGCGTCTGCTTGTTAAATTTTTTGCAAATCAAGGGAGCCTTCCGGGCATCTAGACCGTTGCCACGCACGCGCCAAACCACCACGTCTCACCCGAAAAACCCTCTCAGCGCGAAGTGATAGCCACACATTCATACCGGTCAGGCCGCTCCAGAGCGGACGTGACACACAACATTTATGTCGGTCAGAACTACGCAACCGAACGAGTGGACCGCGTCGCTTCAATGCCGACGGAGCGACCAAGAAGCCTACTCCGGCTGGTCCGCCGCATTCAAGTGGGCTGCCCGTTCGTTCGCTTGGCCATACCTAATTAAGAACGGCTTGCCTGCCGTCCAAACCAGACCACATATCTTATCCTCTCCGCTCTTCTCTGTCGCCACTCATCATCGCCGACAATGTTGAAGTCGTGGTTCTCCTTGTTGACAGATGACAGCTTCTAGTCTCCTTCCGAATCCGGATCTTGGCACCGTTGTCGTCGCTCTCCAGGGCCACTAACCTCCACAGCAACCGGCTCCTTCGAGAAGGAAGAGATCATCATCTCCTTCGATTGCGAGGAGGAGCAGGAGACGCTACAGCAGCCGATTCTCCTCACGGAGGCGATGATAACGAACGAGGACTACCAGGCGCTGATGTAACTCACGATCGAGTCCTTGCTCAAGTATCATGTTTCGATGTTGTCTTTGCTGCTGTCAGCCTGCATCAGAAAAGGAGACGTCGTCGCCGCCTCTTCCACACATTAAGGTGAATCCGGTGCCTCCTCCCCCCCACCCCCCCCCCCCACGCCCACCCCCTCCCGCCGCGGCGCAACTGTGGCGTCCAAAATAGGACGCCACGTGAAGGAGGAGTCGGCGTCGCCGCAGCGCCACGTTCCACGCGGCAAGGCTGTGGAGGAGGAGGTGCCCTTGGCGATCAAAAAGGCGCGCAGGTGCCTCCTCGACTACCTCGATGGATGCGGCATCCCTTGTCATGTAGCTTTTTTGGAGGAGTAGGCGGCGCGCCGGGTGGTGTTCGCGAAGTCCGACGGGGCGCCGCAATCGCATTGGCCAAGGCGGCTCTCCGCACGAGCAGGAGTAAACGGAGCGGCTCCTTCGCGAGGGCAAGGCGGTGGCCGCACCCCCGCGCCTTTCCGCCGATGGAAGGACCGGTCTGACGATGACGATGATGACAACATGGACGGCGATGAAGGTGCCGCCGTCCAGGCCAGCGAGGCTTACAAGGTCATCGTCCGCTACAAGCTAGTTTAGTTTTTTTTTTGTTGAATGGACGAAATATCATCCTGTTTATATGAAATATATCAAAATTATGTTCGTTTGCACAAATTTCATCATGTTTGAATGAGTTTTAGCCAAATCTAATTTTAATGCGGGCGGAGGTTTACGACAAGCATTGGATGACTGGCTTCCCTATCACTGTCCGCCGACAAATACTATGTCTGTTTGAGGGCCGGCGTTGGAGATGCCTTAAGTCATATATTATTAAAGTTTGACTGGGTTTATCTCAAATAATGTAAAATATCTATGGTACCAAATCAATATCTCCGAGACATACACTTTGATGTTTTTAGAATTTTCCAATAACTAGATTCATGTAAAATACTTCTAACAATTCAACCAGTCTGTAATGTTTGCGGAGATTTGAGAGACAAGATTTACGAATTTCTACCTGAATAACAATATTTTATTATGGAATTTCGAATGCACCCATGTGGGTTACCAACTCACCTGCCCGCAAAAGATGGGGGGTTCAAGAACTCATCATCCAAGAGAATGCTACTGCGCTGCACCATTGCGCTCTTCTGGTCAATGCCGCGAATTAGTTGGTCCACTCCATCATCCCCAGTTAACAAACACTAGTGGATCCGCATTGGTAGTTTAATCAGTGGTCTCAACCCTGAGACTGATCGATCACATGTGATGCATGGACATGCACGTGCGATGCCCCAAAACATTCAGCTAATCAAGTAGATTAAATTATAAGCGGCATGCAGAATCCAGCGTCAGATGGAACAATTAGCAGTAGCGCCAAACTTGCAGGTTGCCCCGAGGAAGGGGATGGAGATCGCTGTTCAAAAGGCTGTCGCCTGAAAAGCCCTCGAGATTGCTTTAGTTAACAATGCTTTCGTTCACGCGCTAAGCACGAGAGACATGCATGCATAGTCTATACAGAGCATCTCTCGAGATCGATGGTTAATTAGCGGCTTGCACTTGCAGCCACCTCTTTGTACCCTATAGCTCTGTACTCTGTACAGTACTACTGCTTTTGAGCTCCCTTCTACTGTTCATATGCCCCCAAAACTGTTGTAGTAGTACCTCGACACCTCTGGGGGTATCCTGGTACCAGTATACTTGTAGGACCACTGTTTTAGCCCCAAAATATGTTCTTTTTAGTAGGGTATTAGTAAGATATGATAACACACATTTCATGCTTTAATAGGAAACCAGGGCATTTCATTATAGTATAAGTAAGAGTACCTATAGTCGCATATGACAAATATGATTCCTCAAATGTCCGAACGCGTTCGTAGGCAGTAACCGGACACTCTTCAAATTAGCACAATTACATTCGGACACCTCATGCTAGATTCTTAAATCTATACAAAAGCATATAAACGAACCTACGTTAGCTACTCCTCGTCGGAGATAGTCATCTATCTCTGTGCCCAGTTCCGGGTACATGGGCGGCAACTGCAGCTCCGGCTGCTCCACTTCGGTCTCCTTCTCTATCTCCACGTCGAGTTTGGCGAAGAGCGCGTCGGTCCCCATCCGCTCCTGCCGGAGGAAGTGCCGGTTGGTCTTCATATAGGCCTCATTCTAGATGGACTCCAAAATAGCCTGCTGCTCTGCCCGGCTGTAGATGCTCTTCATGTCCACGATTCGACCGACGGCATTGGTGGCCCATATGTCAGTGCCACGTCACCCGGCTGCCCTCACCCGTGACGCATGCAGCCTAGTAGCAGTCCTATCGAAAAAGGGATTCGACGCGGTCCAACCGGGAACGGCAGCAGGTACAGTAGTCTAGGCATACTAGACTCACACAGGCTTACAGCACAGCAGAGCATAGTTTATGGTTTTTCCCCCAAAAAGAGAGAGAGAGAGCATGGTTCATATGGTTTAAATGTGAGCAGGTCTTTACTGCAAAAATGGCTTAGAGACGTCGGAGAGTATCGCCGGCGTTGGACGCCACTGCCGTCTCGTTGGCGGATCTATTTGGCACGCGTTTTTTTAGGCAAACCTAACATTTGATTTGGGCCAACCCATCTTGCTCGTTTCCAGTTTTGAGAACCTTCCTGGACTTTTTTTTTCAATGCCTTTTCTTTCTGTTTCCCCCCTCATTTTTCGTTTTCCCTTTCTTTTTTCATTTTCATTTTTTCCAAATTGACGCGCATTTTATGAAATCCAAACATTTTTTTCAAATTTGTGATTTAAAAAAAGTTCATCAAAGTAAAAACACCTTCATCATAGTAAAAAATGTTCATGATTTTTTTAAAAAAATCATCATAATAAAATATGTTCGTCGAATTAAAAAATGTCCACGAATTGAAAATATGTTCATCTTGGTCAAAAAACTGTTCATCGTATTTAAATTGTTAGTCCATTTAAAAATATGTTCATCGAATTGGAAGAATGTTTTTGAAATCAATATTTGTTCGTGAAAATAAAAAAATGTACATTTGATACAAAACTTTTCACTGAAATTCAAAAAACAAGTTCATCAAAGTTTAAATTTTCTTCATCAAAATACAAAAAATATCATCAAAATTTTCCAAATGTTAAAGAAAAATCCAAAAAATGTTCATTTTTTAAAGCCTTGTTAGCTTTTCTGAACTCATGAACAGTTTTTTAATGCGTGAATGTTTTTTTTGCATTAGTGAACATCTTTTAAATTCTAAATTTTTCTCGAAATCCCCAACTTATTTAAAGAAGCAGAAAAACAAAAATAGAAAAGAAAACAAAGGAAATTAACGGAAAAAGGGAGTCATGCCCCCACACCTATGCCCAAGGTCGCGCTTGCAAGTGCAAGGGGTTGTGCGCCGGTTTCTTCCCCAGCTTGCATGTCGCTGTATAGGATGTCCCGTCTCGTTTGACCAACGTCCCGAGGAGAGCAACTAATTGAGGAGTACTCCTTTGGGAGCCCCTGAAAGGGAAGGGTCACTTGGGGTGGGCTTGAAGCGCGCCACTTGACGCGCTCTCACCCGTCGCCACGTGCCTCGCCCTGGGCGCTTCCTCTGAGAAAAAAAGTATTTGTCTGTACGCGTTTTCGGCTTTCAGGTGAATTATTTTCTTTTCTTTTCTGCTTTTCAGTTTTCCCCGGTTTTTTATTAGGTTTTGGACAAAAAAATAAAAAATAATTTGTTTTCGTGCAAAAAAAAACAATTTTTTTTATTTCTTCCATGAGTGGCACATATTTACTTCTCGTGAAAGCACAAATTACTTGCGCGAGAGGAAAGTCATGCCTCTAGGAAAGGGGGGAAAACACGTTTTTTATTTCTTCAGCAAGAGACATAGATTTAATTCGCGTCGAGGCACGGATTTGCTTCTGCGAGAGGCACAGTCGTGCCTCTTGGAAAGAAACAAAATATTGTTCTTCTTCCCCGAGAGGCACAAATTTATTTCTCGTGAAGGAACAGATTTTCTTCTGCGAGAGGCATGGTCGTGCCTCTCAAAAAGGAAAAAAAAACATGTTTTTTTCTGCCACGAGAGGCTCATATTTAGTACGCTTGAAGGCACAGATTTGCTTTTGCAAGAGGCACGGTCATGTCTATCAAAAAGGAAAAGAAATGTGTTTTATTTTTTTCTTTTCGCGAGAGGCATAGATTTACTTCTCATAAAGGCACGAATTTGTTTCCGCGAGCGACACAGTCGTGTCTCTCGGAAAGTGAAACAATGTGTTTTTTCCTTCCATGAGAGGCACATATTTGATTCCGCGAGAGGCACAGTCGTGCCTCTTGAAAAGGGAAAACACGTTTTTTTCATCCGCGAGAAGCACCGATTACTTCTCATGAAGGCACGGATTTGCTTCCACAATATGCACATCCGTGCCTGTCTAAAAGGAAAAACACATTTTTTTTTCATACGCAGAGGCACAAATTTACTTCGCGTTGAGGCACGGAAATGTTTTCGCGAAAGGCACCGTCGTGCCTCTCGGAAAGGGAGAAAACGTGTGCTTCTTTGGAAAGAAAAAAAAAGATGATCTCGGTTCTAATTTTTCATCCTATTTGTTGGTGATTTTTTTTCCGTCGAAGCCTATTAACATGGAAAATAATTTTGAAGATCTCGACGTAAGAAATACAACGGTGAAACTGATTCGGGATTTGGACACAAGGTTTAAGAGATAAAACATTTTGAAAAAAATCTTAAAAAAGACTACTGGATTGCAACAAGTGGCGCGCATGTAGCACACCACATGTCGCAAGGTGACAATGATCTTTGCAAGAAGTACTTCTTCATTAGTGATTTTGCGTCCCAGGGCATGGATGCGGTCTGATGGGCCTTTCGTTCGAAATCAGGTTAGCCACATTAGGAAAAGAACGAAGATGTGCCGTGGCTTTGGCAAGAAGATTGGACATGGCTTTCTTTTCGGCGACACGTGCTCTTCTCTCCTCATCTTTGTTTGGTGGATCCAATTTTGGCACGCATCCAGTTTTGAGACATTTGGGCCAGCCCATCTTGCTCGTTTCCAGTTTTGAGAACCTTCCGGAAGTGTTTTTCCATTTTTTTTCTTACATTTTCTTTCGGTTTTCCCCTCCTTGTTTTGTTTTTACCTTTTGCTTTTAATTTCGTTTTTTCTTATTTCAAATCACCTTTTCTTTTATTTCGTTTTTTCTTTATCTTTCCTTTCAAAATTCATGAGTATTTTCTGAAATTCAAACATTTTTTCAAATAGGTGATTTTTATTAAATTCAGAGTTTGTTCATTGAAGTAAAACCATCTTCATCATAGTAAAAAATGTTCATCACAATCAAATATGTTCATCGAATTCAACAAATGTCTACGTATTCAAAATTTGTTCATCATGATAAAAAATGTTCATCGTATTTAAAACTTTTAGTGAATTTTCAAAAAATGATCATCATATTCAAAAATGTCCATCGAATTGTAAAATGGTTTTAGAAATAAATTATGTTTGCATAAAAAAATGTACAATAGATATAAAAATGTTCATCGACACTCAAAAAATGATCATCAAATTTACATTTTCTTCATCAAAATACAAAAACTATTATTAAAATTTATAAAATGTTCAATAAAAATTCAAAAAATTTATTTTTTTGAATTTGTGAACTTTTTCTGAAGTCATGAACATTTCTTTAATTCATGAAAATTTGTTTGCATCAGTGAACATTTTTTAAATTCTAAAATTTTCTAGAAATCCCAATTTTTTGTAACAAGTAGAAAAATATAATGAAAAAAAACAAAAAACTTAATAGAAAAAAGGGAGCGCGCCCCACACCTGGGTAGTCCCAAGGTCGCGCCTGCAAGTGCAACTGGTTGTGCGCCGGTTTGTTCCCTAGCACGCAGGTCGCTATATAGTATGTCCCGTCTCGTTTGACCGACGTCCAGAGAAGAGCAACTATTGTGGAGTACTCCTTCGGGGGCCACCGCAAGGGTCACATGGGGTGGGCTTGGAGTGTGCCACTTGGCATGCTCTCAGCTGCCGCCACATGCTGCGCTTTGCACGCTCTATCTAGATTTTGTTTTTTATTTCCCTGTACTTGTTTTTGGCTTTTAGATATTTTTTTCAGTTTTCAGTTCCCACCCCCCAGCGTTTTCCTTAGGTATTGGATAAAAGAATCGAAAAAAATGTTTTTTGCGCAAAAAACATGTTTTCTTTTTTTTCCTTCCGTGAGAGGTATAAATTTATCTCTTGTGGGGCACGGATTTGCTTCCGCGAGTCGTGCCTCTCAAAAAGGGAAAAAACACGTTTTGTTTTTTTTCTTCCCCGAGAGGCACATATTTACTTCTCGTGGAGGCCCGGATTTGCTTCCGCGAAAGGCACAGCCGTGCCTTTCGGAAAGGGATAAAACATGTTTTTTTCCTTCCGCAGGAGACATAGATTTACTTCATGTGAAGAAACGGATTTGCTTACGCGGTTGTTTTTTTCCTCAAGAGGCACAAATTTAATTCTCGTGGATGCACGGATTTGCTTCCGCGAGAGGTACGGTCGTGCCTCTCGAAAAAGGAATAAAACGCAATTTTTTTCTTCCACGAGAGACACGGATTTGTTTCCGCAAGAGGAAGCAAATATTTAATTCTCGTGGAAAGAAAAAGAAATGTGTTTTAATATTTTTCCTTCCGCGATAGGCACATATTTAATTCTCGTGGTACACGGATTTGCTTATGCGGGGCTGTGCCTCTCGGGAAGTGGAAAAAAAAAACCCGTGTTTTTCCCTTCCCCGGGAGGCACAAATTACTTCTCGTGGAGGCACGGATTTACTTCCGCGAGAGGCATGATCTTGGCTCTTGACAGGGAAAACACAATTTTTTCTTCCACGAGAGACATATATTTACTTATCATGAAGACACGAATTTGCTTCGGCGAGAGGCACGATCATGCCTCTCTGAAAGGGAAACAACACTTTTTTCCGTATACGAGAGGCAAAGATTTACTTCACGCACATGCACGGATTTATTTTCGTGAAAGGCACAGTCATGCCTCTCGAAAAGGAAAAAAATGCATGCCTCTTCGGAAAGGGAAAAAAGTGCTCCCAGTACGCGTTTCTCGGCCAGTTTTGTGGTGATTTT
The DNA here is from genome assembly GCA_021605145.1 of Aegilops bicornis. NCBI lineage: Eukaryota > Viridiplantae > Streptophyta > Magnoliopsida > Poales > Poaceae > Aegilops > Aegilops bicornis. The sequence continues at coordinate 680,209,394 of CM038669.1, read as the reverse complement.
TTTCATCAAAAAACTATCAACATGGGATCTAATTTTGCAGATCTCAATGTGGGAGAATCGAACGATGAAAAATGGTTCGAGATTTGGACACATGATTTAAGAGATAAAACATTTTGAACAAACAAATCTAAAAAAAATAATGAGAACTCCGAGGTTGCAACAAGTGGCGCGCATGCAGCACGCCACATGTCGCAACCTGATTCCCCTCTTCTGGTCGATGTAATCTCGATCCTACAACTCCCTTCGAATTGCAAAATTGGCATGATACTCTGAATGGACTTTTTTTTGGGGGAAATGTAATGAACGTCCTGCATATGCGTTTAGAAATTCCTGCGTACCTCTCGTGGAACCAAACAGTGGAATTGAATGCCGCGAGGGATATGCATCATTGCTCAGGTAGGTTGGTATCCGAAGAAGAGCGGCGGTGAAGAGATTCACGGGTCATTTCCCACATAAAAAGCATGCATGAAAAGAGCCGATCCACACACAGTCAAGTGCTGTACGGAACTTGTGGTCACATTGATTGTAAGTGCTCCAAAGAATACTCTGACATGACAGCAGAAAACCAACCGCAAAAATAAAACTATGGAACAAAGAGACAGGTTAGAGCAACTCCAATGTGGCGATCTATTTCGTCCGCCCACGTTCGTTCGGATCGGCGCGGACAGAAAAGGCGACCCAATGCGCCAACATAAACGGACGCGCGTTCGTTTTTCGTCTGCGGGCGACCCATTCCCGGCCCAATTTTGAGCCGGATATGCGTCAGCGCGGACAAGAGATGGACGCGCGCGCGCCTACTCCTCTCCCCGCGCCCGCCGGTCGGTGGCGACCACCATCATTTCCCTCCATTTTTCCCAAAAACACTCCTGACGCGCGCGCCCCCGCCCCCAACCAACCATGGAGGACGCCATCGACCTCGACCTCGACGCCGCCGCCGGCCTCGCCTCCCTCGCCTCGTCCGGCGCCGTCGCCCCCTCCGGGAAAGGCAAGCCTCTTGCCCCGCGCAAGACCACCGCCGCGACCAATCCGAAGAAAGGCGGCCGACGCCCAACAAGCGCAAGGAGTCGGCCAAGAGGAATGACCGAGGCACGCCATGACGCGAGGATGAGGCCGCCAGCCATTATCGCCGCCGCCGCGCAGCAGGAGTTCACCAACGCCCGCGTCGCGGCGGCAACAAGGGAGGCGCTCTACATGCTAGGGTAAATCCTAGCCAGCATAGCCTCGTCCAAGCCACCGTCGCCGCGGCCAGCACCGACTCGTCGGTGTTTCCTCGGATTGTGCTGCCCGAGTCACCCCGCGCGTCGGCTTGTAACCGGTCCCCGGCTTCCACATCTACCCACAGGCCTCCCGCCTCTCCGGGGAGCGCTCACCCGACGTGGGCATGGTCGCGCCTTCCACTCCTGCGCCCGTGCGCATCGACCTCAACGCCACCCTGGTGGTCGGTGGCTCGTCGTCCGACGGCACGAGGAAACGCGCGCGGCAGACGCCGGCCGGCGGGCTCCCGGACGCCCGTAACCTGTTCGAGGAAATGCCGTCAACCGCCGACAAGGACTACATGCAAATCCTCATCTTCGAGGGAGGTGCGCCAGGCGCTGGCTACGATCCCGACGAGACACAAAGCTAGGACGGCCGCTGGCTATGATGCCGATTAGGCGGCCTTCATGCATGATCAGGTCGGCATCGACCTGGACGGCTTCCCCCTCGACCACGAGTTCCCGGATGACTATGGGCTAGAGGAAGAGGACGAGTGCGACATCGAAGTGGAGCCTTTGTTCGAGGACGAGCTCGCCAACTAAGCCGCCGGTCCTAAGCCAAAGCACAAGAGCAAGCGCACGAAGGCGTACACAGCTGCTGAGGTTCAACACAATGGAAAGTGCTTCAACCTCTCCCATTGCTATCGGGTCATCAAGGACGAAGAGAAGTTCAAGGCACAATATGCCGCACTCAAGGCATGTGGGGGGAAGAAAGTCGTGGAGGATGTTGGGGAGGGCGAGCCGGCACGGCCGCGGGGGAAGACCAACTCCAAGAAGGAGGACAAGCGAGATGCGGCCACCCACGCCTTGATCGCAAGCGTGGACGTCATGATGAATAAGAAGACTCAAGGGAGGAGGAGCGCCGGCGTTTCAAGGCGGAGCAAATGGATGCTTTCATGGAAATCCAAAGGAGGAGGCTTGATCTTGACGCCGAGAAGCAAGCCAAGATGTTCGAGTTCGAGGCGGAGAAGCAAGCCAAGATGCTAGAGATCGAGGCCGCCAACGCCAAGACCAAGGCGGAAGAAGTGGCTCTTGCGAGCATGATGACCGGGGTGGAGATCATGAAGGTGGATCTCAACACCGTGTCGCCAAGGAAGAGGCCGTGGTTCGAGAAAATGCAGTCCGACATGCTCAAGTTCGACTACGAGGGCCATCCTTTTTGTATGCAGGCAGGTGTGCCGGCATGACCACGGGGGCCGCGATGGCGTGGTCGAACTCAAGTCCCACCCTTTTTTGTGTGCTGGCATGTGTGCCGGCCGGCTGGCGAGTGCGCCATCATGAACTGTGTGGTGATATTTTCTGAAGCCGGCATTGTATGCTAGCGCTGGCATGGTGCCGGCATGAGACATGGCCGCTGGCATGATCGGTCGCGGGACCTTTTTATTTAGAAGTGGAATGCGGGCTGAAATGGGTTGGCGCATTGGGCGCACTGTCGACTCAAATCTAAAAGAGGGCGGACGCCGGGCGGGCGGCCGACCTAAACGGACAAAAAGCGGACAAATGCGCTGTCCGTTTGGGTTGCCCGTTGGAGTTGCTCTTAGGCTGGTCGTAATGGGAGTATCATAAGTGGTATCATGCATGTCAACTAGACTTTTTAGATGATATGTCACACAATTAAATAAGGAAAGAGAGGGTGTGGTATCATATCATGATACCGCATCATATTAAATATTGTACTATTTTGTATCATGTATGGCAATTAATAAGGCGACCTAAGATACTAACTTATGATATTATGCATTACGGACGTAGTATCATACACTAGTATCATATGCATGATACTAGTATATAATACTCACCACTACGACCAGCCTAGGCTGGTCGTAATGGTAGTATCATAGCTAGTATCATGCATGCCAACTAGGCAATTTTGATAAGGTGTCATAGCACTAAATGAAGAAAGAGGGGGTGGAGTATCATATCATGATACCGTATCATAATAAATGATATACTACCTTGTGTCATGCATGTCTACATGATACTAAAATACGATACTACTATGCATTAGAGAGGTACTACATGGCCCGGATATGCATGATACTAGTATATGATACTCTCCATTATAACCAGCCTTAGATTTAATCACCATGAATACATGCATGCATGCTCACTTGTTCTTTGCACTAAACTAGTGCCAGGTGGTACGAATGGGTACAAAGGATTGGATGCCAACTTCCTGCCCCGTGAGCCATTAGGACAGGTAAGCAACATCATCGATCTGACACATTTCTTCCTGGATAATTGAGGGCAATTCCCTCCAACCGATTCTCACGAAAGGAACAAAAGCAGCACATGATGCAAAAAAAGAAAAGTAAAGAAAAGCGCTGTGCAGTTATGAGGTTGCAGTTCATCCATCCATTCATATGCTGCCCACGCATGCACGTGACTCAGGGTGGCACCTACCACTACCAGAACCCCCTTCCATTAGAGCATCATCAGCCGTTCGGCCCCCCAGGGCGCCGAAAAAGAGCAGCCTGGGGTGAGCCGGCGGTATACTCGGCGCTGGGGGCGGTTGGGCACCCAGCCGTCGTCCCCAGGCGCCGATTTCGGTCCAGTTTTCGGTCCAATTGTATCAAAAAACGGCCCGATATCTGCGTGAATTGGTCCATATTCGGCGTGTTTCGGCGTGAATTTTCGCATACAAAATAGAAATCAATTAGTTCTCACATAGTTCGGCATGGCTCGGCGTGTTTCAGCGTGTTTCATCACATAAATCAAATAATTCAATACAAATTATATAGTTTAACAAATAAAAACTCAAATTCCAACACATGTCATTCCCGCGTCGCCCCGGCCTTGCCCTTGAGCCTTCATAGGTGCTCCATCAGATCGTGTTGCAGTTCTTGATGCCAGTGGCGGTGCTAGGAATCCAATCGTGTGTAGTCAATTGAATGTCGTGTAGTCAGATATATGCATTTATAAGATTTTTTGGCATGATTTCTACTTGATACATGTAGTTTTTGCAAAATGTTGTGTAGTCATTTGACTACCCAGCCCAAGTGTGGCTTCGCCACTGCTTGATGCACCTGTGGGTCTCGGATCTCCTGGCGCATATTGAGGTAGTCCGTCCAGGTTGCCGGTAGCTGATGATCAACTTGGGCAAGAGGACCCTGCCTGTAATATGGTTCAGTATCAAACACTGGCTCTTCTTGCTCGCTCTCAATGATCATGTTGTGCAAGATGACATAGCAAGTCATGATCTCCCATATTTGATCTTTCGACCAGGTCTGAGCAGGGAACCGGACAACAGCAAATCAATATTGGAGCACACCAAATGCCCCGCTCAACATCCTTCCTGCAAGCCTCCTGAACCTTCGCAAACCAGACGTTCTTGCCTCCTGGCACAGGGTTTGAGATGGTCTTCACAAATGTCGACCATCTCGGATAGATGCCATCAGCTAGATAGTACCCCTTGTTTGTTGTACTGCCGCCCATTAACCTCGAAGTTCACCGGAGGAGAATGACCTTCAACAAGCTTGGCAAAGACAGGGGAGCACTGCAGGACGTTGATGTCATTGTGAGTTCCTAGCATCCCAAAGAAAGAGTGCCAAATCCAGAGGTCCTGTGTGGCCACTGCCTCAAGTACCACACTGCATCCGTCTTTGGCGCCTTTGTACAACCCCTACCAAGCAAATGGACGGTTCTTCCATTTCCAATGCATGCAGTCGATGCTTCCAAGCATCCCAAGAAATCCTCTTGTCGCATTCTCAGGTTAGGATCCGAAAGGGTCTTCCGTGATTGGGTGTTCGCAAGTATTGCGGTCCAAACACCGCCACCACCCTTTGCCGTAACTTGTAGAAACACTCAATGGTGGTGGACTCGGCCATGCGCCCATAGTCGTCGAGTGAATCACCGGGAGCTCCGTATGCAAGCATCCTCATAGATGTCGTGCACTTCTGGATTGAGGTGAATCCAAGTGTGCCGGTGCAATCCATCTTGCACTGGAAATAGCTGTCGAACTCCTGGATGGAATTCACAATCCTGAGGAAAAGCTTTCGGCTCATCCGATAACGGCGGCGAAATGTTTTCTCACCGTGCAATGGAGCGTCGGTGAAGTAGTCCGAGTAGAGCATGCAATAGCCTTCCAGACGATGTCGGTTCTTTGCTTTCACCCGCCCAGGTGCCGAGCCACCTCGACGCGGCTTTACACTGCTCGCGAGCAGGCCGGAGAGGACGACGAGCACCATGAGATGCTCCTGCTCCTGGACGTTGGCTTCGTCTTCCTCCTCCAGCAACGCCGCGAGCGCCTCCTCATCTTCGGAGTCCATCGCTGGGCCGGGCAAATCAACGATCACCTTGCGGGCGAGGTGGCGCCAAACCCTTGATGTCTGAGCCACAGGCGAACGCCGGAAAAGTTTCCCGGTCAGCGGCGGAGGGGCTGCCTCGGCGAAACCTCTTATTTTTCCCGGCGGGAAAAGATCTATCTAGCTGCGGTGGTCGGTGGATGGCGCCGGGATCGGCAGGGTGGCGGCCGAGCGCGCGCGGGGGGGAGGGGGGGGGGGTCAAAGGCGAATCTGAACAGGTGTCTTGACTTTTCGCCTGACAATGTGGCCCCAGAAGCACTTTTCCCTTGCGCCGGAGCCCCTGAGCGTCCCCCAGTGCGTCGGGTTCGGCCTGCGATCGCCGGGCGCAAAAACGGGTCGAGCCGGCAGAATTCGGCGTCCTGGAGGCGCAACTGAGGCGTTTTTCGGTGCCGGCGTGGAAAAAACGCCTGGGGAGACCCTTTTGGGGGCGCGGCTGGAGATGCTCTTATCTCCATTCTCTGCTCCAGCTTCCAAGAAGGCGTTGGCCATTTAAACCCTCCTGAGTTTATACCTGTACTATGAACAAGTTGGCACCGAGTTTTAATCGAAACTAGTGGCAAATTGATCGAGTGGGTACAATAATGCCTTGCATGCCACTGTCCTACCCCATGAGCCATTAGTACATACTCCCTCCGTTCCATAATATAAGAACGTTTTTGACACTGTGTCAAAAACGTTCTTATATTATGGGACGGAGGGGGTGTCAAAAACGTTCTTATATTATAGGACGGAGGGAGTACAAGCTATTTACATCATTTGCTCTCTTTTTTCCTTCTGAATTATGCATGGCAATTGGGTGAGGATGCAGCCAAACCCTATGGAGGGAGATTCCTCCAACTAATTATGACGAGATAAACACCGGAAATGAGCCCACCACAATTCAAGTATAAAGGTGTGTTGATTGATGCACATAGGTTAACTGAGAAACGACAAAGAAACACCTAGGATTCTACATGGCAGTTTATCCATTCATGCCTCTCACACATTCATGTGACTTAGCACTGCCCCCCCTCCTCTTTCTCTCTGTTTCTCCATCTGTGTATCCTCTACCTATCTTCCTTCTATATGAATGAAATTAGGTATAACTTGTAGTAATTTTTTTATGAAAGAGCAATTACCATTGAACCCATGTAGACTCAATGTATATTTTGGGTGGCCTCGCACGAGGTTAATTCAAACTATTACTACAGTATCAAGGTTCAAACTTCAAAACATGCTCACTACATTGTATTATGTTTTAGGTAACCGTGTCTTGGTACAAACAATTTCTCGTTTCGCTACCTTACAAGTACAATGTGCACATGCATTTTAACCCAATTGTAATTGATCCCATCAAAATAGGAAAATAAGTCCTATTTGTCCATGAGCAAACCACAAAATTATCTACCGGTTATTTGTGGATAGGTGTCTATATCTCATACACTATAATGTAGCAAAATGAGCAATCATACGCTCTAGAACTCTTGGTAGAGATATTTGTTAAAAACTACCCTCTAAATCGATCTACTAAGGCTTATTAATCCACGAGAAATATATTTTTGTGATCAGTATTTTTTCCTAGATCTAAGAGAGATTTAAGCAATGTCTCAAATAAACTTGGAAGAAAAAAAAGGCAAATATAAATTTTGATGTAAAATATAAGTACAGTTTAGTCTGGGTGTATTTGCAAGATATGCGTCGTAATTATAACATTAAACATTGTCTTTTAACATTTACGACATACTTGATTAATTGTTTTAATACAAAAAATGTGTGAATCAAAATATTGTATTGAATAAATACATAAATGAGTAAAGAAGTTTAGTATAAATACATAAAAAATATATTGTTTTATCACTCTCTAGACAACATCGTGGACTAATCCATTATAACAAGACACATGATAATAAGAAAATTATGTCTGCTAGAATAGACTGATGTCTAGCCTCATATGTGAGCCAGTCATTGACCTTATAGTTGAGGGTAAGGGTATGAGATTAACAGAGAGCTCAATGGTTTGATCCCGCATCCTCTCTCCCTCTGAAAAGACACGTGAAGACAATGAGACTATGGGCACAATTGAGACAAACTTTTTTTATGTTTCACACATTCACATATTTCATATACAATAATTTAAAGTTTTAAAAAATTGTCAAAAAATTGTGTAGTTAACATGGTAAATCATAAACTCTAATCTCTCCCTCCTGTAGCCAAATCCCGACAGCCAATCGAACTGCAAAATTGACATGGAGATCGTACTTGAACTTTTTTTTTCTAAGTATGTGTGTATTTGTTTTCAGATTTTTTTATAAACATAAAAAAAATCTTTTTTTTTAATTTCACAGAAATAAGGCTGCATGTAGCTCAGGAGCCAAACACAAGATTGTTGGCTCCCAGGCTCCATGGAGCCTAGAATAAAAAAGAAATTCAAAAGTCAACCTATAAATTTCAAAAAGGTCTGAAAATAAATACACTGGTACTTGAAGATATATACAACATGTGTAAAATTTCATTATAAAATACGTTTGGATATGAGCTGTACAAAAAAAAGCATGTACTTTTATAGTGAATAGTACATGTGCTAGAAACACATGATTTTGTTATTTTTGTATAGCTCGCATGAAAATGAATTTCACCATGAAACTTTGCAAACAAGCAGTATACATCCATAGGTATATGTGTATTTGTTTTTAGAATTTTTATAAATTTATAAATTAGTTTTTGAATCTTTCAAAAACAGGGCTGCATTGAGCTGGGGATATGCCATGATCGTTGCTCAGGTAGGTCCACACAGATCGAGTGCCATACCGAACTTGTGGCCACATTGATGGCAAGTACTCCAAAGAACACTCTGACATGACAGCAGAAAACCAACAGCAAAAATAAAAGTATGGAGCTTAACTAGTGCCAGGTGGTACGAATGAGTACAAACGGTTGGACGCCACTTCCCCTGCCCCGTGAGCAATTAGCACAGGTAGGATACACTATTGATCTGGCACATTTCTTCCTGGATAATGGAGGGCAATTCCCTCCAACCGATTCTCACGTAAAGAACAAAAGCAACACATGATGCAAAAATAGAAAAAAGAAAAAAGCTCTGTGCAGTTGCGAGGTTGCAGTTCATACATCCATTCATATGCCTCCCACGCATGCACGTGACTCAGGGTGGCACCCCACCCCACCACAACCCCTTCCATTGTTTGTCCCGCCTCCAAGAGACCAAGAAAGCATCCATGGCGCTGCCCATTTAAACCCCTGCTCTTTCTATCCTCAAACTCCAAGCCACATACCCTGTTCTCTATCCCCTGCCTGTCTTCTATCCAGTGCCAAGCACACAGGGACAGTGGTACACTGCCATCGTCTACCAAGTACGAGCAGGAGATCGCTACAAAGCTGCGGACACAGAGATGAGTAAGGTCTTGCCGTCCTGCTGCTCGTCGTCTCGCTTGCTCTGAGCTTCGGCGTCGGCTTGTGCGACGTGAGAAGAAGCGGCAAGCACTGGATGTAGAACAGGGGGACCCTTTCTTGTTCAGAACAGGATAATTTGAAGAAGAGGAATGTAGCAAAATCTAACGTCTATTGACCACCTCTTTTTCATTGTGTAGTTTCTAGTGAGCTTTGGAAAGTGGTCTCCAACTATTTCCATATTAATATTGGCACTTCGTTTGAAAATACTGCTGGTTTCTAGGTAGCCAACAAGAAACACCCCCTGCTTAACTTTGTATCTTTAGCATTTATGTGTTGTATTTAAAAAATACAGAAGTATCATGGTTATTGATGGTGCCTGTTGGATTGACATTAAGACAGTTTGGTGAAGAATCCTAAACACCATTAAGAAATGGACAATCTTGTCCGTAGCGCAAATGAGATACATGATGGATGTATTCTTCACTCACCTCTCATGGACGTTGAGAGCGCCTCTATTGATCAAGAGTGGCTGATGTGCAAGCTAACACGTCCGAGCATGTATCTCTCAAAAATTATTGCAGGCTTTGCAGATGGTATCCTGGGAGCGTGTATGATCTCTGGTGAGGATGAGGAGCCTTCATTACCACCAAAGTATAAGCTAAACACGAAGCAAAGCACCCTGATCCCTGCCTCAGCACTAGAAGGTGAACTGATGGTCACCACTACCAGAGGAAACACCGACCTAGAAGGCCAGAAAATCTCATGTTGTTGTGCGCTCATGCCCATGTGATCCTTGCATAGATCATGACCATACTCTGTACTGCTACTACTTTTGTCTTTCACTTTGTCTTTGTATGTTAGAGTGTCAAACTTAAGTTCTTATGTCGTTTTTAGTTCTCTATGACAATAAAGCCTTCTTCTAGGGTCTTCCCACTAGATGTTCAGGTTTTGTACAAGGCTCTTTTGCTATGGTTTCAATAATGAAACCAAGGAGGCTTTTCCTACCTTATCATCTACCAAGGAGGTTTTGTACAATTATGTTTGGAAATTTTGCCGCAAAATGATTAACTGGGAGAGAGGGTGGGGGATCAAACACTCTACCTCGTGGTTGGGAGTAAAGCACGCCCATTGTTGAGATAAGATTGTTTTTGTGTCACTATCTATGTTCATATATTTCATGTACATGATGAGAAATTTAAACTCCGCTTTTTTTTGGGGGGGGGGGGGGAATTCATCCAAAAATTGTGTTTCGGTAGCCATAAACCCCTCCTAAAATAATCAATCTGGTAGCCAAATTCTTGGTAGACAGTGGAACTGCAAACTGACATGGGTCCCCTTTAACAGGAAGAGGTTGTGAACTACATGTATACCACCAGTAGAACCAAACGAAGGTTGAATGATGCGAGTGATATGTTATGATCATTGCTCAGGTAGGTACACTAAGGGCATCTCTAGCAGATCCCCTAAAAGATAGCGGAGTAAACCACCGAGTTAGCTTTAGTGGTGTAAAATTACTCCACTAAATTTTGGTTGTTTATAGCCGATCCTCTAAATTTTAAAACTTAATTTGGTTAATGCATTTTGTCAAACACTTATCATGCAGCCTAAAAACACATATAAGATGGATTGTCTGAATCTTTGTAAAAATACGACTTGACATCTCCTAGTCCCTAACAACAAGTCTTATGATCCCCCATCCCCAACGCCATCTTTATACATTTGGGTCAGAATCATGAGCTGCGGGCTGCCGATAAGTTCTTCATTGCCGCCCTCACATCAGATCTCTGCATGAACACGCCTGGGAATCGGGCATCGGCGGTGTCGGTGGGACGTGTCACTGGCGGCGGCCCAAATCCGGCGGCAACGGCCCGTGCAGCAGTGGTGGAGGGGCACTACAAGAAATATGTCAACTTGTGACCACCACTATTGGTCACTGAATGGTCATAGTTTTTTATTTGTGACCTTTTTGTGACCAAAACCAGAAGGTCAAAAGCTGGCCGTCGTAAACTGGCATTTTTGACCTTCTCTGTGAGAAGGTCGTAGACATTTACGACCAAAATAAGCCTACTGTTTTGTTTTGGTCACTAGCTGTCTGTCCAGGCCACGTCGGATCCGACGTGGCAATATTACGACCAATTGAAAAGGTCAAAAATTAGAATCGGCCCGGTCCAATTGGGTGTTTATATGGGCCGAGCCCATTAATTCAGCCCATTTGTTGTTGTTTTTTCTTTCAATTTGGGTAAGCTACACGGGCCAGGCCCTATAATTCAGCCTTTTTATTTCTGGGTTGTGGCCCTTTTTTTTCCTTTTTCAAATGGGTCCCAATTGTCAGATTCTGATAAGCGGGTCCCAAATGTCCGGTTCTAGTTTGTGGGTCCTTGTTGTCATGGTCATGTTCCTCAGATTTCAATATGCCAATAATTAAACAACCAATATTGAAATCAAAATAGACAGAAAACATACAAATGCGATCAGTATTTGTATAACAAGCTTCAAATAACAAGAAGCAACAATCTGTTACATCAACACATACAAATGCGATCACAGTATAATAAGCTCTACAGGTGTACAAGCTCTACAGTATAACAGGCTCTATATGTCACAGTTCGTGCTTCAATTTTTTCCAATACGGATCAGCATCAAGGGCTTCATTACTCCTTGAACTAGCTCCGATCAGCATCAAGGGCTTCTTCCGACTTCTTCGTCTTGATGCTCGCGACGAAACATGAAACGCCGGCATCTGCACGTTATAGAACAAAATGGTTAGGTACAAAATAAAAGCAAATCTAACAGCATATATCTAACAGTAGATACAAAATAATGAAGGCCAATCCGTGTGCATATATACTAGCATGCATATATACCAGCAGAACACATAAACCCATCCATCAAAATCTTGTTTCTGAACATTGGCATCAAAATAACACAAACGCTGAATTAACGTGCACAAAAGGAAAGAGCTAATACAGGGCAGGTATATGGGTATCAAAACAAACAAGAAAGAAACTACAATCTATTTTAAGTAAACTCTTACAAGAAAGATGCCCCAGTAAGTAAGCTGAATGGGTGTCAAACTGAATAGCGAAACAAGTTGATAGTTGTACACTATAGTGTTTACGCATAGTGGAACTGAATGAATTTCAAATTATGTTGCATGCAAGAAGAGGAGCGGGAGTGCGCTCTAGCTAGTGTCCTTGTCATCTTGTGCAAAACAAGCATCATTCATCAGGATTAATTCATGGAGTAAGAAGAAATACAGAGACAACATCACCATCTGATGATGCGCTAACCAATCAACGGCTTCGTTCGTCCAGATCACAAGCAGTGTGACAGAAGAAGAGACTACCTGGACATCCTCGACGGTGGCTTGGTTCAAAGCACATAAAATTTATCTCACAGGTTTCAGCAACAAAAGAAGATCACCAGCAACAAAAGAAGATCATCTGATGTACAGATAACCTGCACATTCAAAAAGAACAAACAATATGTGAAAGAGAGACAAGCAAAAAACAGCCACTTGCATCAAGTAGACCTGATGTACAGATAGTAATCAAACTAGCATCTACTTTTCCCGAGAGATAGCATCAAGCAGTTTTGATGCCATTCATGCAGGATTATTTCTGAAACTAGCAACAAAAAAGACATAGGATGGCAAACAGCCGGCATCAGTGCTAACATGCATCTTTCATACAGTAGCAGCACTAATCAAGTCGCCCATGTATGCTAGAAATCAAGAATCAAAGGGACTTCCGTTTGTTTCGAATATCTTATCTCTATTGTTCACAGTTCAGTAGAGAAATGGTCGAGCAGTGAGCGCTACGCCTCACGGACTTGGCAGTACACAATAGATTTCAGGATGGAGCACCGATAGAATACCTCTACCTGGAAAAGAACAATAAGGAGATATACAGTTTAAGTAAGCATCCTGGTTGTACAAATATGTGGTGAGAATGATATGGATCCATTTAGAATTTCTGTTGAGAAACAAAGAATTTGATGCAAAGTTGCTTGAAGGTACATAGTTAGCATTTAATATTTATTTCTTACGATCTTTAATTCATCAGATGATAATGAGTGCACCAAATACTCATATAAAAGGTTGTATCAAAACTAAGAAAGTATTATTTGGACCTCTTTTGCCTTTGTAACAATCTCCTAATCCTCTGATTGACATTTGCGCCTTCATTTCTTCACTAGTTTTAGCAATCAAAGATGAAATGTACAAGTTTGATATTGGGTTATGACAGAACATACCATAGTTGAAAAGGCTTGTAGGGCTGCTACACACAAGTTCTCGTCCTCTCCTGCTTCTTGCTAGTTCACATAGTCTTGGGACCAGCACTTCTAGATTGGATCACAATGTAGCAAAGACAGCGTCATTGCCGTATACACAGCCGCTGGCCAATCCATCTAGGCGGGTCGAGATCACCAACATCAGACCACCAGAGTGAGAAGCTTCAACAAGGAGGAGCAGGCTCCACCCTTTTGTCCGTTGGCACCTGCAGGGAGGGAGAGAGACTGAGAAGCAAGCAAATAGAACACTGAAGTTTAGGGCAACCAAGCTCATGCTAGGGATCAACAACACTAACCCATAGGGCACATAAGCAAGCAAATGGCACAATGAAAATGAAAAATGGGTAGAAGAATTATGGTACAAGGTTAATTAGACCATGAAAAATATCAGTCGCCTTCTTAAGCACCTAAACTCAGATACAATCTTGGAGCTCGGCTCTCTGTCAGCTCAATAACAAACTAGTTCACTTCCTTTAATCCAGTATGTAATAAGATAAGGACATGACTAGGTTATAGAATTTGCAGAATCTACATGGAACCATCTCAGAAGCATATGAATTTAGGCCATGTTGAAGTGGAAGTACACATTATCAATGTGCATTTATCGGTTTGATTTGTATAGTCAACAGAAGTGCTTTGGACTTTCACATGTTATATATGATAAACTTACACAATCATGCACCACAACTCAAGTGAACCAATCTACCAAAGCATCAATATAAATTGTGAAAGGCAAAGAAGGCTATTCGATGGGATCATCAGCAAACAGAAGTGGCCATTTAGAGTGTGCAAACAGAAGGATTTTCTCCCCTCATGCTCTACCTTCCCGCATCAGAGACTCACAATCTGAACGGTCACTATCATCACACTAGTTTCCAGATTCTCGCACTTGCAACTAGCACAAGAGCGAATTTCATACATTATCAATACAACAGAGCAGCACTAACCAATACACAAAGCATCACATCATTATATGAGATAGACTACAAGAGGAACAAATCTGAAACGAGTAGTCATAACCCATCAATGAAGATTGAATGGGCACATCCTAATCTACACCATGGCTTGCTGACAACCCCACAAACAGGCCGCCATGGGAGGGAGAAGCGCACAATAGCAGAATACACACGAACCGGATCGGAGTGTTACCTTTGTTGTGGCCATGGATGGCGTGGAGAAGAGGAGGAGGACGGCCACCGGATGCCTGGAGCAGGAAGAACAAACAACACCTGTACTGCAGAATGAATTGTGAGGAAATTTGTCAAGGGGAAGGGCCAGAGCGGGGAGAGAGATTCATGGCCGAGATCCGGGAGTACCTCAACAGCCAAGTAGGAGCGGAGGACGACAGCAGTCCGGCGTCTCTTGTACGACACCGTACGCGGACGAGAGGCGTCGAAGGGCACGACTGCATCATCACCGGAGAAGAAGCAGGATGGCTCCTCTTCGGGCGCGAGCGTGCGACCGTGGAGAAGGAGGCTACCTCCCACCTCGACGTCATGGATGGGGAAGCGGCGGCGGCGGCTCCCCTGCCCTGCAGCCGCCGTGCGTTCTGGTACATCTGACTCGCCCCCAACCCCCCTATCGGCTCCACCACTCGTCGACGTAGATGACCCCGCCGCCAACTGCGCGAGGCCTCCAAGCCACCCTGCTCCGGGATCCGGCGCCTCGATCCGTCCATGCACCTGCAGGAATGGAAAGGAAAAGAAGGTGAGGTGAGGGGAGAAGAGGAGTGGGTGAAGGAAATATGCCCTAGAGGCAATAATAAAGTTATTATTTATTTCCTTATTTCATGATAAATGTTTATTATTCATGCTAGAATTGTATTAACCGGAAACATAATACATGTGTGAATACATAGACAAACATAGTGTCACTAGTATGCCTCTACTTGATAGCTCGTGAATCAAAGATGGTTAAGTTTTCTAGCCATGGACAAAAGAGTTGTCATTTGATTAATGGGATCACATCATTAGGAGAATGATGTGATTGACTTGACCCATTCCGTTAGCTTAGCACACGATCGTTTAGTATGTTGCTACTGCTTTCTTCATGACTTATACATGTTCCTGTGACTATGAGATTATGCAACTCCCGTTTACTGGAGGAACACTTTGTGTGCTACCAAACATCACAACGTAACTGGGTGATTATAAAGGTGCTCTATAGGTGTCTCCGAAGGTACATGTTGGGTTGGCGTATTTCGAGATTAGGTTTTGTCACTCCGATTGTCGGAGAGGTATCTCTGGGCCCTCTCGGTAATACACATCACTTAAAGCCTTGCAAGCATTGCAACTAATGAGTTAGTTGTGGGATGATGTATTACGGAACGAGTAAAGAGACTTGTCGATAGCAGATTGAACTAGGTATTGGATACCGACGATCGAATCTCGGGCAAGTAACATACCGATGACAAAGGGAACAACGTATGTTGTTATGCGGTTTGACCGATAAAGATCTGCGTAGAATATGTAGGAGCCAATATGAACATCCAGGTTCCACTATTGGTTATTGACCGGAAACAGTTCTAGGTCATGTCTACATAGTTCTCGAACCCGTAGGGTCCGCACGCTTAAGGTTTCGATGACAATTATATTATGAGTGTATGAGTTTTGATGTACCGAAGGAGTTCGGAGTCCCAGATGAGATCGGAGACATGACGAGGAGTCTCGAAATGGTCGAGACGTAAAGATCGATATATTGGACGACTATATTCGGACTTCGGAAAGGTTCCGAGTGATTCGGGTATTTTTCGGAGTACCGGAGAGTTACGGGAATTCGCCGGGAGAAGTATTGGGCCTTATTGGGCCATACGGGAAAGAGAGAGGGGCTGCCTAGGGCAGGCCGCGCGTCCCCCCAAGGCCTAGTCCGAATTGGACTAGGGGGAGGGGCCGCACCCCCTCTTTCCTTCCCTTCTCTCTTCCCTTTCCTTCTCTCCTACTCCTACTACATGAAAGGTCTCCTAGTTGGACTAGGAAAGGAGGAATCCTACTCCCGGTGGGAGTAGGACTCCTCCTGGCGCGCCCTCCCTTGGCCGGCCGCCTCCCCCTTGCTCCTTTATATACGCAGGCGGGGGCATCCCATGACACACAAGTTGATCTACGGATCGTTCCTTAGCCGTGTCGGTGCCCCTCCACCATATTCCACCTCGGTCATGTCGTCGCGGAGTTTAGGCGAAGCCTGCGCCGGTAGAGCATCATCATCGTCACCACGCCCGTTGTCTTGTGGAACTCATCCCCGACACCCTGCAGGATCGGAGTCCGGGGATCGTCATCGAGCTGAACGTGTGCAGAACACGGAGGTGCCGTACGTTCGGTACTTGGATCGGTCGGATCGTGAAGACGTACGACTACATCAACCGCGTTGTCATAACGCTTCCGCTTACGGTCTATGAGGGTACGTGGACACACTCTCCCCTCTCATTGCTATGCATCACCATGATCTTGCGTGTGCATAGGAAATTTTTTGAAATTACTACGTTCCCCAACAGTGGCATCCGAGCCTGGTTTTATGCGTTGATGTTATATGCACGAGTAGAACACAAGTGAGTTGTGGGCGATATAAGTCATACTGCTTACCAGATGTCATACTTTGGTTCGGGCGGTATTGTGAGATGAAGCGGCCCGGACCGACATTACGCCAGACGCTTACGCGAGACTGGTTTCACCGCTGCGAGCACTCGTTGCTTAAAGGTGATCAAGCGGGTGTCATCTCTCTCACTTCAGTTGAACCGAGTGTGGCTACGCCCGGTCCTTGCGAAGGTTAAAACAGGACCAACTTGACAAACTATCGTTGTGGTTTTGATGCGTAGGTAAGAACAGTTCTTGCTCAGCCCGTAGCAGCCACGTAAAATTTGCAACAACAAAGTAGAGGACGTCTAACTTGTTTTTGCAGGGCATGTTGTGATGTGATATGGTCAAGACGTGATGCTATATTTTATTGTATGAGATGATCATGTTTTATAACCGAAGTTATCGGCAACTGGCAGGAGCCATATGGTTGTCGCTTTATTGTATGAAATGCAAACGCCCTGTAATGCTTTACTTTATCACTAAGCGGTAGCGATAGTCGTAGAAGCAATAGTTGGCGAGACGACAACGATGCTACGATGGAGATCAAGGTGTCGCGCCGGTGACGATGGTGATCATGACGGTGCTTCGGAGATGGAGATCACAAGCACAAGATGATGATGGCCATATCATATCACTTATATTGATTGCATGTGATGTTTATCCTTTATGCATCTTATCTTGCTTTGATTCACGGTAGCATTTTAAGATGATCTCTCACTAAAAATTATCAAGAAGTGTTCTCCCTGAGTATGCACCATTGCCAAAGTTCGTCGTTCCCAGACACCACGTGATGATCGGGTGTGATAAGCTCTACGTCCATCTACAACGGGTGCAAGCCAGTTTTGCACACGCGAATACTCGAGTTAAACTTGACGAGCCTAGCATATACAGATATGGCCTCGGAACACGGAGACCGAAAGGTCGAGCGTGAATCATATAGTAGATATGATCAACATAGTGATGTTCACCATTGAAAACTACTCCATCTCACGTGATGATCGGTTATGGTTTAGTTGATTTGGATCACGTGATCACTTAGATGACTCGAGAGATGTCCTGCTCTAAGTGGGAGTTCTTAAGTAATATGATTAATTGAACTTAAATTTATCATGAACTTAGTCCTGGTAGTATTTTGCAAATTATGTTGTAGATCAATAGCTCGCGTTGTTGCTTTCATATGTTTGTTTTGATATGTTCCTAGAGAAAATTTTGTTGAAAGATGTTAGTAGCAATGATGCGGATTGGATCCCTTATCTGAGGTTTATCCTCATTGCTGCACAGAAGAATTATGTTCTTGATGCACCGCTAGGTGACAGACCTATTGCAGGAGTAGATGCAGACGTTATGAACGTTTGGCTAGCTCAGTATGATGACTACTTAATAGTTTAAGTGCACCATGCTTAACGGCTTAGAATCGGGACTTCAAAGACGTTTTGAACGTCATGGATCATATGAGATGTTCCAGGAATTGAAGTTAATATTTCAAGCAAATACCCGAGTTGAGAGATATGAAGTCTCCAACAAGTTCTATAGCTAAAAGATGGAGGAGAATCGCTCAACTAGTGAGCATGTGCTCCGATTGTCTGGGTACTTCAATCGCTTGAATCAAGTGGGAGTTAATCTTCCAGATAAGATAGTGATTGATAGAATTCTCTAGTCACCATGACTAAGTTACTAGAACTTCGTGATGAACTATAGTATGCAAGGGATGACGAAAACGATTCCCGAGCTCTTCGTGATGTTGAAATCAACGAAGGTAGAAATCAAGAAAGATCATCAAGTGTTGATGATTGACAAGACCATTAGTTTCAAGAAAAGGGCAAAGGGAAAGAAAGGGAAACTTCAAGTAGAATGGCAAACAAGTTGTCACTCCCGCGAAGAAGCCCAAAGCTGGACCAAAGCCTGAAACCGAAGTGCTTACACCGCAAAGGAAATGGTCATCGGAAGCGGAGATGCCCTGAATATTTGGTGGATAAGTAGGATGGCAAAGTGAACAAGGGTATATTTGATATACAGGTTATGGATGTGTGCCTTACTAGTGTTTATAGTAGCCCCTGAGTATTTGATACTTGTTCGGTTGCTAAAGATTAGTAACTCGAAACAGGAGTTACAGAATAAAACAGAGACTAGTTGAAGGGGAAGTGACGATGAGTGTTGGAAGTAGTTCCAAGATTGATATGATCATCATCGCACACTCCCTATACTTTCGGGATTAGTGTTAAACCTAAATAAATGTTATTTGGCGTTTGCGTTAAGCATGAATATGATTTGATCATGTTTATTGTGATACGGTTATTCATTTAAAGTTAGAGAATAATTGTTATTCTGTTTACATGAATAAGACCTTCGATGGTCATACACCCAATAAAAATAGTTTGTTGGATCTCGATCGTAGTGATACACATATTCATAATATTGATGCCAAAAGATGCAAAGTTAATAATGATAGTGCAACTTATTTATGGCACTGCCGTTTGGGTCATATCGGTGTAAAGCGCATGAAGAAACTCCATAATGATGGATTTTCGGAATCACTTGGTTATGAATCATTTGATGCTTGCAAACCGTGCCTTTTGGCGAGATGACTAAAACTCCGTTCTTCGGAACAATGGAACGAGCAACAAACTTATTGGAAATAATACATACTGATGTATGCGATCCGATGAGTGTTGAGGCTCGCGGCAGGTATCATTATTTTCTGACCTTCACAGATGATTTGAGCAGATATGGGTATATCTACTTGATGAAACATAAGTCCAAATAGTTGAAAGGTTCAAAGAATTTCAGAGTGAAGTGGAAAATCATCGTAACAAGAAAATAAAGTTTCTGCGATCTGATCGTGGAGATGAATATTTGAGTTACGAGTTTGGTCTTCAATTAAAACAATGTGGAATAGTTTCACAGCTCACGCCACCTGGAACACCACAACGTTATGGTGTGTCCGAACGTCGTAACCGCACTTTATTTGATATGGTGTGATTTATGATGTATCTTACCGATTTACCACTATCGTTTTGGGGTTATGCATTAGAGATAGCTGCATTCACTTTAATAGGGCACCATCTAAATCCGTTGAGACGACACCGTATGAACTATGGTTTAGCAGTAAACCTAAGCTGTCGTTTCTTAAAGTTTGGAGTTGCGATGCTTATGTGAAAAGGTTTTCAACCTGATAAGCTCAAACCCAAATCGAAGAAGTGCATCTTCATAGAATACCCAAAGGAAACTGTTGGGTACACCTTCTATCACAGATCCGAAGGCAAAACATTCGTTGCTAATAATGGATCCTTTCTAGAGAAGGAGTTTCTCTCGAAAGAAGTGAGTGGGAGGAAAGTAGAACTTGATGAGGTAATCCATACCTGCTCCCTTATTGGAAAGTAGTTCATCACAGAAATCTGTTCCTGTGACTACTACACCAATTAGTGAGGAAGCTAGTGATGATGATCATGTAACTTCAGATCAAGTTGTTACCGAACCTCGTAGGTAAAACAGAGTAAGATCCGCACCAAAGTGGTACGGTAATCCTATTCTGGAGATCATGTTACTTGACCATGACAAACCTACGAACTATGAGGAAGCGATGATGAGCCCAGATTCTGCGAAATGGCTTGAGGCCATGAAATTTGAGATAGGATCCATGTATGAGAACAAAGTGTGGACTTTGATTGACTTGCCCGATGATCGGTGAGTCATTAAGAATAAATGGATCTTCAAGAGGAAGACAAATGCTGATAGTAGTGTTACTATCTACAAAGCTAGACTTGTCGAAAAAGGTTTTTGACAAAGTTCAAGATGTTGAATACAATGAGATTTTCTCACTTGTATCGATGCTTAAAAATCTGTCCGAATCATGTTAGCAATTGCCACATTTTATGAAATCTGGCAAATGGATGTCAAAACTGCATTCCTTAATGGTTTTTCTTAAAGAAGAGTTGTATATGATGCAACCAGAAGGTTTTGTCAATCCTAAAGGTGCTAACAAAATGTGCAAGCTCCAGCGATCCATCTGTGGACTGGTGCAAGCATCTCGGAGTTGGAATATACGCTTTGATAAGTTGATCAAAGCATATAGTTTTATACGGACTTGCAGTGAAGCCTGTATTTACAATAAAGTGAGTGGGAGCACTACAACATTTCTGATAAGTATATGTGAATGACATATTGTTGATCGGAAACAATGTAGAATTATTCTGCAAAGCATAAGGGAGTGTTTAAAAGGAGTTTTTTAAAAGAAAGACCTCGGTGAAGCTGCTTACATATTGAGCATCAAGATCTATAGAGATAGATCAAGACGCTTGATAAGTTTTTTCAATGAGTACATACCTTGACAAGATTTGAAGTAGTTCAAAATGGAACAGTCGAAGAAATAGTTCTTGCCTGTGTTACAAGGTGTGAAATTGAGTAAGACTCAAAACCCGATCACGGCAGAAGATAGAAAGAGAATGAAAGTCATTCCCTATGCCTCAGCCATAGGTTCTATAAAGTATGCCATGCTGTGTACCAGATCTATTGTATACCCTACACTGATTTTAGCAAGGGAATACAATAGTGATCTAGGAGTAGATCACTGGACAGCGGTCAAAATTATTCTTAGGGGAATAAGGATATGTTTCTCGATTATGGTGGTGACAAAAAGGTTCGTCGTAAAGGGTTACGTCGATGCAAGTTTTTGACACTAATCTAGATGACTCTAAGTCTCGGTCTAGATACATATTGAAAGTGGGAGCAATTAGCTAGAGTAGCTCCGTGCAGAGCATTGTAGACATAGAAACTTGCAAAATACTTACGGATCTGAATGTGACAGACCCGTTGACTAAAATTATCTCACAAGCAAAACATGATCACACCTTAGTACTCTTTGGGTGTTAATCACATAGCGATGTGAACTAGATTATTGACTCTAGTAAACCCTTTGAGTGTTGATCACATGACGATGTGAACTATGGGTTTTAATCACATGGTGATGTGAACTATTGCTGTTAAATCACATGATGATGTGAACTAGATTATTGACTCTAGTGCAAGTGGGAGACTGAAGGAAATATGCCCTGGAGGCAATAATAAAGTTATTATTTATTTCCTTATTTCATGATAAATGTTTATTATTCGTGCTAGAATTGTATTAACCGGAAACATAATACATATGTGAATACATAGAAAAACATAGTGTCACTAGTATGCCTCTACTTGACTAGCTCGTGAATCAAAGATGGTTAAGTTTCCTAGCCATGGACAAAAGAGTTGTCATTTGATTAACGGGATCACATCATTAGGAGAATGATGTGATTGACTTGACCCATTCCGTTAGCTTAGCACACGATCGTTTAGTATGTTGCTACTGCTTTCTTTATGACTTATACATGTTCCTGTGACTATGAGATTATGCAACTCCGTTTACGGAGGAACACTTTGTGTGCTACCAAACGCGTCAACGAATCGGGTGATTATAAAGGTGCTCTACAGGTGTCTCCGAAGGTACATGTTGGGTTGGCGTATTTCGAGATTAGGTTTTGTCACTCCGATTGTCGGAGAGGTATCTCTGGGCCCTCTCGGTAATACACATCACTTAAAGCATTGCAACTAATGAGTTAGTTGTGGGATGATGTATTACGGAACGAGTAAAGAGACTTGCCGGTAACGATATTGAACTAGGTATTGGATACCGACGATCGAATCTCAGGCAAGTAACATACCGATGACAAAGGGAACAACGTATGTTGTTATGCGGTTTGACCGATAAAGATCTTCGTAGAATATGTAGGAGCCAATATGAACATCCAGGTTCCACTATTGGTTATTGACCGGAAACAGTTCTAGGTCATGTCTACATAGTTCTCGAACCCGTAGGGTCCGCACGCTTAAGGTTTCGATGACAGTTATATTATGAGTTTATGAGTTTTGATGTACCGAAGGAGTTCGGAGTCCCGGATGAGATCGGTGACATGACGAGGAGTCTCGAAATGGTCGAGACGTAAAGATCGATATATTGGACGACTATATTCGGACATCGGAAAGGTTCCGAGTGATTCGGGTATTTTGAAGTACCGAGAGTTACGGGAATTCGCCGGAGAAGTATTGGGCCTTATTGGGCCATACGGAAAGAGAGAGGGCTGCCTAGGGCAGGCCGCGCCCAAGGCCTAGTCCGAATTGGACTAGGGGAGGCCGCACCCTCCTTCCTTCCCTTCTCTCTTCCCTTTCCTTCTCTCCTACTCCTACTACATGGAAGGTCTCCTAGTTGGACTAGGAAAGGAGGGAATCCTACTCGGTGGGAGTAGGACTCCTCCTGGCGCGCCCTCCTTGGCCGGCCGCCCCTCCCCTTTCTCCTTTATATACGGGGCAGGGGGCACCCCATGACACACAAGTTGATCTACGGATCGTTCCTTAGCCGTGTCTGGTGCCCCTCCACCATATTCCACCTCGGTCATATCGTCGCGGAGTTTAGGCGAAGCCCTGCGCCGTAGAGCATCATCATCGCCACCCCGACACCTGCTGGATCGGAGTCCGGGATCGCCATCGAGCTGAACGTGTGCAGAACACGGAGGTGCCGTGACGTTCGGTACTTGGATCGGTCGGATCCTCAAGACGTCTGACTACATCAACCGCGTTGTCATAACGCTTCCGCTTACGGTCTACGAGGGTACGTGGACACACTCTCCCCTCTCGTTGCTATGCATCACCATGATCTTGCGTGTGCGTAGGAATTTTTTTGAAATTACTACGTTCCCCAACAGTGGGTGGGGCGGTGGTTGCTGTATATCCCAGCGAGGATGGAGGGGAAAGACCTACCGGAGCCACGCCGTTGTTGGAGACTCCCGAAACCCAGACCGCGGAGGCAGACGAGGCCGCACGGCGAGGCGCGGATCCAGCTCAATGATGGTGCGGATCCGGAAGGCCCGCTGTGGCGGTGGCGGATCTGGCCGCAGAAACCTAGTGGATGGATGGATCACGGAGCAGAGGAGAGCAGGTGGGGGTGGCTACACTGGCTACTACGGTATTAGAGGATGGGATCCGCGCCGTGATCCGGACGGGAGCAGGATGGGATCTACACAAGGCTGTCGTCGGGGTTTGTGGCGTGGTGGAGGCGGCCGTGAGGAGGGGAGGAGGAGAGGGCGAGGGAGGGAGAGCGCCGCCGCCGGCAACGGGATGGTAGGGTTAGAGAGGGGTGGCGGCGTCGATCTGGATCGGGGAGAGAGAGGGAGGCGGCGGGCGGAAGGAAGGAAGGAGAGGTGGGTTGATCTGGGTAGGGTTTGGTGCGGTGGGTTTCTTCAGCTGGATGGATGGATGGATGGATGGATGGATGGTGGGATTGCTAGCAATGGATGGTAGGATGTCTGCCATGTCATCGATCCGTGTGACAGGTGGTTCCCCCAATCAGAGTCTAGCTTACGTAATTATGTTGTTCTATTTTGTTTCTTTTATATTTTTTACACTCTTATTTCGCGTAAACACTCAATATATTAGCTTCATGTTGTATGTTTAAATGACCCAATATTGTGTTCATATGTGCATCTTAGGATTTCGAACAATGATGATATTGTGGTCTTCATTTGCATTGCACATAAAAATCATTTTCCATTTTTCGAGTGCCCAACATGTTTTTTTTGAAGGACCTATCATATATTTGTTGCAAAATTAGACCACACCATTTTAAAAAAATACTATGACATATTTAATGCACAATTGACCAAATGGTTGGGTGTTAAAAGTTTCGATCCACCTCTCGTGAAAAAGACAAATTTCCGCCAATTCAGCTTGAAGTGGGTCAAATTTGAACTGCAGCTACCTCGTAGTTTGCTCTTTATTTTTTCCAAAATCATTTCTAGATACAAAAGTATCTATTTAATCAGAGAAACACCAAAAAAATTCCAAGATTCAACCACTAACTAGGAACGGTCATTCCCGCCGTTTTGACCGCATTTTGAAATGGGCGTAAAAAAATCAAAAAAATAAAAAAAAATTGGAAAACCTTCGCATTGTGTCATTATATGTGACCAAGTTATCAGGAAAAATAATAAACTTGTAATACGGCAATTATTTTAAAAAAAGTGTTCTCAGAAACGAGCTATCATGTGTGAAGATTCATGGCTTTCAAGCCAAATGATCAATCTTATAGCCACATTCATGGCATAGTTTGTTCAAATGATCTCATATTGTGCACAAGGGTGCATATTGGAATGGCAAACAATTTTGCCTAAGGAATTTTTCATTTTCTTTGGACAAAAAAACCATTTTCCATTTTCCGAGTGCCCAAAATGAGTTTTTTTGTGAAGGACCTACCAAATAATTGTTGCAAAATTGAAAAAAAATCAATTTTCTAAAATACTAGGACATATTTAATGCATAATTGACAAAATGGTTGGGTGTCAAAAGTTTTGATCCACCTCTGTTGAAAAAGAAAAATTTCCGCTGATCCAGCTGGAAGCGGGTTAAATTTGAACTATAGCTGCCTCGTAGTTTGCTATTTATTTTTTCCAAAAATCATTTCTAGTTACATAAGTATCTATTTAATAAGAGAAACATCAAATCTTTTCCAAGATTCAACCACTAGCTAGGAACGGTCAAGCCCGCCGTTTTGACCGCATTTTGAAACGGGCATAAAAAATTCAAAAAGAATCAAAAAATTGGAAAACCTTCGCATTGTGTCATTACATGTGACCAAGTTTACAGGAAAAATAATAAACTTGTAATACGGTAGTTTTTTTAAAAAAGTGTTCTCAAAAACAAGCTATCATGCGTGAAGATTCATGGCTTTCAAGCCAAATGATCAATCTTATGGCCACATTCATGTCATAGTTTGTTCAAATGATCTCATATTGTGCACAAGGGTGCATCTTGGAATTCCAAACAATGTTTCCTAAGGGAGTTTTCACTTTCATTGCACAAAAGAGCCATTTTCCATTTTTCGAGTGCCCCAAATGAGGTTTTTTTGTGAAGGACCTATCAAATAATTCTTGCAAAATTGGACCAAATCATTTTCCTAAAATACTAGGCCATATTTAATGCACAATTGACCAAATGGTTGGGTGTAAAAAGTTTTTATCCACCTCTGGTGAAAAAGACAAATTTCTGCCGATTCAGTTGGAAGCGGGTCAAATTTGAACTGCAGTTGCCTCGTAGTTTGCTATTTATTTTTTCCAAAAATCATTTCTAGGTACATAAGTATCTATTTAATCAGAGAAACATCAAAAGTTTTCCAAGATTCGACCACTAGCTAGGAACGGTCAAGCCCGCCGTTTTGACCGCATTTTGAAACAGGCATAAAAAATTCTAAAAAAATCAAAAAATTGGAAAACCTTCACATTGTGTCATTATATGTGACCAAGTTTACAGGAAAAATAATAAACTTGTAATACAGAAATTATTTTAAAAAAGTGTTCTAAAAAATGAGCTATCATGCGTGAAGATTCATGGCTTTCAAGCATAATGATCAATCTTATGGCCACATTCATGGCATAGTTTGTTCAAAGAATCTCATATTGTGCACAAGGGTGCATCTTGGAATGGCAAACAATGTTGCCTAGGGAAGTTTTCATTTTCTTTGCACGGAAAATTCATTTTCCATTTTCTGAGTGCCTGAAATGAGTTTTTTTGTGAAGGACCTACCATATATTTGTTGCAAAATTGGACCTAATCAATTTTATAAAATACTAAGCCATATATAATGCACAATTGACAAAATGGTTGGGTGTCAAAAGTTTTGATCCACCTCTGGTGAAAAAGACAAATTCCTGCCGATTCAGTAGGAAGCAGGTCAAATTTGAACTGCACCTGCCTCATAGTTTGCTAATTAGTTTTTCCAAAAATCATTTCTAGTTATATAAATACCTATTTAATCATAAATACATGGTTTGGTGGCAATACGTCGAGGTTTGGACGGTGGCCGAGGGCTCCAACTCTAGAGCGCGTAAACTAGCATGCCCATTGCGTGGTCACCGCGTGACCATGGCGTTGCCATGTGTTCTGGGTGGCCTAGGCATGTCTAATGGGTTGGGTACTCCCCAGGTAGGTGCTAGGAAGAAAATCACAACATAAGATTCTCACGATGAGACCGATCGATGCTCAAACATGAATAAGCAGCCAAGTGTTTGATTAGCGGTACGGGAAATGCACATGGCTAATGTGCGTGAGCTTTGGCTGAGGATGATCAGTTACTAAGAAACCGTCTTCACAAATTTTCAGCTCAAAAGGAGGACCATAGGTGGTACTTGCTTTGCAAAGTACCACACCGGACATAAATACGAATGTTGAAGCTGGGCTCAAGATATTGAATGGATTGAGCTGACATTTGGTGGAGGATGGTTATTTAGGCATAGAAAAGCACTATAGAAAATGGATACCATTTGGACATGCCAAAGTGGTACTTCCTTCACAAAGTGTTTTTCTGAACAGAATAGGAAAATGAATATTTTTGAATTATTTTTGAACTAGGCAAGGAAGGTTTTTTACATATTTGATGAAGATATGACCCAAAGAATTTATGAGATTTTTTTGGAATCTTGGGAATGACAGAAATATAGGTTGCTTCACAACCTAGGGCAAAAACTGCCACATGGACATGATACATAGGCAAAACTGATGAGGTGGCGCCTAGTCGTGGCAACCCACCATAATTTACAAGGTTATGACCATCTATATTGGTCATGATCAGATAGAAATAAGGCAGCGGACTAGTGCTATCTGCTTTATGACCATTTCGTGTAAGGAAATTACGACCTTTCTGACCAAAATGGTCGTTATAGTTTAGGGTTTGGAGCCCCTCGAACAGCTTTTGACCAATTGCTCTGAAATGGTCATAGATCTATGACCAATTCTTCTAGGGTCACTAACAGAAGGTCACCAGTTGACATATTTCTTGTAGTGGGGTGGGACATGGCACTGGCGGCGGCCTAAATCTGGCAGCGGCGGCCCGGGCAGCGGTGGTGGAGGGGTGGGACTTGGCACTGGCGGCGGCCCGAATCCTGCAGCGGTGGCCCGAGCAGCGGTGGATTTAGGGTCGGAGTATTGCGAGGGGATTTTACTTGGCCGCAGGCCGAGAAGTAAAAAAAATTACTCCTAACCTATTTTGGACTTCGGCAAGATGCGATTTAGAAGAGTAGATCTGATATTTTACTTCACTGTAGGTTTTTAGGGAAAAGCTTCCGGACAGCCGGCCGCTTTTACATATGCGTCCACCACATGTTGTGCCGTGCGATGACGCTGATCACGTGTTTTATGCTGGGCAGTACAGGTAGGAATTTGGATTGCAGCGTCCTTGTTTTTCTGAAACATCACAGGTGTTTCAAAAGTTCTTTCCGCAACAATATATGTGTTGCAAAAAGGTGACGATTGCAAACAGAAATTCTGCAACATAACTTATGTTGCAGAAAAAAATCTACAACAAAATTCTGTTGCAAAAAATATTCCGCAACAAGACGTCTATTGCAAAAAAACTGTAATAAGAACTGTGTTGCAAAAGAATCCGCAACAAAAGCGAAGTTCCAAATGTTTCCACAACAAGATCATTGTTGCGAAGTAGAGAAATGTGTTCATCCATTAGATTGCATCAGATTCGACGGCTCGCGAGCCGGCGGATCTTTTAGAAGATCCGCCTACCGACGCATAACAGCCCCCAGGTTTTTACGGGATCGACTAGAGATGCACGGATCAATTGCCAACAAGCATGGACCAAAAGAATGTCGATCCATACACAGTCAAGTGATATACCGAACTTGTGGTCATGTTGTTTGCAAGTGCTCCAAAGAATACTCTGACATGACAGCAGAAAACCAACCGCAAAATGAAACGAGCAAGGAGACGGGTTAGATTCAGTCACCATGCATGCATACTCACTAGGTAGGAACTGCGGCTTGCCGCACCCGGCAGCACCGCTGCCGGGTACAAGTCATATCCAACCCGGTAATACAGTTATCGAAGCATTGCAAATATATAAAAAAATAGCATGATATTGTGGCCTGCCACACCCCACCTGGTCCTGTTTTAGCTAATCCGGTAATATACAATAGATATCTTGGTTCCGTGCTATATACCAAAAGCAGGCCATATAAGTTATTTATTTACACTGCTTTAATACAACATTGTACTAAACTATGTAGTTGGCTATGAGTAGCTTGCTCCAAACACATTGTCATCCGATTTGCTTGAGTGTTGCGATGGACGCATCTGTTGAAAGACATCTCGTGTTAGCCAAATTATGCATATAGTGTGTGTATGTATAGCAAGAAAACAATTTCATGCACTGACCCCCTATGAAAGGTTTTGGGCAGTGGGTGATAGGTGGTCCTCCTAATCCTTAAAAATGAAGACACATATACAAACTTCCTTAAAGTTTGGTGACTGTTTCAGAGGGCATGGTTATGTCCATCCGAAATCATGAGATCTTATGTGTTTTCAAATCACGTTAGTTATTACTGGTCCTTTTCGTAACATAGTCAGATAAAAGTAAAAAGCACAAGATTATATGAGAAATTCAAATACTTCTGACCAAATCCACGACCAGTTCAATGTTTGGCTTATAGAATGATTGGATACTACACCACTGATAGTTTCAATAACTAATATATGAGAAATTCAAATACTTTTGATTGAGTCCAAAGTGAGTTCAATGTTTGGCTGATGGAATGATGGGATACTACACTACTTAAAATTTGGACTCAGCAAGACTTAAAGGAATATGATATGTTGTCGCCAATTTACTTACTTACCCTCCTTCCCTCATGATGTGAAGTGTAGCAAAGTTTGGTGAGATTAGGCCTGAACAGATATAAGAAAAGAGCATGAGCAAGAACAAATAACATATACATCTTTTATCGACTTGTCATAGATAATGTAGGATAAACGAACTAAATATGCTTTTGAAAAAGAATGTGAATTTCCACCACCTAAACAATTGAGAGATTAGTCACAATCCAAAAGCATTGTTCTCTGTAGAACACTAATTAGACCATGTCAAATCGGAGCAAGAGTTTGACACGAACAATAGGCAACAAACTGGAGCTAACAATGCAATGTGGTCTAAAGAAGACATATAGACAATGGATTGGCCAAGCTATTGACATCCCATGCAACATTTATCTAATTGTTCTTATTGTGTATGGGTAGTTGCAGACTGGAGCTAACAAAATTTAGGAATAACAGGCAGTGCATATACATGAGCGATGGTCAAACATAGTAGTTGAAGCATAAAGATAGCATATTGGAGAGGAAAACACAATTTACGAACCCAGAATGAGCTGCGGGTGTTCATCCTACTCTACTGAAACAAATAAAAAAGGGTAGGGTGTAGGATCTGCTATACCTAGGGCGTGCAGAGGCAGCAGAAGTTGAGATCCTCTCGGCGCGTGGTTCGTGCCAGATCTCCTCACCCACCACTGGAAGGTGCTCGTCCAGAATAGATGGGGCCCCCAAGAATCAAGCGAGGAAGAAGACCACCGGGAGGATGGTAGTGAGCTCGCCCACCAAACCCTGGGTCAGGGACTGGGGCAGCGCAGCGTGACGGAACCCGCTAAAACATATAGGCCACCGTAGCGGCTTGAGAGGAGGGGCGACTGGAGATAGACCTCAGGCCGCAATAGCAATAGAAACATAATCTGAAGCAAGATTGATCAAGTTTCTTTTTTTTAACTGATTAAGAACTGCTGCAATTTATGCTGCCGATGCATGGTTACATTGTAGTCAACAGGACTAGTAATGAAATAAAGAAATGACTATACTGCAGAGGAAGCTCATAACTAAAAGGAAACTGCAAGAAAAGTAACTACCTGAAGAAGTAGGAACCACAACAACTCTCTATATCAATTGCTCCCTCTGAATGTCTATCAATCATCTACTTCCTTTGGATGGACAGACGTAAATCACAGCAAAATTCACCCTAGAAGAACAGAGTACAAAACAAATATAGTCAACAATCTAAAGGTACCACCGACAGTAAACATCATAGCAAATAAACACCATATAGAAGCATGACCCTTTATTAGAAATAGTGTTGTGCGTGACCTATGACTGAAACTACAATCAGGATAAAGCACAAACATAAACGATGTAATAAACTGGGTGTTCCTGGGTGTTCACCATATTGTTTCCTATAAAGCAAAAGTTTAGGTTGATTTTCTAAATCTTTCATACCATTGATTAGAGGCTATAATACAAAGTGATTCTAAATCGTTCATACCATTGATTAGAAGCAATAGTACAAACTGATTTTCTAAATCTTTCATACCATTGATTAGAATCAATAGTACAAACTGATTTTCTAAATCTATATCTTTTATCACATCTTCACCAATTTCTTGGTACCATTTTTTCTATAGCACCCAGTCATGTTGATCCTCTATCTGTATATGCTTATCCATACCAGAAAGTCTAAATTCAACTGATTCAGTTCGGCTCTAATTGTCCAAATTTTAGCAGTCAATGTTATTAACTTTTCTTATATTGTGTCCTGTGCTATTAAAAGATGGCATCCAATTGGAGATGAGGATTGTGCGTGTGGGGGGAGGGGGCAAATTTACCATATGGGACCGCATCCATGTGCCAACTAAGTTAAGTTCTTCTTTATCTGTTTCCCTAGACTGCACAAAAAATGGGCACATCCACCCAGCACCTACAAACTTATTTTCTCATGGATACCGAGTAACATGTTTGTTTGACTAACTAACGACATAGATAACCGACACTGTTCAAAATGGACTTTGTACGTTAATTCAAACAACATATAGTCAACCATGCAACATCCTCTATTCTTCTTGCACATAGATAGGAAGAAGAAGACAAGAAAACTGTACCTGTCAATGCCACTTGCCACAACCACTATCTGCGACCCCACGCATCGATCCAATGGATATTAGCAACTGCAAAACAATATATAGATATTAAAGAAACAACATACTGTCAATCAGTTAACATGAACCTAAGAAAAATGATAAATAAGAGGAAACAGAGAAATCAAAATCCTAGGAACAAATAACCATCTGAGCAATAATGTTCCTATCAATCAAACCGGACTAAACATGAGTTAACCTTAGGAAAGGATATGAATAATTCAGACACGCCATTGCAACAGGAGAAAAAATCAACAGAATGAGTAATCGAAGAGGGGCAGACAACACATAAAACAATGCATGTTTGATAGGATAATTTATTTATCACAGGAGTGTAGCGGAAGTGGATGATTGCTAACAATAGCATGTCACTACAGATATATTTTCAAGCCAAATGAATATGTTCTACAAAAGCCGATTCAAGGCCCGACGTTGATAAAGTTGCAGGACGATTAAAGGGTTAAAAGATATATCTTTCCATCAAGAGTATGCTCATTGGGAAACCACACAAATATCAGTAAATTAGGCATTTTTAAATTTCCTCATGTGATACCCAAGAAACTGCATACGTTCTTGTCTAAAGGTACCCGCGCATATTGTGAGCAAGCCACCAAACAGCAATAACGTAGATTTGTGTATCCAAGTTACCTAGATCAAAAAAAGTAGATCAGGACCGATTAATGGTTCCTGATATACCTTGCATGCCGGTGACACCGTGGACCGTAAGGCTCGTGGATTTTTCGCTATGTGGCGGAGAAAAGCTCCTTGCGCACGCTTAAATCCATTGCATGTCGAGAGTAAGCACGACACCCTGTAGAGCGATTGATGAAACTGCAATCAAGTGGACAAATTTAATAGAAAATTCACACGAGTATGTGCTCATGTATATCTATCATGTATCAAAGTATTTCTTCTTTTCTTATCATAATCAAACAAAATCATAAGAAGACACGAGCTATTATATTAAGAATTTTATTCAAGACATGAGTAATCAAAATACTACTGAGCGCACAGTCAGTATTAGGAAGTAAGCAAGTGTTGGTTACCTACTCTCATGGTAACTAAGAGTAGAGCAAAGCCTAATGGAATTTTGCCTGCACATCAACATGAGAAAAACACAGAAAATGTCATATATATACAAATAGAAGCATAAGAAGTGGTTTTAGAAAATATATCAAGGTGCAAAGATAAATAGAACTACTTTTAATATATATAGTAGATGCCAATGCAAGGGACACACAGTTTGAACCTAATTAGGTGGCAACACAGTGAGGCCAATCATTATATATTGTGAGCCAAAGAAAGAAGGGAAGTAAGTCGTGATGGTTAAAGATACCTGAACTTCTTTCCTCTGTATCCACATGCAGTGCAATAGTAGCCATCTCCATGTGGCAGAGATTTTTTGCCACGTCTTTTGCAGGAAACAAACCACCATGACTCCCCAAGGACCCTATTTTATGACGACGGTGCATCTGAAACCTTCAGGCTTCACAAGGAGAGGGAAGAATCAGTACATAGACCAACTGGGTGCATGCATAAGAACCAGCAAAGCATAGGAGATATGAACTAACCAAAACTGGTATGCTCTCAATGCACAGGGCTCAGCTAGTGTCTTATGCTCAATCTGGTTTGCAGGGATGTGCACCTTTGCTGGTTTGTTAGTAGCTTCAAGAAGTGCAAGTGGCTCGCCGGCTCAAATCGATCCATGAATCTTACAGAATCAAGACAAATTGGTAACTCTAATGACCTAACTTCCAAAAAAAATACTGATACGTCTCCAACGTATCTATAATTTTTGATTGCTCCATGCTACTTTATCTATTGTTTTGGACTATAATGGGCTTTATTTTCCACTTTTATATTATTTTTGGGACTAACCTATTAACCGGAGGCCCAGCCCGTAATTGCTGTTTTTTTGCCTATTTCAAAGGTTTCAAGAAACGGAATATCAAAAGGAGTCCAAACGGAATGAAACCTTCGGGAACGTGATTTTCTCACCGAATGTGATCCAGAGACTTGGATCCTACTCCAAGGAGTGCAGGCGGTCACGAGGGTGGGGCGCGCCTCCCCCGGGCGCGCCCCGCCTCGTGGCCCCCCGACGCTCCACCGACATACTCCTTCCTCCTATATATACCTCACGCACCCAACAGATTGGGGATGGAGCCAAAAACCTAATTCCACCGCCGTAACTTCCTGTATCCATGAGATCCCATCTTGGGGCCTGTTCCGGAGCTCCGCCAGAGGGGGCATCTACCACAGAGGGCTTCTACATCAACACCATCACCCCTCCGATGAAGTGTGAGTAGTTTACTTCAGACCTTCGGGTCCATAGCTAGTAGCTAGATGGCTTCTTCTCTCTTTTTGGATCTCAATGCAATGTTCTCCCCTCTCTCGTGGTGATCTATTCGATGTAATCTTCTTTATGCGGTGTGTTTGTTGAGACCGATGAATTGTGGGTTTATGATCCAGCTTATCTATGGAAAATATTTGATTCTTATCTGAATTCTTTTATGTATGATTGAGTTATCTTTGCAGGTCTCTTCAATTATCCGTTTGGTTTGGCCAACTAGATTGGTAGTTCTTGCAATGGGAGAAGTGCTTAGCTTTGGGTTCAATCTTATGTGTCCTTACCCAAAGGATGTAAAGGGTTGCAAGGCACGTATTGTATTGTTGCCATCGAGGATAACAAGATGGGGTATTTATCATATTGCATGAATTTATTCCTCTACATCATGTCATCTTGCTTAAGGCGTTACTCGCTTTTTAACTTAATACTCTAGATGCATCTTTGGATAGCGGTCGATGAGTGGAGTAATAGTAGTAGATGCAGAATCGCTTTGGTCTACTTGTCACGGACGTGATGCCTATATACATGATCATTGCACGGATAACCTCATAACTATGCTCAATTTCATCAATTGCTCAACAAAGAATTTGTTCACCCACCGTAGAATACTTATGCTCTTGAGAGAAGCCACTAGTGAAACCTATGGCCCCTCGGTCTATTCTCATCATATCAATCTCCATCACTTTATTTACTTGCTTTGCTTTTACTTTTTACTTTGCATCTTTATACCAAAAATACCAAAAATATATCTCTATCAGATCTCACTCTCGTAAGTGACCGTGAAGGGACTGACAACCCCTAAGCGTTGGTTGCGAGTAGCTATCGTTTTGTGCAGGTACGAGGGACTTGCGCGTGGTCTCCTACTGGATTGATACGTTGGTTCTAAAAAACTGAGGGAAATACTTACGCTACTGTTCTGCATCATCCTCTCCTCTTCGGGGTAATCCAACGCAAGCTCGAGATGTAGCAAGAAGAATTTCTGGCGCCGTTGCCGGGGAGGCTTACGCAAAAGTCAACATACCAAGTACCCATCACAATCCCTATCTCTCGCATTACATTATTTGCCATTTGCCTCTCGTTTTCCTCTCCCCCACTTCACCCTTGCCGTTTTATTCGCCCTCCCTTTCCCAGTCTCCTCCTCTCCTTTCCGTTTGCCTTCTCATTGCCATGGCCGAATCAAAAAGAACTAAGGGCCCTTTCCTAGGTTCTAGTACCTTGGATAACCCCTCTATCCTCTCTAAGCTCATGAATAATGATGCTATAGAAATACCCACCGGGGTCTCCAATGAGAGCTTGAATAATTTTGAAGGATGACTCTGGAATTTTTCGCTATTTACTTGATGAGTCTTTAAAGGATGCTTGGGATAGGTTATTAAGGATTCGGGCTAGCTATGTGCCACAATATCAAATTGAAGATTACTTAAAAGGTTTCTATGTTGGCTTGCCCGCTTCTTTTAAACAAGTTTTATATTATATTTTTGAAGGAGGTTTTCTTGAAGGGATGCTATAGACACCTATGAAAAAATGAAAACTATATTTGGGCACCCTATGAATGATAAGGTTGAATCAACTACTCTTTTGTGCTTTTACCAAAATGAAATTATTAAAGAGATGAAGTCTAGTTTAGAGGCAAACTTCCGTAATGTGCTTAATCTTACTTCTTCCATTAATGGCCATGTGCTTAACTTAAATAGAAGAATGAATGCCATAGAAAGGAGATCCTCCTCTCCAAGTGCCAAAGATGGCACTCGTTAGATCTATTTTTGCTTTTATGCCTAGCTAGGGGCGTTAAACGATAGCGCTTGTTGGGAGGCAACCCAATTTTATTTTGTGTTTTTTGTTTTTGGTTCTGTTTAGGAATAAAATAATCCATCTAGACTCTGATTAGATGTGATTTTATCTTTTAATTAGTGTTTGTGCCAAGTTGGACCTATTGGATCTTCTTGGATGATAGTTATTTGATCTTGCTGTAATTTCCAGAATCTTTGTGCTCAGTGCCCGAATTGTTTAAAATCACCAGAACGTGATAAAATACTGATTCCACTTGCTGCTGATCAATAAACAAATTGTCCAGGTAGTCTAATTTTGGTAGAATTTTTTGGGTTCCAGAAGTTTGCGTTAGTTACAGATTACTACAGACTGTTCTGTTTTTAACAGATTCTGTTTTTAACAGATTCTGTTTTTAACAGATTCTGTTTTGCGTGTATTGTTTGCTTATTTTGATGAATCTATGGTTAGTAAAATAGTTTACAATCCATAGAGAAGTTGGAATACAGTACGTTTAACACCAATATAAATAAAGAATGAGTTCATTACAGTACCTTAAAGTAGCCTTTTGTTTTCTTTCTCTAACGGAGCTCACGAGATTTCTATTGAGTTTTGTGTTGTGAAGTTTTGAAGTTTTGGGTGAATTCTTTTAATGGATTATGGAACAAGGAGTGGCAAGAGCCTAAGCTTGGGGATTCCCATGGCACCCCCAAGATAACCCAAGGATACCAAAAAGTCAAAGCTTGGGGATGCCCCGGAAGGCATCCCCTCTTAATCCACTTCCATCGGTAATTTACTTGGAGCTATATTTTTATTCACCAACATGATATGTGTTTTGCTTGGAGCGTCTTGTATTATTTGAGTCTTTGCTTGTTAGTTTATCACAATCATCCTTGTTGTACACACCTTTTGAGAGAGCCATATATGAATTGAAATTTGATAGAATACTCTTTGTGCTTCACTTATATCTTTTGAGCTTGATAAGTTTGCTCATAGTGCTTCACTTATATCTTTTGAGCGTGATAATTTTTGCTCTGGTGCTTCACTTAGATCTTTTAGAGCACGGTGGTGGATTTGTTTTAAGGAAACTTGATCTCTCATGCTTCACTTGGATTATTTTAAGAGTCGTTAATAGCATGGTAATTTGCTTAATGTTAATATACTTGGTGTTCAAGATATGTGAAACTTTCTTTTGAGTGTGTTGAATACTAAGATAAGTTTGATGCTTGATAATTGTTTTGAGATATGGAGGTAATAATATCAAAGTCATGCTGGTTGAGTAGTTGTGAATTTGAGAAATGCTTGTGTTGAAGTTTGTAAGTCCCGTAGCATGCACGTATGGTTAAAGTTGTGTAACAAATTTGAAGCATGAAGTGTACCGGCTTGTGCATCCTTGTGAGTGGTGGTCGGGGACGGCGATGGTCTTTTCCTACCAATCTATCCCCTAGGAGCATGCGCGTAGTACTTGAATTTTGATGGCTTCTAAATTTTTGCAATAAGTATATGAGTTCTTTTGACTAATGTTGAGTCCATGGATTATACGCACTCTTACCTTTCCGCCATTGCTAGCCTCTTGATGCACTGCATTGCCCTTTCTCACATTGAGAGTTGGCGCAAACTTCGCCAGTGCATCCAAACCCCGTGATATGATACGCTCTATCACACATAAACCTCCTTATATCTTCCTGAAAACAGCCACCATACCTACCTATTATGGCATTTTCATAGCCATTCCGAGATATATTGCCATGCAACTTTCCACCGTTCCGTTCATCATTATTATGACATACATTACTTTTTTCATATTGCCATTGCATGATCATGTAGTTGACATCGTATTCGTGGCAAAGCCACCATGCATTATTTTCATACATGTCACTCTTGATTCATTGCACCATCCCGGTACACCGCCGGAGGCATTCATATAGAGTCATACCTTGTTCTAGTTTCGAGTTGTAATCCTCATGTTGTAATCAATAGAAATGTGATGATCATCATTATTAGAGCATTGCCCAAAAAAGAGAGAGAGGCCAAAAAAAAGGCCAAAAAAGGGCAATGCTACTATCTCTTTTTCCACACTTGTGCTTCAAAGTAGCACCTTTTTTTCCATGTAATGAGTCTCATATTTTGTGCTTCAAAGTAGCACCTTGTTCTTCATGTAGTGAGTCTCATATATTGTGCTTCAAAGTAGCACCATGTTTTTCATATAGTGAGTCTCATAAGTTGTCTTTTTCATACTAGTGGGAATTTTTCGTTATAGAACTTGGCTTGTATATTCCTACGATGGGCTTCCTCAAATGCCCTAGGTCATCATGAGCAAGCAAGTTGGATGCACACCCACTAGTTTTCTCTTGTTGAGCATTCATTCATAGCTCTAGTGCATCCGTTGCATGGCAATCCCTACTCCTCATGTTGACTTCAATTGATGGGCATCTCCATAGCCCGTTGATTATCCTCGTCAACGTGAGACTTTCTCCTTTTTTGTCTTCTTCACACAATCCCCATCATCATATTCTATTCCACCCATAGTGCTATATCCATGGCTCACGCTCATGTATTGCGTGAAGGTTGAAAAAGTTTGAGATTATTTAAGTATGAAACAATTGCTTGGCTTGTCATCGGGGTATAGAAGTTGGGAACATCTTTGTGTGACGAAAATGAAGCATAGCCTAACTATATGATTTTGTAGGGATGAACTTTCTTTGGCCATGTTATTTTGAGATGACATAATTATTTTGATTAGTATGCTTGAAGTATTATTATTTTTATGTCAATATGAACTTTTGTCTTGAATCTTTCGGATCTGAATATTCATATCACAATTAAGAATATTTACATTGAAATTATGCCAAAGTATCACTCTGCATAAAAAATTCTTTTTTATCATTTACCTACTCGAGGACGAGCAGGAATTAAGCTTAGGGATGCTTGATACGTCTCCAACGTATCTATAATTTTTGATTGCTCCATGCTACTTTATCTATTGTTTTGGACTATAATGGACTTTATTTTCCACTTTTATATTATTTTTGGGACTAACCTATTAACCGGAGGCCCATCCCAGAATTGCTGTTTTTTTTGCCTATTTCAGTGTTTCGAAGAAACGGAATATCAAACAGAGTCCAAACAGAATGAAACCTTCGGGAACGTGATTTTCTCACCGAACGTGATCCAGGAGACTTAGATCCTACTCCAAGGAGTGCCAGAGGCGGTCACGAGGGTGGGGGGCGCGCCCCCCTGCCTCGTGGGCCCCCTGACGCTCCACGGACGTACTCCTTCCTCCTATATATACCTACGCACTTCAACAGATCGGGACGGAGCCAAAAACCTAATTCCACCGCCCGTAACTTCCTGTATCCACGAGATCCCATCTTGGGGCCTGTTAGGAGCTCACGGAGGGGCATCTACCATGGAGGGCTTCGACATCAACACCATAACCCCTCC
This sequence comes from Aegilops bicornis, assembly GCA_021605145.1. NCBI lineage: Eukaryota > Viridiplantae > Streptophyta > Magnoliopsida > Poales > Poaceae > Aegilops > Aegilops bicornis. Next base: position 680,170,214 of record CM038669.1, on the reverse strand, counting down.
GATGAAGTGTGAGTAGTTTACTTCAGACCTTCGGGTCCATAGCTAGTAGCTAGATGGATTCTTCTCTCTTTTTGGATCTCAATACAATGTTCTCCCCCTCTCTCGTGGAGATCTATTCGATGTAATCTTGTTTTTGCGGTGTGTTTGTTGAGATCGATGAATTGTGGGTTTATGATCCAGCTTATCTATGGAAAATATTTGATTCTTATCTGAATTCTTTTATGTATGATTGAGTTATCTTTGCAAGTCTCTTCGAATTATCCGTTTGGTTTGGCCAACTAGATTGGTAGTTCTTGCAATGGGAGAAGTGCTTAGCTTTGGGTTCAATCTTATGTGTCCTTACCCAAAGGATGTAAAGGGTTGCAAGGCACGTATTGTATTGTTGCCATCGAGGATAACAAGATGGGGTATTTATCATATTGCATGAATTTATTCCTCTACATCATGTCATCTTGCTTAAGGCGTTACTCTGTTTTTAACTTAATACTCTAGATGCATGCTGGATAGCGATCGATGAGTGGAGTAATAGTAGTAGATGCAGAATCGTTTCGGTCTACTTGTCACGGACGTGATGCCTATATACATGATCATTGCCTGTATAACCTGATAACTATGCTCAATTCTCTCAATTGCTCAACAGTAATTTGTTCACCCACCGTAGAATACTTATGCTCTTGAGAGAAGCCACTAGTGAAACCTATGGCCCCCTGGTCTATTCTCATCATATCAATCTCCATCACTTTATTTACTTGCTTTGCTTTTACTTTTTACTTTGCATCTTTATACCAAAATACCAAAAATATTATCTCTATCAGATCTCACTCTCGTAAGTGACCGTGAAGGGATTGAAAACCCCTAAGCGTTGGTTGCGAGTAGCTATCGTTTTGTGCAGGTACGAGGGACTTGCGTGTGGTCTCTTACTGGATTGATACATTGGTTCTCAAAAACTGAGGGAAATACTTACGCTACTGTGCTGCATCATCCTCTCCTCTCCGGGGAAATGCAACGCAAGCTCGAGACGTAGCAAATACTAACATGCATAAGTGGGATAGCATATCAAAATAGGGTCATACGTGTGTTATACCTAACATGTGCAAATATATTAGACTTGCATAGCTGGGAACTGGAAAATGTCATTAAGCTAAAACGGTAGCGAAGCCACAGAATCAGAAATACAATCAGTTCTAAAAATTATGATTTTCTGTACTTTGTTCTATAGTCCTGTTATATATGATGATCTACTGATGGTCAAATGCAACAATGCTAGAAATTACTTTGCGTCTGACTGAAATTTATTTAACCTCCCTAAAGCATGAACCAGACCCGCTCTTAGGTACAAGCTTTGTTAGTCGAGCAAGTGCATGTATACTCTTTTTATGATTTCCTTCTGATGTCGGAAATATGGAGTTTTTACCACCTCACTCCCAAACATCGGATACACAGCGGCAGGCAACATCATCTTGTGTTGTATTACTACCTTACTCTCCCAGAAAGCATATACATCGTGCTCATAAAAATGTAAAGAGCCGGCGAAGCTTACATCGGCAATGGCACCAGGAATAACCACGGAAAGCTCATCTAAACTCGAAAGTGCCTTTCTGCTCCCGAGCACATTTGAGCTCGGTGAACAGTAAAATCGAAAAAAATCGAATTTTTTAAAAAAATTCCAATTTTTTTGTGAGAAACATTGACAAAAGTTTTAAGTGCTTGCAAAAATTCATCATGAAATCACATTCCTGTAAGGCGTGGCAAAAAAAACAAATTCAGGCTCCAAAATGCTTTTGAAAGTAGCATTTTAAGAGTACCGAATTTTTTTGCCACTCCTTCTAGAAATATGATTTCATGACGAATTTTTGCAAGCACTTAAAACTTTTGTCAATGTTTCTCCCCAAAAAAATTTGAAATTTTTTGAATGTTTTTTGATTTTTTTTAGATTTTACTGTTCACCCGAGCTCAAATGAGCTCGGGTGCAGAAACTCCACGTCCATCTAAACTTTTCAATTCCCAAGCGTTTTCCTTTCTCTCATGAAGTTAAGTTTCAGTATTACTCTCACAGAAAGCACATACATCGTGCTCATAAAAATGGAACAGAGAATTACACACCACTTAGTCTGTTAGAATCGTCTATGGTTTATGCATTCATGATCAAAGCTTAATTGTAAGTATACATCTACATAGTACACGAATGAAAACATGGGAGCATACATCAATATCATTTCAAGTATACTAATAGAAAATAGCCGCCCATTTTATTAGAATTTATGTATAATGGATAAACTGAATTTGTTATTTATTTTACAGAACCAGTAGAGGATGTTCATACATCTAGTCAAAACCTGAAACCTCAGCTCATTCGAATCAGATTAGCTTTACTCTCGAAAAGAATAAGATTAGCTTTGTCCTAATCGATTGAAACGACCACAAATCCCAGCAGAAATATTAGTTGAATAAATCTAGTCACAGAATGGAGCGCAGGCAGGATGAGGATCAGACGCAACTTACCCCTAAGCCACGACTGATTGGGCTTGCTCTACATGTGTCACGAAAAGAGACAGATCGGGAGGGGTGGGATGCAGGGAGTCGCTGACCTTGAGCGGCATTGGCGTAGCTAAAGGGTGTGCCGGGTGTTCCAGTCTCCCCAACCCTCGTCTCTAGTCTGCTCTCCTGGCCCCAGCCTGCATATCGCGTCTGTCGCTTGCTCCCTAGGCCCCAACATGCCGCCGTAGCGCCGTTCCCCTTCTCCCTTGGTCGTCGCCGTCGCCTGCTGCCCCGCTCGTCCAGTCGGCGGGTCCCCTCACGCCACCACCGGAACGGAATCGGGGAGACCGGAGACGTGCTCCTCCGCCTCTCACCCCATCGAGTCACGGATGCTTGCCTGCTTTGAGCCTTCACTTCATCTGCTCTCGCCCACTCACTACATGACGTCCCCGGGGACGAGCTCACGGACGGGGAGGGCGGGCGCCCACTCGCCGTCACGTTGCACGCCGGCGTGGTCGGATTGGATCTGGCGCAGCGCCTCGAGGGTCGTGCAGGCGCGGTGTGAGGGGAGGAGGACTGGCGACGGCGGCGGCGGCGGCGCAGAGGAGAGGAGGGGGTAGGGTTACGAGAGGGGAGCCAGGAGGCGAGGACGGAGCGGGGCTGCGCGCGTGCGGGAGGTGGCGGCTAGGTTTTGGCTCGCTGCATTTATATGCCACCAGGTGAAATGAGGGAAGTTCCCCTAGCGGGCCACCGAATTTACAGGCGGTGGCATGGCGACTCCAAGCGGACGGCCAGGGTCGTTGCGGGCTCGATCGGACGGTCAGATTCTGTCCACCCGGAGATCCGACGGTCAGGACGCGCTCGGGAAGACGATCGAACGGCTGCGAGGGCACGTGGCCTGAGATTGCTTCATTTTTATTCAGACTCTAACAAGGGGATTCTGTCTCTGCACTTAACTAGTAGTGGCAAACGGATCGAGTAGGTATCAAATGATTGAAAGCCACTTCCCTACCCCGTGACCGATTAGTACAGGTAGGCTACATTATCGATCTGGCACATTTCTTCCAGGATAATGGTGGGCAATACCTCCAACTAATTCTCACGGAAAGAACAAAAGTGACACATGATAGAGAAAAAACTCTGTACGGTTGCAGGGTTACAGTTCATCCATTCATATGTCGCTCACGCACGTGACTCAGGGTGGCACCTACCACTGCCACCCTGAAACCTTCAATTTAGAATTAACTGAGAACTTCAATTTAGAATTGGGTCATCCAATTATGATCGGATCAACAATTTATTAAGGAGCTCTCTCATTCATTTCTTTTAATTCCTACGTTCCCTAATTTTCAAGCTCTATTATTCAATTATTCAATTGAGGTGTTCAATTTTGAAATTGGTTTACGATTTTGATCGGGCCAATAATTTTTCAAATCAACCAGCAACAACCAGCCTATAAAAACATATCAATCCCACACACCCTCCCACCACCTAGAGAAAGGAAGCGCCATCATGTGATACTGTAGCACCAATATAGTATATGCAGTTACCGATGCCAAAATTTTCTTAAATAAATATACGTTGATTAGCGGATAATACAGAACCACACCACGAAAGGCCCATCAAATCACCGCATTACGAACAAAATTAAAACACACTCCATCATCTCTCCCATCCGCCAAACTAAATATTCCATTAGTTCCAGAATACAAGGGGTATTAGTTTTTTTGAAGGTCAAATTTCTTTAACTTTGACCAAGTTCAGAGAAAAAAGTATCGACATCCACAATATTAAACAAAAGTACGTAGTATGGAAATACATTTCACGATGAATATAATCATACCAATTTGATATATCTCTCCAGAAATTTGATCAAACTTAAAATGTTTGATTTTTTTAAAGTAATACACCTTATATTTTGAAACAGAGTGGGTATTTTTTTTCCTGAGAAACCCAACAACACTAATGGCGTAGCAAAGCGTGCCCAGCCCTTCCAGTAGTGGTGAATCCAGACTCCCTGTCGGCACTTTAACCCTACTAGATCACCGATGGCGCGCGTTGCTGCGCCCATCTATTTGTATAATAAAATGGTATAGTCTTGATAAATATAGAGGCACAGAACATATAACTTAAATTTGCATGAATTGAACAAAACTTGAAGGAAATCCAAATGATTGGAACTGCAACGTCTCGATATAACTGAATTCTGCCATTGGAAGATCAAATGTTTAAGACTAAATAGCAAATAATATCCAAGCAAAAAAAGTACAAGTAATAGAGTATATACAAAGAGGGAGAAACATTGGCTAAGAAACAAGGTCTCTTCCTTATGGTCTATAAATTCAATCTAAAAAACAAAACAATGTTTTACGTGTAAGACTAATATTATGTCATACTCACATATGAAATTTTCTAAATATGGTACAACCATACTGATCTTTCTCTAGCAACTGCAACGGGGCGATTGAAACAAGATTTCTATTTTGTGTCACCAATCAGGTGAGGCTCCAAGAATACATAATTGTTTAAATGTGGTACCACCATACTGATCTTTCAAGTTTCTGACCTGCCAAAATGATGTTCAGAGCATGGAGCAAGGAAATAGAAAAATCAACCAACAAAGAATGAGATGGCACTGAAGCAGAATATCATCTCGAAGATAAAGGCATCAGGAAATTTTATTCCATGGTAAATGTAAAGTTTTCTTGCCTCATTCGCATGCAAGGTACCTTGTGTAGCCTCACGACGCAAAATTTAAAAATTGCACTGATACATAGACAACTTCCCCTTGAACTGAATAAAAGAATAAAATATACCAGACCACTAAATCCATGACAATCACTTATCAGTATGATTATTTATTACTCTTTAACTAAAATGACTTCATTACTTGTGAGATAACATGCAATGGGTTACAAACCAGATAAATACCTTCGATAGAAATTTCTCACACTCAAGATAATATGCCTTTACAGCATTCTCCAACGCATGAGCTTCTTTTCCACTACTACCTGGTAAGGAGATAAGTTGGATGCAATTTTCTGTGATGAAAATAGCAACACAATCAGTCAGACGTAATGTTTGCGTAGGTGTCAACTTGTACTCTACCAGGCTGCTAGCAAAACAAAAAATATAACTCTAAAGAAGGTAGATTTTGGAGCCTTGGTACCAAGTGAAAGTGACACCCACAATTTCACCAACATAACTACTGATCTTGTGCGTGGTTTTTTTTAATTCAGAAAATAACATGCATAAAGATCAACTACTTGGTTCTTTTCGGTGTCTTATTATGAAATCACTAAGGTAGTACCTTGTTAAATGGAAGCAGGTCCTTGAGAAGTTTCAAACTTCATGCTCTGCTTGATCTATTCTCACCTATCCATGTGGAGGCACAATTCAATGCAGCATGAATAAATTCAACAAGCTGAACCAGAAAAATAAAACATCGATAGACAATAATGTAACCTCTCTGTAGGTTGCACTAATTGTTGGGGAACGTAGTAATTTCAAAATTTTCCTACGCACACGCAAGATCATGGTGATGCATAGCAACGAGAGGGGAGAGTATTGTCCGTGCACTCGTGAGACCGTAAGCGAAGCGTTATGACAACGCGGTTGATGTAGTCGTCGTCTTCACGATCCGACCGATCCAAGTACCGAGCGTCACGGCACCTCCGAGTTCAGCACACGTTCAGCTCGATGACGATCCCGGACTCCGATCCAGCAAAGTGTCGGGATGAGTTCCACAAGACGACGGCGTGGTGACGATGATGATGCTCTACCATCGCGGGCTTCGCCTAAACTCCGCGACGATATGACCGAAGTTGGAATATGGTGGAGGGGGCACCACACGGCTAAGAGATCCAAGGGATCAATTGTTGTGTCTTTGGTGCTAGCCCTGCCCTCTATTTATATGTTGAGCCCCGGTCGAAACTTGGAGCAAAAGCCTCCTCAAAGTCGGTTTTGCCGAAAGGTAAGAGTCCCACTCGGACTCCAGGACCAAACGCCACAATCCTTGGCGTCTGGCCCAGACGCCATGGGCCTCGGCGTCGGCCCGGAGCGACGCCAGGTCTCCGGCGTTTGGCCCCCGGCCTCCCATAAAACTCTTTTTGCACCGACCTAAAGCCTCATGGGCTTGACCCCTTGGCCTAGACATATCATCCAATATATGAATCTTTACGTCTCGACCATTTCGAGACTCCTCGTCATGTCCCCGATCTCATCCGGGACTCCGAACTCCTTCGGTACATCAAAACATGTAAACTCATAATATAACCGCCATCGAAACCTTAAGCGTGCGGACCCTACGGGTTCGAGAACTATGTAGACATGACCGAGAACTATTCTTGGTCAATAACCAATAGCGGAACCTGGATGCCCATATTGGTTCCTACATATTCTACGAAGATCTTTATCGGTCAAACCGCATAACAACATCGTTGTTCCCTTTGTCATCGGTATGTTACTTGCCCGAGATTCGATCGTCGGTATCCAATACCTAGTTCAATCTCAAGCATCGGCAAGTCTCTTTACTCGTTCCGTAATACATCATCTCACAGCTAACTCATTAGTTGTAATGCTTGCAAGGCTTAGTGATGTGTATTACCGAGAGGGCCCAGAGATACCTCTCCGACAATCGGAGTGACAAATCCTAATCTCGAAATACGCCAACCCAACATCTGCCTTTGGAGACACCTGTAGTACTCCTTTATAATCACCCGATTACGTTGTGATGTTTGGTAGTACCCAAAGTGTTCCTCCGGTAAACGGGAGTTGCATATTCTCATAGTTATAGGAACATGCATAAGTCATGGATAAAAGCAATAGCAACATACTAAACGATCGGGTGCTAAGCTAATGGAATGGGTCATGTCAATCAGATCATTCAACCAATGATGTGACCTTGTTAATCAAATGACAACTCCTTTGTCTATGGTTAGGAAACATAACCATCTTTGATTAATAAGCTAGTCTAGTAGAGGCATACTAGTGACACTCTGTTTGTCTATGTATTCACACATGTATTATGTTTCCGGTTAATACAATTCTAGCATGAACAATAAACATTTATCATGAAATAAGGAAATAAATAATAACTTTATTATTGCCTCTAGGGCATATTTCCTTGATCTCCCACTTGCACTAGAGTCAATAATCTAGTTCACATCGCCATGTGATTTAACATCAATAGTTCACATCTATATGTGGTTAACACCCATAGTTCACATCGACATGTGACCAACACCCAAAGGGTTTACTAGAGTCAGTAATCTAGCTCACATCGCTATGTGATTAACACCCAAAGAGTACTAAGGTGTGATCATGTTTTGTTTGTGAGAGAAGTTTAGTCAACGGGTCTGCCACATTCAGATCCGTATGTATTTCGCAAATTTCTATGTCTACAATGCTCTGCACAGAGCTACTCTCTCTAATTTCTCCCACTTTCAATATGTATCCAGATTGAGACTCGAGTCATCTATATTAGTGTTTAAAACTTGCATCGACGTAACCCTTTACGACGAACCTTTTCACTTCCATAATCGAGAAACACATCCTTATTCTACTAAGGATAATTTTGACCGCTGTCCATTGATCTACTCCTAGATCACTATTGCACTCCCTTGCCAAGCTTAGTGGTAGGGTATGCAATAGATCCGTACATGATATGACATACTTTATAGAACCTATGGCTGAGGCATAGGAATGACTTTCATTCTCTTTCTATCTTCTGCCGTGGTCGGGCTTTGAGTCTTACTCAATTTCACACCTTGTAACACAGGCAAGAACTCTTTCTTTGACTGTTCCATTTTGAACTACTTCAAAATCTTGTCAAGGTATGTACTCATTGAAAAAAACTTATCAAGCGTTTTGATCTATCTCTATAGATCTTGATGCTCAATATGTAAGCAGCTTCATCGAGGTTTTTCTTTGAAAAATCCTTTCAAACACTCCTTTATGCTTTGCGTAATAATTCTACATTATTTTCGATCAACAATATGTCATTCACATATACTTATCGTAAATGCTGTAGTGCTCCCACTCACTTTCTTGTAAATACAGGCCTTTCCAAAAGTCTCATAAAATCATATGCTTTGATCAACACATCAAAGCGTATATTCCAACTCCGAGATGCTTGCACCAGTCCATTGATGGATCATTGGAGCTTGCACATTTTGTTAGCTCCTTTAGGATTGACAAAACCTTCCGTTGTCATATACAATTCTTCTTTAATAAATCCATTAAAGAATGTAGTTTTGACATCCATTTGCCGATTTCATAAAATGTGGCAATTGCTAACATGATTCGGACAGACTTAAGCATCGCTACAGCTTGAGAAAATCTCATTGTAGTCAACACCTTGAACTTGTCGAAAACCTTTTTGTGACAAGTCGAGCTTTGTAGATAGTAACACTACTATCGTTGTCCGTCTTCCTCTTGAAGATCCATTTATTTAACATGGCTTGGCGATCATCGAGCAAGTCACCAAAGTCCATACTTTTGTTCTCATACATGGATCATATCTCAGATTTTATGGCCTCAAGCCATTTCGCTGAATCTGGGCTCATCATCGCTTCCTCATAGTTCGTAGGTTCATCATGGTCTAGTAACATGACTTCCGTAACATGATTACCGTACTACTCTTGTGCGGATCTTACTCTGGAAGACCTACGAGGTTTGGTAGCAACTTGATCTGAAGTTTCATGATCATCATCATTAACTTCCTCACTAATTGGTGTAGGAATCACTGGAACTGATTTCTGTGATGAACTACTTTCCAATAAGAGAGAAGGTATAATTACCTCATCAAGTTCTACTTTCCTCCCACTCACTTCTTTCGAGAGAAACTTCTTCTCTAGAAAGGATCCATCTTAGCAACGAAAAACTTGCCTTCGGATCTGTGATAGAAGGTGTACCCAATAGTTACCTTTGGGTATTCTATGAAGACGCACTTCTCCGATTTGGGTTTGAGCTTATCGGTGAAAACTTTTTCACATACGCATCACAACTCCAAACTTTTAAGAAACGATACTTAGGTTTACTGTTAAACCATAGTTCATATGGTGTCGTCTCAACGGATTTAGATGGTGCCCTATTAAACGTGAATGCAGCTGTCTCTAATGCATAACCCCAAAATGATAGTGGTAAACCGATAAGAGACATCATAGATCGCACCATATCAAATAAAGTGCGGTTACCACGTTCGGACACACCATAACATTGTGGTGTTCCAGGTGGCGTGAGCTGTGAAACTATTCCACATTATTTTAATTGAAGACCAAACTCGTAACTCAATTATTCGTCTTTGCGATTAGATCGCAGAAACTTTATTTTCCTGTTACGGTGATTTTTCCACTTCACTCTGAAATTCTTTGAACCTTTCAACTATTTCAGACTTATGTTTCATCAAGTAGATATACCCATATCTGCTCAAATCATCTTGTGAAAGTCGAAAATAACGATACTTGCCACGAGCATCAACACTCATTGGATCGCATACATCGGTATGTATTATTTCCAATAAGTCGGTCGCTTGTTCCATTGTTCCGGAGAACGGAGTTTTAGTCATCTTGCCCAAACGGCACGGTTCGCAAGCATCAAATGATGCATAATCAAGTGATTCCAAAAGTCCATCAAGATGGAGTTTTCTTCATGCGCTTTACACCAATATGACCTAAACGGCGGTGCCACAAATAAGTTGCACTATCATTATTAACTTTGCATCTTTTGGTTTCAATATTATGAATATGTGTATCACTATGATCGAGATCCAATGAATCATTTTCATTGGGTGTGTAACCATATAAGGTTTTATTCATGTAAACAGAACAACAATTTATTCTCTTACTTAAATGAATAACCGTATTGCAATAAACATGATCAAATCATACTTATGCTCAACACCAAATAACACTTATTTAGGTTCCATACTAATCCCGAAAGTATAGGGAGTGTGCGATGATGATCATATCAATCTTGGAACTACTTCCAACACTCATCTTCACTTCCCCTTCAACTAGTTTCTGTTCATTCTGCAACTCCTGTTTCAAGTTACTACTCTTAGCAACTGAACCAGTATCAAATACCGAGGGTTGCTACGAACACTAGTAAAATACACATCAATAATCTGTATCTCAAATATACCTTTGTTCACTTTGCCATCCTTCTTATCCGCCAAATACTTGGGGTAGTTCCGCTTCTAGTGACCAGTTCTATTGCAGCAAAAGCACTTAGTCTCGTGCTTAGGTCCAGACTTGGGCTTCTTCACTCGAGCAACAACTTGCTTGCCGTTCTTCTTGAAGTTCCCCTTCTTCCCTTTTCCCTTTTCCTTGAGACTAGTGGTCTTGTCAATCATCAACACTTGATGCTCTTTCTTGATTTCTACCTTCACGATTTCAACATCACGAAGAGCTCGGGAATCGTTTTCGTCATCCCTTGCATACTATAGTTCATCACGAAGTTCTAGTAACTTAGTGTTGGTGACTAGAGAATTCTGTCAATCACTATCTTATCCGGAAGATTAACTCCCACTTGATTCAAGCGATTGAAGTACCTGCATAATCTGAGAACATGCTCACTAGTTGAGCGATTCTCTTCCATCTTTTAGCTATAGAACTTGTTGGAGATTTCATATCTCTCAACTCGGGTATTTGCTTGAAATATTAACTTCAATTCCTGGAACATCTCATATGGTCCATGACGTTCAAAACGCGTCTTTGAAGTCCCGATTCTAAGCTGTTAAGTATGATGCACTAAACTATCAAGTAGTCATCATATTGAGCTAGCCAAACGTTCATAACGTCTACATTTGCTCCTGCAATAGGTCCATCACCTAGCGGTGCATTAAGGACATAATTCTTCTGTGCAGCAATGAGGATAAACCTCAGATCACGGATCCAATCCGCATCATTACTACTAACATTTTTCAATACAATTTTCTCTAGGAACACATATAAAAACATAGGGAAGCAAAAACGCGAGCTATTGATCTACAACATAATTTGCAAAATACTACCAGACTAAGTTCATGATAAATTTAAGTTCAATTAATCATATTACTTAAGAACTCCCACTTAGACAGACATCTCTCTAGTCATCTAAGTGATCACGTGATCCAAATCAACTAAACCATAACCGATCATCACGTGAGATGGAGTAGTTTTCAATGGTGAACATCTTATGTTGATCATATCTACTATATGATTCACGCCGACCTTTCGGTCTCCGTGTTCGAGGCGATTTCTGCATATGCTAGGATCGTCAAGTATAACCTGAGTATTCTGAGCGTGCAAAACTGGCTTGCACCCGTTGTAGATGGACGTAGAGCTTATCACACCCGATCATCACGTGGTGTCTCGGCACGACGAACTTTGGCAACGGTGCATACTCAGGGAGAACACTACTTGATAATTTTAGTGAGAGATCATCTTAAAATGCTACCGTCAATCAAAGCAAGAATAAGATGTATAATAGATAAACATCATATGCAATCAAAATATGTGACATGATATGGCCATGATCATCTTGGCGCCTTTGATCTCCATATCCAAAGTACTGTCATGATCTTTATAAATCACCGCACGACACCATGATCTTCATCATCTTGATCTATATCAATGTGTCATCACATGGTTGTCTCGCCAACTATTGCTCTTGCAACTATTGCTATCGCATAGCGATAAAGTAAAGCAATTATTTGGCACTTGCATCTTATGCAACAAAGAGACAACCATAGGGCTTCTGCCGGTTGCCGATAACTTCAACAAAACATGATCATCTTATACAACAACTTATATCTCATCACGTCTTGACCATATCACATCACAACATGCCCTGCAAAAACAAGTTAGACGTCCTCTACTTTGTTGTTGCAAATTTTACGTGGCTGCTACGGGCTTAAGCAAGAACCAATCTCACCTACGCATCAAGACCACAACGATACTTCGTCAAATAGACTCCGTTTAACCTTCTCAAGGACCGGGCGTAGCCACACTCAGTTCAACTAAAGTGAGAGAGACAGACACCCGCCAGCCACCTTTAAGCACGAGTGCTCGTAGCAGTGAAACCAGTCTCGCGTAAGCGTCTGGCGTAATGTCGGTCCGGGCCGCTTCATCTCACAATACCGCTGAACCAAAGTATGACATGCTTTGGTAGGCGGTATGACTTGTATCGCCCACAACTCACTTATGTTCTACTCGTGCAAAACATCAAACCATAAAAACCTAGGCTCGGATGCCACCGTTGGGGAACGTAGTAATTTCAAAATTTTCCCTACGCACACGCAAGATCATGGGGATGCATAGCAACGAGAGGGGAGAGTATTGTCCACGCACTCGTAGACCGTAAGCGGAAGCGTTATGACAACGCGGTTGATGTAGTCGTACGTCTTCACGATCCGACCGATCCAAGTACCGAACGTACAGCACCTCCGAGTTCAGCACACGTTCAGCTCGATGACGATCCCCGGACTCCGATCCAGCAAAGTGTCGGATGAGTTCCACAAGACGACGGCGTGGCAGGACGATGATGATGCTCTACGGCGCAGGGCTTCGCCTAAACTCCGCGACGATATGACCGAGGTGGAATATGGTGGAGGGGGCACCGACACGGCTAAGAGATCCAAGGGATCAATTGTTGTGTCTTTGGTGCTAGCCCTGCCCCTCTATTTATATGTTGAGCCCCGGTCGAAACTTGGAGCAAAAGCCTCCTCAAAGTCGGTTTTGCCCGAAAGGTAAGAGTCCCACTCGGACTCCAGGACCAAACGCCACAATCCTTGGCGTCGCCCCGAACGCCATGGGCCTCGGCGTGCAGCCCAGCGACGCCAGGTCTCCGACGTTTGGCCCCCGGCCTCCGCATAAAACTCTTTTTGCACCGACCTAAAGCCTCATGGGCTTGACCCTTAGCCTAAACATATCATCCAATATATGAATCTTTACGTCTCGACCATTTCGAGACTCCTCGTCATGTCCCCGATCTCATCCGGGACTCCGAACTCCTTCGGTACATCAAAACATGTAAACTCATAATATAAGCATCGCCGAAACCTTAGCGTGCAGACCCTACGGGTTCGAGAACTATGTAGACATGACCGAGAACTATTCTTGGTCAATAACCAATAGCGGAACCTGGATGCCCATATTGGTTCCTACATATTCTACGAAGATCTTTATCGGTCAGACCGCATAACAACATACGTTGTTCCCTTTGTCATCGGTATGTTACTTGCCCGAGATTCGATCGTCGGTATCCAATACCTAGTTCAATCTCGTTACTGGCAAGTCTCTTTACTTGTTCCGTAATACATCATCTCACAGCTAACTCATTAGTTGTAATGCTTGCAAGGCTTAGTGATGTGTATTACCGAGAGGGCCCGTAGATACCTCTCCGACAATCGAGTGACAAATCCTAATCTCGAAATCGCCAACCCAACATCTGCCTTTGGAGACACTGTAGTACTCCTTTATAATCACCCGATTCGTTGTGACGTTTGGTAGTACCCAAAGTGTTCCTCCGGTAAACGGGAGTTGCATATTCTCATAGTTATAGGAACATGCACAAGTCATGGATAAAAGCAATAGCAACATACTAAACGATCGGGTGCTAAGCTAATGGAATGGGTCATGTCAATCAGATCATTCAACCAATGATGTGACCTTGTTAATCAAATGACAACTCCTTTGTCTATGGTTAGGAAACATAACCATCTTTGATTAATAAGCTAGTCTAGTAGAGGCATACTAGTGACACTGTTTGTCTATGTATTCACACATGTATTATGTTTCCGGTTAATACAATTCTAGCATGAACAATAAACATTTATCATGAAATAAGGAAATAAATAATAACTTTATTATTGCCTCTAGGGCATATTTCCTTCACTAATACCTTCGCTCTCCCTGCCCGGACATGGATAGAGTCCTTGGGTGGCTAACTCCACCGGCTTGGCACTCTTCTCCTTGCCCTTCTTGTACTAACTATCCTCGACGGAGCGGTAATCGTTCTTGCACCTATTGGGATTCCATTCATTTTGCTCCTCTGCCTGAAAGACATAATTCACGCACCCTAGTCGTTAGTGGCATGCAACAAGCACTACTAGAAAAAAGGGCTATAGATGGGATTGACACTAATGGCGCACCAGACAGTTGGTGCGCCTTAGTATATACTAATGGCGCACCACCTGCTGATACGCCATTAGTGTTGAAACTACTAATGGCGCACCAGGCAAAGGGTGCGCCATTAGTATCAAAATTTTTTTTGAACTATTGCGCCTGTCCAAACATACTAATGGCGCATCCAGATAAAGTGCGCCATTAGTAGTTGTAACTACTAATGTCGCACCCTTCCGCATGTGCGCCACTAATGTTGTTTTTTTATTATATTTTTTATTCCTTTTTTTTCAATACTACTAATGGCGCACTGCGGATCAGTGCGCCATTAGTATTTTTTTTTGCAAAACTACTAATGGCGCACCGCCGGAGGGTGCGCCATTAGTAACCTGGATTACTAATGGCGCATTTATAGCTGGTGCGCCATTAGTAAGTGGGCAGCAACTAGATATTTTGGACAGCCTCTCCTACCCACACTCACTTTCTCCCCACTTCATTCTCTCCACCTCATCCTTGTCTCGGGTGCCTCTTCTTTTTCACCTCATTTCCACCATAGATTCATTCAAATTAAGTGGTTAAATTACCTTGTTTTAATAGGTAAGTAAGGGGGAAGCTACATTTATGTTGTTCTCCCTACAACAATGTGCACATGCACTTTTTATGGCCTAGCTAGGTCTATGTATGTTCGTGGTGTTGCATATGTTTGTGGTGTTGCATATGTGTTTGTGTTTGGAGGTGTACCGGTATTTGAAATGCGATAGTTGCCAATATTTTGCCGGAATGTTGATTCATTTCCGTTTCGGCGAGAATTTTGGCATTAAGCATTCTTTTTGGTCCTATTTTTAGGGAAGTCATGCCAAATTTTTGTTTGGTTCTAGAATATCGTTTTGCTCTACCCCGCAGGCGACCATGGTCTGCACGATGACCAAAGGCATCGTGAATAGGTTTTTGAGGTCCGTGAAGGCCGAGATGCTTCAAAAGAACGAGACGGAGATAAGATGTCCGTGTCGAAGATGCAAGCTGAAGAGCCTTATTATGAGCCGGATTCCGGCAGGTGCGGGACCACCTGCTCTTGCTTGGTTTCATGGATGGCTATCGGTGGCAAGGTGATGAAGATGACTACGAAGTCGTCCATGGGGCCGGGCAAGAAATGAGGAAGGGCAGCAAGACAACCACCGCGGCTCGGGCGGGCGAGAAGACGAAGAATCCCGTGAGATGATCACGACGGTGATGATGTACATACGATCATCATGTAGAAGATGCAGGACATGATGATGAGGAAGATGCGGGAGGCAGACGGGCATGATCATGAAGATGATGATGCGGCGGAGCGAGCAACGCTGGACCATCGATGGGCTGGGTGCAGGACCCTCATATTCAAGAGCTGCTTCTCAAGCGCACGGATAACGCCAGAGCTGCCGCCCGAGAGAAAGCCAAGATGGATCAACTTGAGCTAGACGCGGTTACTCCATTGTATGAAGGATGCAGGCCCGAGGATACCCGCCTGAAAGTAACGCTCATGGCTTTGGAGATGAAGGTAAAACACAAAATGACCGGCGCGTAGCTTCGACGAGAACATGTCATTACAGCACGAGCGTCTTCCCAAGGGGAACAAGTGCCCGACCAGTTTGGAGGAGGCGAAGAAAATCGTGTGTCCTCTCGATTTACCGCATGTGAAATACCATGTGTGCATGAACAATTGCATCATTTATCGGGACGAGCACGCGACCATATGTCCGGTGTGCGGCGTCACTCGATACAAGAAGAGGAAGAAAGCTCCTCGAAAAGTGGTGTGGTACATTCCGATCACTCCTCGTCAGCAGCGGTATTTCGCGGACCCTAAGGTAGCAAAGCTCCTGCGTTGTACGCCGGATAGGGAGGAGAAGAAGCGAAGATGACGCAAATGATCCGGAGATAGATAAAAAGACAAGATGTTGAGTCACCCTAGGGATGCGAGCCGATGGCAAGCGTTGAACTTCAAGACTCGTAATTTGGGAGCGATCCAAGGAACATCGTCTTTGGGCGCGAGCACCGATGGAGTCAATCCGTTTGGCAGCAGAGAAGCACACATAGCACCTGGCCTGTGTTTGTGTGGATGTACAACCTTCCCCCAGGTTGTGCATGAAGAGGAAGTACATTCACATGAGTATGCTAATTGAAGGGCCGAAACAACCAGGGAACGACATCAATCTGTATCTGTGGCTGCTGAAAGAGGAGCTTGACACGCTGTGGAAAACGCCAGCCAATACGTGGGACGCTGCAGAGAAAGAATATTTCCCTATGAGAGCCGCCTTTGCTCACGACGGTGCACGACTATCTCGATTACGGATATCTCGCGGGGCAGGTAGTCCACGGATTTTCTGGATGCGTAAGGTGCATGGATGACACAACGTATCGCCCGGCTAGATAGAGATCCCGGTCTTCGAAAACCGTGTTCATGGGACATCGAAGGTGGCTTCGCGACGATGACCCGTGGAGGAAATGCAAGGATCTGTTCGATGGTGAAACCGAACCCGAAAACGCCTGCACGAGGAGCGGCGAGGAAATAGACAAGCTGTTGAAAAATTGGAAAGACTGCCCACCGCCGGAAAGAAGCAAAAGGCACCAGAGTCATTGCCAAGGTATGGAAAACGAGGTCTGTTTTTACGGGACTTGCCGTCTTGGAAGATCCACCGTGTGCCTCACAGCCTTGATGTCTATATCACGAAGAACGTGCGAGAGTCTGCTTGGTACCCTGCTCAACATGCCGAGAGGACCAAAGATGGGCCGAAAGCAAGGGCAGACTTGAAATCAATGGGCATCGTGCAGGAGCTTCACGCTAATGATGATGATGATGATGATGAGGCGAAGCGGGACCACGTAAAGTCGCCGCAAAGGCAAAAAGGCCAAGAAGACCAGAAATGACTACCCTCCCGCGTGCTTCACTCTAAGTCGAGGAGATCGAGCAGTTTTTCACCTGCCTCCTAGGAGTAAAACTTCCTTACGATTCTGTGGGAAGATAAGCAGATACCTAGACCCAGTGGCGAAGTTCAGCGGGATGAAGTCTCCACGGTCACGCGTCTTGATGACGCAGATACTTCCGATTGCAATCCGTGGGATCATGGACACGCACGTCCGTGAAACGCTATTTGGCCTATGCAACTTCTTCGACGTCATCTCTCGGAAGTCGATTGGCGTGAGGCAACTCGAAGGCTACACGGAAGAGATCGTGGTGATACTATGCGAGCTTGAGATGTACTTCCCGCTCGCATTCTTCGATGTTATGGTGCATCTGCTGGTCCATATAGTGGAGGATATCATCCAACTCGGGCCGACGTTCTCGCACTGCATGATGCCGTTCGAAAGGATGAATGGTGTCATCAAAGGATACGTTACGCAACATGTCACGCCCGTAAGGAAGCATAGCCGGGGCTTTTCGACCAAGAGTGCATCTCCTACTGCACGAATTATCTAGGCATCGAGAACCCGTTGGTCTACCCGTCAATAGGCACCTCGGCGGGCTCATTTGGATGGGGTTACCGTGAGGGTCGCCGCGAAATGCATGTCGACTTCGAGGGTCGACTCACGACTTTGAAAGAGCAAACCTAGTCGCGCTACAACACATAGACGTGGTCGATCCTTGGGTGGTAGAGCACCGAACCTTTATTAAGAAGACGTACAATGACCGAGGCCAACAGAGGACGGACGGAGATATACTCAAAGAGCACAACTCATGTTTCACGCGTTGGTTCAAGCAGAAGCTTCTATCATACCCTTTACATGAGGATTCTTCCGCGGAAGAACAACTCATATTCGCCTTGTCACTGTATGCCGAGCACAACCTGATGACCTATGAGGCGTCACGATATCAACGGCTACACATTCTACACCGAGGCCAAGGACATGAAGAGCGATGGTTATCGAACTCCGGGTAACGATGGAATCCTACACCGGTAACGACAAGGACAGATACTACGGAAGGATCGAGGAGATCTGGGAGCTGAGCTATCTTTGGAGAGAAGGTCCCGATGTTCCGTGTCGAGATGGGCCAAGAACGTCATAAAAGAAGACCGGTATTTCACCACCATGGTTATACCGAAGCCAAATCCAAGACCGCGCGCAAGCGTCACCGCGAAAAAATGAGCCATGGGTACTGGCTTCCCAAGTGGACCAATGCTTCTTCATTACCGACCCGCCAAAGCCCGGTCGTGTTGTCGTGAGGAGAGGCAAAAGGAAGATCATCGGAATGGATGGAGTAGCCAATGAGCAAGACTTCGACAAGTACGGGCGACCGAGGATCGAACATGACGACGATGATGAAGTAGCAGCATACACCACAAGAAGAAGCAGGACCACCCTACCTAAAGGACGTCCGTTCCATAGAAGAACTCCATTTGCGAAAAGAAGGGCAAGAAGATTGTGAAGAGATAGCTAGCTAAGATCGATTGTATTTAAATCGTAGACTTCATTTCACGATTGTAAATCAAGGGCACATTATGAACTCTCATGAATATATTTAAATTTCATCGACACTCCATACCCCTCCATCTAGATCCCCCACCATCTCGAACGCTAACCCACCTCGCCAGAACCGGTCCACCGTCCACCGCCACGACCGCCCGCACCCTCGATTCCCCTACTCAACCGCCCGACCCCCGCACCTCCCCTACTCAACCGCCGTCATGACCCCGCACCCTCCCTACTCAAATGCCGCCGACCCCCGCACCCCCCGCACCCTCCCCGCACCGGCATTACTGTTTGATGATATTTTTTAAAAAATTATTACTGTCTTATAAAAAAATATTACTGTTATGATTTAAACAAGTTTGAACATATTTAAACAAAAAAAGTATCAAACAGCATTTTAAATGCATAAAAAATTTGTGGAGCCTGGGAATCGAACCCAGGACCTCCTGGTGTGAGAACTGGCTGCTGACCAGTCGAGCTAGTAGAGGGAACTTGATGTGGATCAGGTTAGGTGGGAGATAACCTGTTGGCTCGAGCAGAAATAAAAAAAAGTACTAATGGCGCACTGTGGTGAGGTGCGCCATTAGTATGGATGTACTTATGGCGCACCGAGGTGTGGTGCGCCATTAGTATTGTGCCGCCCCCCATCCATACTTCCTCCCGGGCCCACACCTATCCCCTCTCCCTCGCCCCTCGCCCTTGATCCCCTTCCCCTCTCCCTTGCCCCTCGCCCTCGATCCCTTCCTCTCCTCTCCCCGTCGCTGCCCGCCTCGGCCGCCGCCCACCGCCTCGGCCGCCCGCCCGCCGCCTTGCCCCTGCGCCCATCGCTGGCGCCCGTTGTCCCTGTCGCCTGCCTCCAACCACCGCCCTTTGAGGCCCAGGCGTCGGCGCCCGCTCTCCCGTCCACACCACTGTCGCCAGCCCTCCGTGACAGTCGCCTCCCGCCAGTACCTCTCCTCCTTCCTCCTTCCTCCCTCTCCACCCTTCCTCCCCATTCCCTCCTCCCTCCCTCCCCTTCTGCGCCCTCCACATCCCTCCGCCTCCTCCCCCGTCAGCCCCGCCCCAAGTCCGAAGCTCCTGCCTCCCCACCGTCCGCCTCGCCGCCACCCGCCGCCCTCCCCCTCCAAAGCCCACCTTCCATGAGATTAAAATGAAACAGATTTTGATACTTTTCTTGCACAATGCTGCAGCCACCTCTAGTCCATAGTGTTGGAGTGAATTTTCAGGAGTGAATTTTCATACAGTGTGCCCGGTGTCTTGTCCATAGTGTTGTATAATGTAGTCATAGAATGGCATGAAAGGAGAGTAACTTTTCTAGAACTGACGACTATGGTAAAGATAATGAAACCTAAAAAGTAAAAGTTCGGATCATACACTGATAAACACCAGATAGAATTACAGAATCATGAAGAGAAGCTTAATTTTGCGGAGTAAAAACAGAACCATGCCTTGTCTGCTTTGGTTAGAGTAGGATAAAAGAGAGCCGAGTTATTTGCTTGACGAGAAGCATTCATTGGCTGAGAAGAACAAGACGACAATTTTGCATGCAGGTACCCTCCATTCCATGTTACATCTGCTGGAAATCATGAAAGCATGAAAGAAACAGCGTATTTTCCCTAAGTGTTATAGTAGTGTTATAGTAGTACACAGCGTATTTCCCCTAGAAAGTGTATTTATGTGCATAAATATGCAAGCATTAGGTCGAATTGTGGTGACGTGCCGTTTTTTTGCAACAAACACCCCATAGTTTCTCCTTTTATTTTCTTTTTATTACCTCATTCGCTATAGCTGATACCGGCAAGTTGTTATTATTTGGAAACACAAAACAAACGCAGACTCTCCATCAGAGCTCATGCTGAGGCACATTGTAGGTGATGATTTCGTTGATTGACACTATGTTTTCTCAGTTCGGAGTGCTAACCATATCAGTTAGATCTTAACCACGAACAATCAGGACCAAAACATCAATGGTGGGACCGCAAGCTCATGCCTAATTGGCGCAGGCATTGTGTAGGCGATCTAGTTGTGCACAAATAACAACGGCCCATGTTGTTCTGACTGAACTTTTCTGCTTCAGTTTTGCTGTGTACTAGTTTATCTTGATATCATCTTGAACTGAAAGCAGGAAAGTTTCATTTGCCTTGAAATGATACTTATATCCTGCCAGGGTTACTAGAAAAATGGCTTCAAGTCATAATAATATTGGTTATTGCTTTGCCTTATTTACCTAAAATGTATGCTAAGCAAACATCTTGTTCATTAAACCGCACTAGTGGCAGCTTGAGACAAAAGATGTGAAACTGCAAGAACTATGTTAACTCATCCCCACCTTTGAACTCTTTCTGTCATAGTAGTCTGTTGTGACATAACATCTTGATTTTGCTGTTTCTTTCATGCTTTCATGTGGAAAGACCAGGGGTGTTTGAGAAACATATCTTATTGCGTTTGTTGTTACTGAGGTGACACTATTCTTTGTTGTTTTAACTAGTGTTTACAAAGTTAGTTAAGTTCCGACCAAACTTACTTTGCGCAGATAGAAAATGTACAGACCAAACTTACTTTACAAAGTCACTTTAATTTACTGTATAAAATTCAGATACATCCCATATGCAAGTATATTCTTGGCCTGGGTGCTACTAGCTTAAGCCCAACACAAAGATGACATCCCATCCAAATTGTTGTTTTTAGTGCATAGCAAGTTCCTTTCATTGATACGTGTACGTACATTTCAGTTTTGGTTAGTCGGTTGTTTTCAGCAATTTGAGCGCCCCTGAGATTTTCTGCCAAATGGAAGAGAAGTTGTTTCTTGTAAAAGATCTGTACAACGCTTCAGTATATCGAAATCCGGTATCGATCAGAGAGCTAGAATGACACTTGTCACTTTTATTTACTGTATACTAATTGGGTTACATTCCATAAGCAAGCATCTTTTTGCCCTGGGTGCTATTAACAGGCTACTTACGTCTCTCATTTTGTTAAGCAGCTTACAGGATTTTACTGCTTGCTTTATAAACATATATTTCATCTGAAGGATATCATCTATTTATCTATCCATGGTGCTTATTCCTGGTGCATAATAAGTTTTTTGATAGATAGATAGCCATATACTCTATCTGACCTTCAAGACATCATCTGCTTATCCATGGCTCTAGTTAACATGCTACTTACGTCTCTCATTTTGTTAAGCAGCTTACAGGTTTTTTACAGCTTGATTCATAAGCATATATTTATCAGTCCAGGGTTCTTATTACTGGTGCATGACAAGTTTGTTTGATAGGTAGATAGATAGATAGATAGGCATAAACCTGCAAAACATCACCTGCTTAACCTCTCACCTATGTTCATGCAGGGATATTATTCTTGGAAAAGCCACTGTTGGTGACGGAATAGAAAGATAAGCAGGTACCTATCTTCAGTCCCAATCTAACAGGGTAGTCCATGGATTCAAACTAGCTAAAGGAGATTCAAAATGCCGAACCTTTAGGTTAACAACTCAACACAAACCAATCCCTGAAAGAAAAAACTCAACACAAACCAAGTGCATTATTTTTGTGACTGTTTCCATGTTTGCAGAACCAATATTTTTGTGCCAACAATCAGTTTACTCCCTCATGCCAACAACCACTCATTTTTCAGTTAACTCCTTACAGTTCAGATCATATTTTGATTGTCAACAATAGTGGACTTTTAAGGCTTTCTTAGAGGCAATACTAGTGGATATTAGGCTTTTTTACAGGCAATGATAGTGGAATTTTAGGCTTTTTTTGGAGGAGTGTGTTTCATGCTGGCCTACAGTGATAAATTAGTCAGAATTGTGTATGATTGTGCGTAAAGTAGATAATGTGAGCAGATGAATTATAGTGTTTGTGTTGTAATGAAACTTGATCTGAAATAGAACTTGACAGCCTGTACAGTGAATATATGCAGTGAATAAAAATTGACAGGTTTTCTTGACTGAATTCAGTCTTGTACAGTGAATATATGCAGTCAATATACAGTCATTGTAATTTTTGGGAGTAATTTTTGGTGTCAAATCACTCAAGCAGTAACTGAATTTTCAAACTGAACTTGACACAATACTATTCAGTTAATTTGCTTGGACAGTAGTATGTATGCTCATCACTTTATGTATGGTGTTATGCCCTGTTATCTTTGTTCAGTTGACTAATGAAGCACTAGGCTCATCCATGGTACAAGTTCACCTGTGAACACTTGAAATTAGTCAGGACATCACGTACTGATAGATGTAAATTGTGTCCAGTAGGCTTTGAAGCACCGGTTTTCCTGTTTCTAACTCTGAATCGATATAAACCATACGGTTGGCATAAGTGGTCTTTTGTATATGTGCTGATGCTTTGTTAATATAAAGCTATAGATGATGTTGTACTTGTGATGATGCTACTTGTGATCTTCTGAAATGACCCATGGGCGACTTCATTACGCGGGGATAATGATATTGCAGGTACCCCAAGAGGCCCTTGAGTTTGCCGGAATGTCGATTAACTTCCGTTCCGGCAAATTCGGGTACTCCATATGTCCTATTTTCAGCAAAGGCCGTGAATTTTAGCATGACTTTGCTAAAAATAGGACATATGGGGTACTTGTGACTAATGCATGGGCCGGGGTATCTTAGTAGTTAATTAAGTAGGATCAAGTGCCCCGGCGTACTTGTGACTAATGCATGGCTTTTAGGGTGCCTCGGTGTCGATAAAAACCGAAATGATGAAAGCTTAGGCTTTTAGGGTGCCTCGGCATCGAAAAACCCTCAATGATAAAAGCTTAGATTTTAGGATGCCTCGGTGTCGACAAACCCTAAATGATGAGACCATGATCTTGTTCCTTGACAATAACCAACTTTTGACCAAACTTTGTTTCTATTTAGAGAGAAACATGGCCCACAACGATGAGGCCGGGGTTCGCGGCAAGGCATTCTCGAGCTGTCCCAGAGATGGAGGAACAACCTCACTTGTATGAGGACGCCGCCTTCCCACCGATCCTGAGACCACCGATGGTACCGCCGAGGATGACCACCGATGCCACCACCGATGGTGCCGCCGAGGATGCCACCATCGATGATGGCGGGCGCACGATAGATGGCAGCCAACGGAAGAGGCAACGGAAGGACCGGCGCTGACCGTGCTCCGCACCCTCAAGGAGGAAGTTATCAAGTGGACTCCGACGGAATCCAACGGCAAATAGTCAAGGGTACTCGCTTCAGCTCGGGTGCATTCTCCGAGCACCGTCTCGATCAACACCGAGAACCCGAGGCATCCTGACCGAGGGAATTTGCGCAACCTCCTCTTCACGAAGCTGCACGAGCGATACAAGTTCCCGCTGCTTTTGAAAACACAAGCCTCAAAGGGAATAAAGTGAACAATGCTGCCCTCACGAAGATGAGCAAGGCCCTGTCTACTTGGAAAAGCAATGTGCGAGAATGATCGAGAAAGGTGAGAGTTATGAGAAGATCAAGGAGAAAAATCCTTCGATCACCGAAGATGACTACAACGACTTCAAGATCAATTGCTCGAGCACCGCAAACTCCCAATCAAGTCGATGGGGGAAAGAAATGCGGAGCTAAACTTAGGGAACACACACTCGGTCCCGTGTTACTGAGTGGCGGAGCCTATATGGGACAAGGAGGACGCGGGCGTGCCGAGCAAGGCCTACCGCCTCTTCGATACATACGGTGACAAGCGGACCAGGAACTTTGTCGGGGCCGGTACAAGAAGGACCCGAAACAAAGGAGCTTACCACGGATCCGAAGACCGTGGCGCTTGAGGTTGTTCTGTAAGGAATACCACCCCGGGTAATTAGCTCCATATGGTTGCATTCTAATTAATGAAGCCAAATTTCTAAATGGTTCACATTCCTTCAAAGAAAGCGATCGAAAGCAAGAGCGCTGGGTCGACTAAGAGCAACCCTTGGGACACCACTCTAAATAGGGCGTTGAATGTAATGAAGAACAAGGATAAGCTCGAAGCCGACGTCACCGGTCGTGTGGCCGCAAAGGCTTGTCCACAAAATGGGGTCATACTATACATTTGGTGTGCGGAAGGAGAAAAAGACCAGCTCGGAAAGCCAGCGCCGCGAGGTTCAAGAACTCAAGGCACGGTGGCGCGGATTCCGGAGATTGTCCAAGAGCAAGTGCAACAACAACTCGGAGCGACGATCACCGCCATTGTGCCTACCTTGATCCAGGGGTTGAGTGCGTGGATTGCGGGCGGCCAACAGGGGCCGCCCCGATTCCTAGCTTCACTGCCAGCAACTCGCAGAATGCGATGGCGGGGCCATTGGTGTCTCCGGCGGAGGCGGCATTGGTGTCTCCGACGCCGCACGGGAGCTTAATGCACCCGGTGTACGCCGCCGGCACCTCTGCAGCAAGCGGCCCCTCCGTCAATCGTGCCGCCATTGCTGGCGGTGCCTCGACATTAGCCGAGCTCGGCGCCATCATCACGGTAACTAATTAAGCCTCTCTCGGTCGAGGATTTCATCTCCTTGCCTTTGATCGGGCATCCCCGACGCCCTACATGTTTTCGCGGCGCCGCCGACGCGTTCGTGCACTCTCCCGCGCCGT
This sequence comes from Aegilops bicornis, assembly GCA_021605145.1. Classification (NCBI taxonomy): domain Eukaryota; kingdom Viridiplantae; phylum Streptophyta; class Magnoliopsida; order Poales; family Poaceae; genus Aegilops; species Aegilops bicornis. Next base: position 680,144,612 of record CM038669.1, on the reverse strand, counting down.
GAACAATGAGTTGGTCGATGTCGCCAAGGGAAAAATCGTTCAACCGGGCAACCCCTTGTTCCACGGTACCGGATGCCACCCAACTTGTTTAGGGTTGAACTGGTTCGAATGCGCCAGCTGCGACGAGGTGTTACCTCCGATTCGACCCGTCGGGGCCGACGATGATGACGTGATGACCCTCGGCGCCGCTGGTGGCCCTCGCTTTGGCGAAGAGCAAGATTCGTTTGGGGCGGGGACACCACCCCAAAGACAACACCGCCAACGGTCGTGCCGTCGCCAAGTCGGCCCCATGGCAAGACCGCCGCATAGCGGTGCCGGACATCCCTATGCCATCGATCCAAACATGCATATGGCACAGGATCAGAACGACGACGACGACGATACATTTGCCAACGTCGATCAGTACTTTGCCGATCATGGGTACGGTGGTGACTTCATGGTGCCTCCTTCTCAAGAACCCAACCCAACAAAAGACGTGCGCGATCTAGCTAGTACCGCGGAGAAGCCAAGTTGCAACAGGCGTCGTCTGCCGTTCAGCTCTTAGGAGACGCCTCCGCCGACTTCACCGAGCCTCGAGATAGGCGAGGTGCAAAATATTATCAGCCCCAACACACTCAAGAAGGCGGTCGGTGAGCGAGAACTTCGGTCCCATTACAGAGAAGAAGAAGGCACGCAAAAGAAAGACCAACAAGGGTGCGGGCCAGCCGCACCGAGTACGATCCGTGCTCAGACGGGCCACCTTCACCGAGGATATCTCGAGGAGGATGCATGTGGCGGGCAGGGCGATGCTACCGACAAATATGCTCAATGCTGCAACCGGTGCTATCGGAGTCTGCATGATGTTGTTCTTTCTTTGGAGAAGCGGCGTCTCGAGAGAGAAGGATGTGGCATACCAGGTTTTCGTGGCCAAGGTGCCAGAGGGCAAGGGCTTTGTGGATAACTCCATCGGGCGTCTACGATCGTCTTTGCGGTTTGATGACATCCACGCTATGTTGAACCTTCATCCGCTGCACTACACCTTCGTTCGCTATTTTCGCTGAGTATGGAGATGCGGATCATTCGCGACAAGACCCGGACATCGTGATAGTCGACCCTTCTACATGTGTGCCAAGATCTTGGGCAGCGCTGGGACCGCAAGTCGCGAAGTTCTTACCTCGAAGGCGTCATTACGGCAAACCAAGATAAGGATAACTTCCTCGTGCCTTACTTTCCCGAGTAAGTCCTCCCTCAACCGCCCGTAACATATGAATTCTTAGATTTCGATCGCTTTTCTTTTAACATTCCGTGTTTTCTGCAGTGACACACATTGCACGCTCATCCTCCTAAGCCCCAAATATTCCATGGCCACGTATTTCGACCCCGACCGTCAGTCGAAGGTAGACTACACAAATGTCAAGAAGGTTCTTGATGATGTTCTCCCAGGCTACGCCCAATCTGGAGGCACCTTCACCAGGCCTATTCGTAAGTACGGCAAGCACGTGTTCTCCCCTGTCTGACGTTACGCTTTCGTCAAGCAGCCGCTTTGTGATCGGAAGGGTGCCTACTACGCCATCCATCACATGCGGGCGATCGTGCGGGACCATCATCAACTTCGCTACCGAGTAAACTCAAAGATTGGGCCGCGGCGTGTCGGCAATCCAGACGCGGACATCGGACAAGAATTCTTTCGCATCCAAATGGAGTTTGCGGAAATCATCCATCAAGATGTCGCCGTTACCTCGGGCGGTTCTACCTCGTAAATCAACCGTCCAACAAAGGTGACATCGACACAATGCTACAAATGCAGGCTGACAACGCCTGTTCTTTCATGACTCCCACGATAGACGGCGGCTTCATCCACGCTCCGGTCCCTTGAGTCGAGTCTAAAGCGGTGATGTCTGTGTCTAGTTCTGAAACATCGATTGGCTCATGTTGTAATTAAACTTTAATGAACTTGTAGTATGTCTCTTTGGTTTCGAGAGTCGTTCAACTTAGATGTAATCGATGCTATTAATGTCTTGCTTTTCTCTTCCGATCGTTCTGTTGCATACTTATATATTGCTTAGGTATTGTCTGTGAATTGGTACTAACGTTTCGTTTGGCTAGTGCATAGCGATGCCGTCGTATGTCGTGGTACAAGGGTAAGGTTCCCGAGTCTCTGACGACCGGGAGGAGTGTCGGAGACAGTTCACCGATTCAGCGGTAATGATTACAAAGGGTACACCACTAGGGCCGAGGCCGAATCTAGATACGCCCGCTATCTAGCGGGAGGGGAGGGAGCGTTGGAGGAACCGGATGAAGACGAGTTTCATCGTGATGATGCTCATCGTGTTGACCGCAGCTCTCTTCTATGTGATGGTAGTTTAGATGATCGATATCGACTTGTAATATGAAGACAAACTCGCTACTCGCGGTCTCGAGACTTGTAATATAATGTTCTATCTTTGTTCGGTCTTTTCAATTCAGAGACTAATATGATGAATTGTATTCAGAGACTAATATGATGAATTGTATTCAGAGACTAATCTTCTATTGTATTCGATGAATCTGTTGTTGATGTGTGCTGTCTATATTTTGTCCAATTATACATTTTGTAACCTGTGCAAAAACAGAAAATAAAAAAATAAAAAAAACCTAATATTCATACTAATGGCGCATCACATCATAGTGCGCCATTAGTATGCCAAAGGATACTAATGGCGCATCATTAAACAGTGCGTCATTAGTATGCCGAAATTACTAATGGCGCATCATGCCGTTGTGCGCCATTAGTATGCTGAAGTTACTAATGGCGCATCATGCCGTCGTGTGCCATTAGTATGCCAAAGCACCTGGTATACATGGCCCCCTAGGAGGCATACTAATGGCACACCGTGGGCTATACTAATGGCGCACTGCATGGTGCGCCATTAGTATACCAGATACTAATGGCGCATCAGTGGTGCGCCATTAGTAAAAAATACTAATGGCGTGCTAGTAATGGCGCACCGGTAGTGCGCCATTAGTAGGCAAAACCGGTACGCCATTAGTAGGCCTTTTCCTAGTAGTGAAGGGATCGTCCCAATAAGTGAAAAAACTGAAGCTCACCTGTCTTGAGTGTGTCTGCCTTGTCTTCCAAACGTGAGTCCTAGAACAACCAAAGGAAGGTGTAAAGTGTCAGCTTGAATAGAAATCACTACAAAAGGTCAAATAAATCATTTCTTATTTTTGCAGGGACACAGGTAAAACATTTCTATGGTGCAAGGAATTAGCTAAGAGTAGCAATAGTCCACCAAGACAAAAATGGTGCATCCAACCATGAACCAACATCTATCGCAGAAGTTGCTCAAGTCTCTTATGAATTTTGATAACCTCTTCTATCTTGTTTAATAGGAAGAATTGTGGCAGTAGCAGCGGCATTATGCTATATATATATATCAGTATCACGAACTATATAGATTAGCATTTTATAATTATAATCATAAACTACTTAAAAAATTAAGTATTCTACATGATATGGTAAATAAAACAATTAGTTCAGTTCTATAAGACCACAGTGTAACTCCATGTCATAAGCAAGCATGAATTAACGCTAAACCTTAGTTGGACATGGCTGCATTGAGGAGAAGGAATGTAGCATGTTAACCTCTAACTCTAATAGTGAATATGGGTGAAGAGAAGAAAAAACAGATAAAGTATAATCGGTAGAAAATCATTTCCCGTTCGAACCACTTTAGCTACATGCAAAAATATCCTTGAATCGAAAATGACTACATGTTTTTTCACTCAAAGAAGACTTACTCGCCTCCTCAGCCACCAACCTCACCAACAAAATAGAATCTCAATGGCACATCAGTCTCATGTTTCCGGTGCACCGTGCAAACATCTTGCCTTGCAAATGCAGGCTCTTGTTAGAAATGCCAAGGATAAGATTGAGTTGAAAAACAAAAGTCACAAGTCAAAAGTAGCAGGATTATAAGTAAAACATCCACCTCTCGATGCTGCAGGACCGAGCTCGTCTCGCGCACGGTGCAACAGGACTGACCTCATCCCCCTCCCGATGCCGCGGGGTGGCTCGGCTCGCGCTCGGGACAGCAGGACGGATCGGTGGATGCCAGTTTTGGCCAACCTATTGGGTCTCGACGCTGGGGCGCCAGGGGTGCGAAAGGTGGGACCTTTCCGCTCGTCTCTTTCGTTGGGGTGCGACGGATCTCGGGTGAGGTGGTGTCGAGGTCTTGGATGCTGGGGCAGCGGCCCTGGTGGTGGTAGCGCGGTGCTCGTGGGCAGAGCCCGTGCCTTGGTGCTACCCGGTCACCATGGCCATGTGGACGGCGTGGTTGCCGGGTGTGGCGTTCGGTGGCGATGAGTGTTGGCCTAGGTGAAAACCTGCTCTATCTCCAGACGGACCGGCGACGGCGAGGATCGTTCCCTTCTTGAAGGCGTTGTCGCGGCTCTCATTGCCCGTCATGCGGCTCCGGGGGAAACTCCAATCTTTGGATCGGGCGGTGGCGGCGCTCCAGCGTCGTTTCCTTCCTGAAGGCGCCGCCTTGGAGCGCATGGTTCGTCATATGTAGCTTCATCTCTGCGGGTGGTAATGCTAGGGCTGGTGTTGTTGTGCTCAGCGCCTATGTATCCTGTCCTGGGTGTGTGCGTGTGTTGCGGTGGCGTGGCGTGTGTTTATACTGAATGCTTGTTGATTGGTGCTTTATATATAAAGCGGAGCGAAAGCCTTTTTCGATAAACATCCACCTTCCTTGACAACCATGGCACCAGATTATTTATTTCCCTTGAGGTTTCAACCTAACCATGGACATGGTCCTGGTATTTGATTATATAGACATAAAGTTAGACGCTCACAGCCATACCCATATACATACTACCAAGATCGAAAACATAGCAATCATCCGGCAGCTGCCTAGTTTGTCAACCGAAACAGAAATAAGTCGCATACATGACAGATTAAAACCGAGAAGCAGGCACAACAATCTGTAACACCAGGAGAAAATCCAGGAAGGGAAAAGGTAGATCACGATCAAAACCTATCCATGATTATTTTTCTCTCCTTAGTTGTCCACAATCATCAAAGGAATTGGTATGTACTTGTACCTTGTCTACCTGAGCCATCATGTGAGCACTCTTTTCCCAGTTACGAGCGCCTCCTCGCGTGCCCATTGAGGATTCAGGTTAAAACCCGCCATTGCCATGAATCAACCCCGCTCATCTCTCTCTCTCTTTCTCCCTCTCACTCTCACTCTCTGACCTAAGGCGAGACTGGGAGGATGCGTGCACGGCAATAGGGAGTACGTCGAGCGCTCGACGGCGTACCTATCTTTGCACGCAGACGCGGGTGGAGACGGCAGCCAGTGCGCGGCACGTCAGGAACCTTCTTCCGCCACCATGCCATCACCACGCGGACGGGCGCCAGTATCCTCGCGGCGACGACCAGCCTCGACGCCCCCTCTTGCTCTTGACCTGTGCCAGCTCGCCGCCGCTGCCGTCACCGCTCGCCTTGGTTAGGGTTAGCGGCGCACCAATCGCTCCTCGCTCGGCCGGCGGGTATGCTAGGTGGGCTGTTTGGCCCAATTAACCACGTTACTCCAAAATGTTACGGAGTAGCTTCCCTCAGGAAGTTGCGGGGACGGAAGCATTCAAAAAAATTTACTGTGCATCCAAAGGCCAGAGACGATCATTACATGAAATCCAACGACTCCGAAGGTTGATAGCGTGAGGGGGCTCCTAGGGTGCCCAGTTGTAATGTTTTAAATAAAATTGCAGTTTCCATCGCTTTTCATTACTCTCTTGTTCTTTACTTTTAATCTTGTGCGCACTTTAATTCTTGTCCAAACACTCTTGCAATATTTCCTCCTCCACACCGCTTTTGCTTCGGACCACATTTAACTTGCAGGCCAATTCCTTTAAACTTCTACAAGAGGCAAATAGCATTTCCTAAGCTCTCCGTGAGATCGATACTCTTAATTCGAAAAGGCTACAACTCAACTCAACATTGTGCACTTGCAAAGCATCAGGGATCAAACTCTTGGCCGTGTGGATGGGGGTAAAGCACGCCAAACATTGAGACAAATATTTTTTTGTCATTATCTAAGGTTCTCATACTTAATACAACATGAGAAAATGAATTGAATTTTCATTTTGAAATTTTTTCACAAAAATCTACTTCATGTACAATAAGTGAAATTTAAATTCAAGTTATGTTTGGAATTGCTATCTCTAAAATGATTGAGCGGGAGAGAGGGTGGGGGATCAAACACCCGACCTCGTGGTTGGGAGTAAAGCATGCTCATTGTTGAGATAAGACGGTTCCTGTGTTATTATGTATGCCCACACATTTCATATTATAAACTGACAAATTCAAATTATATTTGGAAATTTTATCCAAAGACTGTGTCATTTTCCTAGGGAACTAGTGGAACTGCAAAAATGACATGGAGATCCTAATGAACTTCCTTTTTGCATTTATGATTCCTGCATAGCATTTGTAGAACCAAACCAAGGAATTGAATGCCGTGAGGGATATGCCATGATCATTGCTCAGGTAGGTAGGTACCTGAAGAACAGCGGCAGTGAAGAGATTCACGGGTAATTTCCCACACAGCACAGGAATCATGCATGAAAACAATGTGGATCCACACATAGTTAAGCACCATACCGAACTTGTGGTCACATTGTTGCAAGTGCTCCAAAGAATACCCTGACACAATGACAGCAGAAAACTATGGAGCAAGGAGACAAATTAGATTCAATCACCATGCATCCACAAGCAGGTCACATTCTGTCTCTGCACTAAAGGAGTGGGAAACGGGTCGAATAGGTACAAATGATTATTATTTTTAGGAACAGGCACAAACAGCATCCGGCTTTAAATTAATAAAGCCAAGAAGACCGAAACATTGTCATAGTACATACCAAAGTCTGAAGATGAAACACCAACTTAGCCGCGTCTGTGGACTGCGCGGAGATGTTTGATCTTTGCCAGAATCGTCGCCGTCGCCTCACAGTCCTTCCTCTCTCTTCCCCAGAGGACGCCATTGCTGAAAAAACAAAGCCCGTTTGAAAATATAATTAGCAGGGTGGGGTACAAATGATTGGATGCCACCTTCCTGCCCCGTGAGCGATTAGTACAGGTAGGCTACATTATCGATCTGGCACATTTCTTCGTGGATAATGGAGGGCAATTCCTCCAACCGATTCTCACGAAAAGAACAAAAGCAACACATGATAAAAGAAAAACTCTGTGCAGTTGCGAGGCTGCAGTTCATCCATCCATTCATATGCCGCCCACGCATGCACGTGACTCAGGGTGGCACCTACCACTACCAGAACCCCCTTCCATTATCTCCATTCTCTGCTCCAGCCTCGAAGAAGCATCCATGGCGCTGGCTATTTAAACCCCTCCACTTTCCCTCCTCAGACTGCAAGCCACGTACACAGTCTGGACACTGCCATCATCTAAGAACAGGATACTGATCTATACGAAGCGGCAGACGCAGAGATGAGCAGAGGTCTCGCCGTCCTGCTCCTCCTCGTCTCGCTCGCTCTGAGCTCCGGCGTCGGCTTCTGCGAAGCGAGGAGCGGCAAGCACTGGAGGCAGAACAGGGGACCCTCCTCCACCATGTTCACAAGGAAAGGGAAAGGGAAGAGCGGCGGCTCCCATTCCCACAGGCAGTACGGCAAAGGGCGTCCAAGTCCAGCAATGCCAGCACCACCGGGTCCAGGTGGTGGGAATTGCCATGCGTCGCCGTCTCCGCCACCGCCACAAGCACCGCCGTCGCCGCCAGCGCCTCTGCCCCCATCTTTGCCGCCACCGGAAGCGCCGTCGCAGGACACGGTGTTCAGCGTGGTTGCTTTCGGAGCACGGGGTGACGGCGTTACAGATGATACCCAGGTAACCATCAGCACTGCTTCTGAAAATACTCTGCTTCCAAGTACAGAACATTTGCACCTGCATCATGCATTATGAGTTAAAGAGTCTCATTGTATTTTACTTCCTCAGTATGATGCTGCAGGTACATGCTTGTCAAAATTAGTCTTTTGAAACAATATACACCCCCATGATTGCACAATCATATTATCTTTTTGGAAATGATAAGTACCCAACATTCGGATTTTAAGCATGGCAAACCGAACGTTTTTCATGGCAATTTTAGTTGACGAGAGGATGGCAAGTTACGGGCAAGCACGGCAATTTTCTGCCAAAACATAAACTGAAAGCATGAAAGTTGCCATCCTTGCGTCACTAAACTTGCCGTCGAAAGCGTTCGGAGTTTCCATGTGCTCGTACCAAACGTTCGGTGCTTATCAGATTCCTATCTTTAATAAGCTGCACATCATATGTTATTGGGAGCTGGAATATTACAGGCCAAGACAAATGTATATAATGCAAGTATGCAACAACCTTGATTTGTCTTTATGTTTAGATTGTTCTTTTCTCACATGATTGGGCGTATGTCTTTACTCATTATGCTGGATGCTAGTACTGTATTTACTTGGGGCCTATGAACAAAATAAAGTATCATGTGGACGAATGACTCGCAAGAATACAAGCTTTCTAAAGTACTTGCAAGACATTTTATATGTGCCAGCAAGAAGATAACTTAACAACTGAAGTCTTGTGGTTAGTAGATAAAGTTATCGGTCTCCTTTTTAAAGATAAATAAGTAAATTAATCACCGAGCAAAATTATACTATACACTCTCACCTGAGAAACTGCCCCAAATTTTCATCAACAAACATGGAATTTCAAGATAAATATGCATTTTTTTCAATCATTTCCTTCTAGGGCCACAAGTTATGTCTTGCACCCCATGTACTGATCACAATAACCACAATGCTATGGACTGCACTTGAAATCTGAGCTATACAGTTGGTATCACCATGCATGCTATGATATGATGACACCCTACATTATCCTTTCCCAACAAAGGTTGAACTTAATTATTACCTATTATCTATATATTGCAGGCTTTTGAAGCAGCATGGACAGCAGCGTGCAAGGTGGAGGCGTCGACGGTTCTTGTACCACCTGAACTCGAGTTCGTTGTTGGCCCAATCTCATTTTCCGGGCCAAACTGCAAGCCTAACATTATATTCCAGGTAACAGTACTCCTAATCACAAAGCATATATACACCAGAAACAAGTTCCGTTACTTGAAGGAACTCAACCAAAATATTCTGTTTGGAGGTTGTAACTGAAATTCTCTGAAGCTCTACAATATGTCAAATTCAGATTACTTGCTAGTACATTCCAATCAGTGTGTTAGTTATGCAACAACAAATTAAATAAGCAGTGTTGGTTTTAAACGCCGTGTTCTCAATTTTGTAGCTGGATGGAACCGTTTCGGCTCAAACTGGCGCGAGAGCTTGGGGCTCCTGTTTGCTTCAATGGCTTGAGTTCACAAAACTAAATGGGATATCAATTCAAGGCAGTGGTGTCATAAATGGTCAGGGTAAAGAATGGTGGACCTATTCAGATTCAAGTGATGATGATGATGATGATATGGACTCAGTAAGGCCTGACCATCTAACAGCTTCCTTACTTAATAAACAACTCAAAAGTAGACAAATTTAATTGCTTACTTTGGATGCTTCCAGCAGTACACTGATCAGGAGCTGGAGAAGATGCCACAGATTAAACCCACGGTAAGCACATTATTAATTTACTATTGCAGAACTTGAATATCTTTGAAGTTGCATACCAGAACAAATTAAGTAGCCAGTGGTTGCGTACTCTGCTATGCAGGCGCTAAGGTTTTACGGCAGTTCCAATGTCAGAGTAAGTGGTATCAGCATCATCAACAGCCCGCAGTGCCATCTGAAGTTCGATAGCTGTCAGGGAGTCATGGTTCATAACCTGACCATCTCTTCCCCTGAGAATAGCCCCAACACTGATGGGATACACCTGCAAAACTCCAAGGATGTCAACATTCACCACACTGACCTGGCCTGCGGTAATGCTCCTCACAAAACTTGATTCAAGTAACAAAAAATTTAGTTCAGCAATAATGTTTCCCACCTAATGTCCTATGGAGATATAATACAAAGAATAGCAGAATAATCTGCTTAAAGAAAAAGAGAAATATAAAAACTTGACATGAAATATTTACCTTGTGCAATGCAGGTGATGACTGCATCTCCATACAGACAGGCTGCAGCGACGTAAACATACACAACGTGAACTGTGGACCAGGCCATGGGATCAGCATTGGTGGCCTAGGAAGGTACAACACCAAGGCATGTGTCTCCAACATCACTGTAAGAGATGTCAACATGTTCAAAACAATGACCGGTGTCAGGATCAAGACTTGGCAGGTAACCACAATGAGACTGAAACACAGTTCATCCAGCAAGGACCACTATGGATACATATATCTAACCACGCTAGATTATCAATGCAGGGTGGCTCAGGGCTGGTCCAGGGCATAAGGTTCTCCAACATACACATGTCAGAGGTTCAGACGCCCATCATGATAGACCAATTCTACTGCGATAAAACATCGTGCACGAACCAAAGCTCGGCGGTGGCGGTCTCAGGCGTGCAGTACGAGAACATCCGGGGGACTTTCACGATCAAGCCCGCCCATTTCGCGTGCAGCGACAGCTCGCCGTGCTCGGAGATCACCCTGACCGGGATACAACTGAGACCCCTGGTAGTGCCTCAGTACCACACATGCAGCAGCCCCTTCTGCTGGCAGGCCTTCGGGGAGCTGTACACTCCCACCATCCCCCCTATTTCATGCTTGCAGCTTGGCAAGCCGGCCGGGAACCGCGTGCTGTCGGACCACGATCAGTGTTGAAACTCCATGGACGATCTGGGGAACTCTTGTGCCTGGAGTGAATATATATACAGCTCTTGTTAGGATGTGGCTGTCATGGCATCCAACACAATTATTTTTTGGCAGGACGTATATAGGATAGTGATGTATGATGCATGGGTAGGAGATAGCTGAAACACGAGAAGAAACACATTTCAGCTAGATCTGATAATGTAGCTATATCAGATCTGATAATGTAGCGATATCCATATATGCAAAGGCCAGGGGCACTACCACCTTTTAAAAGAAAAAAGCCACATCTATATGTCTCCGAGGCTTGTTTAGACAAGTTGGTTGCTATGGAACACTCCACAATTACATAAGTAGTAATTTTATTGGTGATTTGAACAATTATAGTGTGGTACCATCGCAAGTTCACAACTGAGTATTCAGTTGATCACAGACCGAAATGTCTTAAAACAGATTTCAATATCTGTACTCTCGGTATCGTAGTACCATCTTTTAGGTCTCAAAGAGCCAAGCGTACGATAAATTGGTGTGTCAGGAAATGAAAGCTAAAAATGCAGTGCTCTACCTTTAATTCATCACATTGTGATTGGCTGTGTTGACGTGACTTGACTGCAAAACATATATTTTTTTTGTTACTGAACTGTAAAATGCAAACTGCGGGTGATTAAAGGGTTTTGACAAGTTGGCGATTACATACCTTTCAATATGAGAGCAAAGATGGCGAAGAAGGTAATGGTCACCAACATCTTTGTTTGTATGAATCGTCATAGCCAAGTCTGCCTATTCAAGCATGAACTGCTTTACACCCTTCAGGTTAACCTGGCAGTGCACCAGATATCAAAGCCACTCCTATCACAGCTTGCCACAGCATACTTACTGGAACCTTGCAGGCCACAACTCTAGCAGCACCTTGGGTCTGGGGAAAACACATCACTCCAGCCAATGAGAACATGATTCCCACCGGAGAACTAATGCCCATCAAGGACACGCCTTTCGATTTCACCACATGCCTTTAGATGCTGCCAGCAGCTTATACCAGATGGCTGCAACTGCAATAGTTGTAGAATGTAATAATATGACCAGAAAAAATAAGTCAAGTTGCAGTGCCAGGCATATAAAAATAAAGGTGTAGTGACCTTACCTCACTCAGAAAATAATGTTCCTTCATGTCCAATGGTGGCTTATAGTTTGGTTGCGCATAACTGAGAAGGATTTCGTAAAAGGAAAAAACCGAGAAGAATTTCTTCACATGCTTGCCAAAATAATAGAGTTCCGTAGCTAGAATAGCATGCTGAAGCGACTGTCTTGTCATTTTGCACAAAACAACGTATCAGGGTTTATTACAAAAGATATTAAAAGATTGTGTAGAATCAAACAGAAAAAGGTAACAAAACTGAAATATCTGGTGTTGAGGATCTGCATAACAAAAATTCAGTCCTTTGCGCGCCATTACCCATTTCAGATACAAAGAAGCAGATGTATTGCATTTGATAATAGCTAGACCTACAATCAAATGACAGAATGCTGCAATGTTGGAGGTTTCCTAACTTTCGTCGCCTGCTCGAAGGAATAAGCAATCTCAATAAGCGTCGGCTCTGATCCTTTCAACCCCCCAAAGCAAATCGCAAAAGGAACGCCGTTCGAAGCATATCCAGCTGGGACGGTTATTGCTGGATAGCCGCCGATGGCAAGCAGGCTATGAGCAGACGCGCCAGGTGCGACGATTGCGTCCAGTTTATTGGCTCGCATTATCTTCTCGAGGCCTTCCTCACACAGTTTGTTCAGTTTGGCAATGGCACGCTCCTCAGCAGGACCAATGTCGTTTGTTGCTTCAGACTGCAGAAGGTAACTCTGGCCAAATTCAGTCATCCTTTCCTGTAACAAATGTTTCAAGAGTGTCATATTCAAAGTTAAGGAAGAATAAACCAGAAAATGAGGTGAACATTGAGTAATTACCTCGACAGGGTTCTTGTTGTTGAAGTCAATTATGTCTGATAATGATCTAACAGGTGAGGTAGCCAGTTCAGACAAGTAAGAGTTGAGGGACAGCTTGAACTCGGCGAGCATAAGAGCACGTTCGCCGCTTTGTACCGCATCATTGATGACTTTCATGCTTGGTATCTCAAGATTGTCCACCAAGATGGCCCCCATTTTCCTTTCAGTTTTTTAACAACATGAAGGAGTTAGGAACAGCTAATGTATCTTCAGAAAGAGAAACATCAACAGAAAGCAAAAAGCACATAACAAGCCATAATTCATCCCTTCTTATTTAATTCAAATCCTCCTCCGATGTTGATATTGTCATCTACTATTTTGCAGTTTTGAAAAATGGCATTTCAGATGTGGACCTACAAGTCTTTCTCACAACCAGTGGCATTTTCAGAACTTCAAACCTTGCAGTGGCACCTGTGCCTTAACTTGTAAATCCTGCCATCTTAGAAGCTCATACTAATAGTTTCCCTGATGCAGAATAGGATTCAGAGTGTATGGAGTCTCCGAAACAACATTCTGGTGCACCACTCGTTAGATATTGACTTATCATAAGCGTCGATCCATCTTAAAGCGAAGCACCATCTAAATGATCGATATCGAAGAACAACAAGTATGTCATCAAACAAGAAGAGTGCTGAACTACCTCATAGTGTTAAAGTGGTCCCTGAACACCTTTTCTTGGATAGAGCCTGGGGCGAACCGGAAGAAGTCCTTCCTGAGAATCCCAACCCTCTTGCCCCTTAGACCATCTATGTTCAAGAATTGCCCATAACCGCCTTTCGGGATATACCGTGATGCCGTGCGAGTTGCCTCTGCATCCCGTGGATCATAGCCTACCATTGCTTCCAACACATGTACTGCATCTGAAACTGTCCTGCATATTGGCCTGCATCAAGTAAACTACATCACTAAGAAATAATTAAAATCGGCGTCATCAGATAAATGTAAGTGAGCAAACACGGCAAGTTGCAACAATCTAATCTAGCTGCTGGATTACTCGACATAAGTGGATGCCACATTTCTGAAAGGTAATTAAATTCAGTTAAGCAATGAACAATGCAGTGATGTTTGGATCAAATTCAGTTAGTAAAATCACACCCCCTTCGCTTAACCAATGACGAATGTAAACATTTAGCATAAATTTTACCCAATTGTGTCCATCCTTGGAGATATGATGATCACGCCGGCGCGGCTTGTGAGGCCGACCGTCGGCTTGATTCCCACAACGGAGTTGAAGCTGGACGGGCACATGATGGACCCGTCCGTCTCCGTCCCAATCGTCACCGCCACCATGTTCGCCGCCGCAGCAATGGCGGAGCCGCTGCTGGACGCGCACGGTGTCGCTGACGGCACATACGGATTCTGCAGCAGCAACGCAATTAGATCACAATGCGCTCATTCAGAGTCGAATTTGAACAGGTCAAGTTGCGATTCAAGCTTCCAAGCAAAGGAGAAGCAGAGAAAATTCATGAAGGAGGCAAGAGGGAAGGGGGGGATCTGCTGCTCACAATGCCCTGGCCGGCGCGGGGGCTCCAGCCGGCGGGGATGCGGGGGCCGCGGAAGTTACACCACTCGCTGAGGCTGGCGGTGCCGAGGACGACCGCGCCGGCGCCCCGGAGCCTCTCGACCACGCCGGCGTCGCGGGCGGGGCGGGACCCGACCAGCGCGAGCGACCCGGCCGTCGTGTTCAGCCTCCCAGATCCGTCGCCGGCCGCCGCAATGTTGTCCTTGATCAGCACGGGGATGCCGTGAAGCGGCGGGAGCGCGGCCCCCTCGAGGCGGGCGGCGTCGGCGCGGTCGGCGGCGGCGAGCGCGCCGTCCGCATCGAGCTCGACGACGGCGTGGAGGGCCGGGTCGAGGGACGCGATGCGGCGCAGGTAGAGCTCGACGAGGCCGCGCGAGGTGAGCTCGCCGGCGGCGAAGGCGCGGTGGATGGAGTCGACCGTGGCCTCCTCCAGCACGAACGCGGCGGCCGTGGAGGCCGCGGCCGCCGCGAGGAGCAGCGGCAGCAGGAGGCGCAGGGGAGGCGGCATTGCCAGTGGTGTGTGTAAGGTGGCGATGTGGGAATGCTAACCGTTGACTTCGCAATGAAAACCTGGTATTCGAATCTCTCGCAGATCCCATAAATCAAACAGCGGGAGGAGTAGCAGTGATCTAGCATTTGGTTTACATCCCTCCGTCTCCAAAAAAATAAGTGTCTTGACCTTAATACTCCCTCCGTCCGGAATTACTCGTCACGTAACTGGATGAAAATGAATGTATCTAGAATTAAAATACATCTAGATACATTCATTTCAACGACAAGTATTTCTAGACGAGGGGAGTACAACTTTATACTAGAGTTAGTATAAAATTGAGACACTTATCTTGAAATTAAGGGAATACTTTAGAGCAACTTTAGCAATGTGCCTCAAAATCTCATATGACGTGTTTGGTTGCCCGCATAGAGGCCAAGCAGGCCCAAGCGAGATGAAAATGAGCTGTTTGGATGTCTGTGTTTACTGTTTGGCCCGCATAGCACGACCCTCAAAGCACCCCTCAGCCAGGCCCGCTAGGAACTTCCAGTGAGCCAGACTCGAGCGATGCAGGGGAGGGGAACGTCGCGCCGCGCAGCTGTGGGCACGGAGATGGCGGGAGCGATGGCACATGTCCGAAAAAGCGGCGGGACGAATTCGAGTCATTGCTCGCTGATTCGGTCGCCCTATATATCCAGGGTGACCGACGCCGCAAAACTCCCGCCGGCATCCCCCCACCCTCTCGAGCTTTCCCTCCGGCACGGATCCACTTAGAAGACGAGGTAAGCGGCGCATCTACTCCGGCGACCTGTTGACTGCGGTGGCGAGCCAACTCCTCCTCCTCCTCTCCGACGTGACAGGCACCTCCTCCGCGGCTCTTCCGATGGCGTGTGTAAGTTCAATCACCACCTCCTCTCTACTAGTTCTAGCTAGATCTGTCCATGTGCTAGGGTTAGATCATCCGATCTGTTTGACTGTGATGTTGTAATAACTACTTGCGATAGATTTGGAGCATGCTAGGGGGTCATGGATGGATTGGTACTATGCTTAGATGTGTGGTATGCTAGTGTGCAAGTGTTGGTAGTGCTCTGTTAAGCTGTGTTGAGCTGTGGTGTGCTTTGATCCATGTGTGCATGTGTTACCGAAAAAGGATTTTGCCCCGCTTTATATATAAATCCAAGATCAACCACAGCCCAAGTATGAACACACTCCATGACAAGACACGCACACACCCAAGGCGGGATACATAGACGCTGAGCGCAGCAACACCACCCCTAACACTACAAAAGCGATCGGGGGTCCTCCACCGTGAACACGCTACCGCGAAGAGATGAAGCTGCATAGGACGAACTGTGAGCTCCAAGGCGGCGCCTCCAAGAAGGTTACGATGCCTACACGCCGCCACCTCCCGATCCGGGGGTCAGAGTTTCCCCTGAAGCAACACGATGACCGATGAGAGCCGCGACAACGCCTTCAAGAAGGTAACGCGCTATGCCGCCGCCTGTCCGTACGAAGATAGAATAGGGTTTCACCCCAGCCAACACTCACCGCCACCGAACGCCACACCCCAGTCACCATGCCACCCATACTGCCATGGTCACCCGGCAGCACCAAGCCACGGGCTTTGCCCATGAGCACCGAGTTACCACCACCACTACCAGGGCCGCCGCCCCGGCATCCAAGACCTTGAAACCACCTCACCCGAGACCCGTTGCTACCCAAACCAAAGAGACGAGTGGAAAGGCCTCGCCTTTACACCCCTGGGCGAGCCCCAGCGCCGAGACCCAAAAGGCCGGCCAAAATTGGCCTCTATCGACCCGTCCTGCTGCACCGGGCACGAGACGAGCTCGGTCCTGCTGTCGGGCGCGAGACGAGCTCGATCCTGCTGCCGGGCACGAGACGAGCTCGGTCCTGCTGCCGGACGCACGATGAGCTCGGTCCTGCTGCCGGGCGCGAGACGAGTAATGGACCGCAGCTGGGAGCGGCCCAGCCATTCGACGGGGGTAGACCCGGACGACGAGGAGAGGAGCCTGGACCGTCACGTGCATGCGTTACTGCTAGTTCGATCTGTCCATATTGTATTGCTAGTTCCTACTATCCATGTGTAGTGTCTTGTGGTGTTGGTGACGCTTAAATTTGTAGAACATGACCACGCAAGAGTTTAGTCAGGCCCTCGTGCTGGCCGAGAGCCAGTTCCCGCCGTCATACATGGAGGACTCCCAGCCTCCTATGGACCAAATGTCTCCTGATTTAGACGTTTTCAAGGTGCCACCTACGGTCCGTCCATTTGTGTCGGCTCAGCCCAATGTTGTTGCTCATGCTGCTGCTCAAAAGGCAGCCGCAAAGGAGAAGAAGGATGGCAGGGGGAACAACATGAAATGGCAGCTATTCCTCTTCATTTTTGTGTTTAACAAGATGTGTGAGATCATAGCTAGTGGGGTGAGGACTGACAAGGGCTTCAAGAAGGTGCACTTGAACCTTGTTGCAAAGTAGGCGTTCGACTTATGCGGACATGAGGTCACCTCGACCCAGGTGTACAACCACCTGAGGAAGTGGAGAGAGAGAGGTGGATCACCGCATCCAAGCTCAGAGACCTCAGCGTTGCTTCATGGGATGAGGAAACCTGCTCGATCCTTTTGGAGGCAGAGCACTACCAATGCCACATCGCGGTTAGCTCACAAACCATACCATTCTAACAAACCAGCAGTTTAAGCCTATAAACCATTGCCATACTAACTAACCTCTCTGCCATGTTTCTGCTTAGCCTCACCCCAAGGACGCAGAGTTCCTCAACCTTCCTATCCAGAACTACCACCAGCTGCAGCAGATCTTCTTCTTCGGGCCGGCAACCGACAAGCATGCCATGGGCTCTGGTCAGCCACTGGGCTCGCCGATGCCCGAGTATCCAGACACCCAGGAGTCACACACCATCAACGTTGATGCTCCTGAGAAGGATGGTGATCACATTCCTATTCTTGATAGGAAGAGGAAGCGGGTAGGCTTCATGGAGGAGGAGTTGAGCGTCTTCAGCAACATGACTAAGGCAGTGAAGGAGGTGGCCACCGCCATCAGGGAGAGCAAGAGTGTGGACTTCCATCCTGAGCTCTACGGCGCTGTCATGGAGCAGATTGGCTTCAGCCCAGAGGCTCTCATGGTGGCTCTCAGTCACCTGCTGGACAACAAAGCCTAGAGTATACATCATTTGTTGGAGTTGGGACTTTTTTGGTGATATAAATCATACATCACCTGCTTTTACATCTTCAAATATGCATCTTCTATTGGAGATGCTCTTAGTGAGGCGTTGATAATGGAACATAACTCCCAATTATTTAATCGGGAATTGGCACAATCAAATAGATCAGCGTATGCGGCATGTGTGTCGCTGGCTTCTTCAAAGCAAAACAATTCACTTTTATGAAATTTAATTTTAAGGCCCATCATTTGATCAAAAGCTCAAAGTAAAGAGGTTTAGGTTTCAAGGCTTATCCAGGTCGTGTTCCATCAGAATATTGCACGGTCAAGAGACCACCACCCACAAACTGTAGCAATACTCATGCAATCTTTTGACCACCACTCACAAAGTGTAGTAATACTCATGCAATCTGATCGTTCTGCGTAACACATGTCAGCAACAATGTTGAATAACATCGGGGACATGGGCACCCTAATGTAATCCTTTTTTTGATGTCAGCAACAATGTTGAATAACATTGGGGACATGGGCGCCCTAATGTAATCCTTTTTTTGCCAGGAAGTAATGTCCAGCGTTATCATTAACTTTGATGGCCACACTAGCTCCACTACCTTCCACGGGATCATCTCGTAAGTAGGGCGGTGATCCAGGACACAAACACTAAACCAACCCTGAAAACGAAGCATGTGCCCTTTCATTGGCAAGGGCCGGGATCCACTGCGCTTTCATGGCCCTAAGGCCACAGCATAAGAGGCAGATCATCGGCGGTGGCGGGAGTCAGGGAACCCTAGATGTGTGAGAGTCGCTCGCGTGGGGGGAGTAGAAAAATGTTTCTGTATAGTCTCTGTAGTTAAAAAGTTGCTGCTATTAGCTAGTTTGGTTGATATTACATACCTTGTGGAGCTTATGATTGCTTCGAAATAAATTTGTCTTTCAGGCATGCACTTGGCGAAGTCTTGAATGCGTCCTGGGGCATGGTGAGCTCATTCGTACACCAGTGAGAGATACTCTGCATCGATGCTCTCTGCTTCTCGGATGCTTACGGCTCCTGGATCGTCGCCCTACTTACGAGACATCGTTGAAACCCCTGGTTGCAACTTTGGGCATGTCCCGTGGCAAACCATGGCACCCCATACGAATATGCTTGGCGCGTAGATGCAGCCGGAACGCTGACGGCAGGCACCAGCAAAACGGCCTTGCGCTACGGTTTCATCGTCCTACTCTACCGGATCTTCTCTGCAAAACACTCATGGTATCTACTCCTACTAAACTAGCTCAGCTTTATTATTCACTGGGGCACAACCAACTCTGTACAACGCACGCCGTTTCTCTTCCTCATCCGGGAGGTCTAGGCTAGTCGTACGCGACGGGGAGGTAGGCGTCGTGGGTGCACCGCCTCCGGGAGGACAGCACTCGCGCCAGCTTCCGGTTGCAGAGCTCGAACGGCGGCGGCGCGGCGGCCGGGGGCGGCGGCGGCCTCGGCCGGAGCCCCAGCTGGCGCTCCAGCTCCGCGAACTCCTCGGCGCGCCGCACCACGTGGTCGTAGCAGATGTACCTCCCGCCGGCGGCGGTGGCGCCGCCCATCGCCTCGTACACGCGCACGTGCGCCTCCGCCACCCGCTCCACGTCCGCCGTCGCCAGCAGGCCCTCCGCCAGCATGGTGTGCGCCCCTGATATATTCATCGAAGGAACAACAGTCTGTCAGTGCTCTGAGGACAATGCTGGTTCGATGCAAACACAATGTGCAGACAGAGACAGAGACCTTTGAGGTAGGCAATGGAGGGGGTGGAGTTGCGCCGGCGGAAACCCGGCCCGGTCACCAGCGCCGGGCACACCGTCACGAGCTTCAGGTCCCGGCCCCGCGCCGCCCTCCACGCCGCCTTCTCCGCCATCGTCTTGCCAAGCGCAAACCACAGCTACAAGAAAATAATTGTTTCACACCATTAGATATAAGCTGCCGGTTGATCCACGCAGTGGAGAGAGTCTACAGGTTCAGCAGGATACCTTCTTCTCACGGCAGAAGGCCTCGTCGCTCCAGCAGCTCTCGTCGACGGTGGCGGGGAACCGGTGGCGGTGAGGGTAGCTCTGCCTCCACACGCAGGCCAGCAGCGACGAGGTGAAGACGCACTTCCTCACCGACTCCGTCCTCACGCACGCCTCCACCACCTGCTCTGCCGCCTTGGCTTCCAGAGTCGCCATGTGTTTCTGTTCAAATTAACATCAGAAACGTTACTAAGCGAGCCAACTTAATTTGGAGCAAGACCCGGTCTAATCAACATTCCAAGAATCTGTCTGCAAAGCACAGGTGATGTAATAATGTAAAAATAAGAGGTGTTTTCAATTTTTTTTCATTTTTGAAAAACAGCCGCAACTGATTTTAAAGAACTATATATATACAATCACAAAATTTGACTCAGTGGACCTTTTGATTCTTTCAAAGGAATCAGAAAAACTGGGAATCTAGCAAGACTGAAAGAAACAGAGATGGAAGTATTCAACAAGACTAGTAGTAGTACAAGTCTACAACTACTCTCTGTTGGACCTTGAACAAGTTATCAACTCATCATAATAAACTGAAGGGCAGGTATATATAACCAGATCAACACCGACGGTCAATGGGCTACAGCCAAGCCAAGTCAACTTTCACCTGATATTTTGTGCAAAGTACTGCTTTTCTTGGCGCATACTGCAAGTCTGCGACCCGGTATGATCGACTTTGGAAGAACCATGTTGGAACTTTCAGAGACGAAAGTGCTATGGATCTGGCATAGAATGTCAAAAAAGACAAGACAGAGCACCACCTAACCAATTTATTCTATCATCTTGTTATTGACCAAAAAGGAGGCTGAAGCTACTCCGCGCATGTGACAAAGCAGAGGAAGTTCTCAAATTTTCATACTGCTCTTCAACAGGATGAGCTTTCGACAACCGAAAGAGCAACATGATGCCTTTCGTATCTACACGTTCAAACCAGCAGCAACTCAAGCATAGGTTGTACTCTTAAAAGTACAGGTAAAGGGCATGTGGACTAAGTATCCAGACAAGATGCTTTGCATGATAAATAATCTAAAGTGCGGGTGGAAATCACATGCTATGGTACTACAAACCTTAAAGTATGTTTCATCGTGCATTTTTTATCAAGTGTATGCAAAGCCGAGATAAATAATGCAGACAAATAGTAGCATATTACAAAGCTACATCCATATCTATGATGAGTCTGCTCAAGCAACGGGTGTCAGCATCAGGCATGATCCAGTAAAGGCCCTACATCACCAATCTGAGTGGATTTGGTAGTTCCACTGTCAGATGCCATGCGAGCATGCGAATATAAGATATAATTGCAACCATTTTGGGGCTTGATTTGGACTACTATGTCCAACCTATTTCCATCATTAACTGTATATCTGGATTTTGGAGTCAGTAGGCTGTAGGCCCCTACCACCACTGGTTTTGTAGTGGGTATGCTTAGCAAATGGTTGGATGATTACTTCTTACTGCAGCGGTCATTTGAGATAATTCTTTGATGCTTTTGGCCGGATAAAGCGCAACAGAAAAATGTAGAAAGAAACTGAACCCAAAAGAGCTTCCAGCAATGACATCTGAAAAGTCAAGCACTCCAACTACACAAAGCCTATTGTGACATCAATTTTTCATAGCCTCATGAAGTTCATAAATCAATGGTTGTTGGCAGGATTCAATCGGAGGTGAACACCACGCCAACCAATCTTAGTTATATAGTAGATGCACGGCATACGGATGATCTGGCCAAGGTCCTTTCCCAGGATTCATTGAAGGATAAGCACCATGCATAGTTCATATTGCAAATGACCATGAAAATTAACGAATTCTTACTCTTGTGATTACATATTCTGATAACACCGCTCGGAATAACCCAGCACAGTACAAGATAGGGGTTGTCCCTGACTCGCATAACTACTGGCTGCAAGGTGTACAGGTATTAGGTATGAAAATTCACCTCTCTGTAATAACAACTGACTCCCGATGAAATGTAAACGACTGATGACTGATTTGATATGATTGTCGTGTTGTTTGTTAGCTATGATGTCCCTTGGTACTTTACATTTTGGAGCACTAGTACAGTCCTCATCATGTTGACACCCACCTATATCGCATATGTCCTTACCAACTTGACACCCACCTATTCCCTAATGTACCACCTCTTTGCCTTCTTCAAGAGACAAGACAAAAGTTTTGTGTCACAAGTTGGGATGTAGGAGCAGTGACACTGTCAATAACAGCATCTTCCTTCCGCAAACAAACAAAACAAGCAGACACGAGCTTATCCAACATATTTTGCACGATGATTCTCTCATGCATGATGAACTTTTGCGACATACATCTACCTATGTTAGGAACGTTGATAGGGGTTGTGTGAGCTCACCGTGTAGCCGGAGATGCCTCCTGGATCAACGAGTGATGAGGTATGGAAGACACCAACACAGCCATCGAAAGCTCGGTGCAAGCTCTCCGGATCCATGACATTTGCCATAATAGTCCAGACCCCATCCCTGCCATTCTCACCGAACAAATCCATCTCCCTCAGCTTGTCAAGATCCTCTGCCAAAGAAAAAAAAAAGCACAACTTAGTTTTGGAGTTCAACTTGGCAGTAAGAGTGAACTATGAATGGGCTAGCATGGTATCAACAATTCATAAGTGAGTAACGCATCAAGCTGTAGAAAACAATCACTTTTGGCAGTAATTGTAAAGAGGCAACATTGTCAGACACATTGTTGCTGACATAGGGTAAGGATCAGACACAATGTCACACGGATTACTTTCACAACTGCCCTTCTTCTGTTCCAAAAAGGTGCAAGTAACATGGGCAAAAGTTACAGGCATTTGGGTGAATGTTCGAGAACATGTGCCCACAGTTTCTTATCCTCCTTGATTAGGAAAATATGTCTTTTACAACTGACAAGCTGCTAACGGACAAGGAATGACGCATCAGTTAACTCTAGGTAGCATATTAATTCCCCAAATGGTCCATTCAAGGAGGTGGTAGGCTGAGGTGATCCTATCAGTGAGTGACTACTAAACAAAAGGTTATCATCCTATCAGTGAGTGACTACTAAACAAAAGAGGAACCTTATCAGAAATGCAATTCACATATACCTTAATTGCCCCAAATAAATAATCATATCCATCGAAAACAACTACGGTTGAATTTCTTGTTCTGATGTGTGTGAACCAGCCTTGATTCTTCCCCAAAAGAAAAGAAAATAGCCATAGTTGGTAGAGTTGGCTGGTGTACAAAACAACATCAGTACATAATAATGCTACCGTGAAAATTGATGTTTCCTTGTGCTCCATTAGTTGACCTAAATTACCTTGGCCAGGTCTACGCCACGCAAACGGAATGTGCGGTTTAACACCCCCATTTGGGCGCTTTTCCGGCAACCGATGAGGGAAAAGTATGGAACTCATGAACCTTCAGGAGCGAAAAACGGCGCATTCCTTATGCATGACTCTCTACAGGCCCTTTCACCTTTCACCCAAAGAGGGTGAACCCTGAACTGACCGATCTGGTTCCGAGGGGCGGGCAGAATTTTCTTGTGGCCGAGAAGAAGTGCATTGGTGGAACGTCAGCTGCTACCGAGGGCGACGTGGTCATGAGCTCCGGACGGATTGTGATGGACCAATTTGAACCAACAAGTCCATGTCTCCAGCAAGAAAAACACACACCTGCGCACCAAACACATGGACACATCGCTAGCAGCGACGTCGCCAGCGCCCGGACGCAGCCCTGTTCACCGGCGGTGACGACGTACCGGTTGAAGAGGAATTGGGAGGGCCCTGGTCTGGTCTGTGGTGAAGAAAGTGGGTTGAGATTATCTTCTTGTCCCCTATGCAGCTAGGCACTCAGAATAACGAAATTACCATGGGCCCCGTCGCTGTGCTTGCTGGAGAAATGCCGGTCCCTGAATTCTACACCTCCCACGCAAAGGGAATTGGAGCTTGTAGTAGTGGATTGCAAGGCTGATGAAGCCGATTGTTCCACGTTTTCGTGCCGGGTAATGGGCTTGTAGTGCAGCTGTGCAAGCGACTCTATCTGTGTAATTTAAATCCGCCACGAAATTTCGAAACGGCGGGGGAAGGTGGCCAACTCTCTCTCGGTCCCTCCGCATGTGGAATGTGGGGGAAGAGGAGCACCAAATTCCCCACCCGTCTCTCGCATTTTAAACTCGACGAAGCGGTCAAGAGTCAACGAGCCACGGTCCCGACCAATCAAGCAAGGCAGCGAGCAAGAATGGACGGACGGAGGGAAGGGACGGACCTTGGGTCTCGAGGGCGAGGCGGACGGCGTAGCCGTGGCGGAGGAGGCGGTCGACGAGGGCGAGGCCGAGGAAGGAGATCCCGCCCGTGACGCACACGGCGCGCGCCTCCGCGGCGCCCTCCTCGGCGCCGGCCCCGCGCTTGGCCGCCGCGGCCGCGCCCCGCCGCCGCCAGCTCCACGCGGGGCCGGGGCCGCCGGCGCCGAGCAGCAGCGCCGCCCGCATCTCCTCCACCTCCGCCGCCATGCTCTGCGTGCTCCTCAGCACCCCCATGGCGGCTTTGCTCTGCCCTGCTCCGTGTCACCCTGCCGTGGCGTGGCCGCGGGGGCGCGGGGGCGCGGCGTGGAGTGGGGGCTGGTGGTGATGATGGGTGGGTGGGTGCGCGGCGACGTGGATATATAGGAGACGACGGATGCCACGTCGTCGGCTCTGCGCCAACGACGAGCCCCCTGGTGGCGGGCCGCGCTACGTGTCCTGGCTCCTGGCTCGGCCTGTATCCAACGCCGCATCTATCTGCCCGGCTCGGCTCGGCCCGGCCCGACCGCCAAAACAATTGATCGGGGAATTATTCGAATATTTTGTATGACGCTGGTCCGATTTTGATTTTTTACATGTTGAGCATGTGCTCCATGGCTGATCATATACAAGTAGACTTCCAAGCCTTGAGCCGCCCGTAGTCAAATGGACGTATGTTCACATGAATTATTATTTTTTTTGCGTGATTTCTGCTTGATATATGCTATTTTTTGCTGAAAACCGTGTAGCCATTTGACTGCGCGAACTAGCTTGGTGGGTGGCTTCGCCGCCACCAATTACAGTTTTTTTTTTTTTTTTGCGTGTATGGCATAGTCAGGCTAGATCGCACAATTGTTTAGCTTTGACCCCTAATCAAAGCCAAAACAGTATTCTTCAAACAAGAGCATTTGTCCCGTGTACATGTATATATAAGGTACGTACTCCGTATTCACACGTGACATGTATGTGGTACATATATGTATATATAGTACTGTACTCCTACTATATAAGGTACTACAGCATCAGCCCGGTCGGTTCGTTTATTTATTTGAGAGAAAAACGAAGATAGTTGGTTCCTTCGCCCTGGCATTTGTCCGATTCCAGCTACCGCGCGCCGGCCGGCGACCGCGGCGGCCGGGCCAGTATGTGGAGAGTTTTTTCTTTTGTGTGTTGGCTAGCAGGGCCCGCTTTATCTGGAAGGATTAGGATTAGATCGGCTTGGCCATGATTCATATCCTAGCTAGAGACCAAAACCAAACCGTGGGTCTAGCTAGATTAGTAATCTACTAGTCTAGTGTCAATCGCTCGACGTGCTCTACTAGTCTAGGCTTTGGCTTTTTGGTGGGAAAGAGACACGATGCTCACTTCCAAAAGGAACAGCTGGCCTTAGTTAATTAATTAACTAGTACAACTAGTACGATTTTCTCACCGTACGAGTGGTCACTAATCAGGCGCTGATCGCCGTTAGGGACACAAATCCACCCGTGCCGTGGTTCTCTTCTCATCGGCTGTATTTGTTTTTTTATACAAAATCTCGAAACTAAGGCTAAACGCACAAAAATAACCAACTACACCGCACGAGAGAGGCGGAAAAGGATGAGAAACCGCTGCCCCTCCCTCCGCTGGTGAAGCCACTGGTCCCCACCTCCATCTGTCGCTCCGGCGACGGCTGGGGGGTGGGGACCTCGGTGGTATGGCTTCGGCAGGTGGTTAGGGTTGGCATCGTTTTCTGGTGTTAGGGTCTAGGTTTGTTGGGGCGAGGCTCAGATGGCGGCGGCGGCGCCTCGTTCAGCAAAGTCTCCCCGGCTTCGATCCCATCTAGGCCATGATGTTGAGAAGCTTGTGGGAGTGGTGTGGTTCTCGAGGATCTCTTCTGGCTGTGGGGATCTCCGGGTCGTCAAGGAGCTTCATCGACGGTTATTCCTTCTTCTTCGTCTCAGGGGCATATGTGGTCTTCTAGACCCGTTCGGCGACTTCTTGTCCGCAACCAACAACTTCAGGCTGGCTCAGGGTGGAGCAACAGCGGCGGCGCGCCGTCGACACAGTTTGGAGGTTGAAGACGAAGGGCATCTCAAGGATTTCATTGTCATTTTCGTTTTTTTTGAGGTGCTTTGTACTGTTCGATGCTTCTTTTAATGCCATGGGTCCTTTTTGCACAAAAAACTCGAAACTATATTGCCCCTTTCAAAAATTCCAGTTATATCATCCCGCCGTTCGCTTCTAGAACGAAGAGTCACTCTTCACCCTCACCATGGCACAAGACTACCTTTTCGTTCGTGCCCGGGCCGAAGAGTCCCTTTTTCGTCCACATATGCAACAAAGACAAACTCTTCGTTGCTGCTTGATGCCTGCTAGAACTACGCCGGTATTTCCTCAAAGAGAAAGGGATGATGCAGCACAGATGGTAGGTATTTCCCTCAGTGATGAGACCAAGGTTATCGAACCAGTAGGAGAACCACGCAACACAACGTAAACATCCCCTGCACACAAATAACAAATAATCGCAACCCGACGTGTTAAAGGGGTTGTCAATCCCTTTCGGGTAATGGTGCCAGAAATTGGCGCGGAGACGTGATAAAGTTGTAATAGATAGGATAAATAGAGCGCAAATAAAATAAAGAGCAACAAAGTATTTTTGTATTTCGGTTTAATAGAACTGAAAATAAAAGCAAATAAAATAGAACGCGAAGGCAAATATATAAAAGATGAGACTTGGGGGCCGTAGGTTTCACTAGTGGCTTCTCTCGAGAATTAGCAAACGGTGGGAAAACCATTACTGTTGGGCAATTGATAGAACTTCAAATAATCATGACGATAGCCAGGCAATGATCATTATATAGGCATCACGTCCAAGATTAGTGGACCGGCTCCTGCCTGCATCTACTACTATTACTCGACACATCGACCGTATCCAGCATGCATCTAGTGTATTAAGTTCATGGAAAAACGGAGTAATGCAATAAGAACAATGGCATGATGTAGACAAGATCTATTTATGTAGAAATAGACCCCATCTTGTTATCCTCAATAGCAACGATACATATGTGTCGTTTCCCCTTATGTCACTGGGATCAAGCACCGTAAGATCGAACCCATCACAAAGCACCTCTTCCCATTGCAAGATAAATAGATCAATTTGGCCAAACAAAACCCAAATATCAGAGAAAATATGAGGCTATAATCAATCATGCATATAAGAGATCAAAGAAGACTCAAATAACTTTCATGGATAAAAACATAGATCTGATCATAAACTCAAAGTTCATCGGATCCCAACAAACATACCGCAAAAAAGACTTACATCATATGGATCTCCAAAGACCATTGTATTGAGAATCAAGAGAGAGAGAGAGAGAGAGAGAGAGAGAGAGAGAGAGAGGAAGCCATCTAGCTACTAACTACGGACCCGTAGGTCTACAAAGAACTACTCACGCATCATCAGAGAGGCACCAATGGACACGATGAACCCCTCCGCGATGGTGTCTAGATTGGATCTGGTGTTTCTGGAACTTGCGGCGACTGGAATTGATTTTCGTCGACTCCCCTAGGGTTTCTGGAATATTAGAGTATTTATAGAGCAAAGAGGCGGTGCGGGAGGCCACCGAGGTGGGCACAACCCACCTGGGCACGCCTCGGGGCCCAGGCGTGCCCTTGTGTCTTGTGCCCCCCTCGGGCTCCCTCTCCGGTACTTCTTCGGCCCATTGGATGTCTTCTGGTCCAAAAAAAATCTAAAAAAAAGTTTCGCTGTGTTTGGACTCCATTTGATATTGATTTCCTGCGATGTAAAAAACAAGCAGAAAACAACAACTGGCACTGGGCACTATGTCAATAGGTTAGTACCAAAAAATGATATAAAATGATTAGAAAATGATTGTAGAACATCCAAAAATGATAATATAACAACATGGAATAATAAAAAATTATAGATACGTTGGAGACATATCAGCATCCCCAAGCTTAATTCCTGCTCGCACTCGAGTAGGTAAATGATAAAAACAGAATTTTTGATGTGGAATGTTGCCTAACATGTTCATCATATATTCTTTTCTTTATAGCATGGACATTTGAACTTTTATATGGCTCAAAGCAATAGTCTAGTTTTGACATGAAGACTTTAATACTCAAGAATACCAACAAGCAACCATGTCTTTCAAAATATCAACACTAAAGCAAGTTATCCCTAGCCCATTATGCTCAATCATTGATCCATTCATGAAACACACTCGAATATTAGCTACACCCAATGCTCAAATACGATAATAGTGCCCCTTAGTTGGTGCTTTATAAGAGAAGATGAAGACTCGAATTCAAAATAAAAATTGCATAATGTAAAAGAAAGGCCCTTCGCAGAGGGAAGTAGGGATTTGTAGAGGTGCCAGAGCTCAAAGCGAAAACTGAGAGATAAAAACATTTTGGGAGGCATACTTTTCCCACCAACGAAAACGACTTAGAGTTCCCAATACTTTCCATGCTAGAACATCATAGGCGGTTCCCAAACATAAAATACAGTTTATTCCTTTTTCCACCATACTTTCACTTTCCATGGCTAACCGTATCCACGGGTGGCCTCCATACCAACACTTTTCAAGGAATTTATTATTTGACAACATAAAGTAAATTCATTTTTCATTTCGGGACTGGGCATCCCTAAATACGTTTGCCGTACTCTCGTGCAATGACAAGTGAATAAACACTTATCATGAGAATATCATATCTAGCATGTAAAACATCGGCCACCCCTCACCGCCTCGTGAGCGGTACGAGCACACAAAAAAGAAATTTATTTTGAAAATTAAAGATGGCACATGAAAATTTTCTTAGAACGGCACGGAAATACCACATATAGGTAGGTATAGTGGACTCATATGGCAAAACTGGTTTAAAGGATTTTGGATGCACAAGTAGTGATCATACTTAGTGCAAAATGAAGGCTAGCAAAAAGATTGAAAAGCGTCCAACCAAGAAACGAAAAATCTCGTACCCAAGCATTAAGCATAAGTAAAACCGAATAATGCACCATAAGTAGGATGTAATTTCATTGCATAACTATTGATTTTCATGCTTGCATAGGGAATCACAAACCTTAACACTAATATTCTTACTAAAGCATAATTACTCATCAACATGACTCACATATCACATCGTCATACCTCAAAACCATTACTAAGAACCAAGTTTATTTTGTCCAATGATCTTCATGAAAGTTTTTATTATATCCTCCTTGGATATCTATCACTTTGGGACTAATTTCATAAGTTGCTTTTAATAAGGTCAAACAAATTTAAGTGAAGAACATGAGCATAATATTTCTTTCTCTCAAAATAATCTAAGTGAAGCAAGATAGAATTTCTTCAAAAAATTTACTAACTCCCAAATAAATCTAAGTGAAGCATGAGAGCATTTTTTCAAAAATAACAAAGCACACCGTACTCAAAAAGATATAAGTGAAGCACTAGAGCAATTCCATGGCTCTAAAAATTTAAGTGAAGCATAGGAGCAAGCATAGAATAATTTTTGGCTCTCTCAAAAAGGTGTGCCCAGCAAGTATTCAAGACTTAAAACACGAAGCAAAACAAGCAAAGACTCATATCATACAAGACGCTCCAAGCAAAAATCATAATATGTCACGAATAAAAATATAGTTCCAAGTAAAATACCGATGGTTGTTAGAAGAAAGAGGGGATGCCACTCGGGGGCATCCCCAAGCTTAGTCGCTTGCTACTTCTTGAATATTATCTTGGGGTGCCTCGGACATCCCCAAGCTTAGCCTTTTGCTAATCCTTATTCCTTCATCCATCGTAAGATCACCCAAAACTTGAAAACTTCAATCACACAAAACTCAACAAAACCTTCGTGAGATCCATTAGTATAAGAAAGCAAATCACCGCTATAAGTACTGTTGCAAACCCATTCATATTTTATTTTTGCATTATATCTACTGTATTCCAACTTTTCTATGGCAAAAACTCTTCAAAGAAAACCATAGAATCGTCAAAACAAGCACACAACGCAAAGAAAACTGAATCTGTAAAAAACAGAACAGTCTGTAGCAATCTGACTACTTCGAATACTTCTGACCTCCAAAAATTCTGAAAAATCAGGACGACGTCAATAATTTGTTTATTAATCTTCTACAAAAAGAATCAACTCAAAAGCACTCTTGTGATAAAAATAAAAAATAATTTCGTGAGTGCAAAAGTTTCTATTTTTCAGCAAGATCAAATCAACTCTCACCCAAATCATCTCAAAGGCCTTGCTTTGCACAAACACTAATTTTAACCACAGAAACACATCTAATCAGAGGCAGAATTGGGTATTTTATTTAAAACAGCAAGAAAACCAAAACGCAAAAAGGTACAAGTTGGGTTGCCTCCCAACGAGCGATATCATTTTACACCCCTAGCTAGGCACAATGCGTAGGATCTGAATTTTCTCATATTTATCCTTCAACTCTTCGATCAAACACTCAGAATTTTTCAAGGATTTTGCATATAAATTCTAAACGACAATACTTCTAGGCACGAGATTGAAAAACTCATTTTTGCAAATAGGGTCTCTTATAACTTCAATAAAATTGGGATGGATACTAATCATCTTAAGATCTCCTTTATCATTACTAGAAGTTGCACCCTGGTTTTTAGTAACTTGAGTAGTCTTTCCAATTTTTACGGGAGTTTTGGCGGAAGCAAAAGCCGTACTTAGATTAGTAAAAATTTCTTCCAGTTTATCAATCCTAGATGGGCTTTTTTCAATTCTTTCATGAATTATAGCCCCCTTTTCCTTTAACAACTTTAAAACTTCTCCCGCTTTTGACCCAATTTTAGTAGCATAATTTTGCATTTTTCTATCCAAGTGTTCAATATGTTCTTCGGTAAGCATTTTCTTTTCAATAGCATCTAGTCTTTCCATAACATGCACGAGAGTCAAAATTGTCTCATTGATCATGAGTGGTGGTGAACCCACTAAATTTCCCAAAGCATTAAAAGCATCAAGAGAAGGACACATCAAGAAATTTCCACCGGTAATCATATCTAGGACGAATCTATACCAAGTGGTGATGCCCACATAAAAACAACAAAGAAGAACAAATGTAGATTGCTTACGGATAGACATATTATGAGCATTGCAAATCCTATACCAAGCATCTTTTAAATTCTCCCGTCCCCTTTGTTTAAAGTTAAGAACCTCGTTCTCGGGGGTGTATGCAATAGAGGAAGAACTATCCATAACGACAAAAAGTGGTCAACATGATTGCACACAAAAATAGATCTGACGAGAAAACGTCGAACGAAAAAGAGGGCGAATAAAACAACAAATTTTTGTGAAGTGGGGGAGAGGAAAATGAGAGGCAAATGGCAAATAATGTAAATTGCGAGGAGATGAGATTTGTGATTAGGAACCTGGTTGATGTTGATGATCCTCCCCGGCAATGGTGCCAGAATTTCCTTTTGATGCCTGCTAGAACTACGTCGGTATTTCCCCAAAGAGGAAGGGATGATGTAGTGATACGTCTCCAACGTATCTATAATTTTTGATTGTCCCACGCTATTATATTATCCATCTTAGATGTTTTATATGCATTTATATGCTATTTTATATGATTTTTGGGACTAACCTATTAACCTAGAGCCTAGTGCCAGTTTCTATTTTTTCCTTGTTTTTGAGTTTTACATAAAAGGAATACCAAACGGAGTCCAATTGACGTGCCAATTTTTAATGATTTTTTATGGACCAAAAGAAGCCCCCGGAGTAAAAGAATTGGGCCAGAAGAGTCTCGGGCCGTCCATGAAGGTGGAGGGATGATAACCCACAAGTATAGGGGATCGCAACAGTTTTCGAGAGTAGAGTATTCAACCCAAATTTACTGATTCGACACAAGGGGAGCCAAAGAATATTCCCAAGTATTAGCAGTTGAGTTGTCAATTCAACCACACCTAGATAACTTAGTATCTGCAGCAAAGTATTTAGTAGCAAAGTAGTATGGGAGTAACGGTAACAGTAGCAAAAGTAACGATAGCAGTTTTGTAGTAATTGTAACAGCAGCAGCGATAAAATAAATAAGCAAAGCACAATATGTGAAAAGCTCGTAGGCATTGGACCAATGATGGATAATTATGTCGGATGCGATTCCTCATGTAATAGTTATAACCTAGGATGACACAGAACTAGCTCCAGTTCATCAATATAATGTAGGCATGTATTCCGAATATAGTCATGCGTGCTTATGGAAAAGAACTTGCATGACATCTTTTGTCCTACCCTCCCGTGGCAGCAGGGTCCTAGTGGAAACTAAGGGATATTAAGGCCTCCTTTTAATAGAGTACCGGACCAAAGCATTAACACATAGTGAATACATGAACTCCTCAACTACGGTCATCACCGAGAAGTATCCCGATTATTGTCACTTCGGGGTTGTCGGATCATAACACATAATAGGTGGCTATAGACTTGCAAGATAGGATCAAGAACTCACATATATTCATGAAAACATAATAGGTTCAGATATGAAATCATGGCACTCGGGCCCTAGTGACAAGCATTAAGAATAGCAAAGTCATAACAACATCAATCTCAGAACATAGTGGATACTAGGGATCAAACCCTAACAAAACTAACTTGATTACATGGTAAATCTCATCCAACCCATCACCGTCCAGCAAGCCTACGATGGAATTACTCACGCACGGCGGTGAGCATCATGAAATTGGTGATGGAGGATGGTTGATGATGACGACGATGATGAATCCCCCTCTCCAGAGCCCCGAACGGACTCCAGATCAGCCCGTCCGAGAGAGATTAGGGCTTGGCGGCGGCTCCGTATCATAAAACACAATGAAACTTTCTCTCTGATTTTTTTCTCCTCGAAAGCAAATATATGGAGTTGGAGTTGAGGTCGGTGGACGTCCAGGGGGCCCACGAGGCAGGGAGCATGCCCAGGGGGAGGGGGCGCGCCCCCACCCTCGTGGACAGGGTGTGGGCCCCCTGATGCTATTTCTTTCGCCAGTATTTTTTATTAATTCTGAAAAGTTGCTCCGTGGATTTTCAAGTCATTCCGAGAACTTTTATTTCTGTACAAAAATAACACCATGGCAATTTTGCTGAAAACAGCGTTAGTCCGGGTTAGTTCCATTCAAATCATGCAAGTTAGAGTCCAAAACAAGGGTAAAAGTGTTGGAAAAGTAGATACGACGGAGACGTATCAACTCCCCCAAGCTTAAACCTTTGCTTGTCCTCAAGCAATTCAGTTGATAAACTGAAAGTGATAAAGAAAAACTTTTACAAACTCTGTTTGCTCTTGTTGTTGCAAATATGTAAAGCCAGCATTCAAGTTTTCAGCAAAGATTATGAACTAACCATATTCACAATAACACTTAGGTCTCATGTTTACTCATATCAATGGCATAATCAACTAGCGAGCAATAATAATAAATCTCGGATGACAACACTTTCTCAAAAACAATCATAATATGAAATAACAAGATGGTATCTCGCTAGCCCTTTCTGAGACCGCAAAACATAAATGCAGAGCACCTTTAAAGATCAAGGACTAACTAAACATTGTAATTCATGGTAAAAGAGGTCCAGTCATAGTCATACCCAATATAAACTAATAGTAATGCATGCAAATGACAGCGGTGCTCTCCGGTGGTTCTTTTTAATAAGAGGGTGATGACTCAACATAAAAGTAAATAGATAGGCCCTTCGCAGAGGGAAGCAGGGATTTGTAGAGGTGCCAGAGCTCGATTTTGAAATAGAGATAAATAACATTTTGAGCGGTATACTTTCACTGTCAACATAACAACTATGAGATCTCAATATCTTCCATGCTACACACATTATAGGAGGTGCCCAAACATAATGGTAAAGCTTATACTCCCCCACCACCAACAAGCATCAATCCATGGCTTGCCCAAAACAACGGGTGCCTCCAACTAGCAACAATCCTGGGGGAGTTTTGTTAGCAATTATTTTGATTTGATTTGATCTTTTGATCATGGGACTGGGCATCCCGGTTACCAGCCATTTTCTCGTGAATGAGGAGCGGAGTCCACTCCTCTTGAGAATAACCCACCTAGCATGGAAGATACAGACAACCTAGTTGATACATGAGCTGCTCGAGCATACAAAACAGAATTTCATTTGAAGGTTTGAAGTTTGGCACATACAAATTTACTTGGAACGGTATGTAAATACCGCATATAGGAAGGTATGGTGGACTCATATGGAATAACTTTGGGGTTTATGGAGTTTGGATGCACAAGCAGTATTCCCGCTTAGTACAGGTGAAGGCTAGCAAAAGATTGGGAAGCGACCAACTGAGAGAGCGACAACAGTCATGAACATGCATTAAAATTAATCAACACCGAATGCAAGCATGAGTAGGATATAATCCACCATGAACATAAATATCGTGAAGGCTATCTTGATTTTGTTTCAACTACATGCGTGAACATGTGCCAAGTCAAGTCACTCGAATCATTCAATGGAGGATACCACCCTATCATACCACATCACAACCATTTTAATAGCATGTTGGCACACAAGGTAAACCATTATAAACTCATAGCTAATTAAGCATGTCATAAGCAACTATAATCTCTAATTCTCATTGCAAATGTGTTTATTCATAATAGGCTGAATCAGGAACGATGAACTAATCATATTTACAAAAACAAGAGAGGTCGAGTTCATACCAGCTTCTCTCATCTCAATCAGTCCATCATATATCGTCATTATTGCCTTTCACTTGCACGAACAAACGGTGTGGATAATAATAATAGTGCACGTGCATTGGACTAAGCTAGAATCTACAAGCATTCAATTCAAGGGAGAAGGCAAGGTAATATGGGCTCTTGGTTAAATAAACAATAAAGCATACTAGAGCCACTAAACATTTTCATTATGGTCTTCTCCTATCGACCCCCAAAGGAAAGAAAAGAAATAAAACTTACACGGGAAAGCTCCCAACAAACAAAAGAAGAACGAGAAATATTTTTGGGTTTTCTTTTAATTACTACTACTAGCATGGAAATGAAACTAACTATTTTTTTGGTTTTTCTTAAGGTTTATCAAACGCACAAGAAGAAAGCTAGAAAAAGAAATTAAACTAGCATGGATAGTACAATGAAAAAGTATGAGCACCGACAACTAGAATGAGTGTGTGAACATGTATGTAATGTCGGCGAGAAATACGTACTCCCCCAAGCTTAGGCTTTTGGCCTAAGTTGGTCTATGCCCATGAATAGCCTGGCTGATATCCGAAGTTGTAACTGGGGTCGTACTGAGATGCAGCAGCTAATGCCTCCTGAGCTGCAGCATGGCGGCGAGCTGCCTCCGTCCTCCTATCGTACTCATTTGCCTCCTCCCTGGTGATAACATATCTTCCTTTTGCATGATAATAAAAAAGGGCAGGAGCAGGGAGAGTAACGTGGACAGCGCGACGTCTATCAAAGATTAGTCGATACTGGAGAAATTGTTCATTCCTCTCAAGAAAATGATGACTGATGATGGCATTATAATCTAAATAAGCAAAAGGCAACTCCCTATCATCTTCATGTGGAGGTATACCAAGATAATTAGCCACACGGGTCGCATAAATCCCTCCAGACAAATCTCCAACTAAACCATTATTATGCAACCTACATGCAACAATTGCCCCCAAGTTGTATTCTTTATCACCTAATACAACACTCTTGAGAACACAAAGATCAGGAACACACATGTGACATGCTTCATCCTTACCTTTAATGCATCTACCAATGAAGAGAGCAAAATAATGTATAGCGGGAAAATGAATGCTCCCTATGGTAGCTTGCACTATATCTCTAGATTCTCCCAAAGTGATACTAGCAAGAAAGTCTTTATATTCAGATTTATGGGGTTCATTAACATTGCCCCACTGCGGGAGTTTGCAGGCAGTAGTGAAATCTTCTAGGTCCATGGTATATGATTTATCATAAATATCAAACAAGACACTTGGAGAATTACGCGAAGATGTAAATTTAAACCTTCTCACAAATGAATCAGTCAAATAGTAGTACTGAGGACATTTATCTTGCATGAAGTCCTCAAGACCGGCATTACGCACATATGCATCAAATTCATCCTTGATGCATGCATTGACCATAAACTCTTATGACGGCCATTCACAAGGCCGCACGTCAGCTTCCCTTGGTGGTTCATCGTCCTGCTCACGCATTGTGAGCCTGGGTCCTTTCTTTCTTGAAGAACCACCTTGGTACATTTTCCTGGACATATTTTTTCCTCTGAAAAATTTCTGAAATTTTTAGTAACTCAAAATAAAAGTGAATCAAACTCAACAAAACTGATAGCAACTACTCCCACAAGTGCCTAGAGCCTATATCATGCATTAGAATTACTTGGGACCTCATAAATTTGACATGCAAGCTCAAGAACAGGGTCACCTAGGCAGCAAAAATTTGCAATGAATAAAGCACTAGAACGAAAACTAATTGGACCATTGGAGGAGTCACATACCAAGTAACAATCTCCCAAAGCAGTTTTGTGAATGGAGCTTTGAGCAAGGAGATCGGAAATCGCAGCAAAATGAGCTAGAACTCGTGCTTGAGCTGGATGGTGATTTTTCTGGGAGGAAGAAGAAGTGTGTGGGTGCAGGAATAAGTGGAGGAGGGCCACCGTGGGCCCACGAGGCAGGGGGCGCGCCCTGTAGGGGTGGGCGCGCCCTGGACCCTCGTGGCCAGTGCCGACTCCCCTAGTGTTCTCAGTGCCAGATATTCTCAAATATTTCAGAAAAAACATACTAAATTTGCAGGGCATTTGGAGAACTTTTATTTTCGTGATATTTTTTATTGCATGGATAATTCAGAAAACAGACAGAAAATACTATTTTTGCTTTATTTAGACTAAATAATAGAAAGTAAAAGGAGGGTACAGAAGGTTGTGCCTTCTAGTTTCATCCATCTCATGCTCATCAAAAGGAATCCACTAACAAGGTTGATCAAGTCTTGTTAACAAACTCATTCCGAATAACATGGAACCGGAGAAATTTCAAATAACACTAGGTTACCTCAATGGGGATATGAACATCCCCAATAATAAGAATATCATATTTCTTCTTGACAGTAGGAAGAGGAAATTCAAAACCTCCAATAATGATAGTTGGAATTTTTCCAATAGAATTGATGCTATGAACTTGAGGTTGTTTCCTCGGAAAGTGTACCGTATGCTCATTACCATTAATATGAAAAGTGACATTGCCTTTGTTGCAATCAATAACAGCCCCTGCAGTATTCAAAAAGGGTCTACCAAGGATAATCGACATACTATCGTCCTTGGGAATATCAAGAATAACAAAGTCCGTTAAGATAGTGACGTTTGCAACCACAACAGGTCCTCCCAAATACCGACATGTATAGCAATTGATTTATCGGCCATTTGCAAAGGTATTTCAGTAGGTGTCAACTTATTCAATTCAAGTCTACGATATAAAGAGAGCAACACTAACACCGGCTCCAAGATCACATAAAGAAGGTTTAACATAGTTTCTTTTAATGGAGCATGGTATAGTTGGTACTCCTGGATCTCCAAGTTTCTTAGGTATTCCATATTTAAAAGTATAATTAGCAAGCATGGTGGAAATTTTAGCTTCCGTATCTTTCTTTTATTTGTAATAGTATCCTTCATGTATTTAGAGTAAGGATTCACTTTAAGCATATCAGTTAAGCGCATACGTAAGAAGATAGGTCTAATCATTTCAGCAAAGCACTCAAAATCCTCATCATCCTTTTCCTTGGATGGCTTAGGAGGAAAAGGCATGGGTTTCTCAACCCATGGTTCTCTTTCTTAACCGTGCTTCCTGAGGCACTCTTGGATTAGGGGGTATCCGGACAGCCGGACTATATACTTTGGCCGGACTGTTGGACTATGAAGATACAAGATTCAAGACTTCGTCCCGTGTCCGGATGGGACTCTCCTTTGTGTGGAAGGCAAGCTTGGCGATTCGGATGTTAGATCTCCTTCTCTGTAACCGACTCTATGCAACCCTAGCCTCCTCCGATGTCTATATAAACCGGAGGGTTTAGTCCGTAGGACAAGAACAATCATAATCATAGGCTAGCTCTTAGGGTTTATCCTCTACGATCTCATGGTAGATCAACTCTTGTAATACTCATATCATCAAGATCAATCAAGTAGGAAGTAGGGTATTACCTCCATCGAGAGGGCCCGAACCTGGGTAAAACATCGTGTCCCCTTCCTCGTGTTACCATTAGCCTTAGATGCAAGTTCAGAACCCCCCTACCCGAGATCCGCCGGTTTTGACACCGACATTGGTGCTTTCATTGAGAGTTCCTCTGTGTCGTCGCTATAAGGCTCGATGGCTCCTTCAATCAAGAACAACACGGTCCAGGGTGAAACTTTTCTCCCCGGACAGATCTTCATGTTTGGCGGCCGCCTTTGCGGGCCAATTAAGCAGCCATCTGGAGCAGATCGACAGCTACGCCCCTGGCCATCAGGTCGGATTCGGAAACTTGAATTACACGCCCGATATCCGTGGGGACTTGATTTTGGACAGATTCGTGCCTACGCCAGGAGCGCCGAACGGTCACGATGAGCATGACTTAGATCTGCTGTCGGGCAGTATTCAGGACATCGCACCTGCAGTAGCTCCGGACCTAAATCCGGGGCAGATCGCGTCGTCCGAGGACGGGTGGATGGACCCCGCCCCAGAGGCCGCATACTCATCGGCGGTAGAGCCGAACACAGACTCCACCTCTAAGGAAGTCTGTGTCACCGGACCCCCGGACTTGTGTCCGGCTGTAGGTTCCAGACCGTATGCATCTGGGCCCATCGAATTGATTGGGCTCCGGTAATGGAGTTCACCGTTGTGGATATCGTTCAGCACTCGCCCTTCGGCGACATGCTGAATTCATTAAGGTATCTCTCTTTGTCAGGAGACTCTTGGCCGAACTATGTCTGGCTCGAGTGGGGAGCAGGCGACAAAGAAATTCGTCACCCACCCACCACCCACTTCATTGCCACTGTCGATGATTTGACCGACGTGCTTGACTTCGACTCCGAAGACATCGATGGTATGGACGACGATGTAGGAGAAGAACAGGAACCACCGCCCACAGGGCACTGGACAGCCACCTCCTCGTATGATATATACATGGTGGACACTCCCAAAGAAACCAATGGCGATGAGGCAATAGTGGATATCCCTTAGGGAAGAAATCAAAGCATGGGCGTCATCGGCGCCGCTCTAAGCCCCGCCACAGCAATACCGGCACAGGAAACGAAAACAATCCGGATGGTGCCGAAGATGAATACAATCCCGATCAGCCTGCCTTCAAGCAAGCCGAACAGGAAGACGGGCAGGTTAGCCCAGATGAACAGGCGACAGACGGATACTTGGAGGATGACAATTATAGGCCTCCCTCCGAAGACGAGGTGAGCCTCGGCGACGACGAATTTGGCGTGCCTGAGGATCCCGTAGAGCAGGAGCGCTTCAAGCACCGGCTTATAGCCACTACAAGAAGGCTGAAAATGAAGCAGCAGCAGCTCCAAGCTGATCAAAATCTGCTCACAGACAGATGGACTGAGGTCCTGGCAGCCGAGGAATACGGACTCGAGCGCCCCACGAAAGGCTACCCAAAGCACAAGTTGCTATCTCAACTCGGGGAGGAGGTCCTAGAGCCTACATTACCAGCACAGGACGAGGCTGACCGGCCACCTCGTGGCCGAGACAAAACGGCGTACTATCCCGAATACCAGCCCGCACCCCCACGTCGATACACTATGGCCCGGGGCAATATGCAGGACCTGCGAAATATATTGGAAAACAAAGCAGGACAGCCAAGATCGATCTACGGATCACGGGGGCGCGCCCCAGCACATGACAATGACCGTCATGCCGGATACATTAACAACAAGTCCGGCCGGGCCGAACATAATAGACCAGACTTACTCAAACTGTGTAGTAACATAGCCCGGCATAGAGGCGCCGCACACCCCCTCTGCTTCACGGATGAAGTAATGGATCACTAATTCCCAGAAGGGTTTAAACCCGTAAACATCGAATCATACGATGGCACAACAGACCCCGCTATATGGATCGAAGATTTCCTTCTCCACATTCACATGGCCCGCGGTGATGATCTACATGCCATCAAATATCTTCCCCTTAAACTCAAAGGACCGGCCCGACACTGGCTGAATAGCCTGCCGGCAAATTCCATCGGCAGTTGGGAAAACCTGGAGGACGCGTTCCTCGACAACTTCCAAGGCACTTACATGCGACCACCGGATGCTGATGACTTGAGTCACATTACCCAAGAGCCTGGAGAGTCAGCCAGGAAATTCTGGACTCAGTTCCTAACTAAAAAGAACCAAATTGTCGACTGTCCGGACACCGAAGCCTTGGCGGCCTTTAAGCATAATATCCGCGACGAGTGGCTCGCCCGACACCTCGGCCAAGATAAACCGAAGTCCATGGCGGCCCTCACGACACTCATGACCCGCTTTTGCGCGGGCGAGGACAACTGGCTGGCTCACAGTAGCACCACGCCAAGAAACTCCGGCACTTCAGATGTCCGCGGCAGTAATGGCAAGCCACGATGCAACAGACATAAGCGTCAGAACAATGGCGACAACACCGAAGACACGGCAGTCAACGCCGGATTCAGTGGCTCAAAATCCCGTCAGTAGAAAAAGCCGTTCAAAAGAAACAATCCGGGATCGTCCAGTCTGGACTGCATACTCGACCGCTCGTGCCAAATTCATGGCACCCCTGAGAAGCCAGCCAACCACACTAACAGGGATTGTTGGGTGTTCAAACAAGCCGGCAAGATAAATGTCGAAAACAAGGACAAGGGGCTGCACAACGATGATGACGAGGAGCCCCGGCGTCCGAACACTAGGGGACAGAAGAAATTTCCTCCCCAGGTGAAAACGGTAAACATGATCTATGGCACCCACATTCCCAAACGGGAACATAAGCGTGCACTAAGGGATATCTATGCGATGGAGCCAGTCGCCCCAAAATTCAACCCATGGTCATCATGTCCGATCACTTTTGATCGTAGGGACCACCCTACCAGCATCCGTCACGGCGGTTCAGCCGCATTGGTCCTTGACCCAATCATCAACGGATTCCACCTCACGCGAGTCCTTATGGACGGTGGCGAGCCTGAACACCTGCTTTATCGGGACACCGTCGCCAAAATGGGCATCGATCCCTCGAGGATCAAACCCACCAAAACCACCTTCAAAGGTGTAATTCCAGGTGTAGAGGCCCGTTGTACGGGCTCAATAACACTGGAAGTGGTCTTCGGATCCCCGGATAATTTCCGAAGCGAGGAGTTAATCTTCGATATCGTCCCTTTCCGTAGTGGCTATCATGCACCGCTTGGACGAACCACATTTGCTCGATTCAATGCGGTACCGCACTATGCATACCTCAAGCTCAAGATGCCAGGACCTCGCGGGGTTATAACAGTCAATGGAAACACAGACCGCTCTCTCCGTACGGAAGAGCACACTACGGCCCTCGCGGCAGAAGTACAAAGCAACCTTCTCCGGCAGACCGCCAATTCAGCGACGACAACCCCGGACACCGTCAAGCGAGTCCGGAGTACTTCGCAACAGGATGGTCAGGCACGCCAAGAGCACGACTAGCAATCCGGCCTTCGCCCTAGCCCCACTCAGGCAGCATTTGTGCCGCGGGTACACAATTACGCACTCAAAATACCATGGGCATAGGCGGAGGCGCAACGACAAGGCGGTCCATAGTGCAGTTTAACCGCCACGAGACCCGCATACCTTTATAACCTTCTTTCTCTTCCAGGACCCTACTTTAGGGCAGCCCCTTCAGAGAACCTAATCATCGGACTCATCATAGGAGGGAAAACCAAGGAGGCAAGAGGCTTTGCGTACAAAGGGAATACCCAGGTGGTCTCTGTTAACGATCGTTATACCTGTTTTACATACCCGCATGCGGCCCGCCCTTGGATAGGACATGTCAAATAGTCCTATTTGATTCTGCTTAACGCATTAATTGTACCCATATGCTTTGACGTATTATTCAAATAACAACGGGAAACAATATACAACGTCAGCTTATTATTTCTATCTTCATGTTCTCCCTTGAATGTTTATATTGCATCCGTACACTTTGGTACTTTCAGTTTGCCAGGGGCTTCTTATGGTGCCCCATAATACGGCAAGATAAGTCCGAACATTTTCGACGGTGCGGCACCCCGAACTTATAGCATTATATGCATCAGCTCCGAATCATGTCTTGGGTCAGTAGTTGGGTTTGCCCAGCTCCCTTGTTTTGGTACCTTACGTTCCGTTATATCGGCTAAGGTAGCGCAGGGAGAACTACTGCGATTGTGTCCCGGTTCTTCCGGACGAGCACCTCAGTAGAAAAAGCCGAAAACTGACTG
The DNA here is from genome assembly GCA_021605145.1 of Aegilops bicornis. Classification (NCBI taxonomy): domain Eukaryota; kingdom Viridiplantae; phylum Streptophyta; class Magnoliopsida; order Poales; family Poaceae; genus Aegilops; species Aegilops bicornis. Next base: position 680,101,919 of record CM038669.1, on the reverse strand, counting down.
TCATGATGCGGCGAGAGCTGGTCGCTGTTCGAGAGGTCCTAAATCCTTAAAGATTTTTTCCGCTTCAGGCGAGGAATCGGCCTTGTCCGATTTAGGCGTGTATAGCGCCCCAATTCGGCTCTCCGAATACTCGGGGCTTCACCGAAATTTAAAAATGTAGACTTCTATGGCTAAGTGAGAGTTATAAAGCCGCATAGTCCGATTGCCTTGTTCGCTGCGCTAAACACCTCCTTAAAGGACCAAAAATTTGGATAAAGAGTGTTTGGGATTTCCACGAACACCCCAGTACTAGTTACGTGGGGGCGGAAGCCGACGACTGGCCTAGTTTCAGAATTTATAAACAGCCGCACAGAAGGTAATATTTTAAATCAACAATGCGCCATATAGTGCAAAAAAACACGTTTTCATATTACAAAGACGACGTGAGTACATTCACTCAAAGATTATGTCCTTGGTACATTCATCGGCCACGAGGCGCACGCCTTTCATAACACCATCATAATATTTCTCGGGGTAGCGATGTGCCTTACCCTCCGGCGGTCCATCCTTTACCAGCTTCTCTGCATCTAGTTTGGCCCAATGCATCATCGCACGGGCAAAGGCCCAGCGGTCACCCTCAATAAGGTCGAAGTAGCTGTCGGGCAGGGGCTCACCAGGCCGCATTCGGATTATGAGGTCCTTCATGGCCAGTTCGGCCGCCCTATGGAGTTCGACCAATTGCTTCAGTTGGTCACTCCGAGGCATCAGGTGATCGGCTCCAGTATACTGGGACCAGAACAGCTTCTCTGTCGAGCTTCCCTCTTCGGCATGGTAGAACTCCGTGGCATTTGATATGATGTGTGGCAGATCTGCGAATGCCCCTGGAGAGCTCCGAATTCGGGTAAGTAAAAGAAATGCCTCTTCTACATGCTTGCTTTGCATAACAAATGCCCTACCCGCTGCTATCTTCTTGGCCGCTTGGATTTCTTGGAGGGCCTTTTGGGCTTCGGCCTTGGCGTCTTTCATGCTCTGGAGGGCCTTTGCAAGCTCAGACTCTTGCGTATTGAAGTCACGCTCCAAGGACTCGAACTTCTTGCTGAACTCCTGGAGCTCTTGCTGCACCTCGCCCACCCGAGCATCCTGCTTCTCATGCTCGGTGCGCTTCGTGGCCGCCTTGTCTTCGGCCTCGGATAGCGCTTTCTTCAGGGCCGCCACTTCGGTCGTGGCCCCTATTAAAAATCATAACGCTTTTTGTTAGCGTCACCAATGTTTTCTCCTCTATATAACACATGTACGGGGTATCACTTACCTTTGTTCTCTTCGAGCTGCCTCTTCGTGAGGCTGAGCTCCTCTTCAATCTGCTTCAGGTCCCGTGTGAGCCCGACGACCTCGGCAGTACGGGCGGTAGTGGTCAGCAGCAACGCCTGCTTATTCACATAGACATCCGTTGTTAGACTCCTGCGGATTAAAAGTTGACTCTCCATTTGGTTCTTCTTTCCGAACACCAAACAGAGTATTAGGGGCTACTGTCTATTGGGTGATAATTTCTCACACTTTTTGATTACTTACCTCAAAGCCTGTTAGTAGGCTGGTGCAGGCTTCGGTCAATCCACTTTTGGCGGACCGAACTTTCTCAATCACCATACTCATAAGAGTACGGTGCTCTTCGTCAATGGAAGCACCGTGAAGCACTTCCAGCAAATTATCCGATGCCTCCGGATGGACGGAGGACATCGGCACGGCCGGCTCGCCCTCCTTAGCGAGGGGCTGCCTACTCGAATCCGGAACCTTTGGAGGCTCCGGCGCGGTAACCGGCTGGGAGCCATACTTATTGTGGCTCCCGTCCGCATAATCCATGGGGATCTTACCCCCCATGTACTCGGCGTCTGGGATTTCGCCTTGGGGCGTCTCCAGAACCATCGCCCCCTGCTCTGGTATCCTTTGGGACAACACCTCGGCATCGTCTGCAGGTCGTGGGGAGGTGATCGTCCGGAGTGAATTGCTATTCATCTTTGATTCACTCAAGGACCCATCCGAAGAGGATGCCTCAAAATGGGACCTGGCCGGACTGCATATGCGTGTTCGGCGTTATTACAAACTATGAAGTTAACTCGCACGAAAAGTATTACAGAGTGCGGATACTTACGATCTCGCCAGTGGCTTGCCCCTGGGCAGCCACTCCTCCTTGCTGTAGGCGGCCGTAGTGGAGTGATCCGGAAGGGACGCCTTTCCCTTCTTCGGCATCCCAGCCTCCCCTTGTGGGGCGGCATTTCTTTTCTTCTCCTCCCCAATGCGGGGAGGGGGAATTTCTTCATGTTTCCCCCCGTCTTCATGGGGGGAATCTGCCTCGCCGTCCTCGGACGACGAGTCTATTACGGCCTTGCGCCGGAGACCCCTCCTGGTCCCCGCGGCCGCTTTCTTGGACATTTCGGCCTCCCCGGACGGGGCGGCCTTACTCTTCTTCTTCTCCTCCCCTTCATGGGAGGAGCGCGCCTCATCGTCTTCGGACGAGGCGTCCGGTGCAACCTTGCACCGGAGACCCTTCCTGGTCCCCGTGGCCTTCTTTTCGGCCTTCTTCTCCGGCACCTTATAAGGCGCCGGGACTAGCATCTCCGTCAGGAGTGTGGTTGCTGGATCTTCCGACAGCGGAGCCGGGCAGTCGATCCGCTCCGCCATCGTCACATAATACTGTTTGACAAGCGTGGTGACCTAAAATCCTCCCACGAATATGCTGGGAAAGGTACATCTAGTAATATTCAGAGAACTTACCGGATTGGCGAGCCGCATGGCACTGAGTCTGCGGTCTTTGGATGTGGAAGGAGGAACTTCGGTGGCCTTGAACAGCACCTTCTAGACGTCCTTATGCGTCGTGCCGAAAAGCCCTCGCAGTGTCTAGTGTTCGGCCGGATCGAACTCCCATAGAGTGAATGCCCATCTTTGACACGGGAGGATCTGGCGGACGAGCATGACCTGGACCACGTTGACAAGCTTGATCTTCTTCTCTATCATGTTTTTGATGCAGTTCTGCAGTCCGATCAGCTCTGCGGGTTCGCCCCAGGCCAGGCCCTTCTTTACCCAGGAGGTGAGCCGCATGGGGATTCCGTATCGGAATTCGGGGGCCGCCGCCCAATTGGCGGCGCGCGGCTTGGTGATGTAGAACCACCCCGATTGCCACCCTTCCGCAATCTCCACGAAGGAGCCGACAAGCCATGTGACATTGGGCATTTTTCCCACTATGGCGCCTCCTTACTCCACTTGCTGGCCGCTCATGATCTTCGACTTCACACAGAAGATTTGTAGCCACAGGCCCTAGTGGGGCTTGATGCGGAGAAAGGCCTCGCACACGACGATAAACGCCGAGATGTTGAGGACGAAATTTGGGGCTAGATCATGGAAATCTAACCCATAGTAAAACATGAGCCCGCGGACAAAGGGGTGGAGTGGAAATCCTAGTCCGCGGACAAAATGAGAGAGAAATACAACTCTTTCCCGAGACTTTGGAGTAGGGGTGATCTGTCCCTCCGCTGGAAGCCTGTGCGCGCCGTTTGCGGTCAGGTATCCGGCCGCCCGAAGCTTGGTAATGTCCTCCTCCGTGACAGAGGAGGCCATCCACTTGCCTCCCGCTCTGGACATACTGCGAATGGTCCTACGGAGAAGGTGAGAACTTGGGCGCTGGGGCTCGAGAGTGCGAGGATGGATGAGCAAAGGAGGAAGAAGGCGTGGGTAAGAATGGGGGATCCTTGTCTCTTTATAGAGGTGGCGAAAACTGTGCGCCTCCCCGCTTGCCCGTTAAAATCGCTTATTTTCCAAGCACCATGATGAATGGCGCGGTTGGGTTACCCGTGCCCGTATTAATGAGAATCCCGTGATAAGGGGACACGATCTCTGCTTCGACAAGACGTGCCAAGGAAACCGCCTCGCAATATGTGCGGTGGCTGGTTGTGAAAAAACAGTTCGAATGATGACTCGGCCATGGTGTGATGTCACGTTATTTAAAGTTGTCAGCAGATTGTATTTGTGGAATAGTGTTCTGTCTACGGTGGTATGTGAAATTCGTCTTGCAGAGCCGGACACGATTCATGTGTTCGAAGTTTATCTTGGAGTATTCGAAGATGGAACCTGCCTTGCAATGCCGAAGACAATCTGCGCGCCAGACTCATCGTCATTGAAGCTTGGTTCAGGGGCTACTGAGGGAGTCTTGGATTAGGGGATATCCGGACAGCCGGACTATATACTTTGGCCGGACTGTTGGACTATGAAGATACAAGATTCAAGACTTCATCCCGTATCCGGATGGGACTCTCCTTTGTGTGGAAGGCAAGCTTGGCGATTCGGATGTTAGATCTCCTTCTCTGTAACCGACTCTATGTAACCCTAGCCTCCTCCGGTGTCTTTATAAACCGGAGGGTTTAGTCCGTAGGACAAGACACTAGTAGAAAACAGGGCAATGGTCCAGGCCCGGCCAGCCCATAAGTCCCGGTTCAATCCAGAACCGGGACCAATGGGGGCATTGGACCTGGTTAAATGAGCCCGAGGGCGGCAGACCACGTGGGCCATTGGTCCCAGTTCGTTTGGACCTTTTGGTCCCGGTTGGTGGGACGAACGGGACCAATGGGCCTAGCTCTGACCCACCACCATTGGTCCCGGTTGGTGGGACTAGCAGGACCAAAGCTGCCCTTTAGTCCCGGTTCAAGTCACCAACGGGACCAATTATTTGCCTATATATACCCCTCACTTGAAAGCAGAGCACTCCGAGTGCTCTGTTTTTTAAATGTGACGAGGGTAGAGCTTTGTGGTGCTCTAGCTCACCTCCTATGCACACGAGGTGTTCGATGGAATGCCCGAGCCACACTACTTAAGCTTTCTCCTCTCCAAGATCGACCTCCAAGCTCCATTTTCCTTAATATTTGTCTAGGTTTAGCGGTCCGTCACGTCCCGTCCCCGTCTTCACCGTTGTCGATTGCCCGCGCCGATCTCGTCGCCGGCACCACCGTGGTGAGCCTCTTGTTCTTATCTTATCTTAATTTAGATGCTCTGCAGAGCTTTATGTTGTTAGATGAGAACTATGTATGTACTTTGGTTTTAATGTGATGATGAACTTCTATTAATTTGGTCACTTAATTATCTATTCATGATGTTACGTAATGATTTTTGACACACTTAATTATATATAATGCACGCAGATGAACCGGGAATGGATGTACGGTTCAAGACACCTCTCAAAGTACATTAAGGCGTGCATGATTTTCTCGAAGTGGCTGAGGCAAACAAGCGAGAATGGTTTTATGTGTTGTCCATGCCCTATATGTGGGAATCTGAAGTCTTACTCGACCGGAAAATCCTCCACCCACACCTTTACAAGGGTTTCATGCCACACTATAATGTTTGGACGAGGCACGGGGAAATAGGGGTTATGATGGAAGACGGCGAAGAAGAAGAATACGATGACAACTATGTGCCCCCGAATACGGTGATGCTCTTGAACATCAAGAGGAACCGGACGATGTGCACGATGATCTTTTGCAGGCGAAGCTGCTGAAGATCAAGAGGAACTAGGCGATGTGCCCGATGATGATGATCTCCATGAGGTCATTGTCGATGCAAGGGCGCAATCACGAAAGTCAAAAGGAGAAGCTGAAGTTCGATCGCATGTTAGAGGACCACAAAAAGGGTTGTACCCCAATTGCGAAGATGGCAACACAAAGCTCGGTACCGTCTTTGGAATTGCTGCGATTGGAAGGCGGAGAATCTGTGCTGACAAAGGATTTGAGAAGCTCTGAAAATATTGAAGAAGAAGCTTCCAAAGGATAACGAATTGCCCGACGGTACATACGCAGCAAAGAAGGTCGTATGCCCTCTAGGATTGGAGGTGGAGAAGATACATGCATGCCCTAATGATCTGCATCCTCTACGCGGTGCGTACAAGGATCTGAACGCATGCCGGTATGCGGTGCATTACGGTATAAGATCGACGAGATGACCTGGCGATGTTGATGGCGATCCCCGGAAGAGGGTTCTGCGAAGGTGATGTGGTATGCTCCTATAATACCACGGTTGAAACGTCTGTTGAAGCGGAGAGCATGCCAAGTTGATGCGATGGCACGGTGAGGACCGTAAGAAAGGCGGGAAGTTGAGAGCACCGGTGACGGGTCGCGATGGAGAAAAATCGAGAGAAAATCTTTGGGATGAGTTTGCAAAGGACCCAAAGGAACGTATGGTTTGCTTTAAGCGCGGATGGCATTAATCCTTTTGGGGAAGCGAGCAGCAATCACAGCACCTGGCCCGTGACTCTATGTATGTATAACCTTCTTCCTTGGATGTGCATGAAGCGGAAGTTCATTATGATGCAGTTCTCATCCAAGGCCCTAAGCAACCGGCAACGACATTGATGTGTACCTAAGGCCATTAGTTGAAGAACTTTTACAGCTGTGGAATGGAAGCGGTGTACGTGCGTGGGATGAGCACAAAAGGAGAATTTAACCTAAAGGCGTTGCTGTTCGTGACCATCAACGATTGGCCCGCTCTCGGTAACCTTCGGAGACGGACAAACAAGGGATACCACGCATACGCGCACTGTTTACTTGACACCGATAGTATATACGGCAAGCTACGGGAAGAATGTGTACACTGTGCCATCGTCGATTTCTTCCGACCAACCATCAATGTCGAAGAAAGGCAAGCATTTCAAAGGCGAGGCAAATCACGGAAGAAGCCTGCCATGCGTGCGGTGATCACGTACTTGCTATGGTCAATGATTTACACGTAATCTTTGGAAAGGGTCCCGGCGGACTAGCTGTTCGAATAATGACGACAATCACGCACCCATGTGGAAGAAGAAATCTATATTTTGGGACCTACCCTTCTGGAAAGACCTAGAGGTCCGCTCTTCGATCGACGTGATGCACGTGACGAAGAACATTTGCGTGAACCTGCTAGGCTTCTTGGGCGTTTATGGGAAGACAAAAGATACACACGAGGCATGGGAGGACCTGCAACGCTTACGCGAAAAAGAGGGCATGCCTCCGAAGCGATATGAAGGTCCTGCCGGCTATGCTCTTCTGAAAGAAGAGAAAGAAATCTTCTTTGAATGCACACTTTCGATATGAAGGTCAGGTGGCTTCGTCGAATATAAAGGGAATAATAAATATGCGGAGAAAAAGTTCCAGCACCTAAAGTCTCATGACTGGCACGTGTTTTTGACGATACTGCTTCCGGTTGCATTGAGTGGGCTTCTACCGGAAAACGTCCGATTAGCCATTGTTATGCTATGTGCATTCCTCAATGCAATCTCTCGGAAGGTGATCGATCCGAAATCATACCAAGGCTAAGGAGTGATGTGGTGCAATGTCTTGTCGATTTCGAGCTGGTGTTCCCACCATCCTTCTTCAATATCATGACGCACGTCCTAGTTCATCTAGTTGTGAGATTGTCATTACGGGCCCGTATTTCTACACAATATGTACCCCTTTGAGAGGTTCATGGGAGTCCTAAAGAAATATGTCCGTAACGCGCTAGGCCGAAGGAAGCATCTCCATGGGCCATCAAAGCAGAGGATGTCATCGGGTTTTGTGTTGACTTCATTCCTGGCCTTAAGAAGATAGGTCTCCCTAAATCGCGGTATGAGGGGAGACTGACCGAAAAGGCACGCTTGGAAGGGACTCAATAATATGCAGGGACGGATATTCTTGGTCTCAAGCACACTACACAGTCTCTACGTAACTCTACCTTGGTGACCCCTTATGTCGATGAACACAAGAACAAGATGCGCCCAAACACGAGCAAAGGCGACGATCGGATTACATGTGAACACATCGGGACTTTCAGCAGTTGGTTGGAAGCACGTATCGGAGGTGACAACACTGTTTGTGATGAGTTGTACTTGTTGTCCGAGGACCATCTTTGACTGTATTGATTTGGAAAGGATCTGAGATAAATGGGAATACATTTTACACGATTGACCAAGATCAAAAGAGCACCAACCAAAACAGCGGTGTCCGCTTTGATGCAACAACCGAGAGAGGAACGGACACATATTATGGTTACATAGTGGACATATGGGAACTTGACGACGGACATGATTTTAAGGTCCCTTTGTTTAAGTGCAAATGGGTCAATATGTCAGGAGGCGGGGTACAGGTAGACCCACAGTACGAAATGACAACAGTGGATCTGAAAAATCTTGGGTACACTGACGAACCGTTCATCCTAGCCAATGATGTGGCACAGGTTATCTATGTGAAGGACATGTCTACCGGACCGAGAAAGAGAAAAGATAAGGAAGCGAATACATCATACGATGAGCCAAAGCGCCACATAGTTCTTTTCGGGAAAAAGGGACATCATGGGAGTGGAGGACAAAGCAGACATGTCTCAAGATTATGAAAAGTTTCATGAAATTCCTCCCTTCAAAGTCAAGGCTGACCTCAAAGATCCCGATAAGCGATGAAGATTATCCATGGTTACGGCGCAATAAGGAAATGACACAAGCGAAGAAAAAGTGAAGACTTTCTCCGCAACTATTATGATGATACCATGCCAACTTTATGGCCAGCGAGTATGATACCATGCCAACTTTCAACTTTTTCAGAGTTCATTGAAATGCTTTAATGTCTTATGGTTCGCCCTCGTAATAATTAAAAATAGCAACAATAAGTTTTTTGTTGTAAGTAGAAATAAAATAAAATAAATAAAGCAAGAAAGAAAACAAAAAAACAAAAATAGTGTTTTCAAATTTGAAAAGTAATGGCACTAACAGAAAGTTTATAATTTTCCTAAAACTAAAAGCAAAAAGAATTAAAAAATAAAGCAAAAAACAAAAGAAAATAAATAATGCAGAAAACAAAAAAAACTGGAAAAAATAAAAATAGCAACAATAAGTAAAGAAAACAAAAAAACAAAAAAATTGCCACCCATCTTGGGCCACCACACTGAATCTGACTAGAAACCCATCCATGGGCGAGATTCAGGCCCTAGCAGGCAGCCAGCCCATCGAACATAGCAGTAACAAGTAGGCCTGTAAGCCTGCAATGGAGAGGAGGTTGAGAGGGTGCGGCGGTGGGGCTTATAAAGCACTCACGCCCCTCTCAACTAGCGAGGTGGGACTAAACTTTGGCCCCGGCGTGCAGCCTGAGGCCTTTGGTCCCGGTTGGTGGCACCAACCGGGACTAAAGGGGGCATTGGTACGGTTCGTGGCACCAACCGACACCAAAGGCCGCCGCTTCCCGCCCTTTGGGCTGCGAAAAAAGAGGCCTTTGGTCCCGGTTGGTGGCACCAACGGGACTAAAAATGCATTAGTCGGTTGGTGGCACGAACCGGGACCAATGGCTTTGCTATATAAGCAAACACTTTGCAAAAATTCAGAATCTCATCGCCAGTTGCCCCCGCCCGACAGCGCCGACCCGCCTCCTCGGCGCGCCAGCTGCTCCACCTCGCCGTTGCCGCCAAGGCCGCCGCCCCAACTCGCGCCGTCCTCGTCGTCGGCCTCCCGAGCCAGCGCCCGTCCCGCCCAGCGCCGCCCCGAGCCCTGCCCGTCATCCCGCCCCAGCCTGGCGCCCTCGCCCGCCCACCGTCGCCATCGTCATCTAGCCGCCCCATTGTGAGCCGCCCAGCGCAGCTCTGTTTTTTTCACTTTTATTAGTTTAATTTTTTTGTTCATATATATATATATATATTGTATATGTGTATGTATGTGGCTATGTGTATGTAGATGTTCAAAATGTATAAAATAATTGTTCAGAGCATGTTTTTCTTCATATATGTATTTTTGTTCATATGTGTATTAATGTTTTCATATATGCAAAAGATAGATTTTTAGAAAAGTTAGGTTTTTTTCTGTTCATAGATTTTTTTGGTGATATTAATTATTGTAGAAATATGCAAATGTTTGTATATTCATATGAACAATGCATTAGGAAAGACCTTTGTTTTTTTGAAATTTTCTATTTGAACATTTTTTAAACAAGCAATACTAAAAGAATGAGAGGAAAAAGGAAAATAAGAAGAGGAAGAAAGGAGAAGAAGAGGAGAGGAAGAAGAGGAGAAATAAATAAGAAGAGGAAATAAGAAGAAAAAGAAGAGGAGAAGAAGAAAGGAATAAAGGAGAAAGAAGAAACTTCAACACGAGTGGGGGGGGGGGTACCGATACCCCCTCCCCGATACATTATTTTCCCATGTATATGTATGTCGCGTCGTTGTTGATATAACCCCCTCGAGATAACTTCGACATGAGGGGCGGTCGATATATATACCCCCTCTCGACCGTGATAACTTATACAACGGCAGCACCCCCTTCGGCCCTCTCGCTCGACCAAAACTCTCGAGGACACCCAAACCCTAGAGAGAAAACGATGTTGGTAGCTCCTACCCCCTCGCGCCGCGCCCCTACCCGACAAATTAACTCTCTCGAGGCCACCCAAATTAAACCTTGAAGCGTTGTGTCGAGGCGACCCCAAACCCTAGAGGGGAAACGATGTTGGTCTCCTACCCCCTCCCGCCGCGCCCCTACCCGACAAATTTACTCTCTCGAGGCCAACCAAACTAACATGATTCCTTATCGTGATTAGCTAGCTAGTTCTACATTTGCCACTAATATATATATATATATCCATCTGTACCATGTTTGAATAATAATTGACATGTTGTAAATATTTGCAGAAACTATGGAGCACTCCCGAGATGAAGAAACAGAAGCAATGTTGGGGCACATAATCGCACAAGGAAGTGATGAAGTTGCGTCATTTCTCAACGACACGGACTGGGTGAAGAAGAGGGCTATGTTCATGATGGCTTCGACCCATTAATGCGGTACAAGAAGAGGACTATGTTCATGATGGCTCCGGTGACACAATGGAGGTACAAGCGAGAAGGAGACCGTCTTGGTTGCTCGGTGACCGAACCGAGTCCGGCCAGGTATATATTAATTAGTTAAGCCCGTCTTGACTAGTTAATTGATGCATCCATTGTTTTGGTATATGTACACATATTAATTACTCTCGTCTTTCTTCCTTATAATTTCTAGCCCTCCGGATCGAGCACAACCCGGTAAGGAGGCGAGGCCCAAAGAAAAGTTGAGCTCGGATGAAAAGTTTGAGATCATAGAAATCGCGCCCGACGGGCGAACCGATTGAACCCATGCGGACAAGGAAGGCATTTTACGCTTTCGGTCAGGGTTCTTGTTAGGGACAAGATCCCGATCAGCATCCATCAATGGTATAAGCCTAAGGAGGAAGACCACGAGGTGTCTTATGTCAATGATATGCAGAAAGAAGATCTTTGACTGAAATGAAGGCAAATTTCACCCTACCGCCAGAGGAGGATCCGGAGAAGCAGCTTAAAGAGCAATTAATCAAGTCTTGTGCTCTTAAGAAGATGGCAACCCTAATGAGGAGGTGGAGGAAAGAGCTGAACCAGTTTGTCGAGAAAGATAAGACACCAGAATTCATCGGCAAATATGAGAAGATCAAATATCGCTGGCCCGCATTTGTGGCCCACAAGACATCGGAAAAGAGTAAGAAGATGTCAGCGACAAACAAGAAAAATGCTGCGAAGAAGAAGCTTCACCATCGCACGGGTCGGTGGCTACCTCAAAGCCCGGCCTAAGTGGTCAAGGCTGAGCATGATCTGCTTGATAAAGGGATCGAACCAGAGACAATGTCTTGACCAGACCGTTGCGGACTTGGATCTTGAGGCTGGCGGAACCTTGGACCCTATGTGAGGAAGTGCCGATGGGACGGACGAGCAAGCGCAAATACCAGTCGGAAGCTTGACACTATATCGATGCAACAGCGAGGGACGTTCCTTCCAAAGCGAGGAGAAGGGCGAGCTCACAATGGCCCTTGGGAATCCTGAGCACCACTGGGCGGACACGAGGCACGCCCGGGCTCCCTTTCATGGAAGGTTGGTTTTCCGGATGCGAGGGTTACAAAACCCACGAGAGGAGGAAAAGCTGGAGCAGGACCTGCAGGCGCTGCGAAAGGGTAATGGGGCTAGAGGAGCGAAGCGGCGGTCGCAGCAAGCGACACGCGAAGCTTCCCCAAGCTACCCCGCCATCTCGGCGGAGAAGCGGCGTGGCTTCCACCGAGCTGCTTGATCGGAGCATGTTTTGGCGGCTCCTGCCGCTATCCCGTGGATGGTATCATGGAGTCTCAAAGTTGCCACATTATGGCGCGATGGATGACTTTTAAGGTCAAAGGCGGCTGTTGGCCAAGTTTATCCTAGTGGACCCGGCACAACTTATCACCGCCGGCCGATTCGGAAGGATATGCTAAGGTGATGGTGGATGAAATAACGGAGGGATTTGAGGACCTCCCGCTTGACCACCCTACCGGTGAAGGGGAGACTAGGCTGGGTTCTGCTCTGAAGACTCCATGCCTATGGCAGAAGGAGCCCATCAACCTTCCGAACTGGACGCCTCCGCCTCCTCCTCCTCCTCTGGCGAGTCAGGGCACTCCGCCTCCTCCTCCGGCGAGTGATGATCAGGGCACGCGTGGCGGCACTCCGCCTCCTTCTCCGGCGTGTGGCGGCACTCCGCCTGCGCCGGCGCGCCCGAGCAACCACCCTCCTCCTTCTCCGCCTCGTCAACAAGGGCGGAAGAGACCCGCCGCCGCTCCGGCTGCTCCGGCGCGTCGTAGTCCTTCTCCTCCGCCTCGTAAGCAAGCAAAAAAGAAGACATCCGCTCTGCCGGCGTCTAGCAGTACAGCCAAAGGCGGGAGGAAATCTGAATCTGGTCCTTCTCTGAAGACTCCAGAGAAGTTACCGTACGAGAGGACCGAGGAGGAAAACGCGAAGATCGCGCAGACCGAAGTGGATCCGGTGAATGACCGGTCGGGAGTACTGTCAGACATCAAAGAGCAAAAGAACGAGCAGCTAAGAAAAAAATTGACCAGCTCGGTGAACAAGCAAACCAATCGTGCCCCCCGCTCAATGTGTCTAGCAGGAACATCGTCGCTAATGTTCCGGGGATGGTGGCCGGTTATGGCAATCTAGAAGATTACACACTGACGATGCACTTCCTGAATACATGAAGGTGGGCCGAACACGAATCTGATGCAGGAAGCCTCTCGTCAAAGATGAAAAATCTCTAACAACGATGATGCGAAGATTCCATACTTGGTACATGAAAACCTGCAGAGAGTGCAGGGGGCCAATTGTTTGTATCCGAACATTAAAGATGAGCACGACCTCGTTGGAACTGATCTGTTGTGTGTTCCATTTGAGGAGTTCTTCGAGTTCTTCAATCAAAAGGCCCTCGATAAATTAACGGTCTTTTGCTACTGCCTGTAAGTACTATTTATGTCATTAAGTCTCTATATATAGCTCGGCTCTTTCGTTGCATGTATTTATAATTAATTATCCTCAATATATTATGCAGATTGAAGATCATCGAGTGCAAAAAAATGAAATCTATGATATTGGGTTCATTAACACAAATATCATAGATGTATTTCTGGTTGAAAAGCACGTCAAAGAGGCCGAGGACAACTTGCTACAATCGTTGATGAAAAATCAAAACAAAGATACCATACTCTTTCCTTATAACGACAAGTGAGTGTTACTGACCGTTTGCATATTCGGTTTCCCTTATTACTCGAGCGAGGTTATAGTAATGTAATTGATGAGTTATGCATGCGTGCGCAGGTTTCACTATATTCTTCTGGAGATTAAGCTTGAGCGTGGACTAGTAACCGTCTTAGACTCGAGAGGGAAAGATCCCAGCACCTATGCGGACATGACTGAAATGCTCAGCAAGTAAGTTCAATTAACCGATCATTATCGCACCATAGCGGCAACTTTTTGTTCATTTCCTGATATCTCAAGTAATAATAATTATTTTCTTTGTCTTGCAGGGTTTGGAAACAGTTCACATAAAAGCTCCGGGACTGCCGAAGGAGCTGCGATATATATACCAGTAAGTACTCTTGGCTAGCTAGTTGTGCGCATCTCCGTTGATTCTATAGCTATACTTTCATCAATGCCATTTATAATGCTTCATTATCAGTTTGATTGACCTCTATTTCTTGTAAAGTGCTTGTGGCAGGAACAAGGGAATGATTTACATGGATACTACGTAAAGTAGTTCATCTACAACGCGACTTTGAAAAACAAGCGGGCTACTCTCCAAGACAATATGAAGTGCGTAAGCAATTAATAATATATTCACAATTTCATTTTATTACACCATCATTCTGTTGAGTTTCATTCATATATATGTATTAATTAACCCCTTCTTCAAATTAGGCGTGGCGACGCGGAATGAACTCCTAGAACCAGATCACATTAAAGCAATTCAAGAGGAATTGGCGGGATTCTTTTGACCACGTCATCAATAAAGCGGAGAATACCATGTGGAAGTTGATTTCAAATGCTAGGGGACTGTAATTGAGAGATCTTATATATTGTACATGTATGTAGCCGATGGCGTCGGACGTACATGATCTGAAAACTTGTTTTAAATTGTTCGAGCAATCTCTCGGAGAAGGAGAGGTCGATCGATCATTTCTCTCGGTATGCATAGCGAACTTACATACTCGATGGTTCCCTTCATTTTCTTACTAGCTATCGTGTCGAGGGCTATATGTATATAATGCGTGGCGTCGACCAAGCACGTACGAAAGAGAGGACACTTCTCTCTATTAATTAGCTAGCTAACACAATATATGAAACACCGAAATTAACCCCCAAAACCCCAACCCCTACCCCTTCAAAAAAAACAAAACCCCAGCCTTTGGAATCTTGTGGCGTGGATGCCTATTGGTCCCGGTTGGTGCCACCAACCGGGACCAAAGGCCCCTGCCTGGGCTCCGCGCACCGGCCACGTGGAGGACCATCTGTCCCGGTTCGTGTTAGAACCGGGACTAAAGGGGGGAAGTATTAGTAACGACCCATTAGTCCCGGTTCATGAACCGGGACTAAAGGCCCTCACGAACCGAGACTAATAGGTGTTTTTCTACTAGTGAGAACAATCATAATCATAGGCTAGCTCTTAGGGTTTAGCCTCTACGATCTCGTGGTAGATCAACTCTTGTAATACTCATATCATCAAGATCAATCAAGCAGGAAGTAGGGTATTACCTCCATCGAGAGGGCCCGAACCTGGATAAAACATCATGTCCCCTGCCTCCTGTTACCATTAGCCTTAGACGCACAGTTCGGGACCCCCTACCCGAGATCCGCCGGTTTTGACACCGACACTTCCTAGCAACAAAGTCTCTCTTATCATAACGTTGATTCTTTGATTGTGGGTTATCAAGATCAACAACAGGTTCAATCTCTACATCATTATTATTGCTAGGTTGAGCATCAACATGAACATTATCATTAACATTATCACTAGGTTCATGTTCATCACCAGATTGTGTTTCAGCATCAGAGATAGAAATATCGTTGGGATTCTCAAGTGTGTCTACAACAGGTTCACTAGAAGCATGCAAAGTCCTATCATTTTTCTTTTTGTTCCTTTTAGAAGGACTAGGTGCATCTACATTATTTCTCTGAGAATCTTGCTCAATTCTCTTAGGGTGGCCTTCAGGATACAAAGGTTCCTGAGTCAGTTTACCCGTTCTAGTAGCCACTCTAATAGCAAAGTCATGTTTATTGTTTAATTCATCGAGCAAATCACTTTGGGCTTTAAGTACTTATTCTGCTTGAGTGGTAATCATAGAAGCATATTTACTAATGAGTTTAAGTTCACCTTTAACTCTAGCCATATAATCACTCAAGCGTCCAATCATGTAAGCATTACCCTTTAATTCTCTACCAACATAAGCATTGAAATTTTCTTGTCTAGCCATAAAGTCATCAAATTCGTCCAAGCATTGGCTAGCAAACTTAGTAGACGGGATTTCAACTTTATCATATCTATAGAGAGAATTTACCTTTACTACCTGTGTCGGGTTATCAAGACCATGTGTTTCTTCAATAGGTGGTAAATTAAGGCCATGTATTTCTTTAACAGGAGGTAAATTCTTAACATCTTCAGCTTTAATACCTTTTTCTTTCATAGATTTCTTTGCCTCTTGCATATCTTCAGGACTGAGAAATAGAACACCCCTCTTCTTCGGAGTTGGTTTAGGAGTTGGCTCAGGAAGAGTCCAATTATTTTCATTAGTCAGCATATTATTCAATAGCAATTCAGCTTGATCGACTGTTCTTTCCCTGAAAACACAACCAGCATAACTATCCAAGTGGTCCTTGGAAGCATCAGTTAGTCCATTATAAAAGATATCAAGTATTTCATTTTTCTTAAGAGGATGATCAGGCAAAGCATTAAATAAGCGGAGAAGCCTCCCCCAAGCTTGTGGGAGACTCTCTTCTTCAATTTGCACAAAATTATATATTTCCCTCAAGGCAGCTTGTTTCTTATGAGCAGGGAAATATTTAGCGGAGAAGTAATAAATCATATCCTGGGGACTACGCACACAACCAGGATCAAGAGAATTAAATCAAGATTTAGCATCATCCTTTAATGAGAATGGAAATATCTTAAGGATATAGTAGTAGCGAGATTTCTCATCATTAGTGAACAGGGTGGCAATATCATTCAATTTAGTAAGATGTGCCACAACAGTTTCAGATTCATAACCATAAAAAGGATCAGATTCAACCAAAGTAATTATCTCAGGATCGACAGTGAATTCATATTTCATTCTAGCATTTAGAAATTTTTGTTTCAGTTTAGCTAATAACTTCTTAAGATCAGATCTATCATTGCAAGCAAGAATATCTCTAGTAGTTTCTTCATCCATAACATAACCCTCAGGAACAACAGGCAATTCATATTTAGGGTGAGAACCTTCATCATCACTATCTTCAATAATTTCATTCTCTCTAACCCTAGCAAGTTGTTCATCAAGAAATCCATCTAACGGCACAATAGTATCAAGCACAGAAGTAGTTTCATTATAAGCATCAAGCATAGTAGAAGTGGCATCATCAATAACATGCGACATATCAGAATTCATAGCAGAAGCAGGTTTAGGTGTCGCAAGCTTACTCATGACAAAAGGAGAATCTATTGCAGAGCTAGATGGCAGTTCCTTACCTACCCTCGTAGTTGAGGGATAAATCTTAGTTCTTTCGTCTTTCAAGTTCCTCATAGTGATCAGCAGATATAAATCCCAAGTGGCTCAAAGAATAGAGCTATGCTCCCCGACATGGCGCTTTAAAATAGTCTTGATAACCCACAAGTATAGGGGATCATAGCAGGTTTTCGAAGGTAGAGTATTCAACCCAAATTTATTGATTCAACACAAGGGGAGCCAAAGAATATTCTCAAGTATTAGCACTTGAGTTGTCAATTCAACCACACCTGGATAACTTAGTATCCGCAGCAAAGTATTTAGTAGCAAAGTAGTATGGAAATGCTTGATACTTGATAGCAAAAAGTAACGATAGCAGTTTTGTAGTAATAATGTGATGGCAATGATAAAGTAAATAAGCAAAGCACAATATGTGAAAAGCTCGTAGGCATTGGATCCGTGATGGATAATTATGTCAGATGCAATTCCTCATGTAATAGTTATAACCTAGGGTGACACAGAACTAGCTCCAGTTCATCAATGTAATGTAGGCATGTATTCTGAATATAGTCATACGTGCTTATGGAAAAGAACTTGCATGCCATCTTTTGTCCTACCCTCCCGTGGCGGCAGGGTCCTAGTGGAAATTAAGGGATATTAAGGCCTCCTTTTAATAGAGTACCGGACCAAAGCATTAACACATAGTGAATACATGAACTCCTCAAACTACGGTCATCACCGAGAAGTATCTCGATTATTGTCACTTCGGGGTTGTCGGATCATAACACATAATAGGTGACTATAGAATTGCAAGATAGGATCAAGAACTCACATATATTCATGAAAACATAATAGGTTCAGATCTGAAATCATGGCACTCGGGACCTAGTGACAATCATTAACCATAGCAAAGTCATAGCAACATCAATCTCAGAACATAGTGGATACTAGGGATCAAACCCTAACAAAACTAACTTGATTACATGGTAAATCTCATCCAATCCATCACCGTCCGGCAAGTCTACGATGGAATTACTCACGCTCGGCGGTGAGCATCATGAAATTGGTGATGGAGGATGGTTGACGATGACGACGACGATGAATCCCCCTCTCCGGAGTCCCAAACGGACTCCGGGTCAGCCCTTTCGAGAGAGATTAGGGCTTGGCGGCGGCTCCGTATCGTAAAACGCGATGAAACTTTCTCTCTAATTTTTTTCTCCGCGAAAGAAAATATATGGAGTTGGAGTTGAGGTCGGTGGACGTCCAGGAGGCCCACGAGGCAGGGGCGCGCCCATGAGGGGCACACCCCACCCTCATGGACAGGGTGTGGGCGCCCTGACGCTATTTCTTTCGCCAGTATTTTTTATTAATTCTGAAAAGTTGCTCCGTGAATTTTCAGGTCATTCCGAGAACTTTTATTTCTGCACAAAAATAACACCATGGCAATTCCGTTGAAAACAGTGCCAGTCTGGGTTAGTTCCATTCAAATCATGCAAGTTAGAGTCCAAAACAAGGGCAAAAGTGTTTGGAAAAGGAGATACGACGGAGACGTATCAAGGGCGCGCCCTACCCCCTAGGCGCACCCCCTATCTCGTGGATGACTCGGAGACCCCCCCTGACGTGAGACCGACGCCAAAAATTCCTATAAATACAGAAACCCCCGGAAAGAAACCTAGATCAGGAGTTCTGCCGCCGCAAGCCTCTATAGCCACCAAAAACCTCTCGGAAGCCCGTTCCGGCACCCTGCCGGAGGGGGAATTCATCACCGGTGGCTATCTTCATCATCCCGGCGCTCTCCATGACAAGGAGGGAGTAGTTTTACAAACGTCATTAGCAAAGATCTTGTGCATGCATTGGGTTTGTCCATGTGGCGACACCCACAACCGCACCACGTAGAGTGGCTATACAACTCCGAAAAATTAAAGATCACACATAAGGTACATGTGAAGTTTGCAGTTGGAGATTATATTGATAAGGTGGACTGTGATGTTGTGCCGATGGATATGTGTCAGCTGTTGTTGGGAAGACCATGGCAATTTGATCATGATGCAGTCCATGCTGGAAGTTAATAGCACAGAAGTACCATAATTGGGGCATTAGAAGCAGATTGGTACCAAGTTTGGTAATTTTTACATGTCAGTACCAAGTTTGGGGCTAGCCGTTACAAAAAGGTCTAAATCACGTATAAACGCCAGATTGTGATTGCATCGACCGGCTGGGCCCTTTGTCGACTACCGACGTGGCTTTTTTGCGAAACACTTACCCCCGACGGAGAATACCGGCCGGTCCTCGCCCAATGACGAGCCCGAGCGGCGCCATACCGATAAGCGGCTCGGCACGGCCCGACAAGCTTCTCCGGGGAGCCCAGCGGTAATCTTGGCTCGGCCCGGCTTGCCGGTAGCGACTTGGCGCAGCTCCCCTACCGGACTCCCTGGAAGAGGCTGAGCAGCGGCGCAAGTGCGGCTTCCCTATGGCGGCCTGCTTTCGGCTGGGACGAGGGGATGCCAAGCAACGCGGGTTCGTATGACTTGCCGGTAACAACCGATCTGACTCGGCCGCTTCTCCAGCAGGAGCCTGCGATGGCCGGTACTGGAGCATCATGATTAACGGAAGGAAGGCGGCCTTGATCTGAGGGGCTCCGGCGTCGAGGGGACGAAGGGATGGAGGGATCCAAGGCTCTCGAGTGCGGATCGGCGCGTCGGGCTGGAGCTACGGGAGGCCATCCATGGCGGCTTGGCGGTGGGCTCCTGTCCAAGGGGAGTGGGCAAGAGAGAGAGAGAGAGAGGGAGAAGAAAGAATGGAAGGAGGAAGAGAAGGAGAGAGGCAGGGTGCAGGGACGGCCTGGTCCTGGTCACCGGTGGTGGTGCTCCGGTGGCCGACCGGCGGCGAGGTGAGGAGGAGGCCACCGGCTCCTCCGCTCGATCCAGATCGAGCGCCGCCACGCGTGAGGACGAAGGAGTTGCGGGGTTTACGCAAAAAATGCCACGTCGGCGGTGACGGCGGGCCCTTTGTCGGATACACCGTCAATATGCGTTTATACGCGATTTAGACCTTTTTGTAACGGCTAGCCCGAGACTTGGTACTGACACGTAAAAATTACCAAATTTGGTACCAATCTGCTTCCAATGCACCAATTGTGGTACTTCTATGCAATTAACTCAGATCCAACACACACACGTTCATGCATGATGGAAGAAAGCACGTGTTGAAACCAATGGCAGACAGTGCAATCATCATAGAGATGCAAGTTCCGGAGAGGAAAGTTTTACAAAAAATAGACTTGAAACCGAGGGCGGTTTCTCTTCAAGAAAGGGAGGATGATGCGGGCATGACATCATTGATCGATAATCCTACTGAACCTGAGCCATTTAATGAGTCAAGTCATGAAAAAGTTGCGAAAAATAATGTAAAGCATGCGACCAAATTATGTCGAGGAAATGATGGTCATGTGCGTCAGTTTTGTGGGCCAAAAATTGCTCTTGTATTTTTTGTTTGAGCATCAGTACAGACATAAGCGCTCATATACACGCGCATACACTCATCCCTATGAACGCACACACGCACACCCTACCCCTATGAGCACCTCCGAGAGACTGAGCCGGCATATCATCTTGAGATTCTGAAGTCACCGTAGGCGCCTCGTCGTCGACGGGAACGTCTCCTCCCACTGAAAGCGCATCGCCGGAAATCCTGAAATAAATCCAGGAATAATGCGAGCACGAGGATTTGAACCCTGATGGGTTGAGGATATCACTGTCCACCTAATCAACTCAACCACAGGTTGATTCGCAATTGCTCTTGTATTTAAGAAGGAATTAGTACATGTTGATTCTCGTCATACTGTACATGTACCAAGAAGAATACACAACAAAAGGTTTAGATCGGATGCTAATGAGGTACCGAGGCCAGAAGATGTAATTCCTACATTTCGTACACCTCCAGAGAAGATTAGGATCGGCAGCTTCCTTTTTAAACTCCATGCAAGCCAATATAGTGGATGGGATCTGCTAAGGATAAGTTTCCATGTTTTATTTAATCAAGTATATTTGTCTGTAGAGACAGGTCACATGAATTCCATAGACTTGTAGTTTTCCTTGTACGTGGCAGCCGTGAGGGTCAAGTTGTACTACTAGTTACAAAGGCGCACCCCCTCCCTCCCGCTCATACTTTGGGGTTGTGCTATGTGCGGGGTGGGGTCCTCTGTTTTTTCTCCTTCCATTTTTCCTGATTTTTTCTGCTTCATTAAAAATGTTCAAGATTTCAAACAAAATCAAATTTTAAAATCTACATGAATTCAAAATACTCCCTCTTTTCCGATTTAGAGGGCTTATCTAATTTTTTTCCATTTTCCCAATTTAAAAGGCTCATCTCCATCTCCTTTGAGATTCTGGTGGTCAAGTATGCATGCATTGCAATTAATACAAATTAATGCACCAGTTAATTTAGTTAGTTTTGTAAAGTACGAGATACATTCCTCTACTCACAATCTGTCTTGGTTGATGAGATTTCAGATTTGTACCCTGTAAACCAAAAAGGAGGGAGTACTTTTTTGAGTTCCAAATAAGTTAATGAATTCCAAAACTGTTCATGATTTTGTAAAATGCTCATGAATATAAAAAATAATATAAAATTTGAAAAAATGTTTGTGAATTCAAAGAATGTTCATGTGCTTCAAAATAATGTTCATGAACTTAAATAATGTTCACATATTTGTAGAAATGTTAACGAATTTGAAAAATGTTTCCAATTCAAAAAATGTTCATTATTTAAAAAGTGACTTGTGAAAATGTTCAAGAGTTCAAAATATATTCACACTTTAAAAAATGTTCATAATTTTAAAAAGTTCATGATTTAAATTTTTTTCAAGAATTGCTAATAAAATGTCATGATTTATAAAGTTTCCTGAATTTGTAAAACAAATGTACACAATTTCAAAAAATGAAAAAAAATTGGCAAAAAATTTTCATGATAAAAAAATGTTGATGATTCTAAAAAAAGTCCATGATTTGAAAAATGTCGATGATTCTAAAAAAAGTTCATGATTTTTATGAATCGCCATAATTGAAGTGGCATTTATCTAATTAACCCCTTTGAACAATGTTAACAAATTTCAAAGATATTCAAAAGAGGAAAAGGGAAGAAAAGAGAAAATAAAACTTGAACATGAAAAAAATAAAGAAAAAATACGAAATGAAAATGAAAGAAACAAAAATAACGAAAGAAAAAAAAACTGTATGAGTGGCCGGCGCTACTAGGTCCGGCCCAGAATTACGTAGCGACCATTGGGGGTTGTGCGTTTGGTCGACAACGGGAACTCCTATGCGCCGCTTATTGCGACAAGTAGTCACAGTTTCGCATAGGAGACGACTCGCCTGGGCCGGCCCACTAGCTAACCTCCCCAGAATGAAAAGTCGGAAAAATAAAAGCGCGCTAGCTAGGAATCGAACCCGCGAGCTGCTATAGATAAGCACCGCACGCCAGCCACTGCGACATGCTAGTTAATATGAAAACTATGCAGCGCCAGCGTTAAAGAACTTGAGCGAGTCCATAGCCAATGTACTAACAGAGGTTTATTGCATACAATTACATATTAAAACTTCTATTAAAATTTCAAGCGTAAAAAAGGATTTTGTTTTTGGAAACGCGACATTATTTTGGAACTGAATAGAAACTAAAAACAAGTAGGGAAAAAATTGAATACGAGAATAATTTCTAAATTATGAACTACTTTTCGTAAACGCAAAACATCATTTCCAAAACAAGTAACAAAACTGAAAAGGTGATAATGTTTTCGAAAGTAAGCTATTTTCAAAAAACTCGAGCATTTTTTGAATTTGTGACATAATTCCGAAAACAAGAACATTTTTAAAATTTGTGAACAAATTTTCAAAACTGTAGCTTTTTGGAAAATGTGAACAAATTTGGACAACAAGAACATTTTTGAAATACCAAATATTTTAGAATTTGCGAACAAATATTTATCATGCGGACACATTTTAAATTTGTGAACAAATTTTCAAAAATGAACATTTTTTGAATATGTGAACAATTTTTGAAAACGAAAATATGTTTTGAATTCGCGAACAAATTTGCAAAATGGGAATGATTTTTTACATTTCCAGAACATTTTTAAATTTTTGAACAAAATTTGTAAACAAGAACATTTTTCTGGAATTCCCAAACATTTTTTTAATTTGCGAACAATTTTTTAAAGCGGGAACATGTTTTGTACCGCTGAACATTTTTTAAAATTCGTGAACAAAATTTGAAACTGAACAATTTTGAAACTGAAAAATAAAAATGTGCATATTTTTTTTGAAATGTGCAAACAATTTATTTAAAACAGGAACATGTTTTGAACCACCGTGCATTTTTTGAAATTGTGAACAAAAATATGAAACCGAACAATTTCAAAACTACTGACAAAATGAAAACGTGCACATTTTTGAAATTTTCCGAAAAAGTATGACATTTTCGAAAAATCAGGGACATTTTTTTGAAATCATGAACAATTTTTTCTAAACATGATTTTTTTGGAAATTATGAATAATTTGTTCAAAACAGATTTTTTTCAGAAAATTCAGAAAACATGAACATTGTTTGAGTATGTGAACAAAATTGAAAAGGCTGGAACTTTTTTTGAAATTACAGAACATTTTCAAATTTATGAAACAAAATTTAGAAATGAGAACATTTTCAAATTTAGGAAACAAAATTTAGAAATGAGAACATTTTTTCAAATTCCTCGAACATATTTTGAGTTTGCGAACAAATTATAAAAACATGATATCTTTTCAAATTAGTGAACACATTTATTGAAAAATTCCAAATAGAAAAGAAAACCAAAAAAAGGCAAATACGAACATTTTTTAAAAAGGGAACATTTTTTAAATCCCACAACATTTTGTTTAAAATGCGAACATTCTTTGAATTTATGAACAATTTTGGAAAATGCGGCCATTTTTTAGAAAAAATGAAGGTTTTTTGAAAGTGGGAAGAATTTTTTAAGGTTATGAACAATTTTTGAAACATAAACTTTTTTCAATTTTTTTTGAAAAAGAACAAAGAAACGAAAAGAGAAACCGAAAAGGAAACAAGAACGTTTTTAGACCAAAGTTCGAAACATAAAACAATTTTAAAAATTCCAAACAAATTTGAAAGTTGAACGTTTTTTGAATACGTGAACAAAAGTTGAATACGTGAAGAAAATATAAAACGAATATGTTCATAAATTCATGAACATTTTTGGAAAATTGCAAACAATTTTTGAAACGGAAACATTTTTTGAAATCGCGAACATTTTTTTAAAAGTTTTCAAAATTTTGAACAAAAACATTCTGAACAACTTTGTTAACACAAAATATTTTTTGAAAATTCCGAACATTTTTTGACAAATGCATACAGTTTCTGAATTTATGAACAAAATTTGAAAATACGAACATTTTTAAAAATTTGAACATTTTTGTAAAAGCGCGAACATTTTTTTGAGAGAGAAAACATAAACTTGAAAAAGAAAAAATAAAAAAGAAAAGAAAAAGAAACAGAAATAGAAAATGAAGGAAAATAAAAAACCGGTTCAGGAACTTTCTAGAAGGTTCCCAAAACCGGAAAAAAACAAGCTGGGAACGTCTAGAAGGTTCCCAAAACCGGGAGTGCTGGAACGGTTAAACGGGCCGGCCCGTTGCGTCGCTGCTCGGTCGCTCGCCTGTGCGAAGCGCCGGCAGTTTGACACAACGAGCGGCAAATAGGATATTCCGTCCACAACGGTGGACCTACACGATAAATAGGAACCACCTAAAGATAAATAGGAACCACCTAAAAATAATAGACAGAAAGCCACGCATCGGAGCACGGTCCATTTCGACGGCCCAACACAAACATCTCACACTGTTTTCTGTGGCTCCTCTTGCCGCCTTCAGCCAGTATCCTAGTCAACGAAGGGTGGAGTGAGCCGCCCCGTCCAACCGGCGTACGACTCCATTCCCATCGCACAACGGCGTTGTCCGCCTAAATGGTGGCAGGTATGGCCGAAATACCAGCGGAATGAGTTGGAGAGGATGAAGAGACGACATGTGGGGTCTCTATTGTGCATGTTCGCTCTCTTAGCCATTGGCGTGCATGTTTTTTCCTAAAGCTTCATGTATGGGCCTAGGTGCAGGTTGGTTGTGCCGCTGCAGCCGTACTGCCCGGTATACCGTGGTAACGCGCAAGGGCGTGAGACTGTAGCCTAATTCTAACACATGTCAACATGTTTTTTCCTAAAGCTTCATGCATGGGGTCTAGGTGCAAGTTGGTTGTGCCGCTGCAGTCGTACGGGCCGGTGTACTGTGGCAACACGCAAGGGCGTGAGACTGTAGCCTAATTCTAACACATGTCAACACCAACATGCAACATATCGGTCGACCGATGACCCCCGTTATGTGTCAAATGATCTCAAGCTAGCTACTATTTGTTTTCACTATAAGGCAAGAGCCCTACAGTCCTTTATTCCAGAAGTTTTTCCTCATACCTATTTAAATCCGTTCCCACCGGGAGTCAGTCAAAAAGGAATGAATTGCCGTGACTTATGCGTCAGGCCTTGCCTTCCATTTATACTCAGGCAGGATACAAGATAGATACAATTCAGTTAGGATTTTATCTACAACAACCTAACTTGATCATTATCTATACAGCACGAAGCTGATCCTAACAACCTACGGTTAGGCTACAGACTCGTTTAACATTCCCATAATCTCAACCGGTACAGAGGTTGAGATTGGAACGGAGTCGCTCGAGTGTCTGCTTGGTGAGAGGTTTAGTGAAGGCGTCTGCAACTTGATCTGCTGAAGAGATGAACCGAACGTCCAGAGCACCCATGGCAACCTTTTCTCGCACAAAATGGAAGTCCACCTCTATATGCTTTGTGCGTGCATGAAAAACTGGGTTCGCAGTGAGATACGTCGCCCCGAGATTGTCACACCACAAGACAGGGGTCGAGGCTGAGCTACCTGCAGTTCCTTCAGCAGAGATCAGTAACCACGTAGCTTCAGCGGTGCCATTCGCCAGCGCCTTGTATTCAGCTTCACCGAGGAACGAGACACCGTTGGTTGCTTTCGGCGCTCCAGGATATAAGATTTGGTCCGAGGAAGACCGCAGCCACCCGTGGAACGACGATCGTCGCTGCAGCCGGCCCAATCCGTCGGTGAACACACTCATGAGGACTGAAAGGCGGCGCCGAATGGATAAGCCGGTGGATACCGTTCCTCGACAAAGCGAAGGATTCTTTTCACTGCTTCCCAATGTACATCGCTGGGACGTGACAAATCTTGGCACACTTTGTTCATCGCGAACGACAGGTCTGGCCTTGTCAGTGTCAAGTATTGCAACGCGCCTACCGTGCTCCTGTACTTGAAGGCATCATCCTCGTTCAGTGCTTGGCCAGACTCCTGTGTGAGCTTCTCATGTGTGCACATCGGTGTCGGAACTGGTCTGCAATTCGCCATGTTCGAGCGTTCCAGTAGATCGAGTGCATACTTCTGCTGAACAAGGTTAATTCCCCCGGAATTGCAGATCACTTCAATGCCCAAGAAATAATTCAATGGACCAAGATCCTTAACAGGGAAGGTAGCAGAGAGCTGACGGAGCAAGCATTCAACCGCCCTCGTGGAAGAGCCAACGATGACCATGTCGTCAACATACACCAGCATGTAAAGAGTGACACCATTTTCATGAAAGATGAACAACGAAGTGTCTGCTGCAGACGGCACAAAACCAAGTTGTTGAAGACGATCATGAAGCCGAGCATACCAAGCACGCGTGACTGCTTCAACCCATACAAAGCCTTCTGAAGCTTGCAAACATAGTGCGGACGACTCGGATCTTGGAACCCCGGCGGCTGTTGCATGTATGCCTCCTCCTCAAGAATTCCATGCAAAAATGCGTTGCTGATGTCCACTTGACGAAGATGCCAGCCACGGGAAACAGCCAGGGAGAGCACCAAACGCACTGTAGCAGGCTTCACAACAGGAGAGAAAGTATCTGAATAATCGATGCCATACTGTTGAGTGAACCCACGAGCGACAAGGCGAGCCTTGAACTTGTCAAGAGATCCATCAGATTTATGCTTGACTTTGAACACCCATTTGCACCCAATGATATTCTTGCCAGGAGGCCGCGGAACCAATGTCCATGTGTGGTTGTGCTGGAGAGCAGAGTATTCGGCTTCCATGGCGGCGCGCCACTGGTGGTCGGCAAGCGCGTGTCGATAGGACCGTGGTTCAACATGAAAAGCGCGCCGCCGAGGATCGTAGCGCATAGTGCCGTCCGTCGGCACCAGCTTCTTGACGATGTTGTCGCGAAGCCGCGTCTGCATGCGATGTGGAGCTGCAGGGGCGCCGGCCACCTGGCGTTGGAACAATCTGTAGCTCAGAGACGCCATGGGAGTTGAGTCCTGTGCGGCTCGTCGGCCGCATCCGGAGACGCAGGGAGGCTGGCCCAAAATCAAGGGAGCGACCAGAGGGCTCGCCTGGTGACGTGTCGTCCTGACTCGACCCGCCTGCAGGTGACGAAGTGGAGTGCATGGCGAGGCTGATCCAGTGGTGGGCGTCCCTCGGCTGGCTGCAGGCGTTGCACCAGAGGGTGAAGACGAGACAGAGGGATCTGAACCTGCACAAGAATCAAGGCTAGACGAACCATCAGGGAGCAAGGTTAAGTCATAATTCCGCATGCGGTCATTAGCAATAACTGGCTCGGAACGAGGAAAAACAGATGGTGGCGTGGGGAGGAGTGGTGGCGTGGGTGTTGTGCATGCAAAAGGGAAAACTTGCTCGTCGAAACGACGTCACGAGAAATGTAGATACGACCCGTTGAGCGATCTAAGCATTTGTAGCCTTTGTGCATGGAGCTATATCCAAGAAATACACATTGGCGAGACCGGAAAGCAAGCTTGTGATTGTTATATGGGCGCAAGTTTGGCCAGCATGCACAGCCAAAGGCACGGAGGAAAGTGTAATCAGGCTGTTCATTTAGGAGACGTTCGACTGGTGAAGAATTTTTCAGTGTACGAGTGGGCATGCGATTTATAAGGTAACAGGCAGTCACAAATGCTTCGTCCCAGAATTTTACAGGGAGAAAAGAGTGTGCAAGGAGAGCAATGCGGTTTCCACGATATGGCGGTGCTTCCGTTCAGCGATGCCATTTTGTTGGGAAGTATGTGGACAAGTTACTCGATGGGTGATTCCTCACGATAGAAATATTTAGAGAGACGACGGTACTCGCCACCCCAATCGGTCTTGACTGTTTTAATCTTGGTGTTTAACATGCGTTCAACGTGCTTCTGAAAAGTGTAGAAAATTTGCTCTACTTCAGATTTGCGTTTAAGAAGATATATCCAGGTGAAGCGACTATAATCATCAAGAAAACTCACATAATATTTAAAACCCCCAACCGAAGTGGTTGCTGGCCCCCATACATCAGAATGAATAAGTTCGAGAGGTGCATGGGTTACATGAGTAGAATCCCTAAAAGGCAACTGATGGACTTTAGCACGTTGACACGCATCACAGACACTAGATTCGACAGATGGTGCACAAGCAAATTTATTTAACCTAAGAACGGACTCGACGACACTTTTGCTGGGATGACCTAAGCGTCGATGCCAAAGATCATGAGAAAGCTTCATGCTGGAGAGCGCTCGACGACTGGACACGGACGACCTGAGGCTTGGCACCGGGTAGAGACCGCCACGACATCTACCTTGAAGAAGAACCGCCCTCGTTGCGGTCCTTAAGATAGAAAGCGATCAGGGTGAAATTCAGCAATAGCATCATTATCGAGAGGTTAACTTGTGCACGGATAAAAGATCTTTGCTAACATGTGGAACATGCAATATGTTGCGAAGATAGAGTGGACGTGGACGAGCCAGAAATAGCAGATTGACCAATATGCGAAATAGACAAACCTGTACCATTGGCGACTTGCACTTGATCTTTGCCGTGGTAGCGCTCCTGGATGGTGAGCCCGTCGAGGTCGCCCGGTCGGATGATCGGTGGCGCCCGAGTCCATGTACCAGCTCGGATACTCGGCGCCGCCGGAGTGCACGCGTTGCCGGAACGCTCACGGTTGTCTTCAGGCTGATAGGCATGGTTGAAGCGGTTCCTGCGGTGCAGAGCATCATGGCCAAACTTGGAGCACACGACACTTGATGTACTTGCCGCGACCACGCCCTGGCCACGGCCACGGCCTTGACCGCCTTGACCGCCTTGGCCTCCAGCTTGACCTCCGTGGCCGCCGCGCCGCCATTGCGCCGCCATCGAGTTGCGTGCTGCAGAGTTGGCGGAGGAGTGGAGTTCGCCCGGACGCCTGCTGTTCCATGCGGAGCTTCGGCGCTGACGAGGAACGCGTAAAGCTGCCAAGGCTGATCGGCTCCTCGCGAGCGGTGATGGAGGCCACCAGAGGTTTAAATTCAGACCCAAGACCGGCCAGCATGTAGCCGAGGATCTCGTCATCGCCAAGAGGCTTGCCAATGGACGCCATAGCATCAGCAAAGCCCTTCATCTTGTTGAAGTATTCAGTGGCGGTGAGGTCCTTCTTCTTGAGTTCGACGGCTGAAAACGCATCTGCATGAGACGCGCCTTGTTCTGCGAGGAGAACATGTCATGGAGGGCCGCCCAGACGGCGGCGGAGGTGGTCATGAGCGTCATCTGACCGAGCACATCCTCCGTCATGGAGCCCAGCAGTGCATGTTGGGTAACGCAGTAATTTCAAAAAATTTCCTACGCACACACAGGACCATGGTGATGGCATAGCAACGAGAGGGGAGAGTGTTGTCTACGTACCCTCGTAGACCGTAAGCGGAAGCGATCTGGCGTAGAGGAAGTAGTCGTACGTTCTCCTCGCGATCTTGCCGATCCTCGTGCCGTTACTCCGGCACCTCCGAGTCGATGATGACGTAGAGGAAGTAGTCGTACGTTCTCCTCGCGATCCAGCCGATCCCAGCGCCGTTACTCCGGCGCCTCCGAGTTCTTGGCACACGTTCAGCTCGATGACGCTCCTCGGGCTCCGATCCAGCAAAGCTCCGGGAGAGGGAGTTCCGTCGGCCTGACGGCGTGGTGACGATCTTGATGTTTCACCGGCGCAGGCTTCGCCTAAGCACCGCTTCTGATATGACCGAGGTGGAATATGGTGGAGGGGGCACCGCACACGGCTGAGAGCGATCTCAAGGATCAACTTGTGTGTTCTAGGTGCCCCCTCCCCGTATATAAAGGAGGGAGGGAGGAGGTGGCGGCCACAAGGGGCGCACCATAGGAGGGGAAACCTACTCCAAGTAGGTTTCCCTCTCTTTCCTTATCTTATTTGGAGGGGAAGGAAGGAGTACTAGTATTAGGAAGTAGTACTAGTAGTAGGAATAGGAAGAGGGGAAGGAGAAAGGAAAGGGGGCGGCCCCCCTCCCCAATCGGATTGGGCTTGGGCGCGCCTCCCTTGTTCCTTCTCCCTTCCTCCTACATGGGCCCAATAAGGCCCATATACCTCCCCGGGGTTCAGTAACCTCCCGAGCTCCAAACTTCTCCTAACCTTTCCGGTGTCCAAATATATCCGTCCAATATATTAATCTTTATGTCTCGACCATTTCGAGACTCCTCGTCATGTCCGTGATCATATCCGGGACTCCGAACAACCTTCGATACATCAAAATACACAAACTCATAATATAACCGTCATCGAAACCTTAAGCGTGCGGACCCTACGGTTCGAGAACAATGTAGACATGACCGAGACACATCTCCGGTCAATAACCAATAGCGGGACCTGGATGCCCATATTGGTTCCTACATTGTCTACGAAGATCTTTATCGGTCAGACCGCATAACAACATACGTTGTTCCCTTTGTCATCGGTATGTTACTTACCCGAGATTCGATCGTCGGTATCCAATACTTAGTTCAATCTCGTTACCGGTAAGTCTCTTTACTCGTTCCGTAATACATCATCTCACAACTAACTCATTAGTTGTAATGCTTGCAAGGCTTATGTGATGTGTATTACCGAGAAGGCCCAGAGATACCTCTCCGACAATCGGAGTGACAAAACCTAATCTCGAAATACGCCAACCCAACAAGTACCTTTGTAGACACCAGTAGTAATCCTTTATAATCACCCGATTACGTTGTGACGCTTTGGTAGTACCCAAAGTGTTCCTCCGTAAACGGAGTTGCATAATCTCATAGTTACAGGAACATGTATAAGTCATGAAGAAAGCAATAGCAACATACTAAAGCGATCAAGTGCTAGGCTAACGGAATGGGTCATGTCAATCAGATCATTCTCCTAATGATGTGATCCCGTTAATCAAATGACAACTCATGTCTATGGTTAGGAAACATAACCATCTTTGATTAATGAGCTAGTCAAGTAGAGGCATACTAGTGACACTCTGTTTGTCTATGTATTCACACATGTATTATGTTTCCGGTTAATACAATTCTAGCATGAATAATAAACATTTATCATGATATAAGGAAATAAATAATAACTTTATTATTGCCTCTAGGGCATATTTCCTTCAGTCTCCCACTTGCACTAGAGTCAATAATCTAGTTCACTCAAGAATGATTCTAACACCCATGGAGTCTTGGTGCTGATCATGTTTTGCTCGTGGAAGAGGCTTAGTCAACGGGTCTGCAATGTTCAGATCCGTATGTATTTTGCAAATCTCTATGTCTCCCACTTGGACTTGGTCCCGAATGGAATTGAAGCGTCTCTTGATATGCTTGGTCCTCTTGTGAAATCTGGATTCCTTTGCCAAGGCAATTGCACCAAGATTGTCACAGAAGATCTTCATTGGTCCCGATGCACTAGGTACAACACCTAGATCGGAAATGAACTCTTTCATCCAGACTCCTTCATTTGCTGCTTCCGAAGCAGCTATGTACTCCGCTTCACATGTAGATCCCGCCACGACGCTTTGTTTAGAACTGCACCAACTGACAGCTCCACCGTTTAACAAAAACACGTATCCGGTTTGCGATTTAGAATCGTCCGGATCGATGTCAAAGCTTGCATCGACGTAACCATTTACGACTAGCTCTTTGTCACCTCCATATACGAGAAACATATCCTTAGTCCTTTTCGTGTATTTCGGGATGTTCTTGACCGCTGTCCGATGATCCACTCTGGATTACTTTGGTACCTTCCTGCCAAGCTTACAGCTAAGCATACGTCGGTCTGGTACACATCATTGCATACATGATAGAGCCTATGGGTGAAGCATAGGAACTTCTTTCATTTTCTCTCTATCTTCTGCTGTGGTCGGGCATTGAGTCCGACTCAATCTCACACCTTGTAATACAGTAAAAACCTTTCTTTGCACGATCCATTTTGAACTTCTTCAAAACTTTATCAAGGTATGTGCTTTGTGAAAGTCCAATTAAGCGTCTTGATCTATCTCTATAGATCTTGATGCCCAATATGTAAGTAGCTTCACCAAGGTCTTTCATCGAAAAACTCTTGTTCAAGTATCCCTTTATGCTATCCAGAATTCCATATCATTTCCGATCAAGAATATGTCATCTACATATAATATCGTAAATGCTACAGAGCTCCCACTCACTTTCTTGTAAATACAGGCTTCTCCATAAGTCTCAGATAAACCCAAATACTTTGATCACACTATCAAAGCGTTTATTCCAACTCCGAGATGCTTGCACCAGTCCATAAATGGATCACTGGAGCTTGCATACTTTGTTAGCTCCTTTGGATCGATAAAACCTTCTCGTTGCATCATATACAACTCTTCTTCCGTAAACCCATTCAGAATGCGGTCTTTACATCCATTTGCCAAATTTCATAATCATAAAATGCGGCAATTGCTAACATGATTCGGACAGACTTAAGCATCGCTTCTGGTGAGAAGGTCTCATCGTAGTCAACCCCTTGAACTTGTCGAAAACCCTTTGCGACAAGTCAAGCTTTGTAGACAGCAATATTACCGTCAGCGTCAGTCTTCATCTTGAAGATCCACTTGTTTTCTATTGCTTGCCGACCCTCGGGCAAGTCAACCAAAGTCCACACTTTGTTTTCTTACATGGATCCCATCTCGCATTTCATGGCCTCAAGCCATTTTATGGAATCTGGGCTCACCATCGCTTCTTCATAGTTCGTAGGTTCATCATGATCTAGTAGCATGACTTCCGTAACAGGATTGCCGCACCACTCTGGTGCGGATTTTATTCTGGTTGATCTACGAGGTTCTCAGAGTAACTTGATCTGAAGTTTCATGATCAACATCAACAACTTCCTCACTATTTGGTGTAGATATCGCAGAAACTGGTTTACGTGATAAACCGCTTTCAAATAAGGGAGAAGGTACAGATTACCTCATCAAGTTCTACTTTCCTCCCACTCACTTCTTTTCGAGAGAAACTCCTTCTCTAGAAAGGATCCATTCTTAGCAACAAATGTCTTGCCTTCAGATCTGTGATAGAAGGTGTACCCAACTGTCTCCTTTGGGTATCCTATGAAGACACATTTCTCCAATTTAGGTTCGAGCTTATCAGGTTGAAGTTTTTTCACATAAGCATCGCATCCCCAAATTTTAAGAAAGCGACAACTTTGGTTTCTTGCTAAACCACAGTTCATAAGGTGTCGTCTCAACGGATTTTGACGGTGTTCTATTCAGCGTGAATGCGGCCGTCTCAAGAGCATAACCCCAAAATGATAGCGGTAAATCTGTAAGAGACATCATAGATCGCACCATATCTAGTAAAGTGCGATTACGACGCTCGGATACACCATTGCTTGTGGTGTTCCGGTGGCGTGAGTTGCGAAACTATTCCGCATTGTTTCAAATGTAGACCAAACTCGTAACTCAAATATTCGCCTCCACGATCAGATCGAAGAAACTTTATTTTCTTATTACGATGATTTTCAACTTCACTCTGAAATTCTTTGAACTTTTCAAATGTCTCAGACTTATGTTTCATTAAGAAGATATACCCATATCTGCTTAAATCATCTGTGAAGGTGAGAAAATAACGATATCCGCCACGAGCCTCAACATTCATTGGACCACATACATCTCAGATGTATGATTTCCAACAAATCTGTTGCTCTCTCCATAGTACCGGAGAACGGGTTCTAGTCATCTTGCCCATGAGGCACGGTTCGCAAGTGCCAAGTGATTCATAATCAAGTGACTCCAAAAGTCCATCAAGATGGAGTTTCTTCATGCGCTCTATACCGATATGACCTAAACGGCAATGCCACAAATAAGTCGCACTATCATTATCAACTCTGCATCTTTTGGTTTCAACATTATGAATATGTGTATCACTACTATCGAGATTCATTAAAAATAGACCACTCTTCAAGGGTGCATGACCGTAAAAGATATTATTCATATAAATAGAACAACCTTTATTCTCTGATTTAAATGAATAACCGACTCGCATCAAACAAGATCCAGATATAATGTTCATGCTTAACGCTGGCACCAAATAACAATTATTTAGGTCTAAAATTAATCCCGAAGGTAGATGTAGAGGTAGCGTGCCGACCGCGATCACATCGACTTTGGAACCATTTCCCACGCGCATCGTCACCTCGTCCTTTGCCAGTGTTCGCAATCAGAGTCCCTGCTTCGAGTTGCAAATATTAGCAATGTAACCAAGATCAAATACCAGTGCTACTGCGAGCTCTAGTAAGGTACACATCAATAACATGTATATCACATATACCTTTGTTCACCTTGCCATCCTTCTTATCCGCCAAATACTTGGGGCAGTTCCGCTTCCAAAGGACTACCGCTTTGCATAGAAGCACTCAGTTTCAGGTTTAGGTCCGCACTTGGGTTTCTTCGCTTGAGCGGCAACTTGTTTGCTGTTCTTCTTGAAGTTCCCTTCTTCTTCCCTTTACCTTTCTTCTTGAAACTAGTGGTCTTATTGACCATCAACACTTGATGCTCCTTCTTGATTTCTACCTCCGCAGCTTTCAAAGATTATGTAAGAGCTCGCATAGTCTTTACTAACCCTTGCATATTATAGTTCATCACGAAGCCTTTGTAGCTTGGTGGCGTTGATTGAAGAATTCTGTCAATGACACAATCATCCGGAAGATCAACTCCCGGTTGAGTCAAGTGATTGTAATACCGGACATTCCGAGTATGTGCTCACCGATGCACCCATTCTCCTCCATTTTGCAGCTATAGAACTTATTGGAGACTTCATATCTCTCAATCCGCATTCTGCTGAAATATCAACTTCAACTCTTGGAACATCTCATATGCTCCACGACTTTTAAAACGTCGTTGAAGACCCGGTTCTAAGCCGTAAAGCATGGCACACTGAACTATAGAGTAGTCATCAGCTCTGCTCTGCCAGACGTTCTTAACGTCGTCAGTTGCATCAGCTAGAGTCTGGCACCTAGCGGTGCATCCAGACGTAACTCTTCTCAGGCAGCAATGAGGATAATCCTCGTGTTACGGACCCACTCCGTGTAATTGCTACCATCATCTTTCAACTTTGCTTTCTCAAGGAACGCATTAAAATTCAACGGAACAACAAAGACGAGCCATCTATCTACAAATGTATATAGACAAGCAAGATACTATCAGTACTAAGTTCATGATAAATTTAAGTTCAATTAATCATATTACTTAAGAACTCCCACTTAGATGTACATCTCTCTAGTCATCTAAGTGATCACGTGATCCAAATCAACTAAACCATAACCGATCATCACGTGAGATGGAGTAGTTTTCAATGGTGAACATCTTATGTTGATCATATCTACTATATGATTCACGCCGACCTTTCGGTCTCCGTGTTCCGAGGCCATATCTGCATATGCTAGGCTCGTCAAGTATAACCTGAGTATTCTGCGTGTGCAAAACTGGCTTGCACCCGTTGTAGATGGACGAGAGCTTATCACACCCGATCATCACGTGGTGTCTCTACGACATTTAACTTTGGCAACGGTGCATACTCGTGGAGAACACTACTTGATAATTTTAGTGAGAGATCATCTTAAAATGCTACCGTCAAACAAAGCAAAATAAGATGCATAAAGGATAAACATCACATGCAATCAATATAAGTGATATGATATGGCCATCATCATCTTGTGCTTGTGATCTCCATCTCCGAAGCAACCGCCATGATCACCATCGCCACCGGCGCGACACCTTGATCTCCATCGTAGCATCGTTGTCGCCACGCCATCTATTGCTTCTACGACTATCGCTACCGCTTAGTGATAAAGTAAAGCAATTACAGGTATGCTTGCATTTCATACAATAAAGCGACAACCATATGGCTCTCGCCATTGCCGATAACTCGGTTACAAAACATGATCATCTCATACAATAAAATATAGCATCACGTCTTGAACATATCACATCACAACATGCCCTGCAAAAACAAGTTATACTCAATCTACTTTGTTGTTGCAATTTTTACTTGGCTGCTACGGGCTGAGCAAGAACCGATCTTAACTACGCATTAAAACCACAACGATACTTCTTCAAATAGACTCCGCTTTAACCTTCTCAAGGACCGGGCGTATGCCACACTCGGTTCAACTAAAGTGAGAGAGACAGACACCCGCCAGCCACCTTTAAGCACCGAATGCTCGTAACGGTGAAACCAGTCTCGCGTAAGCGTCTGGCGTAATGTCGGTCCGGGCCGCTTCATCTCACAATACCGCTGAACCAAAGTATGACATGCCGGTAGGCAGTATGACTTGTATCGCCCACAACTCACTTGTGTTCTACTCGTGCATATGACATCAACGCATAAAACCAGGCTCGATACCACCGTTGGGTAACGCAGTAATTTCAAAAATTTCCCACGCACACACGGGACCATGGTGATGGCATAGCAACGAGAGGGGAGAGTGTTGTCTACGCACCCTCGTGAGACCGTGGCGAAGCGATCACAACGTAGAGGAAGTAGTCGACGCTCTCCTCGCGATCTTGCCGATCCTCGTGCCGTTACTCCGGCACCTCCGAGTCGATGATGACGTAGAGGAAGTAGTCGACGTTCTCCTCGCGATCCAGCCGATCCCAAAGGTTGCCATTCGGCGCCTCCCGAGTTCTTGGCACACGCTCAGCTCGATGACGCCTCCTCGGGCTCCGATCCAAAGCAAAGCTCCGGGAGAGGGAGTTCCACAAGACGACGGGCAGGACGATCTTGATGTTTCACCGACGCAGGCTTTGCCTAAGCACCGCCACGATATGACCGAGGTGGAATATGGTGGAGGGGGCACCGCACACGGCTAAGGAACGATCTCAAGGATCAACTTGTGTGTTCTAGGGTGCCCCTCCCCGTATATAAAGGAGGGAGGGAGGAGGTGGCCGCCACAAGGGGGCGACCATAGGAGGGGAAACCTACTCCAAGTAGGTTTCCTCTCTTTTCATTATCTTATTTGGAGGGGGAAGGAAGGTGTAATATTATTCGGAAGTAGTACTAGTAGTAGGAATCGGAAGAGGGGGAAGCAGACCGCAAAAGGGGGGCCGGCCCCCCTCCCCAATTCGGATTGGGCTTGGGGCGCGCCTCCCTTGTTCCTTCTCCTTCCTCCTACATGGGCCCAATAAGGCCCATATACCTCCCGGGGTTCCAGAACCTCCCTGAGCTCCAAACTTCTCCTAACCTTTCCTGTCCAAATATATCCGTCCAATATATTAATCTTTATGTCTCGACCATTTCGAGACTCCTCGTCATGTCCGTGATCATATCCGGACTCAACAACCTTCGTACATCAAAATACACAAACTCATAATATAACCGTCATCGAAACCTTAAGCGTGCGGACCCTACGGTTCGAGAACAATGTAGACATGAACGAGACACATCTCCGGTCAATAACCAATAGCGGGACCTGGATGCCCATATTGGTTCCTACATTTTCTACGAAGATCTTTATCGGTCAGACCGCATAACAACATAAGTTGTTCCCTTTGTCATCGGTATGTTACTTACCCGATATTCGATCGTCGGAATCCAATACTTAGTTCAATCTGCTACGGTAAGTCTCTTTACTCGTTCCGTAATACATCATCTCACAACTAACTCATTAGTTGTAATGCTTGCAAGGCTTATGTGATGTGTATTACCGAGAAGGCCCAGAGATACCTCTCCGACAATCGGAGTGACAAAACCTAATCTCGAAATACGCCAACCCAACAAGTACCTTTGGAGACACCTGTAGTACTCCTTTATAATCACCCGATTACGTTGTGACGCTTGGTAGTACCCAAAGTGTTCCTCCGTAAACGGAGTTGCATAATCTCATAGTTACGGGAACATGTATAAGTCATGAAGAAAGCAATAGCAACATACTAAACGATCAAGTGCTAGGCTAACGGAATGGGTCATGTCAATCGATCATTCTCCTAATGATGTGATCCCGTTAATCAAATGACAACTCATGTCTATGGTTAGGAAACATAACCATCTTTGATTAATGAGCTAGTCAAGTAGAGGCATACTAGTGACACTCTGTTTGTCTATGTATTCACACATGTATTATGTTTCCGGTTAATACAATTCTAGCATGAATAATAAACATTTATCATGATATAAGGAAATAAATAATAACTTTATTATTGCCTCTAGGGCATATTTCCTTCAGTGCAATGAGCACCAACTGGTCTCGCTGGTACCACTGAAGGAAGAGCGGGTTTGCCTCCTCCTTGGCATCGGCGCCGGCGCCGGTGGTGATGGTGTAGGACGGCCTGCTCCGAGCCATCGACGAGCCGAAGAGGCCATGGGAGTGGAGCGCCGGGACAACCTGCAAGGCCTTCCAGAGGAGAAAGTTGTCCCTTGTGACGGATCGTGATGAGATTGCCGATCGAGGAGATCGAGACAGAGCGGAGGAGCTAGCAGCGGTGGCGAGGACACGGGCATTGGGAGAGGTGAGGGCACCGGAGGTGGAGTTGATGGCGGCAGGGCTGACATGGCGCCCGGCGAGAGGAGAGATCGATGGGAGAGGATCTTATCGCCTCGATACCAAGTCAAAAAGGAATGAATTGCCGTGACTTATGCGTCAGGCCTTGCCTTCCATTTATACTCAGGCAGGATACAAGATAGATACAATTCAGTTAGGATTTTATCTACAACAACCTAACTTGATCATTATCTATACAGCACACGAGCTGATCCTAACAACCTACGGTTAGGCTACAGACTCGTTTAACAGAGTCCAACCAAGGACTTTGGGTGTTACTCCCTCCTTCCCAAAATATAAGACGCGATTGACTTTTTACGGTCTTTGATGCACAACTTTGACCATTAATATATATCAAAGTATATGAATTGAACATGTATAAATGACATCGCTGTATTTTTCTTGCAAATCAATTTTATTTCATATGTATGTATAATAATTTTATAGACATATAATACATAAAAAATATAGTCAAAGTTGTGCAACGAAGACCAGAAAAGTCAAACTATGTCTTATAGTTTGGGAAGGAGGGAGTAGTAGGCTATAGGCCCATTCGCCTAGCTAGACTGTGTGCCACTAGAACTAGCTACTATTTTTTAGTTGATGTAGGCTGCCGATCTGGTCTTTGTTACAAAAAAGAAAACAGAAGGTAGACGATTTTTAGGATCCATGAGGAGATATGATTGCCCGCGACGGGGAGATTCCGTTGAGATTGTGGCGGCAGTATCAAAGTTTTTGTAAACGCATTCTCCATGAAGAAAAGTAGAGGGAATCATGAGCATCCATATGATTCTGGCAAAAAAGTCATCCATATGAGCCTAGCTGCCTATCTAGGCTGTGTGCATCCCAATAAATTAGAGAATTTGGATCATATGAATGCCTAGTTAGACTGTGTGCCGTCATGTTTATCTCTCAAGGACAATGAACAAAGGAAACCAAACCAATCCTTCAAGCAATTTGGAAATACCAGGCCAAGATAATTGAATAAGGGCACAAAATGCCCGTCTCTGTAGCCTGATTCTGGCACATGTCAACACCAAACAGGCAACACATGGACAAACGGGTATTTTGAGCCCTATTCAAAGCTTATTGTTGAGCAACCTAAACGATCCGCCAGTTTCATCCAATTTCTCAACGCCAAACCTTTCGTTGT
The DNA here is from genome assembly GCA_021605145.1 of Aegilops bicornis. NCBI lineage: Eukaryota > Viridiplantae > Streptophyta > Magnoliopsida > Poales > Poaceae > Aegilops > Aegilops bicornis. The sequence goes on along the minus strand of CM038669.1, from coordinate 680,061,854 downwards.
AGGTGCGACGAGCCAGGGCCTCTCCTCGATGATTACGGACAACATGTGGGCGCCGGTTTGCAGAAACAACTGGAACCGACCGGCGCCTTAAGCGCCATATAGGAAACACCCCTATTGTTTCTAAAAAAAAGGGGGGAAACGCCGCTATTCCATCGTCCATAAAGCAAGCATCTACATTCATCTCGTAGACATCCAGACCAGGTTTAGCCCACAATTCATCTTGTAAAATGTCCATCCGCTTTAGAATCGAGTTATTGACACAATTAAATCTTCCGCCCGCCCGTGTGGTTGCCTCCGTTTAAGAAAACATCCATGCGGGTCATTGATTAATAAACAGTTGCTGACGCTAGTTTGAACACGAGAATGCTCAACATTGGGAATTTGCGGACTTTGATCATAAGGTTAACATGCTTCGATCTTCTCCATGTGCCACGAGACGAAATGAAACAGAGTGAGGAGGAATAAATGCCTTCTTTCTCATGTTGCAAAAATATCCCCGTCTTTATTTCTCAGGTACAAAGAGTACAGAACCACATGTCCACACAGTCCCTTCAAATGCTCCTCGGACAACGCTACATCTACGTAAGTTTTTTTCGTACCTTACGAAGAAGCTTACCAGGAAATGTTTTATTTGAAAAGAAAAGTGAGGTGGCCCCACCAAGTGAAATTCAGTGGGGAGTGTATTAATTAGGGACAGAAGGTTTTGTAGCTTTTAGTGAAAATTACGTAGGTGTAGCATTTTTATGCTCCTCCGTATATGTAAAATGTTTCATGTGTTAGGTATGGCTGAACGGTTTTTGCCTCTGTTTGTCACGTGCCAAATAGCAAGCGACTTCATGAACTTTGAGCATCTCTAGCAAATCCCTCAAAAACAGTATTTGAAAAGAAAACCAATAGTTTAGGAGATTAAGACCCTTCTATCATATATCCCTCAAAAGAATGGAAAGTGCTTGTTATCCACCGATGAATCGTACGAATGAGTTGACCGCCTCACTTGTTTGCCACATGTGCCTATGCCCCCCACACCATGGGCTCCTTCTTCCAACAATGCCTTGGGGCATCTCATCCGCTCCCTCTCGTCTCATCTCTCCCACATCCATGATTTCCATCGGCATCGTCGCCGCGACGAAAAGCACACACCGTTGGTGGTCATTCGTTTGGGTTGCCGCAAAAAAAGGGCTACGTTGCTGTTGTGTGGTGCTCGTCGGGGCCATTGTTGTATGCTCGGGGGTGATGCATAAGGGGGGTCAAATGCTACAGGGTGACCACTCGCTAGGGATGCTGCTTTCTCGGTCGCCACGATGTTGTTGTGTAGCCGCTCGCCGGTGCGCATTGCTACCGCGGGAACAAAGGGGTGCTGCAAAGAGGGGCATGCTTGCTATGAGCTACAGTCGATGCAAACGGTCATTGAAGGTGCCGCCCAAACATGCTGCAAGGAAGACGCACCAGAGGTCCTGCAACAGGGTCGCCAACCCACTATAGATCTGTAGTTCGTCCTTACTCGTCAGCATAACCCACTATCAAAATGTGTTGTCTCTGTCAGGGAAAAAACACGGGAGCTATATCTCGCTCATTGCGAGATGGAGCTACCTCTCGTCTCCGGCGAGCACGCTACTAGGCCGCCCATCACCGTATCAGCGACCCCAATTTCGTGTGTGGTTTTTTATCGGGTTTTTCAGTATTTGTGGCGGTTTCTTCTGTTTTCTATGGTTTTCCAAACAAAAATCGGCTTTCTTTGTTTTCTTCGGGTTTTATTTTTCTATCTATCATTTTTACCAACACATGTCTATATTTTCGCACACATTGTACATTTTTGTGTACACCGAGAATATTTGTATACACATTTAACATTTTGCCAATACATGATTAATGTCATTTTGAGATATATGTTTTGATGTCTATTTTCTTCATACATATACATCTTTGGTATACGTGTAAAAAAATTATACATGTTTAACATTTTTTAAATATGCAATTAACATTTTTTTCAAATACATGTTTTATGAATATATTTTCGAATATGTATTAAACATTTTTCAAATAAATGTTGAAAAATATTATTGAATGATAGAAAACATTCTAAACGACGCGACTATTTTTCTTACATTTTGTAAACATACTTTGGAAACAAGTGAACATGTTTTGAAATGTATCATATATACTTTTTGAATGGTATGAAATATTCTTTTTGAATTATACAAATACTTGTTTTACTTCCTCCGTTTCTGTTTACTCCATGTATAAATTTGTTTGAAGTCAAACTGCGTAAAGCTTGACCAAATTTATCTTTAAAAATATCAACATTTACAATAGAAAAGTTATATAGTATGAAATTTAATTTCATGATGCATCTAATGATTTTGAGTGAATGTTAATATTTTTTCCTATATAGTTGGTCATATTTTATGAAGTCTGAATTCTGGCAAATTTTATATGGAAACTTGAAAGAAACGTGGGAGTACATTGTATAATATTTTGGAAAACATGTCATGTATGTTTCACTGAAATGCGTGAAATTTTCACAACTAATTTTTTAAATGCTATCAAGATTTTTTTTTCAAGTTACACTAAAAAATTACATCATTTGAATTTTTTTGAGAATCTGAAGTTCCTCAATTTTAATGAGATCTACATATTTATAATTGTCCTAAAAATAAATAAAAAATAATAAAAGTAAAAAAATAATGCATGAAAACTGTACGTTTACGTGCGCGCTTATGGGCCGACCCATTTAGGGCGTCCGAGACGGGAATTTGTCTTACTCATATACAGCCGCGCCCGGGAAGAGAGAAAAAAGCCACGCAACGGTAAGGCACGGTCCGTTGGCGGCCCAACTGCCCGCCGCAGGCAGCCGAGGAGTAGAGGAGGAGCGAGGGCACCCGGCACCCTCCCCTCCGACCGGCGTACGGCTGCGTTCCCAATCGCACGGCGGCCCTGTCCATGGAAACGGTGGCCGGCATGGGCGAAACGAGTCGGAGAGGGCGACGAGGCGATCGTGTCGTGTGACGTCTCTGTTGTTCATGTCCGCTCTCCTGGCAATTGCGCGCCGCGCGCGTTTTCTAAAGCTTCGTGCATGCATATGCAAGTCGCCTGGGCGTGCCGCCGCTGTCGTCTGGCCCGGTGCAGCGTGGGAACGCGCCCCGGCGCGACGCCGACGGTTCGCTGTAGCCTGATATCAGACATGTCAACTCCAACAGATCGATCGGTGTACGACGGATGACCTATGGATCCATGTCCAGCCGGCTGCCTAGCTACCTATTTTCGGTTGATGAAGGCCCGCGATATGTTCGGTCCGGGAGGAGATGATGGTCGGGGACAAGTCGACGAGATTCCTTTGAAGATCGTGGCGACAATTTTGAAGTTTTCGCGAGGCGTGATTTTTCCACCAAGAAAAAGTGAAGGAATCATCGATGTCCATATGAGCCTATAGGGTCGTTTCCTACAGCGAGGAGATCCGGGCGAGAGGGAGGGAGGAATTGATCTCCCGGCCGGCCGATGGGCCATGTACAAGAGTCACCATTATTCGTTGATTCATGCTGTGCGGATCGTTGATTAATCCTTGACGCGTCCACTGCATGGCAGGCCGTCACATCGGTTGCTGACTCCAGTGTCAACACGGGACTGCTCCACGTTGGGACGAATCCGCGGCCTGTTGATCATGAGAAAAATTCTCCCGTCAAAAAAGAAAAAAATAACATGAGAATTCAGAGCACCTCTACCTTGTACTCCATTTCCTTATGCTAACGATTTGCCTGCTCCCAGCCGCGCCATTGGGCATCAGGTCCCCTGGCTCGGACCGACCGACCGTGCCCATCAAGCGGCGGCGCGGCGTGGCCTCGCTAGGGCCTGTCTACCGAGGCGGTGCCGGAGAAGGCGATGGACGGGGCATGCGTCGATATCTGTTCTGCTTGTGAAAAAGAACCTCGGGTGAACCACTTACTGAAGAATTAAAACCTAAAGATGCATTTTAAAAGAATTAGGACTAAAATGAGATCCCAACGAAATTTTTAGGATTTCCAATGCGTTTAACTCATCCTGAAACATATGCATGTCAACAGCAACCGATCGGCCGACGCTGATCTACTAATAGCATGTATAGTACGTGTTGGCAATTGGCCCACATGCATTTCCAAGTCGATCATTGGAAAACTAGCTAGTGAGCAATACTGGACTAGCGGTAAGGGCATCTCCGACGGCAACCCGTCAAAAAGTTTCCGCATCCTTCCGTGGATAGGGTGATATCAGTCCGCGGATATGAATACTGGAGGACGACATCCAACACTAGTTGCATACATGTCAAATTGCATTTTAACTAACCGGACGATATTCATCAAAGTTCGGATAGAAAATAGCACAAATCATATATGATAGTATACAAATTAAGTCTAGTACAACAATGTCTCTAATTCAACTAGATCCTTGGATGTACAACAAGTTTTTCATGAACGGATCATGTCGTTCCACACAAACTCCTCCTTCAGCTTCATCCAATAGTGTGTGCACGTAAGTGGCCATCCATCTGTCCTATGATACACCATGGCGGCACATGCGTGCTACATATAATGTGTAGACTAACATTGAGTGAATGAATCAATCAACAAGTTGAGCAAGAGGATGTAAAACTTACGATCTCGTCCATGTCTGTGTGCAATTGCCACCTTGCCTCGAGCTGACTAACCAAGTTGCAAAACTTGATGACGCTGATCTGGATAGTGTGTCCACGATATAACAACGACCTCATGTTGCATGGTTGAGTGATGTACATGTCGTAGGGTGCAATGTGCTTTCGTGCGTGAAACTTTTCATGCACTTACTCCCAGAAGTTCTCCCCTCTGCTCCTGCCTATGAAATCTACAGATACGGACAACCACACATCGCACAACAACGCATCCTCCATGGTCGAGTAGCTCACCATCCTTCGTACTCTAAAAAATGACATAGCATTGAAAATAAGCTCAATAGCATTTGACCCAACACCTACCAGGCGTGGTGTTCGCAATGGAGGTCGTCGACAAGGGGCAAAGTGTACCTGGGTACAAATGGCTCCAAGGTGGAAAGCTCCGTTGAAACGGCGAGTGGGTGCGCCGGTGCTGGTTGCGGACGTCCGACAATGCCTCTGTGACCGTCGGAGACGAACAACAGCGGCGGTGGAGGTGGAGGGTGCTGATGTAGAGTAAGGGGAGAAGGGGCGGAGTTGAAGGAAATGGGACCTGGAGGGGGGATTTGATTGGCCGGGGGTGTCGGAGTCCTACTTTTCAGGTATTCAAACTCCGCAAACCTCTCACACTTTTGTCTCTAATTTGCGGGAGAAATCACGTACGGGTCGCCACGCGGACCGATACAGATCGGCGTTAGATGACTTTCGCGGTCCGGACAAAGTGGTCCGGATGTTTGCGGAAGGTTTACAGATTCGCCTTGAAGATGCCTAATTACTGTACAAGGTGTGAACCGCGAAACCACGACAGCAACGTGCACGGTGCAAACCGCACCAACGACATTGACACGCAGCGTGCATTTGACGTGACACTGGATCTTGTACGACGGTAACAATATCTGGAGGATCACGGCTAAGAAAAGACAGTGAGGACCATGGTTTAATCAGGCGGGAGGCGTTTGTAGTAAAGCGAAGCGGCCGCAGCTCTCGTGCGTGTAAACGCCGGGCGTGGGAACGCATGTACCATGTCTCTCACTGTCTGTCATTGATTACAGTATATTGCACGAGTGCAACAGCGAGTGGTTACATCTGAAGCAGTTTGTGATCCCGAAACATTCATGTCAACACTCAACAGCGACAGATCCACCGACGCTGGTCTGCTAGTAGCTAATAGCTTGACGCCATCGATCTCCGATCCACCAAGCTAGCTAACTTTTCCCGGGGATTGCAGGTGAATTGTAGCGGTAATAGGCAGGGTGTGGGCGAGGGAAAGGAACCTTGGAGTGAGTCCAAGGGAGAACGTCCAGTCTCGCGGCTGGTCCCGCGTGTGTGGTAGGGAGGATCATACGGGGTCGTTGATTAATCCTTCCGCGTCCACTGCCAGAGTGGTAGTCGCGTCCGTCGTGGATCGCTGGAAGGTGGTGCTCACGCCACCAGTTTCAAGTTTCAACTCCAGACCAGACCAGAGTGATCGCTGGATGTTTGTTCAACGGCACCAAACTAAACAACTCCCGGTCAGAGGACACTTGATTAAAGTGAAGTAAACGGACGAGGGCAATGCATGCACGCTGACCACAGCAGTGCTGTGCTGTGCTGTGCTGTGGTCGTGTGGTGTACCTTGCCCTTGGGTGCATGTTGCCGTACTGGACAACAACCTATATACATCTTCAAATCGGACCCTCGAACCGTCCGCAACCATCCATACTGCGCAACCCAGACGTGTTTTGTCATACAACACGGGTTTGTGTCGATCCGCCGAGCGGTCCGGACGTACTTTTCGCCGTAAACTCGAGACAAAAGGGAGCGGGGAGGGCTTTGCATAAGTTTAGACAGCATCGACTTAGGACTCCGACACCTCGGACAACCCAAAACCCCACCAAAATTATTCCTGGACCCCGCGTCTCCATCCTCCCATTTTCTCTCATTTCGTTTTTCTCTCTTGCCTTCGCAGCCGCTCCACCACCCCGGCCTCGACGCCACACCTCTGCCGGAACTCGACAAGTCAGTCACTTCCAACAGTAAATCCGGGCTCCACACCGCTTCTCCTCCGCCGCTTCAGTCACTTCCAACAGTAAATCCGGGCTCCACACCGCTTCTCCTCCGCCGCTGTTCCACACCTCTCCTTCGTCTGCCACATAGGTACCATCCACCCCTACGGTACCCATCATGCCCGACAAGTGTTCGGCGAATTGCCCGTGCTAAATGTTTTGTCCCTTCTTCTTTGAGTCGGATGGTTGGGTGCACTGGTCTGACACAGACAGATGACGAGCGAGCAGCCGATCCAAACGAACCAAAAGCGGACAAAGTGTGTGTCTATTTGGTTTTTTGGAGTTGCTCTGATACATCAAGGCAGACGATATGTTCGGTCTGGTCCAATGGGGGAGGAGATGGCGACCGGCGGCGAGTCGACGAGATTTCCTGAGATCGGTGTGCCAGTTCTTGATGTTTTCGCGACGTATGACTAGGTTTCCAGGAAGAAAATTAAAGGAAGGAATCATGAGCGTCCATGTGAGCCTACGGTCGTTTCCAACACCAAGCTAGGGAGCTAGGCCGGGAGAGACTTGGAGTCCAAGTGAGGGAGGAATTAATTCTCCGGCCGGCCGATGGGCCATACCAATATCCGTTCATTCATCATGCGGGTCGTTGATTAACCCTTCATGTACTCTCTCCGTTTCTTTTTAGTCCGCATATAAGGTTTGATCAAAGTCAAACTTTGTAAAGTTTAACTAATTTTATATTAAAAAATATAAACATTAATAATATAAAATCAAGATTATCAGATACACCATGAAATGTATTTTCATAATATATAATTTTAATATTGTAGATGTTCATATTTTTTTATATAAATTTGTTCAAATTTTGTGTAGTTTGACTTTGAACAAATCATATATGCGAAGTAAAAAAAACGAAGGGAGTATGTTCAGCCCCGTTGAAAATCTTTTTTTTGGTGGGGGGACCCCAAAATCTTATTAATTAATGATGTAAGCTCGCCTCAAGGCATCTTCAATAGCAACCCGCCAATTTTCTTCCATATCCGTCCGCGGACAGGGGATCAGTCCGCGGACACGGATACGAACGACCGCGGACACGGATACGAACGACCTCCAATGCTAACTGTATACATCTGGACTTTTTTTTCAAGTCCGCACAATCAAATAGCCGCATGCAAAGGGTACAGACGTTCAAATAGCCGCATACAACATTAGTTCAAATTTTAAAAAGTACAAATATTACATCTCAACATTGTTGTCCCCTTTAACCGTTCATTGATGTTCAATCAGATATTTCTTCAGCTGCTCATGAGTTGCTCGATATCGAATTTGTTGATTTATTTGAATAAACTCTTCAAATGTGGCCTGATACGTCTTCAACGTATCTATAATTTTTGATTGCTCCATGCTACTTTATTTACTGTTTTGGACAATATTGGGCTTTATTTTCCACTTTTATATTATTTTTGGGACTAACCTATTAACCGGAGGCCCAGCCCAGAATTGCTGTTTTTTCCCCTATTTCAGTGTTTCGAAGAAACAGAATATCAAACGGAGTCCAAACGGAATGAAACCTTCGAAAACGTGATTTTCTCACCGAACGTGATCCAGGGGACTTGGACCCTACTCCAAGGAACGAAAGAGGCGGTCACGAATGTGTGTGTGTGGGGGGGGGGGGCCCTAGGGCGTGCCCCCTGCCTCGTGGGCCCCCTGTCACTCCACCGACGTACTCCTTCCTCCTATATATACCTACGCACTTCAAACGATCGTAACAGGAGCCAAAACCTAATTCCACCGCCGCAACTTCCTCAGATCCACGAGATCCCATCTTGGGGCCTGTTCTGGAGGTCCTCCGGAGGGGGCATCCACCACGGAGGGCTTCTACATCAACACCATAGCCTCTCTGATGAAGTGTAAGTAGTTTACTTCAGACCTTCGGGTCCATAGCTAGTAGCTAGATGGCTTCTTCTCTCTTTTTGGATCTCAACACAATGTTCTCCCCCTCTCTCGTGGAGATCTATTCGATGTAATCTTCTTTTTTCGGTCTGTTTGTCGAGAACGATGAGTAGTGGGTTTATGATCCAGCTTATCTATGAATAATATTTGAATCTTCTCTGAATTCTTTTATGTATGACTGAGTTATCTTTGCAAGTCTCTTCGAATTATCCGTTTGGTTTGGCCAACTAGATTGGCAGTTCTTGCAATGGGAGAAGTGCATAGCTTGGGCTTCAATCTTGCGGTGTCCTTACCCAAAGGATGTAAAGGGTTGCAAGGCACGTATTGTATTGTTGCCATCGAGGATAACAAGATGGGGTATTTATCATATTGCATGAATTTATTCCTCTACATCATGTTATCTTGCTTAAGCGTTACTCTGTTTTTAACTTAATACTCTAGATGCATGCCGGATAGCGGTCGATGAGTGGAGTAATAGTAGTAGATGCGTAATCGTTTCGATCTACTTGTCACGGACGTGATGCCTATATACATGATCATACCTAGATATACTCATAACTATGCTCAATTCTGTCAATTGCTCAACAGTAATTTGTTCACCCAATCGTAGAATACTTATGCTCTTGAGAGAAGCCACTAGTGAAACCTATGGCCCCGGGTCTATTCTCATCATATCAATCTCCATCACTTTTATATTTGCTTTGTTTTTACTTTGCTTTTTTACTTTTCACTTTGCATCTCTATACCAAAAATACCAAAAATATTATCTCTATCAGATCTCACTCTCGTAAGTGACCGTGAAGGGATTGACAACCCCTAATCGCGTTGGTTGCGAGTAGCTATCGTTTTGTGCAGGTATGAGGGACTTTTGCCCGGCCTCCTACTGGATTGGTACCTTGGTTCTCAAAAACTGAGGGAAATACTTACGCTATTCTGCTGCATCATCCTCTCCTCTTCGGGGAAAACCAACGCAAGCTCAAGACGTAGCAAGAAGGATTTCTAGCGCCGTTGCTGGGGAGTCTACGCAAAAGTCAACATACCAAGTACCCATCACAATCCCTATCTCTCGCATTACATTATTTGCCATTTGCCTCTCGTTTTCCTCTCCCCCACTTCACCCTTTCCGTTTTATTCGCCTCTCTTTCCCAATCTCTTCCTCTTTTTCCCTTTGCCTTTTCCTAGTCCGTTTGTTTGCTCGTGTGTTAGTTTGCTTGCTTGCCGTCATGACTAGTCTCATATCTTCTCCGTTATCTCCCGAGAATGAAGTTCTAAATTTTAAGCAAAGGGAGGAGAAAATCTAAAAGACGCTTGGTATAGAATTTGCAATGCTCAAAATAGATCTACCAGAAGCAATCTACTTCAGTTCTTCTTCGTAATTTTTACGTAGGTGCTAATCCTTGGTATAGATATATCCTTGATACCATTACCGGAGGAATTTCTTGGGTAGCCATACTTTTGATTCTTATAATGCTTTAATAGATTTATTTGGCTCACCACCTCTTTTGGTTAATGGAACTATGTTAACTTTGGAGCATGTTATGCAAAGGCTTGAAATTATTGAAAAGAAAGTTGCTACCATTGAATCCATTGAAAATCTAGATAAAAAGATCCATAATCAAATTACTCAATATGGATCTAAGGTAGGAATGACTTTGAAAAATATTAAGGAGAAGGAACCTATGGTTAATGAGAAAATAAATCTAGATTCCGCTCGAATCGATAAACTTGAGGATATCATTTCCAACTTGGGAACCGCTTTTTCTTCCGTAAAGAATACTCCTAGTCCTCCCACTAAAATTGCCAAGCTTATGTATGTTCCTAAAAATAAGGATGAATCATCTAGTAAGGAAACTGCGGATCTTAAATCTATAAGTATTCATCCCGATCTTTTTACTATCATTAAGGAACCATTTGCTACAAATGAATTTTTCGATCTTGTGCCTAAAAGTTTGATAATTACTAGAAAGAAAGAAATCTATAAGAAAGATAGATGCCTCATTGAAGAATTGCCTATCAAAGATGGCAATACCTAGATCTATCCTTGCTTTTATGCCTAGCTAGGGGCGTTAAACGATAGCGCTTGTTGGGAGGCAACCCAATTTTATTTTTAGTTTTTAGTTTTTGCTTCTTTTTAGGAATAAATAATCCATCTAGCCTCTATTTAGATGTGGTTTTATGCTTTAATTAGTGTTTGTGCCAAGTTAAACCTATTGGATCTTCTTGGATGATAGTTATTTGATCTTGCTGTAATTTCCAGAAACTTTGCGCTCAGTGCCCGAATTGTTAAAAATCACAAGAACGTGATAAAATATTGATTCCAATTGCCGATGATCAATAAACAAATTGTCCAGGTCATCTAAGTTTGGTAGAATTTTTTGAGTTCTAGAAGTTTGCGTTAGTTACAGATTACTACAGACTGTTCTGTTTTTGACAGATTCTGTTTTGCGTGTGCTGTTTGCTTATTTTGATGAATCTATGGCTAGTAAAATAGTTTATGATCCATAGAGAAGTTGGAATACAGTAGGTTTAACACAAATATAAATAAAGAATGAGTCATTACAGTACCTTAAAGTAGTCTTTTGTTTTCTTTCTCTAACGGAGCTCACGAGATTTCTATTGAGTTTTGTGTTGTGAAGTTTTCAAGTTTTGGGTGAATTCTTTTGATGGATTATGGAATAAGGAGTGGCAAAAGCCTAAGCTTGGGGATGCCCATGGCACCCCCAAGATAATCCAAGGATACCAAAAATTCAAAGCTTGGGGATGCCCCGGAAGGCATCCCCTCTTTAGTCCATTTCCATTGGTAATTTACTAGGAGCTATATTTTTATTCACCACATGATATGTGTTTTGCTTGGAGCATCTTGTATTATTTGTGTCTTTGCTTGTTAGTTTACCACAATCATCCTTGCTGTACACACCTTTTGAGAAAAGCCAATTTTATTGGAATTTGCTAGAATACTCTATGTGCTTCACTTATATCTTTTGAGCTTGATAGTTTTGCTCATAGTGCTTCACTTATATCTTTTGAGCGTGATAATTTTTGCTCTAGTGCTTCACTTAGATCTTTTAGAGCACGGTGGTGGATTTGTTTTAAAGAAACTATTGATCTCTCATGCTTCACTTATATTATTTTGAGAGTCGTTAATAGCATGGTAATTTGCTTAATGTTAATATACTTGGTATTCAAGATATGCGAAACTTTCTTTTGAGTGAGTTGAATACTAAGAAAAGTTGATGATTGATAATTGTTTTGAGATATGGAGGTGATAATATGAAAGTTGTGCTAGTTGAGTAGTTGTGAATTTGAGAAATGCTTGTGTTGAAGTTTGCAAATCCCGTAGCATGCACATATGGTTAAAGTTGTGTATCAAATTTGAAACATGAAGTGTACCTGGCTTGTGCATCCTTATGAGTGGCGGTCGGGGACGAGCGATGGTCTTTTCCTACCAATCTGCCCCCCTAGGAGCATGCGTGTAGTACTTGATTTTTGATGACTTCTAAATTTTTGCAATAAGTATATATGAGTTATTTTGACTAATGTTGAGTCCATGGATTTTACGCACTTTTACCTTTCCGCCTTTGCTAGCCTCTTCGGCACCGTGCATTGCCCTTTCTCACTTTGAGAGTTGGTGCAAACTTCGCTGGTGCATCCAAACCCCGTGATATGATATGCTCTATCACACATAAACCTTCTTATATCTTCCTCAAAACAGCCACCATACCTACCTATTATGGCATTTCCATAGCCATTCCGAGATATATTGCCATGCAATTTTCCACCGTTCCGTTCATCATCATCATGACATACTTTACTTTTGTCATATTGCCATTGCATGATCATGTAGTTGACATCGTATTTGTGGCAAAGCCACCATGCATTATTTTTTATACATGTCACTCTTGATTCATTGCACCATCCCTGCATCACGGAGGCATTCATATAGAGTCATATCTTGTTCTAGTTTCGAGTTGTAATCCTTATGTTGCAACCAATAGAAGTGTGATGATCATCATTATTAGAGCATTGCCCAAAAAAAAGAGAAAGGCCAAAAAGAAAAAAAAGGCCCAAAAAAAGGGCAATGTTACTATCCTCTTTTTCCACACTTGTGCTTCAAAGTAGCACCTTGTTCTTCATGTAGTGAGTCTCATATATTGTGCTTCAAAGTAGCACCATGTTTTTCATATAGTGAGTCTCATAAGTTGTCTTTTTCATACTAGTGGGAATTTTTCATTATAGAACTTGGCTTGTATATTCCTACTATGGGCTTCCTCAAATGCCCTAGGTCTTCATGAGCAAGCAAGTTGGATGCACACCCACTAGTTTTGTTTTGTTGAGCATTCATAGCTTTAGTGCATCCGTTGCATGGCAATCCCTACTCCTCATGTTGACATCAATTGATGGGCATCTCCATAGCCCGTTGATTATCCTCGTCAATGCGAGACTTTCTCCTTTTTTGTCTTCTCCACACAATCCCCATCATCATATTCTATTCCACCCATAGTGCTATATCCATGGCTCACGCCATGTATTGCGTGAAGGTTGAAAAAGTTTGAGATTATTTAAGTATGAAACAATTGCTTGGCTTGTCATCGGGGTATAGAAGTTGGGAACATCTTTGTGTGACGAAAATGAAGCATAGCCTAACTATATGATTTTGTAGGGATGAACTTTCTTTTGCCATGCTATTTTGAGAAGACATGATTACTTTGATTAGTATGCTTGAAGTATTATTATTTTTTATGTCAATATGAACTTTTGTCTTGAATCTTTCGGATCTGAATATTCATACCACAATAAAGAAGATTTACATTGAAATTATGCCAAAGTATCACTCCGCATCAAAAATTCTCTTTTTATCATTTACCTACTCGAGGACGAGCAGGAATTAAGCTTGGGGATGCCTGTTACGTCTCCAACGTATCTATAATTTTTGATTGCTCCATGCTACTTTATGTACTGTTTTGGACTATATTGGGCTTTATTTTCCACTTTTATATTATTTTTGGGACTAACCTATTAACCGGAGGCCCTGCCCAGAATTGTTGTTTTTTCCCTATTTCAGTGTTTCGAAGAAACAGAATATCAAACGGAGTCCAAACGGAATGAAACTTTCGGAAACGTGATTTTCTCACCGAACGTGATCCAGGGGACTTGGACCCCACTCCAACGAACGAAAGAGGCGGTCACGAGGTGGGGCGCCCCCTGTATGCGCCCCCGCCTCGTGGGCCCCCCGTCGCTCCACCGACGCATTCTTCCTCCTATATATACCTATGTACCCCAAACGATCGTAACAGGAGCCAAAATCCTAATTCCATCGCCGCAACTTCCTCAGATCCACGAGATCCCATCTTGGGGCCTGTTCCTGAGCTCACGGAGGAGGGGCATCCACCATGGAGGGCTTCTACATCAACACCGTAGCCTCTCCGATGAAGTGTGAGTAGTTTACTTCAGACCTTCGGGTCCATAGCTAGTAGCTAGATGGCTTCTTCTCTCTTTTTGGATCTCAATACAATGTTCTCCCCCTCTCTCGTGGAGATCTATTAGATGTAATCTTCTTTTTGCGGTGTGTTTGTCGAGACCGATGAATTGTGGGTTTATGATCCAACTTATCTATGAATAATATTTGAATCTTCTCTGAATTCTTTTATGTATGATTGAGTTATCTTTGCAAGTCTCTTCGAATTATCCGTTTGGTATGGCCAACTAGATTGGTAGTTCTTGCAATGGGTGAAGTGCATAGCTTTGGGTTCAATCTTGCTGTGTCCTTACCCAAAGGATGTAAAGGGTTGCAAGGCACATATTGTATTGTTGCCATCGAGGATAACAAGATGGGGTATTTATCATATTGCATGAATTTATTCCTCTACATCATGTCATCTTGCTTAAGGCGTTACTCTGTTTTTAACTTAATACTCTAGATGCATGCTGGATAGCGGTCGATGAGTGGAGTAATAGTAGTAGATGCAAAATCGTTTCGATCTAGTTATCACGGACGTGATGCCTATATACATGATCATACCTAGATATACTCATAACTATGATCAATTCTGTCAATTGCTCAACAATAATTTGTTCACCCACCGTAGAATACTTATGCTCTTGAGAGAAGCCACTAGTGAAACCTATGGCCCCCGGGTCTATTCTCATCATATCAATCTCCATCACTTTTATATTTTCTTTGTTTTTACTTTGCTTTTTACTTTTCACTTTGCATCTCTATACCAAAAATACCAAAAATATTATCTCTATCAGATCTCACTCTCGTAAGTGACCATGAAGGGAGTGACAACCCCTAATCGCGTTGGTTGCGAGTAGCTATCCTTTTGTGCAGGTACGAGGGACTTGTGCGTGGCCTCCTACTGGATTGATACCTTGGTTCTCAAAAACTGAGGGAAATACTTACGCTACTCTGCTGCATCATCCCACTAGTAGAAAAAGGGCCTATTGTCCCGGTTGGTAAGGGCCTTTAGTCCCGGTTCCTGAACCGGGACTAAAGGGTCGGTACTAATGCCCTGGCCCTTTAGTCCCGGTTCATCCAGAACCGGGACAGATGGGCCTACGCGTGGCGTCTTGAGCCCAGTAGGAGCCTTTGGTCCCGTTGGTGGCACCAACCGGGACCAATAGGCATCCACGCCACAAAGATTTGAGTGGCTGGGGTTTTTTTGAAAGGGGGTTTGGGGTTTTGGGGGATAATTTAGGTGTTTCATATATTGTGTTAGCTAGCTAATTAATAGAGAGAATTGTCCTCTCTTTTGTCCGTGCTTGGTCGACACTACGTACTATACATACGTATAGAGAGGACTAGCTAGACACGCTAGCTAGCTAGTAAGCAAACGAAGGAAACAGAAGATCGTCATGAACATATATGCATACAGAGAGAAGTGATATCGACCACCTCTCCTTCTCCGAGAGATTGGTCGAACAACAAGTTCTCGTATATCTATCCAACACTACCGGCTACATATATACAATAATTATCTTTTACAAATATAATCTCCTAACATACGGACGCTGTGGTCCACATAGTATTCTCCGCCTTCAGCGATCACGTGGTCAAGAAAAATGCCGCCAATTCCTCTTGAGTTGCTTTCATGCGATCTGGTGCTAGGAGTTCATCCCGCATCCGAAACATCTAATTTTAAGAAGGGGTCAATACATATATATATATACATATATATATATATATATATATATATATATATATATATATATATATATATATATATATATATGAATGAATGAAACTCAACACAAATGATGGTAATAAAATAAAATTGTGAATATTGTTATTTACGCACTTCATATTGTTTGTCAGAGTAGCCCCGCTCACAGGTCGTGTGGCGGATGGACTCGCAAATGTAGTATCCACAGAAAGCATTCCCTTGTTTCTGCCACAACCACTTTACAAGAAATAGAAGTCAATCAAACTGATAATTAACAAGCATGCTAAATGTTATTGATAAAACTAGCGCTTGAATCACTAGGAGATGCGTGGAATATGCTACTATAGTACTTACTTTTGGGTGTCTAAATTGCAGCTTCTTCGGCAGTCCCGGAGCTTTTTTGGTGAATTTTCTCCAAACCCTGCCATATAAAGAAAACAATTACTTGATATCAGAAATGAACAAAGTTGCTGATATGGTGGATAATGATCGATTTAACTTACTTCTCGAGCATTTCAGTCATGTCCGCATACTCCTGGGGATCTTTTCGTCTCGAGTCTAAGACAGTTACTACTCCCTGCTCAAGCTTAATTAATCTCTAGAAGAATATAGTGGAAGCTGCGCACGCATGCATAACTCATCAATATTACATTACTACATATAACCTGGACTAATAAAGGGAAACCAAATATGCCACAAGGCAGTAACACTCACTTGAAGTTGTAAAGAAAGAGTATTATATATTTGTGTTCATTTATTACCAACGATTATAGCAAGTTGGCCTCGGTATTTTCGGCATGAAATTCAACCTCAGTTGCATCTATGAGATATGTGTTAATGAACCCAATATCACCCACTTGTCTTTTCTTCAATTCGGCGATCTTCAATCTGCATAATATAGTGAGGATAATTATAAATACATGCAATGAAAGAGCTGAGTTATAAAGAGAGACTTAATGATGTAGTAGTACTACTTACGCATGAGCAGGTGACCGCTGTTGCTTTATCGAGGGCCAATTGATTGAAAACTGATAAAACTCCTTAAATGGAATAGGCACAGTTCAATTCCAACGAGGTCATGCTCCTTTTAACTCTCACATACAAAGTACTCCTCCCTCGGACTCTCTGCAGGTTTTCATGTACCAATCATGCAATCTTCGCATCATCGTTGATAGAGATCTTTCATCTTTGACGAGAGGCTTCCCGTGCATCGTACCTTTGTATCTGCACCTCCAAGAAATCATAATGTACATCGTCGGGCAGGTAATCTCCAGGATTGCCATAACCGGGCACCATCCTCGGATCGACGATGTCGCTAGCAGGCTCCTTGAGCGGGGGGCACGATTGCTTCGCTTGTTCGCCGAGCTGGACAATTTGTTTCCCAGATCGTCGTTCTTTCATCCTTTGATCACTTTTAGTACTTCCCGACCTCTCCGCTTCGGCAAATGCCTTTCCAATAATGCGCTCATAGTTGCTTTTCGGCAGAGACTTGGGTGGTTTTGTCAGGGCAGCCAGAGTGCGCTTCGCTTTCACCGGATCTACCTTCTCCTCCGGAGTTGGATGTCTCTTTGCTTTCAACCCTTCAAAGAAGTCCTTCACTTCGGTCCGCGCGATCTTCGCGTTTTCCTCCTCGGTCCTCTCGTACGGTAACTTCTCTGGAGTCTTCAGAGAAGGACTGAATCTGTATGTCCTCCCGCCTTTGGCTGTACTGCTAGACACCGACAGTGCAGACGGAGCGGATGTCTTCTTTCCTTGCTTACGAGGCGGAGGAGAAGGACTACAACGCGCCGGAGCAGTCGGAGCGGCGGCGGGTCTCTTCCGCCCTTGCTGACGAGGCGGAGAAGGAGGAGGCTGGCTGCTCGGGCCGGCCGCACAGGCGGAGAAGGAGGCGGAGTGCCGCCACGCGCCGGAGAAGGAGCCGGCCGAGTGCCCTGATCGTCACTCGCCGGAGGAGGAGGTGGTGGAGGAGGCGGAGTGCCCTGACTCGCCGGAGGAGGACGAGGAGGCGGAGGCGTCCAGTTCGGAAGGTTTATGAGATCCTTCCGCCATAGGCATGGAGTCTTCAGAGCAGAACCCAGCCGAGTCTCCCCTTCACCGGTAGGGTGGTCAAGCGGGAGGTCCTCAAATCCCTCTGTGATTTCATCCACCATCACCCTAGCATATCCTTCTGGAATCGGCCGGTAGTGAAAAGTTGCGCCGGATTTAGTAGGATAAACAGAGCCAACAGCCGCCTTGACCTTCAAATTCATCCATTGTGCCATAAGGTGGCAATTTTCAGCATCCGTGATAGCATCCACGGGATAGCTGGCAGGAGCCATCAAGGCATGCTCCGGCTGAAGCAGATCGGTGGAAGCCACGCTGCTTCTCCACTGAGATGGCGGGGTAGCTTTGGGGGAAGCTTCGGCAGGTCGTTTGCTTTGATCTGCTTCTCGTTCCTCTATCGCTTGTACCCTTGCATGCAACGCCTGTAGTTCGGTCTGCTGCACTTTCTTCCTCCTCTCCTGGCATTTGTAACCACCTGCGTCAAAACCCAAATTCCACGAACGGAGCCTGGCGTGCCTCGTGTCCGTCCAGGGTGCTCAGGATTCCCGAGGGCCATTGTGAGTTCGTCGTTCTCTCTGTCTGGAAAGAACGTCTCTTGCTGCGGTGCTTCAATATATTGCTGAAGCCGCTTGACTGGTATGTCCAATTGCTCGTCCGTCCAAATGCACTTCCCTGATACATGGTCCAAGGTTCCGCCAGCCCCGAAGAACCAAGTCCGGGAACGGTCTGGCCAGTTCATTGTCTCTGGTTCGATCTCTTTATCAAGCAGATCATTCTCAGCCTTGGCCCACTTAGGCCGGGCTATGAGGTAGCCACCTGACCCCATGCGATGGTGAAGCTTCTTCTTCGCAGCATTTTTCTTGTTTGTCGCCGACATCTTTTTACTCTTTTCCGATGTCTTGTGGGCCACAAATGCAGGCCATTCATCTCTGATCTTCTCGTATTTGCCCTTGAATTCTGGGGTCTCTTTTTTATCGACAAACTTATTCAGGTCTTTCTTCCAATTCCTGAATAGGTCTGCCATCTTCTTAAGAGCAAAAGACTTGATTAATTGCTCAACTGGCTTCTCCGGATCATCCTCTGGCGGTAGGGTGAAATTTGACTTCAGCTCAGTCCAAAGATCATTTTTCTGCATATCATTGACATAAGACACCTCAGGGTCGTTCTTAGGCTTATACCATTGCTGGATGCTAATTGGGATCTTGTCCCTAACCAGAACCCCGCACTGAGCAACAAATGCCTTCTTTGTCCTGGATGGGTTCAATCGGTTGGCCGTCGTCATGATTTCTATGATCTCAAACTTTTCATCCGAGCTCAACTTTTTCTTCGGGCCTCGTCTCTTTACCGAAATTGTGCTTGATCCGAAGGGCTAGAAAAAAGAACAAAGACGAGAGTTAATTAATATGTCTACATACCAAAACAATGAATGCATCAATTAGCTAGTCAGCACAGGCTTAACTAATATATATACCTGGACGGACTCGGTTCGATGATCACCGGAGCCGTCCTCACGGTCTACTTCTTCACCCTCTCCTTGCACCGGCATTGGGTCATCAGAGCCATCATAAACATAGCCAGCTGCTTCTTCACCCTCTCCTTCCATACCATCAGTGTCGTTGAGAAACATCAACAAGCAGACGGCATCACTTCCTTCTGCGATTATGTCCCTCAACAACGCTTCTTGTGCTTCGTCTCGGGGGGTGTCCATAGTTTCTACAAATATTTACAACATGGCAATTATTATTCAAACATGACAGATATGGATATATTAGTGGCAAACGTAGAACTAGCTAGCTAATCACAATAAGAAATCATATTAATTAGTGGAATCGACGCTGCTTCTCTAGGGTTTCGAGTGGCCTCGACAATGCTTCAAGGGTTAGGGGTGGTCTCGAGAACACTTCAAGGAGGGGGTAATATCGACCCCCCCCACGTGTTGAAGCTATCGGGAGGGGGTATATCGACAACGACGACATACGTACATGGGAAAATAATATGCTTTTTTTTTCCTTCTTAAAAATACATGAAGCTATCGGGAGGGTATATCGACAAAAACAACGGCGACACTACATCTATGTCCCACAAGTGACGTGGGCATCGACGCCTGGCCACTTGTGGGACGTGGATGTAGTGTCCGACACCGACGGCCACATGTATCTCACACCGACGGTACTTGCTATTTAATTAGGGTTTCCTCTACCACTCGGCGACCCTCGACGACCCTCGTTCCCGATAAAAAAAGAGGAAGAAGAAGAAAAAAAAGAGGATAAGAAAGAATAGCTTTTCCTCTATTCTTTCTTATCCTCTTTTTTTCTTCTTCCTCTTCTTTTTTTATCCTCTTCTTCCTCTCATGTTCGACGACCCTCGACCCCGATAACATACATCCATCGATATCATTCCATACATACATAGACATCTACATTATATATGAACAAACATCTATGTCCCACAAGTGACGTGGGCATCGACGCCCTTGATGGGGTAGAGGGTCGTGAATCACCCGGCGGTCGAGGTCAAGGGCCGAGGATCGCCTCGAGGTCGGGAGGTTGCCTAGTGTCAAAGGATTCAACAAAACCATGTCTTCATCATTAGGCGAAAATGTGGTGCATGATGGTGCGAAGCTCTCAAAGTTATTTTGGAGCGGAGTCCCAGATAGGATAATTAAGCTTTTTGGTACAAAGTTCAGCAAGAACCTTCCGAATATCGTTATTTGGAAGGCCTTTGCTGAAATTCCTACAAAAAGGCAAATAATCCTATCCGGGACTCCATTCCAGAATAACTTTGGAGGACTTCGTACCATCATGCCCTGGTTACTTCCTGCTAATGATGAAGCCATGGATTTCTTCAATACTTTCACACTAGGAAACCTCTCTCGACCCCTCGGCGATCCTCGGCCCCTCGAACCATCGATGACCCTGGAACCCTTGACCCCTAGACGACCCTGGAACCCTCGACCCTCGATCCCTCGACCCTATAGAACCCTCGAACCCTCGACTCTGAAACCCCCGACCCTTGACCCCTTAACGACCCTCGACCCTCTACCCTAGTTCCCGACCCTCGACCCCTCGGCGATTGTTGGGGATATTACTACTGGGCGTAAACCGGCCTATCTGGGCCGGGTTAACTTCATCAGTAGTTCAACGGTGTAAAAGCCCAAGCATGAAAGTAAGGGCCCAAGGCCTTTAGTCGGTTTAGAACCTGTAGCCGTAAACCGGCTTGGTATGTAAACTTGTATTGTAAGTAGGAATAGTGAGAGACCAACCCGGATACGAGTATGAAACGAAATTGGGACTCTCTGAACCGACGGGCGTCACCCGTGTATATAAGGGGACGACCCGGGGCGGTTCAAAGGGAGACAACAACAACTCGAGGCCTAGGCCAAGCTTATTTGCTCCCTAGTCATCGAAACCACATCAATCCCATCACAACTAGACGTAGGCTTTTACCTTCATCGAAGGGGCCGAACTAGTATAAACCCTTGTGTCTTTGCGTCCGCTTTAACCCCTTCAAGTTAACCCGTAGCGATGGCTCCACGCCTAAGTCCTTTCATGAGGACATCTGCCGTGACAAAACCACGACAGTTGGCGCCCACCGTGGGGCTATCGCACGATGGTTTGATGATCTTGGAGGGCAAGTTCGAAGGACTCGAAGGCTATCTTTGTGGGCCGGATGACCAAGAGTCATCCCGCAAGCTCTACATCGACGACGCAGGATGGGGCCCCGATGCCGCTCAATCGAGTACGGATACCGGGTCCCCTTTGGTGGCATACACGCTTTCATCGGCAAGATTGGTGAACCAGGGCTGAGCCGGACATCTGCACCGACCTCGCCGAGACGGCTCAACAGACGAGATCTGCCCAGTTAAACCGCCATGAAGCGTGCCTTTGTGGGAGTCATCCACGGAGGAAGTTATGAGGACGGATCAGAGTCTGGTGGCGAGACCGTCGTCTATTCTGACGACGAGTCGTCAATCGGAGAAACTGAATCTCTATATCAGCTACAAGATGGCCGGACTGGGGGCTGTTCCGATGGTGACAGTATTCCGGACCCCTCCGATCTGCCCAACCGGGTTGGAATATTCATGGCCGGTACACAAGCATCGCTTCACTCTTCGACTGCTGCGGCAATGATCGCCGGTTCAACAGCGGCGATGGCTGCCGGGGCAGGAGGCCCTGTGCGCCCGCCGGCTCAAGTTTTATCAGATCTGTTCGATGCGTTGGCTGCACTCATGGCAGAGGCTAACCCGGCGGATCAGGACGCTCATAATGCGGAGATCGTGAAGGTGAAGGAACAAATCACTCAGGCTAAAGCGGATCTAGCAGCCGCAGACGCCAGATGACGGTAGAGCGGGCCGCTTTAGATGCGCAGCTTATAGGCTCATGTTGGATCATAACGCGTCACATGAAGTCATGAAGAGGAAATACAGATCCCGTTTGCCTTCAATTTACGAAGCCAGAGACCTCTTCAACACCCCCGGAGCGGGAACCAGTAATCTGCCGGTGGTAAACCGGGCGGAAGCACCTGGGACAGGCGCGCCGGTCCAGCCCCGCTTAATAGATCTACCTCGCCATAACGCCAGCATACCTCAGGCTGTGCAAACACCTCCGGGTCACTACTCCAACCTGATGGATAACCTTGTTGCAGCGGCGGCACGGGTGGAGGCTATTCCAATTGAAGGTGATTCGCCACAGGCGATAGAGACGCGTCGGGTCAAGGAGCTCCTTAGGAAAGCTTTGGTCCAACAGGAAGCGTATTCGTACAGCCGCGACCGGATCCACTCTACCCCCGCCCAAGCCGGAGCTATAGCAGGCACATGGATGAACCGGCCGTATCAAGTAATGCACGGCGTGGTGCGCCCTGTGGCAACAACCCGGCAGGTGGTGTCGACAATGCCCAGGAGGTGGTGGACCGGGCCCGAGCGCGCAGGGAGGCTGAATTAGCAGCACAACATCAGGCTCATCCGCTTACGCCGGTTCGTCCGTCCATCTTGGTCGAGCCTGGGGTTACCTCCAGCTCTTTGGGGGTGCCTTGCCTCGTCCCCGCTTTACGCAATGTGCGCTTGCCCAAAGACTTTAAGGGTCCACGCAAGGTGCCAAGTTACACTGCCAATTTAGCCCCAGAAGCATGGATAGAAAGCTATGAGATGGCCATGGAGATGCTGGATGTGGATGAGGCCGCGTGTGCAAAGTACTTCACCATGATGCTTGAAGGAACGGCCCGTACTTGGTTGAAGAGCTTGCCGCCAATTCTATCAGTTCATGGGCCCGATTCAACCCGGTTTATCCAGAATTTCAAAGATACCTGTAAGCAGCCCATGTCCGTAGTGGACTTGGCGGCTTGTGTCCAGGGGGAAGGGGAGTCAACAACCCATTGGGTACGCCGCGTTTCGGAAATCTTGCACTCATCAGACCGGATCAACGCTGACTCTGCGATCTTAACCCTGGAGGGCAACTGCCGGTTTCAGCCGCTGAAGTTAAAGTTGGGGCGCATGAAGCGATTTTGTAATGACATGGGCACTCTCATTGGCGCTCTAGTGAAGTATGTTGATTCTGATAGTACCAAGGATCCCGAGTCTGACGATGACAAGACAGGGAAGGGAAGGAAGAACAGCAACTCCAAGGGCCAGCAACATCACTCATCAGGTAATGGCAAGCGTAAAGCGGATGGCAACATGGACTTTGTGGCTAATACTAATGCGCAGGACAAGGGTCAGCGACGCAGAGGTAAAGCGGCGAATCGTGGTGGGGCTCCGAATCCTAACCCGGATCGCTTAAATTATTTATTGAATCAGCCCTGTCCAAAGCACGGGACGAAGGAGATGCCGGCCAACCACCTTTGGAAGGACTGTTACATTATGAAGGAGTTCAAGAGTTCTAATGCTTTACGGTATGATCACGGCTCTGGCGGCGGTTCAGGATCCGGGCCGGGTTACGGTGGAGGAAATTCCGGTTCAGGATTTAATGGTAATCCGGGTGGACAGAACAATCAGAACAATCAGAGTAACCAAGGTGGTTACAACCAGCAGCAGCAATAGTCGGGTTATCAGAGCAACCCAAAGCAGTTGAATAGTGGGCAGTACCATGTCTTCACCACTAGCTTAGACAAGCGAGACCGGAAGCTTCAGAAGCGGGCAGTCAACGCTGTTGAACTGGCCGTGCCCCATTACCTGCGTTGGTCAGAGCAGCCCATTATATGGAGTAGAGAGGATCATCCTCCCCGGGTCGAAAATCCGGGTCAGCTAGCCCTGGTGGTGGCACCTCAGGTGGGAGGTTATAAGTTCACCAAGGTACTCATGGATGGAGGGAGCAACATTAACATCCTGTACTATGAGACCTTCCGTCGTATGGGGCTAACAGATAAACATCTCAAACCGTCCAATACAGTGTTCCATGGTGTGGTACCTGGCAAGTCAGCATATCCTGTTGGTAAAATAGCTCTGGAAGTGGCCTTTGGTGATGAATATGACTCCAGATCGGAAACATTGACGTTTGAAGTGGTAAAAATCCAAAGTCCATATCACGCCCTATTTGGGCGGCCGGCTTATGCCAAGTTCATGGCACGGCCTTGTTATATCTATTTGCAGCTCAAGATGCCGGGTCACAAGGGGACAATAACGGTTCATGGGAGCCGCAAGATCGCTTTGGAATGTGAGGAAGGTGATGCGGCTTACGCAGAGTCGGTTTGTGCCACCGAGGAGCTGAAATATTACAAAGACAACGTTGATCCGGCGGACATGACCCCTTTGAAGAAGCCAACTACAGAACATGATCCGGACCTGAAATTCAAATCGGCAGCTGAGACTAAGCTTGTTGACTTCAGGCTCGGGCGATTCGTCCAAGCAGTTCAAAGATCGCTGCCAATTTGGATCCGAAATAGGAAAGCGCGCTCATCGAGTTCATCCATGAGAATCAGGACATTTTTGCAGGAAGCCTTCTGACATGCCAGGTGTAGCGAGGCAACTCGCTGAGCACACTCTTAATGTTGATCCCAAGTACAAACCGGTGAAGCAATTTCTCCGCCGGTTTAACGAAGAAAGGCGCAAGGCCATCGGAGAGGAGGTGGCTAGGCTCTTAACAGCTGGTTTTATCGTTGAAGTCTTCCATCCGGAGTGGCTTGCTAATCCGGTGCTGGTTCTTAAGAAGAACGGCACTTGGCGCATGTGTGTGGATTACACAGATCTTAACAAGGCTTGTCCAGCAGATCCTTTTGCCCTCCCGCATTGACCAGATTATTGATGCCATTGCGGGTTGTGAGCGTTTGAGCTTTTTGGATGCATATTCTGGGTATCATCAGATCAAGATGGCAGTTAAGGACCAGGAGAAGACGGCGTTTATCACTCCCTTTGGAGCCTTCTGCTATGTATCTATGCCTTTTGGGCTCAAGAGCGCCCAAGCAACTTATCAACGCTGTATGCAATTGCTCGCACAAACAGATCGGCCGTAATGTGCACGCCTATGTTGATGATATTGTGGTCAAGTCAAGGGAGAAGGAGACACTGATTGACGATTTGAAGGAAACCTTTGACAACCTGCGGGTTTACAAGATGATGCTCAACCCGGCCAAATGTGTTTTTGGTGTTCCGGCAGGCAAGTTATTGGGTTTTCTTGTGTCCAACCGGGGAATTGAAGCTAATCCGGAGAAGATTACGGCTATTACCTCCCTGGCTAAACCGAAGTGTATTAACGATGTCCAACGTTTGGCAGGCCGGATTGCCGCTACCGAGCCGGTTTATCACCGCCTCGAGAGAAGGCTATCCCTTTGTACCGTATCTTTGAAAAAGATGATCGGTTTGTGCAGAGTCCAGCCGCCGATGAAGCGTTGGAGGACTTAAAGCGGCAATTGGCCAACCCGCCTGTGCTCGCCGCTCCCATTGACAAGGAGCCGCTTCTGCTATATGTTGTTGCTAACGCCAGGGCGGTCAGCGTGGCCATTGTGGTGGAGCGGAAGGAGGCAGGGAAGGAGCATCCGGTTCAACGTCCGGTTTACTATATCAGCGAGGTACTTATTGAATCTAAGCAAAGGTATCCGCATTGGCAGAAGCTAGTATATGGAGTTTTCATGGCAAGCCGGAAGCTGAAGCAGTATTTTCAAGGGCACCCCGTTACGGTGGTCAGTTCTGCTCCCTCAGGCGATATCATACAGAACCGGGAGGCAACTGGCCGGATTGCCAAGTGGGCTATAGAGCTTGGGCCGCATGGTTTGAAGTACGTGCCTCAGACGGCGGTGAAGTCTCAAGCACTTGTGGATTTCATTAATGATTGGACGGAGTTGCAAGCACGGCAAGAAAAGCCGGATCACACATATTGGACCATCCATTTTGACGGATCCAGGCAATTGAAGGGCTCGGGGGCTGGAGTCGTATTAACTTCCCCACGAGGTGACAAGTTATGTTACGTTCTCCGCTTAATGTTCCCTTGTACTACAATGCAGCTGAGTATGAAGCCTTGCTCCATGGTCTCCGGATGGCTAAGGAGATGAATCTAAGCCGGGTTAAGTGCTTCGGTGACTCGGACCTAGTGGCTCAACAGGTGTCTGGCACTTGGGATTCAAAGGACCCACTCATGGCTGCATATCATCGTGAGGTGGATATTGTTGCAGTTCATTTCAAGGGCTATCAGGTGGACCACGTGGACTGTCGGAAGAATGAAACGGCGGACGCTTTAAGCCGGTTGGGCTCTCAACGTAAACCGGTCCCGCCTAATGTTTTTCTGGACGTGCTGCACAACCCGTCGGTCAAGCTCCCTGGTGAAGCAGATTTGGCTATTCCTGATCCGGAGGCTCAATTGGTGGCAGCTCTTCACGTCACTCCGGATTGGACGCTTCCTTATCTTGCGTACATGAACCGGGGCGAGTTACCAGAAGATGAGACGTTGGCCCGGCAGATAGTCCGTCTATCCAAGTCTATGACCATTGTTAATGGCGAATTGCATCATTGCAGCGTGTCAGGGGCGTTTCAACGCTGTGTGTCCCCTGAGGAAGGTTGTGAAATATTGCGTGAGATCCATGAAGGAGATTGTGGTCACCACGCCGGTTCAAAATCCTTGGTGGCTAAAGCATTCCGCCACGGTTTCTATTGGTTGACTGCTCATGCTGATGCGGAAGATCTGGTCAGACGATGTGATGGTTGCCAAAAGTTTTCCAGACGTGCTCATGTACCGTCCCAAGAATTGAGGATGATTCCAATTACTTGGCCGTTTGCAACCTGGGGCTGGATATGGTTGGACCTTTCAAAGATCCAAGGACAAGAAGACCCACCTCCGGTGGCGGTTGACAAGTTTACAAAGTGGGTAGAGGCGTAACCTGTTAGCAAGTGTGACGCAGCCACGGCGGTTCAAGAAAAAGGTGATTTTCGGTTTGGCTTTCCACACGGTATCATCACGTATAATGGTACCAATTTGTCCAAAGGTGCCATGAAAGAGTTCTGCGAACGTGAACACATCCGGCTTGATCGTTTCTTCAAGAGCCCACCCACAGTCCAATGGTCAAGCGGAAAGGGCTAATCAAGAGATCTTGAGAGGCATCAAGCCCCGGCTTATGGTCCCTTTGCAGAGGACACCGGGTTGTTGGGTAGAAGAGCTACCATATGTGCTATGGAGTATCAACACTACGCCCAACAGATCCACAGGATACACGCCGTTCTTTATGGTCTATGGAGCGGAGGCAGTTCTCCCCAGTGACATCCGTCATGACTCACCTTGGGTGGCGGCTTATGTTGAAGCGGACAACGAGACGGCACGGCAGGACGCTTTGGACCGGTTGGATGAGGAGCGTGACATAGCAGCTGCCCGCTCGGCGATTTACCAACAGGATCTTCGTCGTTACCATAGTCGCCGGGTCAGAACCAGAACTTTTCAAGAGGGAGATTTGGTGCTTCGGCTCATCCAATACCAGACTGATATGCACATGCTATCACCACCTTGGGAGGGACCTTTCGTGGTCAGCAAGAATCTGCACAATGGATCGTACTATCTGATCGATATTCGAGAGCATAAAGACTCACACACGTCAGAGGAGGAGACCAACAGGCTGTGGAACATAGCTCATCTTCGGCCTTATTATACCTGAGCCATCAGCTCTACTCATGTACATATTATGACAGTGTATATATTATGAATAAAGTAATAAACCGGAGCCTCAGCTAAAGCGGGGTATCTGTTACTGTTACATCATGCGTGGTTACATGGAGTTGTTCTGTCTTAAAGCGGCCTCCGGTTTACCCCCGAGTTTGCTTTTCAAAATCTTTATGATATCACTTGGGGCTTGGTCGTGTCCGAACCAATGCAACACCTTTTGATAGGCGAAAGCCACCGGATCACTTGGGGACATGGTCAAGTCTGAACCAACACGCCTCTTGATCGGCCTAAGGCCATAGAGTCACTTGGGGCTTGGTCGAACCCGAACCATTGCCACGCCACTTGATCGGCATAATGCCACGGTTTCAGCTTTGGGGACCCGCTGACTTGAACCATGGCTACACCTTATTGGGAGCTTGGTCGTGTCCGACCATGGTAACACCATCTGATCGGCTCAGTAAAGCCTCTTTTTGCAAACGGTTTTATCATTACCTTTGCTTCCATATTTTTTCATAACTGTTATTTGATTTTTGTTGCGTTTCTTAAACCGATAACATTTTTAAACCGGTTCAAACTGTCAAATTGACGGAATTCAGTCCATTTTTACTCTGGAGATAATTTTTCCGGTTTGACTTTTTCTGTTAACATCCCATTATGGAGTAACAGGGGCTTGTCATGACCCAGCACGGTTTACATGGTAAACCGGCATTATAAAACACAGGAGCTGTTTTTTTCCTTTGACGGTAATGGTTTATACAACCTCCGCTTCAAGATTGGGTAAGCCAACTTCATGCCCAGCGATGGCAGGTATTTTGTATCACAAATTCTGATTATATACCTCAATATTTCATTTCATATATATATAAACGTCACAAGCCGGCTGGCGGCACAAACCGTCGTGGCGGTTTAAGATTTTGTGACTGCAGGCAATATAGATTGAGGATTTCGATCAAAAGTATCAGCACCATTGCACGAAGGCATGTTAAAAGCAAAAGTGTTGGCTATCCTATTACAAGGCATTCAGAGGCCCAAAATTTGGAATTGCTTTATAACGGGCAGCATCTAACGTATCAACCGACTTGACGGATTAAGCTTCATTGCCGGGTTGACGTGAAGTAGATGGGTCGTCTGGCGTCGGTTCAACTTCTTCCTCCTCACCATCCCATGGATGGAAGTCATTGGTGGTCCAGTCAATCCGGGTTAAAGCATGAAAGACAGCCTCTTCACTTATAAGCTCAGCCGGATCAACGTCAGGGGCATAAGTGTGCTTACGGGTTGGTGGAACAAGATTCTGCACTTCCGGAATAACAGCTTCAACCCGTCTGTTGTTCGCGTCATAGAAGGAGCGGTGAACCGTCAGGTTGGCCTCTTCTGCCAGTTGACTCGCCAGAGGACGCATCTCCCTGGTTACCCGGGTGAGAGCAGCATTATCAAATGCTTCGCCATTTTCTTGAGCACCTTTGGGAAGCCTTTGGCTATGTCACCGGATCAAGGTCAGCTATCCATGCTTTGGCGCGAGTTAGTGCCAATAAGGTGCCAGCCCGGGCAGCGGATCGTTTGAATTCTTCTATCTGTGCTGGTATCATAGATAGCCGGTCCAGTGTGTCCTTGATCAATGTCGGAGCTGCATTATCATAAGATGTGGCGCAAATAACTCATTTGGGTGCCGTATACAGCTGTTCAATTAGCGATACGCCGCCTTGAGTTTCTTCCGCATGTTAGAGACCGGATGAGCAATGCGTCTACCTATACCGGTTTAAGAAAGTTCAGGTTAAACCGAGGAAATTTCAAACGGAATATTCATCACAACCTTGGTGAAACGTTGCTTACCAAATATTGCAGAGGTCATGGCATTGATTTGGCGCTTTAATCCGATGAGCTCTTCCGTCAGCCGGTTTAAGAGCTGCTTCAAAGATCTTCCGCCCGCTTTAGCAAGCCCGCCTTTTCAAGATCCCAGTGGCCCGCTCGCACTTAAACCACTCCTTGAGCTGCTCCATGGTAGTCAAGGCGGTTTCAGCTCATCCTTGGCCTTGGAGGTTTCTCGCCATGAGATTTTAGATTTTCTTGAAGATCATTGATTTGTGAGACTTGTTGGCGTATTTCACTCTGCAACAAAAAGGGAGCATGTTAATATCTTCATTAGAAGTCCCAAGCGCATAACCAGTCATACACTTGGCACTTGGGGGCTAATGCATATTTGATCTTCATCTGCCAATAAAATCACAAAGTCCCAAGCTCAATACAGGTATTCAACTTGGCACTTGGGGGCTAATGGCTATTTGCTCGAACATGTTCTGATGCGGCGATATAAATTAAAGTCCCGGTTTAACTATATTAAGTTGAACCGGCCCTTGGGGGCTACATCAGTGAATTCTGAAGCATTGTGTTATGTTAAGTCCCGGTTTAACTATACTAAGTTGAACCGGCCCTTGGGGGCTATATCAGTGGATTCTGAAAGTATTGAGTTCTATATCAAGTCCCGGCTTGAAAGAAGATTACAAACAGGCCCTTGGGGGCTACTATGCAATGAAGGTACAAGAGAAAGGCACAACTGTTTACCTCATAGCGCTCCTTCATAAGATTTACTAAACCGGCTTCATAATCACGGCTTGTGTAGAGCCGGTTCAGGAAGCCAGAGTGAAGGTCTTGAGCAGAGAAATTGTTATAAGCTGACATATCAGTTTTTTCCTTCCCTTTGCTCATGGCAGCAAATTCTTCCTTGGCAGAGTCCTTTGATAAAACAACCGGATTGCCAGGGGCGGTATATGCGGTGCCCGTAACTACGACATCATCATCTTTGGTGGGACTGGCCGAAGTAGCATTTTCAACAGGGCTTGGCGCTTTCATACCCGGGCTTGGCGGATTAGTAGTTGAGTCCCGTTGTTCTGCTGCAGGACTCGGAGGAGCAGGAGGATGTGAAGTCTCAACTTGGACATCCGGTTCAACCTCTGGCGGATTAGCATTGGCATCTTGATTGTTCCCAGCAGAGTTGTCTTTAGCCACTTCGGGGTTTTCACCATGATGATCCGGAGTCTTCTCCGGATCAACATCCACAGTGGGGTCGAGAGTTTTTGGCCTTCTTGCTAAGTCGAGCCTTGGTGCTATAACATCAAGGGTCAGAATATGATAAACCGACAAGTACAAGGAACAAATTAAGGAGTAATATACTTACCCAGCAGCAACTTTGAGAGGAGGCAGCTGAGTGGTTGATGAACCGCCAGACGAGTTGGAGGAAGCCTGGTAATTCGGGTGAGACGGATTGAGAGGGCATCGGAAGAAACCTTTCAAAGGATAACGCTTTTCAGGAGAACAAGTCACCTCTGGACGACGTTTCCGGGTTGGTGTGTCAACTAAACCGGACGACGTAATTTGTTGACCACTATGCCGGGTCGTACGACGTTCTTCAGTTTGCTGTGTCTTCAAAGAAAATTTTGGATCCAAATGAGCATAGGAGTGAGATTGTTTCACTTTCCGGACCTGCGGCGTAATTCTTTTAACCGTACAAGATCAGAATCGGAAGAAAGAAGGATTACCTCGACAGGTTCTCGCATGGCTAGCCTCAGCGTCATCCACAGGAATTATGGCTGTCAGTAAAATGAATGAAAGAAGAACCAAGTGAGTCAAGCTCTACCTCAGCATCTGATTCTTCATCTTCTGGCGGTTCAGAAGACTCGGCGGTTTTCCTCTTGCCAGCTTTCTTGGTGGCCTTGGTCTTTACACGAGGAGCCCGGGCCGGTTTAGTTCGTTTCCAAAAGGAGCTGTTAGCCTGAGAATTAATACAGAGGGATTAATACAATCAATATGGAATCAAAGTTAGTAGAGTAATGAGAGGAACCTTACCACGGGCGGTTTGTTGGAGAATGGAACGCTTAGTTAAAAATGAAATACTCCTCCCATTAGACTTCTCAGATGCAGACAAATGTGTCGACTGCATTAAAGGAAAATTCGCAAAAATAATTAAGAAAGGAGCAGTAAGAGCCACAGGGGTTTTAGAATTAATTCACACCGACATATGTGGACCCCTTAATGTTAAGTCTGTAGATGGTTTTGATTCATTCATTACATTCACAGATGACTTTTCCCGCTATAGGTATATTTATCCCATACGTGACCGATCGGAAGCTTTGGAGAAATTCAAAGTCTATAAAATGGAGGTTGAAAATCAACTGAACGCAAAAATCAAAGTTGTACGGTCTGATCGCGGGGGAGAGTATTATGGTAGGCATGCTCCTTATGGGCAGATTCCTGGACCTTTTGCCAAGTTCTTATCTAAAAATGGAATCATTGCTCAAGACTCAATGCCCGTGAACCACAACAAAATGGTGTGGCGAGCGCCATAACCGCACCCTTATGGATATGGTGCGAAGCATGCTTAGTCACTCTAGTTTACCAAGAAGCCTTTGGATAGAGGCATTAAAGACAGCTGCACACATACTAAATCTTGCTCCAACTAAGTCAGCACCGAACACACCTTACGAGATGTGGGCGGGAAAGAAACCAAGCCTAAATTACTTACGAGTGTGGGGTTGCCCCGCTGAAGCTAAAGTTTTCAATCCACAACTTAAGAAATTGGATCCAAAAACAGTTAGCTGTTTCTTCGTTGGATACCCTCATAGGGAAAGGGATATCGCTTTATTGTCCAAGTCACACCACCAAGTTTGTGGAGACTAGACAAGCGGTATTTTTGAGGATAATGAGGTCACAAATTTAAGGGAGATCGATCTTGAGGAGAAGCGGGTTTGTGTACCATCCCCGACTATCCAAGAGATTGTTTTTCCAATACGAAGAAATGTGACATCTGATGATCCTGAATCTCACGGTTCAGTCTCTCACCAAATGGTGATCCAGAAACTAATAATGAGAATCCAAACACAAATGAGGATCTCCGAGAAAATAATGAAAATGATGATGTTCCACCACCACCTCCGCCCATGGGTAGACCACGTCGTGAGAGGAAGAAAGCCATATCAGATGATTATATCACTTTTTGATGGAGGACATGAATGATATGGGAAAGGTGGAGGATCCAACCTCATATAAGGAAGCCATTAAAAGCGAAAATTCGTCCAAATGGTTGGTTGTCATGGAAGACGAGTTGAAATCTATGGGCTCAAACGACGTATGGGACTTAGTAGAAGTTCCCGATGGAGCTAAGAAAGTAGGATGCAAGTGGGTCTACAAAACCAAGTATGATTCCAAAGGGAATGTCGAACGGTTCAAGGCAAGGCTAGTGGCAAAAGGGTATACACAGAGAGAAGGCATTGATTATAAGCAAACCTTCTCTCCTGTGTCAACCAAGGATTCTTTCGTAATCATAATGGCATTAGTAGCTCATTACGACCTAGAACTACACCAAATGGATGTTAAAACGGCATTTCTAAATGGTGACTTAAAAGAAAACGTTTACATGGCTCAGCCAGAAGGCTTTGTTGTGGAAGGGAAGGAACATTTAGCATGTCGTCTAAAGAAATCAATTTATGGCTTGAAGCGAGCTTCAAGAGAGTGGTACCTCAAATTTGATAAAATTATCAAAACTTTTGGTTTCACCGAAAATGTTGTGGACAACTGCATATACGTTAAGTTTAAAGGCAGTAGGTTCACATTTTTAGTCCTATACGTTGATGACATATTATTGGCATGTAGCGATAAGGATATGCTGCATGAGGCCAAGAATTTTCTGTCATCTAGTTTTGATATGAAAGATCTTGGTGAAGCCTCGTATGTCCTCGGCATCGAGATTCATCGAGATAGGTCCAGAGGAACGTTAGGACTATCTCAAAAGGCATACTTTGGGTGAGTACTGAAAAAATTCAATATGCATAAGTGCTCACCCTCACCTGCTCCTATAGTTAAGGGCGATAAGTTTGGGACATTTCAATGTCCGAGGAACCAATGTGAAAATGATCAGATGAAGTCGGTTCCTTATGCTTCAGCTGTTGGGAGCATCATGTATGCTCAAGTATGTACACGCCCAGACTTATGTTTTGTAACCGGGGTGCTTGGCAGATACCAATCAAATCCAGGACCAGACCACTAGAAGGCCGCAAAGAAAGTCTTGTGTTATATGCAAGGAACTAAGGATTTCATGCTTACATATAAAAGAACTGATAACCTAGAAATTGTTGGTTATTCAGACTCTGATTTTGCCGGATGTGTGGATAGTATGAGATCCACGTCAGGTTATATATTCACACTCGTGGGAGGAGCTAAATCGTGGAAAAGATCCAAACAAATGTTAACTGCTGGATCTACGATGCAAGCAGAATTTGTAGCATGTTATGAGGCCACCGGGCAAGCTGTATGGCTAAAGAATTTTATACCCGAACTTAAAGTGGTTGACAGCATATCTAAACCAATTTTATTGTACTGCGATAATGAACCAGCAATTTTCTATACGAGTAACAACAGGTCAAGTAATGCTGCCAGACACATTGACATAAAGTATCTGTTGTGAAAGATAGAATCTAGGATCAAACAGTTGATGTTAAACATATAAGAACGAAGCATATGCTTGCGGATCCGCTAACAAAAGGCTTACCACCCAGTATTTTTCGTGAGCATGTTGCCGGCATGGGACTACTGGAGGCCTGATGATTCTGGAATAAGAGGACCATTAAAATAAACCACTTCCCAATTAGCAAAATGTTTTCCATTTCGAAATAGGCGGGTGCACTATAAGTGTTGAGGTTCTATGGCGTTTCGAGCTGTTGTAACACCTCACTTTGGTACATCATTCCTATGTAGAATGGGCGAATGAAGTTAAGCCTAACGATCAAGGGGAAGAATGTTGGTTTTGATCTGACGGCTTAAACATGCCAGTTAGATCTATTAGTTTAACAGAAAAAAAGGGAAATATAACGTTAATAAAAAGGCCCCACGCACCAACGTACATGAGGTTTTTATCCCAACTAAGGTGCCCTGATCGGGGGCACCCAAACCAACTGATGGTTTAGGTCCCCTGTCGCCAGCGCTACATAAAAGGGAACGGGAGAGGGTTGGCAGCCTGCGCGATCACAATTCACGTACGGTTTCACTCCCCTCCCGATATTCTCTCACCCCATCCGATCAGGGGGAGCGCTGCAGCGACGGGAAGACCTACTCCAGCCGCCGCTGCCGTCCCCGGACAGTGCGGTGGCGTCCTGAGGGCATCAGGACGTTGCGGAGGACTTCTACCTCGACTACATCACCCCTGCATCAAGCCTGCACCAAGCAGGCGATCATGTCCACTGCCGTGACACGTAATGATCCCCTAAACCCTTATGTGTTCATGTTTTTAGGTGATCTAGATGCAATCAGTTTCTGCTAATGGCATCCTAGAGATGCATAATTATTCCAACAGTAGAAACTCTGTTAGTTTGGAAAATTCGATATGGCTCATACAATCATATAGTAGTACTATCCTAGTCATGGCGGGATTGAAGTGACACATGTGAAGGAGGTTCAAACCGGCGGCAATCTCTGACAGCGTCGAGCACGGCAGGGTAGGGACGTCCTGTCATGCAAAGAAGTGGTACTGTCTAGGTTGCAGAAAAAATGGGTAGAAAAAAAAACGAAAAAAATAAGCAAAAGTGAGCAGAAAGACGGGCAAATCACATCTAGGGTTAACTTCAAAAATCTTATACTCATAGGATGCACTTGTAATATCGGTTGCCGGACCTTTTTTCAACTATGGATATATGTCGCTCAACACTTCACGACCGCACTTCACGACCGCATGCATCCCGAGGAGGGCCAACAGCTAAGATGATACTACTGTATAATTGTATGAGCCATATCGAATTTTCCAGTGAATTGTAGCGGCAATAACTAATAGGGTGTGAACTGTGAGCTGCGACAGCAACAAGATGGTGGAAACTTCTGCCACTGGCTGCAGCAGCGACATGCATCAACACGCTTACACACGCGGCACTAGAATATCTTGTCCAACTATTAACTATTATCAGATACTACCACGTACAGTATTAATAAAATTTCAACATGTTCGACAGTAACAAGATCGGGGGGCTCGCGGCTTACGAAACACACCAATGGCATCTCCAACGCCGACCCTCAAAACTCCTGCATCCGTCCGACCGTATTGTCCGGATAGCGGAAGTCATCCAATGCGGGTCTGTACCGGTTTATCGGGCTATTCGAACATGTTTTCTCCCGCAAATCGGGGACAAATATGGGGGCTTTACGGGAGACTGGAGCGCCACTACGCCCGCTTTTGACCGCCCTCGCATACCCAAACCCCCTCCTCATTCCCTCGCACGCGTTCCCGCCCGCTGCCCATATTCGTGCCGCTGTAGAGCGCGCTGCTGCACATTGAAGACGGCTTAGGGCGGACATGACCTCTCACTGTCTTCGACATTGAAGCGGCTCGCCGGCCGATGGCGCCGCCCGCGACGCGTCTCTGGTGTCCGCGCCTGTTCAATGCGGAGACGCGTGACTGTACAGATATATACCACGCTCGTTCAATGCCCCGTCCGTCCGTATGCCACCATTAAACAGGCTCACCGGCCGAGAAACCCACTCCGGTGTCGCACATTGACGCACCGAACGCCAGGCCTCCCCGGAATATGCTATTTAAACGCGGTCACACCTGGCTAACTCCACTCCACAACACAAGCCGCTCCCAATCCTCTTCCCTTGCACTGCATCCGCCATGACTACGGGCGGTGAAGCTCTGCGGGAGACCTTTTTCACTTAGATGAAGCACACGGTGGCCGCCCGTTGCCGCCACCTGCCAGAGCCGCCGTGCCAGGCGGATCGAGGCTGTCTTGTCGGCCAGCTCGCCCGAGGTCTCCGACGACGAGGACGACCCCACGATGGAGACGGACTCCGACAACACCACCCAGGCTCCCGCACCTCTCGTGCACGCCGGCTTCACCATGGAGCAGGCGCAAGCGCACTACAATGCCGCCATTGCCGAGGTGCAGCATGCGCCGGTGCCTTTCTCGGTGTTCTAGCGGGCACATGAGGAACAGCGGCACAACATGTTCCTCCTGCAGCAGCACCGGTTGGCGGAGGGCCAGTTATACGGTGAGCGCACGAGCGAGGAGGCCGTGGCGAACCCCAACTTCGCCGGGGAGCAGTGTGACATCTGTGTTGCCGTCCTCGCTCAAGCCGCCACTCGGCAGGAAGCGGCCGCCACGGAGGCGCGGCTGCAGGCGGTCACGGAGGAGGACAACGTCCGCTGCGCCGCCGACGAACTATCAGGCGACCCGGTGGTACGACGACAACGTCGGCACCACCATTTCCATCGTGGACCTCACGTCCACCGGCGACGGACAGATCGTGGACTCCTCCGAGGATGATTAGGCCACGGGAGGCGGCAGAGCCTTATGTCCCATGTGGGTCGGGCCGTCTCATGTGTTCTAGTCTTCCTCGCCGGAGGCCGCACCTTCACTTCATCGTTCTTATCGCCGGTGGTAATGAAGACTGCGGATGGAGGACGACAACGGCTCGGACGCCGGGTGCCGCCGCCTGTAGGATAGGTTTAGGGTCGGATCGGGTTTATTTTGTTCAGAATGTTCGAAATCTAGTGAAAATATGCCGTGTTTGTACGAAATCCGTTTTGTTAGTATGGAATCTGGTTGTGTTTGCATGAATTTCATCCGGTTTATAAAAATAAATTTGAAATGTATGCGGAAGCGGACAGATGCGGAGGAAATTGCCGCGCTCACATGCAAGCTGAATTTTTGGCGGCCGATTGATGACAGGGAATTAATTAGCCTCCTGCGAATAAATTATATGGAGACTAATCCACGAATGGAAATGGAATCATCAGTGCAGGCTACAAACAATAATCCTACACATACGGGGGTTTTACGCGTCTGTTACAGACTCCCTCTCACTAAATTCGCTTGCCTCCTCTGATTTTCTGGGGTGGGCCTCTCCCGCTAATCCTAAGCCAATCTATTTGCTCCACATCATCTTGTACACGAACCGTGTAAAAAAAGTCTGTAGCTCTAGCATTACTGGGCTACAAATATAATGGCCGCACGTACTTCCTCCGTTTCAAATAACTCGTCGCAGAAATGAATGTATCTAGAACTAAAATACATTTAGATACATTCACACCTGCGACAAGTAATTCGGAACAGGGGGAGTAGCACCAATGGCAATGGGGGCAAAGGAGACTTGGAGGTCCAAGGGAGGACCTAGGTACTCCCTCCATCCGAAAATACTTGTCATCAAAATGAATAAAAGGAAATGTATCTAGATGTATTTTAGTTTTAGATACACCCATTTTTGTCCATTTTGATGACAAGTTTTTCCGGACGGAGGGAGTACTCCGTAGTCCGTATACGTCCACTCCAGCTTTACCAAATAAGTCGCGCGGTGGGTCCCGCGTGTAGGGCAGGGAGAATCATCCGGGTCGGCTCGTTGATTAATCCACCCGCGTCCACTGGCAGGCAGATCGAGTGGCATTCGCGTCCATCGTCGGTCGGTCACTGGAAGGTGGTGGTGCTTTTTTTTTGAACAGAGAAAGGCACCCGAAGGTACCAATATATTCAGCTCACATAACATTTTACAGTCAAGATTACACCATCTGCTAGAATAAAGAAAAAGAAGAACTGCAGATGTAAAGAAAGAGGAGCTGAATAAAGACATATGAGAGAGCAAGGAACAAGATCCTTGCTGAAGAACAACATGTCCTAAGAAAACAAAGGAAGAGTAGGGGAAAAGAAAATTCCAGCTTTGACAGCAATCTGTTCCTATCCAACAACTAAGCATAGACCATCAGATCATGTTGAGATGAGGAACTTCCCAGAGCTATCAACTTTCTCCTAAAAGCAATACACCTTATGAAGCTGAATTCCTGCAAAATTAAAATCAACAAGAGAGGCAGCTACAGGACATGATTCAGTGACATGAGAGTGAAAAGAGCAATTGAGTGTAGGTCCTCCAGCCATTTGAAAAACTTGATGAGCTAAATTGTGAGCCACCCCATTCAAATTCCTAGAAATATGAAAAACTTGGGGATTAAGATTAGAAGTAGAATTTACAAAAGAATCCACTTGTTTATTCCAAGGAGTGGAAGAGTGAGCAATATTCCTGGCAACAGCAACAGTGGCAAGAGAAAGAGAATCAGTTAAAAAAGTAGGAGCTTGAATGTTAAGGCAAGCCGCCAATTGAGCTGCACAAGCAAGAGCAATTGCTTCAGCTTGAAGAGGAGTGCCCGTCGGAGGGCCTGAAGCTTGAACCTGTATATTTATTTCCCTATTAGAAGAAGGAAGACAAAAGTAAACTCCCACACCTGTGCACAATTGACCTTGCTGAAATCCTGGAACTCTAGAAGTTCTGAAAGCAGCATCAGAAAACACTTTAGCACCATTAATGAGAAGGTCTGATTTGAGAGTATTGCCTTGCTTAGGAAGAGGAGAATTATCAGGTTGAGAAGCCTGCAAAGACTGAATATTAGTAGAAGGCAGAATCTCCTCTTGGAGAATATTATTCAAACTAGTAGCAGCAATTTTAATTTGGTAGGGAAGAGAAAATTTCCTCTCAAAGAGGAAATCATTTCTAGCCTTCCAAATGCACCACATAAAATTGAAAATATTTTGCAAAGATGCATAAGGATGGTCCATAGAAGCAAAGTGAATCAGAAGGGAATGCATGGAAGAGTGACCTTGCACAAGGATGTCAGATCTAAGAAACCAAGGAGTAGAGAACCAGGCCGCTCTAGCAAAGTCACAAAGAAAGAAAAGGTGAAACTCATCTTCTTGCTGAGCACATCTACAACAATTCTGCGAAATGTGAATAGAAAAACGGCCTGCTCTCATTCCTGTGGGCAAATCTTTGCTAAGCATCCTCCAAGCAAAAGTTTTAACCTTGGGCAATAAATCTTTCTGCTTCCAAATAGTTTTAAGAAAAGCTTTCAAATCCAAAGGAACATCCAGAGGAGCAGTTCTAGGATTAGTATGAATGTCTTGTAAGCAAAGTTTATAAGCAGCTTTGGAAGAGCAAATACCATTGGGAGCCAAAGGCCAACAAAGAATATCAGCATTATCATCATCAAGAATATCAATGTTGATAATCTGAGTAGCCAAAGGTTGCTGAAAAAGAGAGAAAATGAGCTGACGGTTCCATTGCCTTTGCCCAGGCTGCCAAAGATCCCTAACCAAGGAGGGATAAATAAAGCCTGATGGTTGAGGAATGAGAAAATCATGAATAGAGTTCCAAAGATTGCACCAAGGCATGCTCCAAATAGAAACATTACCTTGGGTGAGTTTATAGAAGGCATGCTCTTTAAGTTTAGGAAGCATTTTTAAAATGGAAGACCAAAAGGAAGATTTAGGTGGATTATTAGTAGCTTTCCAAATAGAAGTGGTAGAAAAATATTTTGCTTGAAGAACACAATATAATTGGGAGGAGGGGTTTTTAGCCAACCTCCAAGCCGCAGCAAGAATAAGACTCTCATTGATGGCTTTTAGATTTCTGATTCCAAGACCACCTTCAGACTTGGAGTTGGTAATATCCTTCCATGCTCTGAGACAAAGACTCCTCTTAGAATCTGTTTCTCTAATCCCTGTCCACCAAAAATTCCTAATGATAGAAGTGAGCTTGGCAATAAATTTTTTTGAAAACAAAATGTTTGCCATATAGTAAACAGGGATAGCGAAAAGACAGAATCGAATAAGTTCAAGACGGGCAACATGAGATAGCATGTTAGCTTTGTAAGAGGGGAGCTTATTTAAAAATTTATCCAAAACAAAGTTATAAGCAGCACCCCTATTCTTAGCAGGCAGAATTAGAGGATGACCAAGATGAGTGAAATTAGCATCAAGATTAGCAACAGGAAAGACTTGCTTAATATTATTAATAATATTCTGAGAAACATGATTGCTAAAGAGAATGGCAGATTTATTCCAGTTAGGAGTTTGACCAGAAAGAGCACAAAAGTGTTGAATAAGACTAGCCATCGTCTGAGCTTCCTGATAAGTAGTTTGCCCACACACCAGAAGATCATCTGCAAATAGAAGAGAATGGACAGAGGGGCAGTTTGGTCCAAGAGAAATTCCCTGCAATTGGTTGGCCTGCAAAGCTTCATTAAGCAAGATGGAAAGTTCATTAATTGCAAGAACAAACAAGTAAGGAGACATGGGACAGCCTTGTCGTATTCCTCTGAAGCTCTTATATTTAGGAGAGGGCTGGCCATTAATGAGAACAGAGAATGAGGGAGATGAGATGCATGCATGAACCAAATTAACAAAATGACCATGCAGCCCTTTACGAGCCAGAGCAGAAACAATGAAATTCCATTCCAAACGATCAAAAGCTTTGGCAAGGTCAATCTTAAGCACAAAGGCATCATGTTTCCAGGATTTAAGAGAAAACGAGTGAACAATTTCCTGAGCAATGATAATGTTGTCACTAATACGTCTACCCTCAATAAATGCTTGTTGAGCTTGGTCAATGTAATCAGGAAGATGATGCTTAAGTCTATTCGCAAGAGACTTAGCAATGATTTTATAAAGCACATTACAAAGACTAATAGGACGGTAGTCCATGGGCACAAGAGGAACCAACTTCTTAGGGATAAGAGCAATATTGGTATCATTGATGTGAGGGGGAAGTGTAGCAGTATTATAGAAGTGGTGGTGCTCACGCCACCAGTTTCAATTCAACCCCAGACCAGACCAGACTGATCGATGGCTGGCTGTTTGTTCAACGACAGCTAAACTAAGAGCAACTCCAACAGGCCGACACAAATGGACGGCGTTTTTGTCCGTTTGAACCGTCCGCCCGTCCGGCATCCGCCCAGTTTTGTATTTGGGTTGACAGTGCGCCCAACGCGCCGACCCATTTCATGCCCCCCGCATTCAACTTTTAAATAAAAAAGGCCCGCGTTCGATCATGCCTGCGGCTATGTCTCATGCCGGCACCATGCCAGCGCCGGCAAACAATGCCGGCTTCAGAAAATATCACCATAGTTCATGCTGGCGCACTCGCCAGCCGGCCGGCACACATGCCAGCACACAAAAAAGGGTGGGACTTGAGTTCGACCACGCCATCTCGGCTCCCGTGGTCATGCCGGCACACCTGCCGGAATACGAAAAAGATGGCCCTCGCCGCCATAGA
Organism: Aegilops bicornis; assembly: GCA_021605145.1. Lineage (NCBI taxonomy): Eukaryota > Viridiplantae > Streptophyta > Magnoliopsida > Poales > Poaceae > Aegilops > Aegilops bicornis. The sequence continues at coordinate 680,019,901 of CM038669.1, read as the reverse complement.
TCACTCGTCGGCGAACTTGAGCATGTCGGCCTGCATCTTTTCGAACCACGGCCTCTTCCTTGGTGACACGGTGTTGAGATCCACCTTCATGATCTCCAACCCGGTCATCATGCTCGCAAGAGCCACTTCTTTCGCCTTGGTCTTGGCGTTGGCGGCCTCGATCTCTAGCATCCTGGCTTGCTTCTCCGCCTCGAGCTCGAACATCTTGGCTTGCTTCTCGGCGTCAAGATCAAGCCTCCTCCTTTGGATCTCCATGAAAGCATCCATTTGCTCCGCCTTGAAACGCCGGCGCTCCTCCTCCCTTGAGTCCTTCTTATTCATCATGCCGTCCACGCTTGCGATCAAGGCGTTGGTGGCCGCATCTCGCTTGTCCTCCTTCTTGGAGTTGGTCTTCCCCCGCGGCCGTGCCGGCTCGCCCTCCCCATCATCCTCCACGGCTTTCTTCCCCCCACGTGCCTTGAGTGCGGCAGATTGTGCCTTGAATTTCTCTTCGTCCTTGATGACCCGATAGCAATGGGAGAGGTTGAAGCACTTGCCATTGTGTTGAACCTTGAATGCCTCCAAAGCTTGAAATGCCTAGAAAATGTTTCCATGCAAGCATATGGGCAAGTGATAGCAAGGATGATCTTGATGACACAAATATTGGAAATATGCCCTAGAGGCAATAATAAATCAGTTATTATTATATTTCCTTGTTCATGATAATCGTTTATTATCCATGCTATAATTGTATTGATAGGAAACTCAAATACATGTGTGGATACATAGACAACACCATGTCCCTAGTAAGCCTCTAGTTGACTAGCTCGTTGATCAATAGATGGTTACGGTTTCCTAACCATGGACATTGGATGTCGTTGATAACGGGATCACATCATTAGGAGAATGATGTGATGGACAAGACCCAATCCTAAGCCTAGCACAAAGATCGTAGTTCGTATGCTAAAGCTTTTCTAATGTCAAGTATCATTTCCTTAGACCATGAGATTGTGCAACTCCCGGATACCGTAGGAATGCTTTGGGAGTACCAAACGTCACAACGTAACTGGGTGGCTATAAAGGTGCACTACATGTATCTCCGAAAGTGTCTGTTGGGTTGGCACGAATCGAGACTGGGATTTGTCACTCCGTGTGACGGAGAGGTATCTCTGGGCCCACTCGGTAGGACATCATCATAATGTGCACAATGTGATCAAAGAGTTGATCGCGGGATGATGTGTTACGGAACGAGTAAAGAGACTTGCCGGTAACGAGATTGAACAAGGTATCGGGATACCGACGATCGAATCTCGGGCAAGTACAATACTGCTAGACAAAGGGAATTGTATATGGGATCGATTGAGTCCTTGACATCGTGGTTCATCTGATGAGATCATCTGGAACATGTGGGAGCCAACATGGGTATCCAGATCCCGCTGTTGGTTATTGGCCGGAGAACGTCTCGGTCATGTCTGCATGATTCCCGAACCCGTAGGTTCTACAAACTTAAGGTTCGATGACGCTAGGGTTATAAAAGAAGTTTGTATGTGGTTACCGAATGTTGTTCGGAGTCCCGGATGAGATCCCAGACGTCACGAGGAGTTCCGGAATGGTCCGGATGTAAAGAATAATATATAGGAAGTGAGGTTTTGGTCACCGGAAAAGTTTCGGGTTTTATCGGTAACGTACCGGGACCACCGGGAGGGTCCCGGGGGTCCACCAAGTAGGGCCACCATCCCTGGAGGGCTGCATGGGCTAAGTGTGGGAGGGACCAGCCCCAGGTGGGCTGGTGCGCCCCCACAAGGCCCAAGGCGCAGCTAGGTGGGGAGAGGGAAACCTAAGCGCAGATGGGCCTAAAGGCCCACCCTAGGGGCGCCCTCTCTCCCCTCTTGGCCGCCCCTTCAAGTCCCATCTAGGGCTGCCGCACCCTTGGGTGGGAACCCTAGATGGGGCGCAGCCACCTCCCTTCCTCCTATAAATAGTGGGGTTTTGGGGCTGCCCAACACATGAGAACCTCTCCCTCTTGGCGCACCCCTACCTCTCTTACTCCTCCTCTCCCGCGGTGCTTGGCGAAGCCCTGCTGGACTACCACGCTCCTCCATCACCACCACGCCGTTGTGCTGCTGCTGGATGGAGTCTTCCTCAACCTCTCCCTCTCTCCTTGCTGGATCAAGGCATGGGAGACGTCACCGGGCTGTACGTGTGTTGAACGCGGAGGTGCCGTCCGTTCGGCACTAGGATCTCCAGTGATTTGGATCACGACGAGTATGACTCCTTCAACCCCGTTCTCTTGAACGCTTCCACTTAGCGATCTACAAGGGTATGTAGATGCACTCTCCTTCCCTTCGTTGCTAGTTTCTCCATAGATAGATCTTGGTGACACGTAGAAAATTTTTGAATTTCTGCTACGTTCCCCAACAACAAAAGAGGGTGGCTTGCTTGCTATCATACCATGTCTTGCATGCCGATGCCGCTCACGGGGTGGGCCTTGACGCTCTCAAGGGAGGCGCAAAACTTGTTGCACTCTTGTTGGATCACCCTCCACCGCTTGGAAATGGAGACCCACCCGCGCGTGCTCACAAATTGGTAAGGTGGAAACTTCTTGCGCTCATGGAACGCTCGGTGCACACAAGTTCAAAAGGTCGAATGCTTTTGCTCGGCGCCCGTCTTCGGATCTTGTCCAATGTCCCGCCAACACTCGCAAAGAAGCTTGTCTTCGGCCGCCGTGTACGCCTTCGTATGCTTGCTCTTGCGCTTGGGCTTAGGAACGGCGGCTTGGTTGGAGAGCTCGCCCTCGAACAAAGGCTCCACTTCGCGTCGCACTCGTCCTCTTCCTCTAGACCGTAGTCGTCCGGGAATTCGTGGTCGAGGGGGAAGCCGTCCAGGTCGACGCCGACCTGATCACGCATGAAGGCCGCCTGGTCGGGATCATAGCCAGCGGCCGGCGTGAACGCCCCGCGGCCGTCCTAGCTTGGTGTCTTGTCGGGATAGTAGCCAGCGCCTGGCGCACCGCCCTCGAAGATGAGGTTTTGCATGAAGTCCTCATCAACGGCGGACGACATTCCCTCGAACAGGTTACGGGCGTCTGGGAGCCCGCCGGCCGGCGTCTGCCGTAGCGTTTCCTCGTGCCGCCCGGACGACGAGCCACCAACCACCGGGTGGCGTTGAGGTCGATGGCGCCGGGCGCAGGCGTGGAAGGCGCAACCACGCTCACGTCAGGTGAGCACTCCCCGGAGAGGCGGGAGGCCTGCGGGTAGACGTGGAAGCCGGGGACCGGGTTGCAAGCTGACGCGCGGGGTGACTCGGGCAGCACCATCCGAGGAAACGCCGACAAGCAGATGCTCGCCGCGGCGACGACGGCTTGGACGAGGCTGTGCTGGCTAGGGTTTACCCCTAGCATGTAGAGCGCCTCCCTCGTTGCCGCCGCGACGCGGGCATTGGTGAACTCCTGCTGCGCGGCGGCGACGGCGGCGGCCTGCGCGGCGGCCTCATCCCTCGCGTCCGCGGCGTGCCTCCTGCCCTTCCTCTTGGCCGACTCGCTTGCCCGCTGTTCGGGCGTCAGCGCCTTCTTCGGCTTGGCGGTCTTGCGCGGGGCACGAGGCTTGCCTTTCCCGGAGGTGGCGACGGCGCCGGACAAGGCAAGGGAGGCGAGGCCGGCGGCGGCGTCGAGGTCGAGGTGAAGGTCGATGGCGTCGTCCATGATTGGGGCGGAAGCGAGCGCGTGCGGGCGGGGGTGTTTCTAGGGAAAATGGGGGAAATTGTGGTGGCTGCCACCGACCGGCGGGCCCGGGGAAAAGAGTAGGCGCGCGCGCGTCTGTCCCGTGTCCGCGCCGACGCAAATCAGGCTCAAAATTAGGCCGGGAATGGGTCGGCCGCGGACGAAAAACGGACATACATCCGTTTGGGTCGGCTCGTTGGGCCGTCACTTTTGTCCGTGCCGACCCAAACGGACGCGGACGGACGAAATGGGTCGCCCCATTGAAGTTGCTCTAAACAACTCCCGGACCGGCAAGGTCAAACAACACCTGATTAAAGTGCGCGCGCGCGCACGATTTAAGGTTTTTAAGATTTCAGGATTAAAGTAAGGAAACGGATTTCCTTCTAGTAATTCTTAGTTTCAAGAGCTGGAGTACTATTTAGTACTCTTTCCATTCCTAAATATAATATTTTTTAAGATTCCACTTAGGGACTACATACTGAGGAATTTTGCTTGTACATCCGGACATTCTATGTTCACACATAAAATTTCGGAAAGAAACAACATTTTTGTAGCATGTATTAAAAAAATTAAAAAAATGTTTCCTAAAAAGTTGTAATCAAGCATAAAAAATTGTATTTTTTACACAAGCCACAAAAAAATCTTTTTTCACCAAAACTTTGCGCACGAACATATAATGTCCAGATGTTCCTCATTTTTTGTAAACTTTAAAAAAATGTGTTTTCAAACAATGAGTGCATCTACACCTATGAGCCGAAGTGAATTTCCGCTAGTGTTTTAGATATTGTCATATATTGATCCTGATCATTGTACTATAATGGTTGTCGCATTTGAATAAAGTTACAAGCCTCTTTTTAGAAGGAAAAAAAGGACATCAAACTGCTACCCCTGGTACTATGGATTGTGATCCTAAAAAAAGTATTTATGGATGTGCCGTGTTAGATTTTAGAAAAACTCTTTACTTCAACAATTGATCTTGTCTCCATGATCAACTGCCTTGTGCGGGTGATGCACATTATGTGGGGTTCGTGCTCATTTTCGCCTCCTTTTCCCGAACCTTATCATCTGTGAGATTGTTACGGCGGGGGGGGGCTCACCTTGTCGATTCAGGCCCCAAGTAGGCACGCCTGAGACCCCTAGGTCGGTTCCGCCCTGGGCAGTTAGGCCGTCCCATGGCCTTGAAGAAAGAGGACTTTGGAAGCCTTGCTTTTCAAGACAAAGAGGTCTGATTCGTGGAGGACCCCTCTTCACCAATGTAGCCGACTAGATCTCTTGTAATCCTAGGGACCTCACATCTTATATAAGCCGGGGGGGCCAGCCCAGTCGATAGAACACAATATTAGATAATGCAAACTCTCGGTTATATACCTTATATTTTGTACACCCCTACCACAACAAACAAAGAGCAGGAGTAGGGTTGAAGGCCATGGGGTGTTGTGTGTGCATCGCTGCATCGAGGAAACACTGCTTCAACGGAGGAGTTGCTAGGATGTTGCAAGTCGGACGGGGCTAGGGATCCTACGCGATGGTGACTCACTGCTTCGAGAACGGTTGTGACCTGCTGCAAGGGGAGGACGCATTCCATGCTTGAATGGGGCGGAGAGGGCTTCGATGTGGCGCCACCCAAGTTGCAAGGTTGCCCCGGTGTTGCAGAAAGGGTGGCCAGCGTGCTGCGTGCTTTCGAGGAGCCGGCCACCGGCGTTGCATGCCCGAGGTGGGGGATCACTGACGTCCGGTACAATCGTTGATGCGAAGGAGGCGGCGAGGTCTGCTGCGAGTTGTGTTGCAGTACCGGCAGCTGGTATAAGTGATGATGCAATGGGGGCAGCCCCACCCGTTCATTCCCTTGCTGCATACCTTCGATGTCCTGCTACTCCTTGTACCAAAAGAGAGTGATCATTCGCCACATCTACATGACACGTCGTGCAATGGGTCACGGGGGCATTGCCTTTCGTGAATCAAGTTCGAGTTCGGGGTAATTAACGTTACATGCCTTGCTCAAAGAACTATATTTTTTTTATGACACGCATATCTCTCTTCCGGTAAAACTTTTAATCTATTCATCATCAATCGTGATAATACAATAAATACCAGAGATAATAAAAATTACATCCAGATCCGTAGACCACATAGCGACGATTATAAAAACTGAAGCGAGCCGGACAAAACTTGTTGCAGTAGACGGTCACTGCCTATCTTTGGGTGTACGTGTCAACACTTGAGCTAACTTTAGTAGGCACGAGCAATCATGATTGATTGCATGATGAGAGCGGGAGATTGCATTCCCATCCGCGCAATCGGGCTGTCATGAGCTAGTAAGATATTGACTTGACTTAATAGAAGAAATTTTGGCGTGCATAAAAATGCATTGACCGACTTGATCGCCACCCATGCGATCCAGAATCCTTGCTTGCATCCTTCCTTCTAGAAATCCATCGTACACACTCCATATTTCTTTACCAGTTTACTTATCTACCGACGTAATCCTTTCTGAAGATTTTTAAGTTATTATCTGCCTACGTAATCGAGAAGTAAAGCATTATTCTCTCTCGAAGACTCACCTTTTCTTACCACCCGGCCTCGAGAAAGTACATTTTTGTATGACAAACGAGATGTCATCTCTGGGTGCATGACAAATGAGCTCGTCGAGAGGGCCGAACCTGAATAGGTACAAGCAATCACGAGTGATTGCGTGATGTGCAGGGGAGATTGCATTCCCATCGGCGCAATCGGGGTGTCACGAGCTAGTAAGATATTGGCTTGACTTAATAGAAGGAATTTTGCCGTGCATAAAAATGCATTGACCGACTTGATCGCCACCCATGCTGCCATGCTGATCCAGATTCCTTCATTTTCCTTCTAGAAATCCATCGTAGTACACACTGCACATTACTTTACCAGTTTACTTGTCTGCATGCGTGCGTAATCGACAAGTAAAGAATTCTTCTCCCTCAAACGGAAACCCAACCTATCTGGAACCCGCCAACGCTCACGGACAAGGAGCAGAGGAGTCCACCCTGCACCAAACTCTGCACCATGAAGCAAAAGCAGACTGTGCTCGGCCCGGATTGGTCTCTGCTCCGTCGTGCCACACCCCTTTCTCGAAGCCGTGAAAGATCCATCGCCGTCGTCGTCCCGGCCATTCATTCCAAGCCGTCCGGCGGGCCCCGGCGATCCATCCCCCACCACCTTTATAAACGCCGCTCTCTACTCTTCCTTCCTCCATTATCCCCCACCACCACCCGCCTCCACTCTCCAAGAAACTTCCCTCCCGATTCTGCTTCCCTCCCCTCCACGCGCCGCGCCGGGGAGCGGACGAGCTGCAACCAGGCAGCGGCGGCAATGGAGGAGAGAATTATCATCCCCCGCCGCCGAGAACCGCGAGACCAGAACCAGACCGCCGACGCGGCCCCGGCGGTTTCGTGTTCGTCGGGGGAGGAGTCCACGGACGGGGACTCCGAGCCCGGCTTCGAGTTCGAGTTCCCGTCGCTGCTCGGCTCCCCCGCGCCCGCTGACGACCTGTTCGCCGACGGCCGCATCCGCCCCGCAGCCTTCTACCCCGTCTTCGGCCGCCGCCCGTCAGCGCGAGCGAGTTCAGCGGGGGACGTCGACGGCCTCGGCCTCGTCCCGCCGCCGACGGAGCGGAGGACGAGGGGGCAGCTCGGTCGGCTGTTCCAAGAGGAGACCCGCGCGTGGAACAGCTCCTCGTCGAGCAGTAGCACCGGGTCGACGGCATCCACGTCGTCGTTGTCGTCCGCGGCCACCGCTGACGACGGGGACGGGGACGGCGACGGAGGCCTCGAGGGCGCCGCGCCGGAGAGCTACTGCGTGTGGGCGCCCGGCGGCGGCGGCGGCAAGCCGTCGGAGTCGCCGCGGCCCCCGCGGGGCGGGAAGAGCGGGTCCACGGGGTCGTCCGTGGCGCGGTGGCGCCGCATCAGCGACCTCGTGGTCGGCCGCAGCCAGAGCGACGGCAAGGAGAAGTTCCTCTTCCTCCCCGTCAACCCGCCGACGCCGCCGCCCAAGCAGCAGGAGCCCAAGCCCAAACCGAGGCCGAGGGCGCCGAACCCGGCAGCCGGCGGCGCCAAGAAGAAGGGCAGCGAGATCGGCACGGTGGCCGCCGCACACCGCATGGCCTACGGCGCCAAGGCCGGCGTGGGCGTCGCCGCCAACGGAGCCACGCCGCGGCGCACGTTCCTGCCGTACCGCGAGGAGCTGGTGGGGTTCTTCGCCAACGTGAACGGCATCAGCCGGAGCCACGCGCACCCCTACTGATCAACGACCGACCACGACGACGCCGCCGGTCGGCCGCGCGCGCCCCGGGGAGAATATTATTATAAATCGGCGATTTAAATTCCATTCGTGTTTGAACTTTGAAGCTTGGATTTTTTGAGCGGGTGATCATCAGCGCGCAGGTAGGTTAATACACTCCTACTAGTATTGTGATTAATAGGTTAGTTAAACTTGGTGAGAAATTAAAGATTGGCGTGGGGTGTGAACAGTGGTGTGAAACGCGGTGCACATCGCCGACCCCGACCGTCGCGCGTCGCCGGCGATCGAGGTGACGTGTGAACGGCAGCGTGTGGTGGCGAGTGAGAACACATCTTCTGGATCATTTTTCTTTTTTTTCCCTCGTACAACAGAGTTTGTACGTACATTCCTGAGAGCTCCCAATACTTGTGGTGGGCATTGATGCCGTGAGAGCGATCTGTCGCTGCTGCCCAGTTTCCAAACAAAACCAGTGACGGTTGCGTCAGTGATAAAGTACGCCGTGACTGTGCACGTACGCTTAATCGCTGCTGCTAGTACGTGTGGTTGGACGAACCTGCACTTGGCTTTCCTTGTGTAATCGACTCGATGGGCGACGGCGGCGACGCACCTCACACATCCACTTCGTTGGTTCACGGGAAAAAGATGACAGGGCACCGCTTTACGGGAAGGGAGCGCGACCGACGGTGGCGATCCCCGGCCGGCCAAGGCATGCAGGCAGGCAGGAAGCCACGCCCGCAGGGCGGCGCCAACTTAGGGATGAAAACAGAGCGGAAACGGACGAAACTGAGTGCTATCATATCTGTTTTCACATTTTTTTACAGAAGCGGGAACGAATACAGAAACCCCGAAAATGAATACGAAAACGGATACTATCAAAAACGGACACGGAGCGAATACAAAGCGGATACGGAGACAGAAATAGGCATTGATCGGAACTTAAAAACCCCTTGAATTATAGAGAGATACACACAAAAACAAACTAATTTAATGAGTTGTTAACATGGCTCAAAAATAATATCATTATGTTAGCAACTTAGCGTAGTATTGTAGTAGTACGGGACAATTGCGTATAGGGTCAAGCTGAGTATATGTGTGGTAGTAGAAGTTGGGCCTTAGATCCATTCTACTAATTGTGTCATTGTGTTCTGTTTGGTGGTTGGGCTACAAAGCAGCTATAGGTCTATAGTAAAAACAGAAATTCCATATTCACGGAAACGGAAAGTTCCATTTTCATGCATGTTCCATCGGAAAACACGGTTCCGTTTTTGTTTCCGTTTTCGCATAAAAATTCCGTTTTACTTCCGTTTTGCAAATTTCCGTTTCCGTTTTCATATTTCCTCTTTGTTTTCATTTTTCCTCCAAAAAACAAAAAGTTTTCACTCCATTTTCATCCCTAGCGCCAAGTGGCCGGACTACGTACGCACGCGCGGCCGTGGATATACGTACAAAGAGTAAATAGACTGTAAACACGGGATACACGCCAGAAAAACTCCTCAAAAGCAACGCACATTCGTACGCAAAACACAAGATGTGTAGACGTGTAGTGCCAGGGCACCTCCGCGTAGACGATCACCGTTCGTACTACGTGACGGCCCAATCAATGCAATGCAATGCAATAGAAAAACATGGGCACCGTAGGTCAACGGTAGGTAGAGATTGATTTGAAACCATCGATGGCCGGCACACTTGCAAATTAGTGTGGGAGGCTTTCATGCCAATCTTCCCCACAATCATAGCAGCGCTGATGATGCGCACATGCAATACCAGCTACATTATTTTGCGTGACAAACAAGTGCTTCAAGGACAAGGAGGGCCTTTGCTTGCATAACAAAAGAGCACGTGTAGTGACAAATGGAACCAACGTTGTGTTTTTTGTTTGGTTCCACAGATGTGTCACTCGAATCTAATTTCAATTTTGGGTCCCTAAACTAGAGTGCGCGCGCGCGTGTGTGCATGCGTGCATGTACATTGTAAACTGTGTTTCTCAAACAACAACAAATTGGCATGCCTTCTGTATTATTTGATTGAGATTAGGTATGTTGCTGCATTCAATTTAATATGGTACCAGAACCACAAGAATTCACTAACACGACACACTAGACAACAAGCCTCTGATGAGGCCTGGCCTGGTGGAGTCTCGGTGTGTTCAAGTGTAAAGGGGGTGCTAGAATATATCCACAACATATTCAAAATTTTAGGTGGATCAACTAGCTTGTTGACTCGGTAACAAAACCACCAGCATTGTCTTCATCTTCTTCGTCTAACCCAATTGATTTGTAGGAGCTTGGGCCATCCTTTCTCTTCTTGCCAGCCTTGATATCGGCCACAAGTTGTCTCCACTTTGGCTTGCCATTCAATATCACCAACAATGCCTAAATCAATGAGAATGCAAAATAAAACCTGCATATGCAAATGATGACAAGATAATTTAGATTACATGAGTTGCCACTCTCATCCCACTTTGAGGGCGGCCAAGCACTTGTGAATAGTAGCCGTCATACTTGTTAACTTTCCCTTAAATGACCCCCATCGATGTTGAAGAGATGCCACATTGCAGATAGTATGCGACTCCACATATTGCGTTTGTTCATGATACTCCTTCCAATATGTGTTCCCTTTTTGCTTTGTGTAGCATATGATATCCGTTGTTGTGGCCAACCACGATAACCAATAAGATATCCTCGAGTGTTGAGAATGCCGGACTTCTTGCCTTTCCCATCTTTGGCTTGTTTTTGTTCTTACTCGGATTGGGATTTGATGTTGCCCCAACTTCAAATGAAGGGAAAGTTGGATCCCCTAACTCGTAGTCCATTTGGGTCGGTTCATGACTATTATTGATCATGTCCGACATGATAAACTCCTTAAACATCATGCTTTTACAATCATGGATCATGTCCCAACCTGCCTAATGTTGTTTGCAAAACATTGACCATGGCATATGCAAAGTTGATCGGAGAGGAGCAAAAAGAACATACCAAATCTTGTTCCGTCGAACAGGTCGTGGGAAACCCGGGCGCCGCCGGTGCTCGTGCTTGTTCGTGCTAGAACGAGTTGGGGCGACTGACAGACATCCATTGGCGGCATTTGCGTTGGCGGAAAGCTCTCCGGAATGCACCAACCCGCTGTCGGATTCTTCACTGTCCCAACCTGGTCCGACGGACCGATCCTTGTCGACGGCTGGATGGACGGGGTGCGGGGTCCCGGGTCCGGCAAGGGTGGGGGTGGTGATGGTGGGGTTGCTCCTCCTCGAGGTCCACATCCGCTTCCCTTTCCCGCTGCCTCCATCGCCGGTCCCTCTGGGCGATGTTCTCCAGCTTGCACGACATACCCAAGGACGGGACACCGACGGACGACGCTGACGCAGCCTCCGTCCCGGTGGTGTGGGCGGACAAGACGACGTCTAGGATGGCGGATGGAGAGCGAGCGTAGGCGACGACGAGGGCTCGGACGCAGGAATTGGTGGAGAGACGTGGGAGGAGGGCGAAGGGTTTGATGGATGTTGTGCAATTTGTGATTGGGTCGGGGTGTCGGGTTCGACCTGGCGGACATGCCCGGGCCTTCCCATATCACTACTAGGAAAAGGGCTATAGATAATATGGATATTAATGGCGCACCACACATGTGGTGCGCCACTACTATATAGCAGTGGCGCATCATGTGTTGGTGCGTCGTTAAACTCTAAATACTAATGGCGCACCATACCCACGGTGCGCCACTACTAACAATTTTTTATTATTTTTCAAAACTAGTAATGGCGCACCAGGGGATAGTGCGCCATTACTAGTTAAACTAGTAATGGTGCACCACACCCTCAGTGCGTCACTACTAATTTTTTTCAAATTTTTTTATTTTTTTTCAAAACTAGTAATTGCGCACCGTGGGTGTGGTGTGCCATTAAACTAGTAATGGCGCACCACTCCCATGATGCGCCATTACTAACTTTGACCAAAAATTCCACCGAATGCACCCCCTTGGACCGCCTTTTCAGTTTTAAAAAAATAAAAAAAATGACGAAAATGTCAAAAAAAATAAATAAAAGAAAATAAGTTTCCCATGTGATATGTGGTCTACTTGTTGGGAAAATTTACAAATATGAATTTCGACTTTATTTGCAAAATCTTTCTGGAATTTGTAAAATGGGCATAATTTTTGCATACGAACATGGATTAAAAAGTTTTTTATGTGAAAACTCATTTACTCGAAAAATTACATCCGAATTGAACCGGGGGAACCTTGTTCAAGATTTTCAGAATCCCCAAAGTTTAACAGAATAAAAGATACGGGGTTTTTAAGATCTAGAGGGGGGAAATGGAAAAAATTCAAACTTACTAGTGGCGCACCATTTGTTAGGTGCGTCACTAGTAACAGAAAAGAATATTGGTTTCGAATCTTTTTTGGAATTTTTTTCAGAAAATGATACGTAATATGACCGGAAAGTTTGAAATATTTTTCAAAATTTCATTATACTCATGAACATGAACAAAGTCCTAGATATCAACAAGGTTTAATAGGATTGATATGATAGATGTATCAACAAGTGCCTATTAAGTGAGGTGGTGCTGGGGTTGGATAGAACTATGAACTTAAGTGTGCTCGGGCTGGAGTAGTGTGAGGATGGGTGACCTTCCGGGAAGTTTGACCACTTAGTGCGATTTGACTTGAGATTAAGCATATTGACTCGAGATTAAGCCATAGTGACCCGAGATTAAGAAAAAAAGAAAAAAATTTAAAAAAAAATCGGAAAGAATTTGAAAATAATTGTTAATAATGGCGCACCGTGTGATATACTAATGGCGCATTCCCGGATGTGCCATTAGTATTAATTACTAATAGCGTGATGCTAGTGGCGCATCTGTAGTGCGCCATTAGTAGCCAAAACAGGTGCGCCACTAGCAGGTTATTATTATTATTTTTTTGACGGCTGGATGAACAGGGTGTGGGGTCCATGGCGTCCGTCCAAATATTTAAGAAGGGTTTAAGGTGCGAGACTGTAGGTGCTCTTATCCGCAAAAAAAAAAAAGAATGTAGATGCTCTTAATAAACATGGACCATGGCACCCCGGGCAGAACCTTCTATCTCAGGTCAGCTAGAATAGAAACATGTGTACGTCCATGCCCTGACTCGAGCCCTCGACCATTTCCATTTAGATGGACGCACAAGCTTTGCGCCGTCCTTTTCATCCATCCATTTAGATGGGCGCCACCGCCAGGCGCCAGCGGTGGTTGACGGGTACGTGCTGTTTTGATCGTCGGCCCGCCCGCGCCGACTTGCTCGCCGGATTTCTTGGCAACCATCAGTGCCGTCGGCGTCAGGGCTAGAAGTACTTCGGTACAACACCTCCTCTATAAACATAGAAGGGGTAGTATTGTCCATACTAAATTGTGTATTTGTGTACCCGCCGTCCGTCGTAGGGCCGACCGCCCGTACGCCCCGCCAGACGCCGCGTGCACGCATACCGTCTCGGTTCGGTAGTGCGATCGAAAGGGAAAAACGACGCCCACCTCGACACCTCATCCTCAGATTTAAACCCTAAGCGGCATCAACGCCGCCGTGGTCCACCGCTGTCATGACGTCGGGCGGCGTCCGTAGTCACCCACACGCCGTGTCACCGGTGTCGCGTGAAACCGACACCCCATCCCCGCCTAGGAAACCCTAGCGGCATCAACGCCGCCGTGGTCCACCGCCGTCACGACGTCGACCCCGACGTGCCCGTCTAGTCGCGAGCACCGACGGCGTCCGTAGTCACCCACACGCCGTGTCGCCGATGAAACGCCCAGCGCTCCCGCGTCAACGTTCTATCCTGGTACGCGCCCTCCACGACGTGGGTGGCAGCAATGCATCGGCGTCGACCCCAGGCGAGGACCCCTCGACGGCGCACAGTAAGTTCTCTGGCTCTTTTTTTCTTTTTGATTTGTCCATTGCATTTTTTATACAAAATGATTCCCTACTTAGCTAAATAAGAGAGGAGAGTAGTGACCTCTTAATGACCTCATAATGATTTTGTATGTTCAAATTTGTATGCATGCCACATAGTCATGTCACTGTTGACGAATTTACTGTATTCGCGATGATGTTGTGGAATGTTGGCATTGATCTCACACCTTATTTGTATGTGCATAGATGGAGCAAGTAACCGGATACGCCAGTGATGATTCTGGTAGCGATAATGGATCCTCGTCATTGAATGCGAACCAACCTCCCAGAGACAACTATATGAGTCAGGATGAATCGTACAGTGGTAATGTAAGTGCCTTCAATGTTGACCAAAACATATTGAATACAAACTAGTTATTTGACACTTACATGTCCTTTTAAATTTGTACAGCTACATGGCAATGATGACGATGAGGAATATGATATAGATGAACAATTTTATGCAGATAGTGTGAGCTAGGTATGTTGAAAAAATTGTAGAGAAATGATTGACATTAAAATTGTATTACCACTTATTTTACTTTACATGTGCACATATAAATGCTAATGGTGACAATGAGCGTAATAATATAGATGATGACAATGCCGAGAGCAAGGTCGATGCATCTCGTAGTGGGAGCGGTAGCCAAGTAAGTTCTTTACATTATTTATGGTTAGTAACAATACAAGAACAGATTGACATGCAAGGTTATATGTCATATTTTGCAGGGAGGTGTTGATGGTCCTAGCGGGAACGATGAGCACAACGATGATGATCGGTTTGACCTTCACATGTGCTATGATGAATATCAGCAAGAGTCGCTTGATAGGCATTGGGCAGTGATGGTAAAGACATTCAGGTCATTAGACGAGGTGTACATGTTCTACAACAAGCATGCGAGAGAACGTGGGTTCGGCATCAGGAAGGACTCGCTAAAACGTTCAAAGGATCGCGCAAGGACTCCGCGCTTGAGGAGGTATCTCTGTTCCGCCGCAGGAAAACGACAGGCCAAGTTCTGTACCATGGAAGGCCGGACCCGCAGGCTTAGACCGGAGAGTCGATTCTTATGCGAAGCCCATTTGACAGTTAAGCTTGATAAAAAGCTCAATCTTTGGTATGTCAGCAGTTTCTCCGATGATCACAGCCACACTCTTGCACGACCGGACGAAGTCCCTTCCCTCCGATCTCATAATCAGATCAAAGCATTTGAGAGAGCTGAGATCTTAGCTATGGTTGGAGCTGGGATAAGAAAACATATCATTTTTGACAAAATCGTTAGCAGGTATGGGTCCTATGCAAAGTCATCGTTTCAGAGGACAAAGCTGTATAACATGTGCTATAGGGAGAAGATGAAATTGCTTCCACAAGGTGATGCTGATACTGCCATAGGAATCATGTTGACCAGAAAGGACAGAGATCCAGACTTCTTCTTTGAGCACACAGTTGACGCTGAAGGCAGGCTCCAATACCTATTCTGGTGTGATTCGAAAGTCACGCCGGGATTATCTAGACTATGGTGATGTTGTTGTGTTCGACAACACATACAAGATGAACAGGTATGGAATGCCGTTCATCCCTTTTGTGGGTCTGAACAACCACCATTGCACTACGGTATTCGCCTGCGCCATTGTTTCAGACGAGACTGAGGCTACATATGTTTGGTTGCTTAACACGTTCTTGAAAGCTAACTGTCAGAAGAGGCCCAAATCTGTAATTACCGATGGAGATGCAGCGATGATAAGGGCTATCAGGAAGGTGCTTTCTGACGTGTGGCATCGTCTATGTTCGTGTTGAGTATTTTATGTGTGTGAAACAAGATTATTGCCTACAGACCGTTGTCATTTGAGACTTGTTATTTTCTGTCCACTACAATAAAATTACTGTGGTGACAATGTTATGTTGAGACATCATTATTGTTGATATAAATATTTACTATTCATTGTTTATATTATGAATTCTGCATGTGTTTACTACAGTCCCGTCGGCTGTCAAATATATTAAAATAAGAGAAGTACTTTGCGAATTGTTGTTGAAAAAGAAAAAAAATGCCCGCCCGTCTCCACAGCGTGTCTTAATAAGCCCATTGTTATCAAGCCCACCGGGCGACTACAACAGGCGTTTCGGAGCACGCCCTGGAAACCAGGCCCAACAGGGCAGCATCGGCGGGGTACATCGACGGGGTAGTAGACCAGAGGAGTTCAATGTGGCGACGGGAGCTGTGTATATAAACTGGTCGTCGTCGCCTTCGGCCGGCGAGGTGGGACTAAACTAGCGTTAGTTTCCCTAGCGCGTCGTCTCAGCGGGGGGTAACTGGGCCGGCCCACGGCGCGTCGAGCCGTCGAGAAGTCCGCGCCGTCCATGGCCTTTTTGGGCCGGCCCACGCCGCGTCTAGCTGTCTCCACGTTGCCCCGCGGCCGACGCAAGTTTAGTCCCACCTCGCCGGCCGAAGGGGACGACGACCAGCTTATATACTCAGCTCCCGTCGGCACATTGAACTCCTCTGGTTACTACCCCGTCGATGTACCCCGTCGATGCTGCCCTGTTGGGCCTAGTTTACGCGTTGTGTTCTGAAACGCCTATCGTAGTCGCCCGGTGGGCTTGATAACGACGGGCTTACAAAGACACGTTGTGGACGGGCGAGCAATTTTTTTACCTAAAATATTTTTTAAGCTTTTCTAAACTAAACTAACACCAAGTGTGCTGTAAACTAACTTTTTGCTAACAAAATAACACGCAGTGTGCTGCCACAGTTTACTGTACAAAAACTTAACGAGACACGATTACATATATGTAAATCTAAACATTATTGTTGTTTTTGTAAACTATTTTTTTTGTATTTCTAAACAAAATCGCCGCGTTTTTTAAAATAATGCGCTACCATAGTTTAGTGTACAGAAAATAAACGAGATCGTATTATATATATGTAATCGTAACATTAGTGTTAAATAGTTAGTATTAAATATTTCTTCAACAAAATATCGTGTACACATACAAACGGTAAGTACGTTTATAACTATTCGGAAACAAAAATATCATGTAAACAAAAAAAGTGATTATATAATATTTATGAAACAAAATATCATGTGGACATAAAAAACGTAATTAAGTGTATAATCTTTTCGGAATAAAATAGTGACAAAATCAATAAATATGTCTATTACATAAAATTTATAAGCAAGTCATAAGCGTTTGGAAAATATAGTCCTCCAGTACCACCCAATCACATGCAAAACTCCTCCGTGCCGCATCTATTTCTTCTTCTTTGATATCCGAATAACTTTGTTTTTCACTTCATCAAGCTTGTTTCTGGGCGAGGTTCCCCTGGGGCCACTGCCTAACATGGTCGTCCTGCAGAAGCTTACCAATCTCGGACAAACAGAATCGTGAAGTGAATGCATTCCAGTTGAACTTCCTTATCAACTTAATATTTTGCACTAAGGCATAGTATTTTTTCGGAACGTATTCATGAGACACTGGTGCAATTATAGTTCCTAAGAGAAACTAGAAATGTCATCCGAATAAAGTCATCATCAGTGCTCTTATTCTTCACAATCTTTTCTATGAGATCATCAATCATGATCTTACCATTTTTCTTGCTAACAAAACTAACTGGTATTTTTTTGGTTGCTTTTTCTCCTTCAGTACTAAGAAACCCAAAAACATCCACTCCATTGTTTTTCCAACCAAATATGGAGTACACATCATCAGGCCTTAGTGAAATAAGGCCTTTACATCCAGCAGTACTTCCAGAACTCTCTTCAACCATGAATTTTTTGCTACTCGGATTGTAACCTTGGAGTAAAAAGTGAAGCAAAAAATCACGCATCTGTATCGATGGTATTCTAAACATGCCCTGCATATCCGTTTCATAAAACCGGAATTTCTGACTTGGTGACAGTTTGTCAACTAGGCTAACCCACTTTTGAACAGAACATGGAATCACACCGTCGATATTCATACTGCATCAAATAGTTTTCTGTCACATACCATCGTACTGCTATGAGCCTCGTCGTATAAAAAAACAGAAAAAAAAACTTACACGACGGCGACGGTGGGAGAGGCACCGGCGGCGTATAGAGGGCGAGGGGTCAAGGTACGCAGGCCGGCGCGAGCGCACCGACGGCGTTTGGACGGTGGGGCGACGGTGGGAGAGGCACCGGCAGCGTATAGAGGGCGACGGGTCAGGTCAGGGCAGGCCGACGCGGCCGCAACGTCGCCGTTTTGGAGTGTGGGGCGACGGGCGGCATACGTCGGTAGCACGTGCAGATCGCGGCGGCGGCGAGACGGGCTGGACGTACAAGGAAAATTTGCATGCGCGTCGGCTAACGACGTCGCCCGAGCGCTGATTGCAGCGTCGTTGTTACTGGGACGGCCCCATGCATGCATGCGCGTAGTTAGCGAGACGGCCGGTGTTTTTTTATAGAGGGCCTCATTATTTTAACTAAATAAAGTAAGCTTATTTTTTAACTGTATCAATTTTTTTTACCTTAACCAATTTTTTTAACTTAGCCAAACGTGCCCATTTTTTAACTTAATCAAATAGGCTCATTTTTTTAACTTAGCCAAACGTGCTCATTTTTTTCCACGTGCTACAGTGCCTTTGCAGGGCACGCATGCAAAAATTTATCGCGTTTCGAGTCCGTATGGATTTTCTACGATTTTCTGGGCCGAAAACCCTAAAATACTGCCCGGACGTGACACAACGTGTGCTCGTTGTCGGATTCCGTTCATTTTGGCCGTGGGGTGCCCAGGTGGGGCCCCACACGCGCTGGCAAAAGTTGGGTGCATTCCGTCAAACCGCTCAGGTACTTGTTGTGGAAGGGGGTGGTTTCGGTATGGGCGGAGGGGACACTCGGTCGCACGTCTCCGCTTCGCATCCGCCAATCGTTCCCATTTTTTTTCCACGTGCTACAGTGCCCTTACACGGCACGCACACAAAAATTTGTCCCGTTTCAAGTCCGTATGGATTTTTTACGATCTTTTGGGCCGAAAACCACGAAATTACTGCCCGGATGTGACGCAACGTGCGTTTGTTGTCGGATTTCGTTCATTTTGTCCGTGGGGTGCCCGGGTGGGGCCCCACACACGCTGGCAAAAGTTGGGTGCATTCCGTCAAACCGCTCAGGTACTTGCTGTGGAAGGGGGTGGTTTCAGTATGGGCGGAGGGGACACTCGGTCTCACGTCTCCGCTTCGCATCCGCCAAACATGCCCATTTTTTCCCACGTGCTACAGTGCCCTTGCAAGGCACGCACACAAAAATTTGCCGCGTTTCGAGTCCGTATGAATTTTCTATGATTTTCTGGGCCGAAAACCCCGAAAAATACTGCCCGGACGTGATGCAACGTGTGTTTGTTGTCGGATTTCATTCATTTTGGCCATGGGGTGCCCGGGTGGGGCCCCACACGCGCTGGCAAAAGTTGGGTGCATTCCGTCAAACCGCTCAGGTACTTGCGTGGAAGGGGGTGGTTTCGGTATGGGCGAAGGGGACACTCGGCCGCACGTCTCCGCTTCGCATCCGCCAAACGTGCCCATTTTTTTCCACGTGCAACAATGCCCTTGCAGGGCACGCATACAAAAGTTTGTCGCGTTTCGAGTCCGTATGGATTTTCTACGATTTTTCGGGCCGAAAACCCCGAAAATATTGCCCGGACGTGACATAACGTGTGTTTGTTGTCGGATTTCGTTCATTTTGGCCGTGGGGTGCCAGGGTGGGGCCCCACACTCGCTGGCAAAAGTTGGGTGCATTTCGTCAAAACGCTCAGGTACTTGCTGTGGAAGGGGGTGGTTTCGGTATGGGCGAAGGGGACACTCGGTCACACGTCTCCGCTTCGCATCCGCCAAACGTGCCCATTTTTTTTCCACATGCTACAGTGCCCTTGCAGGGCACGCACACAAAAATTTGTCGCGTTTCGAGTGCGTATGGATTTTCTACGATTTTCCGGGCAGAAAACCCCGAAAATACTGCCCGAACGTGACGCAACGTGCGTTTGTTGTCGGATTTCGTTCATTTTGGCCGTGGGGTGCCCGGGTGGGGCCCCACACGCGCTGACAAAAGTTGGGTGCATTCCGTCGAACCGCTCAGGTACTTGCTGTGGAAGGGGGGGTTTCGGTATGGGCGGAGGGGACCCTCGGTCGCACGGCTCCGCTTCACATCCACCAAATGTGCCCATTTTTTTCCACGTGGTACAGTGCCCTTGCAGGGCACGCACGCAAAAATTTGTCGCGTTTCGAGTCCGTATGGATTTTCTACAATTTTTCGGGCCCAAAACCCCGAAAATACTGCCCGGACGTGACGCAACGTGCGTTCGTTGTCGGATTTCGTTCATTTTGGCCGTGGGGGTGCCGGGGTGGGGCCCCACACGCGCTGGCAAAAGTTGGGTGCATTCCGTCAAACCGCTCAGGTACTTGCTGTGGAAGGTGGTGGTTTCGGTATGGGCGGAGGTGACCCTCGATTGCACGTCTCCGCTTCACATCCGCCAAGCGTGCCCATTTTTTCCCACGTGCTACAGTGCCCTTGCAGGGCACGCACGCAAAAATTTGTCCCGTTTCGAGTCCGTATGGATTTTCTACGATTTTCCGGAAAATATTTAAAAAGTTGGGTTTACAAATATTTAACAATATTCCAGAAAATTCATCAATGTTAATGAACTTAAAACTATTTCAGATAATGTTAATGAATTTAAAAAATCTTGGATTCATAAATATTAATGAATTATAAATATTCTCTGGTTCATAAATTTAAAGAATTTAAAAATATTTTGGAAAATGTTAATGAATTTAAAAATTATCGTATTCATATTTGTTAATGAATTTAATAATATTTCAGAAAATGTTAATGAATTAAAATATCTCACCTTTTTAATTTTAATTTTGTTTTTATTTGTTATATTTTTTATTTCAATTCTTCAATTTTTTCATCCACCGGGCTTTACTATATGCACATATTTTAACAAAATCTGAACATTTCGAAAACACTTTATAAACATTTAGATACACTTTTGATTTTTTTATTCAGTTTTCTTTTATATTTTATGTGTTTTCATGATTTTTTTGTTCTACAATTTTTCCATAATTGCATACCTTATTCTGTGCTATGTATATTCGATGGAAATGTTTTAAATATATTGTGAACATTTTTATGCATGGGTCGGAAAATCTTCAAATTTTCTCAAAATAAGCATTCAATATTTAGCTAATTTTTTGAACAAACTTTGAAGACAGATTAAAACAAGATTCGAACAAACTAGATTGAACATAGAGATATTTTACATAGTCCATTCAACACTACCGAAACGAAACGAGTTTATGCGAACCTAAACGATACATAGTTCATACTTAGAACATTTAAAAAAAAACTACTCCTCCTCGTCGTCGCTAGCCGCCAGATCGATGACCTCCGTCGCGCCGTCACCGCCGTCGTCGTCGTCGCTGAAGTGGGCTAACCGCTCCCAGTCGATGACGTCTTCGTCCGACGACTCCAACGCCTCTGCCTCCGCCTGCGGGACCACCGGTGGAATCGCCGCCGCCGCCTGGATCGCTGCCGCCTGCTCGGCGGCCTCCCTCGCAGCCGCCGCCGCCGCCTCTGCAGCCGCTGCAGCCACCGACGCCGCAGGCGACGAGGTAACCCGACGATCGTCGGGATCGCTATCCTCCGAAGAACCAAGCTGCTCCGTGGCAGCTTCCACCTCTGGCGGGGCGGGGGTATCGGCGGGCGCCGGCGCAGGTGGTGGAGGGGCCCGACGGCCGTGCGCTTCTGGACGGGGGCGCGGGACAAGAAGGCGGCGGCGATCGCCCATGAGGTCTGGCGTGACGCCGGACTCCGCCAGCCGTTACGTGCCGATGACGGCGGCGTAGTCTTTGTCGTCCCAGAACGCGTGACGGCCGGCGATGTTGTTGCAGCCGCCGGTCCGCTTCTCCTCCGTGGTGGCGCCGGGCCCGCGCCTCGGGTAGCCGTCCTTGTCGAGTTTCCAGTCGTGCGGAAGACGGCAACCCGGCGGCACGAGGAGCCCAAACCGGTACAGCTCCTCTGTCTCCGGCGTGCTCAGGCTCGACGGCCACGCGCTCGGTCCATCATCGCCGCCGGTGCCGGAGCTGCTGCCTCCGTGGAATGACATGTCGCCGGCGGCCTTTTGGGAGGTGGAGTCGGGGGAGGAGTGGTGTTTGCAGTGACGGGCGGACGGGGGTGCGATTTATAGGGCAGACGGCGGGGCAGCGGGTGGATGGGGATGAAATGCGACGGGCGGGTGGTTGGGCAACTAATTCGACGGCCGGACGGGCCGGCAGTCGAGGGCGGCGGCGCAGCAGACGAGGGGCGAAGCGGCGAAGCGGCGAGCGAGGATGGACGGGACGGGGCGGCGGGCCGCAGTTCACGCGCCACGACGCGCTTTCACCGGGCGACGCGCGGATTGACCACCGACGCTTTTGACCACCGACGCGGTAAAAAAAACGTACGTCGCCATAGTAAAAAAAACGCCGTCGGACGCGCGTACACGTACGTACGTCGACAGGCCGCGCGGGTACGTCGTGGGGGCGGAGCTGGGGGGAGGGGAAGGGGCAATGACCATCCTACCTTTTTTTAGGTTTTCAGGTGAAGAGGTATAGGACGATCTGGACCGTTGATGTTTCCAGGGGTTGTACCGAAGAAGAAGTGAAGAGATTAACAAATTAGTAAGTGCTTTGACCTAGACATTTTATATTTTATTTTATTTTATTTCTCTGCATCGGAGGGCCACTGCCACCGATATAAGAGAGGAAAGCGATGGGTAGATCTAGATGGATTCCATGCATGGTTTCTTCTACTAGGGCTAGGGCTAGGACTAGGATGATTAGCCCATGGCTGGCTGGCTGGCAAGCTGCTGCCTGCTCTGCAAGTGACACCTAACGTTAGTTAGGCTGGGTGTAGTGTGTAGTACCTAACCTAACATAGCTAGCTAGCTTCACCTGCGTGCGTGATGGAGTTGTAATCATCAATCAGTCGGCCAATTAGACAGCTAGTGCGCATCGTCTTGGTGCGTGCATGCTTCCCGTTGACGTACGAGAGCATGACGCGAGTCAAATGCATGCATATACTAGTGTGTGTGTGTGTGTAGTATCTTCCTTGGTCAAATCGTCCAGATGGTCAAAGTCGCTCCATGACATGCTGCCAAACCGGCCAGCATGCTGACTAAGACTGCTGGAATTTTGTCTGCAGTAGTAGGTTACGCTGCCTATTGCTTCAGGTTGCGGTCGTTATAAAATGCAGGCAGCGAGGATGTTCAGAGACACGCAGGAAGGTCTGATACATTTTGCGACGGCAAGAAGACGCAGGTCCTTGCCACATCCTGCTCTTCCTCCCCGTCAACCCGCACCCGCAGGCCGCAGCAGGAGCCCAAGCCCATGCCGAGGCTGAGGCCGCCGAACCGGGCATCCGGCGGCACCAAGAAGGGCAGCGAGGTTGGCCTACCGCGGCAACGACGCACGTTCCTGCCGTACCGCGAGGAGCTGGTGGGGTTGTTCGCCAACGTGAACGGCATCAGCCGGAGCCACGCGCACCCGTTGCTACTGATCAACGATGACGACGACGCAGGTCGGCGGCGCGCGCTCCATGGAAATTATCAAGTCGGGGATTCAAGCCCGATTCGTGTTTGAACTTTGAAGCTTGGATTTTTTGAGCCGGTGATCAGTGTGTAGCTAGTTTAGTACTCATACTAGTATGTGATTAATCAATTGATTAGTTAGTTAAGCGGTCCATGAAAAAAATAAAGATGTAGCTAGTTTAGTTAAGCGGTCCATGGGTATGGATACCCGCGGATACCGTACCCTTATGAACAGAGTATGTGCATAATTTTATACCCACGGGTAGTACCCATAACCTACCCGTTAAGTCATGAATAGGGCACGGGTATAGCTTTTTACCCATGATATACCCATACCCTACCCGTTTATACTGACATATGAAACTTACCCGTGATTCACAACTGTAGATATGTTAATGTTTTGTCATGAGCTTGTGAACCTATGTTAAAATTTGTATCAATCGTTAATTTGATTTGACATAATTGTCATGTACTCATCTATCTGTTATTTTGTTGAGATCAATGTTTTTTTAGTCAAATGTGTTATAGATAAATGTAAAATTGTGAATTACTTATGTACTGTTTGATCTATCCATTGGGTACACAATAGGTACGGGTACCCATCGGGTATGGGTATGGGTAAAGTTTCATACCCGTGGGCATGGATAAAGGTAAAATTTTACATCCATTGACTACACGGGTATAGGTATGGTATTGCTCTACCCGCCCCATACCCTATCTATTACCATCCATGGACGTCGGGTGTGATTGTGAATAGTGGTGTGAAACGCGGTGCACATCGCCGACCGTCGCGCATCACCGGCGATGCGATGGAGGTGAGGTGTGAACGGCAGCGTGTGGTGGCGAGTGAGACCACATCTTCTTGTCTTTGTTCATTTTTCATTCCACTTTTTCGGACAACAGAGTTCGTACGTAGCATTACTACATTCCTGGCTGGTACTACCACTAGCGGGCATTGATGCCGCGAGAGCGATCTGTTGCTGCTGCCCAGTTTCCAAACAAAAGCAGTGACGGTTGCGTCAGTGATAAAGTACACCGTGACTGTGCACGTACGCTTAATCGCTGCTGCTAGTACGTGTGGTTGGACGATACTTGCACTGGTGGAAAAAGGCCTTTGGTCGCGGTTCGCAACTGCCATTAGTCGCGGTTGCGTAATCGACCAAATCTTAAGCGACTAAAGCCCACCTTTAGTCGCGGCTGCTTAAGAACGCGACTAACGGCCCGTCCACGTGGGCGCCAGCGGCCGTCGGCGGAGGACCTTTAGTCGCGGTTCTTCGCCAACCATGATTAAGGCATACAGGTTTAGGGTTTTAGCCCCCCTAAACCTGTTTTCTGTTTAATTTGTATTGTTTTATTTCTTTTGTGCTTTATTTTAATTTTGAAGGAGTTTCATATATTCTACGATACTACATACATGCATATGAATGTACAACTTCAAATAAATTTGAAATTAGAACCAAAAAGAATTCAAGAGGAATATACAATATATATTCAATATCATCGGATGACCATATACAATTTTGAACAAGTTTCCATACATGATTTAATGCATATAAAGTTCTACGTCCTCGTAATAGTGTTCTCCTTTAGGATGGAGGACTTCCTGTTGAACCATCCAGCTAGTTCCTCTTGAAGTGGTCGGAAGCGAGCTTACGGACTAAGCATCATCCGGAGGCTATTCCTCACGAGCATTGGTATCACTCGGAACCCGCTCAGAGGTGTATCTCCGGATCCTCTCCTGAACATAGTATCCACATAGATTGGTCTCCGGTGGCTGAATATCCCCGGATTCTTAGGCTTTAACATTTTGAATTCTAGCTCTTTTTTGAATTCACCGACCTTTGTATCTACGAACCGTCTCCAAACCCTACGAGGCAAAGAAAATTAAATGAACAAGAGAGTTATTAGTTACTTGATATTAGGAAATGAACGAAATAGGCCGATCGATATAGAGCGCAAATGAATGAAAATAATTACTTCTGCAGCATTCTTCTCATGTCGGCCCAAAGCTTTGGATCCATATTCGAGAGTCGTGGGCGAGACATTACGAGGTGTTAACTTTAATTACTATCGTAATCCGGTGGAACCTGCGGACACGATACATGCACAAGACGTCATGCATAACTCATCGATTAGCCGCCACATACCATGCACATGGAGTAAACAAAAGAGAATGTGCTCAAGATGTAAACACTCACCCAAAATGGTAAGGAAATAGAATATCACTTTTGAGTTCCTGCTTTGTAAGAAACCGTCACAGGTCTGCCTCCACGTCGGCGGGGTGACGCTCCAACACATGTCCATTAACGATGTGTGGGTCAATGAACCCAACATCATGGATGTTCCTTACTCTGCATTCCTTAATCTTCATTCTGCATGTATAATAGCGGACACAACAATATAGTTAGGACATATATATAGTGCAGGCAATATGAACGAGATGGGGTAGAAATTAATAAATCACTTACGTAACGTAGCAACCGATGATAGATTTGTCGAGCTCAGCAGATTGAAAAGCTGGAACAATTCACTCAGTTCAATTTGTACATAGTAATGTTTGAAGTGATGCTCATGTCTAACTTCCGCATAAATATATTCTTTGGCGTTTTTATTTTTATGTAACCCTTGTACCAATTCAGCAGACCTTTCATTTGTGGAGGTAGATCATTTTCTCTGCCTTGAGCTCGACGAGAGGCCCATTCTTGACATATGTAATTACTACCTCCTTCACTTTGGTGCCTCATCAAGGCCTAACAGTTCATGAAGAGTAATACCTAAGTTGGCCGCTTGTTCTCGGCACTCGTTACAGTCAATCCATGTGCCGTCGCAGCTTGTATGATCTCGGGGTCATCCGGACGAAGGCTTCCACTATAAGCGGGCAATCGATTGTTTACTTTGTTCCCCGAGCTGGGCAACTTGTTTCCGCTTATTTTACTTTCGGCCTTCTCCGCTCTTTGTTCTCGTTGAACATGAGTGCACACTGCGAAGTTCACGTGCATAGTCGTTAAGCGATTCTTCGCGGCTTGGGACGGTGTGCTAAAAATGACTTAGCCCACTTCCTTTGCTCATCGAATATATCTTGGCTTGGGCTCGGGCTCTCTTTTCTTCTTGCAGTCCGCCTTCCATTTCTCATAATGAGCAGCAGCGGCAGCGTCGACTTCCTCGGCACCTCGTTCCCAAGGCCTTGTGGGGAGAGGCTTGATGATGGCTCCGGTACCTTTGTGGTCTTAGGTACATAAGGGTCCGGGTTAATAATCCAGGACTGCTTCGCTTCTTTGTCGGAGGTGGATTGGGGGCGGCGTCGATCACCACGGACGAGGATCGGGGCGGCGGCTGATCACCACGGGACGTTAGGATCGGGGGCGGCGTCGGTGGCGTGGCGGAGGTGTAGGTGAACCGCCACCACCACCACCACCACCACCGCCACCGCCACCACCACCACCGTGAGGGGTGGACTTGTTGTCCTTGGCGCCTCGCTGGAAACTTGATAAACTTCTTTTGCCATAGAATGAAATGGCGCTTGACATCTCCAAGTCTTTTCTCCCCTTGGTGTAGCAATGTCAATCTCCGTGTCCTCAAACCCTTGGACTATGTCCTCCACCGTGACACGAGCATAGCCATCTTGAATGGGGTTGTTGTGGTGGAGTGCTCCAGTAAACATGGTAAAGCACTGCCGATGGCTACCTTCATGGACATGTTCCCGATAGGATAATACAGATGACATTCTTTCATCTCCTTTATATCGTCCACGGGTAGCGAGGAGGCTCCGGTGCAGTAATTTCGACCACCGAGGCTCCGGTGCAGTAATTTCGACCACCGGAGGCTCCGGTGCAAGATTTCGATCGTCGGTGCATCTGCACCGGCCGGTGGGGCCTCCGTGGAAGCCACGCTGCTTCTCCGCTTGGCTTCCGAGATCCGCCGGATGATCTTCATCTGCACCGAGCTGCATCTCTTTCGCTACTAGTACACTCATGGTTTTCTTCATCACATCCATTTCCGATGCCAACCGCGCCACAACATCTGATTCCCGATCCATCTTTCTCTTACGGCTTCAGAACAGACGGGTCATCGCTCGGGGAACCCTATTTTCCACGGAATGTGCCCCATGCCTCGTGACACGTCCTCCGTGTTCAGGATTCCCGAGGGCTTTTGTCGGTAGCGTCGTTCTCTCTGTTGAACTTGATCTTCCTGTTGAGCATCCTTCATTGCGTCAATAAGGGCTTGGGTGGGTTTAATTAATTTGCCCCGGTAAACACACTCCCCATCTCCGGGTTCGGCGTTCCCCCATGCCCGTACCACCAGCTTTTGGCCCTTGGGTCCCATCCCTCCGTGCACAGGCCGGATTCCTCGCGCCCTCATCTCGTTCTCCATCTTCTCCAACCTAGGCACCAAAATGCGATACCCTCCTGGCCCCATAACATGATTGTACTCCTTCTTAGCCGCATTTTCCTTATTTTTTCGATATTTCAATGAACTGCTCCGATTTCTTTTGCTTCACAAATTCTGGCCAATCATGTTTCAGTTTCTCATATTGTCCTTTGAAATCCGGAGTCTTGTTACGCTTGACAAAGTCACGGGCTAGATTTTGCTTGAATTTTCCGGAATGCGTCGGCCATCTTATGAAGAGCGAACTGTTTGACTAGCCTCCTCCTCTCCTTGTTTTCCTCAATCTTGTTACCCTCCTCATCGAATTTGTTGTATTCGGAGGTAGAACGAAATGTTCCATAAGCTTCTTGAAGCAATCTTTTTTGTTCTCTTATCGACAAAAGTGAAACCATCAATTCGTGCCTTCTTTGGCTCATTCCACTCTGGGCGGTGATCGAGACGTTGTCTCTAACAATGGCTCCGCATTGGCTGACAAACTTGGTGGCGTTCTTGCGGGGCTCCAGCTGACTGCCGGTTGCCTTGTCGACAACCTCGATGGTGCATGTTTCTCCTTGTTTCATCGTCTTGGTAGCCCTACCCTTTGACGACGAACTCGATAGTTTCGACGATCCGGCCGAGGGCTAAAAGCAGAAAGAGAGTCGCGCCCGTTAGTACACACATATTTATTCAAATCAGTTAGTTTGTATCACCAGAGGCTCAATGTATATATATACCTCGGCGCCGGAGGTGGTTGCTACTTCCATTTGAAGATCGTCGTTTATCGACGCTTTCTTGACATCTTCTTGTCGACGGGCGCCTTCATCTTCACCGTCAAGGTTCAGATAAGAAGAGATATCATCTTCTTCTTCTCCGGTCGGCACATATTGAATATCGCCGTTTATGATGCCGAGCGTATGTGCTTCACCGTCCGGATCATAGTTGTCCATAATCGGGTCAGCTCTATCGTCCGCCATTATGTCACCCTGAAAACATGTAGTAAAAACAAATTAATTAAGTGAAGAAGGGGCGGTGGCGGTGGCGGTGGCGAAAGGCGGTGGCAAAAGGAGGCGAGGAAGGGTGGGAGAGGGTGTCATGATGAAGCGCGAGACAGGTGCTCCGTAGTCGAACTTGGGGTCGCCCGGCGATCTCGGGGTCTCTAGGAAAAGAAGTAACGGAGGAACACAATAAATAACAGAGCAATCAAAGCATCACAAAGCGTAACCTGGCAATACGCGGTGCTAGGTGTGCCCTAACGCGATGGAGTAGGTCGCATCGTGAAGAAACATCCGGAAAGTATCCCCGGTGATTCGCGTTTTCAGACAGATGAACCGGAGGGAAAGTTACGTGTTTGCTATGCTAGGGATGTGTGGCGGACGAGCGGGCTGCGTATCCGGATCCGCCTCATCGTTACGAGCAACTTTCATGTACAAAGTATTTTCATCCGAGTTACGGATTATTTTATATTAATTTTTAAAGTTTTATATCATTTTTAGAATTAACAGAATTAATTAAATTGTCTCATTAACTAATTAACCAACTTAATTAGATTAATTAACAGATTAGTTATATTAGTTATTTAATTAGGTTTACTAAACACAATTAATTAAGTTAATTAATTTAATTAACTGATTAATTAATTAATATATTTATTTATTTATTTTCTAAATTCTCTTCTCTCCTTTTTTAAATCGTCAGGCGTGGGCCCCAATTGTCATTGGGCCAGGGGGCCTTAACGCGCCGGCGCTTAGCGGGCAGCGGGTGTGGTGCCCATGCCCGAGGCCGTAGCTTTGCCCGAGGCGAGGGAGCCGACGAGCTCGGCGGCCAAGGGCAGCGATGGCGCCGGAACAGGCGGCAGGCGGAGGGAAGTGGCGGTCCGGCGGCCAAGAATCGACGTGGGAGTTGGCGACGCAGCGCCGCCATGCAGAGGCGGGCGCGCGACGGATCAAGCGCGCGTTCGGAGGGCCGGGAGACGGCCGGACGGGGCCCGATGGGGAGCTCACTAAGGAGAGGGCGGCGATGCGCGGGAGGACCGATGAAGGAGAGGCGGGACGGGCAGCCCGGCGCGACGGGGCGAGGGCGACGGCGGCGCGCCTGAGGGCGCGCAGAGACGAACCGGACGGAGAAGACGAGAATAGATCGGGCGTGGTATTTATAGCCCCCCCCTTTAGTCGCGGTGGGCTACGAGGCTCGCGATTAAAGGTACCTTTAGTCGCTGGTCGCCGCCAACCGCGACTAAAGGTTTTTAAGCGGTTTTTATGCTCACGCTTCACCTTTAGTCGCTGGGCTGGTCTCAGCGACCATGATCGGGTCTCGGGCGACCGCGACTAAAGGCCTTGTGCTGCCTCACGCCTAAAAGTTTAGTCCCACCTCGCTAGTTGAGAGAGCTCGAGAGTGGTTTATAAGCGCCATGCGCCACCCTCTCGAGCTCCTCTCAACCTGCAGGCTTCAGGCCTAATCTGTCACTAGCTATGTGCACTGTGGGCCTACTTGGCCTCCTGCGGGCCTGAATCACAGCCCATGTAGGGTTTCTAGTCGTATTCAGGCCGTGGGGGTCCGATGGCGGCACTATTTTTTCAGTTTTTTGTTTTGTTTTCTGCATTATTATTTATTTTTTGTTGTTTTTTGCTTTATTTTTTAATTCTTTTTGCTTTTAGTTTTAGAAAAATTATAAACTTTCTGTTAGTGCCATTAGTTTTCAAATTTGAAAACACTTTTTTGTTTTCTTTGTTGCTTTATTTATTTTATTTTGTTTCTACTTACAACAAAATACTTATTGTTGCTATTTTAGTCGCTGGTCGCTTTGCCCAACCGCGACTAAAGGCCGCATGAGTTTAGGGTTTTCCGCCATTTCTTCCCTGTCTTCCGCCTCTTTCTTCCGCCACTTTCTTCCCGCCTCCTGTCTTCCCGCTCCCATTTTTCCCGCCATTTCTCACTACATATATGTAGCCCGGCTTGGCCAGCATTATCACATCTCTACAATCTCTCATCACTCTCTCATGGCTTCCACCGCACCCACTCTAACCTACCAGCGGTGGAGGAGCTTTGCGCTCGAACTACCCTTGTCCACCGGGCTGCGTCCCCACCGGTTTGGAGCCTAAGCGCCGGCGGCGTGCAGTCCCTCCCGTCCCTCGAGTGCTGGCCGCGGCCATCACGAACCACTACTACCTCGACCTCACGCCGAGCAGCGGATGAATCCCGGCCGGCATCCCGATAACCAGCATACTTGGGACGCCTTCTTCATCAATCGGCGTGAGGCGCTCGCCGGTATGAGGAGGACGGTCGCCTCCGGAACTTCCACGAGGCGGCCGTCGGCTATGGTGGTATGGCGGACTCTGCAGAGCGTCATGGACTACATCACAGCAGCGACAGCGGCGGCGGCGGCGGCAACTTAGAAGCGGCGACTACCATCGATTACAACGACGGCGGCTATGAAGACTACGGTATGCATATTATACGCCTAGGCAGGAGTATGACTAAATCACTCCAAATTTCATGTATCATCGGTGGTATATCGAATCATTCGAATGGACACCAAACACATCACGGGTAATATAATTCACATGATCCATTCAACAAAGTTTGGTACAATAAATTATTACACATCATTTCTTCCCTTGTGTCCCTGCTTGCTTACGATTGTGCCGTATCCATGGAGCATCCTCATCATTTAACTTAATGCTTGGGTCGGTGTTCACTTTGAAGGGCGGAATTTCAGCAAACATATTATAATCTTGACATGTCTGCCTTGTCCTCCACTCCCACGATGTTTCTTTTCCACTGAAAAGAACAATGTGGCGCTTTGGATCATCGCATGATGTCTTGATCGTTTTCTTATCTTTCCGTTTCCTCGGTTTGCTACTCATGTCCTTCACATAGAAAACCTGAGCGACATCTTTCGCTAGGGACGAATGGTTCGTCAAGGTAACCAAGATTGTTGAAATCCACCATTGTCATTCCGTATTGCTGGTCCACCTTTACCCCACCTCCTGTTAGCTTGAACCATTTGCACCGGAACAAAGGGACCTTAAAGGAGGGTCCATAGTCAAGTTCCCATATCTCCTCTATGTAACCATAATATGTGACCTCTTGCCCATTCTCGGTTGCTGCATCAAAGCGGACACCACTGTTTTGGTTGGTGCTCTTTTATCTTGGGCGATCGTGTAAAATGTATTCCCATTTATCTCGTACCCTTGGAAAGTCGTTATAGTCGAAGATGGTGTCTTGGCCAACATGTACAGCTGATCTACAACATCATTGTCATTCATTAAATGTTTTCTCAACCAACTGCCGAAAGTCTCCATGTGGGCCTTCCTAATCCAGGATTCAGGCTTCCCGGGTTGTCGAGCGTAAAATATTCTTGTGTTTCTCAAAGTACGGAGCCACCAAGCTGGAATTGGTCAAGACAGTGTGGTGTGCTTGATCGAAGAATGGCCGTCCATACATATCGTTGATTTCATTCCGATCGTGCCTTTTCCACTTAGTCTCCCCTCGTGCCGCGATCGAGGAAGACCAATCGGCTTAAGGTCAGGAACAAAGTCAACACAAAACTCAATTACCTCCTCATTTCCATAGCCCTTGGCGATGCTTCCTTCTGCCTAGCACGATTCTGAACATATTTCTTTAATACTCCCATGAACCTCTCGAAGGGAACATATTGTGTAGAAATACAGGACCGAGAACGAAAATCTCTTCGACTAGGTGAACCAGGAGGTGCGTCATAATATTGAAGAAGGATGGCGGGAACACCAACTCGAAATCGACAAGACATTGGATCACATCGTTCTATAACCGTGGTAGAACTTCTGGATTGATTACCTTCTGAGAGATTGCATTGAGGAATGCACATAGCTTCACAATGGCTACTCGAACATTTTCCGGCAGGAGCCCCCTCAAAGCAATCGGAAGCAATTGCGTCATAATCACGTGGCGATCGTGAGACTTCAGTTTTGGAACTTTTTCTCCGCCATGTTTATTATTCCCTTTATATTGGGACGAGAATCCAGACGGGACCTTCATACTGCTCGGGCATTCAAAAAGATGACCTTCTCTTCTTTGGTCGAGCGTAGGTAGCACGACCTTGAAACCATTCCGGATGCCGGTCATCGTGGTCTTTCAAACGTTGCTGGTCCTGCCGTGCTTCCTTTGTATCATTTGTCTTCCCATACACGCCCAAGAAGCTTAGGAGGTTCACGCAAATATTCTTCAGAACGTGCATCACGTCGATTGCAGAGCGGACATCTAGGACTTTCCAATATTCTAGCTCCCGAATATAGATTTCTTCTTCCACATGGCTGCGTGCCCGTCGGCTCCCTTCGAACTAATTGTCCGCGGGACCCTTTCCAAAGATGACTTTCAAATCCTTGACCATATCAAATACCTCGGCACCGGTCGTTCCGCAGCTTCGCCGGTGATCTGCCTTGCCGTTGTAATGCTTGCCTTTCTTTCTTCGGATGAATTTTGGAAGAAATCGGCGATGCCCAAGGTACACGTTCTTCTTACAATTTGGCAAATGTACACTTTCAGTCTCATGTAAGCAGTGCGTGCATGCATTGTATCCCTTATTTGACAGTCCCGAAGGTTACTAAGAGCAGGCCAATCGTTGATGGTTACGAAAAGCAACGCTCGTGGGTCAAATTCCTCTTGTTTGTGCTCATCCCACACACGGACACCACCCCACAGCTGTAAAGTTCATCAACTAATGGCCTTAGGTACACATCGATGTCGTTGCCGGGTTGCTTCGGACCTTGGATGAGCACCGGCATCATAATGAACTTCCGCTTCATGCACAACCAAGGAGGAAGGTTGTAGATGCATAGAGTCACGGGCCAGTGCTATGGCTGGAGCTACGCTGCGCCAAAAGGATTCATGCCATCCGTGCTTAGAGCAAATCTTATGTTCCTTGCGTCGGCTGCAAAATCTTTGAACCATCTGTCGATCTTTCTCCATTGCGTTCCATCTGCGGTGTGTCTCAACTCCCGTCCGACTTACGGTCCTCTTTGTGCCATCGCAACAACTT
Source organism: Aegilops bicornis (assembly GCA_021605145.1). Taxonomy (NCBI): domain Eukaryota; kingdom Viridiplantae; phylum Streptophyta; class Magnoliopsida; order Poales; family Poaceae; genus Aegilops; species Aegilops bicornis. The sequence goes on along the minus strand of CM038669.1, from coordinate 679,986,064 downwards.
GGCATGCTCTTTGTTCCCTGAGCAGACGTTTCAACCGTGGTATTATAGGAGCATACCACATCACCTTGGCGGGAACCCTCTTCACAGGTTTCGGCCCTCAACATCGTCACCGGGGTCATCGCCTCGATCTTATAACGCAATGCGGTGCATACCGGGCATTCATTCAAATTCTCGTATTCACCGCGGTAGAGGATGCGATCGTTGATGCATGCATGTATCTTCGTAACCTCTAAACCTAGAGGCGGACAACCTTCTTTGCTTCAGATGCGTCTTGGCGGGCAACTCGTTATCCTTTGGAAACATATTCTTCAACATTTTCAGCAAGTTTTCAAATGCCGAGTCATTACACCTGCCTCTGCCTTCCATTTCAGCAAATCCGATTGTGCAGCCCAGCTTTTTCGCACCATCATCGCATCCGGGTACAAGCGCCTTTCAGCGATCCTCTAACATGCGATCCAAATTCTCCCTCTCCTTTTCGGTTTAGCAGCGTCTCCGTGCATCAGCAATGGTCCGACCAAGATCATCAACGGGATCATCACGTGCCTCTTCTTCACCTTCCCTTCACCTTGAGCATCCTCCATGAAAGTATCACCGAAATGAGCAAGATAGCTTTCATCGATGAAATCATCCCTTCTTCATCTTCTTCCATTATAACCCCTCTTTCTCCATGCTTGGTCCAACAATTATAGCTTGGCATGAAACCCTTCCAAGCGGATGCATGTGAACAACTCTTGAGGAAGAGTAACCCTTCTCATTCTTACAGATAACACATGGACAGATAACAAAACCCCCGCTTGTTCGCATTAGCCACTACGAGGAAATCTTTCAAACCCGTAGTGAACTTCGCGGAGAGTCGGTTACCGTACATCCATTGCCGATTCATCTGCATTATTATAATATAAAATATATAATTAACCATCATGCATTTGTTAAACTAACTAGCTACAAACAATATAAATTAAACAATGAACTACACACATGCATATTGACACATCAAAGGTTCATCAAGTTGCTAACCGCGATCGAAGAGTGTGGCTCCAACACTTCATGTCATGTTTGTTTCATGCTCTTGGGGCATTTCATCAAACACCTTATGTGCATAAGAGGAACCAAAAGCAAACCTACACCCACTTGTGAAGAGAATGGCTCCAAATGGCTAAGTGTTGGCTGCTGGATGGGTATATATAGGGGAGGGCTTTAGTTGCGGTTGGCACAGCAAACCGTGACTAAAGGTGCCCGAAACCTTTAGTCGCGGTTGTCCTGGCCAACCGCGACTAAAGCTTCACGCACCACTGGCCACCGAGCGCCTGGGCTCAGCCTTTGGTCGCGGTTCACCTCGAACCGCGATTAAAGGTCCCATTAATCGCGGTTCCTACATGACTTATGTACGGGCGAAGCACTGTTTTTCCACTAGTGTTGGCTTTCCTTGTGTAACCGATTCGATGGGCGAGAGAGACACGCGGCGTCCTACTTTACTGTAGGCGCAACGGGCGGCGGCGACGCACCACACACGTCCACTTCGTTGGCTCACGGGAAAAAGACGACGGGGCACCACTTTACGGGAAGCAAGCCAGGGAGCGCGATCGACGCGACGATCCCCGGCCGGCCAAGGCAGCCAGCCACGCACGGCGGCCGTGGGCGGCGCCAAGTGGCCGGACGACGGACGCACGCTCTGCCGTGGATACAAGAGAAGATATGATCCGTAGGCACGTGATACACGACAGAAACATGCGATGCCGTAGAGAAAACCAGTTTGGAAAAAACAATCTTCAAAAGCAACGTACATTCATTCGTACGCACAACACATGAAGATGTGCACCTCCGAGCAGACGATCACCGTTCGTAAGCGTGACGGCCCTAATCAATGCACTAAAACATGGGCACCGTACGTCAACGGTAGCTAGAGATTGGTTTTGAAACCATCGATGGCCGGCACACTTGCAAATTAGTGTGGCTTTCATGCCAATCTTCCCCGCAATCATAGCAGCGCTGATGATGCGCGCACATGTAGTACCAGCTACATTATTTTGCGTGACAAACAAGTGCTTCAAGGACAGGGAGGGCCTTTGCTTGCATAACAAAAGAGGTTCCAGTTCCTCAAAATGTCACCCCGTTTACATTTCTTTCGGGCGCCTAAGCTATGGATGTCGACACGTCCTTCATTCCGAGTTACTTACTTCCTCCGTCCCAAAATTCCTGTCTTAGATTAGTCTAGATACGAATGTATTTAATACTAAAACGTGACTTGATACATCTGTATTTAGACAAATCTAAGACAAGAATTTTGAGACGGAGGGAGTACTAAATTGAAATTTTAGGCGAACTGCTTGAATGCATGACATGCAATTCAATATGGTATCATATACGTCGGGTTTCGGGCTTTCGGCTTGAACACCTAGCCAACACATTGCCTTGCACATCAAGCCCTTGAAGCCTGACCTACTGGAGTCTTGGTGTGTTGATTTTAGGTGGTTCAGCCAGTTTGTTGACTTGGTAATAAAGCTAAACCGAACCTCGCAAAAAATAAAGCTAAACCGAATGAATCTCAACTTTGGAAACCGGACGAATTTGGTTCATCGGTAGACTCAGGAATGGTTTTATGGATGCCCGTGTGAGCTGTTCCATCTGCACGAGTATGGAAGTCTAGCAAACAAAGAGAACGGAAATGGGTTGTTAGAAAATAAATAATTCAAATACAAGGAAACAAAACAGTTTACAATGGGAAATATATTGCAAAAAGGTGTTTTTGTAAAAAAAATCTTAGTTTTTCTCCCCTGGAAAATCACATCTCAGTGAAGTACTCCCTTTACGGAGGGAGTAAATGATAGAAGAATATGTTGGACTGGATGTGGCGACAATATATCATGGAGACTAAGCAACTAAGTATGGACATTGCAAAAGTCTCTTACCAACACTACCGGGGAACCCCGGCGGGTGCAGGCCAATTTTTCGAAATGACCAGAAAGTGCTAGGTGGTTCAACCCGTAATAAGCCCGTAAAGACCCATGCATGTAGCGTTACTCGTTGCCGAGAGGCAAATAAAGTTGCAGATGGGTTAACGAAAAAACTCTTTTAGCACTGGATCTTGGAGTTTATAGGAATCTTCAATCCCTAACTTCATTACTCACTTCATTGAAAACGATATGACCATAATTTGAGGAATAAAGTCTGCTAACTGTTAAAAAAATGGCAGAAGAATATAGTTTTTTAAGTCTGGTTCATTAAAAAATACCAGGAGCATTCACCAAAAAATAAAGTGGCCATTAATCCGCGAGAGCGATCTGTTGCTTAGTTTCCAAACAAAACCAATCCATCAGTGGTAAAGTACACGGTGACTGTGTACCCCTAATTTGTTGCGGATAGTATGTGTGGTTGCACAACACTTGGCTTTTTTAGAATACAGTAAAGACGCAGACCCTCATATATACGCACATACACCTCATTTCTATGAACATACACACAGAACCTACCTCTATGAGCACCTTCCAGAAACTAAGCCGACGTATCATCTTGAGATTGACGAAGTCACCACAGGCAACTCGTAGTCGATGGGAACGTCCCCTCCCACTGCACACACATCGCCGTAAATTCTGAAATAAATGCAGAAATAATACGAGCACCAGAATTTACACCCTGGTGGCCAGGTTGAGGATAGCACTGTCCTACTAACCATCCAACCTTCGCTACACTTGGCTTTCGTTGTGTAATCGATTCTATGGGCGGGAGAGAGAGACTCGACAGTGCCGTACTTTACTGCACGCGCAACGGGCGGCGTTGACGCACGACACACGTCCACTTTGTTGGTTCACGCGAAAAAGACGACATGCCACTACAGGAAGGGGAAGCCAGGAAGGGAGCGCGATCGACGACGTACGCGCCCACGGCCGTGTGGATACAAAGAGAGTAAATAAACTGTAAACACGGAGAGGATATGATCAGAAACACGCGATGCCGTAGAGAAAATCAGTTTGAAAATACCATCTTCAGAAGCAACAAGATGTGTACCAGTGCAGTGCACCTCCGAGCAGACGATCACCGTTCGTACGCGTGACTGCCTAATCAAGGCAATGCAATAAAATTGTTGGCACCGTCAATGGCCGGCCATTGCAATTGCAATTAGTGTGGCTCTCATGTCTATTTTCGTCTCTGAGTGGGACGCGGAGAGGTCCGATAACAGCAAAATCAAAGAAGAAACAAAAAAATTAAATATGATAAACTTCGACAAATGTTTTAAGTGTGTGCAAATTTTCATCATGAGATCATATTCGTGTAAAGCATGGCAAGAAAAATAAATCAATGCTTCGAGAATGCTACGTTCGAAAACATTTTAAAGCACTCATTTTGTTTTATCGCCACACCTTCCACAAATGTGATCTCATAATAAAAATTTGCAAACACTTTGAACTTTTGTCAAAATTTATCACAAAACATAAATTCAGATTAAAAAAACATTTCACTATTCACTCAAGCTCAGAATTGTACTTTCGCTTTAAGAGTTGCCGCACACACTTCAGATTTTGAGCGATCTCTACACGACGCTAGATGTCCATGCGTTAGAGCAGAAGTAGAAAGCAGCGTTCATTATTGCATCATGATGCCTACACACAGGGCGGAGCCAAAGGGTGCACTTATATGAGTATGAACTAGCTATTCTACAATATTGGACCATCTCACAGTGAAACTATAAATAGTGGCAAATCTATGTGTGTGGGGCGTCGGGAGGGGGGCGATTGCCCCCAACCTTGGAAATCTGTCGTGTTGGTGTTGCACGGATTCATCAGGCTTCCAACCTTTGATTCAACCCACCAGCACACTCTTTTTAAGTCTACAACAAACATATCCTGCATGTTAAACTAGGGGAAGCCACGCGTTCCATACATATAATAACTAAACAAAAGTCAAGCTTCGGGTGCTTTTTGTGCGCTCGAAACCATTACGCGGCACCTTACGCATGCACATATAAATAGTACCTCTGCTATTCGATGAGAATCTTCCTTGCAGTCTTCTTTGGATCATACACAGGAGAGAAAGAAACATTTCATTCGTTGCAGATACACCACAGTCCTGCACATATATCTTTGATAATTATGAAGATGTTCAAGAGACGCACATAAGCACATTTGCATGCACACGCCGGTTCATAGAAATAGCAAAGAGATAAGTCTTAGAAAAGGTCAGAAACAAGGGCATTGATTGAGAGTGGCGAAAGGCCGGATCTGAAACACAGCAGCTATGATACAATACCCATGCTGAGTTCATGGGGAATTTCCATAGCTCAAGGCTGTACACAAGTGTCTGGTAGGTACTGCAAGATTGGTGCACTCGAAAATTCTCTTTTGATCGGTTGGATCATAAGGCGGTTTATCTAAATCAAAGTCTCTCTAAATACAAGGCTTGGTGAGACTAGTAGTAGGAGTTTTGATTGTTTGCGTTTTGGGGGTGTCGTTGAAGTGCTTGCATCATTTTATGAGATGATCTAGATCAATCGGGGCCATCTCACCTTCGAGGAGATTGTGTGGCGAGATTCGGCCTTTAGGCCTAGAGTTATTGAAATCCAAGTGTAATTTACATGTGGTTTTGGTCTACCTGGTGGTTTTCGGCATGTCCCCCTTACAACATGCCAGCGTGTACATATTTGCTCCTTAATGAATAGGCAGTGTTCCTGCCGGTTGCTCAAAAAAAAATTAGGATGGGTATGACAATATGAATCTCGTACTAAAGATGTGTTGTGTATCTGATTGCTTCATTTTACGTGTGGGTTATCACCTAGGCTAGCCATTACTACTTGCACTGAATATGAGTCAAAATCCTGTGACTTTTCGTTAGGATAAGGAAGTTGATTACTTGTATAACTCCACTTGACCAGCAAAAGTTGTTGGTGTCATCTGCACCCGACACGTATACATTAACTCCGCCCAGATCGCGAGCATATTTGGTTCCAAAATGGATTCGAGCGGACATAAAACGGACGAAAAAGATGAGATGAGTCTGCGCGTTGGGCCATCATTTTTGTTCATTTGGACCCAAAAAGACACACGCAGACGAAATAGGGTTGTGCACGGTTCGTGCGTTGAAGTTGGCCTAAGAAACATGGAGCCTGGCACCACGGACAGAACCTTGTATCTCATCTCAGCGAGAATAGAAACATGTGTACGTCCCAGCCCGGACTCGAGCCCTTGACCATTCCGCGGCAAGTCTCTGCAGAGAATAGTAACAGCAGTAGTACTAGTACCTTTCTCGGTCAAACTGCCGAGATGGTCAACCGGTCGTCGGTCAAAGTCAAGTGCGCCAAACCCAGACAAGGCTCACTCCATGACATGCTGCCTATCCGGCCGCCATGTTCGGCAAGACCGCTGGAATTTTCGCCTGTTAATTAGATCATTCCTCTCTGCATCTGCACCTGCATATGTATCGTATGGCTGTGTTGGGTTGGTAGCTGGTTCACGTCGCTGGCGTTATAAAATGCAGACGAAGACGTTCAGTTCAGAGGCACGTACATTACATAGTACTCCCTCCGTCCGAAAAAGCTTGTCCCAAGCTTTTCGGACGGAGGGAGTACGCGCCGGAAGGGGCAGAAAAAGAAAAGACGACGCAAAAACAGTACTACTGCAAACATGACACGTGACACAAATCGCGCAAACAAGACGCGGGTTTCTGCGATTCATGAAGTAGGCACGGCATGCCCTTGTCTTTCTACCAACAGTTTTTTCCGACGAAAATTGGTAACGCAAAATCACAACCGGAACCATAACAAATCCGGGCCGCCTCTGCGCCAGGTTTCAGACATCACCAACCCAGCAACGAAAACACTAAAACACTACAGCAACCGATATCACCATTGCAGCACCTCGCGCAGGAGGAAACGGGGGAAAGCGAGCAAGATAACATGGAACCGCTAGATTGTACGGAATTGAACCAAGCACCCACATGAAACCAACATTCCCGAAAGAAGAAACACACGATCAAACTTCGCTAGAAACAGCGACCAAGTGGGATAGGCAAATACTAGTGCAAGCCAAGCGACCATCATGATGAGATATAGTGGCATGCCATATCCACACTTGGTTTTGACTTTTGAGCATGTTGGCAAGATTAATGGCAAGTGACACTTCCCTTGCCTCAGCAACTCCAAGGACTTGTTGGGACAGAGCCTGGGATTTGCTTTTAAAGTTGGCGCAAAATCAGAGACACAAAATGTCAAAATTCAAGAAAAAGTATGAACTGGGCAGGAAGGTCTTAAGATGGATCCTGGAATTTCATAATTCTTTAATCAGGGTAGAGTTGCGTTAATCTATAGCTGAATTTACATTCTTTTTCGAAGGTAATGCAAAAATGCTAACATAGTTTGTGCAATTGGTGAATCCAGAATAACTTGTACAGCATGGTCAGTTCACAACAAAAAGCTGAAGAGTCGTTTTGGTTGGGACCAAAACTGGGACATGAATCAGAGACATGAGCGCGAAGAATTCATTATTGCGCAGCCAAATATATCGAATTGCATGATTGCATAGATGGGAAAAGTTTGTACAAACGGAATGCTATACAGGGGAGAAGTATGATAAAAATCTAGAAAAAAACATATAAGGATCCATCAAGTTGAAGTTACAGCTAAAACAAAATTTAAAAGTTTGACCCAAGGGAGTTGGCTTTCATACAAGTAACTAAAGAAGAATATCGGATGTGTTTATGTGTTCTTAAGATAATGCAACTGAAATCTTCCACTGGGCTAGTCTGTGTATGTCATCATGCTAAAGATGCAGTATATGTTGGAAACAGAGAAATGTAGGCTTTGACGACCACAATCTGCGATAGGGGGCGGTAACGCAGCTTGCATGGCCGAATGGCCACCCGCTCGTCTTCCTCTTATCCCTTGCTGTCTGAGAGGGCTCTCCAAGAATGGCTATTATTCACACCATCCCCTTCTCTATCCCTCTCACATACAGAAGCATGTCAAACAGTAGCACGAAACAAATTGACATCTCAATCTCAAAGAGAAAACATCATTTGAACAAAGGAGAGATGTGGGTATGCGAGGGCCGGTTAGTGGATTGTTCATTGAAAAGTTTGCAAATGAAAGCACGGATTATCTTCAAAGCCAAGCCACGCAACGAGCGGAACAAAGTGCAAGGTGGACGTTATGTTTCATGGACCAGATTATCAGACAGGTTATTTCACTCAGTCAGATAAGCATAGTGAAATAACTCCCATGCCATGCCTTGGGGAAAACTCTGGCACGGGGTCTATAAGTTTCATTACCGTCCAGGAGACCTCAACATAGCACTATCAATTAGGCGTATGCATCGGGGTTTGTCTGAGTTCTGATAAGAGCGGACCTCATGTAGAACCCTTGCAGCCAATTGCTCTGGAGTATCGTCGGCTAGCACAGGCACAACCCTTTGGGCTAAAGTTCTTCCCGTGTCGAACTGTTCATCCACAAAGTGCACAGTTGGTCCTGAATATCTGCAAATGGTTGGAAAATGTCATCAAATAGAACAGATAGTTTCATGTGGATGCTAAACAAAAAACAAAAGGCAATGGGTAGTGTAGCAGCCAGTGCCCTCATCAAACAAATCGACATTATCTGCTATCATACGGTTGCGAATAATAGCTCTTGCACTTGAAAAAAAGAAAAGGAAGTGCTGAACTGAAAAGTTCTATAGAAAACATGCAACACCTGGCTCGAGACGCAATGACGGCTTTATGCACCTTCAGACCATAATAACCCTTGCCTCCGAATGCCGGGAGGAGCAAAGGGTGTATATTCAGTATGGATCTGGGATATGCCTGGACTAGCTCACTGGGTATAAGCTTCAGGTAACCAGCGAGCAGAACGAAGTCCACCCTGAGATCCCTGTTTCACAATTCACAATAGACATGACCGTGAGTTAAGACGAGACACCCTGCGCGCATCATGAAGGCCAAAATCTTCACGCTTGGAAGGCCAAACTGAAGCACACAGGTGGCACCAAGTACTACTACATAACAAAGTTAAATACAGTGGATTTCGGTGTGTAGCAAAATTTGTCAACACAAGTTCATGCGACATATATAGCTTGTGTAAGCTCGTGTCTCATTTATCAAATTATCTTCACTGACTTGAGAACATGGTATGAAAGCATTTGACAACCGGACTAAAAGTGGAAGTCGGTAAACTGATGACCTTCTTCTCTGAAGAATTGGTACAACAAGCTGACAAATCAGTCGCCCTGAGATGTGTTCAACAACAGAGCCAACAAACCTGAGGGCATTCAGAAGCTGCGCCGTCGGCACCCCCTCCGGCGCCGATTTGGACCTGGGGAACAGGACCACCGGTACGCCGCTGCGCCTCGCGTACTCCGCCCCGCCGCATCCTGCAACATCCATCCCATTCCATTCCATTCCGTCGCGTCAGAACCACCCAGTCCAATCCCCACTTCACCTCACAGTAACAAGGGGGGAGAACAGAGCTACAAGGAAGGAAGGGATCATCCTCATCACCTGGCTTGTCCGTGACGAGCGCGACCACATCCCCGCTGCTCGCCTTGCCGCCCGCGGCGGTGGCCTCGTGGATGGACCGGAAGTTGGAGCCCCCGCCGGACACGAACACCGCGAGGCGTTTCCTGCTCCTCACTCCGCCGGAACAGATAAGGAAGTTTTTTACTCCTTACTCCGCCGGAACCGGAAGAAGAGTCCCCGGATCCGCCGCTATCCCTCGCCGCCGCCGCCGCCGCCTCAACGCGATGGGGCCGCCTGCAAGCGACAGCAGCGCGAGGCTGCCGCCGCGTGGTCGCGAAGCCCCCCGCCGTCGCGCTCCGGCTCCGCTGCCGCTTCTGGGCGGGTTTGATCGGTGACAGGTAGCGCATCCCGGAGCCGGGGGAAGCGACGGCGGCCGCCTCCATCACCGGGCAACGGCGGACGGGAGGAAGCGGCGGCGGGGCGGAAACGGCGGCGCGGGGTGGAAGAACTTCGCAGTTTGGTCCTTTGAGAGTTGTGATTTTATACCACGCCACAAAAGGTAAATTACTTCCCTCCGATCCGATCCAAAGTAAGATGTTTCAAAATTTTGTGAAGGCATATTTTTTAACCCAATACATATGCATTAATTAGCGTGCGAAGCAAAATCGCTCGCCACTAAAAGACTTAGTGGCGACACATGGATCATTGTGCAATGTCCTAATCAAATGCCTACAAAGTTGACATAGTTGATAAAACTACCATCGCGGCTATGGCCTTTACCATATGGCGAATGAAATATC